>CM044320.1:60750000-62000000 GCA_024291935.2 Okapia johnstoni
CTCCAACACTGTATAGACATTCCAAAAATTTAATGAATGTGTTTCTGTAGTCAAAGAGTTATTGATAAATTATAGTTCCAAACTTTCATATTATCCTTTAAAGACTCTGATAGCCTCTCATAAACAGAGATTTTAATGATCATTTCACAAACAGAAGGGGTTTTTTTTTGCTATTTTTTTTAAAATATATATCATTACTGTGATCTCCAGGATATAATAAATGGGAAAAAAAGCAATATAAATATAAAAAAGAGAAAATAAGAATACATATAAATAAAAGCAATGTGGTGCAGTGGTAAAGAATTCACCTGCCAATGCAGGAGACACAAGAGACTCAGGTTTGATTTCTGGGTTGGGAAGATCCCCTGGAGTAGGAAATGACAATCTACTCCAGTATTCAGACCTAGAAAATTCCACGGACAGAGGAGCCTGGCAGTCCACGGGGTCACAAAGAGTTGGACACAGCTAAGGTCACACACAGGCCTGGAGAAAAAACTAGAAAGCAACAAAAAACAGATACCTATGGGGTTAGGTGTGGGAGGGATGAGGTGAAGAAGAGAATGGAACTCGATTTTTTAAAGTACATACTATCTTTTTAAGAAAATAATTTTGACTTTTGAAAAGTAAATCAAAGATGAAAAAATGTATATCCCATAGTTGAAAACAAATTCAAACTACTATTAATTCAGCAATCTAATCATATGGGCTACTACAAGTCACTTTTGAACTACTGTGGGATATATTAATAATCTAAAGACGAAAAAGGACAAAAAAACCTTAAAATCTGCTCAGTGGATTTCAGTTCAGTTCAGTTGCTCAGTTGTGTCTGACTCTTTGCAACCTCATGGACTGCACCACACCAGGCCTCCCTGTCCTTCACCATGTCCTGGGGCTTGCTCAAACTCATGGCCATTGAGTCGGTGATGCCAACCAACCATTTCATCCTCTGTTGTCCCCTTCTCCTCCTGCCTTCAATCTTTCTCAGCATCAGGGTCTTTTCCAATGAGTCAGTTCTTCATACTAGGTGACCAACGTATTGGAGCTTCAGCCTCAGCATCAGTCCTTCCAATGAATATTCAGGACTGATTTCCTTTAGGATGGACTGGTTGGATCTCCTTGAAGTCCAAGGGACTCTCAAGAGTCTTCTCCAACACCACAGTTCAAAAGCATCAATTCTTCGGCGCTCAGCTTTCTTTATAGTCCAACTCTCACATCCATACACGACTACTGGAAAAACCACAGCTTTGACTAGAAGGACCTTTGTCAGTAATGTCTCTGCTTTTTAATATGCTGTCTAGGTTTGTCATAGCTTTTCTTCCAAGGAGCAAGCGTCTTGATTTCATGGTTGCTGTCACCATCTGCAGTGATTTTGGAGCCCAAGAAAATAAACTCTGTCACTGTTTCTGTTGTTTCCCCATCTATTTGCCATGAAGTGATGGGACCAGATGCCATGATTTTAGTTTTTGAGTGTTGAGTTTTAAACCAGCTTTTTCACTCTTCTCTTTCACTGTCATCAAAAGGTTCTTTAGTTCTTCTTCACTTTCTGTCATAAGGGTGGTGCCATCTGCATATCTGAGGTTATTGATACTTCTCCTGGCAATCTTGATTCCAACTTGTGCTTCATCCAGCCCAGCATTTCACATTTTCACATGATGTACTCTGCGTACAAGTTAAATAAGCAGGGTGACAATATACAGCCTTGATGTCCTCCTTTCCAATTTGGAACTAGTCTGTTGTCCCATGTCCAGGTCTAACTTGCTTCTTGACCTGAATATAGGTTTCTCAAGAGGCAGGTAAGATAGTACGGTATTCTCATCTCTTTAAGAATTTTCCAGTTTGTTGTGATCCACACAGTCAAAGTCTTTAGTGTAGTGAATGAAACAGAAGTTTTTCTGGAATTCTCTTCCTTTTTCTATGATCCAACAGATGTTGGCACTTGATCTCTGATTCTTCTGCCTTTTCTATATCAGTGGTTTTACTGTGATCATAAATATTGGTATTGAAAATCTGAAACCATATATTATTAGGATATAGGAAACATCAATGTTATTTATTAAGACCCAAGATTTTTAATATAAGGCAATAAATAAATTAAATCCAAGTTAAGAAAAACCTTATAATGTTAAGCTGAATTTGAGTTGGAAATAACAATAGAATTTCAGTTGTTGAAACACATATTTTTCAAAACTCTGTCTGTTTGAAAGGGTCTGGAAGCAATGATACCACAGGAGAGTGAGCATTCTGAGCACCTAGACATTGATTTCTAAACTCCTTTGCCACCGAGAGAAACCTGGCTGGTTAATAATATGAGACAGTGAAAGTACAAATGAATCAGAGGCAGCGTTTTGAACGAATAAGCACAGAAATACTTAAAGATAATAGGGTTTTTCAGAAAGACCCAGAAACATGTTTGAAGGGACTGTAACTGGTTAAATCTGAGATCATTAGAGCATCAAAAATACACATATTTTTACATAGAAAAAAGAGTCCCGTATTCACAATAGTAAAAAAAAAAAAAAAGATTAAAAATACTAAATTACTACTAATGGGAGTGATTATTTACTCTAGCTACTTATTCTGAAAATTGATAAATAATTAGAGGAAAGAAATTGAGTAATGATCCTGTCATTTTTAGAAGAACTGCAGGTGATCTTCAGTTAATAAAGAAAAATTCTCTTTACAGAAAAATGCCATTAAGTACAAAGAAGTGACAATTAAAAAACAATAATTTTGCAATCCCCAACAATATAATTAGTTTGGGCAGAGATTATCAATGTATGCTAAAACCCTCAGGTGAAAGATTATTGGCAAAGATATTCACATAGTGCCAAAGTATCACCTCACAGACAACATGCCCATTTTATAGATAAACACATCTTTATAAGGGAAAGCTGTGATGATCACCACTTTAATCAAAAGATCTAACATGTATCCTGTGAGGAATGATCTGACATTATATGCCTTCTGGGGTGATGCAATATAAAGCATTGCCTATAAAGCATTCTTCCCAATCTAACCAACTAGGCATAAATTCTAGTGCATGAAAAACAAAGGGGATAGAGAACCTGGTTAAACGTCACAAGGAAACAACCAAAATGTAGACCATTCTGTACAAAACTGGTTTGGCGTGGGCCTGTGAGGGATTGACAAGCAAAGCTGACAGTCTTATTTTCCTGCGTCCTGAGTCTTATTTTCCTGCTTCCTTGACTGCCTGGTAATTTTTACTGTGTTCCAGACAATGAATTTTACCTTGGTGGGTATTGGATATTTTTGTGTACCTATGAGTATTTTTTAATGATTAATTTTTTTTTAATTTTTTTGTTGCATTGGGTCTTCATTGCTGCATGAGGGCTTTCTCTAGTTGCAGCAAGCAGGGGACTACTGTTCCTTGCGGTGCAAGGGCTTCCCATTGTGGTGGCTTCTCCTATTTTGAAGCACAGGCTCTCGGTGCACGGGCTTCAGTAGTTATAGTATGTGGGATCTAGAGTATGGATTAGCAGTTGTGGTGCATGGGGTCAGTTGCTCCAAGGTATGTGGAATCTTCCTGGGCCAGAGATCGAACTCATATCCCCTGCATTGGCAGGCGGATTCTTAATCACTGTTCTACCAGGGAAGTCCACCTATGAATGTTTTTGAGATTTGTTTTGGGTCACAGTTTCAGATGTTCCTTTTAAGATTTGTTAGGCAGGACTAGGAAGTTTAATCAGGGATGAGTCATTCCCCAGTATTTAAGGCAAGACCCTTCTGAACACTCTACTCAATGCCCCATGAGTGATTATGTTTCCGGTCTGGCTGATGGCAACAAGCACTATTCTTGGCTATGTGTGAGCACTAATACTGTTGCTATAACGCTTTCAAACAGCTTCTTTTCCAGTCTCAGCTCATTCCTCACATGAATGAGCTCATAGAACTGTGTTGAATACTAAAGGGGCACTCCCTGCAGATCTCTGGAACATTCTCTCTATAGAGCTCTTTCCTCTTAGTATGCTGTTCTGGGAAATGTAGCCTCCTTGGTGGTCTCAGACTCTCAGCTCTTCTTCAACTCAAGGAGTTTGCTTGGTTCCACCAGGGTTTCCCCTCTCTCAAAGCTGGAACCATTGGGGGGCTCACCTCATTTCTTTCCCATCTCTCTGGGAACAGGGAACCTTTGCTGCCTGATGCCCAGTGTCCCTAAAACCATATGTATTTGGTTTGTTCTTTTTTTGCTCATTTCAGGTTTTAGGACAAACTGAGGAGTACGTCGCCCTGCTTATTTAACTTACATGCAGAGTACATCATCAGAAACACTGGGCTGGATGAAGCACAAACTGGAATCAAGACTGCCGGGAGAAATATCAATAATCTCAGATATGCAGATGACACCACCCTTATGGCAGAAAGTGAAGAAGACCTAAAGAGCCTCTTAATGAAAGTGAAAGAGGACAGTGGAAAAAGTTGGCTTAAAGCTCAACATTCAGAAAACTAAGATCATGGCATCTGGCCCCATCACTTCATGGCAAATAGATGGGGAAACAGTAGAAACAGTGACAGAGTTTATTTTCTTGGGCTCCAAAATCACTGCAGATGGTGACTGCAGCCATGAAATTAAAAGACGCTTACTCCTTGGAAGGAAAGTTATGACCAACCTAGATAGCATATTAAAAAGCAGAGACATTACTAACAAAGGTCCATCTAGTCAAGGCTATGGTTTTTCCAGTAGTCATGTATGGATGTGAGTGTTGGACTATAAAGAAAGCTGAGTGCCAAAAAATTGATGCTTTTAAACTGTGGTGTTGGAGATGACTCTTGAGAGTCCCCTGGCTGGACTGCAAGGAGATCCAACCAGTCCATCCTAAAGGAGATCAGTCCTGGGTGTTCATTGGAAGGACTGATGCTGAAGCTGAAACTCCAATACTTTGGCCACCTGATGTGAAGAGCTGACTCATTTGAAAAGACCCTGATGCTGGGAAAGATTGAAGGCAGGAGAAGAAGGGGACAACAGAGGATGAGATGGTTGGATGGCATCACTGACTCGATGGACATGAATTTGAGTAAACTCCGAGCATTGGTGATAGACAGGGAGGCCTGGCGTGCTGCAGTCCATGGGGTTGCAAAGAGTCAGACACGACTGAGCAACTGAACTGAATCCTTGTTGCTCCAGCTTGGTTGGACACAGAAATGTCCCAGGATCATTTACAAAAGAGAGACTTTGTCAACAATTTAAAAATGAACGGATGCCAAATAGAATCTAACATTGTATCTGGAATCACACTGAAAATTGTAACTAAGAAAGTGAAGCAATAAATAGCCTGGGTGGTCCCCAAAACTGGAGAGATCCTATAGCTTTACAGGTTACTATGCACATGGTTGGGCCCTCCCAGGTGGTACAGTAGTAAAGAATCTGCCTGCCAATGCAGGAGACACAAGAGACACGGGTTTGATCCCTGGGTCAGGAAGATCCCCTGGAGTAGAAGATGGCAACCCACTCTAGTATTCTTGCCTGGAAAATTCCATGGACAGAGGAGCCTGGTGGACTACAGTCCATGGGGCCACAAAGAGTCAGACAAGACTGAGCACACACTGATATGCACAAGGTTATTTCATCACAATAATTTATTTCACCTCCACAGCTATGCTAAATATTAAATTACCTAAGAATTATGTTGTCTTTTCTTAAATTGAGTTACACATAAATCTAATGCATCTACGTGATAATTAATGCAATTTACAAATCAAGCTTAAAGATGTGAAAGAATTTTCTGGTCAGCGAAGGTATAAACTCTGTATGGGGGGCAGGGTGTATGTGTGTACACACACTGTTAGGCATGGGGTGGTAGAAGAGTAGAGAAAGAAAGGGTAGAAGTGTTGTATGGCTGAACCACACCGACTCCATTTGTCAGTTCCATCTTAGGCTTACAGTCTTACCCCACCCCTCCCCAACCCTGCCCTGTGTGACCAAGCTTTAACCTACTCACAAGGAATGCATCCAAGCCAGAGACATTCTCTATCAACCTTTACCCTTGCCCTCATCTGATACAAAAACTGGAAGAATGTCTTCTGCTGTTATGAGACTCCCAGGGGTAGGAAGCCCACCCCCCAGTGCTATTGGTGTATACAAGCTTCTCCCTTAGCATGCATGCTGTAAGTCACTTCAGTCATGTCCAACTCTGTGCGACCCTATGGACTGTAGCCATCCAGGCTCCTTTGTCCATGGGATTCTCAATGCAAGAATATTGGAGTGTGTTCGTGTGCCCTCTTCCAGGGGATCTTCCTGACCCAGGGATCAAACCGGCATCTCTTATGTCTCCTGCATTGGCAGGAGGGTCCTTTACCAGTGAGCCACCTGGGAAGCAGTCAGATTCTATTTTCAGCTTTGGCCTCTTTTAAATCCCCCTGTACTCTTTTTTGGTGGCTCTCAGGACAACTAAGGCTATGCAACACAACTACTGAACCCACTCACTAGAGCTAGCAAACGGCACAAGCAAGGAGCCTATGTGCCACAACTACTGAAGCCTGCACGTCTGGAGGCCATGCTTTGCAACAAGAGAAACCACTGCAGTGAAAAGCTAGCGCACCTCAACTAGAGAAAACCCGCACAGGACACTGAAGACCTAGCACAGCCCACAATAAATAAATAAATAAACTTTATGATGATGGCTCAACACAGATTCAGTCATTTCTGGTCTTTGGATCAATGCCCATTGCATGCTGAGCTTTATTTAGGCCCTTCATGCTGAAGTTCAAATGCATTTTATTATGTTGCTGCCATGGAATATCCTCTTTAACCTTCTCTTTTCCAAATTAGATCACCTTTGTTTGCTCCTGTACTTTTCCCCTTTCACCTCTCTGAACTCCATACACAATATTTATCATACTATGCAGATTACATCTTATTGTTCTTATGTGAATGCATTCCTAGCTCCCTTTGTGAGGGTTTCACAGGGCAGGCAGGCATCCAGCAAGGCACTTTGCATAAACAAAGTGTTTCCACAATAAGTATTGAATATATATACCCTTTTCCATTTGTCATGAGTCTTCAAAGTCTTTTTTTGGCTCTCATTTAACCTATCTTTTAAAAAAGTCCCAGTGCATATTTACTGTAGATCCCCAAGTGGACACTACCCTCATGGAAGATAATTATTAATCTTCTAAATTAGTTTTAATAATAAAAAGTATGAACAGCAAATTCAAAAGTTACATTTTAGAAGTTTTTACTCTTCCAAAGTTACATTAATCATTCAACATACACACTACTATATACAAAAATGACAACTAATAAAAACCTACTGTACCAGCACAGGGAATTCTACTCAATACTCAGTATTGGCCTATATGGGAAACAAATCTGAAAAAGAGCAGATATATGTTTAACTGGTTCACTTTGCTGTACACCTGAAATGAACACAACATTGTAAATGAATTATATTCCAATAAAAGTTGTTTTAAAGTTACATTATATTTATATTCAGATACTATAGAAACAGTTCTATGATTTTCTTCCCTAAGTTTTAAGTGCAATACATTCTAATGGACAGATTTAACTATGTTTATCAACAGTCTTTGTGCAATCTTTTATATAGTACTGGTCAGGACACTATTTTTATTCCAGAGTTTGGATCACATCAAATGTTTTATGATAGCTAAAATAATTTAAAGAGTGAGAAGAGACAAACCATGTTTCATAGGTGAAGCCACACTATCTATCATAAAATTAGTGATATTTTAAACAAAGTGCCATTTATTGCACCTGCATGATTATCTAAAGTAGTATTTCTCAATCTTTTCACTACTGCTTCCCTAAGGAGAACAATTAAATTTTTCCTAACAAAAAAAACTGAGTACTAAGGGAAAAGATTTTTTAAGAAAGACATGGTTTGGAGAGACACAAACTATTGCAATATCTAAAATGTTTTTACCTCCCAAGGACCCATTTTTGCACACTTAAGGGTTTTATCATCCTCATCGAGAATGCATGCTATAAAAGATTTTAATGCTAAAACACTCAAAGTTTTTACAAGAGGAACACACTTAATAGTCAAGTAAATTTAACATGTTGCATTTAATAAACAGAAGTGGTACAATGATGGAATCTCTGAACACTTTTGATACTCTGCCACTCTCTTCAAGACTTAAGAACATTCTCCCAGCTCATCTTTCAGTTAGTCCCAGAGAGTCTCTCTCATTGGTATGTTCCATTAGTTTTTCTGACTCTTTCAGGGAACACCAGAAACCACCTTGTACTACAGTCGCATACTCTGAGATCTTTCTACTCTATTAAATTGACAAGAGCCCAGTGAGTAAGAAATCAGTACTATTCATCTTTGTGCTGCCCACCGGGTGTGGCTCAGAGATTGGTCATAGGTACAAACAAACAGATGTTATCGTTATTACCAGTGGAGACTGGTAACCCCTTTTCCTGGAGTTTCTTGCACAACTGGCTACCTTGTGCTGATTTATCAGCCCTGGCATGGGTAATTGTGATGTGGATAAGCTTTGCTGTTGATGTCGTTCATTTCTTTTTCATAACTGACTACACAACATCCTTTATAGAAGCTGGCATTTCAGCACCCACCTGCAGATATGCTATGCAGCCTGCCCCCACCCCCCACCCCACTGCCCTACTCCCTGATGGCCATTCCTACAGTTTCTAGCCAGGTCTACCTACGCTTTAAAAGCTGGCCCTTAATGTTGCTGGTTTATTTCACTCTGTGTCTATTCCTCAATTGAAAGGAAAAGTGAAATGCTGTTAATCTAAATCTTCTTAAGGTCTTGAACAAAGGGATAAGACCCATTATTACTATTTACATACTTCAATGCTTGCTGAGAGTTTTACTGCCCAGCAATAACTTCTTTGTAATTTAAGTGCTTTGGTAAAATAGAAGAGCTTTCAATACCCCTCACCCTTTCCCTGACAGGGAAGATGAGCAGTAAAGGGGTACCAAAAATGTTTTTTTTTTTCCCATTAATAGAATTTCAAGTTTAAAGGCCAGTTTAAGGCTTTCATGTCCTTAATTCAAATCTTCACACATAAAATGGTACCATTAATTTTTCATTATTTGCCTCAAATTATGTATACATACAAATTAGCTAAAATCCTATAAAATCAAAAGCTAAATTAGTAGTAACAAGCTGATATTTACCATGGTGGGAAATACACGCCTGGAAGAGATACTGGAGGTGTTTCAAGAAACATTAAGGAAATGACTTAGTGAGGAAACAAGCCTCCAGGAAGCATGTGAGCTTTAATTTCAGCTCCTTATCAACATTCATCCAGAATATGTGGGGGAAAGAGTGTATAAAAAGCCAGGTAAATTTCCAAACCCAGGAGGTCACGATTTCACAGCCAGTTAAGGATTCAGCCACTTGTTTCAATTTCTATACCTCTTCCGGCTCCAGAGATAAACCAAGACACTCAAACTTCTATTTTCATAATGAACCCTGTGGTGACTTGCATTTTAAACAGCATGATGCATTATCTTTAATAACAGCTCTGGCCACATTTTGGAGGAAGTTCACTGTCTCAGCAAATGACAGAAAATGATCCTTTCACAACTGCAGCTAGTCATCTCAGCCCTGAATAGCTGCTCACTCACAACAGTTAGCCAAATAAGGGTCTCATTCCTCTTCCAAATTTGCACTGCTCATTGTCTTATGCAACAATCACAGATGCAAAGCCTTCAACACTTTGCATTTTAAAAATCTGAAGTCAGGAAGTGTATCACCTGAATAAAGAGAAACAAAGCTATCATCTGACACCCAAGCTTGGCACCAGGCTCCCCACCTCTGTGGAGGCTCCCGGGGCCTTCTTTCCGGCCAGGATTTCCCAATAGACTTCTCTTTTCTTAAATGCCATTCAAAAGTCACAGATTTAAAAAGGAATAAAACATGTGCTAACAGACATCTCTATAAACCCAAGAGGCAGGAAGAATGTAAGGATGAGTTGGTCCTTTGGGGTAGGGTGTGGAAAGGAACCAGCAAATAAAATCTTTGAAAGTACCCCTTACAAAGAGGCCAAAAACCCTGCAAATATTCAGCATAAAGAATAAGAAAGTAACAAAACAGGCACAGAATTCAATGTCAGTTAAACTGATGAAGGTGAGAAATTGGAGCTGGGACTTTGGAAATGATTTGGATGAACTGTTACAACTTTCTGGTGGGGAAACCGAATTACAGAAAATTGGCCAAGTCATTCAAGGTTACATGATCATAACCCTGCTTATGAAGTGCGGAATACCTAACACTGTTCCTCCAACTCACTGTCAAAGGGCTTGTCACGCCTCACCTTCCTTCGAAACGTACAGCTTACATTTACATCAAAACCATAATTTCTGCTTCTAAAGGGTTATGTGCCAAAGTCCTATCTCCAATTCACAGCAGTCTGAGTCGCTGCTAAGTTTCCTGGCCAGGACACCAGCAGGTATGAACCTCGACGTGGGAAAACAGAATCACACTGATTCTTCTGGTTCACTAATGTTTCATCATTTATCCAGTCCTTCCACGTACATCATCTCAATTAACACTTCAACACCCTGTGAAACCAAAAGAGTAGGCATGACTATTTTTTCCAGATAAGAAAACTGAGTCTCAGGTCTACCTCAACACAACAAAATGCAGCATGAATGAGATGACATCGGAAACTCACTAAGACAGGTGGTGAGATTTGCAGAGAATAGCATCAATTTATAAATCAAACTAGACTAGGTTAAAATCCCACCTTGCCACCTACGTACAAAATAAACTATGAGCCTCATCTCTCTCTGCTCTGTGAAATGGGGTTCCTAGAACCACATTCCTCCCAGACTTTTTTAAGGATTAGACAGAACTTTTTGCAAAGCACCTGGGACAGTAGCATCTTTCACAGGATGCCAGCCGTCATGAGGAAGTACTGAAATCAAACAGTCTAACAAATTACAAGTTTCGAGTATTGAAAACTGTAACTAGATAATATAACTTTCATTTAAACTATAACTCTTCAGACTTGGTTGACTATAGCTGACATATGTTGCTTCTTCTCTATGCAACTGCTTCTTGCTGTACTGACTTGTATGGATGTGAGAGTTGGACTGTGAAGAAAGCTGAGTGCCGAAGAATTGATGCTTTTGAACTGTGGTGTTGGAGAAGACTCTTTGGACTGCAAGGAGATCCAACCAGTCCATCCTAAAGGAGATCAGTCCTGGGTGTTCATTGGAAGGACTGATGTTGAAGCTGAAACTCCAATAATTTGGCCACCTGATTCGAAGAGTTGACTCACTGGGAAAGACCCTGATGCTGGGAAGGATTGGGGGCAGGAGGAGAAGGGGACGACAGAGGGTGAGATGGCTTGATGGCATCACTGACTTGATGGACATGGGTTTGGGTAAACTCTGGGAGTTGGTGATGGACAGGGAGGCCTGGCATGCTACGATTCATGGGGTCGCAAAGAGTCGGACACGACTGAGCGACTGAACTGGCTGGCTGACTGTACTGACTTTGTGACTATTTTGGGGGGAGTTGTTTTTTCCTTCTCCATAGGACATTACACACTTGATATATTCATATATAGGTCTTATTACTCTCCATTTCATTCTGAGCAGTAACTATTTTAATTCCAAAAGAGAAACCACAAGGTTGTAGCAAGAGAGGCAGATGAGGAAGTAAATCCTCACTGCTAAGACTTCCTGGAAGGAAGTTCTCATTTTCCTTGGAGGAGGGCACAGACCCAAATGCTTCTGGGCCAGAATGGCACATCCAGGGCACGGCAGTGCTTGCAGCACACTATAGAGTGCGTGTCCTGCTAAAGGGGGGCTGGGGACTGAGCCCAGCTCCAGCTGATTATGGGAATATGGCTCAGTATTGCCAAGTCTCCTGGCATTTTAAGAGAAGCCAAGAATCTCTATTATGGAAAATTTCTAGATTTTGAAAACACCATGTGGGCCAAATAAAATACACTTAGGAACAAGTGGGGTCCATGGGTCACCAACGTTTCTAATTGCTGCCTCGAAGCCTGCTGAGATATATACCAAACTACAGAGAAACTCTGCTCTCGAGTTTTCTACCTGGAAAGGTGGTCAGAAAGTAAAGATCATGAAAGACCTAGAGAGTAGGCTGCAGAGATAAAAAGGATGAAATCTTAAAGAAAAGCCACTGGCAGATCTAGGCAGATCAAGAAATCAAGGGTTAGGATGCAAGAAGGTTGTGGAGCCTGCATGCTGTGCTGCCCCTAGGAGAGGCCGGGACTGTTGTGGTCAGAAGATGACAGTGATGAGAAAACAGGGAGAGTTTTCTGTTGGAAGACACGACCTTCGAGAGAGGTTTTTGCGCAAAAGCGCAGATATAAGGGCTTCTGACCACATACTACATAAATATATGTGAATGTTTCAGAGTGGCTGAATACTTCTGAGCCCTACACCCAAGACTTCAAGGCTTTCAGATACCTGAATGATGATAATCTTTAGGCCTCTATCAAGGACTTTTTGAAGCAACAACTCATGCCTTTTAAAATATCATTTCTGGGAGGGCAAAACTGAAAGGAACTTGTAATAACAAGAGAAAATAAAACATCTAGCAAGCTTGATGTACAGCTTTTATGAATACGTACAGACAGCTACCTTGCCTTTTGAAAGAAATCTAGTGGTAGTAAAGAAAGTCAGCCCCATCAGTATTTCTTTCAAAACATTTGACTTGTGAAATAGAAGTGTGATGAGAAAATCCATTTGATGGAGATTTCCATCATTCTCTCCTACATAAAAGGCAGAGACATAGTAAAGTACCAATTTGCCCTTTATTGTTAATTTAACACACATCATCTCAATCTTATGAAAGCGCTTTAGTGAAAATTCAATAGTTCTCTTAATGGGGATATTTTGTTCTCCAAGGTAGAAGAGTATCATACAACCCTAAGAATCACTCAAAGCTTTAAATTCATGGAAATTACACCATACAAAATGGGTTCCACCTACAGAGCTGTTTAAGTGAAGATAATTATAACTCCACCCACTCTGCTATTCACATATGTGTACACTATAACCCAAATATTCCTATTCGGAGATACTCATTTAAAACGAGAAGGGGTTTCTAATTCTATGGCTAACTTGCTGATTAAATGCATTCCATTTCTCAGAGACAAATTCTCAACTGATTCAGTTTCATTCTTAAGGAAATCTATCTGTTACATGAACATACTCTGAAAGAAAACCAGCATGTGTAAATGATACTGTTACTGTTATTCTCCATAAACCTAACTACAGAAACTTGTATTGGCTTGTTAAGTAAAAATTAATCTGGCACGAGAGGATTACTGCTCCTGTTGGTACTGTTGTTCTGAGTCACAGCTTCAGTCAAAATGAATGAAAAAGTGGACTTCCCTGGTGATGCAGTGGTTGAGAGTCTGTGCTTCCAAGGCAGAGGGTGTGGGTTCAGTCCCTGGTCAGGGAACTAAGAACCCACATGCTACACAGCAAGGTCAAAAAAAAAAAAAAAAAAAAAAAAAAGAACTGAGAACCAAGATTCAGAGGGAAAAAATGTAATTTTAAAGCTAGAAAAAGGTTCAAGGATATTTTTCCCTTGGACAGAGAAAGGAAAGTGAGTCAATAGATAATGAAAGAGGTCATTGCCTAATTAACCAGTAGAATTCATGGATCCTAAA
This sequence comes from Okapia johnstoni, assembly GCA_024291935.2. Classification (NCBI taxonomy): domain Eukaryota; kingdom Metazoa; phylum Chordata; class Mammalia; order Artiodactyla; family Giraffidae; genus Okapia; species Okapia johnstoni. The sequence continues at coordinate 60,763,604 of CM044320.1, forward strand.
ATACACTCCCCAAATTTTCTCCCTATTGAGGTCCCTAATAAAAACTGACAAAACAATACACCTAACTGTGGGACATAAGGGTCTTTTCTCACTCCACTCATATATATCAATGTTATAATCTCATTTTCCACACTCATCTGCCAAGGGACAGTTGACGAGTCTGGAGATATTTTGGTTATAACAACCAGGGAAGGGAATGCTGCTGGCATCTAAGGGGGAGAGCCTTGAGATGCTATTAAATATCCCACAGTGCACAGGACAGCTCCCTAAACAAATAACGACCTTACCCAAAATGTCAATAGTGCCAAGGTTCAAAAATCCTGGTCTAGAGGCAATGAGAGGTGCACATTTCTTCTATAGAGCAAGTTTGCATTAAGACAGCTGGATATGGCATTCCTATTGAAGCATGGTGCATGATTTGTAGGACAAGGACAACATATATGTGAGCTTCCCTGGTGGCTCAGATGGTAAATAATTGATTGCAGGAGACCTGGGTTTGATCCCTGGGTCAGGAAGATCACCTGGAGTAGGTAATAGTAGCCTACTCCAGTACTCTTGCCTGAAGAATCCCATAGACAGAGAAGCCTGGTGAGCTACAGTCCCTGGGGTGTGTACACGGTACATGCACATGTATGCACATGTACATACAAAGCATGGTAGATCATACCATGTAAGTGTATGTATATATTTAGAATCAGAAGCAGGCATTGCACTTGAAGCAATAATGTAAACCTAGAGTGGCTGGCCACTCAACTAACAGTCTCATGTTCACTACTAGGATTTGCTATAAACTTCTGGCCTTGTCTGGAGGTCCATGCTGGTACTCAGAACTTGTTCAGTGATATTTAGCAGCATTCTTCTTGGCAGTTTAGAACAACCAATTTATTTTTGTTTTGCAATAACAAAATAGAATTCCATAAAAACTTTTTTCTTACTGAAATTCATGTAGGAAAATTAATTTTGAAGATTGAAACCTCTCTTTAGCCCTTGACCCTCTTCTTTTCCTTTTGAGAAATAATTTCTCAGAACAAAGTTACCTTTCTTAAAATCAGAATTATTGCATAATAGTGGAACAGATGTATGTACCCTGGTGCAATACGGTAAAACAATTTTGTGTTGTACTGAGAAATATGCTTTGAATGTACAACTCAAGTTAAGCCAACAAGAAAAGGTTCGTGTTGGAGTAAACTGTCTCCCCTATATAACCTTTGAAAATACTTTCTAAGTCTAAAAAGCCTCAATAGAATATTTTAAGATGATTTACTTTAAAAAGGCTAAGCTTTAAGATGATGATCTGAACACTCTTCATAGGAAATCACAGAAAAATGTCCACTTCTCATTCACGTTAAATGAGTGTTCTTTCAACAGAGAAGAACATGCAGCTGATGGGCCAAGTCTTACAGATGATCGTTCTTCCTTTTGTTCATTTCCTCCAATTAAGATTGCCGGTCCCCAGGGAGGGCCTCTGAAGAAGCCCCTCTGACAAGGTGACAGTGTCTCCATTTATTTAGGAGCCTGACAAGGGTCTGGTTCCCAGCCTCTCACAAGGACTTCACCCAACCTAATTTACTCCCCAGAATAACTCCTCTGCCAAGCCAGCTGGTTTCCAACCACCTCACAAACTACCAGCCTGCAACCCATTGATTCATGTGGCTCCTCCCCCTCATCCCTCCCACTTACAAAGCCCTCTCCTCCGCTGTGGCTCTAGTCAAATCCCACACACCCTTTAGGGTCCCGTAGGGTTCAATTTAACCTCCCTCCTCCCAAACCTTCCCACGTGAATCTCACCCTCCTTTGAATTCCCATGTACAGCCTATGCAGCCCTCTGGATCACTTAATCTGGAACTTCATTATTTCTTTCCTCTCTGGTTATTAAAGACCTCACTTCTAATAGGTGTATCTCTCTGATGATGAAGTGAAAGTTGCTCAGTTGTGTCTGAGTCTTTGCAACCCCATGGACTATACAGTCCATGGAATTCTCCAGGCCAGAATACTGGAGTGGGTAGCCTTTCCCTCCTCCAGGGGATCTTCCCAACCAGATAAAAAGCATATTTTTAGACTCCCTATAAATGACAGCAGAAAACCCAAGAACCTTGGTTCTTGACTAGGAGTCACTGTCTCATATATAAGGAATGGAGGAAGAGTGCTGGACTAGGGCAGTTACAATAACTACTGGGCCCCTAAATTTCCGACTCAGCCCAAGAACTTTTTTTCATTAAGTATTTAAATAGGCCAAAGTCTGTGGTGAATTCCTATCCAAGCTGCCCAGTTATCATATCAGATGGGAGGAGGGGGTGAAATATGGAACAACTTAGAGGAAAAGTCATAAGAGACCAGAGTAAAGCCTTTTCTCTAATTTCTTCTTGTGTCCCTTGACCTCAGCAGGGCTCCCTGACCCTTTCCTTCTGATGTCCTCCTATTCCATTGGGATGTAAACGGTCTGTCTCTGCCCACCAGCACCCTGGTTTGTAGCAGTGACTTTGGTATTTCCTGACATGTGCATTTAACACCTCTGATTTCTTAAAATGTGTCCATAAATTCCTTGATAACCCCTCTGTTTGCAAAGCGGGAGCCTAATTCCCTCCCTCCTGAATGTGAGCAAGACTTAATGTCTTTCTTCTAACCTAAAGATGGTGGAAATAATTGCATATGAATTGATAATAAAAGGCATCAAAGCTAACTCCTTGCTCTTTCTTTTGGATCATTTTGGGGAAGTCACCTGCCATGTACTGAGGACATGTAGCAAAGAGCTGAAGAGTCCTGCTAAAAATCTGCACCCATACGCCAGCCATGTGAATGGATATCTTAGAAATGGATCCTCCAGCCTACAAAGCTTTCAGATAACTTTGTGTGCTCAGTCACTTAGTCGTGTCCAACTCTTTGAGACCCCATAGACTGTAGCCTGCCAGGCTCCTCTGTCCATAGGATTTCCAGTCAAGAATACTGGAGTGGTTGCCATCTCCTACACCAGGGCATCTTCCCCACCTAAGGATCAAATCCGTGTCTCTTGTGTCTCCTGCATTGGCAGGCATATTCTTTACCACTGCGCCACCTGGGAGGTCACCTAGTATCTACACGACAATCTCAGCAGGACCACACATATAACTTGCTCCCAGATTTGGTGACCCACAGGAACTGTGTGAGATAATACTTGTTTTAAGCCACTAAGATTGGTGTAACTTGTTGCCCACTGATAAATAACACAGCACTCTTCTCTGTTCTGTCCCTTAGGACTGAATCAGAGACTCTCACCCCTAAGGGCCAGTCTTAACCAGTATTTCCCTGTTCTACTTCCCCAGCTTTCCCCCTCCCACTTCAGGCTTGCACAGACAGTGGGCATTCCATAAATGTTTATTCAAGAAATACCTCCAGTTCCAGCCTTGCCTGCGGCTCATTCACAACCCAGAAAAATGCACCAAAAAGCTGAGTTGATCCTCAAATGCTCACAGAACTTAAGGAAGAACATGGTAATTTGTAATCCGCCTGATTACGAAGGGTTTATTATTAATATAGGCTCTGGATTTGGAGCATTAAATTTGGCTCAGACTTTTAATCTGTCCGTACTAACTTAATGCTAAGTCCCAGCTCTCACCTTTATCCTCCACAGGGCTCACAGCAGATAGTCAAGTCATTTATTATACATTATGAGTGCTGAAAAATCTACTTTACACCAGATCAAGGGCCCTTCAAACTTTTTATCCTTAAACTTTCCCCTCTGATTGCTCCTGAGTGTACCTTCCTGCCTCTTCCCGCAGATCCACATTAGTGCTAAATATAACTCCCGGGAAACAAAACATTCTGTGACATGATCATAGCTGATACAATTACTTAAACCAGCTTCCCCTTCTGGAGAAGTCTTCAGAGTACATTTATCCAGCAGGGAAAGCAACCATTCTCTCGGACTTTGCCTGGGATGTCCAAAGGGCAGTGTCACAAGTGAAGCCAAGCGCACTGCTCCTCCCTGGGCTCCAACAAGCTGGTGTAACGTGACCGAATGACACTTCAGGCTCATTCCCGGGGATTAGTTCTGTTTTCATTTGGCCATAATGTTTTTAAGTTCAATTTTATTTTTTAGAATATTTATTTATTTTTGACTGCATGGGGTTTTAGTTGAGGTACACAGGACCTTTCATTGCAGTGCTTGGGCTTCTCTCTGGTTGTGCTGTGCTCAGTTGTGTGTGCTATTGTGTGTGTGTGTGCTAGTTGAGTGTGTGCGCTCAGTTGTGTGTGCTAGTTGTGTGAGTGCTCAGTAGTTGCAGAGCAAGGGCTTCATAGCACTGCAGCATGTGGGATCTTAGTTACCCAAGCAGGGATTGACTCTTCATCCGCTGAATTGGAAGGTGGATTCTTAACCACTGGATCACCAGGGAAGTCCCCTGACATAATGGTTTCAGTTTCTCAGCACTTCTATAGCACAGTGGGACTCCAACAAGGTCAAGAGCAGCTTGGGCAACCAAGAGTGCCAAGTGCATGATCACCTGTAAACTGGACCTAAACCTGTAGTGCTGCAGTATTACGCCAAGGGCCTGGAAGCTGAGTGCCTTTTTTGTTTTTGTTTTAAAACCAAGAATAGCTAGCTCAAGGTCAATCAAATGTCTTGAAAACCAAGGGAATATGGGTCTCTCTGCTCAATTCATGTTCCCTTAACAGAACTAGAAGTCAACACATTTGTGATTTATTCCCTTTGAGAACCATGTAACACCTGACCTTGCAGAACATGTGGGTCCCGAGCTGGTGCCCATTTCCTGCCACTGCCTCCAGCAAGGCTCTTCCTGCCTCGTTGGCTACCTGCCTTCTCATTGCCCTGGTAGTGAAGGGAAACCCAGGCTCACACCTGCCCCAAATAAAAAATGCACAGCTAACTTTTAAAAACTAATACGATGTCCAGTCAACACCAACTTACTGACTGTTGTCAAACGTTGACTGTTTCTTGAGTGACTAATCTCAGCAGATAATGAGCTTGAAATTTAACTTTTCAACATGATTTGCACTTCCATTAAAAAACATTCTCATAGGACTTCCTTGGTGGTACAGTAGATAGGAATCTGCTTGCCAAGGCGGAGGACACGGGTTTGATCCCTGGTCCAGGAAGACTCCCACATGCCGCGGGGCAACTAAGCCTGTGAGCCAAAACTACTGGGCCTGCGCTCTAGAGTCCACACGCCAGAACTCCTGAAGCCCACGTGCCCTAGAACTTTTGCTCCCCAACAACAGAAGCCACCACAATGAGAAGCCATGCAATGCAACTATAGAAACTATAGAAAGCCCTGGGGCAGCAAGGCACAACCAAAAATAAAATATTTTTTTTTAGAAAAAGATAAAAATATTTACCATACACAATGCAAATATCACCAGGTAAAGATGTGACACTGGAGCCACAGGAAGGGTAAATGGAGAAAAGAATGGCTCCAGAGAAGATACAAAATAACCGTAGCAGCCACTTCCATTTGCATGAGTACCCACACTGGGCAAATGCCATACAGTGCTTTTTGCACATTTTCTTATCTATGGACAACCCTCAATGACCAATGAGTTCCTGAGGATACTCCATTGCTCATTTACAGAGCCAAGGCTCCGTGAGCCCGTAAAACTTGCCCAGGAGCCCACAGGGAAAAATAGCAAGGCCTGGATCAAAGCCAGATGTGAAAACTACCCTGCCCCAGTCTGAACTACTCTGTATCTTACCTACCTACTATAGTTGCAAGGTACACACATTACACAGAACAATGTGACCCATGTTCCAGGCTGCACCTTGAAGCACACCAATTTTATCCACACCTTCGCCACCACATCATATTTGGCTGTAGACATCAAGGGTATGAAGCATAGTGAGATGAAAATAACCATCTTCCTAGTGTTTCCCCTATACCTTTGTTTTCACAGTATTTACATCTTACTTCCTATTTTTAGTACGTTATAAATAATGCTTTGTCAGTGTTACTAAAGTCATGCTTTTAAAATATTTTACTTTCAATGGTGGCAATAAGATCTTTATTTGGAGATTCATACCAAAATTTGTTCTAAATGCTTGACACATATTAACTCATTTAATCCTCCTAACTCAAAAGGACACGTAATGTCCATGGTCCCATTTCATGCATGTGCAGACTGAGGCACAGAGAAGCTGAGTCACTTGTGCAAGATCACAGAGTAACAGAGGCAGGATGTGCTGCAGGGGCTGTGACTCCAAAGTCTATGTCTTAACCACTACACCACACTCCTCTCTGCTGCACGTTTAGAAAGACTCTCAACGTCCACCCTCACCACCCTCCAAAACAACCAACACATGAAAAACTTCCCTATTCTAACTTAAAACAGAAATACGACGACTTCCCTGGTGGTCTAGTGGTTAGAATTCGCCTGCCAATGCAGGGGAGAGTGGTTCAATCCCTGGGCTGGGAATTTTGCTGCAGAGCAACTAAGGCTGAGCGCCATGACTACTGAAACCCGCGTGCCTACAGCTGTGCTCCTCAGCAACAGAAACCATTGAAATGAGAAGCCTATGCAGCATAACGAGACAGCAGCCCCTGCTCGCTGCAACTGGAGAAAAGCCTATGCACAGCAACGAAGACCCAAGAGCAGAGCAGCCATAAATAGATAGATAGGAATGTGACAGTCTCCTGCTTTAAATCCTTTCATCGACCTCTCAGTGTGAAAGTCGCTCAGTCATGTCCGACTCTTTGCAACCCCATGGAATATACAGTCCATGGAATTTTCCAGGCCATAATAGTGGAGGGGGTAGCCTTTCCCTTCTCCAGGGGATCTTCCCAACCCAGGGATCAAACTGGGGTCTCCTGCATTGCAGGTGGATTCTTTACCAACTGAGCTATTAGGGGAGCCCACCTCTCAGTGTACTTGAGAAAAAATCAAAAGTCCTTTCACCTGGCCTAAACTCCTGAATGAGCTGACCCCTGTTCTCCCTCACTAGCTTCAAGAGTGTCCCCTCTGACTCTAGTCTTTTTTTCAGTTCTTCAAATATACCAAGATTTATTTATTTATTTTTTTTACCTTCAAGCCTTTAAACAGTCCAGACCATTTGTGCAGACTCCTGGACCACTCTTGCCCTGACTCTTCCCCGGGCTGACTTCTGCCCCATCTTCACAAGTCGCCTTACACTGCCTCAGAGTGAGAGACCTTCCTAACCCTTCACAGAGAGGCAGGACAATGATGGGGGCTCAGGGAACATGTGTTCATTAAGCATTTGAGGGGTTACTTTATCCTAGAAACTATAAAAGCATTGAGAAAGCTAGGGGGAAAAACAAAGTAAGAACCCATGATGACTACATACTGCTGTGAGATAAATGCTATCACAAAAACATGGGCAGGTATTAACAAGGGGAGACAGAAAGGAAACAAACCAAGATGAGAGATGCCTTCAGTCAGGGGCACTTCCAGAGATGCAGCCGATCTGAACTCTGTTCTATAGAATTCTGGACTCATGAAAGGGAAGGAGCCAAGACCTTGCAGGCCACCTTCAGGGGTCTGGCTGTTGGCCTAGGATTTGGAGGTGCACTGGAAGGATTTTCAGCAGATTCGCGGCAGATAACGTGGATGAGAGATGAAGCAGGTTGCAGATGGACAGTCCAATGAAAAGGTCATTTCAGTTTTTCAGGAGAGCTGGGAGGAGAGCCTGTAACCATAGACCCAGCCCCAAACTGGTCCTATCCTGTTACTAACGAGATACTGACTTGTTTTCCAGAGACAACAGAACAAAACCGCAAGCTGTGCAGCCAGAACATGCATAGAGGAGAAAATTTTGACCTCAAAGGACACCTGGAATCAAAGTCTCTCCACCCATGAGCAAAGGACTGGTATTTGACCAGAGCCTGACCCCCAAAACCACTTCAGAAGCAAGGAGTCTGCTGTCCAGGGAGATCTGATGCTGAAGATCCTTGACCACACCTTACCATGAAGGGCCAAGTTCCAGAGCCCCTCCATGGGAACCCAACCTTCCTGCATTTCTGCCGACCAACCCTCCTCCCCCAACTCCTAAAAGCTTGATCAAACCCAGATCAGAGAGGTAGATTTTGAAATCAAGCCCCTCAGAACCAAGTCCTCTTGCTGAGTTTATGATTAACTTCTCTTTTCAAAACTTTATTCTCTTTCTTGTCTTATGGGGATGGAAACCAAGCAGGACCCTGCAGGGACTTCCGTGTATAAAAGGCCCTCTATGTCCCCTGTTTCCTGTTTGCAGAAAAAGGCTTTAGTCTTCCAGGCCTTCCCTGAGTTCCAAAGAGCAGACTCAAGCAGTTACTAATTAGGAAAGTGAGGGAACGCAGAAACAAAGGAAAGGCAGTCAAGACACAATTGTTCAGCTATAACACAGAGTCCTGGTTTCTTCTCTAAGTATCTAACACATATCACTGAGTTTCCTATAGGAACTAAGACCTCATCCAGGTGGAGGGTGGCCACAAGTGGGTAAGCTCCAGACTGGTTGGAACCAGAAGGCTGATGATTAAGACTCCCAAAACACTACCCTGTTACCTCACCAGCGACCAGTCAGAAGTCACGCATTCTGCAACTCTCACCCCAAACGTTGTTTTTAAAAGCCCTTCCCTTCCCAGGGAGTCTGAGCCTTTTGAGCATGAGTTACAGGATTCTCTTTGCTTGGCACCTGCAATAAACGATATACTTTCCTTCACCACAAACCACTGTCATTAAATTGGCTTTGCAGCATGGTGGGCGAGCAGACTCAAGTTCAGTAACAATTTGAGAGCCTTGCCTTCTGTCTCCTTGCCAGCTGACATAATAAAGCTTTTTCTTCTCTGAAAAGCCAGTGCCATAATATTACGTTCTCTGAGCATTGAGAAGTAAGCTTTTTGCTCAGTAATAAGCCTAAAGCAAGGTGGTGACGGTAGGAATGGAAAAAGGATGGATTTGATACTATGGAGGAAGAATCTATAAGACATACTAACAGATTAGATGTGCTGAGTGGGTGAGATTTCCAGGTTGCTGGCTTTGGCAACTGGACAGCATGATTCTGTTAGTGTTAGGGGTAGAACATGGGAGGATGACACAGTGTCTCCTAGGCAAGGGACCACTCAGAAGATTAAGATCAGTGCTAGATTCCTAAAGGACATAAGGGCACAAAATTCGAATACACAGTCCTACAAATGAGTATACAAATAGCCAATAAGTACATGGAAAAGTGCTCAACATTTAATCATTTGGGAAATGCAAATCAAACTCACAATGAGATACCACTTCATATCAACTAGTATGGCTATAAACAAAAAGAAAGTCACAAGTACTGGCAAGAATGGGGAGAAACCAGAACCATCATACATTGATGGTGGGAATACAAAATGGTTCAGTCAGTTTGGAAAATAGTTTTGTGGTTCCTGAAAAAGTTAACAGAGTTACCGTTAGACCTAGCAATTCTATTCCTAAGTATATATCAGAGAGTTGAGATATATGTTCAGCAAAAAGTTGTATACAAATGTCTGTAACAGAATTATTCACAATAGCTCCAAAATAGAAATAAGCCAAATGTCTATCAGCTGATGAATGGATAAACAAAACGTGGTATATCCATACCACAGAATATTGTGCTCAGTTGCTAAGTTGCGTCCAATTCTTTGTGGGTCCCATGGGCTGTAGCCTGCCAGACTTCTCTGTGCATGGCATTTCCCAGGCAAGAATACTGGAGTGGGTTGCCATTTTCTTCTCCAAGGGATCTTTCTGATCCATGGATTGAACTCGTGTCTCCTGCATTGGCAGGTAGGCTCTTTACCACTGTGAGCCATCAAGAAACCACAGAACATTACTCAGCCATAAAAAGGAAGAAGTGATATATACCACATCATGAATGAACCTTAAAGCATTATGCTGAATGAAGTCTGACACAACCAATCATATGTTGTATGATGCCAGAAATGTCCAGAAGAGGCATATCCTTAGAAACAGGCAACCACATAGATTAGTGGTTGCCAGGGGGCTGGGGAATGGAAAATGAGGAATCACGCTAATAAATGGGGTTTCTTTTGGGTTGATGAAAAGCTACTGGAATTAAACAATTGTGATGGCTGTACAACCTTATGAATATACTGAAAACCAAGGAACTGTACATTTTAAAGGGATAAATTGTATGGTATGTGAATTTGTGTCAATTTAACAACAACAGCCACAACAAAAGAACTTAAGGATGATATAATCAGGGCAGGTCTGTGGCATCTATGAGGTATTTATAACTTTTACTGTGAGGCAGAGAACTTAATAATAATTTCCAGAATTTGCAAAATCATGCTATAAGCTCTTACTAAGCTTTTAAAACTTGGATCTATGGAAATAAATGCAGCATTTAGTTTCTTGCCAAATGCTTTTCCATAGACTTACATGCAGCTTTTGCAATCTCATTAGAATTTCTGAGATGAAGTATAAACATGTTAACTGGAAGAATACAACTTCAAAATTTTCTGGTCTAGCCTAAAAACTCACGCACCTAAAGAAGCTATTTAAATTCATAATGAGGGACAAAAGTATTACAATGTCAAAAACAAAATTAGGGCATGATACCATCAATATAGGGGTTCTGAGAGAAGTAAGAAACACCCAAGGTTCTATAATTCAAAAGGATACAGGCACCCCAGTGTTCATTGTAGCACTATTTACAATAGTTAGGACATAGAATCAGCCTAAATGTTCATCAACAGAGGAGTGGATAAAGATGTAGTGTGTATGTATGTACACACACACACACACACACACACACACACAGAGGAATATTACTCAGCCATAAAAAAAGAACAAAATAATGCCATTTACAGAAACAATATGGACCTAGAGATTGCCAAACACAATGAAGTCAGAAGTTATGATATAACTTATATGTTGAATCTAAAAAAAAAGGGTACAAATGAACTTATCTGCAAAACAGACACAGAGTTCAGATGTAAAAAACAAGCTTATGACCAACCTGGGGTAAGGCGAGGGAGGGATAAATTGGAAAGTTGGACTTGACATATACACACTATTAAATATAAAACAGATAACTAATAAAAACCTACAGTATAGCACAGGGAACTCTACTCAGTTCTCTGTAATGACCTATATGGGGAAAGAATCTAAAAGAAAGTGGGTATAGGTATACATATAACTGGGACACTTTGCTGTATACCTGAAACTAACACAACATTGTAAATCAACTATACTCCAATAAAAATTAATTAAAAAAAGAAAGAGATGTGTCCATGATTCTAGAACAGGCATTACAGACTTCTCTTAACTCCAGGTCTAAGATACAACACCAGCCAGAGGGCCAATAGGATGGGGCACATTCTGGATTCTAAGATCTGATATGAATATTTTAATTTTGCTGAAACCAAGATAAATTTTACATATGACACAGATTGAATGTGGTGGTTATCTTTAGTGTTAAAACACTATCATTAAATTTTTGGCACAGTTCAAAATCAATTGAAGGTCCATATGGTCTTCCCAGTGGTCACATGAGAGTTGGACTGTAGTGAAGGCAGAATGCCAAAGAATTGATGCCTTCGAACCATGGTTCTGGAGAAGACTCCTGAAAGTCCCTTGTACAGCAAGGAGATCAAACCAGTCAGTCTTAAGGGGAATCAACCCTGAAGGGCTGACACTGAAGCTCCTGTATTTTGGTCATCTGATGTGAACAGACAACCCATTGGAAAAGTCCCTGGTGCTGGGAAAGATTGAAGGCAGAAGGAGAAGAGGGCATCAGAGGATGAGATGGCTGGATGGCATCACTGATGCAATGAACATGAATTTGGGCAAACTCTGGGAGATGGTAAGGGACAGGGAGGCCTAGTGTACTGCAGACCATGGGGTCACAAGGAGTCGGGACACGACTGGCTGACTGAACAACAACAAACACAGATTGAATGTGATGGTTATCTTTGATGTTAAAACACTATCATTAAATTTTTGGTATAGTTTGAAATCAATTGATGTCAATAGGTAGTCTACTCAAACGGTGTCAGCTGGAGGCACATTTCCCAGTTCAATCTATCAGATATTTTATGTCCTATATGCATGACTTCTCTGGGTGAAAAAACATTAATTACATTTGCATCCATCTTAGCAGTCACCATGCAAAAACAGTGAGAGTTGCCCTCTCACTAGCAGATGTTGATCAGAATATACTGCCCGCAGACTGATCAAAGTGTATGGAAACTCTCCTCCCAAAGGGGTCTACAAATCTGTATGTAGTTACTACATTCCTGAGTACCCTGACGGCAAATGAAACTATTCAATCAAAATGTATTACCAAGAAATCTATGTATAAAGTATTCCCAAAGGGGGTGCTTTAAGGAAGTTATTGAATGAATTCTTCTACAATTTTGAATTTAAACACTACTTTCTGCATATAATACCTAACACATCTCCAAAGCATGTTTACACACATTATTCCATTCAGTCTTCCCCGATAACAACCTTCCTGGAAATAAAAACAGTAATATTTTTCTTGTCAATCTATTTTACAGTAAGGAAAGAAATAGAGGTTAAGTCTGTTTCTTAGTTTCCAGACCTGGTCAGTGGCAGGGTTAGGACTCTATCTCAAGATATGTCTCTCTAAGTTGAGTGTCTTTTCATCATGGCACGAGGCCTCTAAGTGGAAAGGTAAATTGGTAAGACTAGGCATTAGTACCCTTCTTATATCCAGCTTGTGCTCTACAAAGGCATCTTTAGCACAGGCTTCTGGCTGGATGGGCCCAGGCATTTCTGCGCATCTTCCTCAATTAAACATGAACATGCATACCTCCTGTGCCTAGTGTCTGCTCTGTCCCCAGGCTTTCATATAGGCCCAGTTCCAAGTCCTTCCATTCCCTGTATCCTCTGTTAAGTCACTGGCAAGCAATGACAAAGGATAGAAAGGTACTTTACCACGCGGTTCCCCAAAACGTTCACCTACAAAATGAGTCATCTGATTCTTACATCTCCCCAAGGTAGGCAGGTCAAGATCATTATCCCTAACTTAAACAAAAGACAGCTGGAGCACAAGGAGGTCAAGAGATTAGATGGAACTGCTAAATGGCAGACCCATTCTAAATGGGGTTTAGCGGGGTTTAGAATCCACATCAGGAATCCACATATCTTTAAGCTAAGACATGAAGTCAGTCAGGTGAGGGGGGAAGGGGAAGAGTGGTTCTTGCAGAGGGAAGCAGGAAGAGGGAAAGAGGTGCAAAGGCTCTGAGGCAGAAAACACCTCGGAAAAGAGGGCCTTGTGCTAGGAGACACAGCTGAAGAGATATTTCAGAGACAGAGGAACACATAGCCTCAGTGCAGACTGCAAAAAAATTTGGGTTTTATCCAAATCTAGGAGGTGCTCACTAAAGCATTTTAATGCTGTGATCTGACTTGCATTTTTAGAAGATCACTTTGACTGCTGTCCAGTGTAGGCAATGAATTGGAGGGAGACAAGAATGATAGTGAGGTGAGATTTCTCTGGTTGTCCAGTGGTTAAGAATTCACCTTCTACAGCAGGGGACACAGGTTAGATCCTTGGTTGGCAAACTAAGATCCCACCGGCCACGTGGCCACTGAGCTTGTACTACGACTGGAGAGCCTACACTCCACAACCACTGAACCTGTGCTCTGGAGCCTGGGCCGCAATGAAGGATCCCACATGCTGCAACAGAAAGAATCATAGAGAGGACACCATTTAGATCACGGCAAGATGGTGGCTGGTACAGGGTAGTGACCACATTGACAGGGAGGAGTGACTGTGAAAAGATAGACGTTTGATTAGGCAAATCCAAAGGACCAGGCAAGTGGATGTCTGAAAGTCTAAGCATGCACGTTCAACATCTTAACCTCAAGTAAATATTAAAAGCAAGGCATGAATCTGAAGTGAAGAGACAGTCAAGTTCTCTAGCTGGTTGTGGCAGCTGGCTACCTTTCATATATAAGTTAGCTGTCTCCATATCACTTTGAGCCAAATATAGAATGCACTCCCCAAATGCTGCTACAACGGACTTTCTAAGCTGTTACCAAGACCTGGAACCTGAGAAACTGGGACACAGCTGACACCAGATTGCTGAGAAACATTTCCCAAGGTCAGAGATTATTCCCTATTTAGGAAAGTCTAAGACCAAATTGAAAAACATTCTCATTCCACAAAGGCAAGCTTTCAAACGACTTTTTCTTTCAAAGAAAATTCAGATGACATTATCTTAAGAACAGCATGAACACATTTATACAGCTTCTGTGCTTTATGTTAATTTAAGAATGAAAAATAAACCATCTTGCCATTTTCAGTTCCAATACTGAATTGTGTAACACTTGAACACTCAACCTTGGATTTCTATACCCCAAGAACTGAGGAATGGAAAGAACACGTAGGAAGGAGCATGGGGAGAACCACAAAAACTCACAGCCACATCACAGCTGTTCTCACATCTGTCTTCTGCCAAAAGGCAAGGGTCTTTTTGCCACAGCCGAGTTCCCACAGACACTGCCCTCAGGACTGTGATAGCCATTCGTACCCAAGCATTGGTGAGACCCTCTTTAATATATACACAGATTCAAGCCTGGAAGGTATCTTATTGTTTCCTGAGGCACAATTTTGGGTGAGAGGGAAACCTTAGGTTAGAAATTCTCACTATACAGACATGACTCTAGAGCATGAGATGCTAAAAGAGAAGTGTATTCATGAAGTCTGCGTTCATACTGAGTCATGTCCAACTCTTTGTGACACCATGGACTGTAGCCTGCCAGGCTCATCTGTCCATGGGATTCTCCAGGCAAGAATACTGGAGTGGGTTGCCATTTCCTACTCCAGGAGGATCTTCACCACCCAGGGATCAAATCCACATCTCCTGCTTGGCAGGCAGATTTTTTACCACTGAGCCACCTGGGAAGACCCTGAAGTCTAGAAGCTCTGATTAGGCAATCTGCAAACAATCCTAATGAGAAAAAAGTGAATGTTGCTATAGAAACCAATAAGGCTGCTCAGATTGTAGGAACTCACACTAAAAGTAAGGAAGGCACAGAAGCAAAAGCAAATCCTTGAAGGCAAAGCACTTTGGCTGAATATAGGAGGATGGGATGGGGAATTTCAAAAGCCAGAATGAACTGGGGATTGCAGAAATTTTATAGATAATGAAATCAGTCTTCAAAGAGTGGGCTCTTTTGTTAAAAGATCATGAATATTTTTATATAGAAAATCAAGGAAGGGGCATTTCTGGTGCCTGGCATCATGGAATTACATTCTGCTTCTTTAAAGAAAATTTTCTTAGAAAAAAGTAAACGAACATTAGAAAGGTAGAATGAAAGTCTACGATGAATAAAATGATTATCAAGAGCAGTTAAATGTTAGTAGCTTAGTTGTGTTCTACTCTTTGCGACCCCATGGACTGTAGGTCCACCAGGCTCCTCTGTCCGTGGAATTCTCCAGGCAAGAATACTGGAGTTGGTAGCCATTGCCTTCTCCAGGGGATCTTCCTGACCCAGGCAAACTCCAGGAGATAGCGAAGGACAGGCAAGTCTGGCGTGCTGCAGTCCATGGGGTTGCAGAGTCAGACACAACTTAGCGACTGAACAACAAAGGGCAATTAGCTGACTCAAAATGAGTTCAAGTCACCTGGCATGGTTTTATCCTTTATTCCAACAACTTGGAAACTGTGTTGTTTCCACTGTTCGATCAGTTAGAGGAAGAAATCAAGGAGAATTGGGCTTCACTAGAGTGTTCTTGCCTGGAGAATCCCAGGGATGGCGGAGCCTGGTGGGCTGCCGTCTATGGGGTCGCACAGAGTCGGACACGACTGAAGCGACTTAGCAGCAGCAGCAGCAGCAGAGCTCTGAGAAGGCTCTCATGATATTCTTACTGACAAGATGGTAAATTGGGATAGAACAATGTGGAGAATTAATAATGAGCATTTCCAAAGCCTGCTTATGTGTCCCCAACCCAGGGGACATAGGAAGAGGGCTGATTCATTTTCCACTCAGCCTGACGAATATCATATTTGACTTGAATAGTAACACAGCAGGCAAGGTGACCACATGTGTGGTTGGGAGAAAGCAGGGTGAGAGTGAATTTCCTGTCCCACTGAATCAGAATTCAATCATCTTTGAAGCTGGAGAAATAAAATAGGGATCACTAAAAAGGTCTGAACTTGGGTTGTCAAAAACAGTACAAATATAGGAAAGAGGGCAGAAACTTAGGAGATACTGGTTAAAGAACCAGAAACAAAACTGCCTCTACAGGCTTTAGCAGACAAGTAAACTCAATATGCCAATACCAAAACCTCTGGTGTGGCCTTAGCCTCCACTAACAGAAATATGGCTTAGGATGAGGACAGTGGCTATCCATGATCTTGCTCTATTCAAGCCCAATCAGGTCATCTGCTGAACAATGCAGGAAGTGCCTTATGCCACTACTCGAGGCTGAAGATTTGTGTCCCCGCACCCACCCAATTTGTATGTGGAAATCCTAACCCCCAAGGTGATGGTATATGGAGGTAGGGCCTGTGGGAGGTGATGAAGTCATGAGGGAATTAATCCCCATGAATGGAATTAGCGTCCTTGTAAAATGGATCCCAAGAGCTCTCTTGTCCCTTCATGTGAGGACAGAGGGAAAGGAGGTCATCTGTGAACCAGGCAGTGGGACTTTATCAGACACCGAATATGCTGGAGTTTTTATCTTATGCTTCCCAGCCTCATGAACTGTAAGAAATAAATGTCTGATACTCAAGCCATCCAGTTTATGGTGTCTTTGTTATAGTGGCCCACCCATAAAACAGCACTCATGAAAGGAGTGAAAGAAAAAAAAAAAAAAACTCATGTATGGAAACAAGTAATCTAGATGGTAAAAAGACTGAAAACCATGTTCCATGAGGATGTTCAACTCAGGAAAATCAAAATACAAGTAGGCAGGAGAGCAGGCTTGGAATGATGTGGAGGGGTATGTATAGTACCTCACCTGAATGTCTCCAGAAGGTACAACTGGCTCCAAGAGCAGAATCACCTATCCCTACAGAGACGTTGCCCCAGTGTCTGAGTTCACCATTGTTTGAGGGTTCAGTGGAGGCGGGGTGCCATTGAACATTAATAATGTAGAAACCCTGTTGAGATGGGGACGCCACTAGCAGTCTCTTGCAAAACCAACATGCTGTTACAGAAGTTCAGTGACTAGTTCCTAAATTGTGCTCAGTTCCCTGCAGCCACCAAATCTGATGATGTAACTGATTAGAAATACAGTCCATGCTTCTGATTCTGCATTTCCACTCATTCTGGACATGACAGTCTGAAAAATGCCATGACCTTCAACTGCTTGCATCTCTTCTGTCCTAGCTGATAACAGCTCCCTCGGCCAGGACAGAACAGCATTTATTTATTGCACACACACACACAAAATACTTTCCAACTGCTTATCTCCCCTAGCTGATAAACTCCCGGAGGACAGAAAGCATTTTGTTCCAAGGTACCATATGTATTAATAATAGTAACTAACATCAATTGAGCTTTCCATATGCACGGCGCTCTGCTAGACACTTTAGAGGGACTGTCTTCTTTGATTTCTCCCAGCTACTTATGAGTTATAATATGATTATTCCCATTTTGAGAAAAAGCAGTGGAGTCTTGGGGGAGGTTAAGTAATTTGGCCAAAGTCATGCTTCTGGTAGGTGGCCCAGCAGAGGTCCAGTTTCAGACCCCAGACTACGTGAGCATCTTGATCTTGAAGCACTGTCTACTCCTGAATCTTGTGTGGCCACCCTGAGGGGTAGGGAAAGAGTCACAGCCACACTCACAGACTGAAACCGCACAAAATGCACGAGAATGGTTAACAGAGGTCTGCTCTATCAGACATGAAGTTCTGGTCGAGACCATTCATTGATGACTATTGTTTTGTCTTTGCAGGGAAGCTAGCTCAGGTATCTCAGATAAAGAACGAGGAAGTGAAACAGTAGGTCTGATACTTTCCATTTTAATGTCTAAAACTATATTTCATTTACTTTCCAGTACCTATTTCCTTTTCAAAACTATAATCTCTACTGAAACGCGAAAAATGTTCCTGAGCCCCGTCAGGGTGTCACATAGAGTTGAGGTGGAAAGACAGTGTTCTCAAGGCCCTGTCGGAGGGGAAACCTCGACTATGGTTTGATTGCATGTTATGGCACAGCTGGTTTCAATTTGAGGCTTATTTTGCTTATTTTAGCATCTACTGAAGACTAAACTAGCTTTAACACTTGATGCTTCGGGTTTTAAACTGTTTTGAGGAACCCAAGTATTCCTAAGAAAGGTCTCAGGGGGGTGGTGGCTGGTGGGTGGAGGACAGAGCCTGAAGAGAAGATTTGTTTTGAAGTAATGGTTCTGCGGTTTGAAGCAAAACAAAAAAAAAACTTAGAACCATTACTTGAAAGGTATCTGACAAGAATATATTCTCTCACACATGTCACCTGTGATGGGTGGCAAGTGGGTTCTCTTTGCTGGCAGCCAATCTTTCATACACAGGTTTATTTCATTACTCAGGCTTGATCTTGTCCGTTAGAACCAGCGTCTTGCCCTCCTGGAGTGGGGCGCAGAGGGAAAATGGACTGTTCCAATGAGCTACCGTTTAGAGGAAGTGTTCTATTGTTTTCTTTCCCTGTCCTACTCAGAAGGCTGTGGTGGCTCTTCTCTTCCTTTACCTAAAATATTGTAGATATAAATGGTACGATTAAACCAGGGGTTCAGCCCTGGCTGCATGCTAGAATATTCCATGGCACTTAAAATTAGTATTGTGAGCCAGACTCCTCTGCCGATCAATTAAATTGGAAACTCTGGGGAGGGCGTTCCCTTTAGGGCACTGTTGTAGAATGCTTCAGGTGACCCTGATGGGCAGCCAGGGAGGAGAGTCTAGATTAGGTATCTAGTCCTAATTATCTCTGCTACAGGCACATGTCCACAGGTCTGTACAACTTCTATTACTGAAACAATTTACTTTTTGAAACCTACCAACTTTAAAACTGGACCTCTGGTATCACGTCACACCTGTCAGAATGGCCATTATTTAAAAATGTACAAACAATAAATGCTGGAGAGGGTGTGGAGAAAAGGGAACCCTCTTACACTGTTGGTGGGAATGTAGATTGGTGCAGCCACTATGGAACACAGTATGGAAGTTCCTTAAAAAACCAAAAACTGAACTACCATATCACCCAGCAATCTCACTACTGGGCATATACCCAGAGAAAACCATAATTCCCAAAGATGCACATGACCCAGTGTTCATTGAAGCATAATAGCCAGGACATGCAAGCAACCTAGATGTCCATCAACAGAGGTTTGGATAAAGAAGGGTGTGGTATTATATACAATGGAATATTACTTAGCCATAAAAAAGAATGAAATTGGGTCATTTGTAGAGACATGGATGAACCTAGAGACTGCCATATAGAGTGAAATAAGTCAGAAAGAGAAAAACAAATATCAAATATTAACACATATATGTGGAATCTAGAAAAACTGGTATAGATTATCTTACTTGCAAGGCAGAAACAGAGACACAGACATAGAGAAGGAATGTATGGACATCAAGGAGAAAAGTGGTGGGTGGGATGAATTGGGAGATTGGAATTGACATATATACACTATTTATACTATGTATAAAACAGATAACTAATGAGAACCTACTGTATAGCTCAGGGACTCTACTCAATGCTCTGTGGTGACCTAATGGGAAGAAATCCAAAAAAGAGGGGATATATGTACACACATATATATATAGCTGATTCACTTTGCTGTATAGTAGAAACTAATGCAACATTGTAAATAAACTATATTCCAGTAAAAAATTAAAAAGTAGATCACTGGAGAATAATTTAAGCATGCTTCTTGATGAGAAAGAAGAAAATGGTAAAAAATGGAACAATTTTAACACATACACAAAATTATATATATAATATCCTTCTGTGATAGAATTTAGAAAATGTAGTTTAGTAGGAAATAGACATCATCCCAGTAGAGAGCAGACTAGGTTATGAAACACACTGTAAAGAAGTTAAAAAAAATTTTTTTTGCAAAGATCAGGTTTGACCAGAATTACTAGAGAGGGAGGCAGAGTATTAGGTTTGCTATTTACTTGGTTAATTCCCACCTGTCCCAGATATCTTAACGTTCATTATTTATTCTGTGAAGCCTGGGCCCCAGGTTTGGATTCAGGGTTTCTGCTCCCTGCCAGAGCCTAGCGGGCATTTGGGTTGGCAACCCTTGGCCCGGAGGTAGCACAGAAAAGGCATGCTTGGTGCATTTGAGCAACCCACTCTGACTTTCCTGGGGGCTCTTAGTGGTCATAGATCAACACCCTCAATTCCACTCCCTCCACGTCCTTCTCAGACAGTGGGCTGCTCCTCCGCACCATGCCACTCTGCACACCACGATCCTCTTGTCCGTGCTCAGCCCCACCTTGGAACAATTCTAGCTCAGCTTGTTTTGATTCTACTCCCATCCTCAGCCCCTTAGGTGCAGACATCCTGGGTTCCAGGCTCTCTCAGTGCTAGTGCAGTACTTGGTTCTCACAGCCATGCCTGCACCCAGGAGCCACCATCGGTGTCTTCACCCCAGACCCCTCTTAGCTCCTGGGCCCAGATTTATGAGCAGCCTGGGTGATGATCCACAGTATTCAAACCTCAGCAAACCACATCTGAATGCATCAGCTGCTCCCTTCCACCTCAAATGTCTTTCTCTTGTAACTCTCAGTTCATCTAACTCAGTATCCACACAGTTACCTAATCAGAAAACTGAGAGTAGTCTGTGGTGGCTTTGCGGTGTCCATTGGGTCAGGTTAAACTCTATTCCCCAGAATTCCCTTTCCAGTGTGTTTCTGGTTAACATGGGTTCCAAGGAAGAGTCTCTCTTGAGAGCTGGAGGATTTTGCAAGGAGGCACAGCCCTCTGGCAGCCTGCACACAGGCACACACTCCCAACTATACAACACTTATCTTCATGCTGCTGTGAAGAGATATTTCAGGTGGAATTAAAGTCCCTAAAGCAGTCGATCTTAAGGAAGACTATCCTTGGTGGACTGCCTTAATCAGTAGAAAGCATGAGGGGAGAGGGAGACAGTGGAAGGGAGAAAAAAAGAGGGAGGAAGAGAAGAGGGAGGGAGGGAGAAAGAGGGAAGAAAGGAGAGGGAGGAAGTGGAGGGTAAGGAGTGTTAGGGACAGAGTGTGGGGAGAAGGGGAGAGGGAGGGGGGAAAAGGAGGTAGAAGATGGGAGGAGCAAGGGGACGGGAATGGGGGAGGAAGAGGAGGAGGGAGGGAGAATACAGAAGAGAGGGAAGAAAAAGAGGGAGGCAGGACAGACTCCACCTGCAAGAAACAAGCTTCAGCTTGAAACTATGGGGTTCCAGTCTGCCTAGCCAGTCCTCCAGTGCAAAGCCAGTTCCTTGTAATAAATCTCTTCCATTTACACAAAGATAGGTATCTATACCTACCCTTTAGGTGTCTCTGGTTGAACACTGAAATCAACCTTACCTCTTCCTCTGGACTTCCTTGGTGATCCAATGGTTAAGAATCTGCCTTCCAATGCAGGGGATATGGGTTAGATCCCTGGCCAGGGAAATAAGATCCTACATGCCGTGGGGCTAGTAAGCTCGAGTGCTGCAATTATGAGCCCTTGAACCACAACTCGATCCAACACGTGCAGACCCAACACGACCAGTTTTAAAAAAAAAAAACCCAAAACCTTATATCTCTTCTTCTGCCTCACATCTCAGCCCAGATCAAGCTGATCCTCCCTCTAAACAGTTTTAATTCAATGCCAGCTTCTCCTCAAACCCTGTCCCAGCCTAGTTCAAGCTGTCATCTCTTGTTTGACATTGGGCAAACACCACCTAACTGGTCTCCTGCCTCTGGTTTCTCTTCCCACCAATCCACCCTCTAGGTCAGCTCTGGCTAACAGAAATTTCTCAAATCATAGAAAAGTTCTAGACCTGCACTGTCCAATATAGTAGCCATGGACGGCTACTGAGTCCTTGAAATATAGCTAGTAAGACTGAGGAACTAACATTTTAATTTTCATTAATTTACATTTAAATTTAGAGAGCCACATGTGGCTACTGGCTATTATGTTTAAAAATATAGTATCTAGGGCTACTGTTCCAAAAAACTGCAAACATGATAAACAGACATTTCTGAAATAAAATGAATCAAGTATTGGGAAATGTTTAAATCTAATAATACAATTAAAATATACATATGCAAAATTGAGGGAAGCTATTCATAGCAAAGATCTGTGTATTGAGACTCTACATTTCATTTACTGCCTACTATGTACTAGGAGTGCTGCTAGATTTTGGAGTAAACCGGACTGTCCTAGTTCCTTCCATTTTAGCAGGGCTTTACATCTTGATTAAGTGATGGTGCATTGTCAATCCTGTGTGGTGTGAGGGGTGTAACAGGGGCCAGAGCTGGGGGGCAGAGACCAGGGATCTGCCCCAGGGCACTGCGGGGTACTATGAGAGACAACTTGCCCCAACATGGGGCAAGTATTTCTTCCTCAGAGTTTTCTATGCTGATATTTTTACAATATTAAAAAAAAAAAGCTTGATTTTTAGATATCACTTGTTTTAAAAGTTCAGAGATATTTGCAAAAGACATATCTGATAACTGTAATCCAATATATACAAAGACCCCTGAGAGGTCAATAATAAGAACACAGACCATCTGATTAAAAACCAGGCTGAACACTACTTACAATAGCCAGCACATGGAAGCAACCTAGATGTCCACTAACAGATGAACGGATAAAGAAGTTGTGGTATATACAGACAATGGAATATTACTCAGCCATAAAAAGGAATGAATTTGAGTCAGTTCTAGTGAGGTGGATGAGCCTAGAGCCTGTTACACAGAGTGAAGTAAGTCAGAAAGAGAATAACAAATATTGTATATTAATGCATATATATGGAATCTAGAAAAACTGCTACTAATGAACCTACTTGCAGGGCAGGAACAGAGATGCAGAAACAGAGAACAGACTTATGGACACATAGAGGGAAGGGGAGGGTGAGACAGATTGAGAGTGTAGCACTAAAACACATTCAGTTCAGTTCAGTCACTCAGTCATGTCTGACTCTTTGAGACCCCATGGACTGCAGCATTCCAGGCCTCCCTATCCTTCACCAACTCCCAGAGTTTACTCAAACTCACGTTCATTGAAGTTGGTGATGCCATCCAACCATCTCATCCTCTGTTGTCCCCTTCTCCTTCTGCCTTCAGTCCTTCCCAGCATCAGGGTCTTTTCAAATGAGTCATCTCTTCGCATCAGGTGGCCAAAGTACTGGAGTTTAGCTTCAGCATCAGTCCTTCCAATGAATACTCAGGATTGATCTCCTTGCAGTCCAAGGGACTCTCAAGAGTCTTCTCCAACACCACAGTTCAAAAGCATCAATTCTTTGGCGCTCAGCTTTCTTTATAGTCCAACTCTCACATCCATACATGACTACTGGGAAAACCATAGCCTTGACTAGACAGAACTTGGTTGGCAAAGTAATGTCTCTGCTTTTTAATAAGCTGTCTAGGTTGGTCATAACTTTTCTTCCAAGGAGCAAGTCACCATCTGCAGTGATTTTGGAGCCCCCCAAAAATAAAGTCTGCACTGTTTCCACTGTTTCTCCATCTATTTGCCATGAAGTGATGGGACCAAATGCCATGATCTTAGTTTTCTGAATGTTGAGCTTTAAGCCAACTTTTTCACTCTCCTCTTTCACTTTCATCAAGAGGCTCTTTAGTTCTTCTTCACTTTCTGCCATAAGGGTGGTGTCATCTGCGTATCTGAGGTTATTAATATTTCTCCGGCAATCTTGATTCCAGCTTGTGCTTCATCCAGTAATGTATGAAACACATACATTACTATATATAAAATAGATAGCTCACAAAAAGGTGCTATATAACACAGGGAGCTCAACTCAGTATTCTGTGAAAACCTAGACAGTTGAGGAGTGGGAGGGAGGCTCAATAGAGAGGGGACATATATATATTTATGGCTGACTCACCTTGTATGACAGAAACCAACACAACATTGTAAAGTAATTATCCTCCAATTTAAAAAAAAAACAAAACAGGCTGAAGACCTTAACAGACACCTCACCAAAAGAAGATACACAGATGGCAAATAAGCATACGAAAGATGATCCACATCACAAGTCATCAGAGAAATGCAAGTTAAAACAAGGTATCACTACACACTTATTAGAATGGCCAAAATCCATATCACTGCCAACACCAAATGCTGGCGAGGATGGGGAGCAACAGGAACTCTCATTCATTGCTGGTGGAAATGTGTAATAGTACCCTAACTTCAGAAGACCACTGGGTGATTTGTTACAAAAATGAACATACTCTTACCATATGACGCAGCAATCACAATCCTTGGAATCCAGTGTAGTGGAAAATTTATGCCCACACAGAAACCTATATATGGATGCTAACAGCAGCTTTATTCATAATTGCCAAAACTTGGAAGCAACCAGGATGTTCACAGAAGGTGAGTGGATAAACTGTGGTATATCCAGAAAATGTATTATCATTTAGTACTAAAAAGAACTATAAGCTATCAAAAGATGTGGAAGAATCTTAAATGCATGTTATTTAGTGAAAGAAGCCAACCTGAAAAGGTTTCATATTGAAGGATTCCAAGTAAGTGACATTCTGAAAGAGGCAAAACTATGGAGACAGTAAAAAGATCACTGGTTGCCAGGGGCTAAAGGGGAGAGAATCATGAATCAGCAGAGCATAGAGGATTTCTAGGGCAGTGAAACTATTCTCTATGTTACACGCCATTATACATTTGTCATTATGTATAATGGTGGATACATGTCATTAGACATTTGTTAAAACTCACAGAATGTGTAACACCAAGAGTGAATCCTCAATGTAAACTATGGATTCTGGATGACAATGGTGTGTCAAGGTAGCGTCATGGATTGTAGCAAATGTACCACTCTGGTGGGGGATGCTGACAGTGGGAGAAGCTATGCATCTTTCCGGGCAGAGAGTAGATGGGAAAATCTCTATACCTTCCTCTCAATTTTGCTGTGAACCTAAAAGTGCTCTAAAAGGTACGTTTTACTTTTTTTAAAAAAACCAAGAGATTGTGTAACATTTACCACCGGTAGTTACTGTTGTGAAACAATGAGGATGAATCTTAGAAGCCCCTGGAAGATAAACAGCCATTAACAACTAAAGGTCTCACGCCTTACTTTGATTATTGATGTCTTTCAACTTTTATGCAGGGAATCTGTACAATACACTCAGAACTTACTGATTATCTGGCAGTATATAACATACATCTATAAAACACAAAGAAAATAGGTCTAACACTTAAATCCTTTCAGATTTGGCTGTTTGGATCTTATTTTTCCATAAAAGTGACATTAGCGATTAATAATTTTGTTCTTATATACTCTGTGAAAACACATTTTGAAAATGCATTTTGGGGCTCAAGCAGAAATACTCTCAACACCCCTTAAACTGGAAACTCCATGACAGTAGCTTTAGGCTCAGTGCCTAGCACACACTTACTGAGTCTAAGATGTAATCAATTTCAAGATGAACCTTCAGTTTGCACACCACTGAGAAAAATGCTGCCAAGTAAACCATAACATAATGCTGTCTTGTTACTTAGAGCTATTTTATAACAACTGAAAAAGCTTTCAGATAGTTAGGTTTATCATACAACACTCATGTACTCCTGTAGTAAAAAGAAAAAAAAATGGTTAAGATATTCCTAATAAATCTTCTTGCTCTTTTGAATATTTTTAACTCAGTTGCTAATGTCCATTTTTTTCCATCTGATGCCCCACTGTTTTCTCTGAAATATTCTTCCAGCTGCCAGACACCCAATATGCCAATTTGGAGGCTGGTAATTTCTTATTCTTGGGCTTCCCTGGTGGCTCAGTTTAAAGAATCTGCCTGCCAGAGCAGACAAGGGTTCGATCCCTGAGTTGGCAAGATCCCCTGGAGAAGGAAATGGCAACCCACTCCAGTATTCTTGCCTGGAAAATCCCACAGACAGAGGAGCCCAGTGGGTTAAAGTCCATGGGGTCGCAAAAGAGCCAGACACAGCTTAGCAACTAAACAACTTTCTTGTTCTTACTGAGTGTCACAGCAGAAGGCTTTCAGATAACTAGGATTCATCTCTTTGCTGACCAAAACTGCCGCGCACACACATGTGCACACACACAATACTGTCTTTGGAGAAGAACTCAGTTCTCAGGAAATGTTTTTAGCTTATGATTAAATTAAACCTACAACTTTCAGCCATCGGCAATGGTGCAAGAATCATAGCAATAATCACTTGTCACAGCCCCATGTGCATGACTTTGATCTCTTTAGTACCTTTAACAGGACAGAAAAACTTCAGAGCCTTTTAAGGAAACTCGGATTTTATCAGCATTTCCTGTCTAAACTCAATTTTTCTCCAAATCACAAACCACTGGAAAATAAGCAACTGCAGCTCTAAGTTGGCAGAAAGTTTGATAAATTAATGTTCCACACCTCAGCAACAGTCCTATTTGCTGTACAGTCCTGCAAAGTTTATGAATTGGACACACCAGCTACTTACCACTTTAAAGTTCCTTTCATCTCTTTGAAAGGATTGGCCAACCTCTCCTGTTTTCAAGTTGCATAATTTATTATCTGGAAGGTAATACTTTTGCCATAACTCTGTAACACAATTTCAGCTACTTAACTTTTGTCTCAGGTGTCCCAAAACTTCTGTTTTGTTTTGTTTTGCAGAAAAATAGTAGCTGTGGTCATTTCTCTAGCAAAAATTTTCTTCACTGATACTAAAGTCACATCCTGTTCATATAGTTCTATAACTTTCTATCTACACAAATATTTTTTATTTCAGTGTTGAATCATGATAGAATATTTGGAAGATCTTTCATATGCAATTAATCTCATCATACATATTACTAACAATACACATAAACAAAACTGCTACGTCCACATCTATACAATCAGCGGTAATGACCACAATGTATTAGTTTTGTCTAGCCAGTGGTGACAAGATGCTATCACTGTAAGACACTGGTTTTAGAGATATTAAAAAGTGTGTGTAGGGGTGAAAGGAATGTACATCTCCAAACTGATGGAACACAGTAACTGAGGCATAAGTGAATACTCCTTTCATTTATGTAAAAAATCATTTCCAAAATGGAACCAGAAATTCCTCCCATGCTTTACATATACAGGCCACTCCCTCCATCAAAAGAGAAATTCACATCCCCCAATCCATTTCTACTGGGTTGGCCCGGTGGCTTGCTTTCACCAACAGAACATGGCAGGGTCCCTGCTAGATTTCCCAGCTCAGCCCAGGGAACAACTTCACTATAAAACCTCTCCTCCTGTTCGCACTCACAATTCCACACAAGCAAAGGAACCAAGCTATAGAAGCACATAATTAGCCTTAAATGGGGGCAGCAGTCACTTCAGCATTCCCTTATTTATGGATACACAATGGATGCAAAATGCTTCCAAGGTTAATTAAATGAATTACTGTAGATGTCTAAAATGTGGGTGAATTCTGTTTTCTCTTTAAAACCAATCCATCTCTGCTTATCAAGGCAATGTTTTCTAAGTTAATTGAATATGGAGCAGAAAGTCCTCCATGCAGACATTTTAAATTAATTCTTAATTAAGAATGCCCACGGACGTCCTCCAAGTGGGCAAAAATAAAATTGTGGGGAGACAAAGAAAAAAAGGCACACAGGAGGAAAAACATACCACTCCTGCTTTTGTTGCCTTTTAAATTGATCAAATGTTATAAAAGCTTAAAAAATACCTATGTTTAGAGTGGTTTTCAAAACAATGAGAACTTACACAAATAATAGCACACTTCTTACTTAATTTGTTCCTCTTGGTCCTTCCTTCCGTGTTGCTAAGAGACTGTCTTTTTCAGGGCTCAAAAACACAGATTTTTCCAAATTTAGAAAACAGGCGGACTTGCAAAGAAGCTTCAAAAAACCAGTCATTTAAGAGGTAAAAATTTATTTGGTAATCATCAACCCAAACAACTTCCTGAAATATATTCTCAAATGCCTGGAAAATTCATGCAAACGTCAATATTTATCATTTCCAGTCACCTGGCTTCCTTGTTTATACACATTAAAATTTGTAATATCACTATACTTCTTACTGAAGGGAAAATGATAGGAAAGTCAACCTTCAACTGAACGAGAAATGGTCCTTTAATTGGTTTTAAGACAATTAAGTGGCCATTGGAAGGCTTTGCATGTTCAAGGTATGTTGACCACAATTGGGGAAAAACTGTAACCAAAGCATAAATATATAAAACTGGGGAAGATAACACATACTAACAGTAATGCATGTTATAACAGTAATTTCTTGCTCCTTAATTTAGTAATAGGTCATATAGTATATCATATTGTTAAAACATATAAATTATAGAATTGTAGTATAACAAAAGCTTTATTCTTTCCCTTAAAACTCCTGAGTGTACTTATGTGTTTGTTTATGGTTTACTAACTGCCTGACAGATGGCATAGGGAAAGAAACAAAAGGGTAACGGGGGCCCCTGACAGCTGAAAACCCCAAACCAGCAGAAATTAGAATGTAAATCAACGGAGAAATGGTTAAATTTTTACAAGAAGTTGACAGATATGATTGGAGGCACACCCCCTTCTCTTTTAAAAGGACATATTTTGACCGCGTTTTTGAATATCCAAGTATTTGGGTATTAGAAGAGCTCTTGGAGGGGTACCAATCATAGCGCACCACAGGGGAAGGCCAGCTTTGCAGAGACAAATCAACTGCCTTTATTTGTACTGTGCTGGCCAAAAAGTTTTTCCATAAGATGTTAGGGAAAAACGAACTTTTTGGACAACCCAATATGTAAAGCAGCACAACTAGATGCAACTAGGAAGAAGACAAAGTTCAAACAGCCTTGCACTCCCCAGCCAGCCCAACACCTTACGTTTATAAAGTATGTACAACTGTCTTGAAGAGGAAAAAGTGTAACAGGACTAAAAAGATGCGAGTGTAACCCCAAATTTGTCTGTCAGGCAAGCCATTTAATTTCTCTGAGTAACGATTCCTCATCTGGATCAGAGAAGAAAGACATGTGTGGAGGGCCTGGTGGGAGAGGGAGGGAGCTCATGTTCTCTGAGCATCTCCTCTGCGACCGGCGTCCTCCTTAAATGTGACCTCATCTAAGCCTCACACCAGTTTTCAACTTCACAAAGAGAGAAGCGAGGCCAGGGGAGGTAGCAGAGATGGGATGCAAACTCTCAACTCTGGTTTCAAAGCATTCCTGCCCAATTGCCAAGCTTACCTCACAAATTCTGTTTCCACAGTAAGGACCAAACTTAGGCATCCCCTTGTCAGTGCTCCCACACATTTCTATCTCCCTGTGTTGTGACAGCGTTTCCAAGTCATGTCTCTGCTCTCATCCTCTCCAGCAAAGTCTCAACCTTTCCCCTTCACCACCAACCCTAAACCAAGAGTTGCCCCTTTGTTTTCTTGCTGCTGCTGCTGCTAAGTCGCTTCAGTCATGTTCTACTCTGTGCGACCCCATAGACGGCAGCCCACCAGGATCCCTCCTCCCTGGGATTTTCCAGGCAAGAACACTGGAGTGGGTTGCCATTTCCTTCTCCAATGCATGAAAGTGAAATCGCTCAGTCGTGTCCAACTCTTCGAGACCTCATGGACTGCAAGCTACTCGGCTCCTCCGTCCATGGGATTTTCCAGGCAAGAGTGCTGGAGTTGGGTGTTGTTTTCTTAGGGTTACTAAAGATCCCACATCCACAGAATGCAGAGGATGCGGAAGCTAACAAACATTGGGGTCACTCATCACTGTCTCCAAGTCACCTGTCAGGTTTTTGTGACAGGTAGTTTGCTCAGATCAGAACAACACAGATTCCAGCCCTGCACGTTTGGTGCCTGTGAATCACCATGGAGAGATGCCTATTTCACAGTGAGTATTTGTGTTCACTGATACAACATGTCCCCAAGTCTCCAAAGTCACTTTTCAAAACCCTTAGGAGGTGAGTTTATATTTAAAGTGAAGGAACAATTATCAGCAACTGAATCCAACTAATTCTCCTACTTCTATTTTTAAATTACTCAAACTAGAGGAAATGACTTAGGACCATCCATAATGGAACTTGCTGCCAGGTGTCATAAAAAGCTTGCCACCTCACAGCCAAAAATCTGAAGTGAGCCAAAGGGAAGCCACGACAGTTTATGTCCTCCGGCAACAGAAGCGTTTGGGGAAAATTATGTTTTTGTGCTGATGGGAACTGCCAGTGGTACTTGCTCCAAAATGATACATGTCTTTATAGAAGCTGCCTGATAAAAGTGCAACCACAGTATCATACAGACACTTACTGTTAAGGCTATCAAGCTGAATTACAAGAGCAGAGCTGTTCTCCAAGTGAGATGCATCCTGAACATCCCTAACAGGGAAAGGAACCCCTTCCTATAAACTGGAGCCCACCCCCCATTCTCCCAACCCTCACCCCCAGCCTCCCCACCCCACCCTCTATAATGGAAACACATGAAGTCTTAACCACTGGACCACCAAGGAAGTCCCTTTAGTGTTGTTATTATTCACACTGTTCAATTAATGCCTATTACATGCTGTAGCAGCCCTGCTGGGGCTCCCCCAGTGGCTCAGACAATAAGAATCTGCCTGCAATGCAGGAGACCTAGGTTCAATCTCTGGGTAGGGGAGATCCCCTGGAGAAGGGAATGGCAACCCACTCCAGTATTCCTACCTGGAGAATCCCAGGGACCGAGGAGCCTGGCAGGCTAGAGTCCATGGGGTTGCACAGAGTCACACATAACTGAGCAACACACACACACACACACACACACAGTCCATGGGGTTGCACAGAGTCACACATAACTGAGCAACACACACACACACACACACACACACACACACAGTGGCAAGGGGCTTTGAGAAGAGGGAGCCTCTGCTCCAGGCATCCCAGAGGCTCTTGAATGTCATTCACTCTGGGGGTGAAGGTGGATGGGCAAGTGCAAGCAGGGAGGTTTTTGTTCCAAATTAAGGCCAAGAGGAGAATTCTATAAGCGACGAATTCTGACACAAGCTCCCAAAATTAAAATAAAAGGAGATAATTAAATGACAAACAAATGAGAAATAATATAGCATACCGTGGTTTGTTTACCTTAGAGGGTTCCTCATAAACCAGTTTAGAGAACTGAATAACCAAATAAATGTTTTTAAATGTGCAGGATTTCTAAAATATTTACAAAGCAGAGATACTGTGGTATTGTTTGTGACTGCCCAACACACGAATGTTTTCCAGACTAAGACATGGTCTCAGGGCTTCTTCCTCGCCTTCTTGAGCACAGCTTATTGGAACCAAACTTAATGGGGTGCCTCCACTCCCACCTGGTCAGAATTCTGACTTTCCCTTGTTGGCTGAGGCCCTGGACAAGTCACAAAGAGTCAGTTCGTCATCTACATGGTAACACTCCCAACAGCTACTCTGAGGACTATTTTGTTCAGTCATTAAGTCATGTTCAACTCTTTGCAACCCCATGGATTGCAGCATGCCAGTCTTCTCTGTCCTTCACTATCTCCCAGAGTTTGCTCAAACTCATGTCCATCGAGTCGGTGACACCATCCAACCGCCTCATCCTCAGTCGCTCTCCTCTCCTCCTGCCCTCAACCTTTCCCAGCATCAGAGTCTTTCCCAATGAGTCAGCTCTTTGCATCACAAAGCCAAAGTATTGGAGCTTTAGCATCAGTCCTTCCAATGTATATTCAGGGTTGATTTCCTTTGGGATTGGTTGGTTTGTTCTCCTTGCAAAAATCCAAGGGATTTCCAAGAGTCTTCTCCAACATCACAGTTCAAAGCCATCAATTCTTCAGCGCTCAGCCTTCTTTATGGTCAAACTCTCACATCCATACATGACTACTGGAAAAACCATAGCTTTGACTATACAGACCTTTGTCGGCAAAGTGATGTCTCTGCTTTTTAATACACTATCTAGGTTGGTCATAACCTTTCTTCCAAGGAGCAAGCGTCTTTTAATTTCATGGCTGTAGTCACCATCCACAGTGATTTTGGAGCCCAAGAAAATAAAATCACTTCCCATTTCCACTTTTTCCCCATCTATTTGCCATGAAGTGATGGGACCTGTGGAGAAGGAAATGGCACTCCAGTATTCTTGCCTGGAGAATCCCGTGGACAGAGGAGCCTGGTGGGCTGCTGTCCATAGGGAGGCACAGAGTCAGACACAACTGAAGTGACTTAGCATGCATGCATGCATTGGAGAAGGAAATGGCAACCCACTCCAGTATTCTTGCCTGGAGAATCCCACGGACAGAGGAGTCTAGTGGGCTGCTATCTATGGGGTCGCACAGAGTTGGACACGACTGGAAGCAACTTAGCAGCAGCTGCAGCAGATGGGACCTGATGCCATGATCTTTGTTTTTTGAATGTTGAGTTTTAAGCCAGCTTTTTCACTCTCCTCTTTCACCCTCATTAAGAGGCTCTTTATTTCTGACAAAACATGGTCCACTGGAGTAGGGAATGACAAACCACTTCAGTATTCTTGCCTCAAGAACCCCATGAATAGCATGAAAAAGCAAAAAGATATGACACCAGAAGATGACCACCCCAGGTTGGTAGGTGTCCAATACACTACTGGGGGAGAGTGGAGAAACAGATCCATAAAGAATGAAGAGGCTGGGTCAAAGCGGCAACAATCCACAGCTGTGGATGTGTCTGGTGGTGAAAGAAAAGTCCAATGCTGTAAAGAATAATATTGCATAGGAACCTGGAATGTTATGTCCATGAATCAAGGTAAACTGGAGGTGGTCAAGCAGGAGATGGAAAGAGTGAACATCAACATTCTAGGAATCAATGAACTAAAATGAACAGGAATGGGAGAGTTTAATTCAGATGACCACTGTATCTACTACTGTGGGCAAGAATCCCTTAGAAGAAATGGAGTAGCCCTCACAGTCTACTTTGACGATTAAGAAAAATAATACATGTACAACCCTTAACCCAGTGCCTGGAACATAAGAAGGGCTCAAAACTTGAGGTTCTCATGACTGTAGTAAATATTGTCACTCCTCGGAATGATAGTGGAAACTGAACTTGTGAGGATCTACTTGAGATGGAGGATCCACTCATGATTCAAAACAGCAGCCACAGTTTGGTAATAACTGTACGGGTACAGGTCTATCTCCCATGGGGAAACAAGTATCTCCCTATTAAGGGGGCTGAAATAATCTATTTAGACTACATATTTGATCACCACTTTTTAATGGTCCTTAGGTAGCAGCCAAATTGGTGGGTTTGGGGGGAACTTGACCATACTATGCATCATGGATATTTCACTCTGTGAGTCAACTCTAAAGGCTACTGCTAAGCCCCTCCTGAATGACAACATGGACAGCCAAGGTAATATACTGGTGAGAGTCAACTGCATTTCAGAGACCATCAGAATCCTAGTTCTTTCCACTTAAGGTAACCAGCATGATTCATTCCTTTGGAGATGCCTCCATCAACCAACTTCAAATCTGAAAGCCTCTTTATTGCTTTAAAATTAAGATAAAAACAGCTGGTGAAGGGGTGGAAGCATGTCAGTGCAAATACGCTAAAAGGAGAGATCACAGAGCTTGGCTCAAGACAAAGCAACAGGGAGTCAATTACATGTTTGGTCCAAAAATACCCTGAATTATTATTTTAAGACATCCATCCTTGATGCAATCACATCCTCCATATTTTAGTGCTTTTGTGACATCTGAAGGAAGGAGTAGGAAAATAACAATGGCGGATAAAATGGATTCTAGTTAAGTAGCAACTAGGCCTGAGAGTCAGGTATTACTTAACCACTGAGGATAAGAATTCTGTACACACTTTTAGATCCAGCAGGATAGAAAGTGATTGAGAATTTCCAGCCACCCCAACTTCTCCAGTGACAGAAAAAAATGAAAAAATGAAACACTATCAACTTTAAATTTACAAATGTGATAAGTATCCAGTATCACGACTAGTTGTCGCTGCAGGGAGCAGGGAGGGAGAGCAGAGGGGTGCAGAAGCTAAAAGAATTGAACACTTCCAAGAGTATTACTTAGGGATTAGGTAATACAAGAACATTAGTCCAAAAAATTTGTAAGAGGGCCATAGGTTTCTAGAAGAGAAGTGAGAAATGTAAGGGCAACTCTAAAATATGGGGTACACTTGAGATGTGAACATTCAATCTGATCACTGGGTAATACATTTCTTTTTGAGTCACTCTGAAACAGAAAAGTCTTCATGACTGATGAAACCTGATACCGTAAGAAGAACAGGACATTGAAACATAATACAAACTTCAACTGGTTAAAACTGTTCTTTCTGCCACCATTCCAACTGAATTGTGTTGTTACTTCTGTGTTGTTACTTCTGTAGATCTAAGATACTATTGAAAAAGCCTTCAAGGCTACACTCCATTCAGCATTGAAACAAAAAGTGGTAGTGTGCACACTAAGGCCCACGAAGACAGCTGTCAATTGATTTTGAGTAAAGCAAACATTTCTTGTGCCCTATTTTCTTGCATGCTACAACCAACTGCTTCAAGGGACATAGGAAAGGAAGAAACTCACCAGTAGACGAAGCTTTGCACACTTTGTCAAGATAAATGTACAAAGCATTGCTGACAGACACCAAGCAACAAAAGTGACGGCAGGAGAAACTGCCTTCCTTGGTAACAGAGGAAAGACATTTCAAAGTCACAGAGGTTGGTGTGACCTATGCAGGAGTTGCCCAGGATCATCAGCGTGAGCACTGTGTTCCAGTTAAGCCTGCAGTGTTTGGTTTTTTCTTACTAGTTTATAAAAGAATAGTGTGTGTAAAATCATGTTGTTTTAATATATGAAATGTTAATTTCTTGGAAAAATCAATCAGACCTATAAATTTTACAAGAAAAGCTTTCCAACTCTAACATAGATAGAGTCCAACAGCTGCAGTGACTTTCTGCCATGCCTGCCTGCAACCTTCATGTCACCCCCAAGTAGCAGAGACGACTTCAGAGACCGACTTCCTGGGTTCAAACGGTGGTGTGGCTTACTCGTTGTGTGACCCTGGACAAGTTACTTATCTTTTCTGGGCTTCAGTATCTCCATCTATTAAATGGGGACAATAGTACTCATTTCATAGGATTGTTACAAGAAATAAATGACACAATAGTTTGGAATAATAACTGGGACATAGTTGACACTATATAAGTACTTGTTACATAAAACGGGCACCCAGAATTTGGGTTCAAACTGTTCTCCAAAGGAAAGAACCAAGGATTCTTGGAGAGTAAATAATTACATATCTTGGGGCAGGGAAAATTAACAATGAGAAAGGCCCAACCAGTGATTGCCAGAAAGGCAGAGGGCATTCCAAGAGATTATGAGGAGTGCTGCAAGGACAAATCCCTGGCCAAGACGCGACAAACATGGGCATCAAAGGCAGTAGACTTCCCTGATGGCAAAGCAGATAAGAACTCACCTGCCAATGAAGGGGACATGGGTTAAATCCCTGGTCTGGGAAGATTCCACATGTCACGGAGCAACCAAAGCCCTTGCACAGCCACTGAGGCCACGTGCTGCAACTACTGAAGCCCGTATGCCTAGAGCTTGTGCTCAGCAACAAGATAAGCCACCACAATGAGAAGGCCATGCACTGCAACGAAGAGTAACCCTGTTCTCTGCAACTAGAGAAAGCCCATGCTCAGCAAAGAAGACCCAGAAGAGCCTAAAATAATAATTTATTTTTAAGAAAAGGTAGTAACAATATAAGAGTGTAGATGTTTTGTTTCCTCTGTTAAATACAGGCAAATCTTGTCTTAGCACACTTGTCTTTTTGTGCTTCAGAGATACGGCACTTTTACAAACTGAAGGTTTGTGACAACCTCACGTCAAGCAGGTCTATTGGTACCATTTTCCAAACAGCATTATTTCTAAATTAAGATGTGTGTATCGCTAAGAGTCAGACATGACTGAGTGACTTCACTTTCACTTTTCACTTTCATGCATTGGAGAAAGAAATGGCAACCCACTCCAGTATTCTTGCCTGGAGAATCCCAAGGACAGCGGAGCCTGGTGGGCTGCCGTCTATGGGGTCGCACAGAGTCAGACATGACTGAAGTGACTTAGCAGCAGCAGCAGCATGTGTATAGCATATCATCCTGTAGCACACTTAGAAGACTACTGGAGAATGTAAATGTAACTTTTATTTGCACTGGGAAACCAGGAAGTTCTTGTGACTCATTTTATTGCAGTATTTTTGTGATGATCTGGAACTGAGCCTGTAGTATCTCCAACGTGTGCCTGTATTTCTTTAAGTAGAGAAGGGTGGATGAGGGAAACTTCCTAATACTGGTCCTAGCAAAGGTAGAGTAGACCAATTAAAAAAAAAAAAAGTTGCACTTTATAACTGGGGGAAGAAAACTGAGAGGTGATGAATTAGCTAAGTGTTTTACAAAGGGCACTAACTGCAGACTTCACACCTCACATCCTAGGAGATGGTACCTAGATGGCTTTGTTAATTGGAGTTGGGTAGTAATAAAGCACATGTAAGCTTCCAATGATGCAGAGAGACCTGGCAAACATGAGGTTGACAGGGCAATGAAGCAAAGTTTGCAGAATAAAGCTTTCTGGTGGGGAGCACCATGCTGCAAGAAACCTAGGACTTACATGGAAAACATGGATCCAAAGCCTTATTGATGTAACAAATAGAGGCTTAGCCAGAAGACCAGAGGCTTGCAGTTGATAAATATGGATGACCAAAACTCAACCAGCTGATAACTAGATCCTGTCATTTCCCCTGATCAGATTATTTCTCCAGCTCTGATAAGGTTTTTGTAATTGTGGAATTGTACAATGGTATTATTATATCCCTTGGAAAGTGTCAACATGGGCCTTGCTCTAACACTAAAAGTTATCAAAATACATGTTGCTCAAACCCCAGAAAGTAAACAAACAAGTTTAAGAACAATAAATGAACACCCAGGGCATTAATATTTTAGAAGAGGTGTAACTGTGTTGAAAAGTGAAAGTGAAAGTTGCTCAGTCGGGTCTGACTCTTTGCGACCCCAGACCAGAACTCTCCAGGCCAGAATACTGGAGTGGTCAGCCTTTCCCTTCTCCAGGGGATCTTCCCAACCCAGGGATTGAACCCAGGTCTCCGGCATTGCAGGCCGATTCTTTACCAGCTGAGCCACAAGGGAAGCCCTGTTTCACGAACACTGGACCTTTGTGTGCTGTTTACCGTGTTTGGAGTATTCAAAAGTCATTGTAGCTTACATTGTTCAAAAGATTTAAGTCTATAATCACATTTAAGTAGATTACAGAACTGTTTAAGAAATTGATTTTTAGGGTTTGATTTGGGATATAAGTTTAATAGTTTAAGCACTAACGTCCCCATAGTAGAAGGTGCTTCTATCGGTGAACAAAAACCTTTGGGCAGTAAAGACAATAAAAGTAGGTCACCAACAGAAGGTCCAGAGGGTGTAAACTGTATTCCTCCACATGAAAGGCTATTCAGAAATACAGTAGTCTACCTCTTGCACCACAACGGCCTGAGGGAAACAAAAGATGAGGCAATAATGGAAGAAAACAGGAGAAAGAAATGCTACACAGAGGATACGAGTTCTTCCATAGTTGGTCTCTTAAAAGTAGGACATGGGGATAATTGGAAATTAACCACAACAGACTCAAGGGTCAGTTCGTTGTATGAATGTAATCAGACATGTATAGCATAACAACAAATTCCTTCTCTTTCAGCTTTGCAATAAAATGAGTCTGAACTGATTAGGAATGCTAATGTGCCTAGAGCAGTTAAATGCCACATGAAGTTTGAGATGTGAAAGAGGGCAAGTTGGAACGGAGAAAGTCTTGGACGATTCCACTGACCCATTTCCCCCAAAGAAGGGGTTAAACCAAAACAGATCACCTTCTAATCCTCAGGTCTGCTCATCCCTGGCAACTTCTCTCTTTACA
This sequence comes from Okapia johnstoni, assembly GCA_024291935.2. Classification (NCBI taxonomy): domain Eukaryota; kingdom Metazoa; phylum Chordata; class Mammalia; order Artiodactyla; family Giraffidae; genus Okapia; species Okapia johnstoni. The sequence goes on from CM044320.1 coordinate 60,801,538, forward strand.
AAACTAGTGTTTTTCTTTGGAGAGGCTGGAGAGTATTCCTTCTACAGCTCTCTCTCCTGCCCCTTCCCCCACCTAAGACAGGTACTCTAAGAGCACCCTGTGCCAGGCACCATGTGCGGGAATTTCCACTGTCATCTCATTTCATCACCATGAATCGTGGGAGCTAGATATCGTCTCCCTGGTTTTAAAGATGGAGAAACCGGAGTTCCGAGGAAATGAGCAAATTGCAATTCCTCAGAGGAACTGAGTGCCCAGGCCTGCTGCCAAAGCCTGCATGCTCTCTCATCATCCTGTCCTTTGGGTTCTCTGCCCCTTTCTTTATACTGGGGCTGCCTATCAACCGTTCTCTCTTGGATGAATTGCAAAGTCAAAAGCCTTGATTCTGAAACTAAAGTAAAAGCACTATAAATAAGCCCCTGGTCTAATTCTCCTTCGTTCATTCAATGAATATTTCTCACGTAAAGGACTGTAACGACCCCAGCCTGGATCTCAACAGCTACCTGTGCAACTTGAAAAACCATGTCATACCTGTACCAAGAAATGGCAGGAATATTCATTCTAAGCTGTCTACAGCCAGACACAGGGCAATGAGCTCTTCAAACCAGCCTACCCTTCAGCTTCAGGTCTGGAAAAGGGTGCCTAGCAACCCCCACCTGCCCTCAGCTGACAGAGACCTCCTCCCCCCTCTTCATGACTGTTCCTGCCACGCTCTCTCTACATTCAATCAGGGCAGAGTGCAACGACTTTAAAACCAACCTCTGAAGCTATTAGGGCAACATTAATTAAGATCATTTTTTAAAGCCTGAGGCAGAAGAGAAATTAACATTCCACTTATTTTAAAATATAGTGCACAGGAGAAAATTGGGAGGACAAGCAGAGGACAACCTGCTCACTGATTTGCTTACAGTCACAATCATGCATAGCTCACAGGTCACTGGGAGTTGGAGTTGTGCTTATTTTTTATTTCATTTTTAAAAGCCTATTTGAAAAGGCAAGAAAAATATATTTCTACTAACCAAGAGTTATTCATTATCTACATTCTGAATACACACAAGGAGGGGAAATACACACAAGGAGGGGAAAACCCCCAAGAATGCCATATAAGGTTGGGTAGGATGTCGACTGCACAAATACGCTGAGGAGCCAAGCTATGTATGACAGCAAGGACTGCATACACCTGGAGGAATAGACTCCTCTTTAAAACTCATACATAGGTTCCACATAGCCAGGAACAGCTGAATCATTCATGAGGTCCATTTGCAAGATGAAAACATGGAGGTCTCTGTTCAAAAATTACACAAATTTCAAGAAGGCAAGGATTTAGCCAAGTACAGGACTCTTCTCCATGTGTGAATTGCTCTCTTATGAAGCAGGACCTGCATCTACTGATACCCTGATCACAATATACAATGTAGAAAAAGAATAACTAGATGTACTTGTTTGCTTTTACTTTTACTAAGCAAGGATAATTTAAAGCAAAACTTTGAGAAACACCTTCTTTTACTCTCACATTCCCAAAAGAAGTTAACCTCATGAAATAGGCCAATTTGGAAAAAAAAAATTTGTTTATTCCTACACACAAAAAATATTGCTTGGATGACACAAGAAAAGAACAAAAAAAATTATGGTAAACGCTGAAATAAAAACCTTCATTTTCAGTAGTGAAGAGCAAATACCACGAAAAGCTAAATTAGTACTCCAGAGAAGCAAGATTGGCCACCTCAAAACATCTCTGGCACTTGATTATTTTTCAGCTGGAACCAATCATGACCCAAAAGATTCAGGAAGAAACTTTGATCTTCTCCCTAACTTCCCTAACTAGAAAGAAAGCTTGTTTCCAGAACAGAGCTATCACCAGATATTGGCGGACTAGGTGTTGGGGGTGGGAAGATTCTAGAGATCAGAGTCTGCTCTGTGTCCCATTGTCTCTGCAAGGCCCAGCAAACATTGACCAAACATTTGCTTTTCCATCTTCACAGCAATTGCCTTCCTCCATTTGGAAGTCTCAAGCCCCTACTCCCAACATTCTCTTTTGTCTTTAGCTGAAGATGGTTTCAAAGTGAGGTTTCACCCATTTTGATGAGTTATTCAGTTTCCCTCAATCTCCCCCATGTATACATGTTATTAAACTTTTGTTCAAGCTTCTCCTGTTAATCTTTCTCATGTCAACTAAATTCTTAGATCAGCCAGAATCACCTAGAAGGGCAGAGGAAAATTTCTTCCTTCCCTGCAATACCATAAGCAATAGATAACCTTGAGAAACTATCCCAGAACATAGGATTAATGAATAAAGAAACTAAAAAGATACAGGCTCATATACAAATGAAAGAGTTCTAGCAATCCACCCCTGGAATATAAGCTTTCTCAGTAAAAGACAGTTGTTATTATAACATCACATTCTGCCAGGATTCATAAATGTATTTTAATCATATATAAGACAGCAGATCCAATAGAGCAAAATCAGTTATAAGAAGTACAATCTAAGAAAATGTCTCAGAATTTAAAAGCCCTAAGATTGAAACTGTGCTTTTGAACTGTGGTGTTGGAGAAGACTCTTGAGAGTCCCTTGGACTACAAGGAGATCCAACCAGTTTATCCTAAAGGAAATCAGTCCTAAAATCCTAAAGGAAATCCTAAAGGAAATCAGTACTGAATATTCATTGGAAGGACTGATGTTGAAGCTGAAACTCCAATAATTTGGCCACCTGATGTGAAGAACTGATTCACTAGAAAAGACCGTGATGCTGGGAAAGATTGAAGGCAGGAGGAAAAGGGGACGACAGAGGATGAGATGGTTGGATGGCATCACTGACTCGATGGACAGGAGTCTGAGTAAGCTCGAGGAGTTGGTGATGGACAGGGAAGCCTGGTGTGCTGCAGTCCATGAGGTCACAAAGAGTCAGACACGACTGAGCAACTGAACTGAACTGAAGATTGAAAATTGTGAGTGTTAATGGAAATCAAGGCAAAATTAAAGCCACACTTTGTAGGCTTCCTAAATAATACAAATATGGCCAACTATGCAGGTGTCCTTACAAGGGTGAGACAAGAGAAATTTGACACAGACACACAAGGAGGCAATGTAACCCTGGAAGCAGAGACTAGAGTGATGCAACCACAAGCCAAGGAATGCCAGCAGCCACCTGAAGAAGCCAGAGGGGCAACGAATAGATTCTCTTTCACCTGCAGAGGGAGGATGGCCCTGCCAATATCCAGATTTCAGGCTTCTGGTTCCAGAACTGTGGGGGAAAAAAGTTCTATTGCTTTAAGTTACCCATTTGGTGCTCTTTTTTTTTTTTTTTTTTTTAAATTTACTGCAGCCCTAGGAAATGAATACTTTGGGCATTATCTAACAAAGACTTTCCATGTACAATAAAGTTCCAAGACATTGCTCCTCTGGCTCAAAAGTTTCAACCTGGTAGAGGACACAGGGCTGACACACCTGATATTTACACTGGAGTGGACAACTGCCAAGTTAGAGTCCTGACCAGGAGGGGTTGGGATCTGCAGCCGGATGCAGGAACTTCCAGCCAGCTGGCTTCATGGAGCAGCCTCAGCTATTTTTTGACCTTTACAATAATGACTCCTTGATTTTAGGCAACGAAATTTCTTTGGAACTAAAGGGGAGTATACTCTGCCATCCCCAAGAAATGTCTCTTTGGCATAAGGATTATCTTGAGCTGGAATTTTTTTTTAAAGGAACAACACACACCAGAGAAGCTCTGAAAACCCAGCAGAAGTTAACCTTCATAAGAGACATTTATGTGTATAAGGGAAATCTCTGTAAGGATGTCTCCCTCCTGGAAGCAGGAAGAGGTAAATCTAAATTTCTAGAAACTTCTACCAGTGGAGAAGGCAGCAATTCAAACTTATACAACAACCCTACCCTTATTTACTGTGCTTTTCCTAGTTACCCTCTCCGCATCTTCTTTTATCTTTAAGGTGATAGCTTGGGCCACTTGGTTAGTTTTCCTTGGTATCGCCTATGTATATGTTAAGGGAATCATTGACTGAAACCACCAATAGTAACCACTTGCATGAGTTATCTTACAACAGGAAGTCCTGGTAAGGAATGCAGAACTAACAAGCTTCCATCAACTGGAAGAATTCAGGAAAGGTGAAAAGGAGAGAGGCGACTCCAGCCCATATGTCCTACCAACCTGCCAGAATCTTTCTCACTGGAATCCATCTTTGAAGAGCGATGCACATGCCACTGGGAAGGACTCTGAGTCAGAGTGATTGGCCAGAGACAACCCGGAAGCTAACCCCATTACCATAAACCCTGAGAGTAAGAGCAGCGTGGCAGAGTAGTTCTCCTGGGTTCCCTTATCCCACTGCTCTCCCCCTGGGTGCCCCTTCCCAATAAAGTCTCTTGTTTTGTCAGCACATGTGTCTCCTCCGACAATTCATTTCTGAGTGTTAGACAGGAGCCCACTCTTGGGCCCTGGAAGGGAGCCTTCTTCTTGTAACATATACAGGAAATATGTGTGTGTGTGTGTGCAGGCACTCAGTCACTCAGTCATGTCTGAGTCTTTGCAACTGCCAGACTCCTCTGTCCATGTGATTTTAGAAGCAAGAATACTGGAGTGGGTTGCCATTCCCTTCTATAGGGGATCTTTCCAACCCAGGGATCAAACCTATGTCTCACGCTTTGGCAGGTGGATTCTTTACCACTGAGCCAACCTGGGAACATTATATAGGAATTATACATGTGATTAAATTTCTGTTTAACTCCTGCTAATATGTCTTATTATGGGAATGGGTGAGGGGGCAATGTCTCAGCCAAAAACCTAGAAGGATAGAGAGAAAATTATTTTTCCTCCCCAACAGGACCTCCTTAAATCAGTATCGGGAGTTTTGCCTCACTTATGGGCTCAGGCTGGGAATAGAGCAGTAAACAAAACAGACACAGACCTTGCCCGTTTGCCTAACTTTTAAATCCTGCTATTTAAAAATTCTTATTCTTTCAAAAGGGAACTTTCAGTTTAATAAGTTTCTTAATCAAAGATTAAATTCAAAATCTGTTGGGGTTTGGGGGGGTTTTTTGTTGCTGTTGTTTTGCATAAGCTATTTCTAGGAAATGTGTATGTGATCTTATACAATCATTTACTGACCTTACTTACCTAAATTTGCTCTTCAGAACTATTTCACAAGTGTTGGAGTCCTCCCTGTGTGTGAGACCATTCAGTCCCGCATTTCTAGCTTCTCCCAGGCTCCTGCATTTGCTTACTAGGCCTTTGTACATAACTTTCCACTTTCAGGGGATCCGCTGGCTGATTCCCACCAATACCACTCATCCTTCAGTCTCAGCTTTTACTGCAAGCTCTGCGAGGGCAGGGACCAGGCTTCTCTTCTCTGCTGCATCCCCAACACCTATCACATTACCTGGCACAGAGTAAGTGTCTAACAAACTTCAACTGAACCAACTTCCTGCCTCTAACACCCCAAGCCTCCCCTTATACCAGTACTAATCACTTGATACACAAATTGCTATTTATCTCCTCTGCTACATTAAATTCTTGAAGGCTAGGTTTTACCTTGGTTACTATTTAATCCCAAAGTCTTCCACAGCACCTGGCAACATCTGTTGACTAACCTTATTAAACCTTTGAGTAACTCACTTGTTTTCAATAAAAAAGGAAAAGATGACATCTATCTCTTAATACTCCTGTAAGCTTTAATGCCACAAAATGGTGATTATATTAAAGGACTCTAATTAAAACTTCAGATAATGCAGTGAAACCCACTTTATAATCTAGACAACTCATTCATTTCCCAGAGAATTATTTCTTCACCATCCCAACTTACTGCCTGAGATACTAACAAAACTTAGAATGTGTATGTCAACTACATTTCAATTAAATAAATACAATTAAGAAAAAAAGTGAAAGAAAATCTAGAACCCCTTTCACACCGCAGGCAACCACTGACTAATTTTCCAAATACTGACACAATTTGCAAAGAGGTACATTAGGAAGGATGGGCTACATTATGTTGTGGTCACAAAGGTTTCTTTGTCACAAACTACATGCCCATTTCAGGTTGGCTCCAAGTCTCCCCTTTAGGGAGGACAGAGCCTCAGTGGTCTTGAGGGTCCCCAGTTTGGTGAGGAAGGGAAGATGGTGAGCAGCCATGTCCCAGGAGGAGAACTGGGAATAACTGGTGAACATCATTAGCAAGCACCACAGGAGATTTGGCAGACGTGTAAACATTCTACGAGAGTAGTTAATTAACTTTCTCCCATTGGCATCCCAAAAGGTAACTCTGAATCAATATACACGTTTACTTTTTTTTTCTTTAATAAAACTAACAAGGCAGGAGACTTCCCTGGAAGTCCAATGGTTAAGACTCCACACTCCCAATGCAGGGGGTACAGGTTTGATCCCTGGTCAGGGAACTAAAGTTCCATATGCTGCACAGCATGGCCAAAATTAAAAATAAAAACTGACAAGACAAATGTAGGTTATTCCAAATGATACGGAAATTCACCAAAAAAAAAAAAAAAAACTCCACCATAATGTAATTGAACAAGAAGAGAACAAGCTAGGTTCCCAGAAAAGCTACACAACAGAATTTTATTAAAACACCAGTGTATCTCTGAAAACTCAAGGCAGATTTGTTCCCCAGCTGTTCATAGGTATTGGCACAGGGAGGTCTCAGCATTATCCAACTGTTTCCACCTGGCACTGTCAAAAACCATTAGCTCGTGAGTGATATATGAGCAAGGACTACCTACCACACCCTTTACAACTCCTGTAACTTGCACTCACATTTAAAACAAACCTATATTCAGACCCATGCACAGCACACAATACAGGCAGGCATAGTGAAGGGATGATCATGGCAGAGGGGACCAAGAGAAGTGCTGGGAAGAGAGGCAAGGCTAAAGACGAATTCAAATTCCAAAGAAAGTCATATGGATAAAACAGCCAATGAGATGGTAAAGAGAAGTGGGGAGAGGCCTGGAGAGCCTGGGAATAGCACTACTGAAAGGAGATTTGTGTGCAGAAAAGGGAGCAGAGTCAGAAAATCAGGAAAAGGACCAGAAGGAAGGAGTCTCCGGAAGTTAAGAAATACGAGAGTTCATGGACTAGACAGCAGCAGCAATGACTGCTCTGGTGAGACTGTGGAAGATAGACAAGTTTAAGTAACCGCTGGAACCTGAAAAGTCACTGGTGGCCTCGGGCAAGCATCTTCCTGAGGAGCACCGACGTGGAAGCCATACGTGGAGACTGCCCACAGTGGCTGAGCTGCAGCCTACTGTCCCCACTCTGTGCGCCCGGATCTTCTCTCCTCTCCAGCCCCTCCACTGCCGGGCTGATTTCTTTAAGCTCCTGCCTCATTTCCTGTGAGAAGCCTTTTCTGACATCCCTGTCCTGGGCACTGTGCTCCCCCAATGCCCTGTGTTGTTCAGTCAGACAGGTCTCCCACTAGACACCTTGCAAGAAGTGCCCTCTCTAACCTGTCTTTGTGCTTCTAGCACCCAGAAGAGTTCTTGGCATCCAGCAGGCATTCCATGTGTGTTTCTATAAGGAAGGAAATGAAGAGCTTACAAAAAGAGAGCAACTGTGTGTCCAGTAACTTGAAGGGGTTATACGGACTAGAAGATGGGATGTGCCGTTTGACCCAATAGCAATGACTCTGCACACCTTTATGCACAGGGAGAAGATGCAAGATGCTGGGATCACAAATGGAGGAAATGGAAGGCAGGGCACAAATGGAAGGCAGGGAGATGGGGTGTTAACACTTTCAGCGAAATATTTGTCTATCTAAAACGGCAGAGAATAAGAAGGATGGTGTCAAAGAGGTCCCAAAGTGGCCTGGAAAAGGAGCTGGTATTGAACTAAGAGACAATAAGATGGAAGGTAAGACCCTCTGCCAACACAAAAAGAGGCAAGAATGGGATTGTTAGTTGGAGGGAAAAAGAAAAGGTCTGGAAAGGCACTAAGAAGACCGGTAAGGAATCAGTCATAAATGAGATGGTAACAGAAGCAATATAACCCCTTTTCCTTTAAATACCCAGTCATCCCACTCCCATCACTCCTTCTTTCAACCTTCCCCTCAAATCTATCCTTCTTTTCCAGTTGAAGACTCTTCTTGATCTACACAATTAGTGTCAGACCTAGACCATTATGACTGTGCAATTCAGTATTTCCTTAACTGTGTTCCTGAAAATGTTAATAAGTGCACTTACCAAAAAAGGTGAGTAAATGGATTTCATAGTCAGATATGTTTAGGAAGCAACACATATTCTCTGTCAGCTTGGGGTTTCAAAATTCTCCACAGTGAATTAAAAGCTCTAAGAAATCCTACCAAGAAAGCTACCTAACTCTAACCCAGTATGGGTTCAGGTTCTTTCTGAGATGGCACCTATTAAATATATAATGGAATACAATAAGGAAAGCATGATTTTCCACTGCAGATTCCATCTACAAATGTAGGCTATAAACTACCACCATGTATGGATGTGAGAGATGGATAGTGAAGAAAGCTGAGGGCCAAAGAATCGATGCTTTTGAACTGTGGTGTTGGAGAAGACTCTTGAGAGTCTCTTGGACTGCAAGGAGATCCAACCAGTCCATCCTAAAGGAGATCAGTCCTGGGTGTTCATTGGAAGGACTGATGTTGAAGCTGAAACTCCAATACTTTGGCCACCTCATGCGAAGAGCTGATTCATTGGAAAAGACCCTGATGCTGGGAAGGATTGGGGGCAGGAAGAGAAGGGGACGACAGAGTTTGAGATGGTTGGATGGCATCACCGACTCAATGGACATGGGTTTGGGTAAACTCCAGGAGTTGGTGATGGACAGGGAGGCCTGGCGTGCTGCGATTTATGGGGTCACAAAGAGTCGGACACAACTGAGCGACTGAACTGAACCGAACTGATGCATTAGTCAGGATAGGTTAGGATATGTAACAAATGTCCCCCAAATCTTAGTAGCTTCACACAACAGATACTGATCACTGTAAACGTCAACAACTCTACAGGGCAATGTTCCAGCTGTAGGGACTTAGCAGAGGCTCCACCAATGTGTAGCTGAACCATCTGAAACACACAGTCTTCTCATTATTATATAAGAGGAAGATGATGTTGGAAGGTCTTCAGAATACAGTTTAAATGCTTCAGCCTGAAAGTGACATTTAACTTTCATTCAAAACACACTTGGAGAAGGCAATGGCAACCCACTCTAGTACTCTTGCCTGGAAAACCCCATGGACAGAGGGGCCTGGTAGGCTGCAGTCCATGGGGTCGCTAAGAGTCGGACATGACTGAGCGACTTCACTTTCACTTTTCGCTTTCATGGATTGGAGAAGGAAATGGCAACCCACTCCAGTATTCTTGCCTGGAGAATCCCAGGGACGGGGGAGCCTGGTGGGCTGCCGTCTATGGGGTCACACAAAGTTGGACACGACTGAAGTGACTTAGCAGCAGCAGCAACAGCAACAAAACACACTGGCCAGCACTAGTTATATGGCTCACCTAGCTGAACAGGAAGCAGGAAAGTCTAAGACTCCCACATGTCCTGACAAAATGAGAGTCAGAGTAGGGTAAGTGCATACCACATACCATCCCCACATTCCCAATCAGCCCCCAAAGCCTGCCAGTTTTACATCTAGAAGCCCTCCAACAGTCCCCTTTCCTTTTTTCTCACCACCATACCTCACCTTCACCTGTGTCTCTCCTAAGCCTGCCAAATATTTTTCCAAAATATCTCATCATGTTATTCCCAATGCCTGCTTACTTAAAAAAAATTGTTTGTATCTATTTACTATTTATGGTATAAAATTCCTTATCATGATATAAAAGGGCCTTCATTCTCTTCATCTCAATTTACCTTTTCAGCCCTGCCCTTGGCCTCTGTGCACTATTTTTTTTTTTTTAATGTCTGGTCTGACACTTTCTAGACTAGGTTTTACTTTGATTTTAATTGCAATCAGTCAGAAATCTCATGGCAAAAGAAACTGGCTTAGGGTTTCAATGGTCCTCTAATGTATTGTTAAATGCAGGCAGTACTAGCAGTGTCTGCAGCCCTGTGCCTTAGGCAGGGCCTTCAAGTTTCATGGTCCTGTTTTCTACAACACCTTCTACATCCTTGGTGATTCAATTAAGTAGACCAAAAAGCATCTGGCACAGACTGTAGCAGAGCTTCTGCAGGACATATCCAGGTGACACTACCAGCAAATGAAGGAGGATGCCCTCATCATTATCATCTTTCCTGTAGCAAGAGTTGTGGTCCACAGTGAATTCACATTAGACCTCCATCCATGATAAATTCCACTAGGTCTAACCTCCCACTGTCCTTCCACTCCTCAATATATAATGTGGAGAGTCACATCCTAAGAGCAGCCCAGCATGACTTCCAAATACAGAAGCATCATTCAAATATTTTTACCATAACGAAGGGAAGCACAAGTCTTACAGGAGGTTCCAGAGGTATGCCTGGCAAACATAAAAAACAGTCAAAATTTTATTAGCACCCACTCTTTCCATAAGAAGAGAGGATCATGGGACCTTCCTGATGGTCCAGTGGCTAAGACTCCATGCTCCCAATGCAACGGGCCCAGGTTCAATCCCTGGTCAGGGAACTAGATCCCACATGCCACTGGATATGGAAGACCCCTTATGCCATGACGAAGACCCAGCACAGCCAAATAAGTAGATAAATAAATATTAAAATTAAAAAATAAAGAAGACAGGATCATTTTATGGCTAGTGCCAGTGGGTTCAGGCTCCAGGTGAAGATTTTCTCTGAGAAGCCTCAACAAGTGTACACCTAACAAACTGTCATAAAAGATAATTCTAGTGCCCAGAAATATCCACTTGCATACCCTCATGCTTTTATTTTCCAGGTTGTCTCCTTCATATGTCTCCTCCATCCAAAACCCATTCCTCAAGAATTAAACCAGTGTCAGCTTTGCCAACTCCCTGCTGAGTTCCTAATGCCTTTGTTCAATTTCTTTATCCCAGGAGTTCACTGTATTATGGTTAGACACCTACTATTTCCCCTGCTAACCTGTGAACTCTTTGAAGATAGTGGAAGCTTTTTTAGAGCTTCACATTCAGTGGAGTTTAATAAATGTTAACTGACTGAAAACTGTATTAATGTTTCCTGCCAACCTAGCTGAAATAATCTAAGTTTTACTTGAATCTGTTATGGCTTATTATAGTGGGCACTATTGATCATAGGTTGTTAAAATTATGTTTATTAAAGGAAAAACTATTTTACTAACATAACACAATCTAAACATCTTTTGTTTTGTTTTTGGTGTGTATCTCATAACAGATTCTAAAAAGCTTAAATGCCATATGGTATAAAATGCAGCTAACTCACCCTTCAATTTATAAATAACTAACCTATTACATTTAAGGAACAGAACAACTAAATTACTTTGTTTCCTAATAATACTGCAAAATTAGCTTTACAGATGAGGTAAAATCCTGCTTTGAGATACGGTAAAAATAAATATATCCCAGGAAAGGACATGTAATTTAAGTTCAAAAACTAAGAGTATGTGTTTCTTGTGAGAAAAATTAGTGGTACATATTGTTTTGAATGGTTTCTATTTAAACTGGAATAGCTCTACTATAGAAGGATGCTGGAGCAATTCTGTCAGAAACAAAGATACAGAAAGTAAATCAATCCTCTTAGAGTATCAAACAGCACAACAGAGAGGAAGCTGAAGTAGGTAATGATCCAGCCACTCATCCCTAGCCACTTACCCCTGATGACCTTCAAAGAGCTATTGATGCTAGCAGTTGGTCACTTGACATCTGAAATGAACCTACCACTGCACTCATCCTCCACTACAGAAAAATGTAGCACAACTCACAAAGAACCAATATTGACTAACAGAACTATTCTCAACACTGGGAAATTATGTCCTGCAGGGACAAATTTTAAGTAGTCAGCTTTCCAGCACTTTTAAAATATAATTTGATTGCTACAAGTTTTCAAAACCAAATCTTAGGCAAGATACCACGTCCTTTACTCTTAGGTCAGAGCTGCTGACAAGAGTCAAGTGATTACAGTGGCTGCAGGGCCACATATGCGTACAAGATATTGATTTAAATTGCATCAAGTACAGCTGCTTTCCACAGCAATTTAACTGCCAAAGTAGAGGACATTAACTCTGCACCAAGTGACAGCACAATTCTGGGAGCACTAGTGATGTCCTCAGGTCACCCACCCTCAGGAAACTTGGGGCTAACCAGAGGGACTAACCTCAACACTGGTTATGACCTTCATTCCCTTTTTTTTTTCTGGAAAGGATCAGTAGGTTTCATCCAATTTCATTTGTCAACTTTTCAAATACTCTATTCAGACATCTACATACTTTACAAATAACAGTTTGACTGTAACTGAATCGTGCCTTTAAAAAGGACATCCCAGAGTGGAATAGGAACCAATTATGCTGAAATCATCACCATTATTAGTTTTATCTCACTGATAAAAATGTATCCTTCTAGACAAAAAATTCAAACAGAAACTTTTCTGAACAGATACAGTAACTGCATTATCACTCTCAAAGAACTGGATGGGGGGAGCCTAAAAACTGAGTCTCTTTAATCCAGGATAAGCTATTTGTTTAAACGCTTCTTTGTTTGTTCTAGAAACAATGTTACAGTCTGTGCTTGGGGCTCACCCCTCTGCTGCACAGGATTTAGGGATGAAAGGTGATCCTCCAGGCAAGAAGTTTAGCCTCCATTCCACCATCCTGGGTTTACCAAGCTGTTATATTCAGAAGTTTGAATCTTTCATTTCAGTCACTCAGTTGTGTCTGACTCTTTGTGACCCCATGGACTGCAGCACACCAGGCTTCTCTGTCCTTCACCATCTCCCAGAGTTTGCTCAAACTCATGTCCATTAAGTCGGTGATGCCATCCAACCATCTCATTCTTTGTCTCTCCCTTCTTCTCCTGCCTTCAATCTTTCCCAGCATCTGGTCTTTCTGAAAGAGTTGGCTCTTTGCACCAGGGAGCCAAAGTATTGAAGCTTCAGCATCAGTCCTTCCAATGTATATTCAGGGTTGATTTTCTTTAGGATTGATTGGTTTGATCTCGCTGTCCAAGGGATTCTCAAGAGTCTTCTCTAGCACCACAGCTCAAAAGCACCATTCTTTGGCGCTCAGTCTGCTTTAGGGTGCAACTCTCACATCCATACATGATTACTGGAAAAACCATAGCTCTGACTATACAGACCTTTATTAGCAAAGTGATGTCTCTGCTTTTTAATAAGCTGTCTAGATTTGCCATAGCTTTTCTTTCAAGGAGTATGCATCTTTTAGTTTCCTGGTTGCAGTCACCATCTGCAGGGATTTTGGAGCCCAGGAAAATAAAGTCTGACACTATTTACTCTTTTCCCCCATCTATTTGCCATAAAAAGTGATTGGACCAGATGCCATGATCTCAGTTTTTTGAATGCTGAGTTTTAAGCCGGCTTTTTCCACTCTCTTCTTTCACCTTCATCAATTAAATCACATGTAATTAGATTTTCAACTTATTACTGCCTCTGCTAACATGCAAATCAGCCAACAGATCCTCCAGAGATTTTATAATACAAACAAGATAAATGAAAAAGCACTAACTTTTATGAACTGTATATAAGTACAAGTCAGTAAAATTAACTTATCAGTGCACAACCTGTGTTATGCTTCTTACTCCCTCAGCACTTCAGAGCTGGAAAGGACTGTCAATGTCTTCACTGAGAACTAAAAAAGCGACCCAGCTTGTGAAGCCACGAGCTGGGCAGAAGAGCCAGGGTGACCTCAAGCTGTCTCTTCAAGGTACACAACACCCCCAGCACCATGCTATTCCTCTGTCAAACTAAGCTTAGGTTTTAATCTTTTCTTCCCAACAAGAATGTGTGTTAGTCGCTCAGTCATGTCCGACTCTTTGCGACCCCATGAACTGTACCCTGCCAGGCTCCTCTGTCCATGGGATTCTCCAGGCAAGAATACTGGAGTGAGTAGCCTTTCCCATCTCCAGGGGATCATCCTGACCCAGGTATCAAACCCAGGTCTCCCACATTGCAGGCAGATTCTTTACCATCTGAGCCATCACGGAAAAAAATGCGAGCCTCTTAAAATCTCTGTATCTTTTGTGCCTTAGACCACGTGAAGCACACAGCAAATCTATGATAAATGGTACAAAGAAAGGCAGTACAATCCACTACTAAATAATCCCAGAATTGTCGTAAACCTAAACTGCTCAAAGATTTGTACTTTCAGCCCTAACCCTAGCAAATTCTGGCCCCTGCTGTTTTCATTGTCTATTAAAGGTGGACAATCCTGACCCCCCTCGACTGTCTACTAGTCTTAAACAGCCCCAACAAACGACACAAGGAGCAGAGCACTCTACCGTCTGAAACAAAGACCACAGACAGCGTGAAGAAGTGTACTCCTGAATCAGTACAAACATTCACGTCGGAAGTGGAAGATCGACATTCCACTGGAACTTTTAAAAGTGCTCTATAGTTTTCTATTTGTAAAACACAGTTCAAAAAGACAGAAGGTTATGCTGTTTATTCTCCACATGGGCAGTTTTCAAAGTATGGTTGCAACCCCTGGGATCTCCAAGACCTTTGCAAGGGATACATGAGGTCAAAATTATTTTCATCATAATGCTATGATGTTACTCTCCTTTTCACTCTCATTCTCTCATGAATATGAGTGGGGTTTACTCATGAGTGTGATAGTACAACCGATTAAATGCAGAAGCAGATAAGAATCCAGCTGTCTTCTATTAAGGCAGATGCTTCCCCCATGGGTCAGGGGTAAAAAAAAAAATCCACCTGCAACACAGGAGACAAAGGTTCGATCCCTGGGTAGGGAAGATTCCCTGGAAAAGGAAATGGCAACCCACTCCAGTATTCTTGCCTGGAGAATCCCATAGATAGAAGAGCCTGGCAGGCTACAGTCCATAGGGTCACAAAGAGTCGGAGATGACTGAGTCACAGAGCAGTCAGTCAAATGGACCTGCAAGTGTACAATGATGCCACTCTTCTTACTAAATTGGGTTGTTCTGAAAAAATGGTATTTTTTATTTAAAATGTTTCCATGTTAATTTTTAACTGAATTTATAACTATTTGTAAAAATTTCTCAGTTTTATTTCCCAATACAGTAAATATATATATATATACAAGCATACCCCATTTTATTGTATTCATTTTACTGTCTCGGAGATACTGCCCTTAAAAAAAAAAATTGAAATGTAAACCCTGAATCAAGCAAATCTATCAGTGCCATTTTTCCTAACAGCATTTGCTCATTTCATATCTCTGTGTCACATTTTGGTAGTTCTTGCAATATTTCAATGTTTTTCATTATTGTTACATTAGCTATCGTGATCTTTGATGCTACTATTGCAAAAAAGATTACAATTCACAAATGGTTAGCATTTTTTAACAATAAAAAATTTTTTAACCTAAAGTGTGTCCATTTTTCTCAGGCATAATTCTACATTATATTCTCAGTGGACTACAATATAGTGTAAACATAAACTTTATACGCATTGGGAAAGCCAAAAAATTTATGTAACTCACTTTATTGGTGATATTCACTTTATTGCAATGGTTTGGAACTGAAACCACACTATCTCTGAGCCTGTATAGCTGACAAAAACAAAAACTCTTTAGGATCAACTTGGGAACCAATACCAGTTTAAGAGTAGGATTTAATGAAATTAAATTTTAGTACAGAAATTTCTTTCTTCTAACTGGTGTATACATACATAATTTTAAATAAGAAGATATTGGGTGGGGGTTGGACAGAGGGAAATGGACCAATTACTTTATATGACTTTGAGTTTTCATATCAAACAAAAAGTGTAAGGTTCAGCACAAATAAATCCATAGGTGAACTAAATCATATTAACAGATTGTGCTTAATTCAATAATGCTTTAGCTTGTGCACTGAGAAAGGATTAATGAATAGGAATCTTATGAATACACCAAATCCCTACCTCCACCTCCCAAAATAAACTATGAAGGAAAAAAAAATGAAGGAAACGGGGAAAAAAAAAAAAAAGCTGAGCAGATGAGACAGCAGAGAAAGGATGGATAATGTTCAGAAACTTAGTGGGCTTCCTAATTCAGTATCCATGCAAACAGACTTCCATTTCCAGCCACTCATATACCAAGGAATCTACTTTTTCTAGAAGAATCTGTTCTTACTGCTTACCTCCAGCTAAGAGTCAGAAAGCTAGATGTACTTTTTCCCTGTTTCCTCACTGGGCAGTCCAGATGCAGGGAATATGATGCAATGTCTCCAATAAACACTTACTAATGTTCAGAGATTCATGTTTGCAATTTGTAAACACTGTGATAACTGTTCCATTCCCAGGTGTTGCGCTCATAATTTGAAACCACCCTACAGAACAAAGGTGATCTTTGCTCCATTTGACATTCAAAGAACGATACTGATTATGTCCCCACTATTTCTGGTCTATGTATTTGAGCATTAATGTATACAACTCTGTATCACGTATTAAAGGCATTAAAATGTATATGATGATGCCCATGCCCTCAAGATTATCCCTGAAAAGTTAAACAGTTAAAAACAAGAGATGTCATCATTTATCCTTCACATGCATGACAGCCAATGAGTGCCTTAGCTCTGAAGACAGACAAAAGCATTGAGCAGTTCCTCAGAGCAGGGTTTTAAATTAGTCCTTAAGGGTCACTTTTCTAAACCTCATAATTTAATCCTAAATCTGAAAAAGAAGTCTGGATCAACAAAAACATTACTTAGGTAAAGTACTTTAAAATAAAGGACATAAACGCCATTTCAACGTCACTGAAATGACAATGAACGATGAAGCAATATTCACACTGAATGCTGATATTTTCAAACTACTGAAGTCACTAGAAATACTGGAGAAGTCCAATTTGAACACTTTCCCCAGAGGAAAATGCCACTGTTAAAAGCATGGTTTAACAAAGTTTTAGCTAGAAGGCTATTCATTCCAGGACTGTTTTAGTAGTTAAAAAAAAAAAAAAAAAAAACTGGCTACCACCCAAGAAAAATGTATGTTAAAATCATAAATGGAATACAATATAACTATTAAAAACAACAGAGTACAATATTTATTGACATGAGGAGATAGTCACTCCAGTAACTCCATTTCGAGTGAAAAAACTACTACTCAGTATGTAGAATTATCCCATTTTGTAAGCAAATACAAATGTACTTTAGAGATACAAACAACCAATTAAAGATAATTATGAGTGATAGAATTTATAAGTAATGTTTATGTTTTTCACAGTATTTAGACTTTGAAAGTGCCTGCAATGAACACCTATCAATTCTGCAATAAGAGAAAAGAGTATATCATTATAAAAATATTAATTCTGTGTTCCTGACTGATGAATGCCTTTCACCACCTTGGCAGGTCAGAAGACATTTAAAGATGTTTTTAAGTTCTTCTCACCCACAGACAGTGGATGATAGAAACTGTTTCAAGATCAACTTTTGCCCAAGGGTCAAAACTCTGTTAGAAAATAAAAATATTCTCAGCAGGAGTTTAATTAAATTTACAGCTGACAAGCATCAGACTTTTCAGGTAACTTGCAGCACTTTGTGAGCCAAGAAAATAAACTATTAAAACATCGTTTTTCAACAAGGAAAAGGATGTCGGGGACTTTGAAGTAATGTGCTACACATGTGAATCCCAAACAAACTAATCTCAACATGAATATGAGCTGAAAACCCAGAGGTACAAAAGCCAAGCCTATCAGCAGAGTTCCAGCGTGGTCCAGGCTTCTTAAGAATCAGGGAAGGAGGGACTTTCCTGGTGGTCCAGGGGTTAAGACTTCACCTTCTAATGCAGGGGGTGTGGGTTCAGTCCCTGGTCAGGGAACCAAGATTCCACAGGCCTGACGGCCAAAACACCAAAACATAAAACAAGCAATATTGAAACAAATTCAATAAAGACTTCAAAAAATTGTCCACATTAAAAAAAAAAAATCATCAGGGAAGGAAGCAGTAACAGACCTAAGCTATTTTAAATATTGAAGAGGAAAAAGCTAATGAAAAATAGGTTGTGGATAGTAAGGACTCATACAGTAACAAAACAATGGTTAATCCTTTGCATTTGACTCAAATGCTAGCAGTTCATTGCAATCATCACCACACCCACCCTTCCTACTGATTAGAAAATATTGCACCTGGTTAAAAAAAATTTAAGGGGCAGCAATATTTATTTTATACAGCTTGCTAGATAAAATCCTCCACAAGGGATCCATCCAAGAAAATAAATAAAAGGGTCTGTAATAGCGAGACGGTTGGGAACCAAGACTGGAAGGAATCTTCAGTAGCCCCCAGAGACCAATGACACCCCTTGGTGTTCCAGAGGATGGCAAGGCAGTAGGCAGGGCTGCAGATGGTATGTGAGGTGGGAACTGGCCAGCGTGGCCAAGTGGCACTGTCAGTACTGACCTGATGACCGGGGGCACTGAGAGAGGAGGCGGGGCAGGGGTTCAACAATAGGCCCCTGCAATCCCCATCTGAGCACCTAGTATTTTAAAAAATAAACACCAGCTGCTATAGTCGGGGTTGCCAATTCTTCTTCTCTTCCCATTTGCTGCTGCACTGAATCACCAGCCCAACTCTGGACACCTGGTTCTAACAACCAGGCAGCACGGCCCCATTATTAATAATCACAGGGCAAGGTGCCAAGAGCCCATCTAATCTGGCTCTTTGGCTCTGTTCTAAACCCTACTTTACAGGGTAAAAGCTGTCCTAAAGGGCTGAAAAAATTGCTCAGTTTTTCCAAACATATATTTTAGAGTTCATCCTCATAGGCTATTTATTTGCAACAAAATACTGTGGCTATTTCCTCTTATAAAAACAAAAAAGACAAAAACAATGGGCTCCCCTGGTGGTTCAGGGGTTAAGACTCAGTGCTTGCACTGCAGGGAGAACAGGTGTGATCCCTGGTGAGGGAACTAAGATCCTGAAAGTGGTGTGCTGAGGCCCCAAACCAACAATAACAAAACACTCCGCTTAATAGTTCTTTCTGTAGTAATACCAATTTGGTTCCCTCCATCCCCTCACATCTTCCTATGAACTATTCATATTTCTTGTACCTAAAAATCTGTTTCCTGCTAAGCATTTATTTTCTCTTTTATTTTTGCCAGTTGTGTGTTCTAAATATAACTTGTCAATGTTTGCCTTTTCTAAAAAGCAAAGAATGATTATTTAGCAGATTGTGGCAGACTACTTAAATACAGTCTTTCAATAATGCACAGCACTTTTATTTAAAAAATCAATGTTTCACTTGAGATATTTTCCCCCTCTTATGCTTATATGAAAAAAGTTACCTGGTAGAGATGCACCAGTTTTCAATAGCTTAAATGTCTATTTGTCACCTCCCTGAAAGGACTACAGAGTGCACGAATCACTTTGTTCCTCTCGGCTGGCAAATAATTGAACTCTCTGCTGGCCCTAGAGCCCTGCAACTTTCATTACACAGCCCAGCCAGCCAGCAAGGCTCCATGAGACCTGACTAGTCCAAGATGCCAAGGCACGAATTCCCCAAGATGCCCCTGCAGGAGCCCACGCAGCTGGCTTTGCTGACCCCCAAAGTTCACTAACTTGAAACATTCCATTCAAACTTGATTGTGCTTAAGTAAAAACTAAGAACTTAGGTAACAGAACTCCCAATGTGTGTGCAATGCTCAGTCATGTCTGACTCTTTGTCACCCCATGGACTTCAGCCCGCAAGGCTCCTCTGTCCATGCAATTCTCCAGGCAAGAATACTGGAGTGGGTAGCCATTCCCTTCTCCAGAGGGTCTTCCTGACTCCGGGATCGAACCCGGGTGTCCTGCATTGGCAGACAGATTCTTTACCTCAGAGCCACCTGTGCAGGTGATGCAGGTTCAGTTCCCCTGGAGAAGGGAATGGCTACCCACTCCAGTATTCTTGCCTGGAGAATATCATGGACAGAGGAGCCTGGATGGGTACAGTTCATGGGGTAGCAAAGTGTGGGACAAAACTGAGCACAACAGTACTCCCAAAATAAATGTTAAAAGGGACTGTCTCATCAAACCTGACTCAGGATTTGAGCCCCAGTATTCAAAATTTCTCAGGTTACTTCCCCATGTTTAAGTAGCTGTTAATAGTAATACACATAATCTATTTATTCACTTTAGAAAAACACCACTAGGTAAAATGAACAGACTTTCATGAACTATGAGAAAGAACTATTAAGTGGTTTTTAGACTTACAGGGTTTCCAAAAACATTAAAATGGTAGGGGGGGCTATTTGAAGTTAGGAAACGATGGTAATTTTGAAAATGCCTGGACTTTTAAACATAGGAAATGCACATATGTTATGAAAGTTAATTTTTGAAAAGTGTATTATACTCAACAGTGTATTATACTCAACAGAACTATTCAAAAGCTTTGAAACTCATTCTTTCATATAAAATTTGATGTGCTAATTAATATGTCCTTATGGAATTTTAAGTCATCTAGAGATTAGATGTTATTTGTTTCCTCTTAGTAATAAAATATATTATACTCTCTTCTGTGGCATTTTATTTATGAGAATATGACATCCATTAATGAATAATTTCACACAACGAATGGTCAGGTTCAATGATTCAGCCATGGTCACTAGGATCATGGGACTGCATGAGATTCTAAAGTAACATAAGTGCTCTCTGGGGTTCATTCTCCTTTTATTAAAATGGATAACAGGTGCTTATATTTAAATATACATGGCAGGGACTATGGGGCTTCCCTGATGGCTCAGCAAGTAAGGAATCTGCTTGCAGTGCAGGAGACTCGGGTTTGATCCCTGGGTTGGGAAGATCCCCTGAAGGAGGCAATGGCAACCCACTCCAGTATTCTTGCCTAGAAAATTTCATGGATAGAGGAGACTAGCAGGCTACAGTCCATGGGGTCGTACAGATCTCTACAAATGCAACTTAATAGTAATATTTTTTCTCATTAATAACATAGAAAGAAAATATAGGGAAACATTTAAATTTTACAGCCATTCAGAAAAAAACTAAGTCAGAAATAGTATAACAAAGAAATCGCCATGGATTCACATTCCACACCAGAAAAAGAGCAAGCAAGCAGGTACTTTAATTTCCCTAAGCCTGCTAGTGGATTACATCTACTTCAGAAGTAAGGTAAACATAGCTCAATGGAGTCTTTCTTATTCAGAAGCACTTTTCAGGCTACAGATTCTGAAATCTTTTCTTAACAGTGCTCCTCAGTTGATATTGACCTGCCTGGCTACCAGCTGAAAAGAGGAGTGACTCAAGTTTTAAACCAATTTTTCCTATTGATTTAATTGAACAAGAGCACATCAAAGAGATGTGTCATCTATTTCTGCTTTTCAATTTGACCCGTAAAACTCTCTTTTGGGTGAGTGTTAAGTTATGGAAAGTGTATGCGCTAAGTGAGCATTTTTGCAGGGCACCAATGTAGAAGTTCAGTCTGGGGTCCCCCCGCCTCACATGGATGAGGACCTGATGGTTTGGTGGTTTTCTCCACTGAGAAAGTCAAAGCTACTCAAACCTATTTTTTAATTTACTGTGGAAAATAACTTAATAGCATGAATCAAAGCCACTGGACTAAAGGAAATATACACTTAAAAAAATAACAAGAATGGGACTTCCCCAGTGGTACAGTGGATAAGAACCTGCCTGCCAACACAGGTGACCCGGGTTCAATCCCTGGTCAGGGAAGATTCCACATGCCTTGGAGAAAACAAAGCCTATGAACCACAACTACTGAGCCCACACTCTAGGGCCTGTAAGCAACAACTACGGAGCCTGTGTGCCCCAACTATGAAGGCGCCTGCCCTAGAGTCCCTGAGATCCAACTGCTGAGCCTGGGTGCTGTAACTTCTGAAGCCCATGCACCACAGAGCCTGTGCTCTGCAACAAGAGAAGCTACTGCAATGAGAAGCCCCTGTTCACCGCAACTAGAGAAAGCCCGTGTGCACCAACCAAAACAAATAAAGAATTAAAAAAAAAAAATAACAAGAATGGATTGACGGATAGACAAATGATTAAGCAAATATAGCAAAATGGGTATTTTGGAATTTAGATGGTGGGCATATGTGTGCTAAGTATACAATAGTTTCAAGTTTTCTGGATGTTTGAAAATTTTCATAACAATGCTGGAGGAAAATTATTCAAAATTAAAAGCACAGTGAAGGAGACAGCAGGCCCCATGGGAAAAACCTAAGTCTGGAAGGGAAGACTGGTTCTCAGCCTAACCCCAGGAACTCAGAGTTTAAAACTGGAAAGGGCCTTGGGAATCCTCCAGAACAAGTAAAATACATGGTTTTGAGTCTGTGAAAAATGAGAAAAATAGGAGCATAGCATTTTCTAAGAAACCAAAAACTTTTTTTTTTCTTTCTGAGATTGTATGTCTCTACACTTCTGGTTCAAAATATCCTTTATTTCATAAAATGTTAGTATAGTAGATAAGAAATTTGGCTTTTTATGTCCTCACTTAGCAGTCAAATCTGGTCACCCTTGATTTCTGATCAACGTCCTCATCTCCTGTCTTGACTTTCGGCAAGAATCCCCCTACCCTTGATGCTTCCTCTTGGTAACTTTCCATCCACTGACCTCATTGCCCCACTCTTCGGTTATAAATTTCCAGCTGTCTTTACTGTACTGGGAGTTTAATCTTATCTCTCTCTTCATTACAACGTCCCTACTGCCAACAGTCTTGAATCAAGTCTTTCTTACCATTTTAAGTGACAGGATAATTTCTTCTTTAATCATACCTTTGTACAGGTATGTATAAAGGTCTTGGGACCTTCAGGTACAGAGACCTTGGCACCTAATCATAATACTTGCTGAAAAGAACAATTTGCTTCCCTAGTGTGACCTGAAGGCTCCAAATACTGAGGTTTGAAATTTCCCAGAACCATTAAGACATTCAAAACAAAACAAACAACTTCCCTCACCCCTCAGTTTTGGTCTCTTATAATCTTAATACATGATATCATTTCAACTTAATTTCAAAGAATAACTCTAAAGGGGGAAAGACTATGCCATAAACTTCTCTTCAGGATGATGACTATGTCATAATTATGGACCCAGCATAGGAATGCCATGATTTTATTGATTGGATGAGAAAAATAAAGCAAGCAGCTGAATATTATTTATTTCCTGAGGGAAAATCTCATAAATTCAAGGGAAAAATTATCAGTCATCTGTTAAAATTAGGCAAATCAGAGAAAATCATAAAGACACTTAATTCTTAAATTAACTTATTTTTAAAATGTTTTAATTAAGAAAACAATTCCATTTACAGCTGCATCAAAAAAACACCTAAGAATAAATTTAACTATGGATGTGGAAGACCTGTACATTAAAAACTATAAGACACTAATAACTTAAGTTGAAGAAAATACAAGTTGATGAAAAGATATTCTATGATTACAAGTTGAAAGAATTTTGTTCAAATGTCCACACTACCCAAAGCAATCTACAGATTCAACGCAGTTCCTATAAAAATTACAATGGCATCTTTCACAGAAATAGAACAAACCATCCGAAAATTTGTATGGAACCACAAAAGACCTCCAATAACCAAGAAATCTTGAACAAGAACAGAACTGAAGGCATCACACTTCCAGATTGAAAGCTAAACGACAGTAATGCAAACAGCAGGGCACTGGCATGAAAACACACACAGATCGACGGGACAGAGTGCAGAGTCCAGAAACAGACTCACAACTATATGCTTAATTAGGTTAGGACAAAACAACCAAGAATATGCCATGGGGAAAGGTCAGCCTCTTCAATAAGTGGTGTTGGGGGAAATGGACAACACAGGTAAAAGAAAAACTAGATTACTGTCTTACATCATATACGAAATTAACATAAGATGGATTAAAGACTTGAATGTAAGATTTGAAAATTCCTAGAAGAAAACATAGGCACTAATCTCCTTGACATTGATCTTGGTAATGATTTTTTTTGGATCTGACACCAAAACCAAAGGTAACAAAAGTAAAAATAAACAAAACAGGCTACATCAAACTCAAAGCTTCTGCACAACAAAGGAAGCCATTAGTAAAATAAAAAATCTACTGAATGGGAGAAAATATTTGCAAATCATATATCTGATAAGGAGTTTATATCCAAAATATATAAAGAACTTATACAATTCAATAGCAAAACATACAAAAACCCCAAAATCCTTAATTTTTAAAATGAGCAGAAGATACATTTTGCCAAAGATATACACGTAGCCAACAGGTACACGAGAAAATGTTCAGTATCACTCATCATGAATGGAATGCAAATCAAAACCACAATAAAATACCATCTCACGCCTCTGAGAATGGCTATTATCAAAAAAATGAGAAATAACAAGTGCTGATAATGATGTGGAAAAAAGGGAACCTTTGTGCGCTATTCATGGGAAGGTAAATTATCGAGACCAATATGGAAAACAGTAGAGAGGTCTCTCAAAAAATTAAAAATAGAACTATTATATGATCTAGCAACTTCACCTGTAAGCATTTATCTGAAGGAAACAAAATGCTAACTCAAAAAGGTATCTACATTTCCAAGTTCATTGCACCATTATTTATACCAGCCAAGACATGGAAACAACCTAAGTGTCAACTGATAAATGAATGAATAAAGAAAATATGATATATATATAGAACATATATATATATATATATATATATTTAAAATGGAATATTACTCAGCCATAAAAAAGGATATCCTACCATTTGTGACAACATGAATGGACCTTAGTGCCTTATATTAAATGAAATAATTCAGAGAAAGACAAACACCATATGATCTCACTAATATTTAGAATCTTAGAAAAGAAACAACCAAACTCATAGAGAACAGATTGATGGCTGCCACAGACAGGGCCTGAAATGAAGGTGGATAAATTGTACAAACTTCCAGTTATAAAATAAGTCTTGGGAATGTAATGTACAGCATGGTGACTATAGTTAATAACACTGTACTGTTTATTTTAAAGTTACTAAAGTTTTCACAAGAAAAAAAATTGTATCTGTGAGTAGTGATGGGTATTGACTATCTCATGGCTGAAGTGACAGGTGATCATTTCATAGTACATGCATGTATTGAATCATCATGTTGTACATTTGAAGTCAGTATATGTCAATTACATGTTAATTTTTAAAATTGTCTAGAATAACACATTTTTAGAAGTCAATTCTATTATGCAGTCAGCTTTAAATTATCAGCCAGTATTGATGTAACTGGGCTTCCCTGGAGGCTCAGCCAGTAAAGAGTCTGCCTGCAATTCGGGAGACCTGGGTTCGATCCTTGGGTTGGGGAAGATCCCCTGGAGGTGGGCATGGCAGTCAACTCCAGTATTCCTGCCTGGAGAATCCCCACGGACAGAGGAGACTTGAGGGCTACAGTCCATGGGGTCACAAAGAATAGGACAGGACTGAGCAACTAAGCATAGCACATTGATGTAACTATATCAAGGAAGCACTGTGTGGTGGAACAAAATCAGAGATGATGTCTCTCTAACTGGGGCTGAAACACAGGATAAACACAATCTCTCACAAGAATTAAATCTTCTGTCTGGAGCATCACTAGTCTTTGATGAAGTGGAGCCATTTTTCTAAGAAAAGGAACAGCCCAGGAGCTCCACCCCAGAGGAAATGACTTCATTATAATCTGAAAAATGGAAGAGAGCTTAGCCACCTGCTTTAAAGTAGGAAATTAATACTTTCTGCAGGTTAGTGGAAAGGTAGATGAAATATTTTAGACTACTTTGCACCGATCTTCAGAAAACTGCTAAGGAGAGCTCTGTTAAGTCATTCCCCCGCCCCAGTAGTACACCCCATTCATTTCCCCCCCTTATCCAACAAGAAGTAGAGAACCTCAAGTTTCTTCAGTTACAAAAGTCAAAGAGGAAGTTTCCAAGGGAGGAGCTCGGCTACCAGGTGTAAGAGGGGTAGGTGTAGAGGTCAGAAGGGAAAACAAAGGCCAGGGGATTTCTGAGCTTCAGGGCCAGGGAGAAATAGTGGTTTCTCTGTCATTACCACTACAGAGCCAACTAATGTGATTTATTTGTAATTGCTAATTAGGGCCAGTGACTGGGAGATGGAACAGCCTACAGATTCCAAACTAAATCCAAATACTTGTGGGCTGTTTGCTGGATTTAAATAAGGTTATTTCACCAACATTTTCACTACCTTCATGAGGCAAAAGGAACTTATATAATGTACATTTAACAGAAGCTCTCAAAGTAGCTCTCTTTATATACGCATGTCTGGGGCACTTTTGTAAGAAAAATAATAGGAATACAGCTATAATCTAAGTAAAACGATGCTGTAACGATGGTTTATTCTTCCTGTAAAGGAAAGAAGTCTATCACTGATAAAACTTGAATATGATGGTTTCATAGAGCACTGCACATTCTCTGGCATTATCTACTGTTGTAGTTTTAGGCACAAACTCCACATTCACTTGGATCTCTATGTCCACTGACCATCAGTAGGGAAGAGGTTGGGCAAACAGATCAAAGAGAAGGAAAGTCAAAAAGCACTCCTAACCCATTAAAAACTGAACCCATTTCCAGGTGCTTGTATCACTTGGGTAGTATTTAAACTCGTGGAGAAAGAAAGGAAGCAGCTGCCCTATAAGGTCTCTGGGTCAGAACATTGCTTCCCATGGTTCTCTCTGAGCTGGTCTAACAGGCTAAGTCAGTAATTTAATACCAAACTGAAAAATAAAACTTGCTAATCCATGTTTTCGTAAAGATTTTAACTCGGTGAATATTGTCTGTAACTGCACTGTTTTATAGCCTAACAGACAGCCCTGAAACAAATGGCTAAACTTTTCAACCACAATAGGAGGCTTTCTGAGGAGCCAGGAAATTCCACGCAGCAAATGCCAATACATACTGAATAAAAGAGGGTTTTCTGTTTCTAGATCCCCAAATCTTACAGGGATCACTTATGCTAATTCTCTAGTTCTATAACCTATAGAGGGGCTTCCTTGGTGGCTCAGCAGTAAAGAATCTTCCTGCCGATGCAGGAGATGCAGGTTCGATTCCTGGGTTGGGAAGATCCCCTGGAGAAGGAAATGGCAACTCACTCCAGTATTCTTGCCTGGGAAATCCCATGGACAGAGGACCCTGGTGGGCTATAGTCCATGGGGCTGCAAGAAGTTGTACACAACTTAGTGACTAAACAACATAACCTATAGAGCAACTCCTTTTGAAAAGGATTAACAGTAAGCTGCAAAAACTAGACCATTTCTCCTTTTATTCTTTTTTCTACCGTACAAAGGTTCAACATTAGAGTTCAACTCTCCTCTAACTTCTCAGTTACCAAGTGATGTCAATTCCTCCTCCTCAGGAAGGCTTACAAAGTAGCTCACTTTCTAGAAAGGTAAGCAAACTACCTGGGATTCAGGCTGGAACTCACACCCTTCTGATCCCCACTCTTAGCAATCTTCTTACCAATTCTCTCTCTGGTACCTTCTAAAACAAAGATAATTCCTCCTCCCAGTAGATCCTGGGCAGTAATACTGGCAGCTGCCTCTGACCACAACCACAGTTCCTACTTGTCTTTCTCTCCCCTTCCCTATTTCAACCATTTTAATCATTCGGGATGTATTGTCTCAGGAAGATAAAGTATAGTTCAAGGTTTGAGGAAGTAGTTCAGCACAAGGGAAGTGGCAAGACAATGTTAGTGGTTAATCTGGGATACTGATAGATGTGCCATAGTGTAACACACTGGAGGGAGGTAGTTTGGGCTTCCTTGGTGGCTCAGATGGTTAAGAATCTGCCTGCAATGCAGGAGACCTGGGTTAGATCTCTGGGTTGGGAAGATCCCCTGGAGAAGGGAATGGCAATCCACGCCAGTATTTTTGCCTGGAAAATTCCATGGACAGAGGAATCTGGTGGGCTACAGTCCATGGAGCAGGGAGGTAGTTTGGTGTTATGGGTTCTGCAGTCATACCACTTAAGTGCAAATATAGGCTCTGCTAAGGTGGCAAGACTCTGCACAAGTTGGTTAACCATTCAGTGTGTCTGTATCCTTATGTATTAGATGGAAATGTTAGTACCTACCTCACAGGATTGTTGTGAGAATCAAAGGATATGATACAAACCTGAAAACAGTACAATCACTAAACAGTAAGCATTATGCTAGTTACTTTTGAAATGTATAGTATGTATACATTCATGAAATGTATAGTATGTTCTTTTGAAATGTATAGTATGTATACATTTCATGTATACATACTATACATTTCAAAAGAATGAGGTAATTCTATATTATTTTCTTGGAATAAAGTCCATGACATAGTGTTTTATGAAACTACAGAATAACATGTTTAATTTGAGTCTATTTGAGAAAGGAAAAAGAAGAGCAGGATATATATTTATAGGTGCATCCAACTAAGTCTACAAAGGCAGGTACCACTACGCAAACAGAATTGTCTGGGTAGGTGGGGGTGGGGGATGGCTTACATCTGTATACAGGCCTTTGCTTGAATTCACAAGTATATATTAATTTCATAACTAGCTTTAAATACTAAACATTTTACAGTGGCCTTTCTAATCTTCCAACTGAACCTCCCTTATGTTCTAATCAAGGAAAAGATTAGCTTCTTGGAGATAAGGAAGCTGAGGCCCGGGGAGGAGGAGGTACAACTCCCACGGGTCTCATTTCAGATTCCTTTAAAGTCTATATAGCCTTTTGCACATCATCTGCTTGCCACAGTTTTCAAACTGATCGTTTTTTTTCCCCCTTCCCGTTCCTTCTTGCTATCTGAGGTACTCCTTTTACTGTGTTTCAAGTAGCTTCCACACTGTATTTTAACATCTTTCTTCCTAGCTCTCATAACTTTCTCACCACTTGCTTGCTTATCTCTCTGCCCTTCAGACCTTGGTGCCATGGCCTTGGTGAACCCACTGGAGTGACAACGGGTGCCTACACATTTTGACAGGCACAAGCGACCCTTTTACAGAACTGTAGGGCCAAGTTTGCTCCAAGTTGATTTTTGCCTTGCAGAAGTCCAAATGATCTTCCAAACAAGATGGAGGGTTTGGCGGAGTCCGAAGTGGTATTTTAGTCAGGAAATAGTACTTGCTGCTTTGGAAGGCACTTTTCAACCACACAAGTGTTTTTGCTTTAGCTTTCTCCTGAAAGGTATAATAATATTTTGTAACTCCCTCACCCCAATGTTCTGTACCACGCCTGCCCTTTATTATGTGTTAATTTTTATTGTTTTATCACTCATCACTCTCACTTGTTTCCTATTTTTCACCCTCTAGTCACCTGCCGCCATTTATATATATTTTCTATTTCAGCACGTGGGGAAACAACTGTATGATGAAAGGGGAAGGAAAACAGAATTCGGAGTTCTCGGAAGAGCGTCTTGCAAACTATCTGTCACCATGGAACCCGGAGCGTCTGGGATCACGCCTGCTCGGGGCTATCCGGGCCACCAGAACAGGGTCAGCATCAAAGCGCCCGGCTTCGGGAGAGCCGATTGGTGCCCCGGTGAACCAATCAGCGGGCAAGGCTGTGCACCGGCAGGGGAGGGCCAAGATTATAGAGCGGATGGAGTTAAAGGAAAAGGGGCAGGTGTGCCAGGCAAGGTTTCGCGTGCACTTTTGCACCCACCGAGTCATTATTAATCCCGAAACTCTGGTCTCCTAAATTCTACCTTATGAATCTCCCCGTTTTATAACGCTGTATAGGGGAAATAAACAGTCCTTATCCTACTATTCATAAGACGCTCAATGGAAGAGCTGTAGAGTAGGGGGTGGGGAGGCCATTAAAATCCTTCCTCTCTCCTTTCCCAGTTCCACTCCAGGTGGTCAACGTAACTCAATCGGTTCTTGAAATAGTAAATCACTCAACCTCTCTCACTTAATCGCCAAAGCTGATTACCAACATGCTATCATTAGACACCTGGAAGAAGTTGCCCCCCCCCCACCCCAAGGATTGGGGGAAACAGTATTGGCATTCACTAAAGGTTTTCCCATCCGCAAAAAGAGAAGCCAAGGAGCTCTTAGGCTGAAGTCTGAGAAACAGACCTTCTGAGCTGTGCAATCAAGCGCCGGACCGCGGCCACCAGGACAATCGCCCCCAACGCCCCAACCCCCGGCGCAGCGGCAGTTTCTCCAAGCTCTACCCCACAAACTTCACGCGGAGGCACAAATATTTGGGGGGATGGGCGCGCAGACACCAGATTTCAA
This sequence comes from Okapia johnstoni, assembly GCA_024291935.2. Lineage (NCBI taxonomy): Eukaryota > Metazoa > Chordata > Mammalia > Artiodactyla > Giraffidae > Okapia > Okapia johnstoni. The sequence continues at coordinate 60,831,744 of CM044320.1, forward strand.
ACTTCAGCAGGGCTGTTTCACGCACTTTCTTCCAAGTGACACCCCGGATTCACAGCAGCGTCCAGCCTCAGCTTTCCCACGGTCCAGCACTGCCACCCACCACCCATCTACCACCCAAACCTGGGCTGGAGACGCCGCGTCCTTGGGGCTGGGGGAAAGGGGAGAAGAAGAAGAGAGGAACGGCCAGCATAAGTTAAGAGGTGCCCTCCGCGGCCTGGACGCCGGCAGCCAGCGGAGGGCCCTGGGGCCGAGGAACAAGGAGAGAGGAGAGCTGGAACCGTGCGGGGAAGGGCCGTGAGGAGAGCAGGGGCGCCGCCGGTGTCGCTGCACTCACTCTGCGTAGCCAGTGGCCCAGGGCAGCCGCCGGGTCTCCTTGAGGATGAGGATAGGGCGGGCGATGTGGTCGGCGCTGCACTCCACCTCGTCCTGAGACAGCCCCAGGAACTCGGGTCGCCCGTAGGGGAAGCGCAGGGGCAGGTCCGAGCCTCCGCAGCCGCCGCTGCCGTGCTCGGAGCCTGAGCTGCCAGCCATGATGCCGCCCATGAAATTGGCCACGGCAGATTTCACTCGAGTGAGCATATTACTCCGGCGCCCGGCAGCAGCGGTGCGAGCAGGGGGCGGCGGCGGCGGGGGCCGGGCGCGAGGCGTAGCGCGGAGCATGCAGGCTGCGGCGGGCGCCGAGCGCACGGGCAGTCGGGCCGCGGGGCGCGCCGCGCGGCTCCCAGAGCCTAATGCTGCAGGGGGCCGAGCCCCGGCCTCCCGCGCTCCGTGCCGCCGCCGCTTCCCCCCGCTACACTTCCGCAACCGAGCGGCATGGAGCGGGCCCCCCAGCCCGGGCCGTGGGAGACGCCGAGCGCTCCGGGAGCGGCTGCGCGGCTGCAGCTTGCAGCAGGTCCCTTCCCCGCCCGCAGCGCTCGACTCCTGCGTGAGCGGAACTGAGCCCACCCAGCGAGCCCGCAGAGCCGGCGCGGCTGCTGCCACGGCTACCGCCGCCGTCGAGTCATGTGATAATCCCGCTGCAAGGGCTCCAGCGGCTCCCGGGGCCGTGGCTCAGCCCCTCCCCTGCCGGCCGGAGCGAGGCTCGCACCCGGACCGTGACCTCCTGTGGGAGGGAGCGCCAGGCCCCGTCGGTACCTGGCGGAGGGGATGGGGGGCGCTGTGAGCCGGTGGCGGTACAGGTGTCAGGGGAGGTCACGTGGGGCCGGGCCGCCGGGAAAAGCCAGTTGAGGAATCCACTCGCGGAGGAATGCTGCCTACGCTTTCAAGAAGGGAAACTTCGGGCGCTGGAGGGGAAAAGGTAGACAGGTGGAATCCCGATGGGGCTGCTCCAGGTACTGGAGTGGAAAAGAGGAGCACCAGGTGTGAGAGATTTCGGAGCAAAAAGCAACAACCCTCAGTGGTTGCACAAAAATCATTAAAAGTTTTTCCCGAGGCATTTCTAGAATTACTTTTCTTTTTCTTTCAATACCACCACACGCATCATTATCTGCGGAGCAGACCCTGTTTCGAAACCAGAGTAAGGTTGATGGCCAAGAAAACAAAAGAGCTCTAAGAAATCAGAAGCAAGCACTATTTTATCTAGTAATTAACTGCTTAATAGGTTTATACAAGCATTTTCCTTCAACATAGCAACAAAACCGGAGTATCTTTTCAAAGCTGACCCTGTTTACTATTGATACACTTAATGCAGCCTTTTCTTTATTCAAAACATTGTTATAAAATTATCCAAGGACGCTTTAAAATGGAAGGAATTAAAAAAAAAAAAAAGCAATTCAAATGCCAAAGTAAAAATGAATAAATGTCTGCAACCATAACATTTTGTGGTAATCTTGTATTAAAACAGAACGTCTGTGAAAAATCGATGAATGTGCTCCATCAGGGGGTAACGTTTGTCAAATATTGGCTTAAAATATTTTTTTTTGCAAGAGAGCTGTATCCTGTTCATGTTTACTTATTCTGTTTCCTGTTCCTATGTTTACCTACCATGTAATTTGCCAGGATTCTGTGTTACTTGTGGAGGTACGCACTGAAAGTCTCACTTGGAAATCGGGAAGGAATACAGGCCCTTTTCTCAGTAAGTGGGGGCAGGGGAAAGAGCAGCCCAGGTTTTGGAGGGTAAGAAAATTCTTTGAACAGGAATTAGCATCCTGGCTTTTAGGGGAGGACTGAGTAAACTTCACTGATTCCCTTTATTCAGTATCTACATTTTTTAAGGCAATTTCGCCTTTGGCTTTTTCATGAATAGGTACTTTGGTTTGCTATACACCAAATGATTATGTAAAAAACAACATTCAACCTTTCAGTGAATATCACTCCTGTCAATGAATTCTTTAATTCTTTTCTCAGAGGTAGCTCAACTGGTAAAGAATTCTCCTGCAATGCAGGAGACACCAGTTAGATTCCTGGGCCAGGAAGATCCGCTGGAGAAGGGATAGGCTACCCACTCCAGTATTCTGGCCTGAAGAATTCCATGAACTGTATAGTCCATGGGGTTGCAGAGAGTCGGACACGACTGAGTGACTTTCAGAACAGAAATGTAGTTTTTTATCTTGCCCCCCTTTCCCTAATTTTAAAATTAGGAGCAGAACTGAAAAAGATGCAAAAGCTGAAGAACCACCCCCCCACCAAAGTCGTCTCAATCTTTGCTTTGTTCATTGTAAACTGCTTCTAAACGAGAAATATCAATGTAGTGGTTAAATATCCAACCCAACTATTAATACCTGCTCCAGCATCCACTGAGTTATAGAAACTTAGAATCTCCTTGTCAAGCTCTCGTAGAACAATGACCTTTTAACAACCTCCTATGGATACTTCCTGCTTCCCAGGTGGCTCAGTGGTAAAGAATCCACCTGCCAAGCAGGAGATGCAGGTTCGATCCCTTGGCTGGAAAGATCCCTTGGAGAAGGAAATGGCAACCCAATTCAGTATTCTCACCTGGAAAATTCCATGGACGGGGGAGCCTGGCAGGCTACACACCACTGGGTCGCAAAGAGTCAGACATGACTGAGCAACTAAACAGCAGCTACAAGATAGATACTTCAGTAACAAATCTCTATTGAGATGAATTTACTACTTTCTTCCCTTCATTTCACCTTAGGGCAAGGCTTTACTAGAGGCTTTACTTTACCTAGGGCTTTACTTAGGTATTTACTAGAAAAAGGATTTATTTTTCAATTTAAAAGTAGTACCCAATCACGGTCAATAAATAAAGTCCAATAGTACAGAACTGTAAACAAAAAAAGTAAAGACCAAATCATTTCCCCAGGGAATCACTACTGTTAATATTTTCTGTAGGCTTTTCTGTCAAGTAGGATATTTATCATAATTAAATTTGGTAATATTAGCCATATTTGTGAGCCAGCATTTTGTAAGAAGTTATTTTATGTTTCTCTGTAATTTGGTTATTATCTGTCATGGCAAAGTTCTGGCATATCTTTGTGCACAGCAAACTTTGTTCTGCTAACCACAGGCAAAACAGGAATCCTATGCCTGTTCTCCTTTGAATTGCTTTGGTATGTGTTCACAGCCAACTAATTAATCAACTATCTTATCTTTATACCCACCTCTAAGGTCAGTGTCCCATCCTAGGGTTTTTCAGGGAAATATTTCCCATATAATTTACTCCCCAGTTATGTCACTCATGAAGATCAGTGCTTTAGTTAAGCGGTAAATTGTCATTAAAATAGGAGTAGTCATCACTTTTAGGGAAGCCCCTGAAAAAGTACCTTTCATACCTATTACAGATGCAAATTTGGTAGTATCTGTGCTCCCAGCTTTAGAAGTAGTTATTTATTCCCTAAATCAAATGGCATAGTAATCAATGGGTTTGTTATGCCCTGTGTGTATGCTCCACTCATCAAAAAATATCCTTCATTTGTCTCTGTTGTTATTCTCTTTTCGTCTGAAAATTATGAGTTTGAAGACTTTAGTAGAATATTCATTTACAGGATAGATACATAGATCTTATATTTGGATGTTCTTTGTGTAAATATAATCTCATTTCTAGGCCTATGATATTATGTTTTTGACTATTCAATGACTCTTTGCTAGCAACAAGACTACTTTCAAGAGAAAACAAAAAAGGTCTGGATGATGTCTTCAGTCAAAACATCAAGGAAACCCCCAACCCCAGGTATTAATTAGTTACAAAAGGAAATGCAATGACTTGCAGTGAGAAAAAAAAACCTGGCAGTCATCACCTAAAACAAGCGATCAAGGTTAACATCCTGTACCTGCTGACATTTCACGATGAAACTAACACATCACTTCATGGTATTCTTCCCCAAATCCTTAACCTCTGTATAGTCATGAGAAAACATGAGTCAAACCCAAGCCAAAAATATTCTACAAAAATACCTGACCAGAGGTATCTTCAAAGTGCCGAGGTGGAAGGTACAAACTATTGGGTATAAAATAGGCTACAAGGATGTATTTGAAAACATGTGGAATAAAGTCAATATTTTGTAATGTGTGTGTGTGTTAGTTGCTCAGTCATGTCTGACTCTTTGCAACCCCATGAATTGCAGCCCGCCAGGTTCCTCCGTCCATGGGATTTCCCAGGCAAGGATACTGGAAGGGGTTGCCATTCCCTTCTCCAGGGGATCTTTGTGACCCAGGGATTGAACCCGGGTCTCCTGCACTGCAGGTGGACTCTTTACCATCTGAGCCACCTGAGTAATACTATATGTAAATGAAGTGTAATCTTTAAAAATAGTATAAAATTGTTTTTTAAGTGTCCAATTTCTGTAAGTCAAGGCAAACCTGAGAAACTGTTAGACTGGGGATGTAAGGAGCACAACCTACTACAAGAATGTACGAACATTAATTTCTTAGTTTTGATGTCAACATTAGGGGAAAACTGGGTGAAGGGTACATAGGAACAAAAATTTTAAATGTACGGAGAATATTTATACCTTCTGTTTTCTTAAAGTTCTTTCTCAAGTTATCCCTTAAGATCAGTCTTATCTATAAGCAGAACTTCCTTAACCTCTAATATTTGATAAGATAATGCTTAGCTAACTTCAGTCAATATCCAGACTGGTAATAATATGGATGGGAATTCCCTGGAGGTCCAGTGGTTAGAACTCCACAATTCTACTGCAGGGACCATGGGTATGACACCTGGTTGGGGAACTAAGATCCTGCAAGCTGCCTGGTGCAGCTAATAATAATAATCATAATAATAGTAATAATAATGATAAGGCATGTGGGTTTCTGCTTCACAGCAAACTGGTAACCTGATGTGTACCAACCAGGATATAATATTAAAATAGTTAACATTAACTTGCTTTTGCTTCAGAAATACTTTAGATTCTGGTTTCATATGTAGTAATGTACTGGCCAGAAATCTTTGACTAGTAAGAAGAATTTTATTTCTCCACAGCAAAAAAAAAAAAAAAAGAAGAAAACCTTTTATTTATAAATAACAATTTCCTTATGAACCAGGAGATTTATAGCTAATTTTTGAGTACAGAGTTACAGCATCTCAGCAAATTTTACATCCATCAGTATAGATGTTCTCTACATTACAAACACCTAATTTCAGAATCACTGGTACATTCAATCAATGGATTACATCTGACTTTTCCTCTTACTTTCCCATTGGCCACTTTCTATACATTATTCTATCCCATGCCCACCTCGTCCTACTGAAACCACTGCTTTGAAACTAATATGGGAATTGTATAAACCTGAATCCTTCCCACTTAATTCTGGGTCCCATAAGACCTACTGTAGATTAGACACTGAAATATGCCAATTATAAGAATACTTACAAATAAATTGGAAATAAATATATATAATCAGTTCAGTTCAGTTCAGTCGCTCAGTTGTGTCTGACTCTTTATGACCCCATGAACTGCAGCATGCCAGGCCTCCCTGTCCATCACCAACTCCCGGAGTTTACCCAAACTCATGTCCATCGAGTCAGTGATGCCATCCAGCCATCTCATTCTCTGTCGTCCCATTCTCCTCCTGCCCCCAATCCTTCCCAGCATCAAGGTCTTTTACAATAAGTCAACTTTTTCCATGAGGTGGCCAAAGTATTGGGGCTTCAGCTTCAACATTAGTCCTTCCAATGAACACCCAGGACTGCCCTCCTTGAGGATGGACTGGTTGGATCTCCTTGCAGTCCAAAGGATTCTCAAGAGTCTTCAACACCACAGTTCAAAAGCATCAATTCTTCAGCACTCAGCTTTCTTCACAGTCCAACTCTCACATCCATACATGACTACCGGAAAAACCATACCCTTGACTAGATGGACCTTTGTGGGCAAAGTAATGTCTCTGCTTTTTAACATGCTATCTAGGTTGGTCATAACTTTCTTTCCAAGGAGTAAGCATCTTTTAATTTCATGGCTGCAATCACCATCTGCAGTGATTTTGGAGCCCAAAAAAATAAAGTCTGACAGTGTTTCCATTATAAACATATAATATATATTTTAAATATGTATACAATAAATATATAAATATATTTTATTTAATTAATAAATAATATTATCATAGATAATAGAAATATATCATGTAATATAAATATATTATACATGAGTGTATAATATATATTTAATACATAATGTGCTGCTAGGGCTAAGTCACTCCTGTAGTGTCTGACTCTTTGAGACCCCATAGACTGTAGTCCACCAGGTCCGTGGGATCCTCCAGGCAAGAATACTGGAGTGGGTTGCCGTGCCCTCCTCCAAAGTATCTTCCCCACCCAAGTATCAAACCTGGTCTCCTGTGTCTCCTGCATTGACAGGTGGGTTATTTACCACCCCAGAAGTCCACTCTGTACCCTTAATGACCCACAATTTAAACACACATACATATAATCTATAAAAAATATTCACTATGTTGTATATGTGAAACTGAAACGGTGTCCCCTTAAAACGAAGATCTCTTATTGAGTTTATGATTAATCTCTCTATCCAAAACTTTATTCATTTCTTTCTCCCATTTGATTTCGATCCTGTGCTAACAGAACACTAATCAACTAGTGGTCAGACGACTAAAGTTACTTAATATATAATAATTATATTAAATGTGTAAATAATTATATATAGTAATATAACATATAAATATAGTATACACATAAATATTTAACTATTATTTATTATAAATATGAAACAAAATAAAGTATATATATTATAAATATAAAATATATATATATAAAATTACAGTACTGACAGAGAAGGAAAGTTTACATATGTTGTTGGCAATGCTCTTCTACCCTACAAGTTAAACATTTTTCTATTAACACTTTTTACTAATGAGATAGAAAAAAACCACATAGCTGTTTCCCATAAATTGGTTTACATTACTATTTTCCTAGGACCTCATGTTTTGAAGTTGTTATGGATTCAAAATTCTAAATTCTAAATTCCAAACAAATTAGAAAAATTGTTTCTATACTGAAAAGTATTTAAATTCTATTATACTGAAATATTTTATAAAAAATTATAAAGTTACCAGTCTATTTCCAAACCTTGCTATGTTAACATCTCTCTCTTTTAAAAATCTATTTATTATCATCTGAGCCTATAATCTATCTCCATTAACCCTATACCCAAGGGAGGAGGAGACAAGTTTATTTCTGGTTCATCCTAACCATGAGAATATAGTCCTTTAGGGTCCCTTTTTCTTTTTTTTTTTTTAGTTAGCTATTTATTTTTGGCTGTGTTGGGTATTCATTGCTGCTTGGGCTTTTCTCTAGTTGTGGTGATCAGAGGCTACTCTCTAGTTGCAGTGGCTTCACTTGTTGCAGAGCATGGGCTCTAGGGTGAGCAGGCTTCAGTAATTGCACTCGTGGGCTCTGAAGCACAGGCTCAATAGTTGTGGCACACAGGCTTAGTTGCTTCGTGGAATGTAGGAATCTTACGGGATTGGGGATTGAATCCATGTCTCCTGCATTGGCATGCAGATTGTTTACCAATGAGCCACCAGGGAAGCACAATATCTCTTTTTAAATGTGATCTGTTCTGCCATTTAAAAATTCCTGCTATTAGGATTACTTTTCCAAGGCAATAATAGTCTGAGTCAAGTAGCCAATGAAGACTGTTTACTCAATTAAAAAGTTAGCTTTTACTCTGAGAAGGACATGTGGTTCACAAAAATTCAGAAGTCAAGCAACTAAAGACAGCTTTTTGAGTAAGAACTGCAAACTCAAGTTACTTTTTATTCCCTCAAAAGATCAGTCTTGTTCTATGCCACTATATGCAACAGCTATTTAGACTGTCTTGAAATGCAGAATTAGTTGCTTTGTCCCTTTGTCATCAGTTGTATTTTCAGTCAAAGTAGAGAGGCTTTCTATGTTTGTCTGTAAATATTTTTAGGATCAGCTTTCCAAAACCCAAGTGGACAGTCACAACAAATAATGTCAGATTTTATTGAAAAGCAAGGTGACCCACCCCAATTACCCTAGTTATCCCTTCATAATGAACATATCCTACTGTTATGAACTTTTCCCTTATGTCTCTTAGTGAATTTAAAAATTAATTTATGGTCTCAATTTTCTTCTAATTGCTTTGACTGTGGAAAACTGGCATATTAAATTCTGGACCAGCAACCACAAGGATCCCCTATAAACTTGTTAGGAAAGTAAATTCTCTGGCTCCATCCCAGCTCTATTGAATCAGAAACTATGGGGGTGGTACCCAACAATCTCATTTACCAAGCCATCCAGGAGATTCTGATAGAACCCATTTGAGAAATACTGGCATATGAGAAATGTGTGCTGTTTATTATACTTAATGGACAGGCAGACACGGAAATGAGGGAATATATCAAATAAAAAAATAAGGAGTGGCCCAAGTGCTTTGACTCTAAATGGATACAGAGCAAGGACAGTCATGGATGAGACTCATAAACTGGTTCTGTTCAGATACGGATGAACTGGCCCTTTCTTGTGCTTGGTTTCCATTGGCTTACATTAATGTCAAACCCCAAGTACATCTGCCATAGGCAGATTTGTAAATTTTTCAGCATATGGGAAACTGTTGAGAAAGAAGTAGGATTGACCACTGCCTGCTAATCACTTCCCAGCCTGGATTACACAATATGCAGTTCTGTCTGTGCACATGCTTCTGTCATGTGCCAAACAGGGACCAAAAAAAAAAAAAAAAAAAGTAATATATAAATGCTGCTGTTTAGTCTCTAAGTTGTGTCTGACTCTTTGCGACTCCATGGACTGTAGCTTGCCAGGCTCTTCTGTCCATGGGATTTTGCAGGCAAGAATGCTGGAGTGGGTTGCCATTTCTTTCTCCAGGAGATCTTCTCAACCCAGACATTGAACCTGCATCTCCTGAATTGGCAGGTGGATTCTTTACCACTGAGCCACCTGGGAAGCCCAATAAATAAATATATGTGTATAAATAAGTACATTTACATGAATATATTTGCATAAATAAGTACATTATATAAATAAATAAGTATGTATAATATATATTTTAAAAAATCTTCATTTCTGGTAATGTTTTACTGAAGTAACAAAGTGATCATTTTTAGAAAAAGCAGAACATTTTTGGCCTTCCTTTTATTTTTTGTAAGACTTTGTATTGTTTTTTAGTTTAATTGAGGGAACCAGGACACTAGATATAATTTTTCACAGCCTGAGGCTTTATAGGGTTTTAATCTGACTCAGAATTCTCTACTTGTATATCTTCCAGGTATCTTAAAATAAACATACACAAATAGAATTTCATGACCATGACTCTGCTTTTCCTCCTCCTGAAACTATGGTCTCAGTTAATGACATTAGTATCCACCTACCTAATCTAGAAATCTGAGAGGTATCTTCCCATATCAGTCTGTCAACCAGTTTTGTATCTGCCTTCCAAATACCTGCCAAGCCTATCTTCCCCTGACTATTGCACAGCTACCAATTTTGCTCAGATTCACTATGTCATACTCAGACTTCTCAGCAGTTTCCTTGCTGAGAAAGGGAGAGCTCTACTCTTCATGTGGAGCTATCTTCCACACAACAGTGAAAAGGAGCTTTTTAAACAGAGCACCTGGTGATGTTATTTCCTTCCATTTTAAACTCTTCAGTTGGCTATTTAGTTAAAAACCATAAGCCTTCATGATCTAGTTCTGATTACCTTTCTAGACACAGGTTAACCTTTTCTGTGCTGCAGACTTATTACTTGTCACTTTCAGAGTGTGATGTCCTTTTACCCCACCTTCTGAACAGGCTGTTTGCTTTTGCCTGAAATGCAGCAAGCCTGTCTTCTTTTCCTCCCCCCACATCCAATGGCTAATTCCTAATTTTTTTTTATATCCCTCACATCTTTTCAGCAGCTAACAGCTTCTTTCTGTATATTCCCGAAGCACCTTTATATAACTCTATCTATAATTATAGCACATCACATTGTGTTAAAATTATCTGATTCCTATACGTAAGAGAGTTGAAAAAAGGGGGCTGTTTCTTTTTCCTCTCTGAATCTATAGTACTTACCATACATTATATGTATTAAATACAGGTTGAATAAATAAACAACTATGGCAAAGAGGGAATGGCAACAATAAGTGTCTCACTTAAAGATCAAATTAGAGGGCTTTAGTGTACTTTCTAGTGTAAAAAAAGATAGAGATAAAAGGTTCACAAACCCAGGCCAGTACTTCCTAGCATCCTAATTTTGGTGTCTAGGGATTACCAGATTTAGTGTAAATACCCTCAGGATACGAGTCTGGTGAAACCATATGTTGAAAAGCATTTTACTTGATAAATCTGGAAAACAAGACTGTGCCCTAAATGTGAATATAAATGTATTTTGAATGCTCTTATACTTGATGCCTTTAATATTTCTATTAAATTATGAAAAAAATGTGTGTAAAAATTAATAAATAAAAAATCTCAATTAAAATAGAGTTGGGAGGCCAGAAGGTGAAGCTTTCACATTCTATGATGATAGCTGAGCCCAAGACTTCTTCTTGCCTGGCAAGAGTTCAGCCAATGAAAGGCTGTCACAACTCAGCTAATGGGAAGGTGCTATACTTCAGAACTCTCAGTTCTGCCAGTGGGTTCTTTGTTTACTATTGCCTTCCTAACTTCCTTTCCCCCTCTTTAAAAGAGTTTTTTCTTTCTTTTTTTTTTTATTTATTTATTTTAGTTGGGGGCTAATTACTTTACAATATTGTAGTAGTTTTTGCCATACATTAACATGAATCAGCCATGGGTCCACACGTGTTCCCCATCCTGAGCCCCCCTCCCACCTCTCTCCCCATCCCATCCCTCCGGGTCATCCCACTGCCCCAGCCCCGAGCATCTGTCCCACGCATCAAACATGGAATGGTTTTCTGCTTCACACACGATAATATACATGTTTCAATGCTATTGTCCCAGAACGTCCCATGAAAGAGTTTTTTCATTGAAGGAGAGGGCTGTGATAGGTGGAACGGTGGCAAAGAATCTGCCTGCCAATGCAGGAGATGCAGGAGATGCGGGTTTGATCCCAGGGTCGAGAAGATCCCTTGGAGTAGGAAGTGGCACCCACTCCAAAATTCTTGCCTGGAAAATTCCATGAACAGAGGAGCCTGGCGGACCACAGTCAATGGGGCTGCAAAGAGCTGGACACGACTGAGCACTCTGAGCAGTATCATAGTTGTAAACTTGGATTTGCAATTCTTTGCTGATCTTGAATAAAACCATTTTTTTGCAGAAGAAATAACTGGTAGTCTATTTATTTTAGGTAAACATAAGAAATGCCTGTTAGTGAATTTTCAATTTGAAATTCAGAATCAATTTTAATTAATCTTGGTTTTCATGAATACTACCCATCAATGGTTTCTGTCATATTCAGCAATGTTTTCTTCCTAGTACATAATTCTTTTTCATTGTTTTGTTATTGTTCATGTAAACAATAGAAAGATGTTTTCAGAAATTACCAAAGTTTGTAAAACATGACAGTTAAAAATCAACTTAGTTTAAAAAAAAACAACTAACTTGGGTTATCCTAAAATGTAGCAGGGTAACAAGTCTGAAGAAACTTATTATCAATTAGAGCTTGTATGTGTCAGAGCACATGTAATATTGTGCTTTTTTCAGCAGTGAGGCTCATCAGTATTAGCTCCTGGAACTTTGTAGACTAATTCAAAATTTTTTATCATTGAGATATTCTAGAATAACATACTTAAAGCACCTACAGTGTGCCTGGCACCTAGTAGGCATTTAATAAATGGTAGCTATTATTTCCACTAAGAGCTTCCTGTTTGAAAAGCAATTAGCAGCTTGTTTTTAGCCTCTAAACTTAGGGAAAAACCGCCCCCTTCCGCTTAAAAAGGAGAGTAAGGCTTAAACCTCAATTATGCAATCAAAGATGGACGCTCATGTCTTGTTCTGTCATACAGAGTAGTTATACTTAGATTTCCACAAGAATACAAAATATCACTTTTCTTTTTCTATAAAGGAAAAGACACCTTTTAAGTCCTCTGCTCTTGTTCTCACTACCTTTCTTGCTTTTTGCTTATCTGTTTTGCTTTTCATTCTGAATGCATTCTGCATCATAGTAAGAGTTGGACATTAAAAATTTGAAAACAGAGTTCATATTACAATGTGCTAGTTCCACATTTCAACTCAGAAACTTACATTACCTTTTCTTTTTACCCCCATCTCAATTATCTTGAGAAGCCTTTTGAACATAGTAATTACCCCTGTCTTCCTTCATCTCATTCCATGAAAGGTGTTTTCTAGAAAGAAACTTGGAGAGACATTGCAGACTTTCAGGTCTGACTCAAGTCTATGAAGCAATGGGAGAAATGGACTGCAATTCCATTTTGAGGCTTCAGTGTTAACACCACTTTTTTTTTTTCTATTTTGAAAGATTATAATTTCCTCCTTGAACCAGATTCGAGTAGAAGTATTAATTTATTCATTCCAAAGGCATATGTAAGCAATTTGGGGTTATATGTAACTTAGATTTCTGATTTTTATCTCTTAGTATAAGTTATTGGGACTCAAAACATTCACTTTAGCATTTAAAAAAATGTTTTTATTTGTGCAAGATCAGTACTTGGCAAAATCACTATTCCTCATTATATGCAGTGTGGAAAAAAAGAAGGGAAACAATAACTAGATTAAATATGCATAAGTGTTTTGGTCAAGTAGACAGTGGTGCCTATTTTTCTTTTTCTTTTCGTTCTTTATTTTTGGCTGTGCTGGGTCTTAGTTGCTGTTCACTGTCTTTCTCTAGTTGCCGTGAGCCCAGGCTACTCTTTGATGTGGGGTGGGGGCTTCTCACTGAGACAACTTCTCTTGCTGTCGAGCACAGGCTCCGGGTAGACGGGCTTCGGTAGTAGTGGTTCTCAGGCTTAGTTGCCCTGCTGCTTGTGGGATCTTCCTGGACCAGGGATGAAACCCATGTCCCCTGCATTTGCAGGCAAATTCTTAACCACCGGACCACCAGACAAGTCCCCCTATTTTTCTTTTCAAGGAAAAAATGTTAGGTTACTTGGGAAAATGTAGAACTTTAATGGAGTCTAAAGTTGAAAACAAACAGATCCCAGACCCCACCTTTGCTTTGGAAAAGGCCAGAAACAAAAGTTGTGCAAGAAGCCAGGTTTACCTTCTGTGCCTGCTCCCTCATTGTACCATCTCTATCCCCAGAGACCATTGGAAATACTCTAAGATCAGTCTTTCCCAGCCGTTGGTCCTCTCGTGGTTCCATGATTACTCAGACATCTGTCTCTAGTCTTCCTTCCTCTTTTCTCAAGTCCAGCCCTCTGAGTCTTATGCCCTGATGGTGAATTGGATTGTCAAATCTCTTTTCTTCTGATTAGGAGAGAAAGTCATGAGCCACCTTCTCCAGCCTGAAAATATATATCAAGTGTATATTTGAACAAAAGTATACAGTTGATCAACCATATCTTATAGATTATGATCAAAATGCAACCTTATATCTGTCTTCTGCAATTCTTAAAAATTAAGGATAAAAGTGACTAAGGATAGAGGAGAGCTAATTTCCTCTGATCTTTATTAAGAAAAATTATTAAAAAGTTGGAACAAAGGCAAGAGGATTTTTACGTTTTTTTCTGTGTCATACTGCAGTATCATCTCACAGGTCTACCCAAGGATTACTTAATTTTCTAGGGGAATAGGTCATGTTCTGTTACTGTTGATTAGAACCTACATTTTAACTCTTATTTTTGTCTAGTAGAGATCTGAATGATTTCTGATGGAAAAAAATTAACCAAAGGTTATGGTTGTCTTGCCCTGTAGGAATTTAGCCATTTCAGTTTCTAATAGCATAGTCTCCAAATATTCTCTTCTTATCGAGTTCCCACAAATATTCAGTTTCTCAAATGCTCATTGAACTAACATTAGCTTCCTTCTGGCTCTCATCAACAAGTTACATAAATGTTAATGTGCTTCTTCTGTGCTTATATGAGAGTTATAATTTTGTCTTTCGAAAATGATACCTGACCATCCTAAATGAAGTCTTAGATAGGCGTATCTTTCCTGGTCACTCTCAGGAAATAAAATCCTATAGTCACTTTTGGTTAAAAAAAAAAAAAAAAGAGTTTCAATTCAGTAACTAGAATGTCCTATCTTGTTTAATTGTTAAAACTCTGGACTCCTTCTTCTCTAGCCCAGATTACTCTCAGGACAAAAATCTGCAAGGGAAAAGATGAACGTGATTGTTTCACTCTGTTGTCTTTCCCCTCACCAGGTGAGTTGCAGTTTTGGATCCCATAAGGGCCAAAGGTGAGTCGAGGGCATGAAAAGAGGAAAGGCAATCCACCAGGGCCTGCTTGGCTCAGTGCCTCTGTGCTCTTAACCCAAGCCTGACAGTTGATAATCATAACATCTCTACTAAGCCCTTCTCTCAAGCAGGGCTCTTGAAAGGGCAGATAAAATTTGTTGGATTCCTTCATCATCGCCTGGGCAACCAGGGGATCTGTAACCCAGCAGGACCCTATGGGGCCTTCCTGGGACAGACCTTTCCCTCATATCCTCTGCTTTAGCTCTCCTCTGAAGTGTCTAGATAATAGTATCTGATGCATATTTCCTGAGCTGTTTTACAGATGTGAAAAACCTCCACCAGTTGGGAGAAATTAACTCTTTGATGACTATGAGCACACAGCCCACAGACCTACTGAAGACTAAGGATGGATAAGGTTAACTAACCCCCATCACAGGACTCTGTTACCACATCATCAGCCAGCCAGAGAACTGGGCACAAGCTGATCATATACCCTGCGACTCCCATCCTTCACCTTCTGTTTATTTTTCTTAATTTTGGCTGCGCTGATCTATTATGGCACTTGGGCTTTCTCTGCCTGTGGTGGACGGGGGCTTCTCAACATCTTGCGTTTAAAAATGCTTTGCTGAAACCCACCTGGAAGTTCAGGTGCTTTGAGCACTAGCTAGTCTGGACTCCCTGCGATCAACGCTGCACTTTCCTTCACCACAACCAGCAGACTGGCTTTACTGTGTCCAGCTGAACCAATCCAAGTGTGGTTCACTAATAGATCTATGTCAGTTTCTTTCTGCAAAAGATCTCAGTCTGCTCCAGATGGCTCTGTTGGACAAGACCTGGTACAGCCCAAGCCATCGGTCCCTGAGAATGCACATCTTTGCCCCACAAAACTCTGGGAATGTGGATGATCCTGTAGGAGCAATCTTTCCCTGCCTTCCTTCCCAAGTAGTCACTGCCTTCTCTCACTGTCTGGATAGCCCAGGTGGAACTCAGGCCCGTGTCCAGAACCACATTAAGTTTCCTCATGTGTGTATCAGGCACTGGTACTCTGTGTCTCCCAACTTAGAGAACACGGTTTTCTGAGTAGTTGTCTCTAAGCTTGTGATGAGAAGTTTACACCTCCCACTCAAGGTGGAAGGGTGGGTTAGGTCTCTCTAAAGTAATCTCTTCATTAATTCAACTCCTGCCCACTCTCCAAATTCTTGGTATGGTGCCCAAATTGATGGAGGGGATCAAGGGCTGAGGAGTACCTCTCAGGCTTATTTCTTTTGTAAATCCTCATTTGCTGTGTGTGTGTGTATGTTGGGGGGAGGGGGCGTGTCTCAGTCTTCCTGTTTCTCAGTATTCTGGTTACTGTCTCACTCAAACTGAGTTAGAAGGAATCTCATTTTAATTTCCTGTTTCATTTACATTTAAATTTACTAGAAATAATCAAACACAGGAGGGAAACACCTGTCAGGAGAAGTGTTGGGATCGAAGCACACACAGTAAGCAATTACCTATTCAATCTAGGAGTGAAAATGAGTTTGAAATAAAGGCAGAAGCTTTAAGAATATGACCATTATTCGACAAAAGTCATATATTTGCTCTTCATACACATATGGTGAGAATATGTGTACATTAAATACCCATATTTGGAGACTTCCCTGGTGGTCCAGTGGCTAGGACTCCAGTCTCCCCATGTCAGGGGCCTGGGTTCCATCCCTGGTCAGGATATTAGATCTTACATGCTGTGACTAAAAATCCCACAGGCCACAACAAAGATCAAAGATCCCACACACTGCAGCTAAGACCCAGCACAGCCAAAAAACACAACAACAACAACAAAATACCATATTTGCCATGGGCTTGGGATGGGATGGTACCTGCAACTATACCTCCATGTCCTCAACTTTCATTTGTTATTTATTTAATTATTCAAGTCAGGCATTGTGCAAAGTGAGGGGTTATACGGTGATGAATTAAACAATTGTGCCCCAACTTTCTAGAAGCTATAGGAAGCTGAGTGTATGTCAGATTTCATCACATTCTCATCTTCTCCTCTTCACTCACCTTTCACTTACAGAACTCGTAAGGGACTGAATGGGTTTTCGCAAGGTTCTGACTTTTTCCCTAAACACACCCTTGCCTCTCCTCGTATTGTGTTTTCTTTGGAACTACGACTCACACACTGGGCTAACCCTGAAAATTATTATATTTTTATATTCTTTCCTTCACATCCTTGGGATTATACTGGAAAAACACTCATTTTGGAATTAGACCTGGATTTGAAGACCACTTACTATTAGCTTTATGACCAATCAGCAATCCCCTGCCATGGAAGCGTGGACTCTTAACCACTGGATCGCCAGGGAAGTCCCTGAAGCTTGACTTCTTTATCCACGTGCAGGACTAATACTGTCTAGTCTAAGTGTTTGCATTAACTGAGATAATGTCTTCCAAGTGCTTACATGAACTAGATGTTCCCTAAGTGAATTCCCCTAGGATCTTCCTTTCTCTTCATCCTGCTTTTGAGGTACCTCTCCCAACTTGGGTATAGGACTGAGGTTTATAATTTTGTCCCCTACATTCTTAAAACTAAAAGTCATTCTTTGTACTTACCATTTAGAGCATGAGGTTATCCACTCTTGTTTTACACGGTAGGATAATGGCTATGCTTTTTTTACTCACATTCTTTTTTTTTTTTTTAATAAATTTATTTATTTTAGTTGGGGGCTAATTACTTTACAATATTGTAGTGGTTTTTGCCATACATTGACATGAATCAGCCATGGGTTTACATGTGTTCCCCATTCTGAACCCCCCTCCCACCTCCCTCCCCATCCCATCCCTCTAGGTCATCCCATTGCCCCAGCCCTGAGCATTTGTCTCATGCATCAAACATGGAATGGTGCTCTGTTTCACATATGATAATATACATGTTTCAATGCTATTGTCCCAGAACATCCCACCCTCACCTCCCTCAGAGTCCTTAAGACTGTTCTGTGCTTCTGTGTCTCTTATTCTGTCTCACATATAGGGTTATCATTACCATCTTTCATTTTACTCACATTCTAAGTAACTACTTAAATAACTGTGTCACCTCACAGACAAAACCAGGCTACTGCGCTTATTCTTATCTATTCTACTGTACCCCTTTTACCTGATTATTTATTTAGCATGCATGTGACTCACAGATCTTTAGAGATCATCAAGTTGCTTCTTAAAATAGAGCAAATACTATGTTTAGCTGTTAATCACAAAGTTAATCCAGCATTTGTTCAACAGGCACCTCACGTGTGATCATTTGTGACCAAACATTGACTAAGTGCTATTTCTGAAGGGGAGATAGGAAGTATAATATTGTGAATCATGGGACCTCATTTTAATGGCATAAAACTTGACTGCATCAGGACTTTGCATGTTTCAACTCCAAACCACCATCATACTCACAGATTGTTAACTTTCACCACACCCCTAGATTAACATCAAATTGATCTAGTTTTTCAGCCTCTCATTTCTTATTTTCCACCCAACTCACCAAGATTCATTGAGCATTTCATGTGGGAAGAACCAGATTCATGTATTCACCTCAGGACTGACAAGAGATCAATGCCCCTAGACACTGCTCAGTACCACCAGTCACTGAAACAATATAACTCTTCTCACTGACCATTGGCAGAAACCAGATCCCTCAGAGAAAGATAAATGGACAACTTCCAAAGGCACTAGAGATTATCTAGTGTCAACTAGTTCCCTGCTGCTAAGTCACCTCAGTCGTGTCTGACTCTGTGCGACCCCAAGGACTGCAGCCTACCAGGCTCCTCAGTCCATGGGATTTTCCAGGCAAGAGTACTGGAATGCGGTGACTAGTTCCCTGACCAGGGATCAAAGCCAGGCACCCTGCATTGAAAGTGTGGCATCTTAGCCACTGGATCACCATGGAAGTCCTTCTCCAAGTTATTTCTGAAGATTTCACATGCCATGCAGCTCATAGTCTGAATAACACTAATCTAGGTCAACATCTTCATTTTGCAGAAGAGGAAACTGAGGCACAGAGATAAGAAAAAACTTATTTAAGATCAAGTAGTAATTAGTGACAGATTTTATTCAAACCCTATTCAGGGTTTTCTGGATTTTGTTTTGTTGTGATTTATACCATTCTGCCACTTTGTACGGAGAAGGCAATGGCAACCCAATCCAGTACTCTTGCCTGGAAAATCCCATGGACGGAGGAGCCTGGTAGGCTACAGCCCATGGGGTCGCTAAGAGTCGGACACAACTGAGCGACTTCACTTTCACTTTTCCCTTTCATGCACTGGAGAAGGAAATGGCAACCCACTCCAGTGTTCTTGCCTGAAGAATCCCAGGGACGGGGGAGCCTGGTGGGCTGCCGTCTATGGGGTCGCACAGAGTCGGACACGACTGAAGTGACTTAGCAGCAGCAGCAGCCACTTTGTATGATGGCTGAGTGATGCTTCCAGGCCAGGGCTAGGGTGAGACAAGTGAGGTGTCTAGGATGTAAAATTTAAGGACACAACACCTTTTGGGTCTGTACGAGTGCTGACTCTGCACTTGCAGCGCCTTGAGAGGAAATGCTTCTGTAAATTTTGTGCCTTATAGTTGTCTTTTTTGCCTTCCTAATCCTAATCCTGCCTCTATTGATACTCTATGTCATGTGTACTTGCTGTCTCTTGTTTCTTGCCGTCTTTCCTTTGTCTTCCTCATTAGACAATGTATCTTTCATCCTTTAGTTCCCAGAGTTTGCTTTAGTATGTGAGAATAAAAGGATACTCAATAGTGTATTGAATGGACAAATGGTTGGGTGGATCTAAATTCCATCTCTTATGAGTATTTTCCTGATAGCTCAAATCCACCTTGATTTCTTTTCTTTTCTTTCTTTCTTTTTTTTTTTTTTTTTTAAAAAAAAAACACATCTAGTGTCTCCTCTTTTTTTTTAAGTTTTATTTATTCATTATTTTTGACTATGCTGGGTCTTAGTTGCGGCACACAGGCTTCTCTCTAGTTGAGTCATGCAGGTTTAGGTTCCTGGTGGCATGAGGGATCTTAGTTCCCCTACCAGGGATCAAACCCACGACCCCTGCATTGGGAGGCAGATTCTTAACCACTGGGCCACCAGGAAAGTCCCCTATCTTGATTTCTACATTCTCTGAAGTTATAACACATCATCTAAATAACTCAGTTTGCATTTAATCATGTATGCTGACATAACTTTTATGTTTATGTAACTCTTGTGGAGTAATTCTCTAATGTTCTGTCTTCATGCCCAATTAGATTTTGTTAGTTAAGAGCAAAAGCCAATTTGCATTCTTTGAATTCTCTTAGCAGCTAGCATAAAATTCTGTGCATTGGGGCCATGCAGCAAATGGTTCTTCATTATATGAATGAAGAATGAATGAATGAATGGCATTTTCTCAGTTGCAAACAGAGCTTATAAAATTTGGTAGCAGTTTTTAAGCCCTAACTTGCCCACTAAACTAGCTGAGTGACCTTGTATAAATCATTTCACCTCTTTGGCCTCAGTTCCTTTATATGTAAAATGAGGTGATGGCTTGAGTGATTCTAAAGATAGCATCTTAAGAATCTATGAATTTTGAAATCTGAAGTGGAAGAGTTGTATAGAAGATCAGGTATAATTTTTCTACTAAGAATCCACTTGTCATTCTAATAGAATTGCCTAATTGTAGCTGATGGCCCAATGTTTAAGTATTCAGAAAGTACTAAAATTGTGAACAGGTTGTATGTCAAAAATTAACTTGCAATATACTAAGTATATCATGGTTGAGCTAGCTTTTGAGGTCATTGCCTGGAAATTAAACAACTTGTATACAGAACTAATAATATTTCAATATACATATTCACTGATAGCATTATTCCTATGGGAAAATGCATTCGTAATTCTAACAAGAACAAAGTTCCTCAAGTTAGTGGATTGATAAGAAGGAGAATAAAAAGGGATATTCTGTTTCTATGACTTTAACTGCAGTACTTAAAAAAAAAAATCAAACATTGTACCTTCAACCTTCTGTCTTGATCATTAGCATATAACAAGGTCAAACTGAGTATTTTATTATTTCAAGATGGTAATACAGATTATTTTTTCCAAAAGCCGATTATGTAATTACATTCTCATTTAGCTATTTTCAGTATTTACTTTTTCTTCTATAAAACAAATGCAAGATAGAAAATAGCTTGTTAAAATTTCTTTAAAGAAATTAATCTTCCAAGATACTCCCTGAAATGATTAAATTCTTTCCTTACTTGCTTTTCCCACAATGTATTTAATGCAAGTTCAGTTCAGTTCAGTCGCTCAGTCATGTCCAACTCTTTGCAACCCCATGAACCACAGCATGCCAGGCCTCCCTGTCCATCACCAACTCCAAGAGTCCACCCAAACCCATGTCCATCGAGTCGATGATGCCATCCAACCATCTCATCCTCTGTCGTCCCCTTCTCCTCCTGCCCTCAATCTTTCCCAGCATCAGAGTCTTTCCCAATGAGTCAGCTCTTCATATCAGGTGGCCAAAGTATTAGAGTTTCAGCTTCAGCATCAGTCCTTCCAATGAACACCCAGGTCTGATCTCCTTTAGGATGGACTGGTTGGATCTCCTTGCAGTCCAAGGGACTCTCAAGAGTCTTCTCCAACACCACAGTTCAAAAGCATCAATTCTTCTGTGCTCAGCTTTTTTTATAGTCCAACTCTCACATCCATACATGACCACTGGAAAAACCATAGCCTTGACTAGATGGACCTTTGTTGACAAAGTAATGTCTCTGCTTTTTAATATGCTGTCTAGGTTGGTCATAACTTTCCTTCCAAGGAGTAAGCTTCTCTTAATTTCATGGCTGCAATCACCATCTGCAGTGATTTTGGAGCCCCAAAAATAAAGTCAGCCACTGTTTCCACTGTTTCCCCATCTATCTGCCATGAAGAGATGGGACCAGATGCCATGATCTTCGTTTTCTGAATGTTGAGCTTTAAGCCAACTTTTTCACTCTCCTCTTTCACCTTCATCAAGAGGCTCTTGAGTTCTTCTTCACTTTCTGCCATAAGGGTGGTGTCATCTGTATAGCTGCAGTTATTGATATTTCTCCAGGTAATCTTGATTCCAGCTTGTGCTTCCTCCAGCCCAGCATTTCTCATGATATACTCTGCATATAAGTTAAATAAGCAGGGTGACAATATACAGCCTTGATGTACTCCTTTTCCTATTTGGAACCAGTCTGTTGTTCCATGTCCAGTTCTAACTGTTGCTTCCTGACCTGCATGCAGGTTTCTCAAGAGGCAGGTCAGGTGGTCTGGTATTCCCATCTCTTTCAGAATTTTCCACAATTTATGTAAGTGTCAATATTAAAAAAAAGAAAAAGCCATGGAAATTCCCTAGGTGAATGATGTCTGTTTGGTGACTAAATTAACCATGTGCGGAAACATTTTCTTAAGGAGCAGTATATAGTTTCATGAGGAATTATTTGGTGGTTTATGACAGGCCCCATGCCTTCCTAGAATTCTTCTCTTAGAATCACAATCTAGGTGGTTTAATTCATGACAATGAACCAACCTTTGTTATACATGTGATTTCTCTGCTAAATCCCCTTTTATATTTAGGCTGGTCTTCACTTAATGAATTACCACTGATTGTGAACAAGAGTGCAAGGCTCTGTGTTAGATCTGACAACTTTATTACTTTCCATGGCTGTCATTTACTGGTCTTGGATGCTTCTCTTTCCATCTATTCCTTTTTGAAATTTTATTGTGTATTTATTTTTGGCTGGGTTGGGTCTTTGTTGCTTTGCATGGACTTTTCTCTAGTTGCAACGAGCACGGGCTACTCTTTGTTGAGGTGTGCAGGCTTCTCATTGCAGTGGCTTCTCAGGGTGGAACACAGGCTTTAGGCATCGTGGTGCACGGGCTTAGTCACTCTAAGGCATGTGGAATCTTCCTGCACCAGGGATCGAACTCCTGTGCTCTGCATTAAAGGTGGATTCTTAACCTCGGGGCCGCTAGGGAAGTTCCTCCATCTATTCTGTTTGATCATGGTTGGCTGGTTAATCTTTCATGAAAACAATTTCTTCCCCATTAGTCTTTAGTTTTATCCATTATCTTTAACCAAATCTGAACATTTCAAAGTCCTCTCTATGCCTGTTATCAGACTTCTCCATGTCTGTTCAACACCATCTATCCCATCTTGCCGCCCTTTGAGCCCAATCTGTGGTAGCTAGTTAGTCTGGCCAAGGACATCTATTCAAACCTTTTCCATCTTTATTTATGCTGGAACTTTGTGGGAGACAGTGAGGTGATGGGCCATGTCCTCTAGTGCTTCACCCCCTTTTCCCTTTCTCCCAATACCTATATTGTCTAAGCACTTAACACAGGGCATTGTGCAGTAAGAACAGACATAATAACAATATCTTGCATTATGGAATACTTATTATATCAGGCACTAAATTCTTTGATATGCATCAACTCTGCTAAACAGATCTCTGCTCAAGCAATGACACAGTTAGGTAAATACAGGTATTGTTTTTTCCATTTTAAAAAGGAAATTGAGGCTTAAAGAATTAAGAGATTTACACAAAGTCTTAAAGCTAGTGAATGCCAGAGGCAGGTATTAGAGGAGGTCATTGGGAGGATGTGACCACTGTTTGACCCACAAGCTTGGCAGGAGCAATTGGAGGCCCCTCTCCTCATCTCCTATCCTTGGAATGTAGGTTCCACTATCCACATTGGAAGCTGAATAAATGACACAGTCCTGAGATGGTAATGTGTTTTTGAGCCCAGGGTATGTACCAGAACCCAGTTAAGGCCTCTGAAGGAACTTTAAGATTCTGGTGGGTGCCAGACAGAAAGGACAAATTTGTTACTAAAGGGAAAATGAGTAGGGGAGGGATAAATTAGGAATTTGGAATTAGCAGAGGCAAACTATTATATATAGGATGGATAAATAACAAGGCCCTACTGTAGAGCGCAGGGAATTGTGTTCAATATCCTGTGATAAAACATAATGGAAAAGAATATGAAAAAATAAAGTATGTATATGTATAATTGAATCACTTTGCTGTACAGTAGAAATTAACACAACATTGCAAATTAAGTGTACTTCAATGTGCTATGCTCTGTCACTTCAGTTGTGTCTGACTCTTTGGGACCCTATGGACTGTGGCCTGCCATGCTCCTCTGTCCAAGGGATTCTCCAGGCAAAGATACTGGAGTGGGTTGCCGTGCTCTCTTTCAGGGGATATTCCTGACCCAGGGATTGAACCCTCATCTCCTGTGTCTCCAGCATTGGCAGGTGGATTCTTTACCACTGAGCCACCAGGGAAGCGCATACTTCAGTAAACTAAACTAAAAAAAAAAAGGATTCTAGTATATGAGTGTGGAGATCTAGTCTTGCTCCTTGCAAGACAAGCCTGGTAATTAAGTTCCCTTGTTCGTTAAACCTGCCGCCTACCAATCTGGAGTGCCTCTTGAGTCTCTCCTTGCCATCCAAGTACAAGGCTGGTTTCAGATTTCAACCAGGAAGCTCCGAAGGTTTCTAACCAATGCCAGGACCCAACAGGCTGATAAGACTTCAAAGCTTTTGATCTTAACTAGTGTATCTTGCTGGTTTCCAAAATAATAGAGTACTGTGAGGAATGCAAGGATGCAAAAGGACCAGTGTCTCTGTAACAAAGCAGACTGTTTAGTTTGGCAGATCACAAATCACTATCCTATAAAGCAGTGTGTGCAGAGGACTGAAAAAAAATCAGCCCAAGGTTTCAAACTTGGGAAAGAGCTTCCCAGAAGCTACAATACTTTAGTCTTTTAAAGATAGGTAGCATTTTAGTGGGTGTTTGAATCATTCAAATTTATACATAATTTTATTCTTTCATTATTTATTTTAATTGGTTTGTCTGTACTTCAATCAGAGAAGTTCTTTTAAAACATGGTTCATGTTCACTTTGCTCCACGGTAGAAACTAGCACATCATTGTAAAGCAACTGTATTGCAATAGAAATTAATTTTAAAAAATAAAATAAAACAAGTTTTGTGTCCTATGCATCTCCATTTCCCAATATCACCTATCCAGTGTTGCATATCCAGTAAATGATCAGCAATTTGTGATTATCACATAAGGATAAAATTTATTCATGAAAACAATGAAGTCAGATTTTTCTCAAAGTACATTTACTAAATATCATTCTCTCTTAAAGGTTCTTCATGTGTGTGTGTTAAGTTGCTTCAGTCGTGTCCAACTCTTTGAGACCCTATGGACTGTAGCCTACCAGGCTGCTTTGTCCATGGGATTTCCCAGGCAAGAATACTGAAGTGGGTTGCCATGCCCTCCTCCAGGGGCTTTTCCTGACCCAGGGATTGAACCCCTGTCTTCTGCATTGGCAGGTGGATTCTTTACCACTGGTGCCACTTAGGAAGCCCTAAATGTTCTTATGGCAGCCTATATTTTACCTTCCATCACATTCATCAACTTTCAATTAAGAGTGCCTTGTGTGTCTTCTCTACTAGACTATAAATCCCCTGAAGACAAGGACTGTGTGTGTCCCATCTTCCTCTGAATCCTGGGTATTCACAGCATGTGCACATAGTAGGTGTTTTGTTAATATTTGCGGAATGAATGAAACAGGCCAATCAAGAAATTCTTCTAAAAAGGGCTCCCTTTACCTAATGAATTTAGGAAAAGTAGCATATTATGTCATCCTCTTGGATATTCACTGTTGCATATCAATACATGAAATCTCTTAAGAATCTTGCAGTAAGGAAGCCTGTTTTAAGGTGATTGTGTAGTTTCTTAAATTATATAGACTGTGAAGAGCCACCCCTGTCCCCTTTTCCCCTGAGAACATCAGTTAATGTTCTGTGACATCACTATTGAGCTGATACTCTTAAGAAAACCATTTTGTGGGGTGCCAGATGCGGCCCTTGTCAGACCTTGTCATTCTTACCACTGTAGATTCCAAGAAGTGGCCTTTCTTCTTGATCCTTTTCCAGCTGAAGGGCCTGTGAATTTGAAAAGATGGAAACCAGGATGAGAACTTTCTGAGGTGGCCTTGCCATCTAAGAAAAGGGGGCTGCTCTGTGCTCTTATTCCTCAGTGTGTGATCTTCGAAACCTTCAATGTAGTCTGCCTGATGGGGGATTATTCTGTCTGTCTCCAATATTCAGTTATGAGCTTAGCGTTTATTCAAAGAACCACAGGAGAACTAACTTCATTGGGCTCACAGAATAATAATAAGGGTGAAAGATTGGAAGCTAGTTCTTTGAAAAAAACGTTAAATGAGTTGAAGTAATTTTTTATTTAAAGAAAGAAAACACACAAATACTAAGAAAAGGCAGACCTAATGAAAAGCAATGTAGCACGCTACATGAAGTAGGTCTGTGTATAGGCTGTGTGGTTTTTCATCACTGTATGCCTATAAGCCCAGAGGCTGGTCCTGTCTGATGCTTTCCTTCAAGTCCAGCATTATCTCTGATTCCAGAATTTATGCCGCTGGTCATCCCCTGCCTCTATATCAATATCAAAGCTAAACTCACCCCTTTGAAGACCATCATTAAATAAATGCTTACTATGTATCAGGCAATGTGCTGAGTGTTTTTCATTTCATTACTCATTCAGTCAGTAAATATTTTTCAAGTATCTCCTGTATGCCAGGTATGGCTGCCCTTGGTATGCAGAATACATCAGTAAACAACACAGACAGAAAATGTTGCCTTGTGGAACTTAAACACTAGTAAGCAGAGACAGATAATAAACATAATAAATAAGTAAGTTATACAGTATGTAGGAAAGTAGTAAATGTTATGAAAAATATAGAGCAAGGAAAGGGGAAAGAGTGTCTGTGTATAGGGGGAGGTGGGCTGTAGTCTCAGTCTTAATGGCTTGGTCAGGATAGACCTTGCTGAGAAGGTGGTGGTGGTGGTGGTGATGCCTGTGGTCATGTCTGACTTTTGCGACTCCATGGACTGAAGCTCATCAGGCTATTTCTGTCCATGGGATTTCCCAGGTAAGAATACTGGAGTGGGTTGCTGCCGGCTGAGAAGGTGATATGTGAGCAAATATTTGAAGCCCATGTGTGAGTTAACCATGTGGATACTTGGACAAAGAACATGTTGACCAGAGGAACAATCAACTCCAAGTCAAGAATGTGTATGTTGGGTTTGATAAATAGTAAAGAGGTCAGAGTGGCTAGACACTGAGACTTGAGGACTGATCCTCCATTGGACCATGATTAAGGACTTCTACTTGGAATGAAATAGGGAATTATTGGAAGATTTGAGCAGAAGGTTATCATATACAACTTATGTTTAAAAGGGTCACCCTGGAAAGGGGAACAAAAGTGGAATCAGGGTAACGAGTTAGGCGGTAGTTACTCCTATATAATAATTCAAGTGAGCATAAACTGGGGCTCACATCAAAGAGTAATGATGAAGTCAGTGTGAATTGATCAGATGCTGGATACTTCTTCTGAACATAGAGTATCAGGGTTATCTGGAAATGCTGTGTTGGAAAGAGGGGCATTAACCATGACTCTAAGACTTCTTAGCCTCAATTAATCTTTACAGCCAAGTAGCTTATATTATCATCTCTATCTTACAGATGTAGAAATTAAAGCTGAGAGATATATCAACTTTAGATTATTAGCTACTAAGTAGCAGATCTGGGGAGAAGGCAATGGCAACCCACTCCAGTGTTCTTGCCTGGAGAATCCCAGGGACGGCGGAGCCTGGTGGGCTACCGTCTATGGGGTTGCACAGAATCAGACACGACTGAAGCGACTTAGCAGCAGCAGCGGCAGCAGATCTGGGATTTGAACCCAGTGCTATCTGAGTCCAAAGGCTGAGCTTCTTAACCACAACACTATGCTAGAGGCATAGAGCTATTACTGTGAACTCTGACCTTAGATCTCCAAGAAACTGATTCCAGATGTGTTTTCTGGTTACTCAATATCTACCTTGAACACGAGGTTCCATTCACTTGTTTCCCCACTTTAACCCTGGGTTCATTAATGGCTATATTCCTGTCCCCACATATCTTCTTTCCTTAGTCTCCCATTTCTGAAACCTGTTGCTTGACTTTCTTCATCTCCCTGAGCACCAGAGCATCCATAATTGTCTTGATTTGCTCATGATTGTGGACTCAATTTGGACTTCTGCCAAAAGGTTTCCCCATGGGCAAACCTTCACATCTAGAGCTATTCTCTAATCTATTTGTCTTCTTAGACCCACTTTATATTAATCAACTCCTGACCACTTAAATAGTGAAAACCATGTGATTCTCCATGAGGAGGAGGGGAGCATGTGCTAGGGACAGCCCGTGCTGACAGTGACTTTTTTTTTTTTTTAAATTTTTGGCTGTGCTGGGTCTTTGCTGCGGTATGCAAGCTTTCCCTGGTGTGTGGGCTTTTTCTAGTGCTCTGGCTTCTCTTGTTTCAGAGCATGGGTTCTAGAGCTAGGGCTCAGTAGTTGTGGTTCATGGGCTTAGTTGCCCTGCAACATGTGGGATCTTAGTTCCCCGACCAGGGATAAAAACCACGTCCCCTGCATTGGAAGGTGGATTCTCAACCACTGAACCACCTGGGAAGTCCCAGTAGGGACATCCCTGAGATCACTATATCTTCCCAGTTCATGGTGGGAGAGAAGAAAGTGTGGCAATAGCAGCCAAGTTGGAGGCCTCCAGAAAGGACAGATTCTTCTCTATTGGCTAGAGACACCTGGCTTCCAGGAAATCTTCCCCATGTTTTACCTTCTTCAACCAGAGCAACTTAGTGTCTTCTTATGTCTCCCTTTGTAGCTTCAAGCAAACTTGTAATGAACTAATGATATTACCTTAAAAACCAGCACTGAAATTCCTCCTACAGAGTAAATGGTCAGTACTGAAGAAAAGGTTTGCTATGGGCTTAGGGCAGAAGATGAGTTCCCCATTGGCTGGGGTGTCAGCTGGCATCTAGGTCTCAGAAGGGGGTGAAGCTGGCAAGCTCAGAGGAGAGAAAGTGAAGCTTCTGGTTCACAGAGGAGGAGGAGAAGGGGAAATGAACAGAGGTGGACAAAGCAGAGGAAAGATAAAGCCATCAAATTAGAAGAAGGCTATTCAGTACACCATCTCTCGCCACACTTCACCACCATATTCTGCAATCACCTCGAAACTCTGCTTGTCCCCAGAAGACCTGCTGTGAATGAGACTTTTTATGCATCTAAAAAAGAGGCTCAGTTTTAGTTTAAGTGTGTTTATGATGTAGGGCAGAGGCATTGTGTGAAGGAGACAGGATCAAGAGGCACAGAAGGCTGGAGAGAGATTTGACTACCACTGGTCTGAAAATAAAGGGGTTCAAGGCAATTTCACATAAGTCTTAGAGGCAGAGAAGTTTCCATTATTTCTGTACCAGTAATGAACTTAATCTTCCATTTATATTCTTATATTCATTTCATTTTCTCTGCCTGATAAGACTCCAGGTTCCAACATTTCTGCACATCAAAATCTTGCTCAAGTCAAATCCCATTCTTCTGGAAACCTTGATTATTCTGGCATGAAGTGAACTTTCTCTCATCTATTGTCTGTATGCCCTATTTTTAAAAGCTAGATCTTATGCTTCCGGAAAAGAGAAATTTCTTGAATTTTTAAAACAACAAACTTATACCAGTCTTACAGGAAGTTGTCTTCTTCCCTTGGCCTGCTATTAACTCCAAAGTAAGTTTGACTCACTTTCCTTAATGGTTACTCATAATTAGTCTACGTATTTCCGTATATTTATGTCAATGACAAGTTTGTATCTAATCATTCCAATTTAAGCCCTTAAAGTAAAAAAGTAAAATCAAAATGAGATACCACTGTATTTCTTAATTCTATATTTTTAATTTTAGAATTCACAAACAACCCATCATATAGAGTATTGAAGAGGATATGGAGGAACTGGAATTTTTCTATTAATATACTGTTCTTTGGAGGGAAAAATGAGACAAACACTTTGAAAAAACAGATGGGCAGTTTCTTTAAAGGTTAAACATACATCTTCTGATACAGCCATTCCACTCTTAGGTACTTTCTCAAGATAAATGAGGGTATATGTCCATGTAAAGACTTGTAGACAGGTCTTCATAGCAACCTTGTTCATGAGAATCCATAAGTGAATTCAATCCAAAGTTCATCAAGAGGTGAATAAGTAAACAAATTATGGTATATCCAGGTAATGGACTGCTTGCTCAGTTCAATTCAGTTCAGTTCAGTCGCTCAGTCGTGTGCGACTCTTTGCGACCCTATGAATCGCAGCACGCCAGGCCTCCCTGTCCATCACCAACTCCCAGAGTCTACCCAAACTCATATCCATCGAGCTGGTGATGCCCTCCAGCCATCTCATCCTCTGTCGTCCCCTTCTCCTCCTGCCCCCAATCCTTCCCAGCATTAGGGTCTTTTCCAATGAGTCAACTCTTCACATCAGGTGGCCAAAGGATTGGAGTTTCAGCTTCAACATCCATCCTTCCAATGAACACCCAGGACTGATCTCCTTTAGGATGGACTGGTTGGATCTCCTTGCAGTCCAAGGGACTCTCAAGAGTCTTCTCCAACACCACAGTTCAAAAGCATCAATTCTTCAGCACTCAGCTTTCTTCACCGTCCAACTCTCACATCCATACATGATCACTGGAAAAACCATAGCCTTGACTAGACGGACTTTTGTTGGCAAAGTAATGTCTCTGCTTTTAAATATGCTGTCTAGGTTGGTCATAACTTTCCTTCCAAAGAGTAAGCATCTTTGAATTTCATGGCTGCAGTCACCATCTGCAGTGATTTTGGAACCCCCCAAAATAACGTCTGACACTGTTTCCACTGTTTCCCCATCTATTTCCCATGAGTGACGGGACTGTGATGGGACCAGATGCCATGATTTTACTCAGCAGTAAAAAATGAATTATTGATACATGCAGCCACAAGAATGGATCTCAAATAATTATGCTGATGAAATAACCCAGGCATAAAAGAATACATTTTGTATAATTCCATTTGTATAAAATTTCAAGAAATACAAACTGTCAGAAATACTGACAGCAAACAGAGCAATGGTTGCCACAGAAGCAAGGAGAGTGAGAGGAATTATGAAGGGGCAGGAGGAAAAACTCTTGCTGGTGAAGCATATATTCATTGTCTTGGTTTTGGAGACGGTTTCAGAGGTGCCCCTCCGTGTCAAAATTTATCAAATTGTACATTTTAAACACATGAACTTTACTCTATAACAATTATACCTCAGAAAGTGGATTAAGAGAATTTTAAGTCCCTTGAGGCTGAAGTTGTGACTTTTCTTTAATAGCTTTCTGAAATGCCTGGTAAAATGCCACACGCCCTCTGAGGATTAAGTAAATATTTACTGTTAATTTTTTTGACTAAATAATAGTTCAAGACTTTCCCTAGGACCATGACATTTAGGTACTTTCCTGACATTGAGAACAGTTCAACTGATTAACATTTATTAAACTTTTCTTATTGATTCAACAAAAATATGAGAGGTGCTTTTGATGAGTTTGTAATTAGGCTGATTTTAATATAACCAGGGACATGGGTTCTTCCTTTTTAACAATAAAACAAAATTTAGTAAATTCTATAAAAATTAAGCAATTTAATAAAAAATGTAGTCAGACTAGTTTTCCATCACACAAGGTAAGCATTTCACTAACTTTTGTTTTCCCATTAATAGTAATATTCTGTAATATTCAGGAAGAACTTTTACCTGTTTCTTGACTCTTGAGAGTCCCTTGGACTGCAAAGAGATCCAACCAGTCCATCCTAAAGGAAATCAGTCCTGGGTGTTCATTGGAAGGACTGATGTTGAAGCTGAAACTCCAATACTTTGGCCACCTGATGCGAAGAGTTGACTCATTGGAAAAGACCCTAATGCTGGGAAAGATTGGGGGCAGGAGGAGAAGGGGACCACAGAGGATGAGATGGTTGGATGGCATCACCGACTCGATGGACATGGGTTTGGGTAGACTCCGGGAGTTGGTGATAGACAGGCAGGCCTGGCGTGCTGCGATTCATGGGGTCGCAAAGAGTCGGACACGACTGAGTGACTGAACTGAACTGAACTGTTAATGATAATCAAAATGTTTACCACTTCTTAAGCTCAGATAGTACCTCATATACCAGGTACTTTAAAGAATTACCGAATTAAATCCTATAGCAACAATGTGGGAAATAATTAATTAGGCATTCCTCTTACCTAGATGAGAAACTGTGACTCAGAGACATTAATGATTCAACCAGGGTCATAACAACCAGTAAGTCATGGAAGCAAGATTTAAATAGTTTTAACTTCAAAACATGGTTTTCTATCTCTGTAGCTCACAGCCTCTAGGATTGTCCTTGCAGGAGTGCCATAGACTTAAAATACTGCTAGCTGTTGTTAAACCAAAATGGAAATTCTCTGCATTTTGGAATGAACATAGAACAAAGAAGATTTACAATGGTACTCTGTTTATTCATAATTAAGCTAGAAGGTACTAAAACTACACACACACACACACACACACACACGCACACACACACGATTACAACTATTTAGCATTTAAATGACACTTCCGTTTTTTAAAGTATTATAATTCTTCCTATCTCTCTTTAATATACACTTTATGTCCAGGTTACTAAATTAAGTATGTCATATCAATGATGCTTTTCCTGGTCCTTATCTAAGGCTCCAGTAATTTTGGATACTCTCAATTTGACCTGGAAATTTCTCTGGAGGCAAATATATAGCATCTGGCCTATTTATATGGAAAGCTCCACTTATGCCAGGTTTCTCGAATATTTGCATTCCTTGACCTCTGCACACTCTTTTTTTTTCTACTTTGTGTTCCCTACTATGACTTTCGGTTTTCACAATCATATGAGAAACAAAAACAAATAAAAAACCCTAGTTACTTCAGGCACAAGCAGGACCAGCGGCTGCCCAGAACTCCTGCTTACAGCTTCCCTTGTCATTTCAGCAGATCTTAAAGACCAAAAGAAACAGAACAAAAATAAGGTGCGAGCCTAGCAGTCCTAGCCCTAAACTGTAAATGTTTTGACGTACTTGTTTCAGATCTTTTAAATTAAAAACTCATTAATTATACAGTGGTAACTGCACTGGTTACCCTTATGGATACAACCTCTCACTTCTGTTGCCAGAGGTGACAGCCATCTTAGGCTAATGATTTCTTTTTCCACCCATGTTGTCATCAATATGTGAAATTGATTTGGATGTTTGCAGTGTTTACCAAAGCAGGAGGCTTTCCTTCCCACTTGATATTGTTTTAAAGATT
The DNA here is from genome assembly GCA_024291935.2 of Okapia johnstoni. Lineage (NCBI taxonomy): Eukaryota > Metazoa > Chordata > Mammalia > Artiodactyla > Giraffidae > Okapia > Okapia johnstoni. Next base: position 60,864,708 of record CM044320.1, read on the forward strand.
TCTCTACATGTATTCACGTGGCTGGATTGCACTATCTACCTACTAAATTGCTTCCCGTTACATGAATATGCCTTAGGTTTTCAATTCATCTTTTGTTCATAGCTAGTAAGGTGAATTTCAAAATTTTGCTATTAAAGAGAAAGCTTCAGTCAACTTACCTGTACACAGTCCCTTATGCAGATGTGTTAGGTTGTCTCCAGTTTATAGAAAAGAATCTATCTAGAGGTGAAAATTATGGGTTATAAAATGTGTGTATTTGTTTATATATTTAATTGAAAATTTTCTAGCTTCATTGAGTTATAATTGACATAGGACATTGTTTAAGTATAAGGCATACACATCTACATTATTAATACAAGATGTTACCACTATGTTGTACGAGGTCATCAAGAGGGTGCAATTGCCATTTGATCCATGAGCTGGACCCAGGCACTGAAAGTTTCACCCTCCTTCCCTGTCCTTGGAATATACATCCTGCCCACTGTGCTCACAGTAGGAGCCATTTTCAAGGACATGGCCTTGAGAAAGTAAGTTGTTGTTGAGACCATCTGGACTGAATCTGAGACTGAACCCCGGGAAGGCCTCAACATAGATTTTAAGATTCTGGACAGGTGCAAGGTGTTTGGCAGCCACCCAAGACAAGCCTCCTATACAAGTTCCCTTACTTGTTAAACCTGCCACCTATCAATCTTCCTCCTGTCTCAGCTTGCCCTCCAGTGGGGGTCAGTTTCAGATTTGACCTAGGAAACTCTTAAGGTTTTGAACTAACACAGCATACCATGCTGTTAACTAAACCTCCATTACATCACATAACTGCACTTGTTTGTGTGTGTGTTTGGTGAGAACATTTAAGATCTACTTTCTTAACAGTGTTTGATGAGTGGAGAAAGAAGTGGAGTACATATATGGTGGAATATTATTCAGCCAGGGCTTCCCTAGGGACTCAGTGGTAAAGAATTTGCCTGTCAATGCAGGAGATGCAGGTTCCATCCCTGAGTAAGGAAGATCCCCTGGAAAAGGAAATGGCAACCCACTCTAGTCTTCTTGCCTGGGAAATCCCATGGACAGAGGAGCCTGGGGGGCTAGTTCACAGGGTCACAAAAGAGTCTAACAGCTTAACAACTAAACAACATTATTCAGCCATGAGAAGGAAGGAAATCCTGCCATTGTGACAACCGGGATGGATCTTGAGGGCATTATGCTAAGTGAGCTGTTAGACAAAGAAAGACATACAGTTTCAATACTTAGCAAAGTGCTTGCCAGGTATCGAGTTCAGAACCTAAGAAAAGAGAAGACCAACTTTATTGCAGAGGTTAACCTGAAAGGAGACAGGAGGCAGGGCTCAAATACAGCAAGGTGAGGTGGGTGGTTTAAGGGTTAGGGCTTTGGGGTGATGAAGAAAAGGGGTGGTGGAAGCGGCTGGTTAGGAAGTTTGAGGGAAAGATAGGTTCACATGCGCAGTCTTCACGGGTCTCAGATGTAAGTTCAAGGGAACTGATACGAAACAAGCAAGGGAATTCCGGCTGTGATGTCAGAAAGTCACCTGTCAGACAACCAAGCCTACTCTGCGCAGACTCCAATCAGCCATGTTGGTTCCAGCCAGCTTCAGCCAACTTTGTCCTGTTAGAAGTGGCGGTGAGTCTAATAACCTGCTTCCTTATCTGCTGTCCTGTAAGATGAGCTCAGGACTTTGTTGGTGAGCGGCTTCTTACTGTTATGGGGCACGGTTCCAGTACGATATTACTTTTATGTGGGATCTATGGAAGCCAAACTTGTAGAAACAGAGGGCAGAATGGTGGTTACCGGGGGCTGGGGGTAAGGGAAACGGGGAGACGATAGTCAAAGGGAACAGATTTCCAAGTGGAAGATTAGTAAGTTCCTGAGAACTAATTTAGTCTCATAGCATTGCTATTAGAATTAATAACAATTACGTACTAGAAAGTTAGGGCTTCCTGGGTGGCTCAGTGTTAAAGAATCCGCCTGCAGTGCAGGAGCCACAGGAGACTCGGGTTCGATCCCTGGGTGGGGAAGATCCCTTGGAAAAGGGAATGACAACCCACTCCAGTATTCTTGCCTAGAGAATCCCATGGACAGAGGAGCCTGGAGGGCTACAGTCCATGAAGTGGAAAATTAAGTGAGTGATGGGAAATGCCCTCTGCTCTTCACCAGCTGGAGGGGCACCGCTTCTCCAACAGACCCCATTGTGTTGCTCTGGTTACTTCAGTAGCCTTCTGGAAATTTCTGCTGTAACCAGTGACAGAGGGTTTGCCAGTTTTAAGTGGGAAAAGCTTGCCTTCTGGACTGAGTGCTTCCAGATGCTCCTTGTTATCGCTTGTCATATTAAATGTTTACTCATTTTAAAATTTTTGTTTCTTATTACTTGGAGCCCTTTTATTAGTTATTTTTAGCTCTCACTGTCTAGTGTCCCATGGTACCTGACTTTTTCTCCTTTTAAAATATTTATTTATTTTTGGCTGTGTCCCCTGTCTCAGTTGTGAAACGCAGGAGCCTTCCCTGTGTCACATGGGCTTCTCTCTAGTTGTGCTGCCTGGGCTCAGTTGCCTCTCAGCATGTGGGATCTTAGTTCCCTGACCAGGGATAAAATCCGCATTAGCTGCTTTGGAAGGTGGATTCTTAATCACTGGACCACCAGGGAAGTCCCCTACCTGAGGTTTTAAGTTGTCCACTTGGGACAAGATGCTGCCTTTTGAGGATTAAAAAACATGTCAACTGCTTTGTGTCCTTCAGGTGAATTAGAACTTGAAACATCCAGGATTGTGTCCTATTCAGTCATTAGAAGGTAATTATCTTATTTGGTTCTCCCAGCCTCCCAGGTTCCCAAGGCATGTCAGTGTAATGCCAGGGAACGGACACAGGATGGAAGCAACCTGGCAGAGGAGGGATTGTCTGATTGAAGGTAATTAATGTTGCAGTCAGTTCACATTTCTGACGTGGTTTCTAGTCTGAAAGTATAATTTGGAAAATGTCTGATGTGAGAGTACTTCTAAAATTATATCTAATGTAGAGGAAACACCATCAAACCTATGAGAGGAGTGTTGGACTTCCTAATGTAGGCACAACCTTAGATAAACAAACTCATTGTGATACCTTTAGTACTGTACTCGACTCACTTTAGAGTCCCCCAGTTCCATTATATTTAATTATTTATTGAAACCTGTCTGTGTACTGGACTCTGAACAGCCATAAATGAAAACCTAGGCCTTCCCCAGGGGTCTCCCAAGCTAAATTCTGTTGGTTAATATCCTGGTATTATTAGACGGTGGATAGGTCTATAGCTCAAGAAAATTCCCTGAAGTTTACATTAATTATGAAGACCTTGAGAAGTGATTCTTTTATATTAGCTCTAAGCCAAACTTAGAAACATTTGTTTTTTAAGTACGTAAATGGTTGATGGTAAGGCTCTTAGGTTATACTTCAGAGTGATATATGGACAGAATTTTGGTTTATTGATTAATGGCTAGATTAATGGTGAAATGAAAGTTGCTTGCTTTCACATAGGACAAGCCCCATTAGTGACTCTGTCTCTACTTTCAATGTTTGCAATATACTGGGCCACAAAGGAAGTTTTGAACCATGTCTCACTATTAAAAAGTAGCTTATTCAAAGCTCACATTTTGCTCACTTTGCCTTATTAGCGTCTCATCGCCTACAAGCCACAGCACAGTCCACTGGGCCTTTGTAATGAAAAGTGTAGGCTGGTTGACCAGCAACTTGAGCATCACCTGAAAGGTTGTACAAGCCACCCCAGACCTGCTGAATCAGAGTCTGTGTTTTTAACAAGATCCCTATGTGGTTTGTACACATCTTCAAGTCTGAGCAACATTGTGTCTAGTCCATCAGTAAACTGTTTAGAGCTGTAAGAGGGTAGAGGCCCAGAGGAATCAAGGAGTCTACCCAGTTAATAATAATAGACAAGTAGCTAGTGGTAGGTTTATAGTCTATGCATTGCTGACATCTGTTTAGTTGTCTGCCCGGCAGGTCATTCCCCTCTGTTTCTGTAGGAGTCTTAGCACTGCCTCCTTCCAGGAGGTGCCCTCTGCACCGCCAGTCAAAGGAGGCTTCCTCACACCACTCTACCCTGCCCCCATCCACAGGGGTTATGACTTAAGATGGGTCAGTCAGCTTCTCTTGCTAGAGCTTGTGACCTTTGTGTCCTGTGCTGTGCTTAGTCGCTCAATCATGTCCATTTAGTTGAGACAAAAAGGAATGCAAGCTGCTTGACGCTGAATTGTGTCATGGCAGCCCTACAGAGAGAGACCCAGAGTTGCCTCCTGCTGCCCCAGGAGATGAGCCTGTTCCTGTAATGACAGATGTTCAACACTGCCTTCTGTTCCACTCCTTAGAAATAAGAAAGACATACTCTTTATAAAAAAAGACATACTCTTTTCAGAATTTCCAGGCCTAAACCTGGCTGTATCTTTCATGCAAATTAGTTAATCTTCTGTATTTGTTCACTTAGTGTAGGCTGTAATTCCTTGTTGGGAGCCTTTGGGGCCAGTGGAGTTAAGTTCAGAATCTTTTGAAATAGAGACAATGATTAGAGATAGTAGAGTAGCGATACAGTGCATATACCAAATATCACGTAACAGCTGGTGTGGTCTGAGGCAGCATCCCATACTGGTACTGGAAAGTATGAATATTCTATTCACACCACATGAGATCAATTACAACTTTATGCCTTTTCACGTCAAGACAGGTGAATACTTGCTGTCAGGTGAATTTAGGACTGACTAGGTTTCAACACCAGTTATGTTTCAAAAAACCTTATAGTTTCTAGAGTATTTTGGATTTTGGAATTGTGGATAAGAAACTGTAACACAGGTAATATATTTCGGAGATATGGCTTCTAATTAGTACTTATGGACTTAACTGCACCTTTTCCTTGTCTGTAGAAGTATTCCACTGCTTGAATGCAGCATCATTTATTTAACTTGTTCTCTATTGGTGGCATTTTGGGATTTTCCCGTTTCTGCTCTTAAATGGAATGTTGCAACGATCATCCTTGTATGTTTGTTTTCATGTAAATGTGTAAATATGGAGCATAATCTAAGTGTATTAAAGGCAAATGTTGCTCATTTTCTAGCTGCAACAGATTTCTCTTGTTATTGAAAGACATTTATGTGAAAAATTCTAAGTCCGATGGTGGAAAATATCTTGGAAGAATGGAAAGAACTCAGCCTTGGGAGTCAGGACTCCGAAGTTCCAGTTCAAGCCTCACCAGTTAACATGGGCAGTGTCAGTTTTTCTGTGCATGTGTAGCAGTTTGTGTCTGTGAACTAGAGAACTGTAATATTATATGACTTCAACCAGGATTGAGTTCCTGCGTGCAGGGACTATTCAGAGTGCCTGAGAAACAGAAATCCAAAAGAGAGTCCCTGCTGTTATGGAGCTTATATTTTAATGAGAAAGACCAACAGTAAACATGATAACAAAGTATTTAGTATGTTAGACAGTGCTATATGGCAAGGAAAAAGGTTAATAAAGCAGCAAGAGGTAATAGGACATGTCAGAAAAGGAGCCTGAATTTTAGACAACACGGCCAGGGAACTCTTCACAGAAAATATCTACACAAAGCAGAAGGAGCAGCTAACACAAAGATGCTGAAGTGGGATTATGCCTGGAATGTTTAGAAGTTCAAGAAGGCCACTGTGGTTGAAGAGGACTCAGCAAGATGGAGATCAGAGGAGAAGTAGGTGAGTGCAGTGAGGCACCGGAGGGCTAGATGAAAGAGCGCAGCAGGATTCAGGAAGGGCTTTGGCTTGCGCCGTATGTGAGAGAGGAGGCCCTTGGAGGATTGCACACACAAGAGGAATGTGACCTGGCTGGTGCTTTCAAAGGGCCTCTCTGTGTGAAGACTTTACTGAGAGGGAGCAAGGACAGAAGTGTGGGAGGCTATTGATAGGGAGACTTTAGGTAGGAGGCTACTGAACTAATCTAGGTGGTAACAGTAAGAGTGGTAAGACATGGCTGAATTCTGGATATAATTTGAAGGTAAATCTAACAAGAATTATTGATGGATTTGGTATGAGATGTAAAAAAAAGAATTTAATGACGACTCTCTGGTTTGTTGTCATAGCAGCTGGAAGAATGAAGGACCATCAAGTGAGATGGGGAGAGGAGCAGATGCTGGAAGAGTAGGTGCAGGAGGAAAATCAGGAGCTTGGGTTTGGATGAATCCAAGTTGAGATGTCTCTTAGGCATCCTCGGGAAGATATCAAATAGGCATTTGGATAGAGATGAGTCTGGAGTTTAAGGGAACAGATTTGGGTTGGGGATAAAAATTTGGCAGTCATCCGTGCACAGACAGATTTAAAGGCTTGGGATGGGATGGTGCAGGGAATGCATGCAGGTAAAATGAGATGTCTTAGGACTGAACCTGAAGGAACTGCAGCACTGAAAGTTCAGGGGAAGCGGCAAAAGAGATTTGGAAGGAACAGACGGAGGAGGAGGAGAAAAACCAGGAGAGAACGGTGTCCTGGAAGCCAAGTGAAGGGGCTGGTTACAGGAGGAGAGCGATTGACTGTGCTAAAAGCTGCTGTCAGATCAAGTTAGGAGAGGAATTTGGCAACAGAAGGTCCTTATTAACCTGATCAGAGCAAATTCAGTGAAATGGGGGTGGGGAATGAAAGACTGGCTGCAGCTGGGTTCAAGAGAGGTAGGAGGAGAGAATGGGAGACGGTGAGTGCTGACAACTGTTTCAGGTAGTTTTTGTGGACGTGTGTGGCAAGAGAAAAGCAGTGGAACTTGGAGGGAGCAGAGGGGGTCAAGGTAAACTTCATTTTTTTTAATGTGGAAGGATTAATGGCATGTTTATGTGCTAATGGGAACATTTCAGTAGAAAGGGAAGAAATGAATGCTGCAAGAGAAAGAGAGGGGAGTATTGTTGGCATGGAGCAAATGAAAAGCGATGGGTCTAGTGCATAGACTGGGGCCTGGCCTCATCCCAGCTCATCCAGAGTAACAGGAGAAACCATGGTGGGGGGGAGATGGGATGGGGGCTTGTGGAATTTCTGGGGTTTTGCTTCTATTTTGTTTTCTGGTGAGAGCATTTAAAACTTCTACTCTCTTAGCAAATTTCATTTATACAATACAGTGTTATCAACTATAATCATAGTCACCATGTTTTGCATTAGATCCTCAGACCTTACTCATCATATTGCTGAAAGTTTGAACTCTTTTACCAACCTCTCCCTATTTCTTCCATGCCCCCAGCCCCTGGAAACCTCTTTTTAACTCTCTGTTTCTGTGAGTTTGACTTTTTTTTAGATTATGTGTATTAGTGATACCATTTAGTATTTGTCTTTACCTGTCTTATTTCACTTGGCATAACGCCTCCAAGGTCCATTTGTGTTGTCACAGTGGCAGGATTTCCTTCTTTCTCATGGCTGAATACATCTCCGTGTATGTATGTGTGTATGTATATACCACTTTTTCTGAAGATTTGTTTTTATTTAAAAATGTGCAGTTAGGTCATCAGTGAGAGTGAAGCAGGCCTTTGGTGGGAAGGTGTGAGGCAGAGGACTGCTGTTTATTGTTATGGTCCCTATGGGTTTCCCAGGTGGTGCTAGTGGTAAAGAACCCGCCTGCCAACGCAAGAGATGCAAGAGTTGTGGGATTGATTCCTGGGTTGGGAAGATCCCCTGAAGTAGGAAATGGCAACCCACTCCAGTATTCTTGCCTGAAAAATTCCATAGACAGAGGAGCCTGGTGGGCTACAGTCCATGGAGTCACAAAGAGTTGGACACGACTGAGCACGTGTGCGTGCACACACACACACACGTTACTTCTAATGGATTAAAACATTATGCATATATTAATTTGATAAAACGTAAATTTTTAAAGAGAAAGAGAGGGGAATGTCTGGTTTACTTCTGTGGGGAAATGCTTGAAGGAACTCTTGAGAGGAGAAGGGACAGAGCAACCACAGAGGGAAGAAAAGACCAGGGCAGAGTCATGGTTCTACAAGATATCAACATCAGAATGAACCACTTGTGTAAGAAAGATTTCTGGAGACTTCTAAAACAGGAAGAAATAGGAAAAGTCTAAAAAAAATTACTGCATTTCAATAGGACTCCTATTGGGCAGGATTCCATTTCTTAAAATTCCAGATATATTTCAGTGGTCAAGCAATATTAACCACTGACATTTCTGTCTCTCAAATATTTATTTAGCTATGTGGATGGAGGTGTTGGGAGGATTATACTTGTGAAGAGAAGCTCTTAGAATTCTTTTGTAATTTGAAGGCTAGGACTGAAGCAACTTTCTCTCTCTGCCTCTCCCTTTCTCTTCCCAACTCTTTCTCTCTCTCTCTCTCTCCCCCTCATTACTGTTGCAAGACTTGGGCTTGCATACATTACATTCTCAGTGATGATCTTTATTTTCCCAGGATCTCCTCCCTTGTTCCCGCTCTTATTTAAATCATACTTTTTTCTCCTTTTTTTTTTTTTAGTTCTCTCTATACCTAGAGAGAGAGAAGACCAGGTCTAATGTTGGATACTGTTGTTGTTGTTCAGTCACTAAGTGGTGGCTGACTCTTTGTGACCCCATGGAATGCAGCATGCCAGGGTCCTCTGTCCATGGGATTTCCCAGGCAAGAATACTGGAGTGGGTTGCCATTTCATTCCCAGATCAGGGATCAAACTTGAGTCTCCTGCATTGGCAGGTGGATTCTTTACCACTGAGCCACGAGGGAAGCCCTGTTGTTTTGGATAATGAGCGAATATTAAGGTATGCAGAACTGAGGAGAATTTGATATGGAAAACTCCCTGCTCAGAGACTAAAAGTTAAAAATGAACTTTTGATAGAGCAATTTAGAAAAAGAAAGTTTTCAACATGGCAGAGTTGGACTAAGAATCTGGAAATTTGGATTTTAATCTTGACTCTGCCGCTAGCTGTATGGCTTTGATCAAGTTATATAAATTCTCTGGTCCTTAAAAGCTTTGTCTTTAAAATTAATGGGTTGGGGAACTTCCCTGGTGGTCTGTGGCTAGGGCTCTGCAGTCCCAATTCAGGGGCCTGGGGTTCAATCCCTGGTTGGGGAACTAGATCCCAAGTGCCACAACTAAAAGATGTCACATACCACAATGAAGATGAAAGATCTTGTGCTCAACAACTAAGACTCGGTGCAGCCAAATAAATACATAGAAGCATTTTTAAAAAACAAAAAATTAATGCGTTGTACTAGATGATCAAACATTAGTGCATGTGTGTGTACTAATCACTTCAGTTGTGTCTGACTCTGTGACCCTATGGACTGTAGCCTGCCAGGCTCCTCTGTATGTGAGGATTCTTCAGGCAAGAATACCGGAGTGGGAATACCGGGGTGGGTGGCCATGCCTTCCACCAGAGGATCTTCCAGACCCAGGGATTGAACCCATGTCTCTTATGTCTCCTGCATTGGCAGGTGGGTTCTTTATCACTAGTGCCGCCTGGGATGCCAATACTAGACTAAATCGCAAACATTAAGCTGTGCTTTCAATGTAGGGAGAGTGTTGGTTAGGCAGACTTTGCCTTGGTGAGGAGTATGGGATTATGGGTTGACTCAGGACTTCCTGTAGCTCAGACACCATTCATTGTCAGAACCATTCACCTTCATTTTGAGTGACCATCAAAATGGCACTGAATAAGAAGAGGGCTTACCTTTTATTGGAGGATCTTAAGCAAAAACAAAACAAGAAGTGGACTTCTTATTCAGTGCCAAACAACAGGGTGCTTATTAGCTCTTGCTAGTCATGATCTTGTTCTAATCTACTGACCTGGGTCTGCTCCTCCTTCATATTTATTATGATTTGCATCCTCTCAGCTTTATACCTAGGTTTCTTTCTTGTCTTTCCATCTCTAACTCTCTCTTTAGACTTAAAACTCAGTATTATATTCCTGGCTGTGGATCTGTCTCTACTTTGATGATAATTTGCATAGTCCATCTGGCTATGGATCTGATTTTATCCAGAGTGCACTTTTATTATTGCTCTAGTGAACCTGACTACTATGAGATCTACCCTTTTCTAAGACTCACATCTAAGAAAAATCACTCCAGTCTTCTAGGTTGAGGTAATGACTCTGATTTTGGTATTATCTTGATAACTAAATTCTAATTCCCTGCATATCAGGATCAATGCTTTTTACCTGCTGATTCCCTTGATGACTTTATATAATGTTGAGCTCTTACTAGATGTTTTCTGTTTGCTAATTCATACATCACTACCTCTCAGATCCTAACCTGGCTTACCTTTTATTGGAGGATCTTGGGCTTCCCTTGTAGCTTAGTTGGTCAAGAATTTGCCTGCAGTGCAGGAGACCTGGTTTCAATCCCTGGGTTGGGAAGATCCCCTGCAGAAGGAAATGGCAACCTACTCTACAATCTTTGCCTGTAAAATGTCATGGACAGAGGAGCCTGGTGAGCTGCAGTCAATGGGGTCGCAAAGAGTCAGGCATGACTGAGTGACTAACACTTACTTACTTAAGCAAAAATGAAACAAGGAAGAATAGAGATTGCTGAAGGAAGGAAAAGTCAAGAGGTGACTTGTTTCTTCCTCTTTTATTTTCTCCTTCCTGTTTTATTTTCTCCTTTTCCTACTTTTAATATAGTGGAATACAGCATGCTCCGTAATGTAGCATGCTCAGTTGCTCAGTTGTGTCTGACTCCTTGTGACCCTATGGACTGTAGCCTGCCAGGCTCCTCTTATCCATGAGATTTTCAGGCAAGAATATTGGAGTGGGTTGCCATTTCCTCTTCTGGGGGATCATCTTGACCCAGGGATCCAACCCACATCTCTTGCATTGGCTGGCAGATTCTTTACCACTGAGCCACCTGGGAAGCCCTAATATAGTAATAGGAGTTGTATAACTGCCAGTATTTGTTTAATTCAATAAAAAAAATATCTTTTCTAGATAATCACTCTTTTTCTTTCAGGGTACTATGTTCTTTATCATTTTATTTATCTTATTTATGTAATTTCCTGTATTAATTGTATACATTAATTTCCTGTTAATTTCATAACAGGTTCCAGTGCCTGGCTCATGAATGCAAGGATCAATTATCCTGTCAAAACTGAAACTCATATAAATTAGCTTAGGTTAGAAACAAACAAAAAAGAGGAATTATTCTATATCTGAAGGTAGCCCTAGTAACTGTAGAGTAATAATTACAGAGATATGTTGCAAGGCACTGGAACCAGGAACTAGAAGATTCAAATCCAAAGTTATTTACTCTCCTGGAATGTTTGATCTCTTGGCTCTGCTTCTTTTGGCACATTTATTTTTTCCTCAGTCTTTTTATTTTTATTTTTTTTATTATTTTAATTGGAGGCTAATTACTTTACAATATCGTGGTGGTTTTTGCCATACATTCACATGAATCAGCCATGGGTCCTCAGTCTTATTCTAGATAATTTTACTATGCTGTGGCCTGCACCTCTTGGTCTCAGCCTCTGTTTATCCTGACTGCTTAGCTCTAGCATTCATAAGAAACCAAATAAAGTCTAGTTTCTGTATTCCCAGTCTAAATTCCAAGAAGAGATTCTGATTGGCTCAGTTTGTTCTGATACAAATTCCTTGTCTAATCAGCAGCGGTGAAGGAGAGACCAAGCCATGTCCTACAAACATGGCTACACATACAGGCATGCACACAGGGGTGCATTTACCCCAGAAAGTTTCAAAAATGTTGGCAAAGACTGTGATATTTGTTATATTAGTTACATACTTGTCATATTTACTGGGCCAGGCTGAGAATAAAATTTATACAAAATAGGCCTCCCCAACCTCCTCCTTGATTTCTTTCTTGAGTTGTTGTTGTAATCACTAAAGCTAAAGATAAGAAGTGACTGATGTCTAAATATAGAAGCAAACAAAATAACTGAAATGCTGTTCAGAGATTTAGCCTGAAGGGCAATTACTTTTTAATTTAATGAGTATTTTAGATCTGGATTTAAGCTATTTTTCTTTGGGTGAAAATTTGTTTGATCCTGTCTTACCATTAGAAAAGTCATACCATGCAGATTTTATGCATTCTTGTAAAGTTCGAGTACCTTTTGTTGACAGGTAATAATTAGTGCTAGGAAGGCAAAGGAAAAATACATTCCATCAAACGACTTAAGTCCAGAAGTATGCTAACTAATGGGTTTTTCTGATTGGTTTACGTTTTGTTTTTTTTTTTAACTTTTGCCCAAAGTCTGCTGATGAGTTAGGATTGCTTTGTTGAAAGACTATGGAGGACGTCTGATATAATCACTGACTTGGGAAAATAAGACTTGGTTTAGGGGACTGATCTTTAGTTAAAGCAGTACTACCCAATAGAAATGTAATGTGAGCCACACATGAAACTAAATTTTTTTGTGTGCTGTGCTCAGTTGCTAAGTCATGTCTGGCTTTGGGACCTCAAGTACTGTAGCCCAGCAGATTCCTCTGTCCATGGGATTTTCTAGGGACAAATACTGGAGCAGGTTGCCATTTCCTCCTCTAGCGGATCTTTCTGAATCAGGGATTGAACCCGCAACTCCTGCATTGGCAGGCAAATTCTTTGCCACTGAGCCACCTGGGAAGCCCATAAATTTTCTCTTAGTCACACTGAAAAAAGTAAAGGGAAATTAATGGTTAATTTTAGTAATTTATCTCAGCTAGTAAATCCAAAATATTTTCACTTCATCATGCAAATGAAAATTAATGAGATATATTACAGTTTTTGTACTAAGACTTTGAAATTCTGTGTGTTTTACATATACTTATAGCATAAATTTCCATTCAGATGCTAATTTTTCAATGATTAAAGAGAAATATAGTCCTACTAAAACAATGTTTGTGTTTAATAGAAAAATATTTTATGCTGCTTCACTCTTTTCATTTAAATTTAAATGAATTAAAATAAAGTAAAAGAAAAAAATCCAGTTTCTCTGTGTGCACTAGCTCCATTACAAGTGTTCAGTAGCCTTGGGTGGCTAGTAGTCATTGTGTAGGAAAGCACAGCTTTAGAGGGTGGTATTCATAAGACCTGAGGCCAGAGTTTATCTTCTGCTAGTGGAGTTAAACCTAAGAGGGAATTTTTAAGTGAATAAGCCCACTCTTTCACTGCTCAAGTATTGCTCAGAACTCTGCCTTTGGCCCCCTCACTAGAGACAGTGGTTCACCTGGTCTTACCTTCACCACTGCAAGTGGCCCCAGTTCCTCTACTGCTGCCTTGCCTCTGGAGGAATGGTCCTGCCCTACACTCTGCAATCCTGGCCCATGTCTGTCTTTCTCTGGGGCAGACTTTCATATATAAACTTTCCTATAGTTTGTTCCTTGAGGCAACAGTCCTGTGACATCCCCCATGATCATAAATGAACTTGGCAAATGCTGCAGACTTGGAGATGAGTGTGTTAAGGACCCTGAGAACTACTACAGCCAAGGAACTTGCTTTACTTTGATACCGAGGTAGGGAGTCCTCCAGTGGCCTACTTTTTAGGATTCAGTGCTTTCACTGCAGAGGCCCGGGATCGATCCCTGGTTAGGGAACCATCCCAAATGCTACACATGCCCCACAGCGTGACCACACACACACACACACACACACACACACACACACACACACAAAGATATAAAGTATCTATTAAAAGGCAACACCTGGCAACAAGGTACAGTTGGCAGAACTCACCTGTCAGGGGGTTCTGAGCGATCCTTGAGCAGTGAAAGAGTGAAATTATTCACCATGCCTGCCTCCATCCCCTCAATTTCTGGAGAGCCCACTCTTCCTATATGCTTCCCAAATGAGTGCAAGAACTTCTCTGACACTGAAAACCTGTTAGTTTTAATGAACTTCTTTTGTATCCCTGATAGCTCAGTTGGTAAAGAATTTGCCTGCAGTGCAGGAGACCCTGGTTCAATTCCTGGGTCGGGAAGATCCCCTGGAGAAAGGATAGTCTACCTACTCCAGTATTCTTGGGCTTCCCTTGTGGCTCAGCTGGTAAAGAATCCGCCTGCAATGCAGGAGACCTGGGTTCAGTCCCTGGGTTGGGACGATCCCTGGAGAAGGCAAAGGCTACCCACTTCAGTATTCTTGTCTGGAGAATTCCATGGGCTGTATAGTCCATGGGGTTGCAAAGAGTCGGACAGGACTGAGTGACTTTCACTTTCCTTTGTAGTTATCTGGCTTCCTCTCACCTCAGGAGGTTTTCCACACTGGAGTATGAACTAAGTAGATTCATTTGAGGGATACATGGAACTGAGGAAAGCATATGAATTTGGTGCCAAAGACAGTATTTTTATTGTGGTGGTAAACTCAAGGAAATAAAAAACCAACAGAATGCTTGGGGTGATGCTGGGTCTGTCTCTGAAAAAAGTGAAAGTGTTAGTTGGTCAGTTGTGTCTTACTCTTTGCGACACCATGGACTGTAGCCCGCCAAGCTCCTCTGTCCATGGAATTTCCCAGGCAAGAATATTGGAGTGGGCAGCCATTTCCTTCTCCAGGGGATCTTCTTGACCCAGGGATCAAAACTGGGTTTCTTGCATTGAAGGCGGATTTTTTACTGCCTGAGCCACCAGGGAAGCCAAATGGGGGTAATAATATTTATTTCACAAAGGTGTTCTGAGGATTAAATAAAATTTATTACATAAAATGTTTAACTTACTCCCTGGTTATATAATAAATACTCAATAAATATTCTTACTAACTAATATATTCCCCCCAAAAGCTGTTTATTCTCGGTACTTGACAAAACTAGATTTACTAAGACTAAGTTAGCTCTGTGAAGTACAATATATAAAACAAAATTGATGGTTTTATATAATTTCTGTTACTTAAATCTTGACACAGTAATTTGATTGTAATTTGGTTACTTTTAGAACTAGATGATCATTGTGTCATAAAAGACTTGTTATCTAGAACAAAAAAATTTGATAGTGTAGGCCCTTAAAAACACACTCCAGTTAAGGTTCTTTTAAAAATATTTAGATGTTTGTGATCTGTGTCTCTGCACTGAAAATAACATTCTTTTATTTCCATATCAAAATTTTAATGTGATTTAATACTAGAACATTGTTTTCTCATTCTAAAGCTTTGTCTGTTGACCTGATTTAATTTGTTTTTCTATTGTCTGATGGTGCTTTTGTTGACAGAATCAATGAAAATTATTGGGTTAAGTAGTAGAACTCTTTTCTTTTTTCTTCTAAATAAATTTGTAATGTACTTGTCAGACTTCAAATATGTGATGGAACATGGCATAAATATGCCCCAGATAATTGTATTATGGAAAATAAAAGGTCTAGACAATAAGGTAAGAGCCAAGAGTATTTTGAATTCAAATTGGTTAGAGATATTTTTATAATGTAGGTGGTAGCTAGAAACAGATCAATAGAACAAGAATATTAGTGGCTTTTGGAGCATGGTGTTCATATCAGTGTGTATTTTGGAATTACATGCAGTAGTTTTCACATTCATAGGCCATTTGTGTTCATGTCCACCACCTTCATCCCAGCCCACCAGCTCATACCAGGCAATGACATTAGCCTTTTGATCTTCACCATTTAAGTTATATTACACTCCCACACAAACATACTGAATACCCATTGCCCTCCAGATGAAATCCAGACTGCCTAGTCTGACATCAGTGGTACACTGTTATTGTGAGCATTATACAGGGTAATATAAATGGATTCATTAATTCACTCATTCAGTATAGGTTTATTGATATCTTGCTGGTCCATTCCCTGTGGTGAACTTTGGGTGTATTTAGATGGAGATCATGGTCCCTGCCCTCAAACCAAAGTGTTTACTTTTTAGAAGGGAAGACAAGTAAGTAAAACATCATCCACAGTGCAATATGGTAAAGGTGTAATCGAAGTCAACCTTGGATACTGTGAGAAGTTCAGAGGAAAGGCACCAGTTTCTCCAGCTTACCTCCCACTACTTTATTCAAGCTTCCTGGTAGATTGATCTGTTTGCAGTTCTCTTAAATACTATGCACATTCCTACTTCCCTGACTTTGATGATGTGTTTTTTTGTGCTTGATCTCTTCAGCTTCTGTTTATTCATTTAACCAAGGATTGCAAGTGTACCACATGCTAGAACACTGTGCTGTACACGGTGAGACGAATGAGCGAGGCACAGCCTTACCTGTGTGAAGCTGCCAGCGCCACCTTTCCCAGCCTCTCCTGCTCCCCCAACCCCACTTTCCCAGAGCACTGAGTCCATGGTGATCTTTCTTCCTGAGCTTCAGTGAACTTATTGTCTGTCAGTTCAGTTCAGTTCAGTCGCTCAGTTGTGTCTGACTCTTTGCGACCCCATGAATTGCAGCACGCCAGGCCTCCCTGTCCATCACCAACTCCCGGAGTCTACCCAAACCCATGTCCATCAAGTTGGTGATGCCATCCAGCCATCTCATCCTCTGTCGTCCCCTTCTCCTCCCGCCCCCAATCCTACCCAGCATTAGGGTCTTTTCCAATGAGTCAACTCTTCGCATGAGGTGGCCAAAGTATTGGAGTTTCAGCTTCAACATCAGTCCTTCCAATGAACACCCAGGATTGATCTCTTTTAGGATGGATTGATTGGATCTCCTTGCAGTCCAAGGGACTCTCAAGAGTCTTCTCCAACACCACAGTTCAAAAGCATCAATTCTGCGGCGCTCAGCTTTCTTCACCGTCCAACTCTCACATCCATACATGACCACTGGAAAAACCATGGCCTTGACTAGACAGACTTTTGTTGGCAAAGTAATGTCTCTACTTTTAAATATGCTATCTAGGTTGGCCATAACCTTCCTTCCAAGGAGTAAGTGTCTTTTAATTTCATGGCTACAATCACCATCAGCAGTGATTTTGGAGCCCCCAAAATAAAATCTGATACTGTTTCCACTGTTTCCCCATCTATTTCCCATGAAGTGATGGGACCAGATGCCATGATCTTAGTTTTCTGAATGTTGAACTTTAAGCCAACTTTTTCACTCTCCTCTTTCACTTTCATCAAGAGGCTCTTTAGGTCTTCTTCACTTTCTGCCATAAGGGTGGTGTCATCTGCATATCTGAGGTTATTGATATTTCTCCCAGCAGTCTTGATTCCAGCTTGTGCTTCTTCCAGCCCAGCATTTCTCATGATGTACTCTGCATGTAAGTTAAATAAGCAGGGTGACAATATACAGCCTTGACGTACTCCTTTTCCTACTTGGAACCAGTTTGTTGTTCCATGTCCAGTTCAAACTGTTGCTTCCTGACCTGCATACAGGTTTCTTGTCTGTCACAAGGGATCAATCAGTACTTACTGGTTAATTAATTTATCCATAGTAATAGAACATGCAAATGTCATGTGGAGATAAAAATTTTAGATTACTTTAAAATTCTACTCTTTTATCTTTAGTTGGATGATTGTTGGCAATCTTCTAATCTGTTAAAAGAGTAGAATGAACTATAAATTTAAGTTATTTTCCAAGTATGCAGTTAAAATATATTTTATTTATTTACTTTTATTTTATCTTTGTACTCAACACTTGGCCAGTGTGCATCTTAATTCCCTGACCCGGGATTGAACCCAGGTCCCTGGCAGTGAGATCAACAAGTACTAACCACTGGACCACCAGGAAATTCCCTATAGATATATTTTTATATCTAAAATTTTGTTGTGGGCTTAATAAAATTAGATTGAATTTTTGGTGCTTGTGGGTATCTAGAGGAAGGGGATGGAGGCCCAGGTGGAGAAGGAAGAGGATGAAGAAGACTAGGAGAAACAGGGCAAGAAGAACAAAGGCCTTTTTTGGCAGAATATATCCCCAGGGCTTTCCTGGTGGCTCAGACAGTAAGGAATCCTCTTTCTATGCAGGAGACCTGAGTTTAATCGCTGGTTTGGGAAGATCCCTGGGTCGGGAAGATCCCCTGGAGAAGGGAATGGCTATCCACTCCAGTATTCTTGCCTGGAGAATTCTAAGGACAGAGAAGCCTGGTGGGCAACAGACCATGAGATGACAAAGAGTTGGACATGTCTGAGTGACTAACATACAACATACAACATAATCCCCTTTTCAGGGCTTCTTTCTTCCTACTCCCCATGTCAAATTTTGTGAACAAGCTAAATTTGTTGTTAACCCATGGTATAAAATTCATATATTGAAAAGCAGTGGCTGGCTTATGGTATAGGAAATGTATGGCTGGCTTCCTAAATCTCAATATATTTCTCATATGGTGGAGTAAAATGAGGTTTTTTTTTTAAACTGAGTATATTTTTATAAATGTCAATAATACTCAATGTTAAAGCCTTTCAAAACAAATAGTAATCTCTTCTAGCTTCTCATATATTTCTGATACTATTTTCAAAGGATCATGAACAAACTCCATTTTTTTTATTTTAGACCAGATCTACTGGGTAATTCACTTTATTCAGCATTATTTTATTGAGCACCTACTGTCTGCTAAACAAAAAGTTTATATAACTGATGAATGAAACATAGTTTTACTCTCAAGGTGTTTATAATCATTGGAGGGGTACATATTCTTAGTTATGTGGCTTCCCAAGTGGCGCTAGCAGTAAAGAACTCGTCTGCCAATGCAGAAGATGTAAGAGATGTGGGTTTGATCCTTGGGTCAGGAAGATCCCCTGGAGGAGGGCGTGGCAACACACTCCAGTATCCTTGCCTGGAGAATTCCATGGACAGGGGAGCCTGCTGAGTTACAGTCCATCGGGTTGCAAAAGAGGCAGACACAACTGAAGTGATTTAGCTTGCACACACATTCTTAGTTATAGAAACAAGTATGCTGTGTTATAACATTTTACATGATATTCATATCTACTTTTATTTAAAACTTCTTCATGCTTCATGTGCTGTGTCCTATGGACTGTAGCCCATCAAGCTCCTCTGTCAATGGGATTCTCCAGGCAGTGATAACTGGAGTGGGTTACCTTGCCCTCCTCCAGGGGATCTTCCTGACCCAGGGATCTAATCTGTGTCTCTTACTTCTCCTACATTGGCAGGCAGGTCTTTACCACTAGCACCACCTAGGAAGCCATAATATACACATACCCACATAAACATCTACTCATACATTCATCACATCCTAGTGTACATGTGTGCTAACATGGAGAAAAATATTTGTGTGTACTTACAAACACACTTCTACCTACTACACAAAATAAGTTTCATACTTAGGAGAGATTACATTGCTGAGAAAAGTTCTGAAATTGTAAATGATGTTATCTATTAGAGTCTGTGTATTTTGGATCATGCCTTCCTTACGAATCTGGTGAGAGCTATGGAACCTCTCCTAAGAAAGAACCCAATGATGTGAAATTTTAGAAGGTCGGTGGACTCCCTGAAGTCCGTTTATGTACCCTGGGTTGGGAACCTCAGGCAGAGACAAGAGCAGAGTTTCCTATAGTAAAATTTGAAGTTGCAAGGTACTGTCCTGTTTAACAGCTTCATGCCAGCATTTTAAAATTAAAATGTTGACAAATCCCTATTAAGAGTCAAATGGAACACCTAAATCCTTCAAGTTTAAAGTTCTTTGTAGCTAACTCAAATAAATGTAAACAGCCCAAGGAATTAATCATTCATAGGTATATTTAAATATCATGTTATAAACTTTAATAAATCAGTACATGTAAATCTTGTCTTTTTCCTGTAGCAAATCAGACGAGCAGTCGTTAATAGACTATTGCAGTTACTCTTGGAAATGCTTTTCTTTCCTGGTGAGAGGTAACACCACTTGATGAGATCTTGCCAAGTTGATTTATTGCTGGCTGTTTTGCCGACATCTTTTCCTCAAGTTTCCTTGTGTCAGATCTAAGCCCTGGAAATCAAATTGTTATTCTTGTTTTTGACAGCTTTCTTGAACTCTCCTTTAATACCAGCAGCTTCAACCTGTTTCTGGCAAAACATATCTGCCTTTTAGCTTGCCTGATTCCAAACCTCAGCGCTACAAGCATTTTCTACCCTTTGACCCTTCTCTGCATTGGTGTTTATCAGTTTCAAAAAGGTGTGGCTGAGGGGTGAGCAAATTCAAAGATGCCCAGCATTGCTTCTGACCCCGGATCCGTAAAATCAAGTCACTCACACATCTAGTATGTTTTTTCTAACCAGGCTACACGCATCACCAAAGCACCACTTTTCCTTTGATTACTGAATAATGTAAAGGATTGAATGTGAACTTTTATCTTTAAAATAATAAGCAATTTCCCCCCTACGCAGCACACAGAAATTTAGTCATCTATATGAGATCTCTTTGAAATATTGCTGTATAAATTTCCTTCTTAATGTGATAAAAGAAGAGATGCTTTCTAACTATAGTGCTAGAGAAGACTGTGATGTGGGAGAGTCCCTTGCACAGCAAGGAGATCAAACCAGTCAGTCCTGAAAGAAATCAACCTTGAATATTCATTGGAAGGATTGATGCTGAAGCTAAAGCTCCAATATTTTGACCACCTGATGAGAAGAGCCGACTCATTGGAAAAGACCCTGATGCTGGGAAAGATAAAAGGCAAAGGGAGAAGGGGGCGACAGAGGATGAACTGGCTGGATGGCATTATTGGCTCAGTTCAGTTCGGTTTAGTTCAGTTGCTCAGTCGTGTCCGACTCTTTGCGACTAATAATTCATGTATATCCTTGCTTTTATATTGTATGCATCTTCCATCAGGAAGCATGTCTAGATGGTTCACCTTTATATTCACAGTACCTAGCACAATGCCTGGTATATAATAGTTGGTAATTAATTTGTGCTGTATGAATTTAACCTCACCCAAATACTTTGAAGTTTCTCCTTTGGAATTATCTTCAGAGATGGCTTCCCAGCAATACCAGAATGGCTTTCTTGAGCATCTTGTTCTGCTGCTGTTTACTTTCTGTCTCTTTCTTTGGTCCAGTTAGTTCCTCTCAGGTGGCATCTTTTCCCTTTCCTCTCAGTGCTATTGAAGCAACCACTGGAAGTTACCTGGTGCAGCTGTACTGATGCCAGCTTGGACTCCGCTAAAGGCACCTAGGACAGGTTGAGGGATGGAGATAAAATAAAGCCTTTGACGTGACACTCATTGCACTGACTAAATGCTTTGGATGCTGCCTACCTGCTGCCATTGCCGTGAAAGGCTTCAGTGGATGCAGTTAGCTGAACAATGAAGATGAGTATTGCTGAAGGTTTAGGACTTGAGTTTTAAGCAAGTTAATTATAACTGAGATGTGTTAATAGCAATTATCAGTGGTGGGAGGAGGAGCTCAATTTACACACACTGTAACTATTTCTGTAATGTTTTAGTTTTTTTTAATTTTTTTTTTTAGTTTTTTTTAGTTTATTAGGGTTATGTTTGCTTTAGTAATTAAAAAAACACATACAATGAATATTTTAAGTGTCATAAGGGAGATGACAAGACTATTAAGCCCTGTTCAAGAAAAAACTTCAAAGGCATAATGTAAAATTGAAGTGAATTTATAATAAACTATATCCAGATAAAGTTATTGAGTTATAATAAAGTTCTCCTAGAATTACTTTATTTTGAGATCAGTACATAAAATTATACTGTCTCCTGGCCCACAGAGGACTCAGAGCCAGGGTGCTGCAGGATGCTCCTGCTTCCCAGCTATGACTCCAGCAAGTTACTGAACACATGCCTCAGCTTCGTCATCTGTAAAACAAGGATAATCGTAGCTGTCCTGGTATAGAGTGTATAGCACCCCTAGAAGCCTGTCGTGGTAATGCTCCATCATTGTTGCTGTTGTTATCTTATAATTCAAATAATCTAAATATACCTAGGAAGAGATTTCAAATTGTAATTCCCTATTTATTTATCAGAGCTTATTGTTCACATATACAATTTATAGTTGAAAAAAAAGTAATGGTAATTTGTGTAATAGCTAGAAAATGTGTCCTCCCATGAGTATATTTACCCTTTGTTCTGGTCCCATCACTTCATGGCAAATAGATGGGGAAACAATGGAAAGAGTGACAGACTTTATTTTGGGGGGCTCCAAAATCACTGCAGATGGTGACTGTAGCCATGAAACTGAAACATGTTTACTTCTTTTAAGAAGAGTTATGACCAACCTAGACAGCATATTAAAAAGCAGAGACATTACTTTGCCAACAAAGGTCCATCTAGTCAAAGCTATGGTTTTTCCAGTAGTCATGTATGGATGTGAGAGTTGGACTATAAAGAAAGCTGAGTGCTGAAGAATTGATGCTTTTGAACCATGGTGTTGGAGAAGACTCTTGAGAGTCCCTTGGACTGCAAGGAGATCCATCCAGTCCATCCTAAAGGAAATCAGCCCTGAATATTCACTGGAAGAACTGATGCTAAAGCTGAAAGTCCAATACTTTGGCCACCTGATGCGAAGAACTGACTCATTTGAAAAGACCCTGATGCTGGGAAAGATTGGAGGTGGGAGGAGAAGGGGATGACAGAGGATGAGATGGTTGGATGGCATCACCAACTTTATGGACATGGGTCTGAGTAAACACTGGGAGTTGGTGATGGACAAGGAATCCTGTCATGCTGCAGTCCATGGGGTCACAAAGAGTCGGACACGACTGAACTGAACTGAACTGAACTTGAACATAATGATGCTTGGAAAGACTGAGAGCAGGAGGAGAAGGGGGCAACAGAGGATTGGATGGTTGGATGGCATCACCTACTCAATGGACGTGAATTTGAGCAACTCTGGAGACAGTGGAGGACAAAGAAGCCTGGTGTGCTGCAATCCATGGGGTCTCAGAGTTGTCCACGACTTAGTGACTGAACAATAACAACAACAACTTGAATTTTTTATTTCACTATAATGTCTACAAACACTTGGGCAAGGCAATGAATGGAATAGAAGTTGCTCATGTACCCAGGGAAAAAATTGGTGTCCTGGCATGATGATGATAACAAAGATGATGACAATGATGACGTTAGAAGCTGTATACCAGGTCTGCTATCAATACTTGTATACTAGCTGTGCGACCTTGGGCATATCACTCAATCTCTCTGAGCTTCTCTGAGATCAAGATATTCTCTACTTCATTCAGTTGCTGAGAAATATTGTCTGTAAAAGTGCTTTGTGAATGTTTAATTTTTTTTCTTCCAGTTTTATTGTTATATAATTGACATACAGTACTATGTAAGTTTAAGGTGTACCACATAATGATTTGATTTACATGCACTGTGAAATTATTACTGCAATAACTTTAGTGAATGTCCATCAGTCTCTTATACACAGAAAATTAAAGAGAAAAAAGAATTTTTCTTTATGATAATAACTGTTAGGATTTACTCTTAATAACTTTCATATATGACATATGGCAGTGTTAATTGTATTTGTTGTGTTGTACATTACATCCTCAGCGATCAATGCAAAGAAATAGAGGAAAACAACAGAATGAGAAAGACTAGAGATCTGTTCAAGAAAATTAGAGATATCAAGGGAACATTTCATGCAAAGATGGGCTCAATAAAGGACAGAAATGGTATGGACCTAACAGAAACAGAAGATATTAAGAAGAGGTGGCAAGAATACACAGAAGAACTGTACTAAAAAGATCTTCATGACCCAGATAATCATGATGGTGTGATCACTCACATTCACCTAGAGCCAGACATCCTGGAATGTGAAGTCAAGTGGGCCTTAGGAAGCTTCACACGAGCAAAGCTAGTGGAGGTGATGGAATTCCAGTAGAGCTATTTCAAATCCTCAAAGATGATGCTGTGAAAGTGCTGCACTCAATATGCCAGCAAATTTGGAAAACTCAGCAGTGGCCACAGGACTGGAAAAGGTCAGTTTTCATTCCAATCCCAAAGAAAGGCAATGTCAAAGAATGCTCAAACTACAATTGCACTCATCTCACACACTAGTAAAGTAATGCTCAAAATTCTCCAAGCCAGGCTTCAGCAATAAGTGAACTGTGAACTTCCATATGTTCAAACTGGTTTTAGAAAAGGCAGAGGAACCAGAGATCAAATTGCCAATATCCGCTGGATCATCGAAAAAGTAAGAGAGTTTCAGCAAAAACATCTATTTCTCCTTTATTGACTATGCCAAAGCCTTTGACTGTGTGAATCACAGTAAACTGTGGAAAATTCTGAAAGAGATGGGAATACCAGACCACCTGACCTGTCTCTTGAGAAACCTGTATGCAGGTCAGGAGGCAACAGTTAGAACTGGATATGGAACAACAGACAGGTTCCAAATAGGAAAAGGAGTACGTCAAGGCTATACATTGTCACCTTGCTTATTTAACTTATATGCAGAGTACATCATGAGAAACGCTGGGCTGGAGGAAGCACAAGCTGGAATCAAGATTGCCGGGAGAAATATCAATAACCTCAGATATGCAGATGACACCACCCTTATGGCAGAAAGTGAAGAACTAAAGAGCCTCTTGATGAAAGTGAAAGAGGAGAGTGAAAAAGTTGGCTTAAAGCTCAACATTCAGAAAACTAAGATCCTGGCATCTGGTCCCATCACTTCATGGCAAATAGATGGGAAAACAGTGGAAACAGTGGCTGACTTTATTTTCTGGGGCTCCAGAATCACTGCAGATGGTGATTGCAGCCATGAAATTAAAAGACACTTACTCCTTGGAAGGAAAGTTATGAGCAACCTAGACAGCATATTAGAAAACGGAGATGTTACTTTGTCCACAAAGGTCCGTCTAGTCAAGGCTATGGTTTTTCCAGTGGTCATGTATGGATGTGAGAGTTGGACTATAAAGAAAGCTGAGTGCTGAAGAATTGATGCTTTTGAAATGTGGTGTTGGAGAAGACTCTTGAGAGTCCCTTGCACTCTAAGGAGATCCAACCAGTCCATCCTAAAGGAGATCAGTCCTGGGTGTTCATTGGAAGGACCGATGTTGAAGCTGAAACTCCAATACTTTGGCCACCTGATGAAAAGAGCTGACTCGTTTGAAAAAACCCTGATGCTGGGAAAGATTGAGGGCAGGAGGAGAAGGGAACGACAGAGGATGAGATGGTTGGATGGCATCACCGACTCAATGGACGTGAGTTTGGGTAAACCCCGGGAGCTGGTCTTGGACCGGGAGGCCTGGCGTGCTGCGGTTCATGGGGTCACAAAGAATCAGACATGACTGAGCGACTGAGCTGCACTGAAGTGAACTGAACATTATATCTCCAATACTTATTTATCTTATAACTAGGAGTTTGTACCTTTTAACCACCTTCATTCAGTTCTCCCCCTCCCACTTCCTCCTTCACTTCCCACCTCTGGTAACCAGAAATCTGATCTCTCTTTGTGAGTTAGGTTTTAAAGTATAATTCACCTACTGCACTATGTTAGTTCCTATTATAAAATACAGTGATTTGACATTTCTGTCCATTTCAAAATAATCACCCTAATTAAATCTAGTTATTATTTGTCACCATACTAAGATAGTACATAATTACTGACTATATTTCCCATACTATACATTTCACAACAGTGACTCATTTATTTTGCAGCTGGTAGTTTGTACCTCTAAATCTCCCTCAACTATTCCTCTCCTCTCCCAATGCCCCTCCTCTCTGGAAGCCCGTATTTTTCCTCCGAATCTTTGACTCTGTTTCTCTTTTGTTATGTATGTTCATTTATTTTGTTTTTTTTGATTCCCCTTGTAAGTGAAATCA
Organism: Okapia johnstoni; assembly: GCA_024291935.2. NCBI lineage: Eukaryota > Metazoa > Chordata > Mammalia > Artiodactyla > Giraffidae > Okapia > Okapia johnstoni. The sequence continues at coordinate 60,890,263 of CM044320.1, forward strand.
TATATGGCATTTGTCTTTGTTAACTCATTTCACTTAGCATAATACCATCTAGGTCCATCTGTGTTGTCAAAAATGGCAATATTTCATTCTATCTTTGTGACTAATATTCCATTATATTATGTATGTATAATGGAATATATACATATATCACATTGTCTTTATCTATTAGTGAGCACTTAGGTTGTTTCCATATCTTGGCTATTGTAAGTAATGATGCAGTGAATGTAAGGATGCATCTATCTTTTCTTTTTCTTTCTTTCTTTTTGGCTATGTCATAAGGCTTGTGGGATCTTAGTTTCATGATGAGGAATTGAACACGGGGCCCTGGCCAGAGTCGTAACAACTGGACTGCCAGGGAATACCCTATCTTTTCTCCACATCCTCACCATCACTTGTGATTTGTTGTCTTGTTGATAAAAGCCGTTCTTACAGTAAGAGGTGGTATCTCATCATAGTTTTGATTTTCATTTCCCTAATGATTAGTGATATAGAGCATCCTTTCACATGCTTGTTGCCCATCTATATGTCTTCTTTGGGAAGATGTCTACTTAGTTCCTCTGCTCATTTTTAAATTGCGTTGTTTGTTTTTTTGATGTTGAATTGTATGATTTCTTTGTTATAGGTATTTACCCCTTATTGGATATATCACTTGCAAATGTGTTCTCCCATTTAGTAGGTGGCCGTTTCATTTTGTTGCTAGTTCCCTTCATTGTGAAAAGCTTTGCAGTTTGACATAGTCCCATTTGTTTATTTTCTCTTAGATTTGGTTTGCTGGGAGCCACATGACACCCATATTTCCCTATGCTTTTCCCTCACATGTTTCCTTCCCCCTTCCTCTTCTGATCTTTCCCTCTTTGTCCTTATCCTCTTTGAATCTGTGTGTTTATTTCAGCCCCTAAACTCCAGGCATGCAATCATGCATTGGTGTAATTTGTTCCCAAGTTTATTTCTCATTTGTCCTACCACAAGTTTAAGGCATTAAAAGCCAGGGAAGGAGAAATAACTTAAAATGTTATTGAAACACAGCTTAAAGAAAGATAACCTACCAGCCTATAACTGAAAAATAGTTGTGGCAAACAGTGTCTCTTAAGAGCTGGCAGCAATGGTGTTGTCTTTAAGTGAAAGCTGTGTGCAAAAGCAGATCTCCAAGAGTCACAAACATCTACAGGCTTTTTAATGCTGGTTTAGCTGCAGTAGTCAGTAAATATTTGGGCTTCTCCAGTGGCTCAACAGTAATGAATCTGCCTGCAATGCAGGAGACATGGGTTTGATCCCCAGGTCAGGAAGATCCCCTGGAGAAGGAAATGACAACCCACTCCAATATTCCTGCCTTGGGAAATCCCATGGACAGAGGAGCCTGGCAGGCTATAGTCCATGGGGTCACAAAAGAGTCAAACACAACTTAGTGACTAAACAACATTCAGAAAATATTTAGCTAGCAGTCAAGTGATGCCATGTAGGGGGATCTAAAAGAGAAAACCCAGAGTAATTCATGCCTTTCAGAATCCAATATCCAGGTGTGATATAGACACAAATTTGTGTTTCCTGTAGAAAGGGTGATTAGCATATTAGTGTACACACATGCACACAAACACATTATTGTGTTTGAAAAACAGAGCAGTGTGGTCACTTAGAGTTAGCTTTGAGTGCTATAAATATTGTTTAACTTCTTAAACTGGTGGTCTACTAATAGGCAGATACATAGTACAAGTAATGGTCAAAGGTAAAGTGCAAAAGGATATCTAAAAATAGAAAATACTAACTTTGAAAACTTATATAGCTTTTTCATTGCCACAACTTAGTCACTAAGATTGCTTAGACTGTTCCACTTCCTATGTACTTCTTAAAAAAAATTCTAAAAAGTGAAGGCCTTTGCTTTTTGAACCTCTGATTGTGCTTATCATTCAAACATAAAGACCCTGCATTTTGAGAATAATCCATCGCACGAGACACATAAAGTCGAAGTTCTCTAACACACACACACACATTTTCAGAATTCTAAAATCCACCAAAACCCTAGAAGTAGTCTCCTATCACGTGTGTGTGTGTGTGTGTATGTGTGTGTGTGTGTGTGTGTGTGTGTGTGTGCATAATCATCTCCAGCTCTTTGTGACCACAGGGACTGTTGCCCACCAGCCTCCTCCGGCCACAGAATTTTCCAGGCAAGAATGCTGGAATGAGTTACCATTTCCTACTCCAAGGGATTTTCCCATATTTTCAGCCTAAAGAGTCTTGGTGTTCATTCCTTTGTAAAGTATATGCCACATCACATGGTCTACTTGTTTTGCTGGTTAGTTTCCTTTATCAGATGATCACGAGTCCACCCATATGCTCTTCTCTGCCTCTCCGTCAGCAGCCCTAGAGACTGAAGTGACCTGGGGCCTGAAAAAGCCCAGGATGCCACTTGTGACTTCCCGTGGTTTGTCAGTTCCTTTTAACAGATTGTCTTCTTCTTTTTGGTGTGGATATTTGGAAATCTTTCACTTAGCTAATTGACAATCCTTGTGGAAATAAGTATAGAGTGTAGTACAGATCAAAACCCAGACTAAAAGAGGACAGACACTCTTGAGGTGGGAATATTAGCTACATAAGATATAAAGATTGTGTTAGTGAAGTGAGGAATGGCTGAAAATTTCTCTCAAAGGATAATGGGAAGTGAGTCAAGTACCACAGCCCTTGGTTTAATTCACTGCTTTGTGGGAGCCATGTGTATGCTCAGTTGCTTAGTCATGTCTGACTATTTGGGATTTCATGAACTGTAGCCCATTAGACTCCTCTGTTCTCCTCTATCCATGGAATTTCCCATGCATGAATATTGGAGTGGGTTGCCATATCCTCTTCCAGGGGATCTTCCCAACTCAGGGATCATACCCTTGTTTCTTGAGTCTCTTGCATTGTAGGCAGATTCTTTTACCATTGCATCACCTGGGAAGCCATAGAGAACACGTAAAAGTTGAGCCCATTAAGATTGCTAGACAAGCAGTTGGATTTTTTTCTAACTCATCTGAGTTACTGTTTTGAAAAATAAAAACCATTAATATGAAATGTGGTTTCCAAAAAACTCCTCAGAAGCTGAGAGAGAGAAAGAGAATATGAGAATGTGAAGAAGTCATAAATGCTCCCTGGATCAAAAAGTTAAGGACAGAATAAAAGCAGCTGGCCAATTAGGACACCATGCTGTTATTGCCAGGGTTACCTTGTTCTGAGTCTAGGTATCTAGTCTGGTGATTCATACTCTCTGTTTCTTGCCTCATATTTTCTTTTTTCCTGGGACAGTGGAGGTGAAAGTCAAAATCAGTACATTGTTTCCCCTTCGTAGCAACACTTGTGAATGTTTGAAGAAGAAGTGATAACTGACAACTACAATAAGGTTTTTCTATTATATCTGATATCATTTGCCAATATATTTCCCAGTTACCAAAAATAATTGCAGACTAATGGATGACTATTAAGTAATACTTTTAGGTTTGCTATTTTGGATTCTTTATTCAAAATTTTACTGCTACCTGCTTCCTTATAACAAAGCTGCTGTTGACATCTGCCTTGGAGTTCATGACACGACACACTTGGAGGCAGAGGTGCCAAACTGGGACTGCATACCAGGCGATGTTTGTTCAACACAGAGAGATGGGTATCCCCTGCCATTTGCTGAGAAGGGCTTTCTTATGCATCTATTTCTTTTCTCTGCTCTGGGTCTTCGTGGCTGCACTCAGTCTTTCTCTAGTTGCAGCACGCAGGGGCTGCTCTTTGTTGTGGCCAGGAGGCTTCCCGTTGCAGTGGCCTCCCTCATTGCGGAGCACAGGCTCTACACGCACAGGCTTCAGTAGTTGCAGCTTGCAGGCCCTAGAGCACTTGGACTTCAGTAGTTGTGGCACAGAAACTTAGCTTCCCCATGGCATGTGGAATCTTCCCAGACCAGGGATCAAACCCGTGTTCCCTGCATCGGCAGGCAGATTCTTATCCAACTGTAACCACCAGGGAAGTCTGAGAAGGGTTTTCTTGCATGAGGTTGGTGTGTCCCAGCCATTGTTTTGGGACATCTGAGACTGCTTACTATTACTTCATGGGATTACACAGCCTTGCAAAATAACCTCAAAATAAGATTTAAATTAACTTTATTTTTGTAGGTATGCCTGTGTTTTATAGCACCTCCCCTGTCTGCCTCTTTTGAGATGGGGAGGAATGAAAGAAGACTGTCATGATGTGAACTCAGTATTATTTTTCCTTCTAGGAAGACCTGCCATGTGCCAGACACTGTATATACATGAGAGATACAGTAACCCCATAAAACAGAGTTTATAAATGAAGGAGCTGAAACTAAAAAATCAAGATGACTGGCCCAGGTCATACAGGGATAAGGAGCAGTTCTGGAATGCTAACCTAGTTTCTATAACAAAAATGTTTACTCTTTCAGTTCACATATCCATTCTCTAACCACTTAAATTCAGGGACTATGTCTTAACAAATCTTTGTATATTCCATAGACTAGAAGTGGAAACCTGGAGTCAAAGATTTTGAAAATATTAACTAATTGCTTGGGTAAATCACAAGATCCCTCTGGGTCTCACGTGCTTCACTTATGGCCAGATCACAGTAGTTGACACTCACAGACTACTTACTGTACAGTGGGAGTTGTTAAGCACATTGTATATATTAGCTTAATAAATCCTCTTGACACCCTATACTATGTCATAAATATAAAGCTTTTATATGGAAGAGAAATAAGAGACTGAGAGAAATTAGTTGTTTGGGCCAGTTCACAGAGCTGAAATTGTGGGATCTTGACTCAGATGTGGGTTTCTGACCCTAGTCTAGCACATGGATCCTTAGCCAATGCCCTGTGCACCTTTCTGTAGTCGTCTCAGCCTCTTCCAGCTCCCTGGTCTGTGACTCTGTATACCTGCAGACATGTGTATCTTGAAGACTCCTTTTGATTCCCTAACTCATTCTTTTTAGAAATTTTTACCTGCAATGACTTTAAAAATAAAGTTTGTAGTCCTCTACAATTAGAGAAATTCTCCACTGGTTAACCCCTAATGCTGCTCTGAAGTGTTTATTCTATTATTTCATAGCTCCAATGTAGCACAGTTTACTGTCTTCTTCAAGTGATTTACACAAGCCAGATCTTATATGTATCATATTTCTCCATCTGGAATGCCCCTTTTAAAAAAAGCATAATGTCTTCCATTTAAAAAAAGTTTTGACCCAATGCAGCACAAAGTATATATCATATCAGGAAACCACATCAGAACTCCTGTTTTCACAGTAATAAGCTGTGATGCTACAGCATAGGATTATGCTTCACAAGTGAGGAGTGAACCTCAGGAACAGGTGATCCCTTAACAAACAAACAACAGTCTTGTTTTTATTCCATTTGTGTTAAAACCATCTGTCTTAAGAGCAAAAGCAAATAAAAAATATTAATAAAAAATAAAAGACTATGCAGGCCAAATATTTATTCCTTCTTCTGAATATAAATATGTGAATATAAACATGCTAATTAACATTTTAAATATTAAGTGTTCTGGAAAAAAGAAGAATTATATTACCACCCAACCATTTGGGCTTAATTTTCAGCATAGGTGGAATGACCTAATTAGAGATTATGGAAATAAATAGTGGAAGAACAAAGCAGTGTAACAGTAAAGAGTTGCTGAAAAATCTTATTTTTGGCAGGCTAAATATTCAATGTCATTTATCCAGGGGTTTTTTGGAGACTTATTATTTTAATGACTCAGGTTTAAAAAGATTAAAATTTACAAGTATGTCCATAAGTAAACTATGTTCTGTTTTACTATTGCTCATTTTGCTAAAAGGCTGCCTTTTTCTAGAAGCATATTTTAAGTAAATGAATTTATGAGGAAAATTACAAGTAAAATGTTAGAGCATTTGCATTTTTAAAAACAGACAAAACTAGGAAATAGTTTTTTCATATTCAGTGAAAGTGAAAATCTCTCAGTTGTGTCCAACTCTTTGCGACCCCATGGACTGTATAGTCCATGAAATTCTCCAGCCCAGAACACTGGAGTAGGTAGCCTTTCCCTTCTCCAGGAGGTCTTCCCAACCCAGGGATCAAACCCAGGTCCTCCTGCATTGCAGGCAGATTCTTTTCCAGCTGAGCCACAAGGAAAGCCCAAGAATACTGGAGTCGGTAGCCTATCCCTTCTCCAGGGGATCTTCCCGATCCAGGAATCGAACCAGGGTCGATTCTTTACCAGCTGAGCTAGTTGCCCTTATTTACTACTTGTCAACTTAAAATACTGAGAAACTGGCAACCTTAGTTAGTAGTTTTCAAATATTTAATACTCTGTAAAACTTTTTTTGTCCTCCAGCATATCATAAGGTAGTATATGTCAAACATTTCAGAAAATTCCCCCTGAGTTACTGGGATGAAAGAAGAACTTATCTGAGACATACATTCATATTTTCTGAAAGAATTCAGTCCTTACCCAGAATGATTTTTTTCAATAAGCGTGATATGTTTTTCTGCTTCAGGAGTTGAAGAGAATTGATCCATGTTCCTCAAATACTGTTCAAATCTAAGAGAATGTTTTAAAGATCTATGATTTAATGGGTTTGAAATGTTTCAAAAAAAATGAAATCTATATTGAAGTGAGTATATTTTCCTATATAATTTTTACTGCTTTTGTGTTTTCTGACATTGCCTACCTGCTTGACTCTTGGCATTTCTGTTTTTTTTTTCTAGTCATTGCTTGACTGGGAACAAATCCCTTTTCTTTTGTGCTACCCTGTTGGAGTTGTGTTGAAATGAAAAGTCAAGAGGAGGGTGAAAATGTGAAGCTGATTGGTAGCAGTCAGAGCTGTTGACTTTGTACATGAAATGGCCTAGGGCTCACATCAAGATGAGATGGGTGGGGTAGAGGAGAGATTTGGATTCCTCCTCACCACCCAGTGAGTGGAATATCCCTAATATGATGATTTCCTGCTTTCTTTGGAAGGTAGCCTCTCACGCTGTTTGGAAAAGAAACATCCAGCTACATTCCTGCAGACTGCATTCGTGAGTTCCTTCCCCTTGTTGGATTCTTAGACTTCGCATGGTTCAGAGTAGTTGCCCATCAGGCTGGTAACTATAGTCCTGAATTCTGAAATCTTGTCTGCTTTGTGAAAGATGAATCATGAATCATGTGTGCCCTGTTACACAGCAGAAGCATTAACACACTAATTCTGAGCTTTTGCTATGTATCAGGGACAGTTTAAGAGCCAGTACACAATGATCATCAAGACAGGGACCCTGCTCACATGGATCTTAGATTCTCAGATAAAATTGGGGCAAAACATAGAAATGAAGAGAAATAGGGAAGGAAAGAAAGGAGAGAAGGAGGGAAAGAAAGAGTATCAGATACAGTAAATGTCAAGGTGATGGAATAGAAAAATATTAGTGGGAAGAGGCACCGGAGATTAGGTGGTGAAGAAAGATCCCCTGAGGGAGATAGAAGCAAGCTGAGAACTAAGTGACAAGAAACATGCAACTGTGCAAAGAATGACTGAAGAATATTCTAAGCAGAGGAAAAAAGCTAGTGCAAAGGCCTTATGATGAAATAATCTGTGTGTTTGAGGAATATTTCTATGGGTGGGGTGGGTGAGAGGAGAGTGGTAAGAGACAGACACATGGTGCCAAATTATGGTGGGCTTTGCTTTTATTCTAAACGTGATTGGAGGCCATCCAGGGGTTTTCAGTTAGGATGAGGATAGGGGGAGACTTGATCTGTTATACATCTTTAAAAAAATCACATTTAAAAAAAGATCACATACTAAAATACCTTTTATCAGATCAAACATTTTGAAAAGAAAATATTAAAAAGAATATTTTGCTGGAGAGCAAAGTATTTGCATGGAGGCAGGAAGGCCAGTCAGGAGGCTGTGGCTGCAAATCCAGGTGAGAAGTAAGGTTGGCTTATGCAAGAGGTTTATTTGGGGGAGAAGCAGACAAGTGGACCATTCTGGATATTATTGATTATAGAGAGGACAGGACTAGCAGATGGGTTAGATGTAGAGGGTGAAGGAGTGAAAGGAATCAAGTTACAGATTTTTGGCTGGATAAAGTAGGTGGGAGGTGGTTCCTTTTGCTGAGATTTTTAAAGCTGAAGAAAGTGAGATTGGGAAAGCGTTGTGGAATTGAGTTGTTTTAACTGTGTTGTTTCTGAGCCATGTAAGTGAAGATATCAATTAGGTCATTGGATGTGTAAATCCAAGGACTTAAATTTCATGACTAAGACAAACCTGGAGACTTGATTTGGCTTTCATCATTTTGTAGATGTAATTTAAAATGTTGGGTTGGATGAGACCTATCTGGGTGTGACATGCAGTCTAGCCCATTCCAACATTTAGAGGTTGGGGAAAATAGGAATACTCAGCAAAGATGTCTGAAAAAGTAGCAGTTCACTGAGATAAAAGCAGAACCAGGGAGTTCAATTTCAGTTGGAATGTCATGACAGTCAAGACAGGAGGTATTACTTTATTTTTATTTTTTCAATTGAACCAATAGTTGATTTACAGTGTTGTATTAGTTTCAGGTGTGTAGCAAAGTGGTTCATATACATATATGTTCTTAAGATTCTTTTTCCACAAAATACTGAGTGTAGTTCCCTGTGCTGTCCTTGTTAGTTGTTTTATATTCAGTAGTATATATGCGTCGATCCTAAATTCCCAATTTCTCTCCCACCCCCTTCCCTCTTTGGTACTCCTAGGCTTCTTTTTTATACCTGTGGGTCTAGTTCTATTTTGTGTATAAGTTCATATGTATCTGTATTTTAGATTCCATATATAAGTGATATGATTATCATATGATATTTGTCTTTGTTTGGTTTACTTCACTTATGACACTCTGTAGGTCTATTAATGTGGCTATAAATGATATTATCTCATTCTTTTTAATGACTTAGTAATATTCCATCGTGTATATTGTGTATATGTAACACATTTAAGCTCTGTGAACTTGCCCAAACAACTAATTTCTCTCAGTCTCTTATTTCTCTTCCATATAAAAGCTTTATATTTATAACATAGTATAGAGTGTCAAGAGGATTTATTAAGCTAATATATACAATGTGCTTAACAACTCCCACTGTACAGTAAGTAGTCCGTGAGTGTCAACTACTGTGATCTGGCCATAAGTGAAGCACGTGAGACCCAGAGGGATCTTGTGATTTACCCAAGCAATTAGTTAATATTTTCAAAATCTTTGACTCCAGGTTTCCACTTCTAGTCTATGGAATATACAAAGAATTTGTTTAAGGTTACATAGTGTGTAATCCCTGAAATTTAAGTGTCCCAAAAACAATGGCTTAGAGAATTCTCAGATTCCCTGTGGTTACAGTTGAAAAAAATCTGCCTGCCGATGCAGGGAACACGGGTTTGTTATAGAAATTCTAGCAAGTTCATGGCAGGGGATACCCATCCCTCTGTGTTGAACAAACATCGCCTGGTATGCAGTCCCAGTTTGGCACCTCTGCCTCCAAGTGTGTCGTGTCATGAACTCCAAGGCAGATGTCAACAGCTTTGTTATAAGGAAGCAGGTAGCAGTAAAATTTTGAATAAAGATATTATGTGTTCAATTGTGTCCGACTCTTTGCGAGTCCCTGGGCTGCAGCCTACCAGGCTCCTCTGTCCATGGAATTCTCAAGGCTACCATACTGGAGTAGGTTGCCATTCCCTTCTCCAGGAGATCTTCCTAGCCCAGGGATCGAACTCATGTCTCCTGCATTGCAGGCAGATTCTTTACCATCAGAGCCACCAGGAAAGTTCATTAAGTCTCCTAGGGGAAGGTAAGTGCAGAAGTAGAGATCATAGACACATACAGAGCCAGTATCTATTTCATGGAGAATTTGGGGAGTAGTGAATGGATGAAGTTCAAATATCAGGGTGTTCTGACCAATAACAGGAAGCCATGAGTAATATTTACGGGAGCAATAGATAGCCAGGACTGACTGCAGCATAGGGACTGTTAGGAAGTAAGTATATGAGGGTAAGTTAGGGCAATATTGTAGTTAGGTTGAATGCCAAAGCAAGAATTTAATTTTGCGAGGATTTTGTATGATTGGAAGTTTTTGAATAGAGGAATTGTCTTTTTGATATTAAAATGTATTTCTTTTTTAAAAGTATATTTCTTTTTTTAAAAGTATGTTTCTTTTTGATATTAAAGTACACATTCTGGGTTACACTTTCTCTAAGAGTTTCATAATATAAACTTTTGAAGTGGTCAAGCCAACAAGTGTCTTAAAGAACATGAAAACTAAAATAATAGTAATAATAGTAGCCACTATTATTTGAGAATCATTATGTGGCATGCACTGTGCTAGGGGGTCAACATCTGCCATCACATCACCCGTGAAGTAGGGATTCCAGTCCTCAGTTTAGACCTAAGAAGAAAGCCTCAAGAAGGTTTAATAGCTTGCCTAAGACTGGATGAAGAGACCAGTTTGAAAATTTAGCTGACTCTGCCTGAACAGCCAGAGAAGAATACCTCTTGCCTTTGACAATGCTATACTCCTGTTGGAGAGGTAAAACATCTCTGCATGAAATGGGTCTGCTGTGGCACATATGAGCTTTAGTTGTGACATGGAAGTGTTTCGTATGTGAACTCATAGTTGTGCCATATGGAGTCTAGTTCCATGACTAGGGATCAAACCTGGGCCCCCTGCATTGGGAGTGTGGAGTCTTAGGCACGGACCACCAGGGAAGTCCCTATATATTCTTTTTCATATTCTTTTCCATTATAGGTTGTTACAAGATACCGAATATAGTTCCCTGTGCAATATATTAAGTCCTTGCTGTTTATTTTATAGGGCTTTGTATTTTGGACTGTTGACTTCTTTAAACTCCTTTGATTCAATTTTTCAGCATTTTCCCCTTCCTCCAGGTTGTCACTACATGCTTAAACTATTAACAGCCTGATGCCTTCCATCAGGCTCACCTGGTAGCTCAGTTGGTAAAGAATCCGCCTGTAATGCAGGAGACCCTGATTCAATTCCTGGGTTGGGAAGATCCTCTGGAGAAAGGATAGGCTACCCACTCCAGTTTTCTTGGGTTTCCCTGGTGGCTCACACAGGAAAGAATCCTCCTGCAATGCAGAAGACCTGGCTTCAATCCCTGGGTTGGGAAGCTTCCCTGGAGGAAGGGATGGCAACCCACTCCAGTATTCTTGCCTGGAGAATCCCCATGGACAGAGGAGCCTGGCAGGCTACAGTCCATGGGGTCACAAAGAGTAGGATACCACTGAGCGACTAAGCAGAGCACAGCACAGCATGCCTTCTATCTAACCTTAGTATAATTAGAGGAAGGTAAAGGCTTTAAGGGCCTGAGAATCTCATTCAGAAGAAATGTCAGAAACATGTGGAAGCTATAATAAAGCAGATAAAAGCGATGCATTCATCTATTCATTCATTCATTAAGCATTCATTTGTTGAGCACCTAGATGAACCAGACAGCTGCAGCTTCATGAGTATATGACCTATGCAGTCACGGAGTGTTCCTTACTCAGGCTGGCTTTACTGTCACCATCTTGAACTTCTTAACTTTGTGTTTAAAAATGTGATTTTTAAATGAAGTTCAGTAGGACAGTAGAACGTGAGCAGAGGAGATACATAGAGCATGTTTATCTACCTTGCTCTTTGCTTCTTATTCCTATATAGCATATGTGATACTCACAAGTACACAATTCCAGTGGCCCCATTGCCTGCAGAATCCCATGGAAAGAGGAGCCTGGCAGGCTACAGTTCATGGAGTCGTAAAGGTTGGACATGACTTAGCGACTAAACCACCACTACCATGATGGACAGGAATTTAGTGACACTCAGAGCTAGTATAAAGTAAGCATGTTCCATGTAGGATGAAGTAGGCAGGTGTGTAGAGAGCCCCAAGAGGCCATGATTTCCATTTAAACCAGAAGTTGCTTCAAACAGAGAGAGAAGCATTGGTGTTCTAAGTAACATGAATGATGAAGGAAACTTACCTTTTCTTAGTTATGTTTCATTGAAAGTGATGATATAGAAAGGGAAAGATAGTTCCTTTTCCTTTCAGCTGTTTTACATCATAAGTAAGCTGCCAGTAGACAGTGTGGCAGAATGCGCATATATAAAGAAGTGAATTAAAATAATTGAGTTAGTTGTTTGCAGCATATTTGCTCTTCTTGTATGTAAGAATATACATATGCAGGCATAAACTAGTTCTGATATTTCTACACTTGTTAAATGCACTTACATTTGCCTTTAAAGCTGGAAACACACAATATAAAGATGAATAGTACAAAATCATCTGACAAATTACAATTTAAATTTTTCTTAGAACAATGTTAAGTAGCAAATAAAAATACCATAACAAGTCAAGAGACAGAACTTGAAAGGAAAATACTTTACTTTTTAATGCTTTTAATAGTGAAAAGACAGAGACACTGCATTCTTCCCTATTGTTAAAGACACTGTTAGCTGGGTTTTCTGTGGTTTGCAGCCAGGACTTCCTAACTGATGTTTTGATCTATTCTGGGTAACCAGGGAGGTTTCTTCTGAGAAAATGACATTTCATATATACCAAAATGTTGATTAGGAATTAAGTTGTCGATTTGAGACAATAGAGATCCAAGCCTGAGAGAATATGCATAATTTGAATGCCCTAAATCAGGAAGGTACTTGACATATTTGAGAGCTAAGATCCCGAAGGATATGTGCTGAAGACCAGAGTAGGTGTGCAGCATCCTGGACATGAGGCTCTCAGATACATACCCAGATAGATGACTTGACCGTTTTCCTCCTGGGAGATGGTGACAGGTTGGTTGCTGCTACTCTGTACCCTGTCCAGAAAATCCCAGGCTCCAACACTCAGCATATCAGGTGTCCCATAGCTGAGAACACAGATTTTCATTTTCATGGATGGTCCCACTTGTTGGAAGTGGATGCCTTGTCTGCATGTCAATACTGTGAGTAGTGACACAGTGGTTATCAGAACTTTTAGCGAAGTGTAAACCTTTTAGTGCATCATCCTCCTTGTTTTCATAAATAAGCAAAATGATGTGGAAGTGCCAGAGAACACAGAGTGAAAATCTGTGGAGATGTGCACCATCAGATATACTTAAAAATATTTTTATGAAAGACCTGGATGATTCCCCAAATGATAGAAATAATGAGAAAGAAGGATAGAGTCATCAGGAGCATTCGTATAATTGCAGTGTTAATGGTTAGAACCCAGTCAACCTCTGTGACCAAGTTGCGGGCTGGGTCCCTGATGATTCCTGCAGTAATGACACCTAGAGAAATAAGGCTGTCAGAGCCATTATCATCATCGTGTTTACCAGCATATCATCCCGGCCATAGATTCAGTGCCAGGAGGCAAGGAGGGCTGTGGTTTACAAAACAGACGCTCACCTCAAAGGCCCACTTAAATTGCAATTACACACTGGTAATGACTTTCTGTAATTTGTGGTGGAAAGGAGATGGAACCCTGGACTCTGTGTTAGAGACAAAAAGCAAAACAAGGAGAAGAGAAGGAAACAGAACGCTAATTATGTTTTTAAAAAATGCATATGGCACCTGTCAGCATTACAGAAACATGATCTCATTAATCCTCATAATAGCTCTGTTAGTCCCACGGTTGAGAAGAGGAAATTGGGAGAGATGAGCTGTCTAAGTAACTTGCCCACAGCATGAACGAACTAGAGACATCAGGGAAACAAAACCAGCATTGATAATGTAGTGAGTGGTCCTCGCTCACCTTTTCTTCTGGTTTTTAAGCTTTGACTCAGATGGGGCAGGAAATAAAAGAGCAGACACTGTGGCAAAAAGCAGCTTTTGGCTTTGTGATACTCAAGTGGCAGTACCCAGCATGATTTAATCACCTGATATTTTCTAAAAGTGATTTCTGAGTCTACATGAGGTATTTCAGTGGATTTTCAAGAAAAATCCAAGAAGTGTTTAACTTGAGCTAAAATAGGTATTTGCAGGATTTCTGTGTCCTCATTCATTGATTCGGAAAATATTGCCTGTCTGTTATGTGCCTGGCACAGTGCTCAGCACTAGAAATAGATCAGTGGCTCAACCAGACAAGTTTCTACTCTCATGGAGCTTTTCTTCTACAGGAAGGAAACAGGCAACAAACATGTAAAAAGTACATGGAGAGAACCGTAGAGTGGTGCCTGCTGTGGGAAACAGAACGAGGAAAAAGATGAGAATGTGTGTCTGAAGGGTGGGGTTCCTTTGGAGAAAGTAGCCGGGAAGGATTCTTTATGGGAGTGGAAGCCTGTGGGAAAATTGGGGACAGATTTTTGGTGAAGTCTGCAAGTGCAAAGGCCCTGAGACAGGGATAGGAAAGGCAAAAAGAAACCTGTGTGACTAGATCATAAGGAGAAAGAGGGCAAGTGGTAGAAAAAGGAGCTGGAGAACCACGCATTCTTTCTAGAGACTGACTGCTCTTTGTCAGTGCACTCGGGGCCGCTCAGAGAAAGGTTCCAAGCCTTTTTTTTGTTGGCTCTTTTGCAAGATTCCCCAAAATGATAAAAGTGAAGAGAGAAAATGCTCTGCCCAGTGGGCCTCCGTCTCTTGTTTCTCTCTTGCCTGTTCTGCAGTGAGGTGCTTAATGACCCTATTTTCCCTTAATGTACTCTCATAGAAAAAAACCCTAGGACATTATTCCATGCCTATTTTTAAGGTAGTTCATGAAATAGAAATGAATATGAGCACAGTTTGTTCCAGTGAGTCTCTAATAATCAAATACCTCCTCACTTGGCAGATTTTTGGCTTCCACAAAGGGATTTTAATTGAGAGGAGTTTTGCAAAATCAGCATTTGGTATTCTGAGACACTCATTCAGCAAATACTTTGTTAGTATAATCGGCTTCAATGTATAAAGTAATTTGAAGAGTGGTTCTGCAGAGAGTCTCTGACCAATCCCTGTGTGAACCCGGATACATGACACTGCAGAAGGTCTCCATCCAAATGGAATCAGCATGGCTTTGTGCATTTATGGATTTAGCTTCTGTGTATAAATCCAAACCACTTAAATCCTGGATCAAAGGACGTATGTAGCTCCTTTTTTCTGCTATGGCTGAAGTTCTGATCATGTTCTGAGCCTCAGAAACCTCAAAAAGACTTACAAATAACATTTGCTTCTTGTTTTTATTCTGCTATAGTTTATATTTTATGGTCACTGGAGCCTATGGGGTTGATGCTAGGTACACCTATAGTATTTGAGCCAGCAACCTGGAAAAGTTTAGCAGGGGAAATTGAGGAGAGTTAGCAGAATTGATTGGTTGACATAGTTGATTTGCAGATATCAATGTAGTCTTTATTTTTTTCAGTGTGATTGGAAAAAAATTATATCTGTGCTGTTGGGATTACAGGTGTGAGGAGGGTCACGTGACTTCATTATGTAGCAGATTTACTGATCTCCATCTCCTACTGCTGTCAATGCCTTGAGCAGACTGAGGCTGTGTCTTTCTCAGTGTTTTCCCCAGCATCTGGCATACTGCCTGGCATATAGTAGATGCTCATTAAATATTTGTTGAATGAATGAAACATTGATAAAAATAGGAACTACAATGATTTGGTTATAATTAAGACAGTTTTTGTGTGGAATAAACCAATTTTAAAAATTCTAATATGTTCTCTTATAGTATTTAATATGCTTTTTTATTAAAAATAGCTGAGCACTCTGTGACAACCTAGAGGGATAGAGGGGAGGGAGATCCATAGGGAGGAGATATATATATAATTATGACTGATTTGTACTGTTGTACAGCAGAAACCAACACAATAGTGTAAAGCATTTATCCTCCAATTTCAAAATTTTAAAAATGGCTTTATATACATATACTAATTTTACAGATGTATAAATGTGGTGACATTGTAATATTGTTTTCTTCATTCAGTCATTTTTTTCCCTACATTCACTTAGCTTCTTCCTTTCTCCACCTCCAGTCCTCCAGTCCTTTACCCCCACCTTCAGATCATATTAATAATCTAGTAATTTGTGTAATTAAGACCAGGAATGTGTTTGCATCCCAGCACCACCATTTATAACCTGTATGACCTTGGAGAAGTTTCATAAATTTCCTTATCTGTAAAATCAAGATTGTAAAACCTGTATCACAGAAGTCTGTCACTTGCTCATATATATACACAGTGGTCCCCCCTTATCCACAGGGATGCATTCCAGGACTCCAGTGGAGGCCTAGAACCACAGTACTGAACCTTATGTATACTATGTTTTTTCCTATACATACCTACCTATAATAAAGTTTAGTTTATCGGGTACAGTAAGAGATTACTAACAATAGCTAATAACAAAATAGAACAATTATAGCAATACACTGTAATAGAAGTTACGCAAATGTGGTCTCTCATATATCTCATTGTACAAATTTAATGCCTTTTTCATCTTAACTAAGCACTTACTTAGGCACTGTGGCTCCAATTTTTGCAGTTTGAGATGTGACAGGAAGTTCAGTTCAGTTGCTTAGTCGTATCCGACTCTTTGCGACCCCATGAACTGCAGCACACCAGGCCTCCCTGTCCATCACCAACTCCTGGAGTCCACCCAAACCCATGTCCGTTTAGTCAGTGATGCCATCCAACCATCTCATCCTCTGTCATCCCCTTCTCCTCCTGCCCTCAATCTTTCCCAGCATCAGGGAATCTTCAAATGAGTCAGCTCTTTGCATCAGGTGGCCAAAGTATTGGAGTTTCAGCTTCAACATCAGTCCTTCCAATGAACACACGGGACTGATCTCCTTTAGGATGGACTGGTAGGATCTCCCTGCTGTCCAAGGGACGCTCAAGAGTCTTCTCCAACAACACAGTTCAAAAGCATCAATTCTTCGGCACTCAGCTTTCTTTACCATCCAACTCTCACATCCATACATGACTACTGGAAAAACCATAGCCTTGACTAGACGGACCTTTGTTGACAAAGTAATGTCTCCACTTCTTAATATGCTGTCTAGGTTGGTCATAACTCTCCTTCCAAGGAGTAAGTGTCTTTTAATTTCATGGCTGCAATCACCATCTGCAGTGATTTTGGAGCCCAGAAAAATTAAGTCAGCTACGATTTCCCCATATATTTGCCATGAAGTGATGGGACCACATGCCATGATCTTAGTTTTCTGAATGTTGAGCTTTAAACCAACTTTTTTACTGTCCTCTTTCACTTTCATCAAGAGGCTCTTTAGTTCTTCTTCGCTTTCTGCCATAAGGGTGGTATCATCTATATATCTGAGGTTATTGATATTTCTCCTTGCAATCTTGATTCCAGTGTGTACTTCCTCCAGCCCAGCGTTTCTCATGATGTACTCCGCATATAAGTTAAATAAGCAGGGTGACAATATATAGCCTTGACGTACTCCTTTTCCTATTTGGAACCAGTCTGTTGTTCCATGTCCAGTTCTAACTGTTGCTTCCTGACCTGCATACAGGTTTCTCAAGAGGCAGGTCAGGTGGTCTGGTATTCTCATCTCTTTCAGAATTTTCCACAGTTTATTGTGATCCACACAGTCAGAGGCTTTGGCGACCGGAAGACCTGCATGAATTTCTTATTCTTTCTTCGCAATTTCACAGATAGAAGAACAACACATGATTTTTTTTCCCCTTAAGTCAGGAGTGTTCACCTTTTCACTTAAAGGAAGCACTTTACAGCTTCTCTTTGGCAGATCAGAATTGCCAGAATCACTATTCTTGTGTTTTGGGGCCATTATTAAGTAAAATAAGAGTTATTGAACACCAGCACTGGGATAGCTTCAGAGTTTCTAGTCTTGGTTAAAAACATTTGTTTGTATATGTATTCAGAAAGCTCTTAAAAGATTTTTTTATTTAGGAAAAAAACCCAACTCTTTAATCCACCTGCAATTCATTACTATGTATAAAGATATGATTTTATTTCTCTTCAATGCTAGACAGTTAAATATTAATTAATTTTAATCTACTTAATTAATTTTATGATCTATCTTTTTTTGGTTGTGGGTTTTTTTTTTTGAGGGGGATGGGTTTTATCTTTTTGGCTGCTCAACATGTGGGATTTCTTAGTTCCCGGGCCAGTAATTGAACCCACACCCCCCATAATGGAAGTGTGGAATCCTAACCACTAGACCACCAGGGAATTCCAATCTACTCTTTATTCTGAGTCAAATTTGTATCTTTACTACTGACCACTATAACATGTAAATTGCCCCAGTCTCAGCGGTTTAACATTATAAAAATTATTTCCTTTTTGCTAACCTATCTAACATGAGTATTTCTGGGTGGAAGCTCCACTTTATGGACGCTGCATCTTCAACATGAGGCTTCTAAGCCTACCTGGGTAGTCAGCACTATTCCAGTTAGCCAGAAGAGGGAGAGTGGGTAGAAATTTCAGGTGCGTCAGCTTGGAGATGGTAAACAGCATTTCCATGGTCATTTTATAAGCCAGAGCTCAGACACAGGGCCACTCCTGGCTCCAGAGGAGGATGGGAAATATATTCTCACTGGTGCTACTGATCTGCTTGTCAGTTTCTGTGCTGATGCCATGCTGTTTATATTACAGTGACTTTGTAGTGTATTCTGATATTTTTTAAAGAAAATCTCCTTCACTGGCTCTCTTTTTGTTTTTTCCTTCACTTTTCCTGGGTATTATCCTTCTGTACACAGTCAAATCAATTTTATTCACTTACAAAACAAAATGAAATAACCATAACAAAACTGTTGAGATTTTAATTGAAAAGGTATTCAACTTAATATTATTTGTACAACTTGTGATATTCCTATGCATTTAAGTCTTCCCAATCAAGATCATGTATCTTTTCTTTTTTTCAAGGTTTTATTTTATGTGGTTCCTTAAGACTGGATTGTGAAAGAGACTGAAAAGTATCAGAAAGTTTCATGACTGAGTTATTTTTTCAAATGAGATATTATTTACCTATTGTGAAATGGACAGATCTTAAACTCCTATCAAGATACAGAACATGACCAGCACCTCAGAAGGTTCCCTTGTGCCTCTGCCAATGAATTTTTACCACACAGGTAAGAATTATTCTGATTTTTAGCCTCATAGAGTTAGTGATGCTTATTCTTGAACTTTATATAAGTGGAATGATATATGTACTTTTCTTGTATAAGGTTTCATTTGCTCCATGTAGAGAGTCATCGATGTTGCTATAATTATCAGTTTGGTCCTTTCTATTACTGAGTACTATCTCATCCCAAGGATATACATTTGTCTATTCTTCTACATGTTGAATGGGTTGTTTCAACTTGTTGCTATCTTGCTGAAAGTTGCTGTGGACATTCACGTGCAAGTTTCTGTGTGGTCACATGTGTTTAATTTCTCATGAGAAAATATTTAGGAGGGGAATTCCTGGGTCATAAGATTGGTATATATTTAACTTTACAAGAAACTGACAAACAATTTCCCAAAGTATTTGTGTCATTTTACACTCGCACCAGCAATGTCTTCTCCCCACTAACAGCTGTTGCATGTTATATCCTTATTAACATTTGCTGTTATCAGTCTTTAACTGTAGCCACTTGGATGGGTGTATAGTATTTCACATACCAACTTTGTTGCAGTATAATTTATGTACAGTAAAATACACACATTTTCAAGTCTACAATTCAGTGAAGACTGACAAGTATATATACCCATAAAACTACTACCACAATGAAAATATAAAGAGTACCCATTACCCCAAATATAAAACATTCCTACCACTTGTATCCTTTTCGATTCAATCCTCACCCCTCATCCCACTTCAGGCAACTGCTGAGCTGCTTTTAATCACTGTAGATTTGTCATTCTAACAGTTTCACATGAAAGGACATAAAGTATATAGTCTTTTATGTCTTGCTTCTTTCACTTAGCATAATGTTTGTGAGATTTATATATGTTTATTGTGAATAGTATTCTATTGTATAAATATACCGTGGTTCACCTGTTGATGAATAATGGGTTGTTTCTAGTTTCTGGCTATTTTGAATAAAGCTGCAATGAATATTCATATATATATGTCTATGTATGAACATATACTTCTATTTTTCTTGGATAAATACCTAGAAGTGGAATTGTTCTATCACATAGTAAGTATATGTTTAACTTTCTAAGGAATTACCAGGCTATTTTCCAAAATGGTTACATTATTCAGTGTTTCATTATTAATGGATTAGAGCTACAATTGCTTCGTATGTTTGTCAACACTTGGGGTTATCAGTCTTTTTAATTTTTTTCATTGTAATTGGCTAGTATCTTTCTTTAGTATCTTATCTCTAATATTTATTTCTTTGATGACTAAGTATGTTAACCACCTTTTGATTGACGTTTAAATGAGTTCATTTCTGAGGTGTCTGTCAAATCTTTTGCCCATTTAAAAAAATCGGATTGCTACTTTTGTTATTATTGAGTTGTAAGAACATTCATTCTGAATATAAGACCTTTGTAGATACATTACAAATATTTACTTCTAGTCTGTGGGCTGACTTTTCATTTTCTTTAAGTGTCTTTAGAGGAGCAGGAGTTTTTAAATTTGGAAAAGTCTATTTTTTTCAATTATTTTTTATGGTTCACACTTTTTGTGTCCTATGAAAGAAATATGCCTTTGTTAGGTTTGCAATAATCTTATGTTGTGTTTTATAATAGAAGTTTTTAAGTTTTAGCTTGTAATAGATGGGATCTATTTTCTATCTCTAATTATTTTTATGTATTAAATGAGTGTATTGAGATTCACTTTTTCCATTTAAGTATTGATTTGTTTCAATATCACTTATTGAAAAGATCTCTATTTCCCCATTGAATGGCCTTTGTTGGAAATTAGTTGACCATATAATGTAGGTCATGTTGAACTGTTTATTCTGTTCCTTTAATCTATATGTCCATTGTGATGTCAGTGCCATACTATCTTGATTGTTATCGTTTTAAAGAAAGTCTTAAAATTAGATACTGTGAATTTTCCAACTTTATTCTTTTGTAGCATTGTTTTTGCTATTCTAAGTCCTTTGCATTTCCACATAAAGTTTATAGGCAGCTCACTAATCTCTATTTTAAAGAAGACTGTCAAATTATTATTAGGATTTCTCAGTTTTCTTTATACTACTATATAATAAGTTGATTATATATTGACTCTGCATTTTACAGCCTTACTAAAGGCACTTACTAGTTTTAATATTTTTATTGTAGATTACTTAGGGTTTCCTTTGTAAATGATAATACCATCTAAGACTGAGATAATTTTATTCTTTCTTTTCAACTTTGTGCATTTTATTTTATTGCCTTATTACACTGGCTAAGACTTCCAATGAAATTTTAAGTAGAAGGTAGTGAGAGGGACAACTTAACTTTATTCTCAGTCTTTAGGAGAATACCTTCAATATTTCACAAATAAGCATATATAATGTTACCTGTAAGTTTTTCATAGATATCCTTTTACTGTGAGTTTTTATCATGAATAGGTGTTGGATTTGATCAAGTGCTTTTCTTGTGGTGCTGTGTGTATGTGCTCAGCTCAGTTGTGTCCAACTCTTTGAGACTCCATGGATTGGGCTCCTCTAACCGTGGAATTTTTCCAGGCAAGAATACTGGAGTGGGTTGCTATTTCCTACTCCAGGGTATCTTCCCGAGCCAGAGATCAAGCCCGCATATCTTATGTCTCCTACATTGGCAGGTGAATTCTTTACCGCTGCATCACCTGGGAAGTGGTAAAGAATCTGACTACCCCCAGGGAAAAAAAAATCATCAGGACCAGATGTATTTACCATTGACTTTTATCTAACCTTAAAGAACAGATGATTTTTATGTTAAACTTTAGCCTTAGAAAAAGATTAAAATCTCTCTAGTTCATATTTTAAATCCAATGTAACTTTAATACTAAGCCATTAAATTCTCTGGAATGTATACCCAGGAGTGGAAATGCTGGGTTGTATTTTAACTGTATGTTTAAGTATTTGAGGAACTGCCAAATTGTTTTCCAAAGGTGTCTACACACCACTTTAAATTCCCATCATTTTTTCCACATCATCATCAACACTTACTATTGTCTTTTTTATTATAGCCATTCTAGTCTGTATGAAATGGCATCTTACCGTGGTTTTGATTTGTATTTCCCTTTATTACTAATGATATTGATTATGTTTTCAGTACTTATTGGCCATTTGTATATCATCTTTTATTAAGTTGTTCCCACACCATTTGTTGAAAAGACTGTTCTTCTCTCCATTGAAATTTCTTGGCATCCTTATCACAAATAAGTTGCCTTCAAATATGTGGGCTTCCTTCTGGACTCTCAATTTTATTCCACTGATCTATATGCCTATACTTTTTCCAGAGCCAAATGATTTATTTTAGCTTTGAAATCATGATATGCAAGTCCTCCAACTTGAATTTGCAAAACAAGATTGTTTTGGCTATTCTGGGATCTGAATTTCCATATGAATCCCACCTATGAAGAAGAACGGTGGGGTTTTGAGAGGAATTGCACTGAGTTTGTAGAACAACTTGGGTAGTATTGTTATCCAAACAAAATTCTTTGTGAACATGAATGTCTTTCTGCTTTCTTAGGTCTTAATTTCTTTCAACATGTATAAATATTGCACTTATTTTGTTAAATTTATTCCTGACAATATTATTCTTTTTTAGATGCTATTGTAAATAAAATCATTTTATTAATTTTATTTTTGGTTGTTTATTGTTAGCATATAAAAACACAATTGATTTTTATATGCTGATATTGTAACCTGCAACTTTGATAAGCTCATTGATTAGCTCCAATAGTTTTTTATGGATTTCTCAGGATTTTCTATATATGGAATATCACTTGCAAATGGAGATAATTTTACTTCTTCCTTTCCAATTAGGATTTTTTTTTATTATTAATCTTGCCTAATTGCCCTACTTATAACCTCCAGAACAATGCTGAATAGAAGTGGTAAGACTAGCTATCTTTGTCTTGTTCCTGATCTTAGGAAATAGACTTTCCATCTTTCACCATTAAGTACAGTATTAGCTGTGAGTTTTTGTCGATGCCCTTATCAGATTGAGAGAACTCCCTCTATTCCTAGTTTGTTGAGTGATTTTGTAATGGAAGGGTGTTGGGTTTTATCAAATGCTTTTTCTAGGCTACTGATATTAGCATGTGATTTTTGTTGTGTAATAATAATGTGTACATTGATTTTTGTATGTTGAACCAATCTTGTATTCCTGGGGTAAATTTATCTTATTGTTTTAAGATGTAAGGTTTATTATTATTCAAAAGTGATAAGGCCAAAAAATCAGGAGACAGTTGCCATTGAAAAGATAGTTTATTACTCAGTTTCCAAGAAGAGGGACATGTTATGCCATGTGGGGTGGAAGGAGTACATGGAGGAAGCGCCATCATCATTCAGGAGATGGGGGGATATAGAGGAAAATGTGGGCAAGTATCTTGATGGTGGTTTCCATGGGAAGAAGAGGGAAAAGCAGAGTGAGCAGGTTTAGGGCTGGCTAGTTTGAATAATTTCGGTGGGCTCTAGTTGTCTGGTAGCTGGCTGTAGATGTTTGGGGTAGAGGAATAGGGGCACAGACTGGGAGAACCCTGTGAAAGCCTGATGAATGAGATGGTTGAGGTATGGGTTCTGAATTTCTTGATCTGCATGTGACAAGAGCAGAAGCAAATGAGTTGTTTAGTCTCTAGGATTTGGCCAGCTCTGGGAGGAACAGTCTCTCCAGAGTTAGCAAGGCCTCAGATTTCCAAGCATCCCAATAAAAAGATATGGTTAGTAAAGCCACGGTCTATAAATTTTTTGCTATGTTGCTGGATTCGATTTTCTGGATTTGTTAAGGGTTTTTATATCAATAGTCATAGAGGATATTGGTCTGTGGTTTTCATTTCTTGTGATGTCTTTGATTTCTGTATTGGGGTAATCCTGGCCTCATAAAATGAGTTAGGAAGTGTTTCCTCTTTTGTTTTTTGGGAGGATTTATTAAGTACTGGTGTTAATTGGTCTTAAAAAGTTTGGTAGAATTCATCCTGAAGCTAGCTGGTCCTGGGCTTTTGTTTCTGGTGGGTTTTCGATTACTAATTTAATCTGCTTATTTTTTTAAGGGTTGGTCAGTTTTGGTATTCTGTGTCTTTACAGGAATTTCTGCTTTTCATCTCAGTTCTCTAATTTGTTGCATAAAATTTATACATTTTGTTATATACAGTAGATACAACTTTTCATCAACATACCATTTCATAAAATGAAGTAAAAACCACATGAAAGTCTACGTTAAAGTACCTGGGGTATCATCTCAAAATAAATCCTCCTGTTTGGAGGGACAGAAATAAAGATCTTAAGTTATCATGGTTGATTTTTTCTTTAAGGATCCTTTGGTTATCAGAAACCCACATAAAACTTGCACAAGTGAAGAGATGAGTTACAGTAAGAATGACAGAACATTAAAATGGAAATTTCAAACACTAGAGGATATAAAGGTTTAAGGTGTTGCACATTAAGAAGCAAGAATTTGTAAGAAGTATTTCTTAGACTTGTGTTGTGTGCTTTCTCCCTTCCTTCCTTCCTTCCGAGCATAAAGGCTTGTGGTATCTCTCTCCCTTCAAGCCTTGGAAAGGTGGTTTTACTAGGATTAACTGAGAGCAGATTGAGGACTCTGAGCATTGGTGTCTGACCTGATGTGCCAGAGCAGATTGAGAGGAGGTTGCTTTGGGGTTAGCCTGCACTCCTCCAATTTTCCCGGGCATAGATGCACAGATGCCTCCTGAGGATTATAGGTGAACCATATACATCAGACAGGTAATGGGGTGTTGGACTAGGTTCTTTCAGCAGGGACATCAGAATGGGAGAGGGGATTGCAGCAGGCAGAGGCTGAAGGTGGACTGAAGGATACTTTGGGGCTGTGAAAGAAATAATGATGTCATTTTGTTGAAAGATATATTCATCTGAGTTAGAGGAACTTCCAGAAGAGAGGCCTAGCGATGGATTCCTTAAAGAACCCATACAAGCAATGCAGACATATATCGGGCTTCCAGAGTGGGCAAAACCTGCTTTTGACCTTCTATTCCCTCACCTCTGCATCCTCTGACTGACCACTCCCCTAGTCCTTTAGGAACCATAAAGTAGCCAGTGAATAGAAGAAGAAATGGTGAGAACTGATGAAAAGACTTCTATTATACCTTTCTCTGGGTAGAAGTTCCTACCTGGAGGGAAGGAAATGTCAAGATCTGTGAACGGTCTGAGAGTTTACCCTACTTGCAAGTTAGCCTTCTGTAATTTCAACGTTGCTGGTAGAAGACAAAAGACTCCTGGGCCAGAGACAAAGAACAGTTTCTTACTCACAACAATGGTATTTTTAAGTTGGTTCCCTGAGCCTCAATTCCCACAGGATGATGCAAAGAGGGCCAGATTGCACCTGCATATGCAGTGGATTCTGCTATAGGAGAGGAACTCTAAACTTAGGGAACCTGAATGGTTTTCTGTTTTGTTTTGAAGTGTAGTTGATTTACAATATTGTGTTAGTTTCAGGTGTATAGCAGTGATTTGGTTGTACACACACATGTGTATGTGTATATATATACATATATGTTAAGTCACTTCAGTCATGTCCAACTCTTGGGGACCCTATGAACTATAGCTTGCCAGGTTTCTCTGTCCATGGGATTCTCCAGGCAAGAATACTGGAGTGGGTTGCCATTTCCTCCTCCAGGGGATCTTTCTGACCCAGGGATCAAACCCACGTTGCTTATGTCTCCTGCATTGGCAGGCAGGCTCTTTACCTCTAGTGCCACCTGGGCCTATATTCTTTTAAAGATTCTATTCCATTATGGTTTATTGCAAGCATTGAATGTCGTTCTCTGTGCTATGCAATAAATCCTTATTGTTTATTTTATATATGGTGGTATGCATCTGTTAATCCCATATTCCCAATTTATCCCTTCCCTTGCTTTTCCTTTGGTAGCTGTAAGTTTGTTTTCTATGTCTGACAAATATTTTTTAATGAGTAGTAAACATGCCTGTCCTTTTCTCCAGAAGGAAACATTATCTTTATTAATGCTGAACAGCAAGTAGTCTGCTCTTTCCTTGGAAAGAAGACCCTATCTCTGTCTAAGGCTGTTCACTGTACAAAGAGCCTGGAAAAATGGTGCAGAACAAAGGAGAGTCATGGCCTCTAGCAGATATGTAGTCACATGGAGGCCCACAGAGAGTTGTCCCCCATAGGAAGTAGCTGTCACCTTGAGGGAAATTCGAAGCTTTGACCCCAGAATGAAACTGAACCTTATAAATAACAAAATTGAAGCCTATGCTTCACTATTTAGATTGATCATAGCGTGTTACGTTGTATGAGCAGAAAAGAAATTTCGAACAAGGTGTAGGGGAAAAAAAACCTCCCATCCCAAATAAAATGTCAGGGGAGATCGGAGAAAAAAAATTCAAATTGTTTTGATTAATATGCCCATTTCATAAGAACTTGATAAACAACCCTAAATCATCCATGGCCTGCTAATGTGGACGTAAAGTAAAGGCAAACCTTCTGCAAAGTGGAAAGCAGAATAATGATAGCAGAATTAGATAAATTCTGACTCTCTCTTTGATTCTGTTTTCTTTCTATGTTTGGTCTCTCATCTCCAGTTTCTCTGTTTGTCTGTTTATTTTCCTTCCTGTGGATCAACTTCTTATGCTTTCTCAGATCTCCTGTAATCTCAGTGTGTGAGCAACTCCACCTGCCATTCTCCCAACTCTGGCTTTGCATCTGCACAAATTTTATTCCTGAATCCTAGTACCATTTGCCAATAGTTACTTCATCTTTTGGTTTGGATTCTCCGGAGAAAAAATCATGTGGTTATTGTTCAGCCAGTGGATTAACTTCCTTTAGTCAAGTGGTCCAATAATCTGGAGGTGGGGCTAGGATTGATATCTGGTGGGGCTACAGGCAGTAATAAGGCCACAGCAGCTACAAACATGGGCGTGTTCTGATAAAATGTACTTCAGGGAGGGTCATGTGCCTCCAAATACATTTCCAAGTCCTGACTTGAATGTGATCTGAATTTAGAAGAATTTCCAGGTGTAATAAGTAAAACTTTAAGTAAAAAGTCTGGCTTATTTGTTGGTAATGTCTATAAAATTTCAAGGAAATTGTAATTGAATTATGTAAATATTGGTCCTAAGAGCTTGGTGAGTAGAGCTGAGTCCAGGCAAACCCTTTCTGTTCATAGACATCCCAAGGCACATGTTCAACTGATGGGAGTTACGTTTATCCTGCTGACAAAGAGCAAATGCCTTAAGCAAGTGAGACGGACATTTAGTCACTATCCCTAAAATACTTGCCAAGGACATTTTTCAAGGTAGTTTTCTTATTATGGATAAATATAATGTGATTATAGTGTTAATATTATTTCTATAATAATTTGAATGGCTCTTTAAAAGACAACAATCGAGAAAAGACAGGCATCTTTTTGTTCCTGGATGAGAATTGAAAATTTGGGGTATTAATAAATCCCATTAGTAGCAAAACAATTTTTAATAGTGCTTGTGACTATTGGCATAAGGAAGACTGAATTTTTTTTTTTTTACAGTAGCACAAAGAAGTGATTCTTTTGAACAAAACTAGGAGTAGAGAACAGACTATGAGTGAAACAGGAAAATGAGACAGGGTGTCAGTTTAGCTAATTCTTTCTAAAACTCTTTTTCTTTCTGATTGTTATTCCTGTCTAGTTTATTTTATGGTATAACAAATCAACCTTGCTGATTGATGTGAAAGAAGAGAACTTTGAAAAGCTGTTATTAAATTTATAGATGTTGACTTACATCCCCCTCTTTACCTTTTTTCCCCCCAGAGAAAAGGCTGCTTCTCATAAGGGACTATGGTTGAAATCACCATGTTTATGATTTTTATGTAAAGAGACAAACATTTCTTGAAGTGTAAGAAATCCATTTTTTGGTTATTGCTTTGTGGGGAATGCTTGATAGGCTCAACATTCTTTTTCATGTCTCCCGTGAAGAGATTACAAGAAGGTTTTTCAGGGGACTGACAATCAGTTATGCAGGCATTTTCTAAAACAGTGAAATATGTATTTAGTAACATATTTTCTGCTGAAGGAAAATTCTTTTGTTATTTTGCTTTCTCTCTCCTTGAAAAGAGATGGTGCCTTCCCTGGTCTCATTTTAAGGATCATCTAAGACCAAGCTGCTTCAGGCCATCTTCCATTTTCATGTAGATTTTTTGGCTATTATGTTTGCCCAGAAAGAGATTTTTTTTTTCTTTGTCCTAAGGCTGACTTTGAAAAGAAAGCTAATTATATAAGTAAAAATATTCATTGGCTAAATCCAATATATTGTTGGTTTTCCCGCTGCTTAG
This sequence comes from Okapia johnstoni, assembly GCA_024291935.2. NCBI lineage: Eukaryota > Metazoa > Chordata > Mammalia > Artiodactyla > Giraffidae > Okapia > Okapia johnstoni. Next base: position 60,918,552 of record CM044320.1, read on the forward strand.
CCAGACTTTAAGACCCCAGATGGAGGGCAAAGATGCTTCAAGGATTTTGCTTGGGTCCAGTGTGTTTGTATGTGTGTTTGTATGTAACTGAGAAGCAGATTGTCAGAAAAATTTCAGAATGAAGAATAAAACTTCAAATTTATAATTTTGTTAGTAAACAAAGAAAATAAGGGTTGGATCTATATAGTTAAAATATGCTGAATTATGCATGTATGCATGCTAAGTCTGTCATGTCTGACTCTTCGCGACCCTATGAACTGTAGCCCACCAGGCTTCTCTGTCCATGGGGATTCTCCAGGCAGGGATACTGGAGTGAGTTGCCGTGCCCTCCTCCGCATCTCTTATGTCTCCTGCATTGGCACGCAGGCTCTTTTACCACTGGCATCACCTGGGAAAGTCAGTCCAATAATACAAAATGGTATAACAAATTGGAAAAGTTATGTGTTTCTTAAAAAGTTAAACATACGCTATCATATAATCCAATGAGTCTACCCTCAGGTGTCTACCTTAGGGAAATGAAAACCTGTGTCTACACGTATACTGGTGTGTGGATATTCCTAGCAGTACTATTCATAATAAGCCTGAACTGGTAACAACTGAATGTCCATCAACTGGTAAATGGATCAACAAAATGTAGGTGTATGTATTTAATGAAATACTATTCAGTCATAAATGAAATAAACTACTGATACATGTGACCACATGCATGATCTCAAAAAACAGCATTCTAAAACAAATGCACCAGATACAAAAGACTGCTTATGATATATCTTAGTCTGCTTAGGCTACTATAACAAGATACCAGAGACTGGGTGGCTTATGATCTACATAAATTTATTTCTCTCTCTTCTGGAAGCTGAGCAATTCAAGATCAGAGTTCCAGAAGGGTCAGGCTCTGAGTTGCTGACTGCTGACTTCCCATCTCCTCACCTGGTGGAAGGGGTCACGGAGTTCTCTGGAGCCTCTTTTACAAGGGCATTAATCTCATTCATGAAGGTGAAGCCTCCTGATAACTCAAGCAGTCATTTAATTTCCTTGTTTGCTTGTCTGTTTGTTTTGCTTGGCTTCTTCACCATCACTGAGATCAGTGTTGCAGTGTGCACTGAGGCTAGCAACATTTGTCAGGGCACATGGAAAGAAAGTTTGGGAAATATTCCTCAACTGATGTAAGGAATTCAGTTCAGTTGAGTTTAGTTGCTCAGTCATGTCTGACTCTTTGTGACCCCATGGACTGCAGCACACCAGGCTTCCCTGTCCATTACCAGCTCCTAGAGCTTGCTCAAACTCATGTCCATTGTGTTGGTGATGCCATCCAACCATCTCATCCTCTCTCGTCCCCTTCTCCTCCTGCTTTCAGTCTTTCCCAGCATCAGATTCTTTTCCAAAGAGTCAGCTCTTTTCCTCAGGTGGCCAAAGTATTAGAGCTTCAGCGTCAGTCCTTCCAATGAACACCCAGGACTGATCTCCTTTAGGATGGACTGGTTTGATCTCCTTGCTGTCCAAGGGACTCTCACAAGTCTTCTCCAACACCACAGCAGATATTAAGAAGAGGTGGCAAGAATGCACAGAAGAACTATACAAAAAAGATCTTAATAACCCAGATAACCACAGTGGTGTGATCACCCACCTAGAGCCAGACATTCTGGTGTGTGAAGTCAAGTGGGCCTTAGGAAGCATCACTGCGAACAAAGGGCTTATTTATTCATTTACTTATATTTTCTTACCACTAAATTATTCATTCTTATTTGAAATATTTGTGTCTAAAATCTGAACTAGTCAATATAGTTTCTTTCCATACTTTGGGGTATGCTACCATTTTGCTTTCTGATATTTTTGGAATCATATTCTACCCTATCTCTACTTCTAGAAAGATCTCAATTTCATTCTGGAAGTTAAAAAAACCATAACCCTCTAAAACTGAGATATTCATTTTGACCTTATCACCCTCACTGGAAGAAAGATAACAGCCACATCTTAAATTCTAGATTTATATATAGGTGAGGTAAATTATGGGTACAGAATTAAAATACAGATCTATGTGACTTAAATCTGTGTTCTTTCCAACCATCTCAACATATAGTCAGTCAGTCAGTACAGTCGATCAGTCATGACTGACCCTTTGTGACCCCATGGACCACAGCATGCCAGGCCTCCCTGTCCATGGCCAACAACCGGAGTTTACTCAAACTCGTATCCATTGAGTCAGTGATGCCATCCAACCATCTCATCCTCTGTCATCCCCTTCTCCTCCCACCTTCAATCTTTCCCAGCATCAGGGTCTTTTTAAATGAGTCAGTTCTTTGCATCAGGTGGCCAAAGTGTTGGAGTTTCAGCTTCAACATCAGTCCTTCCAATGAATATTCAGGACTGATCTCCTTTAGGATGGACTGGGTGGATCTCCTTGCAGTCTTGCAGTCCAAGGGACTCTCAAGAGTCTTCTCCAGAATGACAGTTCAAAAGCATCAATTCTTCGGCACTAGCTTTCTTTATAGTACAACTCTCACATCCATATGACTACTGGAAAAACAATAGCTTTGAGTAGACAGACCTTTGTTGACAAAGTAACGTCTCTGCTTTTTAATATGCTGTGTAGGTTGGTCATAACTTTTCTTCCAAGGAGCAAGCGTCTTCTAATTTCATGGCTGCAGTCACCATCTGCAGTGATTTTGGAGCCCCCCAAAATAAAGTCTGTCCCTGTTTTCACTGTTTCCCCATCTATTTGCCATGAAGTGATGGGACCAAATGCCATGATCTTAGTTTTCTGAATGTTGAGCTTTAAGCCAACTTTTTCACTCTCATCTTTCACTTTCATCAAGAGGCTCTTTAGTTCTTCTTCACTTTCTACCATAAGGGTGGTGTCATCTGCATATCTGAGGTTACTGATATTTCTCCCGGCAATCTTGATTCTAGCGTGTGCTTCATCCAGCCAAGCATTTCCCATGATGTACTCTGCATATAAGTTAAATAAGCAGGGTGACAATATACACCTTTGACATATTCCTTTCCTGATTTGGAACCAGTCTGTTCCATGACCAGTTCTAACTGTTGCTTCCTGATCTGCATACAGATTTCTCAAGAGGCAAGTCAGGTAGTCTGGTATTTCCATCTCTTTCAGAGTTTTCCAGAGTTTGTTGTAGTCCACACAATCAAAGGTTTTGGCATAGTCAAAGCAGAAGTAGATATTTTCTGGAACTCTCTTGCTTTTTCGATGATCCAGTGGATGCTGGCAATTTGATCTCTGGTTTCTCTGCATTTTCTAAATCCAGCTTGAACATCTGGAAGTTCACGGTTCATGTACTGTTGAAGCTTGGCTTGGAGAATTTTGAGCATTACTTGGCTAGCGTATGAGATGAGTGCAATTGTGCGGTAGTTTGAACATTTTTTGGCATTGCCTTTCTTTGGGATTGGAATGAAAACTGACCTTTTCCAGTCCTGTAGCCACTGCTGAGTTTTCCAAATTTGCTGGCATATTTAGTGCAGCACTTTCACAGCATCATCTTTGAGGATTTGAAATAGCTCAACTGGAATTTCATCACCTTCACTAGCTTTGTTCATAGCGATGCTTCCTAAGGCCCCCTTGACTTCGCATTCCAGAATGTCTGGTTCTAGGTTGGTGATCACACCATCGTGATTATCTGGGTCGTGAAGATCTTTTTTGTATAGATTTTGGCTATTCTTGCCACTTCTTCTTAATATCTTCTGCTTCTGTTAGGTCCATACCATTTCTGTCCTTTATTGAGCCCATCTTTGCATGAAATGTTCCCTTGGTATGTCTAATTTTCTTGAAGAGATCTCTAGTCTTTCTCATTCTGTAGTTTTCCTCTATTTCTTTGCACTGATCACTGGGGAAGGCTTTCTTATCTCTCCTTGCTATTCTTTGAAACTCTGCATCCAATGGGTATATCTTTCCTTTTCTCCTTTGCCTTTTGCTTCTCTTCTATTCACAGCTATTTGTAAATCCTCCTCAGACAACCATTTTGCATTTCTTCTTCTTGGGGATGGTCTTGATCCCTGCCTCCTGTGCAATGTCATGAACCTCTGCCCATAGTTCTTCAGGCACTCTGTCTATCAGATCTAGTCCTTTAAATCTATTTGTCACTTCCACTGTATAATCCTAAGGGATTTGATTTAGGTCATACCTGAATGGTCTAGTGGTTTTCCCTACTTTCTTCAATTTAAGTCTGAAGCTGGCAATAAGGAGTTCATGATCTGAGCCACAGTCTGCTCCCAGTCTTGTTTTTGCCAACTGTATAGAGCTTCTCCATCTTTGGCTGCAAAGAATATAATCAATCTGATTTCTGTATTGACCATCTGATTATGTCCATGTATAAAGTCTTCTTTTGTGTTGTTGGAAGAGGGTGTTTGCTATGACCAGTGCATTCTCTTGGCAAAACTCTATTAGCCTTTGCCCTGCTTCATTCTGTACTCCAAGGCCAAATTTGCCTGTCACTCCAGATATTTCTTGACTCCCTACTTTTGCATTCCAGTCCCCCAGGGCATGGAAGCAACCTAGATGTCCATCGGCAGACAAATGGATAAGGAAGCTGTGGTACATATACACAATGGAATATTACTCAGCCATTAAAAAAAAATACATTTGAATCGGTTCTATTGAGATGGATGAAACTGGAGCCCATTATACAGAGTGAAGTAAGCCAGAAAGAAAAGCACCAATACAGTATACTAATGCATATATATGGAATTTGAAAGATGGTAACGGTAACCCTATATGCGAGACAGAAAAAGAGACACAGATGCATAGAACAGTCCTGTGGACTCTGAGGAAGAAGGTGAGGATGGGATGTTCTGGGACAATAACATTGAAACATGTATATTGTCATATGTGAAGCAGAACACCATTCCATGTTCTATGCATGGGACGGATGCTCAGGGCTGGAGCATTGAGATGACCCAGAGGGATGGGAGGGGGAGGGAGGTGGGAGGAGGGTTCGGGGGGGAGCACATGTAAACCCATGGCTGATTCATGTCAATGTATGGCAAAAACTACTACAATATTGTAAAGTAATTAGCCCCCAACTAAAATAAATAAATTTATTTAAAAAAAAAAAAGAAAGAAAAGGACATCGTCTTTGGGTGTTAGTTTTAGAAGGTTTTGTAGGTCTTCATAGAACCATTCAACTTCAGCTTCTTCAGCATTACTAGTTGGGGCATAGACTTGGATTACTGTGATATTGAATGGTTTGCCTTGGAAACGAACAGAGATCATTCTGTCATTTTTGAGATTGAATCCAAGTACTGCATTTTAGACTCCCTTGTTGACTATTATGGCTACTCTATTTCTTCTAGAGGGATTCTTGCCCACGGTAGTAGATATAATCACTATTGAGAAATAAAAACAAATTGATATCTCAGAAAAGTTTTAAGCTACATGGAGAGAAATGGAAATGATTTTTTTGCAACTAATGAGAAAATTTATTTCACCATTTGATTATAGTCACCAAAGGTCTTATTTTCCTGATTATTATACAAAACCCATAAACAAACCACACCTTCAGTAATGAGTAAGGCTATGATTTTGGAGTCAGAACATGTTATCAACAAAATAGAAATCTAAATGGAGGAAGCATACACTAGCATCTCAAAGCACCTAGAGTAGACTTAACTGAAAAAGAAATACAACCAGAATTTTGTGGAGGTAAGTTTTCTGAAATGATTAATCATAGTAGCTAATATGTATCAAGCACCTATGTGTGGCAGACATTCTGTTAGGCCGGGTACATGGAGGGTCTTATTTAATCTTCAGTTGAACCTTATGTGTTAAGAACACTATTCATCAAGAGCAATTTACAGATGGGAAAACTGGAACTTACCAGTAGAATCTCATTTGATGACATATATGGTACATAGTGTGAGACTAAGGATTGACACCAGAATCTGCTCTATCAATCAAAAATTTACCATAGGAATTTACTGACAACAGAGTCAAATAGTATATTATTTACTCTTCAAATAAGATAATTTTGTTCCACAGTGAGAATTGTTACCAACACTATAGCTCCAGGACATGTGCTTAAGATGAAAGAAAAATGTCAAGGTTTAAAGAACACTTCCCTATCCACTTTTTTTTCCCCCAACTGAAATTGGAGGACTGGTATATCGTGAGCATAAATGGAAGCTGGCAAACATGACTTGAGTAAAAAGATAGGTCTGACATTTGCTATTCAGTTACTGAAAGAGAAGAGACTGCAGATACTGCATTCAGAAACTTTAAAAGAAAGCAGAAAACCTCTATCATTTCCATATAAAAGACACAGAGTAGAAATTCAGTATCTTTTTATTCTTTGGAGAAAAAGAGTGTAGCTTTTTGCTTCCTGATAAAAATTTGCTCAGGGCAAGAGGGGCCCCTGCACCTTTTTCAGGCTGAGAATAACTTCTGTGACTGCTGTTTTGTGCTGGAGGTCCTCCCATATCATGCTATATATCTAGAAGATGATGGCATTGACCTCCAGAGCAAAAACAACTAAGGGCACCAGTAGAGTTGCATGGGCGTGGCTGGGTCATTGTGTCTTCTAAATTTGCATTACTGAGGTATAGGCCAAGACCTCACCTTGTTATTCATTTTTCTGGATGCATAAGGCTAGGTTTGGGAGCTTCTAAGCCACTAAGAACTATAAGGCAAAAACTGGGGCAAGGAACCACGTAACACAGGGCTTAGGGTGTGAGTTTAAGTGTTTAACTTCACGGGTTTGTATCCCAGCTCTCACTCTTCTTGGATGTTATTGTTAAAAGTGGTTTTATTTACTATCATTTTTTATTTTAATTTTTGTTTATTTATTTATTTTTGGCCATGCCTGATGGCTTGTGGCATCTTAGTTCCTCGACCAGGTATTGAACCCAGGCCCTCAGCAGTGAAAGCGCCAAGTCCTAACCACGGGAACCCCAGGGAGCTCCTTGGAAGGGGTTTTAAAATGAAGGTTGGATGTGTTTTTTCTTGGTATCTGTGGGGGTTGGTTCCAGAACCCCCTGTGGATATAAATCCATGGATGCTCAAGTCTCTTACATAAAATGGCATTAGTATTTGCATATACCCTATACATATCCTCCCATGTACTTCAAATCATGTTTAGACTACTTATAAGGCCTAATACAATGTAAACGCAATGTACATTGTTTTAATACAATGTAATACTATAGTTACTGGTGGGGAAAATTCAAGTTTTGATTTTTGGAACTTTCTGGAATTTTTTATTCCCAAATATTTTCCATCTGCAGTTGGTTGAATCCTTGGATACAGGACCTGTGCATATGGAGGGCTGACTGTATATATAAAGCAATTAAAATAGTACACAATTCAGCTTAACACACACACATACACACACACACACAGACATTGCAGATCAGTCCAATTCAGTGTTTTTGGTGTTCTTTGCTGCTGCTGCTGCTGCTAAGTCGCTTCAGTCGTGTCCGACTCTGTGCGACCCCACAGACGGCAGCCCACCAGGCTCCTCCGTCCCTGGGATTCTCCAGGTAAGAGTACTGGAGTGGGTTGCCATTTCCTTCTCCAATGCAGCAAAGTGAAAAGTGAAAGTGAAGTCGCTCAGTCGTGTCCGACTCTTCGCGACTCCATGGACTGCAGCCCATCAGGTTCCTCCGTCCATGGGATTTTCCAGTGTTCTTTAGGTTTTCGTAAAAGAAGTACGTCTTTTTACTGTGTAAAGTGCTTAATTTGTCTCAAGCTTCAACTTTCAGGCCAGCTGCAGCTCCCTATTCTGGTTTCTCCAGGGCTGCCTCGTTCTATGTGAGTCAAAAATAACAGAAAGCATATGGTATTTCTCCACCTGAGAGTTTTGGTTTTTGACCATGTGCCTAGATGTGGGTTTTTTAACTTGGTTTGGTACTTTTTGTTTTCTGGGCACATTTGTTTATTGGAGATAGCATTTATTGAGCACTTCCTAGTATATAGTGTTAAGTACTCTAAATACACTTATAATAATGTGGATAGTATTTGTCCACTTTACTTATGGAGAAACCAAAACCCAGACTGATTAAACACTTATGCAGCATCACAGAGCTAGAAAGCCACAAAACCGTTTCACCAATCATCTCTGTTTTTCCATTTGTGAAAGATGAAAGTGCTAACCTAAGTTGACCATCTTGTAAATAAAATCTATGGTTCACATGAAGAGTTAAGTCAATAAATATACATGTGGGTAAGTGTAGCCCATGACCACTACTGGAGACGCATTCAAAGACTATTTGTGTTTGGTCAGAGTCCAAGAGTGAGACTAGAAGTAGTTCCCTCTTATAAAAATAACTGTACCTCAGACTGAGTGAACAGATTAACAAATTAGGGGCAAAACAAAAGCAAGTCTTAGTGCTGAAAGAAGGGGAAATTAAGCAATGGGAGTAAAGGGTTATAGTTTCTTACCCTCAGATACCAGCACCAGCAACCTGATGTTGTCTTGGTTTCTGATGGGCATCCAAGGAGACTGGAAAAACCTTAGTCCTCATTCTGTTAGGAAAAGCAGCTCTTCTTCCAGTGGATCTTAGCAACTGCAGGCCCTGAATATACACCCTCAGGCCACTGTAAAGACTTTTATGGGGTAGCTAGTGTGGTCCTGATTTAACATCAAGAGCAGTCAGGCATTTAGAATCTTGGATGCCTAGACAAAAATGATGCATCCATCTTTTAAAGAATAGGGCTGAAAGCCAATCTCATTCTTTCGTTTCAAAATCTAATTGGTACTTAAATTCAAACTGTTGTGTTATTACCAGACAGCTTTGCAAGTAGGCCTTAAAAATTTAAGCTAATTTAAAAGAACAGTCTGATGACAAATGTGACAAGCACTATTACAAAATGGCTTTTGTTCAGTGGAGCTTAAATGCAAAAGAATTTTCCCAGGAACCAGGATTCCCTACTAACACTAACCCCATTTAAATAGTACATCAACCACTTCATCTTTGTATATGAAGTATGGCTCGTATATACTTTTATATATATTTGATTGGAACCAATGGAGTCAGATACTGGCTAGCATACTAGGCAATGGAAGTATATAGTAAGCACTTTGAAAATGTTTTAGCAAATAAGAATTTCAAAGGCTTAAGTATAAGAAATACACGTTTATTTTCCTTTAACTCTGCTTCTATACGTATAAATGCAATCTCAGTCAATGTGTATTCCTACCTTCCTCCTGGGCTCCTCAGGTGGCGCAGTGTTAAAGTATCTGCCTGCCAATGCAGGAGCTGCAGGAGACATGAGTTCAATCCCTGGGTCAGGAAGATCCTCTGGTGTAGGAAATGGCAACCTGCTTCACTATTCTTGCCTGGAAAATTCCATGGACAGAGTAGCCTGGTGGGACTACAGTCCATGGAGTTGCAAAGAGTTGGACACAGCTGAGTGACTGAACACACACGCATACACACACACACACCTTCCTCCCGGGAGTGTACCTATCAAGTTTCAGGGGGCTTATGTAGTAAAGCCCAAGGTCTTGGAAGGAGAGAAAGAATAATTGAGTTCTCAGTATCATGTAGATATCAATGAAACATCCATGGTCCCATCAGTCCTTAAATTGATTTGTGCTGGCCATGCCTTCCATTGAAGTGAGTAGGGCCTGTGGCAACTGATCCAGTGTGGGGGCAGACGAGCTCAAGACAACTGTGTTAATAGCTGCAGGGACTTCCCTGGTTGTCCAATGAGTAAGACTCTGTGCTCCCAGTGCAGGGGGCCCAGAGTTGAACTCCTGGTCAGGGAAATAGATTCCACATGCTGCAACTAAAGATTCTGCAGGCCACAATGAAGCTCCCCAGTGCTGCAAATGAGACCTGGTGCAGCCAAATAAATAAAAATAAATATTTTTTTAAAATGTAATTGCAGTTGAAAAGGAGCTTCATTGCTGGTATCTCTAAGATTTTGAGATGTGATTAAAGACAAAGTTCAAAGGTGAAATTTTTAAAAATTCTATAGGTATCAAAAACTAGAGAACAATGAAGCAGCAGTTAGAACTGGACATGGAACAACAGACAGGTTCGAAATTGGAAAGAAGTATACAAGGCTGTATATTGTCACCTTGCTTATTTAACTTACATGCAGAGTATATCATGTGAAATGTTTGACTGGATGAAACTCAAGCTGGAATCAAGATTGCTGGGAGAAATATCAGTAACCTCAGATATGGAGATGACAACACCCTAATGGCAGAAAGTGAAGAGGAACTAAAGAGCTTCTTGATGAAGGTGAAAGAGGAGAGTGAAAAAGTTGGCTTAAAGCTCAACATTCAGAAAACTAAGATCATGGCATCTGATCCCATCACTTCATGGCAAATAGGTAGGGAAAACATGGAAACAGTGAAAGACTTTATTTTGGGGGGCTCCAAAATCACTGCAGATGGTGACTGCAGCCATGAAATTAAAAGATGCCTGCCCTTTGGAAGAAAAGCTATGACCAACCTAGAAAGTGAAAGAGAAGTTGCTCAGTCGTGTCCAGCTCTGCGACCCCATGGACTGTAGCCTACCAGGCTCCTCCGCCTATGGGATTTTCCACGCAAGAATACTGGAGTCAGTTGCCATTTCCTTCTCCAGGAGATCTTCCCAACCCAGGGATTGAACCTGGGTCTCCCGCATAGTAGGCAGATGCTTTACCATCTGAGCCACCAGGGAAATCCCAACCTAGACAACATATTAAAAAGCAGAGACATCACTTTGCCAACAAAGGTCCGTCTAGTCAAGGCTATGGTTTTTCCAGTAGTCATGTATGGATGTGAGAGTTGGACGGTAAAGAAAGCTGAGTGCTGAAGAATTGATGCTTTGAGAGTCCCTTGGACTGCAAGGAGATCCAACCAGTCCATCCTAAAGGAGATCAGTCCTGGGTGTTCATTGGAAGGACTGATGTTGAATCTGAAACTCCAATACTTTGGCCACCTCATGCGAAGAGTTGACTCATTGGAAAAGACCTTGATGCTGGGAAGGATTGGGGGCAGGAGGAGACGGGGACCACAGAGGATGAGATGGTTGGGTGTCATCACCGACTCGATGGACATGGGTTTGGGTAGACTCCAGGAGTTGGTGATGGACAGGGAGGCCTGGTGTGCTGCGATTCATGGGGTTGCAAAGAGTCAGACACGACTGAGTGACTGAACTGAACTATCTCTCACCAGAGGCAAAGAACTCAGAACCTAGCATCTCTGCGGATGAGATGGGAGAAAGGGAAAAAAAAAATCAATATTTCAAAAATATCAACCTGTTAAGATATTGACTGAAAATTCTGTTTCAGAAAATGAAGGAAGCCAGCACAGCATTCTTCATAGCCTTGCAAGATGTGAGAGGCAGTCTAGGAATGTGGGTTCCAAAGCAGATAGACATAGACTGTCATTTCTTTTACAATCCAGAAGGTATTTTGTGTCTCTTCTCAGTTTCTTCATCTGTGTAATGGCGACAATGATACCTCCTTAAATGTTATTATTAGGAGGTGAAATAATATCTTAATCTTAGTGCTAGTTACGTGTTGAACACCCGATAACATTAAGTATTATTATTATTACAGATGTTATGAGAATGGGAATGAATTGTCACTGAAGTCATATAGGAAAGTAGGAAGATGGACTCGAGTTGAGTCTTGAAGAGTGTTTGTCTTCTGTAAGCAGATAGCGGGGTGTGTAGCAGGGAGATTATGCCAGGTAAAGAAAGTATGTTGAGCAGGACCAGTGACCAAACCCTTCTTTATTGTCATTCAAAGTTATTAGTCACTAAAAATAATGTCAACTAAAGACAAAATGGGTTTCCTTCTTTCATATAATTAGAATCCCCTTTATTATAAGCAAAATACATTTATAGAAAATATTTAGAAAACACAGACAGAGGAAATGAGGAAAAATTAAACTGCTTATAATACCATCTCCAAGATATAAAATTTTAGTTGTGGTAAAACACGCATAGTATAAAATTTACCATCTTGACTATCTTTAAGTGTGCACTTAAGTACATTCACATTGTTGTGAAATGAGTCTCCTTTTCACCTAACTGGAATTCTGTACCCAATAAACAATAACTCCTTGTTTTCCCCCTCCCAGCCCCTGACAACCACCGTGCTACTCTCTGTGTCTATGTATTTGACTACTCTAGGCACCTCATTTAAGTTGAACCATATAATACATATCTTTTTGTGACTAGGTTATTTCACTTTAAATTGATATTCTAATGTAGTTTTGTTACTTGTTTTTGTAAGGAAATATTTGGACCCACCCCTCTTTATTGCCCTCTGGTAGATAGTTAGGGGCTTATAATAAATCATAAATGACACTACAATTATTATTCTTATAATACGTCTTTAGGTACATTCATTGTTAGTTCTTTAGAATACATTTCTAGAAGTCTGTTTGCTGGGTCATGGGGCATGCACATATTAGGCTTTTGATGTACACTGCCACCTACCCTCTAGACATGGAGCAAATTCTACTCCCATTAGTGATGTGAGTGCTGATGTCCTTATCCTTTTCACTAGTCTTTTTGTTTTCTTTTTTTTTAACAATTTTAACTGGAATTATTTTTGATCCCTTATCAGCCATTGCTTAAAGCCCAGTGAAGCTAACTTCACAATGAATGTACCAAGCACCTCACTTACTCTAACAGAGAGCGTAGGAGTTAAACTGAAAACTTTGTGCTTCAGGAAGTTCAGGGCAGTTAACCTAATCCTCTTCAGTCACGAAACCTCAGACTCCTGGTTTGGGATTCTCTCCGTCTTTTAAGGTACAGAGAATCATGCTGTTTCCTGACCTACGGATATAGCTGGCTCTGGCTGAATTTACTTTTGTTATTGTTCTTTAAATTTAATTCCTAGTGATATCTGTTTTGGGGAAAATGAGGTAAATAGTTCAAGTTAAAGTGCCACAATAAGATAAAATAATGTCCAACTCAAAACAGATAATCATGCCTACAAAAAAGAACCAGTCTACAAATAATTTCCCTGAAATTCATTCTGGGGAGGTGCTTTAATCACTTCATTAAGAAAATCAGAGTTTGGGCACACTGATTACTTGTGATTTTCTTGATTACATGTCAAGTGCTAATTTAGCACATTCTTGGAGGTTGTGCTCAGTATGTTGTTTCCTAAGGAATCTTTTAAAAGAGATTTTTAGCAAAGTAATAAGCTTGGAGATCAACAAAAATATTGCTTCTGGAAATCAGATTGACTGAAACATATTATTGAGTGAGCTTAACAAAGTTAAAGACATTGGAAGGATTCTAAATCAGGAGGAAATACCAACTACTAATAATAACTAATTTAGGCTTAATTGCTCTATAATGCAAACACTGGCACACACGAGCACACATGCAGACACACCACACACACACTCACAAAAGAAGAAAGAGCAGGAAAACATGGAACTGTATTGGTTTGAAAAACATTTTGTTTGCAATCCATATCTTGAGTTTCCACAAGGGTGGTCATGGATTTTGTTTTGGGGTTTGATAGTTCTGGATAGTGATTCAGTTTTCAGTCATAGCTGGTGATTTCCCCCCTCTTTGGCTTGTCCCTGTCAATTAAGGCCTTATTATGAAATTCCACTTGACTTTTTCTCCTGTCTTCCTCTTTTTGCTATTTGTCATATGAAGACAGATTCCCTGTGTCAGCAGCCCCTGACTTATGACTAAAGCTGAATAGATGCAAACCCTGGCTTGACCGGGAGGCATGGCATCGAGAGGATGGGTCCTCAGGGCCTGGAGAAGAAACTGGTATGATAACCCTGAGCATATATTCCCAACAGGGGTGGTCTCATCCCCAGGGGGGTGAAACTTGGAGCCACTACATGCCCTAATATTTTTATATATGAAGCAAGAGATACAGAATATCTGTGATAGTAGGATTTCCTGAGAGTGATGATAGAAAAGCTTGGGGGTGGGCACAATAAAGAAGTAAGGTTGAGAAATACTACAGGACTAGCAATAGTTGTTTACAGTGCTCAACTGCCTAGGAATGACTAAATTTAAGAACCTATGTTCTTTAAAAGGAAAATGTTGACCTTTATAGAATATTTCCATTGACAGTGCTTTGGGGTGCAGGGTATAGACTAAGATTCTCTCAATTTCTTTTCTACTCCCACCTTTCTAGGTTTCCCAATGGAGAGAACAGCACGGGATAATGGTCTAACTCAGAAAGGTTAGAGTAAAAAGTTAATAAACAGACATCTCAATTAAATAGAGTGGGGAGACCAGACAGGGGAATAGCTGGGAGCATCATGCTCTGTGGTGACAGCAGAGCTCGAAAGTTAAGAGAAAGACTTCTCTTCTTTCCTGGCAAGGACGCAGTCAGTGAAAAGCCATGAGCTCTGTGTTGACTCTAGCCTGTCCAACTTCTTTTTCCACTCGCCAAAAGCTTTCTCCTTCCTTTACTGGGGGGTAATGTGATATGGCTCACCATGGCTGCAAATCTCAAATTGCAATTCTCTGCTGATCTTGAATAAAGCCATCTTTGCTGGAGAAATATCTGGCAGTCTGTGTCTTTCTGCTCAACAATAGCCTGCCTGTATTTGTGAAAATTTGGATTGCTTTCAGAATGATGGCTAAAAGGATTGTGAAGGGAGAGCATAGTCATTGACCTTGCATTATGTGTCAGACATTGAAGGCTAGTTGATACTATTCTTGAGAGGAGTACTGGAAGATGATTATTTTTTTTGCAAAAACATCTGCAGTTATTCTTACAAGCTGTACCCTCTGCCATGCCTCTTTGCAACATCTCCAGCCAAGAGGCAACTCTGTTTCTCCAGTCCTTGTAAGCTGGGGCCTCAAGAGGCCTTGACATGCTTTTGTTGTATTTAGGGACCCCTGCCTCCTCTGGGAGAACAAGCCTGAGTTAACCTGATGGAGGATGGGAGACTGTGTGGAGCAGAAATGGGCCATCCCACCCCCTGGAGCACTTGACTGACCCAACTCCTGACCTCAGACACATGAGTAAATCCATCCGAGACTGGAACTGCCCAGCTGAGCCCAGCAAGTGTTGAATCACAGAATCGTGAACTGAACTATAATACTTGGTGCTTTTAACCACTAAGTTTCAGGGTGTTCTGAGTATGTGGCAACAGCTAAATGGTAGAGTAATTCAAATGCTGCTTTAACATGTGCGGATAAGAGCCCTAAACAAACGAAAAACCCAGCATGCACAAGTAAATAATACTAAAAAAGTACAACAGTCTACCAAACCCTGGACCTCTCCTGTTTTCACATGGTAAATGTGATGGTTAATTTTACCTGTCAACTTGCCTGGGTGTCCTGTGGTTTAGTCAAACACCAGTCCAGATGCTGTTGTGGGTTTTTTACATGCAATTAACATGAAATCAGTAGATATTGAGTAAAGCAGATTATTTTCCTTAATGTGGGTGGGGCTCATTCAATTACTTGAAGGTCTTAAGAGGAGAGAGTGAGGTCCTCTGAGGAGGGAGGAATTCTGCCTTCAGACTGCCTTTGGACTCATGCAACATCATCTCTCTCTGGAACTTCCAGCTTGCTGGTATGCCCTGCAATTTTGGACTTGCCAGACTCCACATTCTCATGAGCCAATTTTTAAAAATAAATCTCTCTCACCATGCATCCTTTTGGTTCTGTTTCTCTGGTAAACCCTGACTAATACAGTAAAGATGAAGTTATTATTTAACTCTCAGACCATTCAGTTCAGTTTAGTTGCTCAGTCGTGTCCCTCTCTTTGTGACCCCATGGACTACATGTTTAAAACTTGCCTTGGGTCACACTAGCTGGTACAATTTAAGAACCAAGGTTTTCCTGAAGTCCCCCTCCCAGTCCTGTTTCACAGAGAGGATCTGGTGTCTGGGGTCAAGGAAGAGACAATTTTTAGTCTCTGCTCTTTACTTCTATTTATCATACAGCTTCCACAAAGCATTAGTGTTCTCTCTGATCCTGGCAGATAAGTTCTTGGTTCTTGTGTCTCTGATTAATGTCAGTGAGGCAGATGTATTCCTGAGTGATCATGGTGATGAGGAAGCCATAGAGGGGTGTGTATGTGTGTGTGTGTGCGCGCGCGCACACGTGTGCATTTGTGCCATGTTGGAAAGGACCCTCACAACCTTTGCTGGAACACATTCTTCAACAGCCACACAGAGACGCGAGATCTCCCAGGCCTCTGTGGCTCTGGAATGGGCCACGTACTTCCCTCTTACAGCAAGTGCTCATGTACGTTTCTCAAATGGACTGGCAGCCCAGTGCAATGGTTTCTCTAACATCTCTTCCATGATACTCTGTCTTTAAATGAACATTTACTTGAGCATTCAACACACAGAAGGGAGAAAAGTGGAGTGGCTATGTTGAAGTAGAATGGGGGTCCACAGTATCTCTTCTTTGTCCCTCCTCCCTATCCTCTGGGCAGTTCCTGAGCAGACTTTGTGGAACTGCTGGGGCTTTGAGGAGCCACTGAAGTTCAAGAGTAGTCGGGCCAAGGCTCTAAATCTCCTCACATCTCAGCTTTCTCTAGGTGTTCCACTAAGTGATCACCAAAGGAGGCTTCAGCTCACATTTCAGGAACCTGATTTGTCTCTAATATTAGTGACGTTTATTGGGCATGGACTGCATATGAAGTACTTTATCCATGGTTGTGTTGACCTAAAATAAATAGGCTCTGAGATGTTTCTGCAGCAAAGGTGTTTATTTGAGATCAGCAGAGAATTGCCATTTGGGGTCTGCAACCACAGTAAGTCATGTGCAAGATTCACTCCCCTCCTCCAGCAAAGGAAGGAGAAGACTTTTCTAAAGGGGAAAAGGAAGTTGGGCAGGTCGTAGTAAACACAGAGTCCATGGCTTTTCATTATCTGCATCCTTGGCAAGAAAGAAATAGAGTCTTCTTCCGATTGGGAGCTGTATTATCTTAGGACACAAGAGCGTCCTCTTCTGATCTCCCTACTCTATTTAATTGAGGTTTCTATTTATTAATTTTTTTATAGTTACTACCTCAGTCAATATGATCATCCTATAGAATAAAAATATTACCCCCATTTTACAGAAGAGGAAATGAAAGTTCAAAGAAGTTAAGCAATAACTAGGTGGCAGAACCAGATCATGAATGCAGATATGCATGACTCCAGTGACAATGCTCTTTGCACTGGACCATACTGCTCTTCAAGTGTTGGTTACTTAGTCATGTCCAACTCTTTGCAACCCAAGGAGTGTGGCCCTTCAGGCTCCTCTGTCCATGGAATTCTTCAGACAAGAATTCTGGAATGGGTTGCCATTCCCTTCTCCAGGGGATCTTTCCGATCCAGGGATCAAACCCAAGTCTCCTACATTGTAGGTAGGTTCCTTACCATCTGAGCCACTAGGGAAGCCCATATTGCTCTTCAAGCAGTAAGCAAGCAATTCAGGTGAAGAGTCCCTGAAAAGCCTTCTTTGATTCCTTTCAGAAGCTTTTTGTTTCTCTGCAGTTCTGACCCTTGGATGCTCCTTTAGGTGCCCTGTTATTTGTATAACCTGTCCTATAGGTACAAGTCTGTTTGTCAGTCTTAAGATGGTTCAAAGACAGATGTCTCAAATTAGCATTTTTCATTCTTACTTACCTTTTATGAGCTATCCCAAAGTTCACAAATGGGGATCCTTATCATAGAAATAGCATTACCTAGCAAACAAAAGAAAAGTAATTTCCTGGATGCCTCTCATAGATGGGCAGCTGTTACAGTCCATAAGCCATGTCTGTTTCCTTTCAAGCCACCAGATGCTCTTTGGAAATAGGCTAACATGTTCTCCTGTCATGGTTTTGCAAAGATACTTCTCTATAAATTTTTCTTATTCATGAAGGCACCCATATATTCTTTGGTTATGTTAATTAAACACAGACTGAACATGAATACCCCCATCCAAAAAGAAAGAAAGTCAGCTTGTGAAATTGCAGCTTGATGTCATGACAATGCAGGGGGATTTAACCAATCCCACCATAACATTAAATCTTCTCCTTTTAAGAACTGTCCCTTTAACATATTGTCGTATCTTTCTTTATTATTTTACTTTCTGCCCAATAATTACTCCACAGTTTTCATTTTGCTTTGCATCATTACTACTCTGAGTTAGCTGAACTTCATTCACACTTGTGGCATCAATTTTGTTTTTCCAGTATGAAATGTCAGAAGGTTAAGAGATCAAATACTCAATAGCTACATCCCTTTTGTAACATATATTCTTTTATTTAAGAAGCAGTACTCTACTATCCTAAGATGAAAGCGAACTGTATTTTCCATCTTCTTCAACCCTCTTTTCCATTATTTTTCAGCCTAGGGTGACTTCATTTCTATTGATGTTTAAGTAGCTGCTGATAGCAAAATTAGCTAGAGGCTCTTCTAAGAGAAAGTTTACATACAACAGAAAACTCGTGTTCCCCGCCTCTCCTTTTTTAATGATGGGAAGATAGTTCTCCTGGATATCCATGGCATTTTGTTATTTTAGAGAGAAAGAGGAATCTTGCAAATGTATAAATGGATTCTCCGTACTGCACTATGCTTTGACACAAAACGCCTAATAACACAAGCCAATTATAAGCTACTTTATAAAGGCATGCCATTTAAGTTTTACTTTTCCATAGCTACCAAAGAAGTAAGTAGTTTAATTAAATGACAACTCCAGAGACTTTTTGTTAAATATATATTTTCTCAGCTTCACAGAGATATAATTGATGAATTGTAATATATTTGAAGTGTACGGTATGATGATTTGAATCCTAATATAAACTATGGATGGGCTTCCCTGGTGGCTCAGTGGTAAAGAATCTGCCTGTAATGTGGGAGACCTGGGTTCAGTCCCTGGGTCAGGAAGGTCGCCTGGAGAAAAACATGGCAACGCACTTCAGTATTTTTGCCTGGGAAATTCCACGGACAGAGGGGCCTTGCTGGCTACAGTCCATAAGGTTGCAAAGAGTTGGATACGACTGAAGCAACTTAGCATGTGCACACGCATATTAAAAATATTTGGGGCTTCCCTGGTGGCTCAGATGGTAATGCAGGAGACCCAGGTTTGATCCCTGGGTTGGGAAGATCCCCTGAAGAAGGAGATGTCTACCACTCCAGTATTCTTGCTTGGAAAATTCCATGGAGAGAGGAGCCTGGCAGGCTACAGTCCATGGGGTTGCAATGAGTCAGACATGGCTGAGCAGCTAACACTTTCACAAACTGTGGACTGTCAGTGATTGTAATGTGTCAAAGTATGTTCATCAGCTGTAACAAATGTACCCTCTGGAGAGGATTACTGATAATGGGGGTCTCTAGGCATGTGCAGGGGCAGCATTTGTATTTGGGAAATCTTTGTGCCTTCCTCTCAGTTTTGATATAAACCTAAAACTGCTGAAACAAATCTATTATGAGGAAAAAAGTGTATAGAAAGTTATTGCTACAATTATAGACACCATCTAAGTATTCAATAAATAGTAGTTATCGTTATGTTAATGCATCTAACAATAAGAGAATAAAAAATTATGTTATGGTTCTATTTAATATATAATGGAGTAAAGTAAAACTATTATAATTGTGATTATGAAAAATAAGGATAGAAACCAACAGAAAGGGTAGAAACAGTATTCATGGTAAAATATTACGTAAAAGAGTGAGTACCCAAAATTTTATGCATGATTTCATTTCATCTTGAAACACATGCCAGGATATTTCTCTATTTTTATAAAGAAAAGACTGGAGGAAAATGCTGAGCATGATTATCTCCCTATAAGTGATACTGTCTTTTGCATAGTTACTTCCCATTTACTGTAAGCTTGGATTATTTTCCTACTCAGTAAAGATATGTACTCTTCCTTCCTACTTCCTGAAAAGACAAAAAAAAAAAAATACCCACAAGGGTTCTTGCCATTGTAGGATATTACCCTATTTGAGAAATGCTATTTTGTTATCCAATTTAAAATTTTTCAAATAATTGTCTTAGGTATAATTTTTTTTTTTGTAGTATATTTCCTTTTGGATGACATTTGTGTGTGTGTGTGTGAGGAAGGACAGAATTGAGAAACAAACTGAAAGAGAACTTTAAGGAAGAGAGAAAATAAAATTTAAGCTGTTAAGATCTGGAACAAAGGCATAGAATTTAAGGAAGGAGTGTTAATTATTTAGACATAGAATTAGCAGGCAACATAAAGGACACTTTGACTCTTTATTTGCATATTCTTTGAGGATTTCACTTTTCCAGTTTCATGTAGCCTCTATACAATTATGCCTTTGGGGCAACTTATGGGTGAGACATAGTACATCTGAGAGATATAATTTGGAAACTCCTTTGGATGTGTTTTTTGATGGACAGTTCATACACTTATGTTTGCCTTAATATGAGAACGTCTTGATAGGAATGGATCATGTCTCCAATGCTCATGTTTGTAAACCACTTTATCTTATCTTGTTGTGATCCTATAAGCTAAACAGAGCATGGGTTCTCATCCATCTTGCAGAACAGAAAACAAAGATTGGGACATTGAATGAATTGTCCCTGTGCTACAATAGAGCACAGTAAGAATCAGAACCTAGACTCCTCCCTCCCAAATCTAGGCTTATCCATCCCAACCGTGCAGGGGTTTTTGTTGTTGTTTTTTAAGATATCTTATAACATAAACAAGAACACAAGGAAAAGAGAAAGTGAAAAATGAAAAAAACTGAGTTAGGGTGAATAAAAATTGTAATACTTGATTACATGTTATATGACTTCCTGTCTCAAAAAAAATACCCGTATTCAAGTCCTAATCAGTTACTCATGTACAGATGTGTAATGCTTGGTTTTTAAGTCCACTTGAAGAAGCGGTAGGTAATGGAAGGGCTTTATGTGTAATTAGAGCTGTGCTTCCTGCAGTAATTCTGCTACGGTCAGAGGTCTGGCAGCTTTTCCTTTTAGTTCTTAGATAAATACAGACCTAAGTACAGGATTGATTTTTAGAAAAGAACATTTACCAATATTGTGAAAACACTTTACTCAAAGAATTTCCAACATTAACCCGTTCCAACTAAAATCAGCCTTGCTAGGGTAACTGTTTAGTAGTGAGAACACTGGACATCTGGTCAGGACAGCTAAGTTCTTGGTCACTAGTGTCTGAAACACCCCAGACAAATGATGTAAACTCACTTGGCCTGAGTTTCCTTTTCTGTGAAGTAGAGGATTTGAAATAGGCTAGTGCTTCTTGACTCAGTATGCCTGACAGAACATAGCTTTTTACAAATGCTAGTGTTTGACCGGACCTCTAGACTTAATTGATCCTGATGAATCTATGCAGGTGCTGCCTACACCAAGCAGCTTTACGATCCATTGGGTCAGGTGTTCTTTGAGATGCTTCTAGCTCTGAGATTCCAGGGCAATGTGGCTATATTTTTCCTTCTCATAGTAAGTCAGGAGGTGGTATAGTATCCACCCCTTTCTCTCCTCCATTCTTAGAATAACTTTCTGACTTGTACTTAAAGGAGTGATTTTCAAATTTTAGTGGTGACTGGGAACAAAAAGCTAGTTAAAAATGTAGATTCCTATGCCCCACTCCATGAAATTCTGGTCATGCTGACCTGGGGTGTTACCTAGGAATCTGTATTTTTCACAAGCAACCAGGTGATTCTGAGACTACTGACTGAGAACCATGCTTTACAGTACACCGTCAAGGGTATAATTTGTAACTGGAAGGATAGAGCTTTGCCTAGGGACTCTTTGGGATTCTGGAATACAACTTTTAGCTAAACAATGAAGTAGATGCAGTGACTCTGAGCTTCAGAGCTCTGAGCCTTCCTCTTCATTTGAGCCAGGTAGCTAGGATCCTGACTTTCATCAAAATCTTCTGTAAACAGGTAACAGAGAAAAGATTAGGACCCATAATAGGCAAATAATTTTCTATAAATAAATAGAAACATAAGCAACATTGGAAAAACATGCCAAAGATATGAATAGGCAGCTCACAGAAGAACAAACCCAATGGTGAGTAAGCATTCATAGTATCAGAACAATAAAAATAAAATTGGCACACATTTAACAAATTGATAGTATTAAGTGACTGCAAGGGAAAGTGTTACTGCCAAGCATTCATGGGGGAATATAAACTGTGTGAACCAGTTTAGAGGGTGTGTTGATTGTATCTATTAAATATATTTATACCTTACGACGCTAAAAATGTAATTTCACTTCTCAGTATTAACCTTAGAAATACTGGAATATAAACAAAAGTAAGTATATTCAAGGATGATTTTTAAAATTAAAAAAATTGAAGGCACCTAAATGTTCCTAAAGGAGCAAGTATCTAAATAAATTTTGGTAGTCTTAGTATTATGCAGCAATTAGAAGAAAGAAAATACGGACCAACTTGGGTAGCTCTTCAAGACTTATTGCTGAATGAAAACCTAGTTATAGAGTGCTCTTCACTGTGGTAACTTGTATTTATGGTAATGCCATCAATTCCCTCCTCTGTATGCATGTGCCATTCCTCCAGCAAGAGGTTGAGTCTCTTCCTGACCTCACTTTGAATCTGGGATAGTCTTAGTAACTTCCTTAATCAATAGAATATGGCAGAAGTGATTCTGGGACTTCTGGGGTTAGGTTGTGAAAACCTTTGCAGCTTCCTCCTGGGTCTCTTTGATCTAGTTATTGTAGCTTTTGCTCCGGGGAGAAGGCCTTTGCTATGTAAGAAATGCACTTGTCCTGAGGATGATGTGTGTGAAAGGGGGAAGATGCCAGTCAGCCCTGCCTAGTTTGGCCCTTCCAGCCATCTCAGCTGAGGCCATGGACATGAGTGAAGCTGCCATCTTGGACATCATAGTCCCAGCAGATGCCATGTAGAGAAAAACCAAGGACCTACACATACGGCCCAGGGCCCAGTCAAGCCACCCATCCATCCATAGTCTTTTGAGCCACCCCAGGCTGAGGCCCCAGATGTGAAGCAAGATAAGCCATCTCTCCTATTCCCTGCCCTAATTTCTGATTCTCAGAATTGTGGACATAGTAAATGTTAGTACCTTTTTACACCAGTAAATTTTTGTGTGGCTTGTTACACACCAGTAGACGACCAGAACACTCACAACACATTGTGTGTTAGAAAAACATGTAAAACAATAGTAGATATTTTCTGTGTGCGTGTTTATGTGTCATCTAGAAGGATAAATACTAATCTGATGACCATATTTATGTCTGGGTCAGAGAGGAAGTCAACATGGTGATCCTTAAAAGGGACTTGAATCCTTTGTAGAATCAGGGTTCAATCAGGGAAACAGAAGTTACTGTGAAGCTTCAACTGTAGCTTCAACAGTAGGGAGGGGCTTGAATTCAGGTAATTAGATGTTGCGTAAAGGGCCAGGAGACGCAGCTTTGATACCTGGGTCAGGAAGATCCTTGTATCAGGAAGATCCCCTGGAGGAGGGCACAACAACCTACTCCAGTATTCTTGCTTGGAGAACCCCATGGACAGAGGAGCCTGGTGGGCTACAGTCCATGGGGTTGCACAGAGTCAGACACAACTGAAGCGACTTAGCACCGCATGACACATAGAGGGCAGGAGAAGAGAAGGTAAGGGAAAGCTGACATTGATGCTCATGTGTGCCACTGACTTCCAGAGAGTGAGGAAGTTGCAGGAATTGCAGGAGAGAACTTGGATGATCCCCTTGGCTGGCAGCACTGAAGGAATTATGTGGGGGCTGCTGTGAAGCCTCATGGCCACAGAATATCTGCCCAAACTGTGTGGGCATAAGGATGGGTCTGTCTCCCTTCTGCCTTCCAAGGCTTGACTGAGTACCTCCCACTTATGAAACATAATTGAGAATCCTCTTGGCAAGGGGTTCCAGGAAACATAGCATAGAGAAAGGAGGAAGCTGTGATTAGAAGCCAGCGGAAGACCCTGCTCTGAAAAAATTGTGAAACACTAGCTGTCTAAAGTGTATATAATTGAAAGTTGTTTCACCTAGTAATTCTTTTACAGAGATGTAGATTTTAAGCTTAAGCTCATTAAAAAACCTGGTTATTTTCAGTGTTTGTTTTTGCATCATCCCCCCTTTGACAGCAGATAGTGAGATGGCAAGACAGTCCCTGACGATGGTCCCATGATCCCCACTTCCTCGTTTTCACTCTCTTGTGTCTTTCCCCTCCTCCTGAGTTTGGGTGGCACATGTGACTTGCTTCTAAATGTTAGAGCACAGGTGATGGAGGGATGTGATAGGAGTTAATGATCATGTAATTATATCGCTGAAATGTGTAGTTCTGCTCTTGCTGGTTCTGTCTTCCTGGCTGGCTGTGAGGAAGGAAGTAGCCATGTTGAGGAACCCATGTGGCAGGAAACTGTGAGCAGGCTCTAGGAACTGGGAGCAGCCTCTGGCCAACAGCCAACCAAACCCGGAAGCTCTCAGTCCTGCAATCACAAGGACCTGAATGTTGTCAGCAAACATGTGAGTGGGGTGGTAGCTAGATCCTTCCACAGACAAGCCTCCAGATGAGAACCCAACCCTGGCCAATGAGTTAGTTGAAGCCTTGGAGAACCCTAAGCAGGGGACCCTAAGCTAAGCCGTGCCCAGACTCCTATGCCAGGAGGTGTGAAATAATCAATACATGTTGCTTTATGCCTCTCAGTTTGTGGTACTATTGTGATGCAACAATACAAAACAGGTCCAGTGACTTTTTCTGCCTCTGGTTGGGCCTGACCCTGTTGTGGACCTGTGAAGCTGTTCTCTGGAGGTCCTGTGTTTCACTGGACCCTGCTTCTCACAGTGGTCACCAAAGAAGGGGGATAGAGAGGCATATCAGTCTTAGGTGTGGGCAAAATGATCCATTGGCATATGAAAAGGAAATATTTGGATTTTTATTTCATTCAGTTCAGTTCAGTCGCTCAGTCGTGTCCAACTCGTTGCGACCCCATGAACCGCAGCACACCAGGCCTCCCTGTCCATCACCAACTCCCAGAGTTTACCCAAACTCATGTCCACTGAGTTGGTGATGCCATCCAACCATCTCATCCTCTGTCTTCCCCTTCTCCTCCTGCCTTCACTCTTTCCCAACATCGGGATCTTTTCAAATGAGTCAGCTCTTCGCATCAGGTGGCCAAAATACTGGAGTTTCAGCTTCAACATCAGTCCTTCCAATGAACATCCAGGACCGACTTCCCTTAGGATGGACTGATTGGATCTCCTTGCAGTTCAAGGGACTCTCAAGAGTCTTCTCCAACACCACAGTTTAAAAGCATCAATTCTTCTGCGCTCAGCCCTCTTTATAGTCCAACTCTCACATCCATACATGACCACTGGAAAAACCATAGCCTTGACTAGATGGACCTTTGTTGACAAAGTAATGTCTCTGCTTTTTAATATGCTGTCTAAGTTGGTCATAACTTTCCTTCCAAGGAGTAAGCATCTTTTAATTTCATGGCTGCAATCACCATCTGCAGTGATTTTGGAGCACCCCCAAAATCAAGTCAACCACTGTTTCTACTGTTTCCCCATCTATCTGCCATGAAGTGATGGGACTGGATGTCATGATCTTAGTTTTCTGAATGCTGAGCTTTAAGTTTTATTTCTTTACTTTTCTCTAAAATTATGAGAAGAAATTTAAGCTTTCGGAATATTCAGTATATAGACTGACACTCGCTGGGTTCAGACCACATGTCACAGGGTCACAAATTGTGGAGATAGATGAGATACTTTTAGAGCAAACAGGAGTCCACCCACAGGAAGAGGCTCACACACAAGTGGCTGTCTCATTCCTTCCTTCATTTCAGTGCATAGTGACACATGACAGGGCAGGGGAATTCGGTATTATTTTATCTGCTTGGGTAAAATAATCTTCCCAGTTGCCTGGTGGCTTAAAGAGATTCTTACAAAGAGTATAAGAAACTGTAATATGATACTAATAGTGCAAGCACAAATCATTTACAAGAAAATGGCAGTACTGATTTTTTTCAGTATCATCATTATTTTACATTATGAAATTAAAAACTGAAAGTATTTTTCGTATTAAAATGTAAAATTATTAAACATACCATTTGATATATGAATGATGCAAATACTACAGCATACTTTTATTGAATTATTTTTTTAGCTTCTGTGACTGTTTTTTTTTATTATTATTTTTTTGACTACCCATAATGTTTTGCCTTTTTTTTTTGAATTTATTTATTTTAGTTGGAGGCTAATTACTTTAAATATTGTAGTCGTTTTTGCCATACATTGATATGAATCAGCCATGGGTTCACATGTGTTCCCCATCCTGAACCCCCCTCTCACCTCCCTCCCCATCCCATCCCTCTGGGTCATCCCAGTGCACCAGCACTGAGCATCTGTCTCATGCATCGAACCTGGACTGGCGATCTGTTTCACATATGATAATATACTTGTTTCAGTGCTATTCTCTCAGATCATCCCACCCTCGCCTTCTCCCACAGAGTCCAAAAGACTGTTCTATACATCTGTGTCTCTTTTGCTGTCTCACATATAGGGTCATCGTTACCATCTTTCTAAATTCCATATACATGCATTAGTATACTGTATTGGTATTTTTCTTTCTGGTTTACTTCACTCTGTATAATAGGCTCCAGTTTCATCCACTTCATTAGAACTGATTCAAATGTATTCTTTTCAATGGCTGAGTAATATTCCATTGTGTATATGTCCCAAAGCTTTCTTATCCATTTGTCTGTTGATGGACATCTAGGTGGTTTCCATGTCCTGGCTATTATAAACTGTGACTGTTTAAAACAAGTATCCAAATAAACTCACACCGTTGACTTACAATAATCCTAGAGAAAAATGATGTGAGAACAAAAAGGTGTTTTGTGGCACTAAAATGATGAAGAATTATTAAATATTTTATTACATCTTTCATTCATTTAAAAATTCTATTCTTGTGTATGTGTTTTGAAATGTTCCTAAATATTTGTAATTATAATAATTTATAAACATGGAAGTGAGTTTAATCATATTGGTATTACAAAATATTATAATAATAGAGTATTTAGATTGAAAAATATTTTTGTGCCCTTAAGAAGGAAATAAAATATCTAATTACCTAAACATATTTCTCAGTTCAGTTCAGTCACTTAGTTGTGTCTGACTCTTTGCAACCCCATGGACTGCAGCACTCCAGGCCTCCCTGTCCATCACTAACTCCTGGAGTTTACTCAAACTCATGCCCATTGAGTCAGTGATGCCATCCAGGTTCATCTTAATTTTTAATATTTATTTTTCAACTTAAATATGTTTTGAAATATAAATATGAATAGATAGGCCTATCTGTAATTTGTAAATACATACCTGTGTATTAGGGATGCATGCCTATATATTTTTATTGCTGGGGTACAAAATCAATTTGTTTGAAGGTCTGCTCCAGTGAGTAAAAATACCTAGTATGTCTAGAATTGAATAGATGGGTTTTCCTGATATTGCTCAGCTTTATAATGTACCCAGGGTGTCTCCAGGTTGAGGGGGGGTACCTACCATTGTGTGTGTGTGTGTGTGTGTGTATGTGTCCTACAGAGTTTATGGGAAGTCACAGAGACCAGGCAAATTCAATTTATTTATTTAGTTAGCAAATTCAATTTCTTGATTAACTTTCAAGTCATTGTGGGAGTGATTGAGAAGGGGCTGGATTCCTACCCCAAAGGAACTTACTGTGTCATTGTTACTGTAGAGAAAGACATAAATAAGCACATGTGTACTGCATAAGATATAAGGTAGCCTGTGATGAAGTTTAAAGGAGGTAAACATATTGAGGACTCTTGGTTATGAACCAGACTTTGGACCTCAGGCTAATTACATACTGCTATGTTTTGCTTTCTTAGTCTGGGAAACAGATAATAATGGTGGTAGTGGTTTAGTCACTAAGTCATGTCTGACTCTTGCAACCCCATGGACTGTAGCCCATCAGGCTTCTCTGGCATCCCAGGCAAGATTACTGGAGTGGGTAGGCATTTCCTTCTCCAGGGGATCTTCTTGACCCAGGGATCGAACCTGCGTCTCCTGCGTTGACAGGTGGGTTCTTTACCACTGAGCCACCAGGGAAGCCCAAGATAATAATACCTCCCTAAGTACCTAAAAGATCACTGTGAAGTTAAAATAATTAAAAGTTGAGAACTTAATGTTAAGTATACAAATAATAGGAATTATATTTTAGCCTAGAGATCTACATTCTTTTTAAAAGTTTTAGTTTGAATTTTTCATTTTCTTCCTCCCCCCCTGCAAATGAAAATGGTGATAGTTGAATCCTTGCTTTAAATCCAGGATTACTCTGTTAGAATTTATGCAGAACCTTTCATTTTAAGCTATATATAAGATGGCATTGAAGTGAGGAAAGAGTGTTCTGCCCATGGGTCAGGACTTTTTTAGATTTCCTTGGAGAAATGTTATTTCTTTCACTTCTGTAAAGATTGAGAAAACTCTCCCAAGCTGCATGTAAATTAGTTTATAACACTTCTTGTTCTAAAAAAAACAGGTGACAAATGGAAAATAGTGAATAAGCAGGGATTTACTGACCTCTGATGGCCAGACATAAAAACTGCTACTTTTATCATGGTGCATTTATTTCATGGCAAATCAGTTCAGTTCAGTCGCTCAGTCGTGTCCGACTCTTTGCGACCCCATGAACCATCGCACACCAGGCCTCCCTGTCCATCACCAACTCCCAGAGTTTACCCAAACTCATGTCCATTGAGTCGGTGATGCTATCCAACCATCTCATCCTCTGTCATCCCCTTCTCTTCCTGCCCTCAATCTTTCCCAGCATCAGGGTCTTTTCAGATGAGTCAGCTCTTCACATCAGGAGGCTAAAGTATTGGAGTTTCAGCTTCAACATTAGTCCAATGAACACCCAGGACTGATCTCCTTTAGGATGGACTGGTTGGATCTCCTTGCAGTCATGGCAGATAGATGGGGAAAAAGTGAAAACAGTGACAGATTTTATTTTCTTGGGCTCCAAAATCACTGTGGACAATAATTGCAGCCATGAAATTAAAAGACGCTTGCTCCTTGGAAGAAAAGGTATGACAAACCTAGACAGCATATTAAAAAGCAGAGACATCACTTTGCCAACAAAGATCCATCTAGTCAAAGCTATGGTTTTTCTAGTAGTCGTGCCTGGGTGTGAAAGTTGGATCATGACAAAAAGTGCCAAAGAATTATGCTTTTGAACTGTGGTGCTGGAGAAGACTCTTGAGAGTCCCTTGGACTGCAAGGAGATCCAACCAGTCAATCCTAAAGGAAATCAACCCTGAATATTCATTGGAAGGACTGATGCTGAAGCTGAAGCTCCAATACTTTGGCTACCTGATGCGAAAAGCCATCTCACTGGAAAAGACCCTGATGCTGGGAAAGACTGAGGGCAGGAGGAAAAGGGGACGACAGAGGATGAGATGGTTCGATGGCATCACCGACTCAATGGACATGAGTTTGAGCAAACTCCTGGAGATAGTGAAGGACAGGGAAGCCTGGAGTGCTTCAGTCCATGGGGTCAGAGTCAGACAGGGCTTAATACTGAGCTGTCTCTGAAAGCTACCCAAGGGTACAGTATCATGGATTTAAGCATCACTGGCCAAGAAGAGGGAGACCATAGGATGTCAACTAGTCAACCTTCCTTTTCCCAAGGAGGCTTTTGTCTAAATCATCCTAGGCTAGATTCTGTTAGGTCAATGGTTAGTTCATTTAAAAATGCTTCACTGTGTAAGTTGGAGTAATGTCAGACTGTGCCTGTTTAACTTACATTGTAGGAATGGTTAGAATATTAGATGATTAGATCTTTTGAAGTATTCTAATCAGAAATCCACACTCCAGGAGTGGTTAATTAGCATTTGAAAGACTTTTCAGGAACCCACACTAGAGGAAGATCTCACCACAGTATTTCAAATATTGTTATCTAAATCTGCAGTCAATCAGTCAGTTCAGTTGCTCAGTCGTGTCCAACTCTTTGTGACCCCATGGACTGCAGCACGCCAGGCCTCCCTGTCCATCACCAACTCCTAGAGTTTACTCAAACTCATGTGCGTTGAGTCGGTGATGCCATCCAACCATCTCATCCTCTGTCGTCCCCTTCTCCTGGTTAATTAGTGTAAGAAATATTTGAAATAATGTTTCTTTGTAGAATTGGTGGTGTATAAGATATGTGGTTGGCTAGAAATATTATATAGATACCTTAGCCTTGTGTGAACAGGGTATAAGAATCTTGCAAAAAAAATGTATGTGGAGCAGAATTCAGTGCAAATTTGCTATCATCCTGGTCTTCCTGGTAGCAAGGTTACGAGGGAGGAGATCTATAGCTCTCACTTACCTATAATCTTTGGAAGTATTATGCTTGCACGCTAAATAGCTTCAGTCGTGTCCAACTCTTTGTGACCCTAAGGGCTGTAGCCTGCCAGGCTCCTCTGTCCATGAGATTCTTCAGGCAAGAATACTGGGGTGCAGTTGCCATTTCCTTCCCTAGGGAATCCTCCCTATTCATGGATTGAATCTGCGTCTCTTATGTCTCCTGCGTTGGCAGATGGGTTCTTTACCACTAGCACCACCTGGTTAGCCCTTGGAGGCATCAAGAGTCATCAAAGAGAAGCTGACGATTGTGAAATGGTTTAGTTGGCTTAGGTCGATTTTATTCTTAACACTTGACAGAAAAAAATTATTATAAAATCTGCTTTAGTGATTTCTTTCCCTCTATTTTATACCATATTTCATTAAGATATGCCTTCTAGCTTTTATCCCAAATCTTATCTATTATTATTTACATGTAGTTCCACTGAATACGTAAATAAGGGAAATGAACTAGCCCCAGCCAAGATGTTTTTCTGGCAGAGATAGCTTAAAAAAAAGCAAAAACCATGTTTAAAGACACTTGATTTAGGGAGTCCTTAGAAAGTAGCATTGTGCTCTTCTGCATGGCTAAAAAATAGCTGGGAGGTTGTTTGGACATCTTAGCAGACACTGTTGGTAGCCTAAAGTCTAGTAATCATTTTTTTGTGCTCAGGAAGCTTGTGTTTTGTAATGCCACTGTTTTGTCAGTTTACTAGAAGGGGAATAGGAGATAATGAAGTTGAGATGATGTTATTTTTAAAAATCATTGTTTCATATAAATAAGTATAATTTTAAAAATGAGCTGTATCATATCTGTAAAAAGTGGATTAGTACTGCTTTGAAATCTGCATCCAGTACTCAAAAGCTAGCCTTAAGGTGTAAGACCTGGCCTCGGGGAATCTCTGGACCTCACATCTGCTCCTTTCCCCTCATTTACTCTTGTCTGATCTCACTGACCTTCCTGCTGTTCCTGCATCACTCCCATCACACTCCCACTCCCCACCTTGCTGTTTGCATTGCCTAGAATATTCTTCCACCTCTCTGATGGCTCCCTCCTTTCTCTGTCAGGTCTCTCTGCTCAAATGTCACTCAGGTAGGAGTTCCCTCACAGCTTTATCTAAAATATTAGCCTCCACCACTCTGCGACCTCCTTGTCCGCTTCATTTTCTTCACAGCACTTGCCCTTCATATTAATAGCATCTCACAGTAAGATCTACAAAGGCAGAGAATTTGTGCTTCGCTCAGAAACAGTGAATAAATGACTCCCTCCATGACTATCATATGTCTATCTTGCTATCAACTTTTAAAAATTGTAAAAATAAAACACAAATGCCCCAAATAACACAGAACACGTGCATAGCTTAATTAATCTTATAAAGTAAGCATCTTTGTAAATCACCCCTTCAGGTTAAGACATCACTTTCCCAGCCTCCATTCAGCTCTTCCATGTGCCACATTCCAATCACAACCCCTGCCTCCTCAGGAAAGCATCACTAGTCTGGTTTTCATAGTAATCACTTCCTGTGTTTTTTAGGGTTTTAGCACTTAAGTGTGCATCCCTAGTGTCTTCGTTTAACCTTGTCCTATTTTTGGTTTGCTCGTCTTTAAATTTTCTTCTAATCCATATATTCATCTTCCATTGCTTTGTTTTCCTCAGAACTTATTCTTTGAAGATCTCAGGCTGTTTTTGTTGTTGTTCTTGTCCAGTCATTAAGTCGTGTCCGACTTTTTGTGGCCCGTCAACTACAGCACTTCAGGCTTCCCTGTCCTTCACCATCTCCCTGTGTTTGCTCAAACTCATGTCCATTGAATCAGTGATGCCATCCAACCATCCTGTCCTCTGTCGCCCCGTTCTCCTCTTGCCCTCAGTATTTCCTAGCATCAGAGTCTTTTCCAGTGAGTCAGCTCTTCGCATCAGGTGGCCAAAGTACTGGAGCTTCAGCTTCAGCACCATTCCTTCCAATGAATATTCAGTGTTGATTTCCTTTAAGATTGACTAGTTAGATCCTGCTGTCCAAGGGACTCTCAAGAGTCTTGTCCAGCACCACAGCATCAATTCTTTGTTGCTCAGCCTTCTTTATGGTCCAACTCTCACATCCATACATGACTACTGGAAAAACTATAGCTTTCACTAGATGAATCTTTGTCTGCAAAGTGATGTCTTTGCTTTTTAATATGCTGTCTAGATTTGTCATCGCTATTCTTCCAAGGAGCAAGCATCTTTTAATCTGATGGGTGCAGTCACCATCTACAGTGATTTTGGAGCCCAAGAAGAGGAGGTCTGTCACTGTTTCCACTTTGCCCCTTCTATTTGCTATGAAGTTATGGGACCAGATGCCATGATCTTATGTAGGAGATTTGTTTAGACTAGGCAAAGAAGACTACTTGTTTTAGGATCATGTTTTAAAATAAAAATTAAAAATCTCTTTCCAGATTCTTCAAGACAATTTTTGTATTACCTACTCCTGTTTTAATTGCCAAGCACTCTAGTAAAGTATAATAGTTTGGTATAATAGTTACTCCATCTTAAGAAATCACACGTGATGATTTAAGCAATCATTTTGCTAATGCATGAACTACAAATATCTCATTTTTCATAGTGTCTAGATAATCCCTGTATTATCCAATCAGATTAAATCATCAGTCTCACATTTTTCTCCTTGAAGGTCTAATCTCTGCTACTGCTTTGGGTATCTGGGTCAGTCCAGATTTAGTGCAGAAAGTAGTAACCAATCTAGATATTTTAAGCAGAAAGAGACATAGTTCAGTTCAGTTCAGTACAGTCGCTCAGTCGTGTCCGACTCTTTGTGACCCCATGAACCGCAGCACACCAGGCCTCCCTGTCCATCACCAACTGCCAGAGTCCACCCAAACCCATGTCCATTGAGTCAGTGATGCCATCCAGCCATCTCATCCTCTGTCATCCCCTTCTCCTCCTGCCCTCAATCTTTCCCAGCATCAGGGTCTTTCCCAATGAGTCAGCTCTTCGCATCAGGTGGCCAAAGTATTGGAGTTTCAGCTTCAACATCAGTCCCTCCAATGAACACCCAGGACTGATCTCCTTTAGGATGGACTGGTTGGATCTCCTTGCAGTCCAAGGGACTCTCAAGAGTCTTCTCCAACACCATGTTTCAAAAGCATCAATTCTTCTGCACTCAGCTTTCTTTATAGTCCAACGCTCACATCCATACATGACCACTGGAAAAACCATAGCCTTGACTAGATGGACCTTTGTTGGCAAAGTAATGCCTCTGCTTTTTAATATGCTGTCTAGGTTGGTCATAACTTTCCTTCCAAGGAGTAAGTGTCTTTTAATTTCATGGCTGCAATCACCATCTGCAGTGATTTTGGAGCCCCCAGAAATAAAGTCAGCCACTGTTTCCACTATTTCCCCATCTATTTGCCATGAAGTGATGGGACTGGATGCCATGATCTTAGTTTTCTGAATGTTGAGCTTTAAACCAACTTTTTCACTCTCCTCTTTCACTTTCATCAAGAGGCTCTTTAGTTCTTCACTTTCTGCCATAAGGGTGGTGTCATCTGCACATCTGAGGTTATTGATATTTCTCCTGGCAATCTTGATTCCAGCTTGTGTTTCCTCCAGCCCAGCATTTCTGACGATGTACTCTGCATATAAGTTAAATAAGCAGGGTGACAATATACAGCCTTGATGTACTCCTTTTCCTATTTGGAACCAGTCTGTTGTTCCATGTCCAGTTCTAACTGTTGCTTCCTGACCTGCATATAGATTTCTCAAGAGGCAGGTCAGGTGGTCTGGTATTCCCATCTCTTTAAGAATTTTCCAGTTTATTGTGATCCACACAGTCAACGGCTTATGAAAGAGACATAACATGGAATAAAATCTTTGGCAGGGCTGAGAGAAAAGAAGTAAGGAGGGACTGACTGATGGAATGATTGAGTTTAAGAATACAGCATCCCCCCTTCTGCCTCTGGGTTCTGGTTATGACCCACTCTTCACGTTTTTCAGGACTTGAAAAGGTGCCACTGTCACTAGCTTCATACTGCTGTTTACCCGTTTTTAGTAGTCTCTTTATTAAAAACTTTCTCAGATTTTCCCAGTTTGAATCTGCTGTTTCCTACTAATTCACATCTCTGATATATTTATTCTCTTCAATATGAATGCTTTAAATAGTAACTATACTAAGACCAAAGTTGTGTCTGACTCTTTGCTACCCCATGACTGTAGCCCACCAGCCTCCTCTGTCCATGGGATTCTCCCGGCAAGAATACTGAAGTGGGTTGTCATGGCCTTCTCCAGGTGTCTTCCCAACCCAGGGATCTTACCCGGGTCTCCCACATTGCAGGGAAGATTCTTTACCATTTGAGACACCAGGGAAGGCCAAATTATTGACTACAAATTTTTAATCTTGAACTTAACACAGAAGTATTAATATCCTACCTGGAGGTGAAATATACTTAATCATGAACACTGCTATGTATGGCTGCATGCATGGTTCTCTGAACAACTGTGAGGGCAACATTCATACCAAATACTCTCTAATAGGTAGACTCTACAGAGTTGCGCAGTGCACACCCAGCACACTTTTGCATGTGGTGGCCTGGCACCTATCAGTAAAATGCTTTTACAGCTCCAAGAATATGGAGGCTATCTTCTCAAGAAAATTGGGGCACACTGAGGCTGCTGATTGGCTGGAGAATTTTGATTTAGTCTTAGGTTTGATTCTCTCCTTTCTGCTCACCAATATGAGGTGTTTTTTTTTTTTAATCTATGCCCTCCAGATAATGTGTTCTCACAATGTATGTGTCCCAGATTCACTTTGAACAGTATCTAATTCTGTCTGATTAGAGTCTGAAAATCCCATCCCAGGTTACTTCACCACTTGATTGAGTTAAACTAATCTATTTACTGCCTGCTTCTTTTCAGTTCTTCCTGTCTGGCCAGGCCATAGCCTTAAATCTATCCATTCTCAGACTGAATCCTGGATCTCTCTCTTTGTTAGCTTTCTCAGCAACACATGGTTAATGAATAAGGGGATGGTGACACAAAATGAGGCTGAAGATGTAGACAGAGGTCAGTCATAAGGAAACAAGCCTTTGAAAGTTGTCTTTTTTTCCACCAGGAAATCTGTACTTTTTTTTTCAGTTTTATTGAGATATGATCAACAAATAGAATGTGAGATATTTAAACTGTACATTGTGGTGATTTGGTACATGTATACATGGTGAAAGAATTCTCCCCATCGAGTTAATTAATTCACCTGCCACTTCACATATTTATTTAATTCCTAATATGTTGGGGGAAGAAAATTTTGTTCTACTCTCTTGGCCAATTTATATTATATATGACAATGGTATCAACTATAGTCACTGTATTTTATATTAGATCCTCAGACTTTATTCATCTTACAGTTGAAAGTTTGTACCCTTTTATCAGTTTCTCCCTATTTCTCCCATCCCGTAGCTTCTGGCACTGTTTTTCTGCTCTCTAAGAGTTTGACTTTTAAAAATCTTTCACATATACGTGATACCATACAGTATTTGTCTCTCTATGTTTGGATTATTTCACTTAGCATAATGCCCTCAAGGCCGAACTATGTTGTTCCAAGTGGTAGGATTTCCTTCTTTCTTAGGGCTGAATTCCATTATGCAATGGAATAATATATGTATACACACATACACACACCACATCACCTTTATCCATTCATCCATTGATGGGCACCTAGGTTGTTTCCATGTGTTGACTATTATGAATAATGCTGCAGTGAACATGGACATGCATTTGTTTCTTCAATATCTTGTTGTCATTTCTTTTGCATATATGCCTGGGTGTGGGATTGTTGAATCATATAGTAGATCTATTTTTTCAATATTTTGAGGAGCCTCTATACTGTTTTCCATAGTGGCTGCACCAATTTACATTCCTGTTGTGTGTGGGCAAGAGTTCCCTTTTCTCCTCATCCTTACTCAAGGCTTTTAAACAGGAGCCAGTCTTGAAGTAGTGTGAATTTTAAAAAGATCTCTGGCTGAGTTGTAAAGAATGAATTAGAAAGTAAAAGGGTGAATGCAGGGAGAAGAGTTAAAAGCCTTTTGAACAGATTTACACAGAGTTGGGTGGTTTGGATAAGCGATGATGGAAATAAGAGATGAGTAGATGGATTGGAAAAGGATTTTGGAAATAAGATTTATGGAACTTGGTAGTGACTGAGTCTAGGGGTTAAGACAAAGAGAGAGATAAAGGAAGATCCTTGGTGGTAGCTGGTGGATTGTAGTTATGTTTACTGAGATGGGAGCACCTTGGTGGTAGGAATGGTGAGGCAGGGGAGGGAGAGCAGGGAAACACCTTAGGTTCAATTTGAAGTGTCTGCAAGAAAGATATTCAAATGATAATGTTGAGCAAACATAAGATATATGGTTTGAGAGGTTATTAGTGCTAATTGAAGCAGACATGAAGTCCTTTAACTTTTAAAAAATGCAGTATTTAATGACTGGGGGTGAGGTGGAGGAAAAATAAAGATGGCATAAAATGTAATAAAAATTTTATCTATTATCCATTTATGCTACATTCATTAAAAGAATATTAGTTTAAGATGGCGGAGGAGTAGGTGGACGTGGAGTAAATCTCTGTCCACAGATACATCAGGAATACACCTTCAGGCACAGAAGTGCATGCAGAATACCAGCTGAGAGTGGACAGGAGTACCTGACCAGAGGAAAAGAATATATAGAACCATGCAAAACTCAGTAGGATGAAGGAACTAGGGGGAAAAGCAGGAGTGTTAGTATGACTGCACTAATGTGGGGGAACTGAAGCAGGGGTCTGATCCCCACATTGGGGCAATTGTCTGAGTTGGAGGAGAAATGTTTAAGGCTGAGTGAAACAGCTGATCTGTGGCAGCCTAAATGGAATGAGAATCAGACAGTCCTTGCCACAACCATACATACCCCAGATAGGGATGTGGAGTTTTGGGATTGTGGAGCGGTCCCAGGGCGGGAGCTGCTGTTGACTGTGGAGAGATGGATCAAGAAGAGGTGAGGGAGGATATTGTGGTGGGAAATGCCTGTGGAGGAAAGCCAGGCAGCCATGGAAGCAAGGCGATACTGCTGAGTCATGTGTAGTG
This sequence comes from Okapia johnstoni, assembly GCA_024291935.2. NCBI lineage: Eukaryota > Metazoa > Chordata > Mammalia > Artiodactyla > Giraffidae > Okapia > Okapia johnstoni. The sequence continues at coordinate 60,955,858 of CM044320.1, forward strand.
GGTGGAGCCATCACCATAGCTTCTCTCTCCTCACAGGCCAGCATCAGCAGCTGAACAATAGAGAGGCTGGCCCATCAAGCACCTGAGGCACTGAACTACAGAGCAGGACCCCACCCAGGGTGCTCCTTTAAGTGACTGATCTACAGAGTAGCACCCCAATCAGGGTGTAACTGCCATTTGTCCGGGGTTCATCTTTGGCTTCTCATTTTTGGATATATTTTTTTTAATTAGTTTATTTTCTGTTTTTTAACTTTACAATATTGTATTTGTTTTGCCGTACATTGACATGAATCCACCGTGGGTGTACATGTTTTCCTCTTCCAGAACCCCCCTTCCACCTCCCTCCCCATCCCATCCCTCCAGGTCATCCCGGTGCACCAGCCCCGAGCACCCTGTATCATGCATTGAACCTGGACTGGCGATTCATTTCACATATGATAATTTACATGCTTCCATGCCATTCTCTCATATCATTCCGCTCTCGCCCTCTCCCATAGAGTCCATAATACTGTTCTATTTATCTGTGTCTCTTCTGATGTTTCGCATACAGGGTTATCTTTACCAATTGACTAAATACCGTATATATGTGTTAGTATACTGTATTGGTGTTTTTCTTTCTGGCTTACTTCACTGTGTATAATAGGCTCCAGTTTCATCCACCTCATTAGAACTGATTCGAATGTATTCTTTTTAATGGCTGAGTAATATTCCATTGGGTATATGTACCACAGCTTCCTTATCCATTCATCTGCTGATGGGCATCTAGGCTGTTTCCATGTCCTGGCTATTATAAACAGTGCTGAGATGAACACTGGGATACATGGGTCTCTTTCAAGTCTGGTTTCCTCAGTGTGTATGCCCAGCAGTGGGATTGCTGGGTCATATGACAGTTCTATTTCCAGTTTTTTGAGGAATCTCCACACTGTTCTCCATAGTGGCTGTACTAGTTTGCATTCCCACCAACAGTGTAAGAGGGTTCCCTTTTCTCCACACCCTCTCCAGCATTTATTGCTTGTAGTCTTTTGGATAGCAGCCATTCTGATGGGCATGAAATGGTACCTTATTGTGGTTTTGATTTGCATTTCTCTGATAATGAGTGATGTTGAGCATCTTTTCATGTGTTTATTAGCCATCTGTATGTCTTCTTTGGAGAAGTGTCTGTTTAGTTCTTTGGCCCACTTTTTGATTGGGTCATTTATTTTTCTGGAATTGAGCTGCAGGAGTTGCTTGTTTATTTTTGAGATTAATTGTTTGTCCGTTGCTTCATTTGCTATTATTTTCTCCCATTCTGAAGGCTGTCTTTTCACCTTGCTTATAGTTTCCTTTGTTGTGCAAAAGCTTTTAAGTTTAGTTAGGTCCCATTTGTTTATTTTTGCTTTTATTTCCAATATTCTGGGAGGTGGGTCATAGAGGATCCTGCTGTGGTTTATGTTGGAGACTGTTTTGCCTATGTTTTCCTCTAGGAGTTTTGTAGTTTCTGGTCTTACGTTTAGATCTTTAATCCATTTTGAGTTTATTTTTGTGTATGGTGTTAGAACGAGTTCTAGTTTCATTCTTTTACAAGTGGTTGACCAGTTTTCCTACCACCACTTGTTAAAGAGATTGTCTTTTCTCCATTGTATATTCTTGCCTCCTTTGTCAAGATAAGGTGTCCATAGGTGCGTGGATTTATCTCTGGGCTTTCTGTTTTGTCCCATTGATCTATATTTCTGTCCTTGTGCCAGTACCATACTGTCTTGATGACTGTGGCTTTGTAGTAGAGCCTGAGGTCAGGCAGGTTGATTCCTCCAGTTCCATTCTTCTTCTCAAGATTGCTTTGGCTATTTGAGGTTTTTTGTATTTCCATACAAATTGTGAAATTATTTGTTCTAGTTCTCTGAAGAATACCGTTGGAAGCTTGATAGGGATTGCATTGAATCTATTTTACTTAATGCCATAACAAACCACTTGTGGAATCCTTGTTCCTGACAAGAGATCAAGCCCTGAACCTTTGGAGTGGGAGCACTGACTCCAAGACCCTAGACTACCAGAGAACTAACCCTAGGGAATATCAGATAGTGAGGACACACACAAAGCAAACCACTTGAATACAAGACCCAGCATCACCCAACCACCAGTAGCACCCTGTGCAGGACGCCTCATCTAAACAAAAGACAAAAGAAAAATACAAATGCAGTCATCAGCAGACAGGATCACCACCCCACTCAGCCCTGCCCATCGGAGGAAAAGCAAACAAACAAACAAAAACTCAGCACAGATCTCCTCCTATATGAAGCTTACACAAACCACTGGACCCACCTTAGGACGGCAGAAACCAAAAGGAAGAAAGAATTCAACCTTCAAGACTGGGAAAAGGAGACCTCAAACACAGTAAGTTAAAAAAAAAATGAAAAGGCAGAGAAATACTACACAAATGAAGGAACAAACTGGAAACACAGAAGTCCAAATAAATGAGGAGGAAATAGGCAAGCTACCTGAAAAAGAATTCAGAATAATGATAGCAAAGATGATCAAAACCTTGAAAACAAAATGGAGAAAATGCAAGAATCAATTAACAAAGACCTGTAAGAATTAAAGAATAAACATACAGAGACAAACAACACAATTACTGAAGTTAAAAGTACCCTAGAAGGTATCAATAGCAGAATAGCTGAAGCAGAACAATGAATCAGTGAGCTGGAAGATAAAATGGTGGAAATAAGTTCTGAGGAGCAGAATAAAGTAAAAAGAATGAAAAGAACTGAGGATAGTCTCAGAAACCTCTGGGACAATATCTAATGCACCAACATTCGAATTATAGGGGTCCCAGAAGAAGAAGAGAAAAAGAAAGGGTATGAGAAAATTTTTGAAGAGATTATTATTGAAAATTTCCCCAACATGGAAAAGGAAATAGTCAATCAAGTCCAAGAGGCACGAAGAGTCCCATACTGGATAAACCCAAGGAGAAACACACCAAGACACATACTAATTAAACTAACAAAGACTAAACACAAAGAAAGAATATTAAAAGCAGCAAGGGAGAAGCAACAAGTAACATACAAGGGAAACCGCATATGCTTAACAGCTGATCTTTCAGCAGAAACTCTGCAGGCCAGAAGGGAATGGCAGGATATATTTAACATATTGAAAGGGAAAAGTCTACAACCAAGATTACAGTACAAGGGGCAAGGATCTCATTCAAAATTGATGGAGAAATAAAAAGCTTTTCAGACAAGCAAAAGTTAAGAGAATTCAGTACCACCAAGCCAGCTTTACAACAAATGTTAAAGGGACTTATATAGTCAAGAAATACAAGAGAAGAAAAAAGACCTACAAAATCAATCTCAAACAATTAAGAAAATGACAATAGGAACATATATATCAATAACTACTTTAAATGTAAATGGATTAAATGCTGCAACCAAAAGACATAGCCTGGCTGAATGGATATAAAAACAAGACCCATACATATGCTGTCTACACCTAGAAACCCACCTCAGACCTAAAGACACATATAGACTGAAAATGAGAGGATGGAAAAATATATTCCATACAAATGGGAAACCTGGAGTAGCAATCCTCATATCAGACAAAACAGACCTTAAAATAAAGAAGATTACAAGAGATAAGGAAGGATACTACATAATGATCAAAGGATCAATCCAAGAGGAAGTACATGACAACTGTATATATCTATGCACCCAACATAGGAGCACCTCAATACATAAGACAAACATTAACAGACATAAAAGGAGAAATTGACAGTAACATAATAATAGTAGGAGACTTTAACACCCCACTCACACCAATGGACAGATCATCAAAACAGAAAATTAATAAGGAAACACAAGTCTTAAGTGATACATTAGATGAGATGGATCTCATTTGTATATTCTGGACATTCCATCAAAATGCAGAAGAATACACCTTTTTCTTAAGTGCACATGGAACATTCTTCAGGATAGACCATATCTTGGGTCACAAATCAAACCTCAATAAATTTAAGAAAATTGAAATTGCATCAAGCATCTTCTCCGACCGCAACGCTATGAAACTGGATGTGAATTTCAAGAAAAAAAATTGTAAGAAACACAAACACATGGAGATTAAGCAACACATTTCTAAATAACCAACAGGTTACTGAAGAAATCAAAAGGGAAATCAAAAAATTTCTAGAAACAAATGACAATGAAAACACAACAACTCTAAACCTATGGGATTTAGTGAAAGCATTTCTAAGAGGGAAGTTTATAGCAATAGAATCCTACCTCAAGAAACAAGGAAAACATCGAATAGACAATGTAACTTTACACCTAAAACAACTGGAACAAGAAGAACCAAAAAACCCCAAAAATTAGTAGAAGGAAAGAGTCATAAAGATCCAAGCAGAAATAAGTGAAAAAGAAATGAAAGAAACGATAGTAAAGATTAATAAATCTAAAAGCTGGTTCTTTGAAAAGATAAAATTGACAAGCTTTTAGCCAGATTCATCAAGAAAAAAAGAAGAATCAAATCAACAAAATTAGAAATGAAAAAGGAGAGGTTACAAAAGACAATTCAGAAACACAAAGGATTATAAGAGACTATTAAGAACAACTATATGGCAATAAAATGGATAACCTGGAAGAAATGGACAGATTCTTAGAAAAGTGCAATCTTCCAAGACTGAACCAGGAAGAAATAGAAATATGAACAATCCAATTACAAGCACTGAAACTGAAGCTGTGATCAAAAATCTCCCCAAAAACAAAAGCCCAGGACAAGATAGCTTCACAGGAGAATTCTATCAAGCATTTAGAGAAGAGCTAATGCCTATCCTTCTAAACCTCTTTCAAAAAATTGCAGAGGAAGGAACACTTCTAAACTCATTCTATGAGGCCACCACAACTCTGATACCAAAACCAGACAAAGACAACACAAAAAAGGAATATCACTGATGAACATAGATGCAAAAATCCTCAACAAAATTTTAGCAAACAGAATTCAGCAACACATCAAAAAGCTCATACATCATGATCAAGTTAGGTTTATTCCAGGAATGCAAGGATTCTTCAATATATGCAAATAAATGTGATATACCATATTAACAAATTGAAAGGTAAAAACCATATGATCATCTCAATAGATGCAGGAAGAACCTTTGACAAAATTCAGCACCCATCTAGGACTAAAGCTCTTCAAAAAATGGGTATAGAAGGAACCTACCTCAACATAGTAAAGGCCATATATGATAAGCCTACAGCAAACATTATTCTCAATGGTGAAGAACTGAAAGCATTCTCCCTAAGATCAGGAACAAGACAAAGGTGTCCACTTTCACCACTATTATTTAACATAGTTCTGGAAGTCCTATCTACAGCAATCAGAGAAGAAAAAGAAATAAAAGGAATCCAGATCGGAAAAGAAGTAAAGCTGTCACTGTTTGCAGATGACATGGTACTGTAAATAGAAAACCCTAAAGATAGTATCAGAAAATTACTAGAGCTAATCAGTGAATTTAGCAAAGTTGCAGGATACAACATCAATACACAGAAATCACTTGCATTTCTATATACTAACAATGAAAAATCAGAAAAAGAAATTAAAGAATCAATCCCATTCACCATTGCAACAAAAAGAATTAAATATCTAGGAATAAACTTACCTAAAGAGACAAAATTGTACACAGAAAATTATAAGACACTAATGAAAGCAATCAAAGACAACATAAACAGATGGAGAGATATTCCATGTTTCTGGGTGGGAAGAATCAATATTGTGAAAATAACTATTCTACCAAATGCAATCTACAGATCAGTGCAATCCCTATCAAATTAACAATGACATTTTTCACAGAACTAGAACAAAAAATTTCATAATTCATATGGGAACACAAAAGACACTGAATAGCCAGAGCAGTCTTGAGGAAGAAGAATGCAGCTGGAGGAATCAACCTTTCCAACTTCAGATTATACAGTAAAGCTACAGTCATCAAGACAGAATGGTACTGGCACAGAAGCAGAAATATAGACCAATGGAATGAGATAGAAAGCCCAGAAATAAGCCCATGCACCTATGGGTACCTTATTTTTGACAAAGGAGGCAAGAATATACCATGGGGCAAAGAGAGCCTCTTAAATAAATGTGCTGGGAAAACTGGACAGCTACATGTAAAAGAATGAAACTGGAACACTTCATAACACCATACACAAAGATAAACTCAAAATGGATTAAAGACCTGAGTGTAAGACCACAAGCTATAGAACGCTTAGAGGAAAGCATAGGCAGGACACTCAGTGACATAAATCAAAGCAAGATCCTCTATGACCCACCTCCAAGAGTAATGGAAGTAAAAACAGAAGGAAACAGGTGGGACCTGATTAAACTTAAAAGCTTTTGTACAGCAAAGGAAACTATAAATAAGTTGAAAAGACAACCCTCTGGATGGGAGAAAATAATAGCAAATGAAACAACTGACAAAGGAGTAATTTCCAAAATATACAAGCAGCTCATACAACTCAATATCAGAAAAACAAACAACCCAATCAAAAAAAATGGGAAAAAGACCTAAACAGACATTTCTCCAAAGAAGACATACAGATGGCTAACAAACACATGAAAAGATGCTCAACATCGCTCATTATTAGAGAAATGCAAATCAAAACTACAAAGAGATATCACCTCACACTTGTCAGAATGGCCATCATCAAAAAGTCTACAAACAATAAATGCTGGAGAGGGTGTGGAGAAAAAGAAATGCTCTTGCACTGTTGGTGGGAATGTAAATTGATACAACCACTATGGAAGACGGTATGGAGATTCTTTAAAAAACTAGGAATAAAACCACTATATGACCCAGTAATCCCACTCCTAGGCATATACCCTGAGGAAACCAAAATTATAAAAGACACATGTATCCCGTTGTTTATTGCAGCATTATTTACAATAGCTAGAACATGGAAGCAACCTAGATGCCTGTTGACAGATGAATGAATAAAGAAGTTGTGGTACGTATACACAATGGAATATTACTCAGCCATAAAAAGGAATGCATTTGAGTCAGTTCTGATGAAGTAGATGAACCTAGAACCTATTATACAGAATGAAGTAAGTCAGAAAGAGAAAGATAAATATCATATTCTAACACATATATACAGAATCTAGAAAAATGGTACTGAAGAATTTATTTACAGGGCAACAATGGAGAAACAGACATAGAGAATAGACTTATGGACATGGGGAGAGGGGAGGAGAGGGTGAGATGTATGGAAAGAGTAACATGGAAACTTACATTACCACATGTTAAATAGATAGCCAACGGCAATTTGCAGTATCGCTCAGGAAACTCAAACAGGGGCTCTGTATCAATCTAGAGGGGGTGGGATGGGGTGGGAGATGGAAGGGAGGTTCAAAAGGGAGGGGATATGTGTATACCTATGGCTGATTCGTGTTGAGGTTTGACAGATAACAACAAAATTCTGTAAAGCAATTATCGTTCAATAAAAAACTAAATTAAAAAAATATGAAAAGAATACTAGTTGAAGACTTTGCTTACACTTGATATGCTAAGTACTGAGGGAAGCAGTGAACTGATGTCCCTACTCTCAAAGTTCCTACTCTCAGTGGAAATTAGTTCGGAGTGTTGAGATAAAAGGTCAATGCTACCTTCAGAAAAAAACAAACAGGTACAATTTGCTTGTATTTATTTACTTTTTTAGATATGTCACATTGATACTGCTTTTTCCATTATTTTGTTGAACTTTACAGAAGTCCTCTACCGGCCAGTAGTGCTAAGTAATTTCCATAAAAATGTTTATATTTAAATATCTAGAAATGCTGTTTGATAGAGTATACTTTTATATTCTTTCTTGAAATTTACTAGCCTCAGAAGTTCCCTAAATACTATCCACTAGATGAAGAGGCATGTCATAAGGAGAGGCTTTTGTTATAAAATAAAACTGTATGTAAAATAACTTTATAACCCCAAATATACTTCATGTAGCAGTTTTACAAATTAATTTTAAAATAGTCAATGGAATCCTTTCCAAAGATGGCAGTGAAAGTGAAAGTGAAGTCACTCAGTCATGTCCAACTCTTTGCAACCCCAAGGACTGTAGCCTACCAGGCTCCTCTGTCCCTGGGATTTTCCAGGCAAGAGTACTGAAGTGGGTTGCCATTTCCTTCTACATCCAAAGATTTCAATACAGAAAGCAAAATTCTATGGGAAACTATGCTTTCTTTGAAAATCTATTTCAGTTGAAATCATGATGTATTATGTTCAAAGCAAGGAAAATAATCTTGGCAGTAGAAATATGGTGCTCTTCTTGTTCCAAAATACATTCACATATATTTTGGAAAACAAATCATAATTTCATTGAATATGACCAAGTTCTAAAATTTCCTTGTTTAGAAATGTGCAAATTTGCAAATATGCAGTGAAAGTTGGGTTGCTTTAGACCAAAGAAAATAAATAATCCATGACCCCATCTAAAGGTCTTTTTGAGAAAGGCTGACTTTGGGACTTTTAATAATGCTATGTTGCTGATTATTGCTGTAATATTAGTTGTTGACTATTAAGTTGTCAATAACAGTTGGGGAGGGAGGGATTCATTCTGCTCAGGCAAATCAAAATCCTACTGCTACTGCGACTGCTGAGTCGCTTCAGTCGTGTCTGACTCTGTACGACCCCATAGACGGCAGCCCACCAGGCTCCACTGTCCCTAGGATTCTCCAGGCAAGAACACTGGAGTGGGTTGCCATTTCCTTCTCCAGCGCATGAAAGGGAAAAGTGAAAGTGAAGTCACTCAGTCATGTCCGACTCTTTGCGACCCCATGGACTGCAGCCTACCAGGCTCCTCTGTCCATGGGATTTTCCAGGCAAGAGTACTGGAGTAGGGTGCCATTGCCTTCTCCATAAATACACATTTATTGAGTGCTCAGGTATTCTGGGCATTGAGATATGGTCTTGAGCCACAAAGTTCAAAAGACTCAAAAGTTCTTGATGCAGAGAGAATTTCTTTCCTCAGTATCTGTCTAGGAAACATACATGAATCTTAATGTGTTGTACAATATACATGGCTGTGAACACTCATCAATACCCATCCATTCCTACCTGTTTTAGGAATGTGGCTTACTTTTTTCAGGTTTGAATAATCCTTTTGTTTAGCATTGCTAAGAAGTGAAGTGTCATATTAAATTTTCTAATATTTTGGGTAACTGATCTTAGTCACTAGTCAGTGTTCTTTTTAAGCAAACAGAAATTGCTCTTTGTACCTGAATATTGGGAACTGGACATTTCCCACCTGTCAGATAGGATAGGGAAGGGCAGGTCAAGAAGCCCACTGCCAATAGATTATTTGTTTTGTTTGCCCATCCAGCAATACTGAAGTGTGTGGTCATCGAGAGCATGAACAATAATGCTGTGTGCTTCTCATGCATTATCTTCTCAGCATCACCTATAACTGCCAGTAGAGAGTAACGGCCTCTTCTCTCTTTAGGATGTCACTAAGTGCCCCATTCTTTCCCAGTAAACACCCTAACTTCAGAGACTTGACAAAGTTTACTCTCAGTTCAACTTTCATAGTTATCCAGCCAACTATAGAATCACATTTTGGTTTTGATTTTCAGGTATCTCAACCATGTAGCTACAAGAAATAAAAGGTTGTTTCAGGACACTCCTAAAGGCTCTTTGTTTCTCTGACTTCGTGAGAATTTCAAATCTTTCCTTCTATAAGCTGCAGTGTTATATATTCAGTCAGCTCCCTGGTCCTTGTTGTCAGACTTTCTATGAAACTTTCTGTTGTGATAGTCATTTAGTCTTCCAGTGCTTAATTCTCTCTAGATACTTAATTCTAGGCAACTAGAAGTGGAAATTTAAGGAATGATTTTGCCACGGCATTCTGTGCACCGAAAGTCTTAATTCTTACTAGCAATGAGGTTATTACTTCTTTTAACTTCATTTAGATCACAGAACATATCCCACATTCTCTTCTTTGAGGTTCTGTTTTACTGAAGCTGCTGCCAATACTAAATGCCTGAGTTTAATGATTAAAGCAGGAATCACTCTCTATATTTCAAACATGAAGGGTTTCAAAAGAGGAAAGTAAGGACCTACACACCATCTTGAAAGGCCAGGGGGTCAGAATCAGAGAAGCCATTTCCTAGAGTGCCATCCTGAAACACTGAAGTGGGTGAATCTTAAGAGCTCACTGAGGCACCACTGAGAATCCTATATCTGCTGATTTGTCTGTATGAGAGGTTGGCAAACTATGGCCATGGGAAAAACTGAACTGCCTGTTTTTGTGCAGTGTGTGGGTGAGGAATAGATTTATTCTTTTAAATGATCAAAAAAATCAATATTTTGTGAGATGTGATTACATGGAATCCAAATTCAATGTCCATAAGTAAAAGTTTATTGAAACACAGCTATACTCACTTGTTTGTGTATTGTTTATGGCTGCTTTTGCTTTACAGTGACAGAGTATAGTAGTTGTGACAGAGACTGGCCTGCAAAGACTAAACTATTTACTATCTAGCCCTTTACAGAAAAGATTTGTTGATTCTTGGTCTATGGAGCTAACTGCAAGTACTTCTGCCAAATAATGGCTTTTCTTTCTCTTCTACTTTCCAAGTTCAATGAAAATGTCTCTTATTGGCAAGTCCTCATCATCATATGGGGAAAGTAATTTTGAGAAATGTCACTCTTGAGTTCTCTTCTGGATTGCAGAGAATCAGTAGTCCTGAGTTGACAACAAGCACTTGAGAATAGTCATAGTATGGTTGGTAATCCCCAAGACCACTTTTATGTTAAATGATTAGCTAGAAGGACTCACAGAACTCAGAAAAGCTGTTATATTCACTCTTACTTACGGTTTATTACGGCAAAGGAATACAGATGAACAAGCAGCAGAAGTAAAAGGATCAGAAGGCCGAGTTCAGGATAGACCACACATGAGTTTCTAAGTGTCTTCTCCCAGTAGAGTTACACAGTGTTTAATTTTCCCAGTAGTGACATGTCACAACATACATGAAGTATTTTCTATCATGGAGACTTAACCAAATCTTGGTGTCTATGGCTTTTATTGGGGGTTAGTCACATTGGCATGGTTGATTGCCAACGTGGGTGACCTTATTTACTCAATATTTAGCCCTGTTAAGGGTCAACTGGTTACTATTAACCTATGGCACACACCCCCCCTTAAATAAATACAAACTGTCAGCATAAATTATCTGGAGTGGCCCAAGGTCCTGAAAAAATGGAGATATTCTTATTAGGCAGGATGGTGCAAAGTTTAGAGATTATCTCTCAGGAACCAGACAAGGACCAAACTTTTCATTGGAATGTGCAAGATTTGGACAACCTATTAAAGATAATCCTTTATTCCAGCCATCAGTTCAGTTCAGTTCAGTTGTTCATTCATGTCCTTCTCTTTGCGACCCCATGAACTGCAGCACTCCAGGCTTCCCTGTCCATCACCAGCTCCCGGAGTTTACCTAAACTCATGTCCATTGAGTCGGTGATGCCGTCTAACCATCTCATCTTCTGTCGTCCCCTTCTCCTCCTGCCCTCAATCTTTCCCAGCATCAGGGTCTTTTCCAGTGAGTCAGCTCTTCGCGTCAGGTGGCCAAAGTGTTGGAGTTTCAGCTTCAACAAAGTCCTTCCAGTGAAAACCCAGGACTGATCTCCTTTAGGATGGACTGGTTGGATCTCCTTGCAGTCCAAGGGACTCTCAAGAGTCTTCTCCAACACCACAGTTCAAAAGCATCAATTCTTCTGCTCTCAGCTTTCTTTATAGTCCAACTCTCACATCCATACATGACCACTGGAAAAACCATAGCCTTGACTAGACGGACTTTTGTTGGCAAAGTAATGTCTCTGCTTTTAAATATGCTATCTAGGTTGGCCATAACCTTCCTTCCAAGGAGTAAGCGTCTTTTAATTTCATGGCTGCAATCACCATCAGCAGTGATTTTGGAGCTCCCCAGCCACTGTTTCCCCATCTATTTGCCATGAAGTGATGGGACCGGATGCCATGATCTTAGTTTTCTGAATGTTGAGCTTTAAGCCAACTTTTTCACTCTCCTCTTTCACTTTCATCAAGAGGCTCTTAAGTTCTTCTTCACTTTCTGCCATAAGGATGGGTGTCATCTGCATAGCTGAGGTTATTGATATTTCTCCCAGCAATCTTGATTCCAGCTTGTGCTTCCTCCAGCCCAGCATTTCTCATGATGTACTCTGCACATAAGTTAAATAAGCAGGGTGACAATGTATAGCCTTGACGTACTCCTTTTCCTATTTGGAACCAGTCTCTTGTTCCATGTCCAGTTCTAACTGTTGCTTCCTGACCTGCATACAGGTTTCTCAAGAAGCAGAGATGGTCTGATATTCCCATCACTTTAAGAATTTTCCACAGTTTATTGTGATGCACACAGTCAAAGGCTTTGGCATAGTCAATAAAGGAGAAATAGATGTTTTTCTGGAACTCTCTTGCTTTTTCAATGATCCAGCGAATGTTGGAAATTTGATCTCTGGTTCCTCTGCTTTTTCTAAAACCACCTTGAACATCTGGAAGTTCATGGTTCACCTATTGGTGAAGCCTAGCTTGGAGAATTTTGAGCATTATTTTACTAGCATGTGAGATGAGTGCAATTGTGTGGTAGTTTGAGCATTCTTTGGCATTGCCTTTCTTTGGGATTGGAACAAAAACTGACCTTTTCCAGTCCTGTGGCCACTGCTAAGTTTTCCAAATTTGCTGGCATATTGAGTGCAGCACTTTCACAGCATCATCTTTGAGTATTTGAAATATCTCTACTGGAATTCCATAACCTCCTCTAGCTTTGTTCATAGTGATGCTCCCTGAGGCCTACTTGACTTCACATTCCAGGATATCTGGCTCTAGGTGAGTGATCACGCCATCGTGATTATCTGGGTCATGAAGATTTTTTTTGTACAGTTCTTCTGTGTATTCTTACCACCGCTTCTTAATATCTTCTGCTTCTGTTAGGTCCATACCATTTCTGTCCTTTATTGAGCCCAACTTTGCATGAAGTGTTCCCTTGTTATCTCTAATTTTCTTAAGAGATCTCTAGTCTTTCTCATTCTATTGTTTTCCTCTATTTCTTTGCATTGATCACTGAGGAAGGCTTTCTTATCTCTCCTTGCTATTCTTTGAAACTCTGTATTCAAATATGTCTATGTTTCCTTTTCTCCTTTGCTTTTCGCTTCTCTTCTTTTCTCAGCTATTTGTAAGGCCTCCTCAGACAGCCATTTTGCTTTTTTGCATTCCTTTTCCATGGGGATGGTCTTGATCCCTGTCTCCTGTGAAATGTCACGAACCTCCATCCATAATTCATCAGGCATTCTTTGTATCAGATATAGTCCCTTAAATCTATTTCCCACTCCACTGTAGAATCATAAGGGATTTGATTTAGGTTATACCTGAATGGTCTAGTGGTTTTCCTCACTTTCTTCAATTTAAGTCTGAATGTGGCAATAAGGAGTTCATGATCTGAGCCACAGTCTGCTCCCACTCGTTTTTGCTGACTGTATAGAGCTTCTCCATCTTTGGCTGCAAAGAATATAATCAGTCTGATTTTGGTGTTAGCCATCTGTAGACTCACTGAAATTTGGATCTCTAGGAACGTCAGAGATTACCCAATGAATCCTTCTTTTTTTTATAGATGAAAAAAATAGAGGCTTTGGAATCAAATAGATGTGGTTTTAATCCCAGTTTCATTGCTTACAAGCTGCATGGTCTTGAAAAGTTATTTAACTTCTTTAGGCCCATTTTTTCCTCACAGATTGATGATTAATAAGTTCATAGTAAGGACTAAGTGGTGAGAAAAATTAAGTCAGATTAGTGGTCAAAACATGGTAGGTATAGACACAGGAGACACTCCCTGCACCCCCTGATTTGATCTACAACTAATAAGACATTCAGAACTCAGCAAAGACATTCATAACTCAGCCAAGGTGTTCCAACACACCAGGATGCCAGAGAGATCCATACATGTGTACATCTGAAGTTAGGGGACTGGAGCACATGGAAGAGGCAGAACTGGGGAAATAGGAGGCAGTGCCAGTAATCGTGGCCCCCAGCCATGGAAACTGAGCCCATAGCCCTGGAAAACTAGTAGCAGCAGAAGAGCAGGCACACATGACTTTAGCCTCCTGGCCACAGCAGCACCTATGGCCATAGGGAGCTGGGCAGGAGTGGTGGCAGGGTCTATGACCCTGGTTCTTCCAGCCGCTGTGGCGCCCAAGACTCTAGCATCCCTACCCAGGGCAGTAGGCTTGTGATTCCAACAACGCTAGATACACAGCAGACACCCCTGACCCTTGTTCCCTCCCCACCAACCTACCCCTTCTGCAGTGGTAGTGCCCGCAACCTAGGTGATCTTGGGTATTGTGGAGGTGCCTGCCAACCTGGTGCCTTCAGAGGCAGCATCCAGGACAGAAGCAGCAACAGCAAGGCACTAGCAATCCTGGAAGCACAAGTCCTCGCAACCTCTGGCAGCGGTGATGGAGAGTGGAAAGTGTTGCTTCTCAAATACAGCCAGAGGCTACTCAGGGAAGAGAAACCAGAGCTTGTGCTATAGAACCACCAACTTAAAAAAGAAAGTCCTATAATTATCAACCTGTTAATTTTCAGCATTAAATTAAACAGTGATTCACCTAAATAAGAAATGTGTTCCCTACTTCAAATGTGCTGTCAGAGAAACAACTCGCCAAGCACCATGAAAAACCACCGTAACACAGTGTTGCAAAAAGAAAATAACACTTCTCCTGAAACCAAACTTACTCATGAAGTGTTGTGATCTAACAGAGAGAGAATTCAAAATAGCTGTTTTGAAGAAACTCAGTGAGCTACAAGAAAACAAGAAAACTCAGAAAGGTAGTTCAATGAGTTCAGGAGTGAAATGAATAAACAGAATGAATATATCACCAAAGAGGTAGGAATGATAAAAAAAAAAAAACCTGGAAATTCTGGAGCTGAAAAACTCAATACAGTAAGTCCCCTACATATGAACCTTCGAGTTGCAACCTTTCAAAGATGCAAACTTGTTTGTATGTTCAATTACATAAGTTAGTGCATGTGTTTGGCTTACATTGTCACATGTGTGTATCTCCTACAAGTGGTTGTGCTTTTGTGTACTTTAGTGTACCATACTATATAAGGTACAACAGTACCATGTCTTTATTTCAAGCCCAGGATGTCTGCAAGCCTCAAAGCAGTGGTATATAGCTGATTATGTTAATTGGGTATCTGGGCTAACTCTGTTGGACTTACCAACAGATTTGACTTAAAAATGGAACTCATTTGTATGTAGGGGGCTTACTGTAAATGAGATGAAGAATGCACTGGGAATAGAGCAAATGATATGGAAGATAGAAATAGCCAGTTTGGAGAAAATAATCTAGAAACAGAACCTGCCTCCGCCTTTCTGCTCTTCCCAGTGATCCCTTCACCCCCACGCTCGGATCTGTCAGTGCTCAGTGCTCCCGCATCCCATCAGACCCCAATGTGGCTTCTGGGTTGATTTGAGGGTGTCCGTCCTTTTTGACTGCACTTTCATTGCCTTTGGTCCTGGGCTTGCCCTCTGCATTTTGTCATCATCACCGAGTCTTTGAGCATCATCTTCCTCACCATCAGAGCTTTCTTCTGCTTGTGTCTCTGTGGCTTTCCTCCCTTGTTTGGTTCATGGCAGCAACCATTACTGACAACACAGATGGACCAATACAGAAATATCTGCTGATCTTAGGAGTGTTAGTCTCAGTCCTTATCCAAGAAATGTTCTGGTTTGCATATTATGAACTTAAAAGACCCAGTGAAGGTTTGAAGAGTATAAAGCCAGATGAAACAGCACCCTCGGTGGATCTGGCTTATGTTTCTGGCTTGGGCTTTGGAATCATGAGTGGAATATTTTCCTTTGTAAATACCCTGACTCCTTGGGGCCGGGCACAGTGGGCATTCATGGAGACCCTCCCCAGTTCTTCCTAAATTCAGCCTTTAGGATACTGGTTATCACCTTGCTGCATGTGTTCTAGGGCACTGTGTCTTTTGATGGCTTTGAGGAGAAAAAGTGTTATGACTATCTTGTGGCTCTTTCCTCTGCTGGTGTCAGCCTGGACCTTCATGAATCCCCATTACAATTAAATCTGATGTCAGCATACATAATCGTGATTCTTATGGGCATCTGGGCATTCTTTGTTTTTGGAGGCAGCTGCCAAAGCCTGACACTCTGCCTCCTCTGCCAAGACAAGGACTTGCTCCTCTTCAGTCAGCACTCAGATAACCTGTGAGAACCAGCACTTACGAAACAGTAAACTGCCTTTTTCTAAAAGTCCCCTTTCCTTGTGGAATTTAGAAAAAACAAAACTATCTAGATACAAATGACTTTCATGCAATGGCTTTCTGAAAGGGATGTATCAGTGGTGTAGAGCCTGGCTGCACATTAGAATCATCTGGGGAAACAAAGAATATACTGATTTTTGAGTTCCACCCTCCAGATTTAATTGATCTAGGCATTTGATAATTTTTTAAAGCTTCCTACATGACTCTGAGGCTCAACAAGGTTGAGAACCATTGATGTCCAAATAAGAACTTCCTAAGAACATCATAACTGAGTAAGAATCAATGTTTAGCTATCTCCTAACTCAGCTTGTGCTAAGCAAGTATGTATCTGAATGTCAAATCCTGGTTAGCCTTTGTCTTTTTTAAGTTCTGAAGTGACAAAAGGATAAAGGGCTGTCATGTCTTCACGTTTCACTAGTATCCTGTTTTATGAGAATATGGTAGGGTATGTTTCTAACTACAGTGATAAATTGTACTGACTTACTATGATCATTTAGCCAAAGGAAGCTATTGATTAATTAATAGGAGTATTTTTCTGTAGATTTTCCATTTTGAGGATAGATTCCATCTCTTTAACTAAAATCCAATTATTTTCTGACTTCCTGGGAAGATATTATAAGAACAAAAATTTTTGTGCAACTTCTGCAAGTCTTTGCTGGGCTTAAGTCTTTTCATGTGCTCCACCCCAGGGCGGTGTTTACTGGCTGAGTGCTAGTTGCCCAACTAGTTGCAGTAGAGAGCATAGTTCTACCTCTGAGCAGTTCTACAGGTTTCTGAGTGATGTATCCTGGGACAGACTTCACTGGAGCTGGTGCAAGTTTACTGAAAGCAGAAAGAAAACAAGCCAATAGGGTGGTGTTAGTATTGCTGCTGTAATACTAACTAGCACTCTCCCCCAGTGGTATAGTGGAAAATCGGCAATATGTCTTACACTGCCAAGTTCATGCTTTTACATATTCCATCTAATCTTAGATCTGGTATATGTCTCTGGGTTTTGGTAGCAGATACAGCATTCCTTTCATAGGAATATCTAAGATGTTTGTTCAACTTCCAAACAACTCCTTTGGTTTCCTTTATATAAAGAGTAATTGTGCCTTTACTAGCTAGAAGTTGTTCCCAGTTGATGGTTTTTAGGGAACTGATGCTGTGAAATGGAAATTCCCTACACATTAAAGTGAGAACCTCTGTGAATCCTCTGTGTGCAGTAGAACATCCGAAGGACATAGAAGCAGTTAATAGAGCTTACCAATGACATGAGGGGTGGAAGAATTTGACAGTACTGTGGTGAGGAAGAATAATGGTTTAATATGAAAACACAGCCAGTATTTTGGGCTAGTCATACATCTTTCCAGGGACCAGAACCTTACACAGGAACTAGAGCTCTATCAATGAAATCTCATGTTTAAATTATTAGAATTTTTCAACCTAGGTATGCAAGAAGAGTAGATTTTCTAGCAAGGCTGTGAACAGTCCCATAAGCAAGTATAGTTATTCCTCTAAAGTTTACTTCAGCACTAATACCAATGCCTCTGGGCTTCCATGGTAGCTCAGTGGTAAAGGAACCGCCTGTAATGCAGGAGACAGGGGTTCTATCCCTTGTCCAGGAAGATCCCACATGCCGTGGGGCAACTAAGTTCAAGTGCCACAACTACTGAGCCTGGGCTCTAGAGCCCTCGAGCCACAACTACTGAAACCTGAGTGCCCTAGAGCCTGTGCTCCACAACAAGAGAAACCACTGCAGTGAGAAGCCCGAGCACCACAACTAGAGAAAGCCCACACGCAGCATTGAAGACCTAGCGCAGCCAAAAATAAAAATAAATCATGAAAAAAATACCAGTGCTTCCACTGGGGTTTGCAACTGTCCACCTTTATGCGAGATTTTCTTTAGACTAGCTGAGTCATAGAAGAGTCAAGGACTTAGAGACTGAATAGTGAAATTTACTGTGCACATTGGAGGGGAACAAAATACTCATTTAATTAATTGAGCTTCCTTCCTATTGGACTAGCCATACATCTAGTGTGATGTTCTTTGATGAACAGGATAAGAAAAATACAGGGTTGGCTATTACTGTTGACTTACAAATTTCTTAAATGGGTAGTCTGATAAAATATTTAATGATCTGTAGAAATAGCTGAGAATATTAATGTTGCTCATACTTGAGCTCTGAGGATGTCCTCTGTGTATTAATAGTTTAATATTTAAAGTAAAGAATCTGGGATATTGTAAAATCTCAGGTGTGAAAACATCTCAAGTAAGAAGAAAGAAATTTTTTTTGATGGTGACTGTTATCCTAGTTCAGGAAATTATTTAATACTCCCTGCTGCTGCTGCTGCTGCTGCTAAGTTGCTTCAGTCATGTCTGACTCTGTGCGATCCCATAGACGGCAGCCCACCAGGCTCCCCCGTCCCTGGGATTCTCCAGGCAAGAACACTGGAGTGGGTTGCCATTTCCTTCTCCAATGCAGGAAAGTGAAAGGTGAAAGTGAAGTCGGTCAGTCATATCCGACTCTTAACGACCCCACGGACTGCAGCCTACCAGGCTCCTCCGTCCATGGGATTTTCCAGGCAAGAGTACTGGAATGGGGTGCCATTGCCTCTCCGTAATACTCCCTGATTACCTGTGAATTTGTGAGCATTGTCCTAGTCAGCTTAGGAATTATTGTTGCGAATAGCCATGCTTTGCCTGATGCCAAGGAAGCCCAGAGAGGAAGTAGTCTTCCTCTGTTGCTGTGTATATATATTGAGATGTGCTTTTTTCCCCTTTTTTGCATTTGTTATCTATTATGAGCTTTATGAGCCCTGATTGTATTTGGAGAGAAGGTGGTGGTGTTAATCTTGTTTGCTCTCCTCCACACAAGGCTTTCTTTCTCAGCTCAGAGGGAAGTGTGGCTAGAGTTAAAAGTTGAGCTTGGAATTTGAATGTTGTTGTTGCACTTCACTATGTTGCCGTGTGAATAACAGAGATTGATTTTGGCTCTCTAATAAATTTGTAGTCATTTTGTGTTCATTTGAATGAGTAGTTGTAACTGAAGAAGCTTTGTTACCCTTGATCCTGGCTTGCCTGACTGGCAGTATACTAGGAGCAGCCTCTTTTAGAGCATTTTGGTGAAAACATGGCTGAAAGGAATAAATGGTATCTACCAACTGTAGAGAAAATGGCTTTTGTTCCCAGTGTTAATATTTTTTTGCTTAAGTGCATTTCAATGTTTGAGAGTGGCAGATACACATCAAAAATGCTGGGTGATCTTATCGGTAGAGTTGGTGCGGATGGACAGTCATGACAGAAGTTTCCTCCTATCTGCTACTCTTCCCTCTCACCTCTCACCTCAGGCTAGCCCTGTGGTGGGATCAGCAGTCAGAGAGGGCCTGTGGGCTCCAGGGAAGCCAAGGTAGCAGCCTGTCTTGGGCATCTGAAGCCTGCCTCCTGAGTAGAGCTTATTGCGAGTGCTGGCTTTCTGTTGGCTAAGCTTTTCCTGGGCCCTACCATTCCTAACTGCAGGTAGATAAAGTAGATGTCACAAGAAAACACTTTTAAAGTTCTTTGGTTAGAGCACTTTGTTTATGATTGCAATGTTTATGTTTCTCATCTAATAAAAAGCATTACTTTATTGCATTACATTTTAGTGTTTATTTTATTTTTAAAAATTATTTATCCTTAACTGTGCTGGGTCTTGAGCAACGAGCAGCGGCTGCATGGCACTGGAGCGGCAGAAAGGAGATACCCCACATCCAAGGTAAGAGAAACTACAGTAAAACAGTAGGCGCTGAGAGAGGGCATCAGAAGGCAGACAGACTGCAACCACAATCACAGAAAACTAACCAATCTAATCACATGGACCACAACCTTGTCTAACTCAATGAAACTAAGCCATGCCGTGTAGGGCCACCCAAGACGGACAGGTCATGGTGGAGAGTTCTGACAAAATGTGGCCCACAGGAGAAGGGAATGGCAAATCACTTCAGTATTCTTGCCTTGAGAACCGCATGAACAGTATGAAAAGGCAGAAAGTTAAAAGAGTTCCAACATCTGCTGGATCATCGAAAAAGCAACAGAGTTCCAGAAAAACATCTATTTTTGCTTTATTGACCAGGCCAAAGTGTTTGACTGTGTGGATCACAATAAACTGGGGGAAATTCTGAGATGGGAATACCAGACCACCTGACCTGCCTCTTGAGAAACCTGTATGAAGGTCAGGAAGCAACAATTAGAACTGGACATGGAATAACAGACTGGTTCCAAATAGGAAAAGGAGTACATCAAGGCTGTATATTGTCACCCTGCTTATTTCACTTATATGCAGAGCACATCATGAGAAACGCTGGGCTGGAGAAAGCACAAGCTGGAATCAAGATTGCCAGGAGAAATATCAATAACCTCAGCTATTCAGATAACACCACCCTTATGGGAGAAAGTGAAGAAGAACTCAAGAGTCTCTTGATGAAAGTGAGAGAGGAGAGTGAAAAAGTTGGCTTAAAGCTCAACATTCAGAAAACTAAGATCATGGCATCTGGTCCCATCACTTCATGAGAAATAGATGGGCAAACAGTGTCAGACTTTATTTTTCGGGACTCCAAAATCACTGCAGATGGTGATTGCAGCCATGAAATTAAAAGACGCTTACTCCTTGGAAGGAAAGTTATGACCTACCTAGACAGCATTTTAAAAAGCAGAGACATTACTTGGCAACAAAGGTCAAAGCTATGGTTTTTCCAGTGGTCATGTGTGGATGTGAGAGTTGGACTATAAAGAAAGCTGAGCACAGAAGAATTGATGTTTTTGAACTGTGGTTTGGAGAAGACTCTTGAGAGTCCCTTGGACTGCAAGGAGATCCAGCCACTCCATCCTAAAGGATATCAGCCCTGGGTGTTCATTGGAAGGACTGATGTTGAAGCTGAAACTCCAATACTTTGGCCACCTGATATGAAGTGCTGACTCATTTGAAAAGACCCTGATCCTGGGAAGGATTGAAGGCAGGAGGAGAGGGGGATGACAGAGGATGAGATGGTTGGATGGCATCACAAACTCAATTGATATGGGTTTGGGTGAACTCTGGGAGTTGGTGATGGAGAGGGAGGCCTGGTGTACTGCGATCCATGGGATTGCAAAGAGTCAGACACGACTGAGTGACTGAACTGAACTGAACTGTGCTGGGTCTTGGTTGCTGTGTGTGGGCTTTCTCTAGTTGCAGTGAGCAGGGGGCTACTCTTTATTGTAGTGTGCATGCTTGTCCTTGTGGTGGCTTCTCATTGTGGAGCACAGGCTCTCGGTGCATGGGCTTCAGTAGTTGTGGTATGCAGTCTCTAGAGCCTGGGCTCAGTAGTTGTGGTGCATGGGCTTTGTTGCCCTGTGGCATGTGGAATCCTTTCAGACCAGGAGGGATCAAACCAGTGACTGCTGCTGCATTGGCCAGGTGTTCATTCTTATAGATACCCTGGCAGTGTACTCACACATAAAAAGCAACAAAAACCAAAAAGTCACAAGCAAAAGAATTCAACCACTTCTTACAGTGTTTAAAGAGGGATAGGTAGGCAGTGTCTCTTTGTCATCAGTACAATAGATACTTCCACTTGGCAGTGTACTCACACATAAAAAGATAATTTGAAACAACAAAAACATATTAAAAATTAAGCGAGAATCCAAATAGTTTTCCAAAGTCCTATCCTGTGGCCAGTTAATTGTTTTAAAAAGACACTTTCTTCACAGAATAAGCATTACCCTGAGGGATGCATTATCACGACAACAAAAATCATGTTTAGCATCTTTTTTGTTTTGACTGTGAAAATTTTAGAACATTAAGCACAATTTTCCCATCCTCAAATTTTTCCAGATAATGAAATATCTGTGGATTAGGGAATAGGCAGAGAATTGACTGCCCTCTTGAACTAATAAAATGAGATGGGAGGAGGGGGTGAAGGTGCCTGTCCTCTTTTTGTAAGGTGGTGCCACCTACCTAAAGAAGGGCAAAAGTAAAAGTATACCCAATACAACTTAATTTACACATTAGTTTTCTTCTGAAGAATTTTAAATGGCTTCATAATTAATTTCTTATCACCACGTATTTCTTTGAAATATAGCTATCTATTCCTTTACCTTTTCAGCCAGTGAGCATTTTTGAATGCCCATGTTATGTTGAGTCACTGTGCTGCTATGGATTCCTTCTAGGGTATTTTTTAATTTAAATGATTATGTTGTTTGTCACTGTTGGTTTATTTCTTATTTCTTCTAGGCCTTTGTTAAATGTGTAAAATGTTCCTTACATTTTCTCTATTCTATTTCCAATATTTTGAAACTTCTTTACTATCATTACTCTAAATTCTTTTTCAGATAGTTTGCCTGGACGGACAGGATAGGGGGAGGGGAGGGAAGCTAGGGAGGAAGCAGAGTTAGGTATAATTATGACCGATTCCCTGTTGTTGTATGGCAGAAACCAACACAACATTGTAAAAATTAAACTAAAAAAAAAGTTGCTATGCTAGATGCTGTTGATATAAAAGTGAAAATCCATCATCCTTGACTACTGGCCTGTAGAACTGCCATCTAGTGAAAGAAAGATGTGAAAAGGTAGGTAATTACGCAAGATGCAGTGTATGTAATATGTTAAGGATAAGGATACTAATTTGCACAACACATTATTGAATTATTTAAACTCGTCTCTAGGGATGGGGACATAAGTGTGTAAGGAGTGAGAAAGGGGTTCTTGTGGATGGAACTCCTTTTCTGCATGCTGCAGGGTACACAAAGTTAGCTGTGCAAAGGAGAGGTGCGGCCGTGGGAGGCAGTAGTCCATCCGTGCGGGAGCCGGCAGAGACAGCCTGAGCAAGGGCAAGGTGGGCGAGATCTCAGTGGTACTCAGTGGGGTGTGAGCTCTGCACAGTGAGGAGCTGCTGGAGGTTAAGCTTGGAAATAAGATTAAATGAGAAAGGTATTGAAGACTAGACTGCTGAAACACCTGGTTCTTAAGTAACTGGTGTGTCTGAATTCAACAGCCAGTAGTCAAATTGGAACTTAAATAATTATTCTTAGCAGTTTGAACTTTATGAAGCTGGAGGCAGAATTGTATTAGTTTTTCTGAAATGACTCCATCTTATCATGTAAAATGCTTCGTGTTGATGTGAGGCAGTAGGAGATAAAGTGACTTTCAGTTACATTAATTTTTCAGTGAGCCAATAGTGGACTTAGAGGAAATTAGTTGATAAAATCTCATAAAACAATACATTTATCAGGGATGTATGGAGCATCTATACTCTGGCGGATTCCATGTTGTGGGCACAGTGCACATGGCTGGTTGCCCAGGCATCATCAGTTCCCTTTCTTCCATCCTTCTAATAGCACCCAGTTTTGCTCTGGGAGACAACTGTTCTCTTTGCTGTGGAGCAGCCCTGCAGTTTTGGTGCAGTTGAACCCACCTCCAGCTTCCCAGGTGGTGCAGTGGCAAACAGTCCACCTACCAGTGCAGGGGATGCAGGAGACATGGGTTCAACCCTTGGGTCAGGAGGTTCCCTTGGACTAGGAAATGGCAATCCGCTCCAGTATTCTTAACTGGAAAATCCCATGGACAGAGGAGGTGTCCATGTGTCGTAAAGAGTCACGGTGTCGTAAAGAGTTATAGTGTCGTAAAAAGTGACGGACAAGACTGAGCACATGTGCACACACCCCTCCACACACACCAGCTGTCTACTCCTAGCAACTTGTGAGATCATCTTACATGTCCCAAGGACTGGTTGAGAGACCCCAGGTGTAAACCAATCAGTGCATTATTTTATCCTGGCCAGAGGGTGGTGCAGTCTGTTCAAAGCTCAGCATTTCTGTCCTGAGCTCCAGATTCAACTTTCAGTGATGTGAACAAGGAAGCAGTTCTGGTTGCGGCGGGCAGCCATCTAGTCCCAATGAGAGTAACTAGTCCGGAGACTAAGCCGGTATAAGGAAGTGGGGGGGGGGTGCCAAGGGAGCTGGGGAGAATGGAGCCAGAGCCCTGGTGAAGCCAGACTTTCCAGTATCATGAGCCATCCAGTGCCCTCTGTTGTTTGCCAGTTGGTTTGATTGTCAATTGGTTGGTTGGTTGTTGGTTTGCTTGCTGATGCAGGGAGTTGAAAGGAAGTATAAAGCTTAGTTCTATGTCTTTGCATTATACAGGAAATATAAACGTTGGTTCTTCATGCCATGCCATGCTAAGTTGCTTCAGTCATGTCCAACTCTTTGCGACCCCATGGACTGTAGCCCACCAGGCTCCTCAGTCCATGGGGATTCTCCAGGCAAGAATACTGGAGTGGGTTGCCATGCCCTCCTCCAGGGGATCCTCCCAACCCAGGGATCAAACCTATGTCTCCTGCGACTTCCGCATTGTATGCGGATTCTTTACCACTGAGCCACCGGGGAAGCCCTTTATTGTTTATCTTTAAGCTTAATTGTGGAATAACTGGGTTTCCTCCCTTAACCTTTTCTGGCAGGCAATATTAGCAAGAGGAACGTTTCTTTCTTTTTCTCTTTATTTTTAAAATTTTGTAGATATTGCGCTCTGAAGAATCTGACATTTTCCCTCAGGCTCTATTGAAGGGAACGCAAGATGATGTGCATTGCCTGAGAGAGCTGGAAGAAAGCCACAGAGGACACAGAGGGAAAATGACTCCAACTTCCCCTGATCGCTTTCCCAGACAGACTGACCCTGTTACAAGCCCCCCTGGGTGTTAAGACATGGTTTTCTGTACTTGTAGCAAGAGGCTGATGCTTGAGGTGAAGATTTGTGTATCAGTGCGATTCAAATTAGTATAAACATTGCTGACCAATTAGTAGGGTGGGTCTTCCAGGGGTTTATGTGCCCAAAGAACTGAGGAAACTCTCAGGCGAGATTTCATCTTCTGAGAAGTCCAGGAGGCTGGCTTGATATAATGAACAAAACCTTAATTTTCAGAGCAGAGAAATGATTTCCAGGGGAACCCCCAAGTGGACTCATGTGTGGTTCTTGAGATGGGAAAAAGAGCACTGTGGGTTAAAATGAAAGCAGCTGAGAAAGAAAGAAAGAGACGTGAGAGAGAGAAGAGAAGAAGGTAAAGAGGGAGGAAGGAAGCAGGAGGGAAAGGAGGGAGAAAAGAAAAGAAGAAGAAAGAAAAAAGCATGTGGCTCGGTGTCAGTGATTTCCTGTGGGCTGTGGTCACTCTCCCCTGAGCTTGGGTGTCTGCTGCTCTTCCTGGCGTGGCTATATCTCTAGCCTAGTCAGGGTAATAGTGACAACTGGAGTGCTGACAATTAGTTATTAAAAAAGCAAACAATCTAAAACTCCAAACAGGCTAAAACTCCATGATGATAAAAGGAGATCAGAACAGCAGGGAATATAGTTAGAAACAATCGTCTGGAAGGAAAGGGTGCAATGTCATGAAATTACTATTTCTTCAGACATTCACAAGGTATCCAACTTGCTTTCCCCAGAAAAATGGGAGGGGAAAGCTGTATTGCTCTTGGTGCAAAATAACACTAATTTGGTGGATTTGTAAAAGAATATCAAGTGGTTCTTCTCTCAAAAGAAATTCTGGTGCCAAAGAAAAATATGTCATGTGGGAAATTATCTTGATGCAATGGTAGCATCTGAGTACAGTCCAGGCAAGATATCGCATAGGGTCCTAGAGCAGAAACCTCACAGGGTAAGTCAGCATGCGCCAATCACGTGATTTATTGGATCAACAGGAAACATCTGTTGAGTAGACAGAGAAAAGAGGTTTGGGGTAAGTTGACATACTTAGGGTGGAGTGAAATGACTACACTACTGAATCCTATGTTCTTCAACCATTCCCAAGTCCTCTGTCTCTCCTTCTCTATTCCCTCTCTCCCTCTCCTTTTCCGTACTTCCTCTCCCACACTGTCTGTCTATTGCATCAGTTTTTCCCTGGGTGTGTGGAGTCAGCACAGCTCTGTTGCCACAGAGGCAAGGATGCCTGCCACAGCTGGAGCTCACCGATTAGCTTGCTGGGCAGCCTTGAGCTGTATTTCTTTGGCAGAGTACATGCAAAGCCAAAATAGGGCCCCAGTGGCAGGCCAACTGAGAGGTGAAATGTGTCAGTCTGAAGGCAGCTTGATTTGTACCTCATGATTTGGGCTTTCCATCATTTTCCGCATATAAGTAAATGTTCTGAATGTTCCATCTTTTTAAAAGCAGGTATTTCAGTCCTTCTGTCTGTAACATGTCTTACTGATTGCCAGCTATCTGTACTTAACCAGATTCACATCTTGTGAATTCTGCTCACGTCTCACATGCTGCTTGCTTACTCACTATCTTTATTTAGCACATCTTATGAGTTTTAGGCATCCTACTCATTGTTTCTGGTCTGTCCAGTAGCACTGAGTATTCTCTTTCAATATCAAATACACAGTACAGATAATACGTGGCAACTGCCTCCCACAAAGAACACATCACCGTTTTTACCATCACCTGCATTTCAATGAATGAAGTAAGCAAAACAAGCTAAGGATATACTGTGTATCCTTCAGCATCTTAGAAATGAAGACCACTCCTCCTACTGCTGCTGTCATCCTTTACTGAGGGTTTCTCTATCCCAGCTAAATGTTTACATCCATCTTCATATACAATCTCACAATGAACCCATGAAGTAAGTATTATTATATCAGGTCTACAGGTGAGACAACTGAGGTTTGGAGAGGGAATATGACCTATCGGGGTCCAGTGGTATGGGGGAAGTAGAGTAGGAAGGGAGCCCGAGACTGTCTGACCAGCAAATCCTCCTTCTGGTCATTAGACTAGGCTTTCCTTCTCTCGGAGCCTCTTAGGGACCCCAGCATCCCACTTCTTAGAGCCCCTCTCCCACTCCCTGCACATCATCTGTGAGGGCTTCACTCCTACAGGGACCTCCATGGTGGCTTATTCTGTTTGAAAACATTTTATTGAAGTCTAGCTGGTTTACAATGTAATGTTAATTTTTGTTGTACATCAAAGTGATTCAGTTAAACGTATATATATATATATATATATATATATATATATATATATATATATATATATATACTTTTTCATATTCTTTTCCATTATGTTTTATCGCAGCATACTGAATATAGTTCCCTGAATTATACAATAGGACCTTGTTTTTTTATCCATCCTATGTATTATAGTTTGCATCTGCTAACCCCAAACTCCCAATTCATCCCTTCCCCTGGTCCGTGGCAACCACAAGTCTATGATATATGTCTATGAGTCTGTTTCTGTTTTGTAGATAGGCTCACTTGTGTAGGATTTTAGATTCCACGTATAAGTGATATCATATGGCATTTGTCTTTCTCCTTCTGACTTACTTCACACCTAGTATGATAATCTCTAGGTCCATCCATGTTGCTGCAAATGGCATTGTTTCATTCTTTTTTAATGGCTGAGAAGTATTTCATTGTATATGAGTACCACATCTTCTTTATCCATTCATCTGTCAATTGGACATTGAGGTTGTTTCGTGTCTTGTCTGTTGTATAAACAGTGCAGCTATGAGCATAGGGGTGTATCTTTTTCAATTATAATTTTGTCCAGATATATGCCCAGGAATGGAATTGCTGGGTCATGTGGCAACTCTGTACCAATTTATTACTACATTCTAGGGTAGCTTATTCTTCATGTGCTCACTTCACATAATGATGTAGCATTAAATTTCAGGTCACATCAGAAGAAAATGAAAGAGAATAACTAATTTTAAAATAAAGATCCACATGGCTCATTTAGTTGAAAGTAGGTGTAAAGTAATGTGTAAAAAGGAATGGCCAAATTGTTTAGTTAGCAAAGAAAAACCCTGTATCAGGGAGAGGCAACATCTATTAATAAAGGACAGCACCCATGTGATGAAGAGAGTAGCTACAGTATTCTGGGTGTTATTATGAGCCAGGCACAGTACACATGTTATTTTAAATCCACAAGCACTCTGAAAGTTGGATATACAGAGAGGAAAGTGAGGTGCAGTCTGGTTTAATCATGTGTTCCAGGTCACCGGGCTAGGAAGCAGAGCGGCTGGGTTTTGATCTCAGGTTGTCCCTGCCTTTACTCACCAACAATCTGCACAAGAGGAAGATAGAATGTGGTGAGTAGAAGTGATGGTAGAGGTCCACAGGACTTGTTTTGGGTCTGTTTCAAAGAGAAGCAAATGAAAGCCTTTGAAATTGAAATAAAAGAAGTCAGAATTATATGTCTCCTACTGAGAACTAAAGGATGCAACCTTTGTTTATCCAAAGTTATCCAAGTTCAGTATAGTATATTTCTATGCCCTGAAATGTTTAAAATCTTTTTTGGGGTGGTTTTCAAAGATCATTGGCTGGATTTATTAAGCTAAAGACAAAGATCTCAAGTCAGATTACTGTTAAATATTCTGAGCTTTCTCACCCGTGGTCCAAGGAGATCAGAACTGTTAAATGTATACCACATGTGTTCTTATGTGTTTGTAAATACAAATCTTAAATTTCTATGTGTTTGGGTACATCATGTTATGTAAAAATAACTTAATTATAAAATGTCATCAAATAGGACTAGGCTAGTGGTAAAAATAATTCATCTGTTGGGACCTATTGTCAGTCATTTCAGACCTCTACTCAAATTGAATTCACTGGAATTTCTTTCTCATTTTTTCCTTTCCTGCCTTGAATTACATTTTTTCCCCCACTGACTATATAATATCTTGGTTTAACTTCTGATGGCTACGCTAGTTGTCATAATTGATATCTTCCACTGCAGCTGTTTTTGACCAGCTTAAATTAAATAAACACATATCTGAAAGCTTCTAAATCTAAACACATTATTAAGTTGCAGTCTTCCACAGGTCACAGGGTGAGCAAAATGGGATTACTGGCAAAATGGGATTTTAACTGTGGTAGACTGTGTGTAGGAGAGCTGTCGTGAATTTGTCTTCATGGAAAACTAGTTCTGCATCTGATTTCTGTCAAAGAAAATGACCTAAACACCACTCTAAAGCAAAAATCATCATTTTAGGCAGCAGTCTTTAATTGACTTATATAATTGGTCAATTTTTCAGCTAAATTATGTTGAAAACTCGTCAGGACATTACATTGCTTAAAATTTGAAATTTTGAGCATGTATTACTAAGTTTTAAGAGCTATAGTGGAAAACTAACAATTATTTTCAAAACGTCAGGCTAAAAGAATCATTTTTTGAGCTTTGAATTGTTTGTGGGAGGGAGCAGCACAGAACTATTTTCTGAAGAAAACCATGGCCTGCCTGTAGGGACTCTCTTGCCCATTTCTGTGCCGAAGGTGTGGTGAATCTCTGTAAAGGGCATTCATCCTGGCGAGGCTTTTTTTTATATATATTAAAGTATAGTTGATTTACAATGTTGTGTTAATTTCTGCTGTAGAGCAAAGTGACTCTGTTATATATACACACACATATGTGTTCTTTTTTATATCCTTTCCATTATGGTTAATCAGGGTATTGAATATATTCTCTGTGCTATGCAGTATAGGATCCTGTTGTTTTCCATTCTGTATGTAATAGTTTACATCTATTAACCACAAACTCCCAGTCCACCCTTCCCGCATATCCCTCCACCTTAGCAACCACAAGTCTGTTCTTTATGGCCATGATTCTATTTCTGTTTCATATATATAGGTTCATTTGTGTCATATTTTAGATTTCACATATACGTGATATCATATGCTATTTGTCGTTCGCTTTCTAACTTACTTCACTTAGTATAATAATGTCTAGTTCCATCCATCTTGCTTCAAATGGCATTATTTCATTCTGTTTTTTTTTTTTTTTTTTAAAAAGAGTAGTATTATGTTGTATATATGTACAACATTTTCCATATCCATTCATCTGTCAATGGACATTTAGGTTGTTTCCATGTCTTGGCTATTGTAAATAGCACTGCTTTGATCATAAGGGTGCATGTATTTTTTTTGTATTATGGTTTTGGCTATATATATTCCTAGGAGTAGGATTGTTGAATCATATGATAATTCTGTTTTTAGTTTTCTGAGGAACCTCCATACTGTTTTTCACAATGGCTGCACCAGCTTACATTCCCACTAACACTATAGTAAGGTTCCCGTTTCTCCAGGCTTTCCTGGTGGCTCAGGTGGTAAAGAATCCGCCAACAATGCAGGAGACCTGGGTTTGATCCCTGGGTTGAGAGGATCACCTGGAGGAGGGCATGGGAACCCACTCCAGTATTCTGGCCTGGAGAATTCTATGGACAGAGGAGCCTGGAGGGCTACATACAGTCCATGAGGTCCAAAAAGAGTTGGACATGACTGAATGACTTTCACTTTCCATTTTCTCTATATCCTCTCCAGCCTTTGTTATTTGTAGACTTTTTAATGATGGCCATTCTGACTGATGTGAAGTGCTACTGGTGAAGCATGTTGATTTTCACACGATAACATCCTTGTTCTCTTTTTCTCAGTTGCTTGTTAAATCTTACCAAATTACTTTTATTAAATGCCAGGAATAATGACTGCAAACTCCTATGACCAACTCTCAAAGGAATGTTGTGGGATCACTGACTCCCCTGGTATTCTGAATTCTATGCCTGAATCAAGACAAATCATGAGGAACCACATGGTGCCGGGCCTCATAGAACTGTTCTCTCTTGGGTGCTGTCCTCTTTCAGCTTGTTGGGATATTAAGCTACCATGGGATGGTCACTGTTGAATTTATAAGTCGCTAGCAAGGTTCTTCCTTGCCATCTCACATACATCTTCCTTTGTCAACCTGGCTTTGGTGTCAGTAGTAGAAACCAGGGAATTCAGCCTAATGATCTCTTCATCTGGGTGGCTACCTGACACCCCTTTGACTGTAATTTACAGTGGGGTGGATTGGTGACAATGGGATATTTTGGAACAGTGGTCCATCACTTTCTGAATATCTACTCAAAAATGTTTCCTCCTCGATGTTGTCTAGTTTCCTAAATATCTCCTCTTTCAAAAGCTGCCATCCTCTCACACAGAACAACAGTCTTTCACTTAGGATGATAGATTTCTGGCCTCATGTTCTTCTTCTGTCTTATGTTTCTCCCAGATCTTAACAGTTTCTCCATTCACTTTAGCTTCTACTGACTTCTCAAGAGGGACAGCTAAACACTGGTCACAGATCAGGAGAAGGGGAGGAAGTGATGAGTGATCCAATTCCATTTGAAGTATCTAAAGTCAAACACATTTCACCATTTAATCTTAAATGTCCATCATGTTTAGAAGCAACTTCAATACCCACTTCAAACGGAGCTTAACGAGCCAAGTTCAGTCTAGGGTTCATTTGCAGTGCAAGGTAAATGTTATCCTTTCATATCTTTCTTTCTATCCCAAAGCTCAGCTCTACATCTCTTGATAACAGTTGTTAGTTGCCTTGAGGAATTTCTCCAAGACCTCCATAAAGAAAATTGTAAAACTTTATTAAGATCTATAAAGCAGAAACTGAATAAATAGACGTATTATGTCTAAGACAATGGCATAAATATGCCAATTCTTCACAGCTTGAATTGTATATTCAAATAAAGTGCAATCAAAATCATGGAAAGTGCTAGGTTATTTTCACAATTTAGACAGAAGACAAAAGGGTAAAAAATAGCTAAGATATTTCTGAAGTATGGGGTATCAGTAATGTGAAACTGTGATTAAGACAGTGAGATTATTAGAGGATAGGGAGAGATCTGGGATGGATATTCACATAGTATAAAAGTACTCCCAAATACTTTTTAATTAGGTTTCAATTAATAGGCTGGAAACACTTATTATATAACTTTATAGTAGGGAAATTGTCCAGACATGAAATTATCCAGTTAATAAAAGTTAAGTTCACCAGTTATGAGGCAAATCAACAAGATGTGCCTCGATAAATGGCACACTAAGAAGGGCACAGAATCACTTCTTTGCTATTCTGGCCAAGAATGCATAACCTAAAGGTAAGTATGAGGAAAGCCCCAAACAAGAGACTATCTACCAAGTAACTGGCCTGTTTTTTTTCAAAAGTGTCAAGGTCATGAAAGGCAAAAGACCAAGGAACTCTTCTAAGCTGGAGACTAAAGAAATATGACAGTGACAGCAACATGTGACCTGAGATTACATCCAGGTCCAGGCAAGAAACTGGACAATTAGCATAATTTGAATGGAGTGTGTAGTAACGTATCAATGTGATTCTCTTGAGTTTGATCGTTGTATTTAGCTATGTAGGAGACTATCTTTGTTTTTAGGAGATACACACAAGAGTATTGATGAATGATGGGTCGTCATGTCTGAAATGATTCAGAGAAAAAAAACCACACACATGTGCACATACACTCAGGAAGAGAGAGAAGAGAAAGAGAAAAATAAGGCAAATGTAACAAAACATTAACAGCTATGGAATGGGTAAACAGTATGCATAGAAATGCTTTGCATTCTTCTCTCAACTTTTTGTAAGTTTAAATTATTAATAAAGAGATAAAAGAGTACATCAGGAGCTCCTACAAATAAAAAGAAAAGCATAAATGACACACCATGAGTTGGCGGGGTGGGGGGGAAACATAGGCAAACGTTTCACACAACAGGACATACCAGTGGCCAGTAAAGCTGGGATGACATTTAACATCATTTATGGCTCTGGTCAAGACCATAATGAGGCATCTTTTTGTGTCCATTTACTGTCCCAAATTTAAAAGTCTAAGCACATCAAGTGTTGAGAGGATTTAGTTTCAAATGATCTATTATAAATTGCTGTAGGGAGTATAATTTGTTGCTGTCACTGTAAACAACAACTTGTCATTTTCTCAAAGTGTTGAACATTTGCATAGCCTATGACTCAGCAATTCCACACTAGGAGTAGAACTTAAAAAAAAAAAATTCTCTAATACTTATGCACTTGGGGACCTGGGCAGCATCATCAGAGAAGTACTATTTGCAATAGGAAGAACCTGGAAAGAATTCACATGCCTGTCAATGGAAGAATAGGTAAGAGAACTGTGGTACATTTGCACCATCAAGAATTTTAGCAATGCAGTATGAAACATTCAGAAAGCTAAGATCATGGCATTCTAGTCCCATCATTTCGTGGCAAATAGATGGGGAAACAATGGAAACAGTGACAGATTTTATTTTCTTGTGCTCTAAAATCACTGCAGATGGTGACTTCAGCCATGAAATTAAAAGACACTTGCTCCTTGGAAGAAAGTTATGACAAACCTAGATAGTGTATTAAAAAGCAGAGACATTACTTTGCCCACAAAGATCTGTCTAGTCAAAGCTAAGGTTTTTCCAGTAGTCAGGTATGGATGTGAATGTAGGACCATTAAGAAAGCTGAGTGCCAAAGAATTGATGCTTTTGAACTGTGCTGTTGGAGAAGACTCTTGAGAGTCCCTTGGATTGCAGGATCATCAAACCAGTCAATTCTAAAGGAACTCAACCCTGAATATTCATTGGAAGAACTGATGCTGAAGCTGAAACTCCAATACTTTCACCAACTGATGCAAAGAGCTGACTCACTGGAAAAGACCTTGATGATGGGAAAGATTGAGGGCAGAAGGAGGAGGGGACGACAGAGGAAAAGATTGTAGGATGGCACCACTGACTCGATGGACTTGAGTTTGAGCAAGCTCTGGGAGTTGGTGAAGACAGGAAAGCCTGGCGTGCGGCAGTCCATGGGATTGCAAAGAGTTGGACATAACCGAGTGACTGAAAAAAAACAATATGAAATGGAAAAAGAAGCCATCCCCCAATCACACACAGCATGATGTCATTTTTGTGAAGTGAAAGTAACTAAAATATTTAAAATGATGAACATATAATAGATTCATAAAACTAGAAAAATTAAAACTAGTGAATACACAGGATGTGTATTTTTATTGTCATAGAGCAACACACTTATTTAAAGGTGAATTCGTGTTTCTCCAGAAAATAAAATAAAAATTTGGTAAGTTTTAATTAAAAGACCTTTAAGAAAAACTTTTATTCACCAAGTGTCCAAAGTCTTACTGTTTAGCCTTATCCAGTAAACCTGGATTCCTTATCTAGGAAACCCAGTACACAGATTATTCCTGTATTTTTTGTGGTTAACAAATAAGAACTTTTATAATTCTATACTAAAATACAAGCTCCGTAAAGACATAAATTTTTGTCTTTTGTGTTTACTATTGTGTCCCAAGGGTCTATAGAAGATAGTCAATAAATAATTGCTGCTAAGTCGCTTCAGTCGTGTCCGACTCTGTGTGACCCTATAGACGGCAGTCCACCAGGCT
Organism: Okapia johnstoni; assembly: GCA_024291935.2. Taxonomy (NCBI): domain Eukaryota; kingdom Metazoa; phylum Chordata; class Mammalia; order Artiodactyla; family Giraffidae; genus Okapia; species Okapia johnstoni. The sequence continues at coordinate 60,990,373 of CM044320.1, forward strand.
CCCCCGTCCCTGGGATTCTCCAGGCAAGAACACTGGAGTGGGTTGCCGTTTCCTTCTCCAGTGCATGAAAGGGAAAAGTGAAAGTGAAGTCGCTCAGTCGTGTCCGACTCTTTGCGACCCCATGGACTGCAGCCCACCAGGCTCCTCTGTCCATGGGATTCTCCAGGCAAGAGTACCGGAGTGGGGTGCCATTGCCTTCTCCGAATAAATTACGCAGTAAATAATTACCCTTGAATAGTAAGTGAATGAATGAAAATCTCTATTTGCCAGTGTTTTTAAAGGGTAACATTGCAGTAACACAAAGTGTCCAGTGGGTGGGGCTCATGCCGCATTTTGATGACAGAGTACAACAAATCAAGAATTGAACATTTTTTTTGATTTTTCCATGTCCCTGGGTGTATTTTAGGTGGTTTTGTGGGGACTCTGTAACGAGTTAGATTTTCTTTGAAGTATACTGATTGGTTCCAAACTTAAACCTTTTTAGTTTGGTATTTAATTATGTTTGTTTAACAACTTTCTAGTGTGTGTGTGTGTGTGTGTGTGTGTGTGTGTGCATGCGTGTGCTTAATTGCACCTAACTCTTTGCGACCCCAACCAGCTCCTCTGTCCATGAAATTTTCCAGGCAAGAATACTGGAGCGGGTTGCCACTAACTGTTCCAGGGGATCCTGTTGACCCAGGGATCACACCAGTTTCTCCTGTGTCTCCTGCATTGGCAAGCAGATTCTTTACCCCTGAACTGCCTGGGAAGCCACAACTTTCTAATAGAAAATTTAAATGTTTTGGGTTTTGAGTTAATAAGTGAAAAGTTTGTCCTCTTTAGGAAGTTCAACTCTGTTGCTAAAATTTTATTTAAAAATTTACTTATGGGTTAAAAAACTAAGAGTTAAAGAATGAGAAAAATCACTTTGAAAGAGAATGAGAGGTCAAACAGTGATAAAGAATGTAATATGAATGGTGATTGCTGCTGCTGCTGCTGCTAAGTCACTTCAGTCGTGTCCGACTCTGTGCAACCCCATAGACAGCAGCCCACCAGGCTCCTCGTCCCTGGGATTCTCCAGGCAAAAACACTGGAGTGGGTTGCTGTTTCCTTCTCCAATGTATGAGAGTGAAAATTGAAAGTGAAGTCGCTCAGTCATGGCCAACTCTTCACGACCCCATGGACTGCAGCCTACCAGGCTCCTCTGTCCATGGGCGTTTCCAGACAAGAGTACTGGAGTGGGGTGCCATTGCCTTCTCTGATGAATGGTGACTACACTGACACTTTTGAAAGGAAAGGAGAGTCAAAGCAGTTTTCTCTATCATTTAGTTAAAAGTCCTGGCATTCATGTGAATGCGGTGTACTTCAGTTACATCATTAGATTTGTTCAGTTTTCATTTTTTATTGAAGTATAGTTTGATTTATAGTATTAGTTTCAGGTGTATGGCATAGTGACTCAGTATTTTTTAAATTAAAAGTTGTTACACAAGAATTGCTATTATTCCCTGTGTTGTACAATGTATTTTTGTTGCTTATTTATTTCATATGTGGTAGTTTGTATCTCTTAGCCCCCTACCCCAATCTTGTCCCCCTTTTCCCTCTCCCCACTGGCAGCCCTTAGTTTTCTGTATCTGTGAGGCTGCTTCTGTTTTGTTATATACATCGATTTGTATTAGTTTTTAAATTCTGCATGTAAGTGATCTTGGGTGCTAGGGGCTCAATCATGTCTGACTCTCTGCGACCCCAAGGACTGTAGCCGCCAGGCTGCTCTGTCCGTGGGATTTTTCAGGCAAGAATACTGGAGTGGGTTGCCATTTCCTGCTCCCGAGGGTGTTCCTGACACAGGGATCGAACTCACGTCTTCTGTGACTCCTTCATTGAAAGGGGTGTTCTTTACCACTGAGCCATCTGGGAAGCCTATCATTCAGTATTTGTCTTTATCTGACTTATTTCACTAAGCATAACATTCTCTAGGCCCATCTACTTTGCTGAAAATGGGAGAATTTCATTCTTAGTTTTCTTTCTTGAGTCAGTTACTAGATGTTTATCCTCATACGGCTCCTGTACATCTGCTTACTGGGCCTCTTCCTCTCCCCTCTTTGCTCTTTGGGTGCACTTCCATACAATCTCCAGATCTGTCATTTGTAGTATGTGCACGTCCTTCCTTTTACTTCTTGTTCAGTGGAACAAGTGGTCTTGCTTGAAGACCTTGCTTTCCCACCTTCTCTTAAGCTGCTTTCCCTTCTGCACTCTCTTACCACTGGGCCTGGACGAGGACAGGAGGAGCCAGCTGGCTCCTCAGTGCCATCCCTAATCATTCTCCCTTCCACCTCCTGAAAACCCTGCTTTGAAGTCCTTGCCATCAGATTATTCTACAGCCCCTGCCTGCTGCAGTCCTCTACTTCCGGTCCCTCCTCCTCATTTCTTTAATATTTTTAGCTCCTGGCTCACTGCCCTTTTCTGCTTAAAAGTCCTGGGATGCTTGTTGGTTATTTCAGTATCCAGATGAATGATCTTTTCAATGCCCTAACCCTCAGCTCGGTTGTTTAACCTTTTCTCCAGGGATCTTGTCCTTTCCCTTATCTCAGTCATTCACTCCCACGGTCATACCTTTGCCCTTGTGTTTATCAAAAAATTAGTTCCTACCTTACTGTCAGTTTCAAGCACCTACTTTCCCATCACCACATGCTGTTTTGCTAGCTGACTCTCTCTGATGTGCGTTCCTCACTTTTCCAGCCCCACCAGGCCTTCAGTCCATTGATTGACCACCTTTTTGTCTTCTCTCACTCTCCGTCTTAACCTCATGTTACAGCCTTACCTGGCCTGGATTCCATGCTGTGACATCATAGTATCCCCCAGATGCCCTTGCCTCATTCTTCGGCACAGATGCCTGGAAAACCCCAGTCCTAGTTAAATCTAGCTCTCTGCCTACTCCACGCCTGCCTCCTTGCAGCCAAACATGATGAATTAAAACCCTACACCCATGACTATTGAACTCACTGAAAATTATCCCCATTAATCTCAAGTGACCCCTCCCCATTGCCTAGCAGTCCTACTCCATCTTTTTAGTTCATGCCTTCTGCTTTTTTTGGACCCTTGTTCTTCAAATTGGGTATTTACAAAGTTAAATAGGTGAGAACAGAATAGAACTGAGTGGATTTCACAGCACATAATAGGAGTAAATATTATGTCATGAAATGCTTATTTCAGTTATTCATATACTGCTTTCCCCCTTATCTCTGGGGTATATGTTCAAAGACCCTGGGTGGATACCTGTAACAGTGGATAGTCCTGAACCCTATATTTACTATGTTGTTTTCTATGGATACATAGCTATGATAAAATTTAATTTATAAATTTGACACAGTAAGAAATCAACTACAATAACTAATGATAAAATAGAACAGTTATAACAATGTACTGTAATATGCAAATGTGATCTCTCTCTCTCTCTCAAAATACCTTATTGTACAGATTGAATGCCTTTTCCATCTTAAGCACTTATCATGCAGTTTGAGGTGAAACAGCAAAAATTCCTCTTTCCTTCTTCACAGTTTCACAGATTTGTTCTTATTGAAGATCTTAGAAACATCGGCACTCAATTTTATTTTTCTGTATTAAGTTGAGAACTTTCACCTTTTCAATTAAAGGAAGCACTTTGAAGCTTCTTTTTGGCAGATCTGAATTGCTGCTCTTGTGCTTTGGGGCCACTATTGAGAAAATAAAGGTGACTTGAACACAAATGCAGTGTTCCTACATCAGTCTGTCTGATGGCCGAGAGAGCTAAGTGACGAACAGGTGAGGATACGATGGACAAAGGGATGATTCCTCCCTGTTTCAGCCCAGTCCCTCCATGGCTTCCTAAATCTCATCAATCCTCAACTTCTCAAAGATATTACTTATTATGGAATTATGTAGTAATTAGTCATAACCCCTGTCAGCTTCTTTATGATGCATCATCAATTTTACCTTCTCTGCTAGATAATTTTTATTGTTCAGTTCAGTTCAGTTCAGTCGCTCAGTCGTGTCCGACTCTTTGCAACCCCATGAACTGCAGCACGCCAGGCCTCTCTGTCCATCACCAACTCCCGGAGTCTACCCAAACCCATGTCCATCGAGTCGGTGATGCCATCCAACCATCTCATCCTCTGTCATCCCGCCCCCAATCCTACCCAGAATCAGGGTCTTTTCCAATGAGTCAACCCTTCACATGAGGTGGCCAACGTATTGGAGTTTCAGCTTCAACATCAGCCCTTCCAATGAACACCCAGGACTTATCTCCTTTAGGATGGACTGGTTGGATCTCCTTGCAGTCCAAGGGACTCTCAAGAGTCTTCTCCAACACCACAGTTTAAAAGCATCAGTCCTGCGGCGCTCAGCTTTCTTCACCGTCCAACTCTCACATCCATACATGACCACTGGAAAAACCAAAGCCTTGACTACACGGACTTTTGTTGGCAAAGTAATGTCTCTGCTTTTCAATATGCTATCTAGGTTGACCATAACCTTCCTTCCAAGGAGTAAGCGTCTTTTAATTTCATGGCTGCAGTCACCATCAGCAGTGATTCTGGAGCCCCAAAAAATAAAGTCTGACACTGTTTCCACTGTTTCCCCATCTATTTCCCATGAAGTAATGGGACCAGATGCCATGATCTTAGTTTTCTGAACGTTGAGCTTTAAGCCAACTTTTTCACTCTCCTCACTCACTTTCATCAGGAGGCTCTTTAGTTCTTCTTCACTTTCTGCCATAAGGGTGGTTTCATCCGCATATCTGAGGTTGTTGATATTTCTCCCGGCAATCTTGATTCCAGCTTGTGTTTCTTCCAGCCCAGCGTTTCTCATGATGTACTCTGCATATAAGTGAAATAAGCAGGGTGACAATATACAGCCTTGACATACTCCTTTTCCTATTTGGAACCAGTCTGTTGTTCCATGTCCCGTTCTAACTGTTGCTTCCTGACCTGCATACATACAGGTTTCTCAAGAGACAGGTCAGATGGTCTGGTATTCCCATCTCTTTCAGAATTTTCCACAGTTTATTGTGATCCACACAGTCAAAGGCTTTGGCATAGTCAATAAAGCAGAAATAGATGTTTTTCTGGAACTCTCTTGCTTTTTCAATGATTCAGCGGATGTTGGCATTTGATCTCTGGTTCCTCTGCCTTTTCTAAAACCAGCTTGAACATCTGGAAGTTCATGGTTCACATACTGCTGAAGCCTGGCTTGGAGAATTTTGAGCATTACTTTACTAGCGTGTGAGATGAGTGCAATTGTGCGGTAGTTTGAGCATTCTTTGGCATTGCCTTTCTTTGGGATTGGAATGAAAACTGACCTTTTCCAGTCCTGTGGCCACTGCTGAGTTTTCCAAATTTGCTGGCATATCGAGTGCAGCACTTTCACAGTATCACCTTTTTTTTATTAATATGAAACTTTCTGTTCCATAGTTCCCACCTTAAGAACAAATATCAAAACTGAACAAATCCTTTGGTGATTTCTCTTTAGCTGCTGTATCATTTCTCTGCTCCCCTTAACAGCAAAGCTCCTTTAAAAGGTTGTCCACAGGTGCTCTGTCTGTAGCTCTACATTTCCCGTTTTTGTTTGTCCTTACTCCAGTGCCCTTTTATGGTCACTATCCTGCCAAAACGTTTTAATCAAAGTGATCAGTGACCTCCATTTTCTTAAATCTGATGAACCTCCTTGGGTGCAATCACACCCTTCTCCTGGAAACGCTTTCCCCACTGACTTTCAGGATGCCAAACAGTGCGTTCCTGTTCTCCCCAGTTTTACCTCCTACATCACATGTCATTTCTGGTGAATATTGGAGTGCCCATGTTGGAGTTCCCAAGATCTCAGTCCTTGGGCCTTTTCTCTTGTTTATTTATACATATCCCTTGGAGATTTCATCTAGCCTCATGGCTTAAAATAGCATCTATATACCAATGATTCCCAAATTTATAGAACACAGACCTTATCCTTGAAACTCCAATTTATACAGCCAGTTGCCTCCAGCCTCTTCAGTTGGTTGCTTCACAGGTGTCTCAAGTTACGATCAAATGCCTTCCTTGTCCCTTCCATCATCTTCCCCATCTCAAGTGATGGAAATTTCAGGGTGAAAGCCTTAGTGCCAATCATGGCTCCTTTTTTTTTTTTTACACACTACATCCAGTTGATATCACCAAATTCCACTGGCTCCCTCTTCAAAATATAACCTGAACTCAACCACTTTTTTTTTTTAACCATCTTTGCATCTTGGAATCAAGCCACTGTGTGTGATAAGTGTTGGGGATATAAATATGAAAAGGCATGCTTGGTTGAACTCATTAATGCAATATAGAAGATTAGTGTCATTAGGGAATAGTAACTATAGGATGAGACATGGGGTTGGGAAAGGCTTTGTAAATGAATTGGCATTTGAACTGGACCTTGAAGGATTAATAGAAGTTAGCCAGGTGAATACAGGTAGAAGAGAGTTTCAGATATAGATGGTAGGGTATGGGGGTATGGTATGACCTGGGAATTGTAAGGGATTTGAGGAGGTTGAGGACATTTTCCTTGTTGGTACCAAGCCCTGAACGCTAATAGTGGAGCACTTGAGAGAGAACCAGGATGTAGATGTTTTCAAGAAGCATTTTCAGTTCATTCAGTGACCATTTAGAAGGCAAATGTGGGTCAAACATGTGCTATATAGTCACATAGTCACATCTCTGATGTTTTGATGAATGTCTTCCTGACTGTCAAACCTAAAAATAGTTTTAACACTTGAAGTTCTTTAAACCCTAACCATACATAATACAGTCCATTTTGCCCAGAGTTTTAAAACAAATACAATTACATTGCCTGTGATCTTAATAATTTTAGGTTAATATAGTAAACAAAAACTTATTGCATATGTTCAGTATACTAGCCACTGCATTAAGTGTTTCAAGGAATAAAAAAAAACAGTATGTCAAGCCAGGACTTAACATACTCAATGGAAGAAACTTAAATGCATATTACTAAGTGAAAGAAGCCAATCTGAAAAGGGTACATACCATGTGATTCCAGTTAATATGAGAAGACAAAAACTGGAAGGACAGTTTGTCTGGAAAAGACAAAACTATGAAGACAACAGAAAAGATCAGTAGTTGCCAGGGGCAGAGATGTGGAGGGATAAATAGGCAGAGCACAGAGGAATTTTAGGGCAGCGACAATCGTCTGTATGATATTATAATGATGGATATATGTTGTTATACATTTGCCCAAACTCAGAATTTACAACACCAGGAGTGAACCCTAAAATAAACTATGAACTTAAGATGATTATGATATATTAATGTAAGTTAATCCTTGGTAAAAACTGTAGTATTCTGGTGAGTGATGTTGATAATGGGGGAAACTATACATTAGTGGGGGCAGGGAGTATAAGGGAAATCTTTCAATTTTGTTGTAAACCTAAAACTGCTTACTTTAAAAAATAAAGTAAAAAAAGGTCAAGGTTTATATTCACAAGGGTATTATTTTCTTTTAAGAAGTAACATGCTAGAGATACCGACTTCCCAGCTAGTGCTAGTGGTAAAGAAACTGCCTGCCAGTGCAGGAGATGTAAGAGACACAGGTTTGATCCCTGGGTTGGGAAGATCCAGGGTGGAGGGCATGGCGACCCACTCCAGTATTCTTGCCTGGAGAAGCCCATGGACAGAGGAACCTGACATGCTATAGTCCACAGGGTTGCACATAGGACATGACTGAAGCAACATAGCATGGATGCACACATGTGATAGAAATATTGATCAATCTACTGTATAACACAGGGAATTATATTCGATACCTTGTAATAAACCATAATGGAAAAGAATATGAAAAAGAATACATATATGTATAACTGATTGCTATGTATACAATAACATATACATGTATATGTATACAATATTGTATACATATATGTATAACTAATTGCTGTACAGCAGAAATTAATTTAACATTGTAAATCAATCATACTTCAATAAAATAAAGAAATATAGATCAGAAAGCTAGAAAGAATTTTGCCTTCCTGAAAGTGTCCATTCAAGAAATTTTGAAACAGTAAATAAAACAATGAAGAACAACTAAAGAGCCTCTTGATGAAAGTGAAAGGAGAGTGAAAAAGTTGGCTTAAAGCTCAACATTCATTAAACTAAGATCGTGGCATCCAGTCCCATCACTTCATGGCAAATAGATGGGGAAACAGTGGAAACAGTGGCTGACTTTATTTTGGGGGGCTCCAAAATCACTGCAGATGGTGATTGCAGCCATGAAATTAAAAGACACTTACTCCTTGGAAGGAAAGTTATGACCAACCTAGATAGCATATTGAAAAGCAGAGACATTACTTTGTCCACAAAGGTCCATCTAGTCAAGGCTATGGTTTTTCCAGTGGTCATGTGTGGATATGAGAGTTGGACTATAAAAAAAGCTGAGTGCCGAAGAATTGATGCTTTTGAACTGTGGTGTTGGAAAAGACTCTTGAGAGTCCCTTGGACTGCAAGGAGATCCAACCAGTCCATCCTAAAGGAGATAAGTCCTGGGTGTTCATTGGAAGGGCTGATGTTGAAGCTGAAACTCCAATACTTCAGCCACCTGATGCAAAGAGCTGACTCATTTGAAGAGACCCTGATGCTGGGAAAGATTGAGAGCAGGAGGAGAAGGGGACGACAGAGAATGAGATGGTTGGATGGCATCACCGACTCAATGGACATGAGTTTGGGTGAACTCCGGGAGTTGGTGATGGACAGGGAAGCCTGGCATGCTGCAGTTCATGGGGTCGCAAAGAGTCGGACACGACTGAGCGACTGAACTGAACTGAGATAAAACAATAACTTATAGCAGTTAATTAGCAGATTCAAAATACTAGCATTTACCAGTCTATAAGTTTATCAGTGTAAGTTTATCATTGTAAGCTCTGGTGTAGATATCTATTTTTCCTTCCTAGCTTCTGTTTCAGAAGATATGTCTTTTTTCATGTTCAAGGTTAGTCTTTCACTCAGGCCCTTGATGACTTTCTGCTGGTTTCCTCTGGGATGCTGAGTCATCATTTACTCATTCGTGTATTCAGTTAGCAGACCTTGGACACTTGTGTGTCAGGCACTATGCTGAAACTGAGGAAGAAGAAAAGAAAAAGACAATCCAAGTCACCACAGAGCTCATTTTTAGTGAGCATTCTTTCATTTTCCTTTTTGTTTGCTCTAGTGGCTTCTCCCAGCTCCCAATAGGCTCATAACTCTTCTATCTTCATATAATTTTCCTTTGACCAAGGAACCACCACATTTCTTTTCCCTGCCCACCTCCAATATTACTTACCCTCTTTCTTTTTCTTCCCCTCTCATTCATCTTCTTTAAGGGTCATCCCACACTCATTGTCTTCCCATCCTCACCTGCTTTTCATATCTCAGTTCTCTGCAATTTGGCCTCAGGCCCATCGTCCCATGGAATCCTCCCTGCCTATGTAAGCTTCGGCAAATGGCCGTCATCCAGCCAAACCCAACGATTATTTTCCTGCCCTTATCTGTTTGGACTACTCTACTGCAATTTTCACCCCTAATTTCTTTCTTTCAAACTCTGTGTCCTTGATTTACAGCAATTACTCAACCCCTGGTCATGCAACTTCTTCCTTTGACTGTCTTTCTGGAAACTCCTCCTTTGCCTCTTCCCTATGACCCTGAGCTCTGTTCTTGGTTCTTTGCTTCTTCCTCTGTACATGCTCGCCTCAAACAATCTCATTTTCTTTTATGGTCTTAGATTTCCTAGTCTGATTATAAGAGCCTGGGTTATATTTCAAACTGCCCATTGCACACATTTGTTTACATATCAAACTGTCTACTGTTTATAGTGACTTGATGTCCCCCCAGATATCTAACCTTTATATGTTGCAACTGGAGCTCATTTTCTCCCCCATCCCACTCCAAACCTGTTCCATCTCTGCATGTTATTACATTCTTCTCTCCCCTTCTCCCCAATTCTGTCATCATCAAAGATACTGATCATAGGTCTGTTTGTCTCCTAAAGTGACCTCCTATCCTTCATCTTTATTACAATTGCTTTAGTTCATGTCATCACCATCCCTTGCTTATATTACTCGTAACTTTTAGCCAGTGCCATACTGGCTTCCCCAATCGCTTAGCGGGTAAAGAGTCTATTTGCAGTGCAGGAGATGTGGGTTTGATCCCTGGGTTGAGAAGATCCCCTGCAGGAGGAAATGGCAACCCACTCCAGTATTCTTCCTGGAGAATCCCATTGACAGAGGAGCCTGGTGGACTCCAGTTCAAAGAGGCGGACACAAATGAGCTACTTAACAGTACTACGATACTCTCTCATAACTGCATGCCCTTTGCCTAAAGTGTCCTTTCATAAACAAATAGACATTCATCCTTCAAGACTTTCTCAAGAGTCATTTTTTCTAAGATGTCTTATCTGAACTGTGCAAAATTTTATTTTATTGTATTCACTTAATTTTATTGCACTCACTTTAAAAAATAAACTATCCACAGATGGGTCTTCTTTACCCCATTATATAGTAAATTCTGAGAGTGAGTATAGGGACTAACTCAGTGCCTGGCATATAGCAGGTCATCAGGCCTAAATGTGGCTTAGATCTTCCCACTTGGCTGCAATCTACAAGCTTTACTACATCACAGGATGCTTGGCCTTTTCCACTTACTAAATGAGTATCGACAGGGTGCTTCCTGTACATGGCACTGTGACGGAGTGATCGCAATGTACCCCTATTGCAAGTGGGTTAATTATGACCACAGTGGGGTTTAGGAGGAGGGTAGTGGGAGGAACCAAACCAGAGAGGTAATCCAGGCCAGATCATGAAGGCCATGCACATAATGAGTTTTGCTCAGAAAGAACATTTTTTGGCAGAGTGAAAAAGGGTGATGAGAGCAAGCGTGGAAGCAGAAAAGTCTTTCACAGAAGCAAATGTATTGTTTAGATCACATCTCGTTATGATGCGTCTACTTGGGTTGTACTAACTTGCCAATAGCAGATTTTTCCTTTGAAGTATGTATTGAATTATATTTAATCATGTATTCATCCTATAACACTAGTGATTATTAGGTGCTAAATAGTATGCATATAATATCTTGGGGATCTTGATGTATGGACACTGTCCTTGGCCTCAGAGAACTCATTGTCTAGTGGTGGTACTGGATGCAGGAATGGACTGATGTGACTCAGCATCAGTGCTGTGGGAGGGGTGAGCACAAATTGCTTATGGAGCACAGAAGGGGAATGACCTCTTACTTGGGAGTCAGAGGAGCCCAGGGAGGGCCACTTGGAGTTATGGCTTTGAGCTCAATTTTGAAGGATGAGTAAGATTTAGCTTCTCAAATAAACTGGAACCTTGCCAGATCACTCCAGTCAGTGAGAACAGCTTGTGCAAAGACTCAAATAGGACAGCTAAGTTTTCAATGGCTTGAATTTATGGTGCAGTGGGTGCTAGGACCAGGAATAAGGTAGGAGGGGCAAGCTGGCAGGCCATGTTGAAACAGAAGAGAGTGAAATTCTGACCTGCTTTCATTAATGGATTAGGTAGAACAAGGGAATATTTAAGAAACTGAAAGGTAAACAGTAAGATAAATCATCAAAATCGTAAGGGCTTTTTGGTAGAAATATTCTTAGAGAAGAAAGGTTAGTGAGTCTTTCTCTCGTCACCCGTCCATATTTCTTGGTTTGGATCTGTCTCTGAGTCACACTCCAAAAACTGAATCCAAGAAATCCTGCAGTTGCCCAGAGGGCCAACAGTTCCTGTAATAATGACTCTTATGATGTTTCCTGGATATGGTTAAGTCCCATATTTACAGACTTATAAGTCAAAGATTTTCTTCAGAGACTTTCTTCAACTCGCACTCTCAGTTCACCATGCCATGTGCCTCAGGCAAGGTAATGACTAGGCTGGCAGAGGAAGGAAGGGGACCTCTATGGTGGCCTTTCCTGTCTACAATATTATCTTCTCCTGGAAGCACAGATTCAGTCAAAGTTTAATTTTTTATTCCAGGGTAACTTGGGTTCATTAAAATACTGTATGATGTACCTTGAAACAAAATAGGTACTTACCTAGCAAACTGGTGAGGGTGTCTCTACTGTTTACAGATCTCCACCTTTAGGCTGGGCTGTGACCCTGTCAGAGAAGATGAGGAGAGAATATAGTTTTAGAATATAATAGATGTGCAACTGCCTGAGTGTGATTTTCTGTGCTGGGCTTCAAGAATGCTATGAATTAGAACCTGTTCTTTCAGATGGAAATAATACTGGTTTCCTGGTTGTTGGTGGATGTTAAATGTTAGTTTTACTGTTGGGTCTAAGGAAGAAGCCTAACTACTTCCTTTTGCATAGGAGAGAGTTTTATAACTTTAGATTCTTTGAATAGATTTTGGCTTCTTTTAGTCTGGATTTTTTTTTTTTTTTTTTGGCCTAGCACTAGTCTTTCTTGAATCCTACTGCCTTACACACGTGATTATTATAAGCTGTCAGACTTCTGAGGCCCAAAATGTAGGCCAAGTGATTTTTAAAGCAATATCATTATTTTTATTCAGTTTTAAAATGCATTCATTTTTGCCTGCACATTAGTCTTTGATCCTTAAGCTGATCTGAAGAAATGTTAAACAATAAAGCAGAGTTCTTCACAAAGATATGCATTGATAATAAGGGCAGACTGTGGAAGACTTAATAAAAATGGAAGATCTATTAGATACTGCCACATCATCTCCACAGAGCTGCTACTCTGTTAAACTCAATTTCCCTCCACTTTGACAGAGCTATCAGCATTTTTCTAACCTCCCAAGAAAGGTGGTACAATGATTAGGAAAGTTGCATGGTCTTTCTGACTGAGACATAATTAGGCTTGTGTTCTAACTTTAAGACTTTTTCAAGGTGGTTAAATTCTTGGAGGCTCTGTTGCCATATCTCTACAAATGGAATAATAATTCCAGTAATATAGCATTGTGAAAATGAAAGGATGAAAGGAACTAGCAAATTTAAGACAAGCATAGAGAGTGATGAGTATCATGAGAACTCCTGGTATTATCTCTTGCTTTCCTTTTCCCTTTCTTGCCAATATCTAGTCTTTACAAAGTTCTGTAATTTATTTTCTTGGAAATATTTCATATATACCTTCTTTATATTCTTATAGCTATGAGCTTATTACATTCTGCTTGGATTACTGCAAAAATCTCTTAGCTGATACCTGTCTCTTCTCTTCCCTTTTACAAATAATTTTTTTTCCCTTACTATTGAAAAGTAATTCAGAAATCTTCTTGGAACACAGATATCCATGTGCCATATCCTTCTGTTAGAACGTTATTGACCCTCTAAATTTTTTCCAAATTATATCTAATCACCTGATTGACTTTCAGTACCTAGAGAGAGGCAGTGTGTTGAGAGTGGGAAAAGCACAGATTTTAGATTCAAACCAAAGTAGATCCAAACCTTGGATAGCAGGTTTATATCTAGTAGATACTGAAAAGCTAACCTAATCTTTGAGAGTATCAGTTTATTCAACTATAAATAATGTCTATGTGTGCAGTAAAGGATTGACTCAGCAGGTCTATCCTATCCAAACCTAACATGGTCCAAAGAAAGTTTACCCCTTGCCTGACTTCTTAGAAGTAACCTCTAAGCTCTTGGAATACCTGCCTGTGTAAAAATAGATAACTAATGCGAAGTTGCTATGTAAAACACAGGGAACTCAGTATGGCACTCTGTGATAACCTAGAGGGGTGGGATGGGGTGGGGATGGGGGTACATTCAAGAGGGAGGGGACGTATGTATACTTATGCTGATAAACATTGTTATATGGCAGAAACCAATGCAATATTGTAAAGCAATTATCCTCCAATTAAAAATAAATTTTTAAAAAGTGCTTTTATTTACCTGGATCACACCAGGTAGCTTATGTTGACAGTATGGTTTTTGTGTGATTGAGTCTGGGTCTTAGAACTTTTGTAAGAATGAAATGAAATAGATCATATATAGCATCTAGACAATGAGTTGGGTGTTTTTTTCTCACAGTCTTCTTAAATCCCTCCCCATCTATTTAGTCATATACCTGACAGCTCCCTTGCCTTTACCTTCTGTGACACTGAGGCTTTTCTCACTGACTGGACACACACTTGATACCTGTATGTCTTTGCCCATGCTGCCCCAACTGCCTGGCCCACCTGCTTTTCCCTTTTGTCCAAACGAAGCCCATGTATCCCTTCCTCATACAGTTGAAGTTCTCCATTCTTTATGGACGGCAGAGCCTCGTGGGCTGCTGTCTATGGGGTCACACAGAGTCGGACACGACTGAAGCGACTTAGCAGCAGCAGCAGCATTCTTTGTGGATCCTCCATTGACTACCCCAGTCTGAGTGAATTTCTTTCATTCCTGAATTTTATTGCACTTTTAGCTGGTAACAAAAGCTGAGTGCCACCTTATGCACTTACATATTGGGCCTCTAAGTCAGTCAGTTCAGTTGCTCAGTCATATCTAACTCCTTGTGACCCCATGGACTACAGCATGCCAGGCTTCCCTGTCCATCACCAACTCCAGAGCCTACTCAAACTCATGTCCATTGCATTGGTGATGCCATCCAACCATCTCATCCTCTGTTGTCCCCTTTTCCTCCCACCTTCAATCTTTCCCAGCATCAGGGTCTTTTCCAATGAGTCAGTTCTTCAGGTGGCCAAAGTATTAGAGTTTCAGCTTCAACATCAGTCCTTCCAATGAATATTCAGGACTGATTTCCTTTAAGATGAACTGGTTGGATCTCCTTGCAGTCCAAGGGACTCTCAAGAGTCTTCTCCAACACCACAGTTCAAAAGCATCAATTCTTCGGCACTCAGCTTTCTTTATAGTCCAACTCTCATATCCATACATGATTACTGGAAAAACCATAGCCTTGACTAGACAGACCTTTGTTGGCAAAGTAATGTCTCTGCTTTTTAATATGCTGTCTAGGTTGGTCATAGCTTTTCTTCCAAGGAGAAAGCACCTTTTAATTTCATGGTTTCAGTCACCATCTGCAGTGATTTTGGAGCCCAGAAAAATAAAGTCTCTCACTGTTTCCGTTGTTCCCCATCTATTTGCCATGAATTGATGGGACCAGATGCCATGATCTTAGTTTTCTGAATGTTGAGTTTTAAGCCACCTTTTTCACTCTCCTCTTTCACTTTCAACAAGAGGCTCTTTAGTTCTTCTTCACTTTCTGCCATAAGGGAGGTGTCATCTGCATATCTGAGGTTATTGATATTTCTCCCGGCAATCTTGATTCCAGCTTGTGCTTCATCCAGCCTGGCATTTCGCATGATGTACTCTGCATATAAGTTAAATAAGCAGAGTGACAATATACAGCCTTGACGTACTCCTTTCCCGATTTGGCCTCTAAGTAGACTGTAGTAAACTTGAAGGATAGAATAATTTTCTTTATCCCCTCGTTAGATGCTCAGTAAATGTTGTCTTATAATTTACTCATAGCTCAATTTTGAGCTCACACACCCTCAGGAGTGAGTAACTTTAACTTAGGTTGAATGTCTATTGTCTGTGTGTTTAAGGTTCCAGGTTCTTTTTCCTCATATGCTGCTGTCTGACTGCTCCTTCTGCTGTGGGCCCCCTGGTGGCTCAGATGGTAAAAAAACAAACAAACAAAAAAACTCCACCTGCAACACAGGAAACACAGGTTTGATCCCTGGGTTGGGAAGATCCCCTGGAGGAGGAGATGGCAACCCACTCCAGTATTCTTTTCTGGAAAATTCCATGGACAGAGGAGCCTGGAAGGCTGCAGTCCATGGTGTTGCAAAGAGTCAGACACAACTGAGTGACTAAGCACATTTATTATTTTTGTTGTGGGCCAGATAGGTACTGGCAGCAGCCAGGGCAACTCGTCCATGTCTGTGTCACTCTCATGGCTCTAGAAGGTCCTGGAGTCTGCAAACGCATAGTCTGTGTAGGGGTGTGCCACCCAAATGAGGCCAGCTTGGCCACTTTGGTAGGCATATGCTGCCAACTTATTGAGAAATCTCATTACTTAGGGGATCAAGATGAAATTCCTTTGTTCTCCAGTAAGTGCCTTCTAACTGGGTTATGTTTTCCACTGGGAAATGGTTCCTTTAATTACAAGTTGGCTGCATATATTTCTTGATTTTCAAAGACTAAAAAAAATTTTTTTGAGGTGGAGCATTTTTTTTTTTTGAGGTGGAGCATTTTTAAAGTCTTTATTGAATTTGTTACAGTATTTCTTCTGGTTTACATTTTGGCCTTTTGGCCAACAGACATGTGGGCTCTTAGCACCCTGACCTGGGATCAAACCCACACCCTCTGCCTTGAAAAGAAAAGTCTTAACCACTGGAGCACCAGGGAAATCCTTCAGTGACTTTTTAAAAAAGTCATTTTAACACTTTGCAGTTTAAAATGTCCCTGTCAGTGTAGTTCAGAGCCCTCCTCCTCTCCCACCAGCACAGATCAACTCTGTCTCTGTTTCTAGCTGCGGAAAGGGCTGGTCTCATTATGCTCTTGTCCCCCCTCAACCTGTCAGTGTTAGGGGCAGGGATAAGGAGGGGCAAAAAGAGCAAACCCCTCTGACTTATCTGAGCAGGGTGGCAGACTTCTTCCTGGCTGGCAAGTACTGTTTTCCTGGCTACCACTGACTTGCTGTTGATCACATCTAGGAAGCATGTGTCCACATGCTGACTCTCATGGTGGGCATCTATGGGTGCATTGAAGTTTCCACAGGGCTTCTTGCTGCCCAGTTCCCTGATATGGGAGCAGGGCTTTGTGAGTGTGGAAACTGTGGGAGTTGAGACCAGTGACACAGGCCTTTGTGCTCAGAAGCACCCACCCATTTCTGGGAGTTTAATGCTTTGCAGTTGCTGTCTTGAAATTCTCGATAATTCTCCCTTTGATTTCTGTTTTGTAGGGGAAGTGTGTTTTCTCCAATAGGAAAATTGAGCAATGGGTGAGTGGCATGGAGCCTCGGCTCTTGTGTGGTTCTGTCTTGGCACCTCCTCCTCTCCTCTTGGCAAGGTCCCTATCACATACTCTCTGTTCCCTACTAACAGGGCTCTGCTCTGCCTCCCTCTCCTGGTACCTCCCTGCCTACAGCTCCCACCTTCTGCCCAGGGCAGTGAAGAAATTGCCATGGTGGTGGAGCTGGGGGAAGACTCGGGTTCCACCATCTCCTGGATGCAGGCATGGGGAAAGTCAGAGTTGATGAGGAAAGAAAGTGCCTTTGGGCCTTTGGCAGGTGACTCGTTTAGGGCGTGTTGGCCTTTACCCCTCCAGCCAGGCATTCATCATTCAGTGTGTCCCTGCACAGAAGTGGCAATCCTGCAGGCTGCTCATCCACTGTGAGTTGGAGCCAAGGAAATATGCAAGAAGGGGAGATTGATACCCCTACCCCTACATTTTCATTTCGCACCAAGCTACAAATTAGGTAATTAGTCCTGCAAGATATCTGGACTTACCTCAGCCTCTACTGAAGGAGACACATCCACTACTGCTTGGGAGGACTTCTTGAGAGGAATCAAGCCAGATCAAGCCCACCTATTTTCTCTGGGGTGCCCACTGAACCCTGGGAAAACATGAGTAAGCTTATTTTGTCAACTGATAGAAGTGCAGGTTGCTCCTCTATGCCATGTATCAACTCCAGCATTTCTCATTTCTTTGTCCTTTCTGCTTAGATTTACAAGCACTATACCTCTCATCTTGCAGTCTCTCCTTGTGTGGATGGGGTGGGGAGGAGTGATAGAGCACCTCTCATTGATCTTTGAAGGAAAATGGTTTGTTGTCTCCAAGATCTAGCAGCCAACCAGCATCTCTCTGAACCTAGATTATGGGGTACTATCTTGGGACTTCACTGCAATTTGGGAGAAAAGGAAAAATTTCTCTTGGCACCCTGGTCACAAAGAATGCAAGATAGATACTGGATGTTACCAAACTCTTCAGAAAACAAAACTTCAGAACTCTTTGAAGGGAAAATCCCATATAAACTAATGGTAACAATAATAAGTTTACATTTATTGCATGCTTACCACATGCCAGGTATATGATGCACTCTATTTAAATACACCTGTTAGGTTTGGACCATAAAGAAAGCTGAGGGTTGAAGCTTTTGAACTGTGCTATTGGAGAAGACTCTTGAGAGTCCCTTGGACTTCAAGGGGATCAAACCAGTCAATCCTAAAGGAAAAAGTCCTGAATATTTATTGGAAGGACTGATGCTAAGCTGAAGCTCCAGTATTTAGCTACCTGATGTGAAGAACTGACTCGTTTGAAAAGACCCTGATGCTGGGAAAGATTGAAGGCAGGAGAAGAAGGGAACAGCAGAGAATGAGATAGCTGGATGGCATCACCGACTCAATGGACATGAGTCTGAGTAAGCTCCAGCAGTTGGTGATGGACAGGGAATCCTGGCATGCTGCAGTCCATGGGGTCACAAAGAGTGGACATGACTGAGTGACTGAACTGAACTGAGTAGGTACACACACACACATATATATACATATACATGAAAAATGAAGTTCAAAGGAGTTAAGCCCTTTGCTCAAAGTCACACACCTGGTGAGTGATAATAGCCAAGAATCACACCCAGACATTCCAACTCTGAAGCTCGACAATTGATCATGCACAATGCTGCCAACCACAGAGCATAAATCCTTACATTTAGCAACATAGACCTGGTCCATTGTCTTTCTTCGATGTGACCACATGTTTCTAGTTGTGTTATCCACATCCGAAGACAATAGATTAAGGTCTTTTCTGAGGGCAGGGCTGAAAATACCCTTCACACAGTATGCACATCAGTTCATCTCACAGTGCATGGTACTTGTGTAGAGAAAATAATGGTGTGTTAGCTATACAAATCTTTCCCTTTACAAAGCCAATAACATCATGTATTCTAAGTAGCTACAGGTGAGAAGAAATGTACAGTCCAATTTGTTTGAAATAGAAGATTCACAACAGGGAGTGACTGGTTTGGTGTCTGTTGAGCTGCTCATCCCAAGTCCGCTCTCATGTGGCTTCCTGCCACTTCTCAACACCGTCCATGCTAAGTAGCTTCTTACTCACTGTTTCCCAGATGCACTCTACCCAAGGTATTCCTGCTTATATTTTCTTCTCCTGTCCAATATCTATGTACTTGTTAAGTCACAATGGAAGACTAATTCCAGCATAAAGCTGTTATTGATTATATTAGCTCATATTAGTTTTGGTCTATATTTATGGAATTGAGTGTCCATATATGATTATAAAACAGCAGAATGGTCCATTGTTGGAGAAATCTCCAAAGTAGTCAAAATTGTAAGGAAACCATCCTCCATTTCCTCCCTATCTCAGGTTCTGTAGCACAACGATGATACAATGATAGTGTAATGATTATTGAGTACCTACTTAATGATCCATAGCATGCTAACCTCTTTCTATACATTATCTCATTTAATCTTTACAGCAGTCCTACAAAGGGGCTCTTAGGATTATTGTCCCTATTTTACAAATGAGGGAACCAATGTCTAGAAATATTCAGTGACCTTCCACTTACCTGGGTCTACATAGATAGTAAACAACAGATTCTAGATCTGAAAGCATGTTGACCTTGTAGGTTACCAGCACCAGGGTTCTTTTCATCATTCTTGGCTTCTCTTGAAATTTTGGGAAAATGAAAATTCATTCCTTTGTGAAAAACAGTTGGAGCTTCTTGACTTTTACCAATTATTTATTTATCACTGTGTTGCCTTAGACTATTGTTTAGCTTTTCAAGGCATAATTCCTTCAATTTACAACAAATTTCTGTAGGGAAAGATTAATTTTAATGCTTTGTATTCTTCACAGTGATTAGCAAAATACCTTATTATATTTTTTAATGGATTAAGAAATTTTCTAGTAATCCTTTTTTTCATGACTTGAAAGAAGCTTTAAGAATTGTGCAACTTCGTGATGCTTAATATGAGAAGTGACTTTTTAATTTTAACTACCTTCAAGAGATGGGAATACTAGACCACCTGACCTCCCTTCTGAGAAATGTGTATGCAGGTCAAGAAGCATCAGTTAAAACTGGACATGGAGCAACAGACTGGTTCCAAATCAGGAAAGAAGTACATCAAGGCTGTATATTATCACCTTGCTTACTTAACTTATATGCAGAGTACATCATGCGAAATGCCGGGGTGGATGAAGCAGAAGCTGGAATCAAGGTTACTGGCAAAAATATCAGTAACCTCACATATGCGAATGACACCACCCTTATGGTAGAAAACGAAGAAGAACAAAAGAGCCTCTTATGAAAGTGAAAGAGGAGAGTGAAATAGCTGGCTTAAAACTCAACATTCAGAAAACTAAGATCATGGCATCCAGTCCCATCAATTCATGGCAGATAGATGGGAAAACAATGGAAACAGTGAGAGACTTTATTTGGGGGGTCTCCAAAATCACTGCAGGTGGTGACTGCAGCCATGAAATTAAAAGGTGCTTGCTACTTGGAAGAAAAGCTATGACCAACCTAGACAGCCTATTAAAAAGCAGAGACATTACTTTGCCAACAAAGGTCTGTCTAGTCAAGGCTATGGTTTTTCCAGTAGTCATGTATGGATATGAGAGTTGGACTATAAAGAAAGCTGAGTGCTGAAGAATTGATGCTTTTGAACTGTGGTGTTGGAGAAGACTCTTGAGAGTCCCTTGGACTGCAAGGAGATCCAACCAGTCCATCCTAAAGGAAATTAGTCCTGAATATTCACTGGAAGGACTGATGTTGAAGCTGAAACTCCAATACTTTGGCCCCCTGATGCAAAGAGCTGACTCATTGGAAAAGACCCTGATGCTGGGAAAGATTGAAAGCAGGAGGAGAAGGGGGTGACAGAGGATAATATGGTTGTATGGCATCAACTCAATGGACATGAGTTTGAGCAAGCTCCAGGAGTTGGTGATGGTCAAGGAAGCCTGGCGTGCTGCAGTCCATGCCATCGCAAAGAGTTGGACACAACTGAGTGACTGAACTGAACCACCATAGTATCCAGATCACATGGTATATAATGCCATTGTATTTGCAGTTTTTAAGGGAAAATTAGTGTGGAAAATAAAAAAAACTTTCTCTAAGATATGTAGCCTCACAATGTGTAGTTTATAGAGGTATTCATGTTATTTCTGTTCACAAAATTTAGAAAGTCAGTGATAAAGATATGTCTAGTTATATAGAGAAATGATTTCTTGATGCACTGTCAAGATGGAAAACAAAATGTTTCCCCATGATTGAGTGGTAGTAGTCTGGGCCTTTGTGTTGAGAAATGTTCTGAGGCTGTGCCCTAGATCAGGAGAAAAGGAAAGCCATAATTGATCAGTGATTCCTAACAAAGATATGGGAGGGAGAGGGGCAGCGTGTGTGCTAAGTAATTGTGACACCTGGACCAAAGTTTTGAGTTATTTCTTAAGAGCAGAAATAACTTTCTCCTGATTCATGGTTTTTACTTCTTTTCCTCTCTTGATAAGTGGGATATGCCTGCAAGATTACTCAAGTGTAGTTATTAAAGAGAGGGCTTCCCAGGTGGCTCACTGGTCAAGAATTTGCCTGCCAATGCAAGAAACACAGGTTCAATCCCATGTTTGATTCCCTGGAGAAGGAAATGGCAATCCAGTCTAATAATCTTGCCTGAGAAATCCCATGGACAGAGGATCCTAGTGGGCTACAGTCCATGGGGTCACAGAAGAATCGGACATGACTTAGTGACTGAATAGCAACAAGTTATTGAAGAGCTCAAAGGTAACAGGTGCACACAAAGAAACAACTCCTGAACTTAGTTTCATTGTGACTGAACTTTAACCACCTGAACTCAAGAGCTATCAACTAGTAATGGTGATTAATTCAAGACCTGAAATGGTGCCTTGAAACAACATTTACCTATTCTCCACGTGCCCAAGTCAGCTCTAAAGTTGGTAAAAATATATTTTGATGATGAAAACCACTTCAGAATCAGTGTGTTGTCATAAAAATTGGGACAAGAATAAGCTGTGCAGTGTTCTTTTTTTGTGTGTGTTGATTCAAAAGCTATTGTCATCTAAATTCAATTTCAGAACCATTATTTTTGTTGGAAAAATACTAAATATGGAAAGTAGAGGTCACAGTTTGAATTTCTGATCTAGTGCTTGGTTTGTCCAGTGGAGCTGACATGTAGAAATGTTCTTGTTTACCTGCCCACCTAGAGATCATCCTCTGGAAATCACTGCCAAAGGGGCTATATGCTGCTGCTGCTGCTGCTAAGTCGCTTCAGTCGTGTCCGACTCTGTGCGACCCCATAGACAGCAGCCCACCAGGCTCCACTGTCCCTGGGATTCTCCAGGCAAGAACACTGGAGTGGGTTGCCATTTCCTTCTCCAGTGCATGAAAGGGAAAAGTGAAGTGAAGTCGCTCAGTCGTGTCTGACTCTTAGCAACCCCATGGACTGTAGCCTACCAGGCTCCTTCGACCATGGGATTTTCCAGGCAAGAGTACTGGAGTGGGGTGCCATTGCCTTCTCCTAAAGGGGCTGTATGGTCCTCAATAATTTTCTGATGCAGTTATTTGTGGTCACAATAAAGATTCATACCCAAGATTCTAAAGAAAGGAGAGCTTGGTAGGAATAAAAATACTAATTTGTCTACTTATAATTTTACTTAGAAAATAATGTTTCAACCTCATTCTTAACACTTCTTTAATCCGTAAATTTCTGGTTTTATAGTAATTTCAGGCAGTCTACCATCAACAGGAACAATTTACAGGCTAAATTCCAAACTTTACTAGAAATGTGTAATGATTAAGTCTTACTGACTCTTTAAGGAGGCAATGTACTACTGTTGTGACATTTATTACATATTTAAATTTTCTTTTTTTGTGTGTGCTCCTAATCTTCCCTTCCCCTTCTCTGCCCTCTACTCTCTCAGTTAACCCTTATAAACTGTTAACTCATTGATACCACACTTTTCCCACTTAGAGTTATTTTCTTGTATTTTGTTGTTGTAGGTATTTATTACTGCTCAACAAACCACTTCAAAACCTAGAGGTTATAATCCCTGTTAATTCTGTAGATGGACTTGGCTGAGCTGTGCAGTTTTTATTTGGGGTCTTTCATGCAGTTGCAGCCAGATGTCAGCTGGGGGCTGCAGTTATCTAAAGACTCCATCACATGGTTGAGAACACTGAGGCTGGTTGTTCACTGGGAGCTCAGTTGATCACTGTGGACCAGAGTGGCTACACATAGCCTCTCCGTATATCTTGGGCTTCTCTACTCATGGCGGCTGGGATTTAAGAGGGAAGTGTCTCAAGACTGAACATTTCATGAGGTCCAGGCAGAAGTTCTAATGTTTTTTATGAACCAGCCTTGAAAAGTCAAGGATTTTACTTTTACCATGGTCTCATGGTCAAACAAATCACCAAGTCCAGCCAAGATTCCAGAGGAGAGTAATTAGATACCCTCTTTTGATGGGGCAGTGACCTTTTACCTTGTAGAAGAACATGTGGGATGAAGAATATTTTGGAAAATATATTCTGCCAAGTTCATATTTATGCTTTAAAAATGCATAGGTCATATCTTTTGCCCTGAAAATTTCTTGATCAGAGTGCCTGGATCCTTGGAAGAGAAAAGCCAAATTTCTTAGAGACCTTAAAAAAACGGGGGAAATGACATTCAGTTAAGGCAGACACCAAACTGTGTGCACACTGAGGACAATGAAGCTATACATATGAAAATTGGGTTGGAAACTGGGAATTCTAATCCTGGCACCCTTGAGAATTTGTAAATTTAAGTAAACCACTTTTCTTCCAAACTTCATAATTCTCATATTTAAAATGAAGGTTAGATAAAAACAACAGAGTTAACCAAGTTTTCTCTATCCTGGTTACACACTAGAATCATGTGAGAATCACTTAAAAAAACTGAACCAAAAGATCCCTCACAACCACCTGAGACAAATTAGGAGGGGAGCGGTTGAAGCCAGGATATCTCCCTTCATCCCCACCCAGATCAGTTAGGGTGAAGAACTGCTGGATTAGATCTGTAATGCCTTAGCAACTGCACTTTGTTTTCTTCAGAGCCTTAGTTATGAGCCTTCATGGCTTGATAAAATCACCTTGCATTGTGTCTGTTCAAATTCTGATTTAATTGATCTGGGATTGGGTGCAGGTATTGACATTTACTAAAAACTCCCCAGATTATTTCAGAATGAAGATAGGGTTTATAGCTTCTGTCTCAGAGGAATGATTTGTAACCTTTAGCATGCATTAGAAGGTCTTGCTAACATATGTATTTTCAGTTTTCTGTGCAAGATGTTTTAGCATCTTAAAAAACCTTTCTGGTTGAGGAGCGACTACCCTCCCAGGGCCAACTAATGCCTAAAGATACTAATAACTTGCCTAGAGTAGGCTTTTCATATGAAAACCAATAAATCTGAAGTTTATACTACCCCAACCACCTCGTCATCTAATTCTCATGCACCATGGCAGTATTTCCCCTGCCCTGAATCATCCCAGAGCCAGGTACCAGTTGACTGGAGACCACCCTTATAACCCAAAGCCCACCAGAATTATTCAAATTAGCCAGTCCTAAACGGAACAACAGACTGGTTCCAAATAGGAAAGGGAGTACGTCAAGGCTGTATATTGTCACCCTGCTCATTTAACTTATTTGCAGAGTACATCATGAGAAACGCTGGGCTGGAAGAAGCACAAGCTGGAATCAAGATTGCCGGGAGAAATATCAATCACCTCAGATATGCAGGTGACACCTCCCTTATGGCAGAAAGTGAAGAAGAACGAAAGAGCCTCTTGATGAAAGTGAAAGAGGAGAGTGAAAAAGTTGGCTTAAAACTCAACATTCAGAAAACTAAGATCATGGCATTTGGTCCCATCACTTCATGGCAAATAGATGGGGAAACAGGGGAAACAGTGGCTGACTTTATTTTTCTGGCTCCAAAATCACTGCAGATGGTGATTGCAGCCATAAAATTAAAAGACGCTTACTCCTTGGAAAGAAAGTTACGAGCAACCTAGACAGCATATTAAAAAGCAGAGACATTACTTTGCCAACAAAGGTCTGTCTAGTCAAGGCTATAGTTTTTCCAGTGGTTATGTATGGATGTGAGAGTTAGACTATGAAGAAAGTTGAGTGGCGAAGAATTGATGCTTTTGAACTGTGGTGTTGGAGAAGACTCTTGAGAGTCCCTTGGACTGCAAGGAGATCCAACCAGTCCATCCTAAAGGAGCTCAGTCCCAAGTGTTCATTGGAAGGACTGATGTTGAAGCTGAAACTCCAATACTTTGCCACCTGATGCAAAGAGCTGACTCATTTGAAGACTCCCTGATGCTGGGAAAGATTGAAGGCAGGAGGAGAAGGGGAAGACAGAGGATGAGATGGTTGGATAGCATCACTGACTCAATGGACATGGGTTTGGGTGGACTTAGGGAGTTGGTGATGAACAGGGAGGCCTGGCGTGCTGTGGTTCATGGGGTCTCAAAGAGTCGGACACAACTGAGCGACTGAACTCAACTGAAACTGTTTACTCTGCCTTGTTTTGCATTTCCCTGGAAACCCCGATAAAGTGTCTGTTTAAACCTTCTGCTCACTTCTGTCTTCTGTCTCCTGACCCCTTGGTGCTGTGTCCTGTGACCCTGCCTAGCATGTAGTGACACTCTCTCTGGGATCTGTGAGCATAATAGACTTCTTCCAAGCCTTGTTATCATCTCCTCTTGTGGCCACACCAACTTTACCATACTCTGTCCAACAAGAATTGCTTGAAGGACTTTTTTTTTCAAAATACAGATTATTCAGGGGTGTAACATATAGCTTAAAGAATATGGTCAATAATATTGCAATGACTTCATGTGGGGACAGATGGCTGCTAGACTTATTGTGGTGATCATTTCAGAGAATATCCAAATGTCAAATTGTCATTTAGCACATCTGAAACTTACATAATATTGTATGTCAACTATATCTCAGTTTTAAAAAGCACACAGATTGCTGAGCCCTACTCTCAGAGTTTCTGACTCAGTATACCTGAGATAGGCCTGGAATATCTAGTTCTAACAAGTTGCTATGTGATGCTGATGTTGCTGGTCTGAGGGCCACTGTCTTACTGCTGCAGTGTTGAGTATTTATTGTCAGTATGACTGGGCTGGAGAAACCCCTCAAGGGTGTTGGTGGGAAAAGTCAGTGGAACAGTGCTCCTCCAGCTTGAATGTTCATCACCTAGGGATCTTGCTACAATGAGAGTCTGCATTTCTAACGGGTGCCCACGTGATACCCATGCTGCTGGCTCACAGAGAATACTGTATAGAAATACACTTAAATAAATAATCTGTAATGAGCACTACAAGCCTCAATTCAGTATCATGGTAAACAGAAGACCAGGCACAGAGCCACATCTACATGTAAAATCTGTCATGTAAACAAGGATGAAAAATGACAGAGGTAGTACTGGAAGGATCTGAAGTAGAGACACAGAAGCTGTATGGTAGTGGTCCCGCCATCCCCCACACAAACTGGGCCTTTAATGGACTTTTCTTGCCAGTATCTTGCTTTTTAATGTATTGTGTTTCTTTTTTATGAAATCTATTGTATGTAAGTATCTGAGGGCCATAGAAACACACAGGAGCCCCATTAAAAAACTTCTCTGACCCAGAATCAAAAAAGTCTTAAAATGAGATGAAAATAGCAGCCACTTTTGAGTAATTGAGAGACTTCAACAACACAAAACTATTTCCACCGCACTTAGGGTTCCCTGGTGCCTGAAGTACCATCAGAGATTCATTTCTTTGGATTAAGGAATTTTAACATGTAAATGCTCCCAGAAAGATTATTATTACCACTTGATTTGTGTTCTGAACCAGATGAGACACACCAGAAGTGGGCACATGTTGGGGTGCTTTTAGAAAATTATATGTCTTTACCCTATTCTTAGAGATACAGATATAGAAGACTTTAAAGGCCATAAATCTCTATTTTAAAAAATCGCTCTGGGTAATTTTCATGTGCATCCTCAGTTGAGATCCATTGTCTTAGTGGGTCCTTCTGTTGAGAGTAGTGCTGTTCAGAATAAAGCCAAGTGGAGCAGGAGGCAGAGGAAAGATTTAGGGCCCAAAATCTTTATTTTGAGTCTTACCTCTGTCCTTAAAGTTTGGTTTTAGGCATAATTTATAAATTGAGAATTATTAAAAACAGATTTTTCACAAAGTTGTTGTAAGAGTTAAGTGAGGTATCACATAAAAACACTTTGTAAATTCTAAAACACTACGCAAATATACAGTCATCATCATTCAGGTATATAAAAGTTAAGCGCTGATGGTGGGAGAGATGGCAGATATGACATTAGTATTTTTTACAAGCCATCTTTTATGTATATTTACAAAGAAATGTAAAGAGACTAGGGATTATTTAGCTTGTGAGCAGGGTTTCTCAGCCTCACCACATTGATGTTTTAGGCTGGATAGTTCTTTGTTGTGGGGGAGGGGAAGAGAGGTATGAGCAGAAAAGAGGGGTGCTCTCCTGCACATGGAAGATCTTTAGTAGCATCCCTGGTTCTGCCCACTAAATGCCAGTAGCACTCTCCCACAACTCCCAGGTATAACTAAAAATGTCTCCAGAATTACCAAATGTCCCATTACGAATCACTTAATGTAAAAGTAGTGGGCTTCCCTTGTAACTCAGTTGGTAAAGAATCCACCTGCAATGCAGGAGACTCCAGTTTGATTCCTGGGTCAGGCAGATCCACTGGAGAAGGGATAGGCTACCCACTTCAGTATTCTTGGCTTTCCCTGGTGGCTCAGCTGGTGATGAATCTACCTGCAATGTGGGAAACCTGGGTTTGATCCCTGGATCGGGAAGATCCCTTGGATAAAGGATCCAGTATTCTGGCCTGGAGAATTCCATGGGCTGTATATCCATGGGGTCACAAAGAGTCAGACACAACTGAGCAACTTCCACTTAAAAAATAATCACTTAAGTGACAGCCTTCAATTGAGTTATTAAAAACAGATTAGCAACATAGTGGGTACCTGTTTATCAGTTCTACCTCACAAGACAAGAGAAAACACTATTCAACATCAAGCAGGAACTAATAGCCAGAATTAAAACTTAAAACTTGGAATAGTTTATCAAATGTAGCCCTTGGAACATTTGAGCCCCAGGATGTTAACACTCGAAAATCCTAACTCCTGGGAAACCCCTTTCTACAATTTATTTTGTTTTCTGTAGAACCAAGAGAAGAGGATAAATCCACATTTGTTGACAATAAAGGAAACTGACATTTGTTGGGTGCTGGTTTTGTAATAATTAGATGTGTTACATGTTTATATGGCTTCATCTTCACAAGTTGAAGGCAGGTGGTTCCCTATCAGAGAAAGAACCTGAAACCCAGAGGAAGATAGAAAGTCCCCGGATATGGCAGAGCTACAAGTGACAGAAGGAGGGTTCATTTTCAGATGATTGTTGATCTAATGTCTGCATTCCTTTTACACCATTTCACCCACTGCTCTCACCAGCTGTCTTGATATTTCTGAACTCCTAAGTGGCAACTGTAGTGTTGGAGAAGACTCTTGAGAGTCCCTTGGACTGCAAAGGATATCCAATCAATCCATCCTAAAGGAGATCAATCCTGGGTGTTCATTGGAAGGACTGAGGATGAAGCTGAAACTCCAATGTTTTGGCCACCAAATGTGAAGAGTTGACTCATTGGGAAAGACCCTAATGCTGGGTAGGATTGGGGGCAGGAGGAGAAGGGGACGACAGAGGATGAGATGGTTGGATGGCATCGCCAACTCGATGGACATGGGTTTGGGTAGACTCCGGGAGTTGGTGATGGACAGAGAGGCCTGGCGTGCTGCAATTCATGGGGTCGCAAAGAGTCGGACACGACTGAGCGACTGAACTGAACTGAAGTGGCAACTTGATTTTCTAGTGCCTGTAAATAGGACCAAATTCAAGGCTACCATGAGAATTTATGTTCACCAGGGGCCCAGAGAATATATATAGTTGGAGTCCATTACATTTCATTAGATTTCATCAATCTTCTGCAACCCCATCTAGCTCTCCAGGTGAGAAAGTGATATTTGTGTTTTTCATTGTCTTGGTTAATTATAGTTCACAATGGCCCATCTACTGTAAAAGATACATTGATTAGCAGCAAAATTATATTAGAGATGTCTTATTATGTTAAAAATGCTATTATCTGCCTCGGTTCACTGTCACAGGACAGAGCACAGTAGCTTAAAATTGTCCTTCAGCCATGTGAGAGCCTCGAGGGGAAGGAGATTAGGAGAGTGACATAAATGGGGGAGTGAATGACTAAATGTAACTGTAGGGTCTGGAATGCAGCTCAAAATAGGCTAAGCATTTCTAAAGATTTGGAACTGCAATCAAATCGCTGGTTGTGTAATGCTTTTCTGGAAGTGGCAGTCTTACAAATGCCAATGAGAAAATTAAAGGTAATCCAAAATTGCTAGTTGTCACTTAGTACATGAGCATGACTTGCCAAAGAAACAAATTTGCTCAATAAAATTAGTTATTTAAAAGTAGCTTCATATCTCTCCAAAGTTTGGAGAGATCTGTAGATAACTTTTTAGACAGGATAAAAAGAAGAAAACTAAGATGAGTAGAACTCTTTCTGTGTCTGTGGTCAACTCTTCATGTAAAAAGAATACTTTCCAGGATTTGACAAGTAATTTCACTTATTGGACATTTAAAGAGGAATAACATTCTGTATTGCCATGGGTTCCAATAACAAAGGAACACATTGGCAAATTATGGCTCCACTGACCTTTTGTTCTTAACTACATGGTTAGGTTTTTGAAAATAAACAAGGAATGTTAGGATTATTAATCTTCCCTGGGAGCCTCTAGTCTTTTAAGAAATTCAAAAGTCACATGTGGGGTGGAATGTGAAATATACTCTTTATTCAGTCTAAAGAGACAGTTCAGGGAACATAATCATCTTCAAATATTTGAAGCAGTTGCAGGTGGAAGACATTAGGATTTTTCCAGCTATATTGGGAAACAATTGACATGTATCACTTTATAAATATAAGGCATACAGTGTGATGGTTTGATTTATATGTATTATGAAGTGATTACCTCAGTAGGTTCAGCTAATATCCATCTTCTTTTTAAAATTATTTGTTTTAATTTTATTGGAGAATAATTGCATTATAATGTTGTGTTAGTCTTTTCTGTAAAATGGAGTGAATCAGCTATATGTATACATATCTCCTTCCTCTTGGGCCTCCCTCCCACCCCCACTGCCATCCCACCCCCCTAGGTCATCACAGAGCACCAAGCTGAACTCTTTGTACTATGCAACAGGAGGCGTATATATGGTAGTATACATATATGTGTAATAAATGTATTACACATGGTAGTGTATATATGTCAATCTTAATCTCCCAATTCGTCCCACCTTCCCCTCCCTCCCTGTGTCCACATGTCTGTTCTCTCTGTCTACATTTCTATTCCTGCCCTGGAAACATCTTCTCATATAGATAGAATAAAAAGAAGAGAATGAGAAAAGAAAAAAAAGAAATTGTCCTTGTGATGAGAACTCATGGGATTTACTCTTTCAACAATAATCTTACATTATCATACAGCATTGTTAGCCATAGTCATCATGTTGTACATTATATCCCTAGTACTTATAACTGGATGTTTGACAACATTTCTCCAATTTCTCCTTCCCCAACCCTCTGCCTCTGGTAACCACAAGTCTGATCTTTTTTTAATATGAGTTTGTGGGGTTTTAAAAAATTATTATTCTGTATATAAGTGAGATCATACACAGCTTTCTCAGTCTGTGTTTTTTCACTTAACACAGTGCCTTTATGGTCCATCCATATTGTCAGAAATGATAAGATTTCCTTGTTTTTTTTTAATGGCTAAATAATATTCCATTGTATTACATATACCACAACTTCTTTATCTGTTCATCCATCAGTGGATACTTAGAGTGTTTCTGTGTCTTGGCTATTGTAAATAATGCTGCTATAAACATGGTGGTACAGGTATCATTTCAAGTTATTGTTTTAATTTCCTTTGGATATATTCTCAGAAGTGGAATTGATGAATCATATGGTAGTTGTAGTTTTTAATTTTTGTGAGTCCTACATACTATTTTCTGTAGTGCCTATACTAACTTACATCTCCACTAACAGTACACAAGAGCTTCTTTATTCTCTGCATCCACAGCAGCATTTGTTATCGCTTGTCTTTTTGATGATGGCTAACACATGAGGTAATATTTTGCATTTCCCTAAGGACTAGTGATATTGAGGATCTTTTCATCTATCTGTTGACTTTTCGTATATCTTTCATTGAAGAAATGTCTATTCAGGTTTTTTGCCCATTTTTAAGTTGTGTTGTTTATTTATTTTTGCTATTGAATTGTTTGAGTTCTTTTTATATTTTTGATACTAGCCCCTTATCAGATATATGGTTTGCAAATATTTTTTCTCATTGCATATGTTGTCTTTTCACTTTGTTGATATCTTCTTAGTTTGATGTAGTTCCATTTAATTATTTTTTATTTTGTTGGTTGGGCTTTAGATGTCATGTGCAGAAAACCATTACCAAGACCCATGTAAAGGAGCTTTATTCCTATATTTTCTACTAGGATTTTCATGGTTTCAGGTCTTATATTTAAGTCATTAATCCATTTTGAGATAATCTTTATGAGTGATGTAAGTTATGGGTCCAGTTTAGTTCTTTTACATGTAAATATACAATTATGTTTGCCAACAAAGGTCCGTCTAGTCAAGGCTATGGTTTTTCCAGTGGTCATGTATGGATGTAAGAGTTGGACTATAAAGGAAGCTGAGCGCAGAAGAATTGATGCTTTTGAACTGTGGTGTTGGAGAAGACCCTTGAGAGTCCCTTGGACGGCAAGGAGATCCAACTAGTCCATCCTAAGGGAGATCAGTCCTGGGTGTTCATTGAAAGGACTGATGTTGAAGCTGAAACTCCAATACTTTGGCCACCTGATGCGAAGAGCTGACTCATTTGAAAAGACCCTGATGCTGGGAAAGATTGAGGGCAGGAGAAGAAGGGGATGACAGTGGATGAGATGGTTGGATGGCATTGCTGACTCAATGGACATGGGTTTGGGTGGACTCCAGGAGTTGGTGATGGACAGGGAAGCCTGGCGTGCTGCAGTTCATGGGGTCGAAAAGAGTCAGACGTGACTGAGTGACTGAACTGAAATGATACAATTATCCCAGCAGTCGTTGAAAAGACTGTCATTTCCCCACTGACTATTCTTGACTCTGTCAAATATTGGCTGGCTGTATATGCTTGGGTTTATTTCTGGACTTTTGATTCTGTTCCATTAGTCTGTCTGTTTTCATGCCATTGCCATACTATTTTGATGACTACAGCTTTATAGTATAGACTGAAATCAGAAAGTGTGATGCCTCTTGCAGTGTTCTTATTTCTCAGAAATGCTTTGGCTATTTGGGGTCATTTCTGGTTCCATATAAAGTTGAAGGAGTGTTTTTTCTACTCCGGTAAAAAATGCCATTGGAAACTGGGTAGGGATTGCATTGAATCTATAAATGGCTTTTGTAGAATTGCCATTTTAAGAATATTAATTTTTTCAATCCATAAATAAGGGATACCTTTCCATTTATTTTTGTCTTCAGTTTCTTTCATCAATATTTTGTAATTTTCAGGGTAAAGATCTTTCACATCCTTAGTTAAATTTTTCCTAAATATTTTATTGTTTTTGATGCTATTATAAATGGGATTAATTTTTTAATTTATTTTCCAGAAAATTTGTTGTTAGTGTATAGAAACACTACTAACTTTTGTATGTCAATTTGTGTCCTATAACTTTACTCAATGAATTGATTAGATCTAACAGTATTTTGATTGAGTTTTTAGGATTTTCTATATATAAAATTATGTTATCTGCAAATAGAGACAATTTATTCATTGAAAATATCTTCATTTTCAATTTAGCAGCTTTTAATTTTTTACTTGCCTGATTACTCTGACTACAACTTCTATTACTATGTTTTAATAGGAGAGGTGAGAGTGATCGCCCTTGCCTTATTCCTGATCCTAGAGGAAAAGCTTTCAACCCTTTGCAATTAAGTACAGTGTTAGCTGTGGGTTTGTCATATATGGCCTTTATTATGTTGAGATATGTTCCTTCTATGAATGTTTATTAAGAGATTTTTTTTAAAAATCATGAATAGATGTTGAATTGTGTAAAATGTTTTTTCTATGTCTATTGAGATGATCATATGATCCATTTCTTTCTATTAATGTGACATATCACATTGATTAATTTGTGTACGTTGAACCATCCTTACATCTTAGGGATAAATCCCACTTGCTCATGTTATATGACCCTTTTAATGTACTGCTGAATATGGCTAAAATAATAGTATTTTATTTTAATAGTTTACAAGCAATTGGTCTATTCACATTTTCTATTTCTGATCCTTTTCAAAATTTCTGTTTCATAAGAAGTTTTCCAATGTCTCATTATTTTGTTGATTTGGGTCCTTCCTATTTTTTCCTTGGTTAGTCTAGCTAAGGATTTGTCCATTTTACTTATCTTTGCAAAGAACTAACTTTTAGTTTGGTTAATCTTTTCTATTGCTTTTCTGTTCTCCATTTCATTTATTTATGCTCTTTAGTATTTTCTTTCTCCTGATAGCTTTGTTTTTAAAGGACAGCTTTGCTGGGTATAGAATTCTTTGTTGACATTTATTGTCTTTCAGTATTTAGAATATGTCATCACTTTTCCTCCTGGAATGAAAATTCTCTGTTGAGAAATTCACCAGTTAGAATTATGGGATTTCCTTGTATATGTCTTCTTCTTCTCCTTTGTTTTGCCTCTTGTTACTCTTAAAACTCTTTCTTTGTTTTTAATTTTTGACAATTTAACTGTAATGTGTCTCAGTGTTGCCCTATTTGGCTTCAAACTATTTGAGGTCTTTTAATCCTCATAGATCTAGATGTCTAGTCTCTTCCTAGGTTTGGCAAGTTTTTAGTCATTGTTGCTTTAAATATACTTCTGTTCCCTCTTCCTCTCCTCCTTTTGGAACTCCCATAATGTGTATATTACTTCTTTTCAATATGTCCCATGATTCTTTTAGATAGGAATCAGATGCACAGATACCAGCATAAGGAATCAAGACTCAAAAAATTAGGTAAATAAGATACCACAAAAGGCAACTAATAATGTTCCAATTACTGACCCTAAATAAATGGAGATCTATGAACTGTCAGAAGAATTCAGAATAATCCCATATAGGTCATTATGGAGTATTGAATCGAGTTCCCTGTACTATATGGAAGGTTCTTATTAGTTAACCTATTTTATATATAGTAATATATATGTGTCAATCTCAATCTCCCAACTTACCCTTCCTATCCTTCTCTCTTGGT
The DNA here is from genome assembly GCA_024291935.2 of Okapia johnstoni. Lineage (NCBI taxonomy): Eukaryota > Metazoa > Chordata > Mammalia > Artiodactyla > Giraffidae > Okapia > Okapia johnstoni. The sequence continues at coordinate 61,024,739 of CM044320.1, forward strand.
AACCACAAGTTTATTTTCTATCTCTGTGATTCTATTTATATTTTGTAAATAAGTTCATTTGTACTGCTTTTTTTTTGGCAGGGAAATGCTTCCCCAGTAGCTCAGTGGTAAGAATCCACCTGCAATGCAGGAGTAACAGAAGATGTGGGTTCGATTCCTGGGTGAGGACGATTCCTTGGAGGAGGGCATGCCCACCCACTCCAGTATTCTTGCCTGAAAAATTTCATGGACAGAGGAGCCTGGTGAGCTACAGTCCATAGGTTTGCAAAGAGTCAGGCATGACTAAAGTGACAGCACACACATACACCATTTTTTAGATTCCATGTATCAGTTTAGTTCAGTCGCTCAGTCGTGTCCAACTCTTTGCAACCCCGTGAACCGCAGCACGCCAGGCCTCTCTGTCCATCACCAACTCCTGGAGTCCACCCAAACCCATGTCCATTGAGTCGGTGATGCTATCCAACCATCTCATCCTCTGTCATCCTCTTCTGCTCCTGTCCTCAATCTTTCCCAGCATCAGGGTCTTTTCAAATGAGTCAGCTCTTCGCATCAGGTGGCCAAAGGATTGGAGTTTCAGCTTCAACATCAGTCCTTTCAATGAACACCCAGGACTGATCTCCCTTAGAATGGACTAGTTGGATCTCCTTGCAGTGTAAGGAACTCTCAAGAGTCTTCTCCAACACCACAGTTCAAAAGCATCAATTCTTCAGCACTCAGCTTTCTTTATAAACCCAACTCTCACATCCATATGTATAAATGATATCATACAATGTTTGTCTTTCTCTAAGTTACTTCATCTTCATTTTTTTTTCATAATTTTTTCTTTTTGCTCCTCTGATAGGATAACTTCCAATGTCCTGTCTTCCAGGTTACTGATTCTTTCTACTGCATTGTTGAGTCTACTTTTGAAACTCTTTAATTCCTTAGTTCAGTTATTCTATTTTATTTTTCAACTCCAGGATTTTGATTAGATGGGGGTTTTTTATGATTGCTATTTCCTTGTCAAACTTCCTGTTTTGTTCATACATTGTTTTCCTAATTTATTTTAGCTGTATGCCTATGTTTTATTGGGCCTCCCTGATGACTCAACGGTAAAGAATCCCCCTGCAAGGTAGGAGCCACAGGAGATGCGGGTTCAATCCCTGGGTCAGAAAGATTCCCTTGGAGGAGGGCATGGCAACCCACTTCCGTATTCTTGCTTGGAGAATCCCATGGAAAGAGGAGCCTAGCAGGCTACAGTCCATAGGATCACAAAGAGTCGGATACAACTGATATGACTTAGCATGCACACCCCCCCCAAACATGCACACTATGTTTTCTTATAGTTTCATATAGTTTACTAAACTTCTTTAAGAGGAAATGCCATAGAGTGCACTGACTGGCCACCTGGCCACCAGTGTTGCTCTGCAGATGTAAGGAGCCCCTGGCTGTGCTTTCTGTTCAAGCACTATTGAACATGCAGCTGTTGGATGGACTCTGCAGCTTCCTGTGTGCTCTGGTTAGGCTTCCTGGCTGGACAGGCTGTAGGCTATGGATTCCCTCTGTAGGTGCAGTGGAAGAAGCAGCTCTAAAACTGGTAAGGTTCTTTGCTTGTTGCTTAACTCAAGCCAACCCACACTTCAAGTTTCCTGGCCAAATAGGGCCAGTGGCTATGTTCTGCAATCTATCAGCTCTGCCTGTCCATCTCTTGGCTTGAGTGCTGCTGGGCTGCACAGCTTCCAGAAGTTGTCTCCAGCCATTCCAGTCAGATAGGGCCAGGAGACACTCTCCACAGTGGGCGGGGATGTGATTCAGCTCCTTAACTGGGCATGGGCAAACTGGGCTCTGGGGCCAGCAAGACTCCTCTTTTGAAGATCTAAATCAGGTTTCTACACCCTGCCGAATTCCCTGGTCAGTGTAGGTCTGACTTTGTTTTGCAGATGAGCAAAGCTGTTAGTTGGCATCACTAGTTGGGCACCATAGGTATAAACTCGGTCTGCCAAGATCTGTGTGCTGGTTGTTTAAAGCCCCTCCTTGCTTCTCTGTCATGGTCAGATTACCAGTGGTTGAGCCCCACAGATTCCCCTGCCATCCCCATGATGTGAGATCAGAGAAGGGGCTCCCACAAAGTGACCCACAATTCTGAGGAGGACTGGTTGTTCCCTCTAGGTTCTCTTTTCCCACTGGAGGAACCAGAGGTTCAAGGGCGAGCTTTTTGCATGGTGCTGCACTGACCAGGGGGAGGGGCAATGTGGTCAACATGTGGCCACTTCTCTTACCTTCTAATGAGGTCTGTATTGGTCTCTGTGGTGCAGGGAGTGCTTCAGCCTCACCCCTGTGTTCTAGGATTCTCTCAGTGGTGTCTTGTTCTTGAATAGTAATTAGTTGTTCTTCTCGTGATGGGAGGTGAAGTCAGGAACAATCTAGGTCCTGGTCTTGAAACATCACTCTCCCAGATTAGGATTTTATGAATAGCAAAGGAGTGCATAATTGGAAGCTTGGGTAGAAGTAACAGGGAGAGAGATTTCAACTTCACTCTAATACAAAACACCAGTCTGCTCCAAAATGAAACAAATTGCATGGTGGGTGAGCAAGTTTTCAGACACAGCATATTTATATTTGTATTTGTTCATTCATTCATTTATTCATTCACTTTACAGTAATATCTCAAATGCCTACCAAGTACCAGGCACTGTTCCAAATTCTGGGAATATAGTTATAGACAGGAAGGCCAAGATCTCAGATTTCATGGAGCTTATGTTCTAGAGTTAGGGGTTGACAAACTTTATTCTGTAAAGGTCCAAATAGAAAATGTTTTAGGCTTTGTAGGCCATTTGGTTTCTGTTGCAAGTACTGAACTCTGTCATTGTATTGCAAAAGCAGTTGAAGGTCATGAGTTGGCCACCTGTGGCCCACAGGCCAAATTCTACCCACCTTTACAGAATAATAAGTTATATTCATGCATCCATACTCGGTCGTGTCCAATTCTTTATGACCCCATGGACTGTAGCCTGCCAGGCTCCTCTGTCCATGGGATTCTCCAGGCAAGAATACTGGGATGGGTTGCCATTTCCTATTCCAGGGGATCTTGCCCACCCAGGGATCGAACCCACATCTCCTGTGGCTCCTGCACTGGCAGGCAGATGCTTTACCACTGAGCCACCTGGGAAGCCCCAGTAAGTTATATAGGAGGGGCTAATTCATTTTTGTATTATCTATACCTGGCATTATCCTACCTGGCAGAGTTGAGTGGTAGTGACAGAGATGCTTTTCCCCATAAGGCCCAAAGTATTTATATTCTCTTACTCTCTACAGAAAATGTTTGCTGATTCCTGCCCCAGAAAATAGAGAAACAAGTGATTGTAGCTGTGTTGTAATACGATTTTGTTTATGGATGCCAAAACCCAACTTTATCAAATTTGCACATGTCACAAAATAGTCTTAAAATATTTTTCCTATTCATTAAAAGCTATAAATATTATAAAATCTATAAAAATTATAAATTTTATAATTAAAAATTATAATCTATAAAATTATAAATCTATAAAATCTATAAAGATTACTCTTAGGTCATGCTAAAACTAAGGGAGCCCGAATTTGGCCTGTGGGTCATAGTGTGCCAATCTCTGTGCTAAAGTAGTTTGGCCAATTTACAAATCTTGAATAGCACTATTTTCGCTGGTGAGAGTCTGTTTCTAGCTTCATTTATGCTGACAATTACAAATTTCATTAACAACGTGTCAGTTGCTGATGGGAGAAGAGGGTCACCAGAGTGCTCACAGTGGTTCTCTCTGGAGGGTGGGGTGTCCCCTCCTTCCTTCCATCATTCAGAGCGAACTCCCATTTAGAACATCTGAATGTGCCGGGTTGTACTTTAGCCTTACTGACGTGTAATGTCGCTCTGTTTGTGCTGAAGTATTTTAAAGTAAATTACAGATGTCATAACACTTTAACATGCAGAGACATTTGTCCTTTTTCTGTTTCCTCACTGCTCCCTGTATAGATTTTGGGGCATCCTTTGCATAATTAAAAAGGTCTATGAATCTCCAAAATAAAAGAGCCATTCGTCTGGCAGACTATATTTAGATGCCGACTATAATTTTTCTTCTTTTCCCCTCACATAGGAATTTTCCCTTCGTGTCACTTATCAAAGCAAACTACTTATGGTCAAATGGAAAAAAAGTAAAAGTCTTTTGACTATGTGTTTGACTGACTTGACTAGGAAGTTCAATTTTAAATGACTGATCTAATAATCACTTTTAGGTACCACCTGAATACTTTATTCTGAAATTATTTCTCTTTTCCCCCTAGGATAAATACTTGATTTTGGCAAATGTGTCACCTGTCAAAATTTTCTGACATAGGATTCTTTTATCCTGTCCTCATTTCATCTCTCTTTCAGTTGATAAAAATCAGATCGTATGTCCTTTCAGTTTTTAAAATCTTTTCTTGCTCTTTTATGCATTAGTAGATTTAACTCTGAAAACTGAAATTACTTTTGGGTAATAAAACTTTTGAGAAATGGCCCTCCCCATTTCATAGATTAAAAGTGTTTTACATTTGGTGTTTATTTTGCCAGTGGGCTGGTGAGGGCCACTTTTGAGGAGCTAAAGTCAATAGATGTCTGGCTAACAGAGCTTATTAGTGGAAGTTCCTAATGAGGAGCAATTGGAGCTCTAAAGAAAAAATTGACGATGATTTAACCATTGGGGTGACCTCAAACTAAATTATCTAGAGCAGCAGTCTTCAAACATAAAAGGTGGCATTGTCTAAGCCTGTTTATTTGAGTTGTTTATTTTCTTTGCAGTTAAAACAAATCTGTGTTTTTGTGAAATAAAGGATGAGATTGATATTTCCATTGACTTTGAGTGCTGACTGCTTGCCACTCTCTGCCAAGAAGTTTGCTAGAGAACAGTCATGTCACCTTGACTAAAGGGCCCAACACTTACCTAAAAGTCCTTCACAGTAACACCCTTATTTTTTATGTTAAAATGTGAGATTTTTATTGGTGAAAGTTTATTTGTGTAGGTTATATACATAAAGTTACAAACAAATTCAGTGCTCACTGCTAACACAAACACCACTAGCCTCCTCACTTCCCACAAAAAGAGACATTTAATTTGAAAGTTGCAGGATGACTTCGGTTTGGGCGCATAGACACAAATCATCTGAAACGGATGTTGCTTTGGGGCATGGACAAATACAAGGACAGTGATGTCATAACTTGTAAACAGTGATTACAGTTATCACACTCATGCTAAGCAGTTGTGCACAGACTCAGTTCCCTTGACCCAATATTGCAAGGTTAGAAACTTTGGCAAAATCCAAACCCTGGTTAAATTTGACCTTCCCCTCCAACTCTGCCTGGACCCAGCAGCTAACACTAGGAGGCAAAAAAATAATCATAAGAACTAATGTTAAGTTCATTTTATTGTGCTGACCTCTGATACTGCTTAGTCCCTTCAGTCATGTCCAACTTTTTGTGCCGCTATGGACTGCAACCTGCCAGGCTCCTCTGTCCATGGGATTCTCTAGGCAGGAGTACTGGAGTGGATTGTCGTGTCCTCCTCCAGGGGATCTTCCCGACCCAGCGATCGACCCCAGGTCTCCTATGTTGCAGGCAGATTCTTTTACTGCTGAGCCACCAGGGAAGCTAACCTCTAGTTGGTCCTTAATACTTCAGAGGACTCACCGGCTTTTTTTCTCTCTTCACCATTCTCCTTTTTCAGACTGTTACACCCAGACAGAGAGTCACTGAGAAGGATTTATGAGGTGGATTGGGGTGCTGGGAGTCAACATAAATTACCAGGGTTGGTTTAGAAGGCGTTGGGGCCTGAAATCAAGGGCAATGTCAAGATTTTGACATTTATGTCTCTAGTGTTTGTAACAATCTGAAGATATCAAATTCTTCAAAAGGTGACAGTACATAGGGATTGGCCTGGAAAAAAATACGGTAATAAGAGAGACTGTTGAAAATTTGGGCAATAGTCCTTTAGAATAAGATCAAAAAGCATCAGCCAGTCCCCAGATTTAATAAATAACTTCCATAGAGAATTTTTACAATATAATATTTTTATATTGCTCTATAAAAATTCTAAATATATGGTACTATAGTAACAAAGCATTTTAAGAGCCATCTTTATTAATAAAATTATAGGAGCTCTCTGCATTTTAAATGTTTTCAACAATATGGCATGTTATATATTTGTAAATAATTTCATTGTTTCTGAAGTAGCTGCACTAAATATGAAGTGTGAAATACTAAGATAAATACTCCCATGGAAAACAGCTTTAACAATGAATACATATTCTTATGTGTAGTTCCTTTTGCCTTTAGTATTATGGACTTCATTCATCTCTAAAACTACTTATATCAGCATCTTTTTCTCCCATGCCCTTTTGTAAAGTTGTTTTATACATTTGTAATGCGATTAGATTTCTGTATCAAATTCCGTATTTCATCCTGGGATCCCCCAACCTTCTAAATGATTTTTTAAAAATCACATACTAAGGTTTGATTTTTGTGCCAAAAAATTCTATGGATTTTTGACAAACATATAAGGCCACCTATCCATTATTGCAATACATGCATAATAGTTTTGCTACCCTAAAACATCCCCTGTGCTTCACTTATTCAGTTCTCCCTGTGCCTAAATTTTTGTCAAGCATAGATCTTTTCACCATTGCTGTCGTATTAGGATGCCATATAATTGGAATCATACAGTATTCTCTTTCCCAACTGGCTTCTTTCACGTGCCATTGTGCATTTAAGATTCATTTGTACCTTTTGACACTCACAGGTTTATTAGTGTTGGATATATTGTTTTTCACTGATGAAATGAGCACTGTGTAAGATACAAGGCTGACTAGGAAGCTCGTATATGACTATTTAAGGGGATAACAGGTAAGAGAAGAGAATAGTAGTTGAAAACTTTTTTTAGTCTCATAGAAAGAAATCTCTTTAGGAATCTTATCAGTTTTGTTTACTGTTGTATTCTCATTGTTTGGAACAATGCCTAGAATATAGTAACACTTAATGTTTGTTTGTTGAATGAATGTTAATATATTGTTGAGTTGAGGAGTTAGAAAAAGAAACAAGAGTAACATTGTCTTTATTGGTTTCTGTTATTTTCATTCCAACCAAAAATTGAGTTTAAAGAGTTGAGTATGGATTTGCAGAATGTTTTTAAAACAGTTGGAGAGATTTGTTAAATTATCTTTATAATCTTGAGCTATCTGTGAGCATGCACAGTTTTAAACTTTTTTTTTTAACAGAATTAAGGCTTCCTCTACTAAAGTATATCAGTGTTCTCTTAGAAAATTAGGTTCCTTGATCACATAAATTTGGAAATTACTATGTAGATGAAAGTATTAACTTATGTTTATTATTCTACCTATCTTTCTCCTGTTCCCCGTTTCTTTCACCAATTTAAACAGTAGCCAGCTATACTTCATTTGGCTTGGAGGTGGGGCATGAATTGGATAAAAATAGTCTACAAAGCTTTTAAATCTTAACCAGAAGCTGAAAGGGTGCTTGAGAAAGGAGAGAAGGCAGTGGAGTGCAGACAGATGTTTAACAGCCAGACTTCTGTGGAGGAAGAGGAGAGGAAGCCTTAACTTGTGGCATTTATTGATTCCCATGATATAAATACTTACACTATAGCTGATGTCAAGTACCGAGGTCAAATCTAAGTGCTTGGAAAATTCCTGAATATTTAACAGTTGGCGCTCGTGAGCTTGTTTGATTTCAGGATGCCACTGAAAGTAGGTGTTAACTCTTCTTATCCCCACCTCTCCGCTCCAGCCCAATTAAGAAAGAGATTTATCTAAACCCAGCAGAAGAAAAAGAAAGGGAGTAGTAAGACCTGAGAAACCATTCTTGGCAAATCTAAGCCAAAGGGACCTTGGGCAACCTTATGAAATGTTCCTGGATCTCAACTTGGCCTTGGAAGCATCCTCCAAGGAGTAAAAGAAGAGACTGATTTGTAATTCGGAATCAGCTGGTGGAAATTGATGGCCTGTGACAAGTGGGGCTAGATTTATGTCATTTACCATCCTCGTCTTTGCCTCTGTCCCCATACATGCATTAACACTGCCTGAGATTCCAAACCTATATCCAGCTCCAGGGAGGAAGGAGAAATCCCAGAATAAATGAGAGCATGCTTTCCTTGTCATATTGATAGAATGGAAGCTTGGTGTCATACCTTAAGTTGTGTTCTAGAAAATTCTTGACTTGTTGATTTATCGCATTACAACTGCATATTTTATCAACTCAATCATCATATTACAGATTGACATAGTTTATAGTAAAGAAATCTGTTTAACTTTTTTGTATAGTTTGAGCATTTTACAACCTTGAAATGGTTTAAAAACGCACACACACACATATGTAAATATAGCACTGTTGAGCATCATAAGGAATTGGTTTTCCATGGAGAAAATTTGGGAAACAATTTTGTGTATTTTTCCAGTTTTTGGCTGTGTGTGTGTGTGTGTGTGTGTGTGGTGTGTACAGAAATAAGAACAATATAAAATAGGGACTGTACGTTCTTGTTTATTATTAAGACTTCATTCCTTTGATTTTTAAGGGAGTATTTTCTTGCTTTTAAAATATTTCTGGGAATAATTTGGAAGCAAACTAAAGAATTAAAGGTGTGATGAATGCACTCTTTTAATCCCTTTTCATGCATCACAGCATAGACTTGGAAATAACTCCTCAGCTACCCCAATAGGGCATCAGAAGAATAACTGAATAGGTCAACAAGCGCTCAGTTAAACAGAAAAAGGTACTCATTACTGGAGAAGCCCTAGGAGAGAGGCTTCTAGTGGGTAGAAGGATTTACTGGTAGATTTTAAAGACTTTCTTAAAAACAGTTCTAAACTAGTTACTTCTGTCGCATCTTCCATTTCTTCCTGTTTTTTGAGAGTCAGTCTGTAGTCTGTGTCTGTCTCTCTCTCTCCCTTACACACACACAGAGGTACATTTTCTTGTCTTTATGAAAAGAATTGTATCCTTTGAGGTTTGCTTTTAAAAAGTTGCCAACTGTATCAACTTTTCTACAATTGTATCAACTGCAGAGTTTAAGAAAACATCTGTAGTTCATTGCCATGATTATAGCTCATTAAGAATACCTTTTAAACTCAAATTCTCCAGTACTGTTCTAAAAGTAGAGCAGCACACAGTGGTCAATATCTTAAAAAGGAAACTGACTTCTGTATCTTTGGAATTTCCTCTAGTTTCTTGCTGGAACCTGATAACTCTGATAACTCTCTATTCCAATAGAGTAGGCTGTATTCCGAAATACAGTCTATTGGCCTAGCCAAGGTAGAAAGACAGAAAAAATATTTAAATTAGGTATTCAAATTAAGAGTACCATCAGTCAGTTCAGTTCAGTCGCTCAGTCGTGTCTGACTCTTTGCAACCCCATGAACCGCAGCACGCCAGGCCTCCCTATCCATCACCAACTCCCGGAGTTTACTCAAATTCAAGTGCATTGAGTCGGTGATGCCATCCAACCATCTCATCCTCTGTCGTCCCCTTCTCCTCCTGCCTTCAATCTTTCCCAGCATCAGGGTCTTTTCCAATGAATTGGTTCTTTGCATCAGGTGACCAAAGTATAGGAGTTTCAGCTTCCACATCAGTCCTTCCAATGAACACCCAGGACTGATCTCCTTTAGGATGGACTGGTTGGATCTCCTTGCAAATCCTTGCAGATACTCTCCTTGAAGTGTACCATAGTTACTACAAATTTTCCAGGATTGTGGCTAAATACTTTAAATTTATCTCTAGTGATAAGGCCTCATCACCATCTGAGGCCACATTAAAATAATGCTATTAGTCTCTTTTGAGAATTAGGACCTGGAGGAAAGTTGAAATTTTGTTAAATTCAGAGGTGTCAAACCGTTTTAACAATGCCCAGGTGAAAACAAATTTAATCAAGTGGTTGCATATTAGTCCCACAGGCAGCAAAAACATGTCTTACTCGCTTTTTTATTTTTTAAACTGTCACTTTATAACTATATAAGTTGTAGTCATAAGTTTACTTTTTTAATTGGAGGATAATTGCTTTACAATGTTGTGGTGGTCTCTGCCATACATCAACATGAACCAGTCACAGTTATGCATATATATATATGTATTCTCCCTCTTGAGTCTCCTCCACCATTCCACCACTCTGGTTTACTTTTTAAAAATGATTTCAGAATCATTGGTTTGGAAGGGAATAGCAAAAAATAAACATGTAAAACCAACAAAACAAAACCCAAACATGTTTCTTGAGTTTACTTTTTCTTCAAGTTGGAGTATAGTTGATTTACAATGTTGTGATGTACAGCAAAGTGAATTAATTACACATATACATATACCTATTCTTGAATTTACTTGAAGGCAAGGTACAGTTTTGAAATTGTCCTGGTAGAGAAAATTTCAGAGTTTTCCTCAGTAACTTTGGGCTGTGATGAACTGAGAATCTCACAGGTGAAGACAGTGATGTGTAGATTTCTTTAAAAAGCATTGATTCGTGTTCATAGCCTTAGTCACATCTTCTTTCTTGCATTATTACAAAACTCCCACCACAACTCATTTTTTTCTTTACTTGAATTTAGACAATAATAAAGATTATTCTTATTTTCTGCTTTAGTAAGGTTTCTTAAAAGTATACTCCGGACTATAGTTGATTTATTTTTTCCAGTTATTAACTTTATTTAAAAAAACTTTTATTAGAGTATAGCTGCTTTACAATGTTGCGTTAGTTTCTACTGTACAGCAGAATGAATCAGCTATACATATACATATATCCCCTCTTTTTTGGATTACTTTCCCATTTAGATCTGCACAGAGCACTGAGTAGAGTTCCCTGTGCTATGTAATGGGTTCTCATCAGTTATCTATTTTATACATAGTATCAATAGTGTATGGATGTCAATTCCAATTTCCCAATTCATCCCAACCCCACTTTCCCCCTTGGTGTCCATACATTTGTTCTCTATGTCTGTGTCTCTGTTTCTGCTTATAAATAAGATCATCTCTGCCGATCATTTTTTTAAATTCCACGTCTATGCGTTAGTATAAAATACTAGTTTTTCTCTACCTGACTTACTTCACCCTGTGTGTCAGTCTCTAGGTTCATCCAGGTCTCTACAAATGACCCAGGTGTCTTCTTTTTTATAGCTGAGTAATAGTAAAATGAATAGCTATTTTTTCATCTTTTTTTAAAAAAGGATTTATTTATTTATTTATTGTTGGCGTTATTGTGCCCAGGCTTCCTCTAGTAGCAGAGAGTTGGGGCTCTTTAGCTGTGGTGCACAGGCTTCTCATTGCGGTGGCTTCTCTTGTTGTGGAGCATGGGACTCTAGGGCATGTGGGCTTCCTTAGTTGTGGCACACGGGCTTAGTTGCTCCATGGCATACGGGATCATCGCAGAGCAGGGATCAAACCAGTGTCCCCTGCATTGGCAGGAGGATTCTCAACCACGGGGCCACCAGGAAAGCCCTTGTCTCTTTTAATTATCTGTACTGTATTATCATGGATTATGTAATATTAAGTTATTCATTCATCTATCTAGTCATTCATTTACAAATAAACTTTTTTTTTTTTCAAATAAACACTTCTTGATCACTCTTTAAATGTCAAATTTGGCACTGAAAAAGGTATGGGGAAAACCAAACATATTATAATACATGTTGTCAAGTACAATAAAATGTCTGTTGGTGTGCTATGAAGATACAGAAAAGGAAACAAGTAATAATATATCATTGAGTTCATAGGAAATAAAATTTGAGCAATGAATTAGATGTCATTTAGTCCAATCTCTTCATTTTATAGATCAGGAAACCAAAGCCCAGAAATGTAACTTGCTGAACATCATACAGCTTCTTGCATGGTAATGACGTTGATATCAACTGTTAACTAAATTCTTACTTAGTTCTCAAAACAACACTCAGAGGCAGTTAATATCATTCCTATTTCACAAATGAAGAAGGGAATGCAGAAAGGTGAGATAACCCATCCAAATATTATGCCATTTGTAAATGACAGACCTGTGAATCAAATTTAGCTGTGTTTGAATCTAAAACTGAGCTCTGAAATATCACAGTTATTATTATAACTAGGGAAATATCTTCTAACATGTAGTCCAGTGATATTTTTTCCTCTGTAAGCTGGTACCCCATAATGAGAGTGAATGTGTTAGTCACTCAGTCTTGTCCAACTCTTTGTGATCCATGGACTGTAGCCCACCAGGCTCCTCTGTCCATGGGATTTCCCAGCCAAGAATACTGGAGTGGGTAGCCATTCCCTTCTCCAGGACATCTTCCTGACCCAGGGATTGAACCCTGGTCTCCTGCATTGCAGGCAGATTCTTAACCATCTGAGCCACCAGGGAAGCCCCATGGAATATCTAGACTTAACCTAAAGTAATACCTCCCAAATATGAATGCATCAGTAACTCAAATTTTACCCTACAAGCAAAAAACAAAAAACTCCAAAATCCATATAAGAATTATTTTAAAACTAGTGAAATAATTTACAGAGTTAAATTTCTAGTAGATATTTGAGGTTGGATGTGATTGTCTTAAAACAGAGTACCCAGGAAGTAAATGTTAAGAATATTCAAAAGCATTATCTTTCTTCCCCAGTTTTTAGATGCACTATTTCTATTTTAGAAGACAGTGGAAGATCATTATTTTGATTCTTGGACAAGGACAAGTTTGGATTCAAGACTAGCTGTTCCTCTCTGGTATGGCTGGTTTGGTTTTAGCTTATAAACACTGTGAATTTCATAATCGATCCCATCCTCTCTTGGCCAGGAAACCACAAATGTGAGACCCACCTCCGCCAGCCATACAAGATAGTGTGACACGTATTCCCATGGGTAATCTTACCCTTCATCTTATTTTATTTATGAAGTGATCTCCCCATCATTTAAAAATTTCTTTTGTGTTCAAAAGAAATTTATCTAAACAGCCTTTCATCCCTCAAAGAATAAAATGGAGTGTGGGTTTTAAGATGTTTTTTCCTGAACTATACTTTGTAAATTTATTTCTAAGACTTGAAAAAAACAAAAACTTAGTGTAAAAGGAAAGTGCTACATAGAATACAGTCACATAAGCAAGCATTTAATTCCTGGATGGCAAACCTCTAAATCTTTTTACACTGATTCAGTCAACAGAGTAATATGTATGAAATGAAGTGAAGTTGCTCAGTTGTGTCTGACTGTTTGCGACCCCATGGACTATAGCTTGCCAGTCTCCTCTGTCCATGGAATTCTCCAGGGAAGAATACTGGAGTGGGTTGCCCTTTCCTACTCCAGGGGATTTTGCCAACCCAGGGACTGAACCCCGGTCTCCTGCATTGCCGGAAGATTCTTCACTCTCTGAGCCACCAGGGAAGCCTGGATAAGAGTATGAATTTAGTATAAAGCTGACTGGCATTTCCTTCCCTGCTATACCACTGACTAACCGTTAGACTTGGGGAAAGTTTTTTATTGTTCTTAATCTTTACTTCTTTGTCAGCAAAAGAGATTAATAATTCTACTTGCTTTAAATGGTTGGCGAGAGAATCAAATGAGATAGTGCATGTAAGATGCTTGATATGTGGTAGATTTTCATGCAGTTTAGTAATATTACTGTCATTATTATGGTGTGCCAGTTTGGCCAGTGCCGGGAAGTTTATGGGGCAAGTTGTTGACTAGCACTGCATATACTATTTGGGATGGAAGCCCCAGTAGTGTATTGTAGTTGGGGTAACCATAAGTAAGATTTCTGAGGGGCAGTGAGGATATGGGGTAGTAGTCCAGTGGGCAAAGGATGATCTAAAACATAACTCCATTTATTTCACAATTTTATTTAGGCCAGATCCCATATTTGATACTATATTCACATTCACATTTGAGAATAATTCTAAAAACAATGCTAAAAATATTTCTCAGAAAAACCAGATTTGACCTTAAATGATATGGTACATCAGTGTTTACCAGTCAGAACAGCTTTAGACATAGGTACACATGACAGGCGCACAGTAAATAGAAAGACCCGTGTTGTGTAGTTACTTAAGTAAGAGAAGGGAGGTCTATATTTCTCACTTCACATAATGCCCGGTGGGCAGCTCCAAGGATGGTTTGAGAGCTTAGTGGTATCCAGGTGCTAGGTTCTCAGGGGACCACTGGTTCAAAGGTGGCTAAGGCAGCTCCTTCTGGTCATGTTGGAGAAGACTCTTGAGAGTCCCTTGGACTGCAAGGAGATCAAACCAGTCAATCCTAAAGGAAATCAGTCCTGAATATTCATTGGAAGGACTGATGCTGAAGCTGAAACTCCAATACTTTGCCCACCTGATGTGAAAAACTGACTCATTTGAAAAGACCCTGATGCTGGGAAAGATTGAAGGCAGGAGGAGATGGAGATGACAGAGGATGAAATGGTTGAATAGCATCACCGACTCAATGGACATGAGTTTGAGCAAGCTTTGGGAGTTGGTGATGGACAGGGAAGCCTGGCATGCTTCAGTCCATGGGGTTGCAAAGAGTCGGACATGACTGAGCGACTGAACTGAGGGCAGCTCTAAGCATGATGCTACCAAACAACTGAATTTGAAGGTGGGAAGCAGGAGACAGCACAGGGAAGAGAGTTTCTGCTCTGTCATCTCCCTTATCATTTCTAAAAAGCTGCAAATACATCTCTTATATCTCAGTGGTCAAGACGGTCTACCTGGATCTATCCCCTGACTAGGGGAAGATACCAGCTTCCCTAAGATCAAGGGACTCTGCTCAAATCCTACCTACAGTTTTATCCTGTTTGCTGTGAAGATGACAGTTGTGAGCTGTTCTCCTGAATCCAGCCCTGACATAAACCACTTAACTAAGGAATGGAATTGGATTCATTGAGTAAGGTCTTTGTCTTAAGTCAGTTTCTTCAGTCAGTTCATAGCTATTGTATACACAGTACTGCCCTGGATACAGGGGTTAAAAATGAACCCCAACATAGTCCTTGCTTTATAATTAGATTGACTTATGTTATTTTCTATATCTTTATTAAATAATAACTTTCTTTAGGTTAGAATTTCTTGGTTCAAAACCAGAAGACTGCCTAATTATCTCGTAAAGGAAACCCCAGACAGGTAAGATTAGAAGAAGAGACCACTGAGGCAAATGAGGGTTGTTCTGAACAGCATGATTGCAAGAATAAAGTCCTCTGCTTTATTAACCAACTACAAAAGTGTCCTTAGAAAGCTATTCATTAAAAAATTCCTTTGGAATACATGGACTTCTAAAACTTAATGCTATGTCCTGAGAAATGTAACTTTTAATTCTGAAATATTACATGTTAATTGGTTGTTGTGGGAAACACTATTCAGACTGGTGTTTATAATTTTCAAAGCCGTATAAAATCTTCTCCTCTTTCTTCTTCTCATTTGTGTAAGAACCTCTAAAACTTTATATCTGCTTTTTTCCAGGTGATCAAAGGAGCATTTAATAAATCAATGACTTAAGCTAAAACAATGGCAGAAAAGAGGCTTTGGGTTTAATAATGTGAAACAACTGGAAAACAAGTTTATGACCATATATAGGCAACCCTGAGACTACAGTAACCTACCCTATCCCTAAGCACTGATGGCAGTCAGAACAAAGGAAGGCCAGGCTACAGAGGAAAGCTAGAGTGGGGTGATTCTTGGGCTTCAATTTCTTATGAAATTTAAGTGGGAAAGAACATTACCTAGAGAATTCTAGGAATTTAGGATAAAATCAGTGAATACTGTTTCATATTGGCAACTGAACTAAATTTTAATAAAGACTGACTAGTTGAATGTCCTTCTCACCTGTCTTAATTTTAATACTAGCTTATCCTTCAAAACTCAGTTTAGTACTTATGGCCTGCAGAATGCCTTTTTTGATCCCCAATATTTGTTTCATGCCCACTCTTTGGGTCTCCCAGCTATCCTCTATGGTCTTTTTTCTTTGTTAAATTGAATTATAGTTGATTTACAACATGGTGTTAGTTTCAAGTGTACAGCAAAGTGATTTGGTTATACATACATGTGTATATTTCTTTCTTTTTTATGTCTAAGTAATATTTCATTGTATATATTGGATTGGCCAAGAAGTTCATTTTTTTTTTCCCATAAGATGGCTCTAGTAATGCTTAGTTGTCTTTAACGTCATTCGAAACGATTTCATTAGATTGTATTGTGATAGCTGTCATGTCAGCCTGCATTAAAAAAGAACTTATCAAAACTGGTGAATTTTTGTGTAGCCATTTTTAAAAAAAGCAACATTTTTGGCATATAATGCTTTATTTCAAGAAAGGTGAAAATGCAACTGAAATACAAAAAAGGATTTGAATGGAGAAGGTGCTGTGACTGATGAAAGGTATCAAAAGTGGTTTATGAAGTTTCATGCTGGAGATTTCTCTCTGGATGATGCTCCATGGTTGGGTCAGTTCAGTTCAGTTCAGTCGCTCAGTCGTGTCTGACTCTTTGCGACCCCGTGGACTGTAGCACGCCAGGCCTCCCTGTCCATCACCAACTCCCGGAGCTGACTCAAACTTATGTCCATTGAGTCAGTGATGACATCCAACCATCTCATCCTCTGTCGTCCCCTTCTCCTCTCGCCTCCAATCTTTCCCGGCATCAGAGTCTTTTCAAATGAGTCAGTTCTTCGCATCAGGTAGCCAAAGTATTGGAGTTTCAGCTTCAACATCAGTCCTTCCAATGAACATTCAGGACTGATCTCCTTTAGGATGGACTGGTTGGATCTCCTTGCAGTCCAAGGGACTCTCAAGAGTTGACCAGTTGAAATTGATAGCGATCAAATCATGACATTAATTGAGAACAATTAATGTTATACCATGCGGGAGACAGCAGATATACTCAAAATATCCAAATCAAGCATTGAAAATCTTTTGCACCAGCTTGGTTATGTTGATCATTTTGATGTTTGGGTTCCACAGAAGTTAAGCAAAAGAAAACTTCTTGACCATATTTTCACATATGAATCTGTAAATGTAGCGAAAAGGTTTTTTTTTTTTAAAAAAAAAAACATTGTGATGGGTGATGAAAAGTGATGACTGTAATGTGGAGTGGAAGAGATTGTGGGGCAAGTGAAATGAACCACCACCAACCGCATCAAAGGCTGATCTTCACCCAAAGAAGGTCATATTGTGTATATGGTGAGACTGGAAGTGAAAGTGAAAGTTACTCAGTTGTGTCTGACTCTTTGCGACCCCATGGACTATACAGTTGATGGAATTCTCCAGGCCAGAATGCTGGAGTGGGTTCCTTTCTTCAGGGGAGCTTCACAACCCAGGGATTGAACTTGGGTCTCCCACATTGAAGGTGGATTCTTTACCAGCTGAGCCACCAGGGAAGGCCAAGAATACTGGAGTGGGTAGCCTATCCCTTCTCCAGCAGATCTTTCCAACTCAGGAATTGAGCCAGGATTCCCTGCATTGCAGACGGATTCTTTACCAGCTGAGCTACGAGGGATTGGAAGGGAGTCCTCTATTATGAACTTCTTCCAAAAAACAAAACAGTTCATTTGAATGAGTGCTACTCCCAGTTAGACCAACTGAAAAGAGCACTTGATGAAAAATATCCAGAATTACTCAACAGAAAATGTATAATCTTCCATCAGGATAATGCAAGACCACATGTTTCTTTGATGACCAGGCAAAACCTGTTACAGCTTATCTGGGAAGTTCTGATTTATCTCTGGTATTCACCAGACACTGCACCTTCAGATTTCCATTTATTTCCATCTTTATAAAATTCTCTTAATGGAAACAATTTCAATTCCCTGGAAGACTTTTAAAGGTACCTGGAACAGTTCTTTGCTTAAAAGAAGAAATTTTGGGAAGGTGAAATTATGAGGTTGCCTGAAAAATGTCAGAAGGTGGTGGAACAAAATGGAGAATACATTGCTCAATAAAGTTCTTGGTGAAAATGAAAAATGTTCCTTTTATTTTTACTTTAAAAACAAAGGAGCTTTTTGGCCAACCCCAATATATACAACTTATTTATGCATTCCCTTAGGTTGCTTCCATGTACTGGCTACTGTAAACAGTGCTCTATGAACTTTGGGGTGCATGGATCTTTTCAAATTATTGTGTTCTCTGGATATATGCCCAGGAGTGTGATTACTGGATCATACGGTAACTCTATTTTTAGTATTTTAAGGAACCACCATACTGTTCTCTGTAGTGGTTGCACCAACAGCTGCTAGTGTGAGATGATACGTCATTGTAGTTTTGATTTGCATTTCTCCTGTTCTTAGTGATATTGAGCATCTTTTCATGTGCCCATTGGCCATCTGTATGTCTTCTTTGGAGAAATGTTTACGTTTTCTGTCCATTTTTTGATTGGGTTATTTGTGTGTTTTTTGTTATTAGTTGTATGAGCTGTTTGTGTATTTTGGAAACTAATTGGTTGCATAATTTTCAAATATTTTATCCCGTTGCATAGGTTATCTTTTTATTTTGTTGATGGTTTCCTTTGCTGTGCAAAGACTTATACCTTTGATTCGATCCCATTTGTTTATCTTTGCTTTTATTTCTACTGCCATAGGAGACTAACTTAAGTGAAAAAATGCTGCTATTTATGTCAGAGGATGTTTTGCCTATGTTCTAAAAATGTTATGGTGTTATGTCTTATCATTAGGTCTTTAAACCATCTGGAATTTATCAATTAATCTTTGACAAAAGGGGCAAGAATGTACAATGGATTGAAGACCATCTCTTCAACAAGTGTTGTTGGGAAGGTTGGACAGCCACATGTAAATCAGTGAAGTTAGAACACTCCCTCATGCCATACACAAAAATAAACTCAATATGGCTTTCTCTCTTATAGTTTACTATAATACATGAATATCACAGTGCCTGCTTGCATGTCCATGCATTCCACTATTTGTAAAGCCTCAGTTAGTGTTTTATTTTTCTATGTTAAACCACAGACTGGTTCCAGATGGGGAAAGGAGTACGTCAAGGCTGTATATTGTCACGTGCTCATTTAACTTATATGCAGAGTACATCATGCAAAATGGTGGGCTGCATGAAGCACAAGCTGGAATCAAGACTGCCGGGAGAAATATCAGTCCCCTCAGATATGCAGATGACACCACGCTTATGGCAGAAAGTGAATAAGAACTAAAGAACCTCTTGTTGAAAGTGAAAGAGGAGAGTGAAAAAGGTGGCTTAAAACTCAACATTCAGAAAACTAAGATCATGGCATCCGGTCCCATCACTTCATGGCAAATAGATGGGGAAACACTGACAGACTTTATTTTTGGGGGGGCTCCAAAATCACTTCAGATGGTGACTGCAGCTATGAAATTAAAAGGTGCTTGCTCCTTGGAAGAAAAGCTATGACCAACCTAGACAGCATATTAAGAAGCAGAGACATTACTTTGCCAAAAAGTTTCATCCAGTGAAAGCTGTGGTTTTTCCAGTGGTCATGTATGGATGTGAGAGTTGGACTATAAAGAAAGCTGAGCACCGAAGAATTGATGCTTTTGAACTATGGTGTTGGAGAAGACTCTTGAGAGTCCCTTGAACTGCAAGGAGAGCAAACTAGTCAATCCTAAAGGAAATCAGTCCTGAATATTCATTGGAAAGACTGATGCTCAAGCTGAAACTCCAATACTTTGGCCACCTGATGTGAAGAACTAATTCATTGGAAAAGACCCTGATGCTGGGAAAGATTGAAGGCAGGTGGAGAAGGGGACGACAGAGGGTGAGATGGTTTGAATGGCATCACTGACTCAATGGACATGAGTCTGAGTAAGCTCCCAGAGTTGTCAGGGAAGAGAACAAAAGAGAATTTTGAGGTCTCTTTGGCTAGGGCAATAGAAATCCAAAGTCTAAGTGCTTAGATCCAACCCAGGAAAGAGATTTGTTTCCCTGGCACTGACCTTGGGAGATTCTAGGGATGATAAAGTGTGGATGCTTTGGGAGAGCTCATTCTCACACTCTCTTTACAAGGCTCTCATCTGGAATAGTTTTTATTTTTATTTTTTTAGGGGGGTGTAGTGAAACAGAACAATTCAAATACAGTCAGCCTGGAATTTGAAATAATTATGTGCTTCTTCCCTTGGGTTTTCTCTGGCACAGCCTCTTCTCTTCTTTGCTGATCCCCAGAGTTTATCTCCTGCTCCAGTACGGAAGCCAAGACTTTGGGCATGAAATAAATCCTCTTTTCTGCTTTGTTTTGTCTTGAGGGGATTCAGTAACATCCTTCTGAAAGAAATTCTTCTCAAACACGACTTCTCTGTATAGGTCTTTCATCCCTGGCAGAGGCCACACAGGTGCCTCCTTAAGGAGGTTCCTATCCAGGAACTATTGTGATGATATCAATTGTAAGATTGGCCAAGGGAGAGAGATGAAAGTCTAGAACAGAACTTTTATATAAGATGGGTGACTTGTATAAGATACCATGATTGTTTCAAGAAAACTGTATGACGCTAGATCTTTCAAGGAGAGGAGATTTAGTGCAGGAAATTTGTTCTGTCCAGGTTGGAAGGATGAGAGAGCAAAAAGGGAGGCTAAGAAAGTAACCCAGATATTAGGGCCTTCAGGGATCGTCTGTCCACCTAGAGCTGTGGGAAGATAAAAGGAGAGGAGGTATTCCAGAATTTAGGGACTTGAAGGAAGTGCTTATAAATGGCAGGTGCTCAGATCTTTAAGGGGGTGCCTTACAGTGAGTAATGAGACCTCTGTAAAAGGATGTGGAAAGCGTGGCTGGTACTAGTACCTCAGGTGGTGAGTGTATCAAAGCTAGTAGTTTAGATCTCCGTGGGACACTCCATGGTTGGTCACTTAGATTCCCAGTGGGGGTCTGGGCAGTGCTGAAAGCACTGGAGTCTGGAGATGAGGCTGTCCTCCGCAGCTGGAGAGACACCCACATGTGCTGTGTGAATTTGCTTTAGTTATGTCTGACTCTCTGCAACCCTATGGTTGCTCCCAATTTCTAGTCTACTAGTGCCTCCTGTTAGAGAATTTAACAGACAGCAAGGAGTGTGGGTGATTTAGATTGTAGACTCCAGCTCCAGCATCACAGAGTAGAGTATATAATATAGAAGCAGGCTGTCTGGGCTGAGATACAAGTAGGAGCATAGTGGGCAGGACCAAAGTCCAGATCCAGGTCATATGAACGAAATAAACTTCTTCCATTCAGTTAACAAAGGAGAGAGGGAAGGAAGAAGAAGAAAAGGAAGCAGAGGAGTGGGAGGAGAAGAGAAGAAGAAGGAGAGGAGGAGGAGCGGGGAAGGGGAAAGAGATCGAAATTGACCATACTGTGTTGGAGAAGATGTGGAGCAAGTGGAATTCACATGTTTTTTCTGGTAAGGGCAGAAATTGGTACAATTACTAAAAATCTATATGGTTGTATCTATTAATAGTAAAACTGAATGTATTGTTATATTGAATACGTATCTTACAGAAAAACCCAAATGAACTTTTTGGCCAACCCAATACATCTACCATAGAACCTAAAAAATCCCACTCATGGGTATGCACTCAAGAGAAATAAACCTGATCTTTCGAGCCTAGGTCCTAAGTCATCAATCGGAGTATTACTAAGTAACTTTCTCCATAAATAGCCACTGTGCCACGTGGGAATCTTTAGCCTCTGATGGATCCAGTTAGAAGCAGGGATGTGATGAAAGAGATGTCAGCAGCAGCGGTGTGGGGAAGGGCTGGTGAAATCTGCTTGGAGACAGAGCCACCTTGGGTTTTGTGGAGCCTTAGAAAAATGAGAGCAGACAAGAGGCAGGAAATCTCATGTGTAATTTTAGCATTCTGGCAATTCAAAGCTGTAAGAATAGCAGAGAAAATCCAAAAATACCATTAGAATTACCTCCCAGTCCGATTATTACATGTGAAGAAAAGTAGTCCACTCTGCTTTCTCCAAAATTGAAGGTTGGAGTAGGGGAGATTATCACACACTCATCTGATCATATATGATGATCATAGACCATCATTGATTGGTCTGTTAATCAGTGTAATGGTTGATTCAGTCATTTATTCATCAGTCATTGTTTAGAACCTGATTTAGGCTTTACAAAGACTGAGCACTCTAAGAATACAAAGACCAGAGAGGCAGTATGCTATGGATGGAATTGAGTCCCTCATTCACTCACACATTCATCCAGTCAACAAATATTTATTGAAGACCTGCTGTCTTCTAGGCACTGAGGTAATATCCTGACTCCCAAATGTAAAATATGTATAACCTAAGAAAAAAATTGCTTAGTCTAACTCAGTTTCAGTTTCAGTATTTGCAAAATGGAAGTATTAATACCTACTCAATGGGTTTGCTTACATAGAATAAGTAAGATCATGTAAGTAAGTGCCCACCCCAAGGAGTCAGCAGTGCTTAATAAATAGGGATTCTGAGAGCTCCAGTTCTTGAGGATTTCATAGCCGGGTTGTTTTCCGGTCCTGGTTGTATATTTGAATTACTTAGGAAGTATTTTTTTTTGAACTATCAACACCAAGACCTCTCTTCTGATATGATACTGGTTTGTTGCTATTGCTGTTCAGCCTCTAAGTCATGTCTGACTCTTTGCAGCCCCATAGATTGCGGCACTCCAGGCTTCCCTGTCCTTCACTATCTCCTGGAGTTTGCTCAAACTCTTGTGCATAGAGTTGGTGATACCATCCAACCATCTCATTCTCTGTTATGCTCTTGCCTTCAATCTTTCCGTGCATCAGGGTCTTTTCCAATGAGTCAACTCTTCACATCAGGTAGCAAAGTATTGGAGCTTCAGTTTCAGCATCAGTCCTTCCAATGAATATTCAGGATGAGGTTTAGGGAGCAGTCTATTAATTTTCCTAAGTTCTACAGGGATCTTAAATGTGCATACAGTGGAACCACTGGTCTAACCATGAGGCAGACTTGTGAATAAAAAAAGTCTCAAAACAAGTTATAAAAATTCAACATCAGATTAAGCTAGGTATAGACATTAGGCTAGGAGAAGTAGCCTAGATGGAGGGGGTCTGACTCCTGTTGGGATATAACCCAAATCACAATGTCAGTGGGGACAAGTCCAATTCATGCTTTGTCTGGGATGGAACTGGTCAAGAGTCAGGGAGTCAGATCTGGAAGCTGAGGTTCAGGGATCCTTAGCATTTCTTTAGGGGTGGGAAGTCACAGTAAGTCAAATGAGCTTTACAAAATTGTTTTTAGATATGAAATTTTAGGGGAAAACCCTCTGTTATTCAAAGGAAAATTTGATTTGAAACATTGTATAAAAATATCAGCAATTTTATATTCAATATTCACAAAGTTTAAATTTTCTATTGCTTTTGATTTCTTATTTCATACATTGCCTTCATATAGACCTGATTTAGAAAATGCTAAAATCATTAAAAAAAATTCTCAGTGTGCAGTCATGTTGAAAACAAGTAGGAAGAGGAAGGTTCGTTTACCAGTGCAACTGTTTTTAATCAAGTAAATTAGGTCTTAGTTTTAGACAAAGTGTAACTCATGTGCCTTTAATTCCATGGATAGACCCAAAATGAAAAGCTGTCATTCAGATTAAAGTTCAGCCTCACAACCCAACAGATTTGAGAAGATGGCAGTAGATAAATAAGTATAATTTTAGATATGATTTTACAGAATGTTTGTCTTTTAAGTCATAAAATTTAGAGAACTCACAAAAATGAGTTCTTCATTTTTTTATAGGCTACCTGTCATAGACTGAACGTTGTGTCCCATGAGAATTCGTATGTTGAGACTTAATCCCCAATATGATGGTATTTGGACATGGGACCTTTAGGAGGTGATCAGTTCATGAGAATGGGACCCTCATGAGTGAGATTAATTTTCTTTTAAAAGAGACCCCAGAGAAATTCCTTGCCCCTTCCACCATGTGAGGAAGAGGACAGCAATTTGTGAACTAGGAAGCAGGCTCTCACTAGACACCCAGATGTGAATCTGAAGGTGCCTTGATCCATAATTATGAGAAAGAAGTTTCTATTGTTTATAAGCCAAGCAGTCCATGGTAGTTTGTTACAGCAGCCCAAGTAGACCAAGAGGCACCTTAAAGAAAAATTTCTCTTCTGTATTTGAAAAATAGTCATTTTCCAGATATTCACATGATCTGTACCTTTTAACCATGTTTCCAGACCAAGTCACAGGAGAGAAAGTATTGGCTTTCCAATCATGTCCAAGGGTCAACAGAATCTGCAGGTGTTGTCGTTGTGCTCAGTAGCTTAGTCGTGTTGGACCCTTTGCGACACTGTGGGTTATAGCCCCCCAGACTCCTCTGTCCATGGGATTCTTCAGGCAAGAATACTGGAGTGGGTTTCTGTTTCCTCCTCCAGGAGAGCTTCCCAACCCAGGGATCGAACCTACATCTCCTGTGTCTTCTGCATTGGCAGGCGGATTCTTTCCCATTGAGCCACCTGGGAAGCCCCCTTGTCAGATCCAGCTGACTAAAGATCTAGCGTGGAAAGGTGTTTTTACCTTTACATGGGCTACCTATTCTTCATCTCCACTGCACCTTAAACATAGCCCAATGAAACATTTTAAATGTCTGTAAACCTGTGTATTTTTTGGCATGATGTTTGTTCTAAGCAGATTAATGAGACATATATATGATGTTGCCTTTGTGTTTCTTATAAATAATGTTTGGTTTTACCTCTGTTTTCTGAGATAGTATATTTCAGGGGTATTTTAGGTAAATTCCAAGCATGAAAGTTAATTGGAGATCATAATATGTTTAAATATGTCTTATGCTTTATTTTAGCTATTTTTTAAAATGATGCTAAGAGAAAATTTAAAGCTGCTTGTGGTCAGATCTGTTTGTCTTTATTTTGTGGGTTTTCCCATTTTAATTTTAGAGTTAAAAGGGTCTCCTCACTCAAGAATTTTGGTGAGGGCTCAAATGTGTTATCTTCCACTATTTTACTCTTCAGTCTTTCCAAATTTAATATGGGAGTATGAAGTGAAATGAGAAACTAAATGGATTTTTTTCTGAATTATTAAGCAATTGTATCAGCACCATCTACTAGAATAATGGTTCTCTTCTTTATTGATTTGTCAGAACTTCCTTATCATATAAAACTCATATGAAATCTGAAACAGAATCTATTTATGGACGGTCTATTTCATCAGTTGTTTTGTTTATGTCTGTGCCAATGGCCTTGAAATATGTGTCAGTATATGGGAGGGCTGGCATTCCTTCTCTTTAAAGATCTTATCTATTCTTGCCAAAAAACTCATTAGAGGAACTTTTATTTAATCTTTGTTAACTCTTAAATTATAAAAAAGAAATGGAACCATTCTTGAACTAGAAATAGGAAAACTGAAATTCCGTGTTCTTCCCTGCCCTCAGTTTTCCACTTTCCTCCCTTCCCTAGGTGTAACCACTGTCATCATCTTGGTGTGCTCAGATCGACTCTCAAACAGTTGGTAAGACTCAAAAATATTATCAGTGGTTTTTTTGTTGTTGAAGTTGTGTTAAAGTTATACATTAAGAAAAATTATCATCTTATATTGTCTTCCTATTGAAAAATATATTATGTCCACTTAGTTGAATCTTATTTTATATATCTCATTAAAAGCATCATAGTTTTATTTATATAGATTCCAACATTTTATATTGTTTATTTCCAGATAGTTAATATTGAGAAGGGATTATTTTTCTGATCTATTGTCTTTCTGATAACCAATGGTAAAAGCAAATGCTCTTTGTTTTTTCTAGTAATCTTATTAATTTTAATAGCTTTGCAATGGGTTGTTTGGGGTTTTTATACTACATAATCAGATCATGGGAAAATTATGATAATTCCA
Source organism: Okapia johnstoni (assembly GCA_024291935.2). Classification (NCBI taxonomy): domain Eukaryota; kingdom Metazoa; phylum Chordata; class Mammalia; order Artiodactyla; family Giraffidae; genus Okapia; species Okapia johnstoni. The sequence continues at coordinate 61,050,498 of CM044320.1, forward strand.
CATCCTCTATGTTTGTATTTTATTTCTAGATCATGTTTTAATGCTTTTTGAAAACTTACAGGACAACAGAAAACAGTAGTGGTAATAATAGAAATTCTTATTGGTCCTGATGATGAGCAGATCATCTCTGATTGCAATGTTTCATACAAAATTGAAAGTCTTTGTAGAGAGGCAGAATGGCATCCTGCCACAAGTGGAGTCTATGAAGCCTCATTGCTGGCCTCACATCCTGGCTGTGATCTTCCTAGAGATGTAAACTTAGGCAAGTTCCTTCTCCTCTCAGTGCCTCACTATGTTCGTCTCTAAGACAGGGGTAATAACAGTTTCCACTTTATACAGGTTTCTTGAGGATTGAATAAAATATAAGCATTTAGAAGAATTTTGACACTGTATTAAGCACTGATTCCATCAATAAAGCATTGTGCTTTACTTCATCAGCGACTTCAGACATTCAATATGTACTAATAATTCAGAGCAAGAGCAATGTGCTAGTTTAAAAACATTCCACAGCTTAAGTGTAGTACTTCGGTGTTTTCTTTTTTGCCCCTCTCTGTTTTCAGATGTTAAATTAGCTCAAGATTCTCTATTCCAACATTTTCCAAAGAATACTATTTATTACTTGGAGACTGTAAATTAGGACCATTAGATTTAGGCTGCTGCAAATGAAGTGTGGCTTCTTCTTAACAATAGTTCCAGCTGCTGTAAAGCCCTTCTGTCTGTGCTAATGCCACTGCCTTTTAACCATTCATTCAAAACTAAAACTGCTCTTTAAGTTTTTAAAGAAATTATTAAGTTTAAGGTGGCCCCCATGGTCAATTTCTGCCTTTTACCTGGCTCTACCTGGTCAATATATTTATGATTGGATGGTATAGCACAGGGACCCAGGAAGAATGACAGCTAGAATGTATCAGTCTCCGATTTCACAAGTATTCTCTTTTTTCCTAGATTCTCTCTTTCCCTAGAGCAGGGGTCCCCAGCTCCCATCCCACTGGGGCACCAAGAGCTCAGATAGTTGTTGGAAGGTGTCAAGGGGGTGAGTGAAGAAAAAATAGTCCTAAGAGCATGCCAGTGAGCTGTGGATTGAGAGTTCAAAAGAACAAGGAGTTCGTAATACTCAGGAGTCCTCTTAGATCTAGGAAAAGGCACAGACTTTACAGAGCCATGAGATGAGGCTAAAACAGTTGTATTTGGATATTAAAGGAAAGAGAGAGCACAAAAGCTCAAGGTTAATGGCATCCATCTAGGCTGCAGATACTTAGGTAACACACTTAATGAGATGTTGTTGTGGTCACAACATGGATGACTTGGTGAACCATGGAAGCTGGGATTTGAGGAGGATAAACACACATTCTACTAAAGTTCCACTGAATTACCACAGGCTTGTGCCTAGGGACAAATGTCCACTATTGTGGTAGTTACAAAGCCTTTATAAGATTTAAGTTTGGATTTGAATCTGTAAATTCATTTTATTCTCAATCAAGATGGTATAGATTAGGCTTTCCAGATTTATTAAAGTGATTTCTGCAAGGTCATTCAGCTATTGATGGTCGAAAAACTGGGGTTTTTGATTCCCTGATATAGTACTTTTTATTTATTTATTTTTACCATACAGTGCTCTTATAATTAAAGCTTCAAAATTTGTTAAACACAATGTTTAACACATGTCACATATGATTACCATATATATATTTTATATTTAGAATATCTACATTAATTACATTAGTTACATAGCTACTATAGAGAGTCTCTACTCTATGAAGATGCAAAGGCAAAGAAGATATACCTTTTATTTAAAAGATAAACATGATGTGATTGTCAGTAAGAAGACAGACCAATAAACCAACATTGCAAATCATTTTGATACGTGTCACAGTGAAGGTATTTAGAGAGCATTTGGAAAGCAGAAGGGAAGAAACATTTAACTCTAGAGAGTAAGAAGGGATACATACAGAAAGAGTGAATGAACGCATAAATTCTATACTAGTGCATTTCTTTATGAATCTCTTTTGGTATACAGTGAAGCTATTGTTTCAGTTCTACCTGTTTTGTAGGATCTTGTGAAAATATACTTTGGTATAAATCCTATTTATTCTTAAACAGTTATAAGTATTTTAAAATAACAGTGAGTTTTAAAATAACAATATTTTAAAATAGATACTTCAAATTCCCTTTCTTCCATTCTGGGCATTCACTGCTTTTAGAATTTAAGCCAAACCCAAAGTAAGCCTTTTAGTTTATGCTATTAGGGCTTACCTTGTAAAAGAAAAACAATGTTATAACATAAGTTAATATGGTATGAGTCTACTAGCCCACAGAGTAAAAAATCACAATTTTTTAAAGAAATACAATTTTAAAGACTATTAAATGGACCCAGAAGTCTGTCTCACCAAGTTCTAGAAACATGTAAATAGATTACATTTTTAGAGGATGGCACACATGACTTCAGCTAACCCAGTAATTTTGTTGTCTCAATATATACTATAACAAAAGTAATTTGCTTTTGTAATTATAATTTATTGAAAAGGCAGTTACAAAGCTTCACCTATTCTTGCTATAATCAAAGAGTATAAACATGAACATATTCATGCTCAAATATAAACTTATCAGTAGCTACCAGCTGTAGAACAGGTCTATGTGTTTTTTCAAAATCAGCATAATTAGCTTGAAATATATTTCATTATTAAATGAGATTTTAAGAGAATTATTTCTGAAAAATTTAATTTTTCCCCTTTTTTTGATCAGACATTTTAAAAATTGAAATATAGTTGATTAACAATATTATATTAGTTTCAGATATGCAGTATAATAATTCAATATTTCTAAAGATTATATTCCATCAAGAGTTATTATAAGATAATGGCTATGATTCCCAGTGCTGTACAATATGTCCTTGTTGCTTATCTATTTTATACATAGTACTTCTTATATGTTAACCCTGCACCCCTAATTTATCTCTCCTCCCTTCTCTCTACCTTTTGATAACTTCGTTTGTTTTTGATATCTGTGAGTCTATTTCTGTTTTGCTACATACATTCATTTGTGTTGTTTCTTAGATTCCAAATATAAGCGATGTCATATAATATTCATCTTTCTCTGATTTGTGTCACTAAGCTTAATATTCCCCTAGGTCCATTCATGTTGCTGCAAATGTCAGGATTTCATTCTTTTTATGATGGAATAATATTTCATTGTATAGATACACTACATCTTCTTTATCCATTTGTCAAAGCTGGTATTTATTTTTATTTGTAGAATCAAGTCACTACACAATAAACCTGGGTAAAAAATATACCAGTTATTTCAATGTAATCCCATAAAGTGGTTTTTTTTTCTGTAAAGGGCCAAATATTAGATATAATCACAAAACATTTCAGCATTGTTCAAAACAGTAATCATACAATTGTCCCAAGAGAACACATTGAAATTCTTCTATACAGGTTAATAAGCTAGGAGATACAGAACATTAAAAAAAAAAAAAACTGTTCCAAAATGAAATACTAAATATACAACATCAATTCTTAGTAAATTTGCTGCAATAATGAAGTAAAGCCTCATAGAATATATTAAGTCAGAAACTCCATTATATAAAGACAACTACTTTCAAGTGTGGAAATGCTAATTATTTTATATTAATACTAATTATTAATTATTCTGATATTACTATCAGATTTATTCTCAGATTTCCCTTTCTGAATTTGCTAAGTTGACCTTGGAACACAAGAAAATTTAATATACCCTATAATACTTTGTTTTTATTTAAAATATAAATTAATGTCACATGATGAGATATATATTATTTATAATAAAAAAGAAAAAATGGCATTTAATTTTCACCTATAATATATATTTTTGATATTGACATACTTAGACCACATATACATTTTCATTCATCATAATTTAATGTACCTAAAAATTGAGTTAGGACAATATTCTGAAAATGCCTACGTGTACAATAGAATCTCATGATTTATGTGATTCAACTCATGTAAGGCCCTCTTGGGGACTTCAAGGAAATAACTCTTTTTAAGAAGAGTTCTTAAATTTTTACTCAAATGGTCAGAGGTCAAATTGTAATCAAGAAACATTCTCTAGTGTTTACTCTCCATGTGCTACTCATGATGTTAAGTGTTGCTAATGAGTGGCACTGAAAGGACCACTGGGAGAGAGAGGGCAGGGATACAGCCATTGCTTCTGCTTCGCAGTGATTAACACCAGGTGGCCCCTACCCTGAGCTTAAAGTAGCCTCCAGTATGAAAACCCATAAAGGCCCAATTTACATGGCTTTAAAGGAATCACGTCACTGATATTTGGGATTAAGGATGAGGCTCAGTTTCTCTCTAGGTGGCTTCTAATTATGGTAGAGTCAAACTCTGCAGCTATTATTTAAAGCTCTGAGTATCCAATTATACTACAAAAAGACAGGTTTTAGAGTCTGAAAAACATAAAATTTAACCTAATTGGTTACTTTATTGTGAGTAACAGGATGAAAGTTGTGTTTCTCAATCATCAATGGTTTTCCATTCTAGGAACTATAAGTCTGGAATGGTACTGCCTGTTAGTAAGAGTACTTTTTTTTTCCCTTTAAAACCACACCCAGGAATTCCCTGGTGGTACAGTGATTAAGACTCCGTGCTTCCACTGCAAGGGTCATGCGTTCCATTCCTGGTCAAAGAACTAAGATCCTGCATGCCACGTAGTGTTGTCAAAAAATAAAATAAAAATACCTTCTTGTAAAAACAAAAGAAAACAAAAACCACCCTTCCCTCAATTATGGTGTGAGACTTATTTGCAGATGATGAAAGTTCTGTGTGTAGGACAAGTATTTAATTAAAGAATTTCACTAATTTTCTTCACAGTTATTTTTACACTTTAAAGACACATGTCCTAAAATTAACCCATTAAGCACTTAATATGTACTTAAAGATGACTTTCTCATTGTCAATATTTATCAAACGTCCAAAACAAATACCGCCAGTTTCTCCTTACTGGTAGATGTTTATCAGTTGCATTTCCCTTACACACATGGGGCTTCCTGGTAGCCCAGATGGTAAAGAATCTGCCTGCAATGCAGGAGACCTGGGTTCAATCCCTGGGTAGGGAAGATCCCCTGGAGAAGGGAATGGCTACCCACTCCAGTCAAATATTCATGTCTGGAGAATTCCATGGATAGAGGGGCTTGACAGGCTGCAGTCTATGGGGTGACAAAGAGTTGGACACGACTGAGCGACTGACACTTTCGCTTTTCATACCCACATAGATACATTAATATTGTATCCTTGAAAGATGTTCCCCCAGATAACTGCCCAATAAAATAAGTTGATGGAACACATTTATCCTTGACTTCAGCCCTTCATTTGTTATATCTCAGGTCTTCTTTAGTCAAGAAAGGGAAATCTTCCCTTTCCAACATATGCTTCTTCCTTACTACCTAGCATTTTCTTTTTTCTGAAATAGACAATCAGGACTCTTCCAATTTGGGATTCTGTTTTGGGAGATATAAATAACCATTTCTGGGTGTATATCATTAGGAAAGTTTAGCAGCCTGGCAAGTTAAACTTCTCAGCCTAAACCACAGAGAATAAGACCATGAACTTGCCTAGTGCAGAGCTAGCACCCAGATCTTCTGGTGTCTCCTCAGCCCTTGTTCTACTACCTCATCTCTTGATGGATTTAAAAGGAGACAACACAGCTGGGGGGTTACTTTGTACCTTAGTTGAGAGATGTTCCTAGAAATGAGATTCAAACTTATTTTTTTTGCTTGGAGATACATGTCAACATTTTGAAATAATCTATAAAAGAACTATGAGGTTATTATTTTGGAAATGGATTTAGAAAAAAAAGTGGGCTGTTTGTGCCAACCCAAAGCTTTAGTTTTGAGCTGCAAAAGAAAAGTTGTCAAAAGGGCTAACAGTGTTACAGAGGGCAGGGACACTGAGATGCTGCTGTGACTCAAATAATGAAGAACTGAAGAATTTATTTGATGACTCATATTGGTCATTGCTCTTTAGGAGACATATTTGTTATTTTTTTTTTAAAGCAGAATTCTAAAACCTAGGTGCTAATCTCTATAAAACATTTGCAAACTATTTTTTTTAGGCAGGGAGTAAAACACCTGAGAATTTGCAAAGTAAGAGAATGAAGAGGAGTGAGGTTAATGGTTCCAGGCTCTGACAGTACCATTCAGTGCTCAGTTTCTTATCTGCAAAGTTAAAAAAAAAAAAAGCTATCAAAATAACTATTACTTCCTTTAAAGGGTGCAAAGTGTTTATGGTGTATCCTCGAATCATTGCAGGGTCTCTAAGAAGGAAAAGGAGCCAGACAAAATAGCTCAAAAAACCCCACTGAGTTCCATTAATGAAGAATGCAGCGACAAGAGCCAAGTAGTATCGTAATGTATCTTTGTCTAGAAATGAAAGACCTGCATCCAGAGGAAAGCAAATGCTCTCTTTAAATTGGAAAGCTTTGGTGAGACCGAAGTTAGAATGTAGTGGCTGCTGCTGACGCTCTCCAATGAATCAGCAGAGCTATATTTAAATTACGGGACTTTGTATGCCAGATATGAAACCAATACATTTGGTTAAAGAAAAGTAAACAGGAAAAAGCTGTGCAGTTTTGAAGACGCTCCCCCGCCTCAGAATACCATGATAAAAGCAAGAGGTAGCATTCATATAGCATTTGATGATTTAGGAAGATCTTTTCATACACTTGATTTCATTTAGTCCTCACAACAACTCTGTGAGGTAAGTGTTATCAGCGCCCTTGTACAGCCAGGGGAAGGCAGGCTTTATGTCATTTGAAGTCATTTGCCTCAAGCCACACACTTAATAACGAAGGAAGGCAGACCAGATGCAGAGTGGTTTTCTATTTCCTTGCCCTCATCCTGCCCAACCCTGTCTCTCCTCTACTATGAAACTGTTAGATGGGTGGGAGATCAGACGGCAGGACCAAGTTATTTTTAATTAATCATGAGGGGACATTCAGTATCCTGAGTCACATTTTAGAAGACTCATAGCTATGAATCTGGATTTCCCAAACAGGATGTAATGATGGTGTTAATATCCAGGATAGCACAGGATACCTTAGAATACTGGTCTAAACATGTTTACTATGTTCTAGGGAAAGGCTCCATAGTCCCTTAGGCAATCTGTCTTTTCTGCCCTTCTAAGAAAATTGAGTATCTGTCATACAAATCTGACTTTAAAGAAACTTTGCAGTGAGAGCAAAAAGATATCATCGGCCAGCTGACATTTTCTCTAACCTTCAACATCCTGGTAATCATGCTTTTCACATCCAATAAAATGTGAGGAACCAAAGGAGGAAGTTGCCAGTTTTAAAGTGCAGGTTTTGAAATTGAGGCAACTTATAGCTTCTGACAGAACTTTCCCCTTTTCACTGTGCAACAGGCACCCCATTATCAATAAGCCTCAAGCTCTCATGTCTCTCCAAGGCACCATCCCATCTCCGTGCCACAGTTTGAGGCTGCATTTTCTGATACACGAATTGACTTTACTGGACAGAAACATAATTTCCGTAAAATCTCTTCCAATTCCTTTCAAACCCTAAGGCTGATGACGAACTTACTTTGTTCAGAAATAATGCCCCTACATTTATATGACTTCTAAACCAATCAAGCCTTAGTTATGTCAGAAATAAAAAGAAAGGAAACCTACAGAAAAATATAAGTGTGGTTATGAGTATTCCTTTAGAAATATGGCTTCTGTTATTTCTGGGAATTAGGTCTGCAGATTTTAGTGTTGCGTGTTTTTATTAACATTCTGTATAAAACAATTCATAGCTTTTGCTTGTAGCAATGTGAAAAATGCAACGAGAAACACAGTCTTGTACTCAACAGATTGATTAATCTTATATAAGTTCATTTGTCTAATAGTTCTAGCTGGATTCAGTCAATGGGCTGAAAAGTCCATTACAAGAGTCAGAATGCATGAACACAGCGGGCTCAGGTTGAAACAGGAATGAATTTGATGGACTTGGAAGATTTAGGCGAGTCCTTCCATGTTCCCATACTGTTGGTGGGGCTTCGGTGGTTAGTGCAGGAAGTCTGTCTTCGGCTCATACTGTCAGAATCTTCTCTGGTGAACGTTCGTTTTACGTTTTGGCAGCATGGGAAGCTTTGGGCACAGTCTTGCAAGAGATGGCCACTAAAAAACATGTATATCCAGGGGTTGCAGCAACTATTCAAGGAAGCCAGTAATGCAGGGATGGTGGTGGCCGGGTTTTCTGACTCTGTATGGAAAACATAAGGGGAGAGCATTTAATCAAACGCAAGTAAAAGCACTGGATAAACTCATTCTTTTATTGGTTCACAAAAGTGGGAAAATGTTTTGGGTCAATATAGAAAATGAAGTATTTTGTTTATCAATTAGGGAAATAACTGGTGAATGGAAATTGCTTGGTTGTAAAATATTTTCATGAGCAAGATGCCTTGAAATTAATTCAGATATTTTAAACCACTATTAAAATATTTAAGTAGAATGAGGGAGACTTTCAAGAGGCTAAGAATATTGAATCATTTATTAATAAAACTTTGAATCATTTGTGTTAGCACTTGCATATGTTAATGGAGACAGCACTTACAGAATGGCTGCCATTTCAGTGAAATCTCAAGAGTCCATAGCCACATATACCAAACTGTATGCATCCTGATAAACTTAGGCAAAAGTATGACACTATGGACCATGTTTAGTCATTTAAATTTTTTTTTAATATTAAACACATTCTTGTAGTAAGAACTCTTTACAGAAGGGGATAGTTGAACTAGGTCCCTGAAGGATGCAGTGTTTAGTTGTTTTCTTTGGCTAATTAGAAACTTCTTTTAATTTTAAAAGAAAACTCTCTTTGATTGTGGCTTGAACAACTAAATTATATTATGGAGAACAGATGAATTAGGAAATTCCAACAGTCTTTTGAACCATTGTGTGTGTGTAATTGCATTGTCAAACCACATAAATATAACCTTTCACAGTAGAACTATGCACTGAGAATATACCTTTTCTAAAGATGAGAATAATTGGCAAGCACTGATACTTCCTTATTAAATATAACTTGGGTCTTCTCACTCTTGTTATGCCAGAATAAATTACAGATCATTTCATCAAACTTTGTGCTAAGATGCAAATCTTAAAGGTGATCATGATCTGTGACCAAGATTCTATTCAAAAAGAATGGAAATCATCAACATACCTACACACAGCAAAAAAAAAAATTAAAACATTATGTTAAGAAATGGAACACTAGCTAAATGCCAAATTGAAATGGCTTAAGAATCTTCCTTCAACGAGTTTAATCTTCATACCCCCAGGACCAAGCATAAAATATGCACGATAATATTTGTTGGCTGGATGAGGAATAAATAAAACTTTAAAAAATTTTAAAAATCTTTCTTCAGAAAAATATGTCTGTTTTACCCTTATTTTAGGGCATTTCTACAAAAATTTTACAGTGTGTTACTTTTCACAAGCTAGCAAGAAGCAGTTGTGACAGTATAAATATTTCCCTGAATTCAGCAGACTTGAAAGCAAGGTATTAACACAGCTGTTAATGCTTTGACAGAGAGTAAATTTTTCTGTTTTTTAACTGCGTGGCTGACTGGAGGGCACAGTTTCTGGATTTGTGGTTTTAGGAGCTGGTTATAGTATCTTTTAACCATTCCACTCAAGGTGTGATTCTCTTTCACGAAGTTAAAAACTATGGCCCTAGAGGATGTTATGAAAAGACTCTCTCTCCCCACTTCTCTCTCCCTCGCCAACTCCCCCCATCCTCAACACAGAGCCCCCATTCCTTCACCTTCCTCCGTGGTCCCGACACCTACCGACCCAGGAGAAATTCTTATCCCAGGCAGACCACATCTGGATGATGAAGAAGGGTGCCCAGCAAACGATGTAGGCCGTCACGATCACGAAGGTCATCTTCACGGTGCGGATCTTGGCGCGGGAAATGGTCTTCACGCTGCTGACACACCGTGCGTGCAGGACTCCTCGGTGCAAGATGCCTTCGCCCGCGCCCTCGGCGGAGGCGCCCGTGCCCTGGCGCCCCGCTGTCTTTCCGCGGACGTTGCACCAGATGTGGTAGCAGATGAAACCGTAGCAGGTGCCCAGGATGACTACGGGCGCCACGAACACGCTGGCGGTCATCCAGGTCACGTAGGCCGGGAGACCCCAGGGCTGGATGAAGTTGGCCCAGCAGTCGTAGGTCTTAGTGACGTTGCTCACCTCGACCACGGAGAAGACGAAGTACTGCGGGGTGCTCAGCACGAAACTCAGCACCCAGGCGGCGGCGATCATGAGGCGCGAGCGGCGCGCGGGCTGCTGCAGCGTCTTCAGCGGGTGGCACACGGCGATGTAGCGGTCGGCAGTCATGACCACCAGCATGTAGGCCGAGGCGAACATGGCGAACACCTGCAGGTGCTTCACTATGCGGCACAGCCCGTCGGGTCCGCGAAAACGGTAGGTGATGTCCCAGCCCAGCTGGGGCAGCACCTGGAAGAAGGCGACGGCCAGGTCGGCCAGGCTGAGGTGGAGGATGAAGAGGTGCATGCGGGACGTCTTGCGAGGCGTGCGGTGCAGGCCAGCAGCACACTGCTGTTACCCAGCACGGCCACCACGAAAATCACAGCCAGCACGGCAATCTCCAGCTTTGCCAGCTCCTCATTGCGCGTGTCCGCCTGCAGGCCGCCGTCTTCCCCGAGCGCCTCCGAGTCCCCGCTGGTGTTGCTCGCCAGAGGCCACCACCGGCTGGAGTTGCTCGCGGGCCCCGCGCTGGGGCTCCCGGAGAATCGCATGCTGTCCATGCAGCGCCCCCTCGGCTTCGGCAGAGGCCCGTTCCCTTCCTGCCTCCTCGCGCGGTGCGCTCCCTCCTGCCCGCGCTCGCCGCCAGCCCGGCTCTGCTCCCTCTCTTGCGGGCGTCTCCGGAGGCAGAGTCCCACCAGCCAACTCAGCCTCTCTCGGTCGAGTCGCCCGTCTCTTTCCCTGCTCCTCCCTTTCTCAACTCCGGCCAAGCCGGGAAGGTGCGCTCCGAGTCTCCGAAAGCCCTGGACTCCAAACTCAAATTATTAACACGGAGTTGGTTTCCCCAGATCGCGCTCCCTCTCGCCCCAGTGGTTGGAGGCTGCTCGGTGCCTACTCTCGCCACCTCCCTCCCCTATGCCCCCGGGATTTTCCTTTCTCCCAACTTCCTACGTCGGCGATTTGTCCTTTTTGCATCACTGCTGCAGGGGTGGGGTTGGAACGCGCGGATTCCTCAGCGTATGGGTTGATGGTGATTCTTCCCCGCTCTTCTATTAAAAAACAAAAAAAACTCCGAGAACTGGACGTGTCATACCTTTTCAGGGCTTCCCATCCTTTCCTCAAGCCTCCGTCAAGAATCACCTTAACCCTGCATGTGACTTCAATAGACGCGGTACCTAGAAATCCAGAGTCCACTGCTCGCTCAGGTGCTCTGTAACCTGAATTTGGCGCGTGACGCCCACCTGCGCCAGCCGGGATTTCTCCCTGCGCCGCGAGTCTGCCCATCCCTGGAGAGCCAGTCTGGCTGATTTCATTCTCAGGACAACTTGACTAAGGGAATGTCGTCTCTCACTGCCCCGCTCCTCTCCACCCTCCTCTTCAGTGTAACAGTAACTTTTTTGATGCCTGCTGTCTGTCTCCTGGCTGCGTTCGCTGACCGGAAGGACGCAGTCGCTGGTCCCGAGGCAGTCCTCGCGGCTGCCTGCGTGCACGTATCACAGCGGGGGAAAGGAATTTCTCCTGGTTTTCCAGTTTCCCCTGGGGCTGGGAGCGGGTTTGTGGGTGGGTGGGACTTAGGAGTTTTCTCTAAACTAGATTCCTGGGGTTTTCTCCGGGAAAAGCCTGATTCCCACAGCTGGATGGGCGGGAACTGGGCCACAGGAGCCCGTGGGGACTTGATGTGCTTTAGTGCCGAATCATGGGGACATCTCTTCGGGTGAACGAAGAGCAGCTGCCGGAGATGGGTAGCCCAGGCAGCGCTGTCCAGGCTGGAACGAAAAGCCGCCAGGCTTCTTGGGCTGGTGGATGAGAAAGAGGCAACCTCTGTACAGGAAAGAGATGCTCTGAAGCAAGAGGGAACAAACCGCCTACCTATCGATTGGTTACTCTGGACGGCGGGAACCCAGTAGCGGGGCCGGGGATGCACAGAAATACTAACTGCGCTCTACCTTTCAACTTTGGTGAAGGTACACTCCGAAGCACAGCAAGGGGGAGCTGTTTTCTGGCTCTTTCACAAAAGAAGAGGCTTCCCTGGTGGCTCAGATGGTAAAGAGTCTGCCAGTAATGCTGGAGCCCCGGGTTCAATCCCCAGGTCAGGAAGATCCCCTGGAGAAGGAAATGGCAACCCACTCCAATATTCTTGCTTGGAAAGTTCCATGGACAGAGGAGCCTGGTGGGCTGTATAGTCCATGAGAGTCGGACATGACTGAGCAACTAATACTTTCAATTTCACAAAAGTAGAAGAAGAAAAAAAAATTCCACTCTGTAGATACACGAAGATGACTTTTTGATCAGAACGTACTGTGCCATGGTAGAAATTTGATTGTCTGAGAAGAATATCTATGAAATGTAGGCAAATAAACCAGAAAATTTTCTGAGTTGCAGTTCTCAATGATAATTCAACTTTGCTTCCCAGTTCACGCATGCCCAGTCTCAAGGCTGTCACACTAAGAGTGCTGAATTTGACCTTGGGAGTCCTTCATTATGGCTGCATAAGCCTCGGTTTACATACTTTTAAAACAGTAATGAAAGTACCCGCCTTACCTACTTATGGGGCTTCCCTTGTGGCTCAGCTGGTAAAGAATCTGCCTGCAATGCAGGAGACCTGGGTTCGATCCCTGGGTTGGGAAGATTCCCTGGAGAAGGGAAAGAATACCCACTCGGGTATTCTGGCCTGGAGAATTCCATGGACTGCAGTCCATGGGGTCGCAAAGAGTCAGACAGGACTGAGGGACTTTCACTATCTACTTATGAGGTTATTTTGAGGATCAAATAAGACAATGTTCTGTATAGGGAAATTCTCTCAAACCTACAAGTTGTGTTGCATTAAGGAGTCAAAAGATGAAAAGTTCAGAGATAGCAGTAAGTAAAAGGTTTCCAGATCACCTGTCTGGAAATATACTTTAAGCAATTAGGTAATAGTCACTGACTCAAAGAGATGACCTTCTTTTAAGTCACAAATTATGTTATTAGTGCCACATATGAGAAATAATCTTGTGTGACCCTAGTGTTCCAGGGTATTGCAAAAGTGGTCTGTTAGCCAGAACCTGGCAATTTTGTTGCTCTTGGCCCTACACCTTTGAGCTAACAGATTTCCTGAAGGATGGAATCTGCAGTACAGGGTCACCAAAGTTCCTTTTAGTGTTCTTATTCCAGAGAGAGGGTGTGGTAGACTCTCAGGAAATCATTCATCAGTGTCAAGCCCTCTGATTAAATAATCAAACTATATACAAATTATGAAAATAATTTGTTAGGTTACATTGGCCACACAGTTGGAAGGTACTCATCTTCAGTGGACAATAGTACTAATTATCATGGATTGAATATATATATACACATTTATATGTTACATAGGAATATATATATGTGTGTGTGTGTGTATGTGTGTGTGTATGTTTGAGGCAAATTCCAGAACCCAGTCCCTCTTTTAACCCACACAGTTTTAAAAATGGCTCTGTCTTGGTTTTAGTGGTTCTCTATTCAAAGGAAACTGCTGCTGCTGCTAAGTCGCTTCAGTCGTGTCCGACTCTATGCGACCCCATAGACGGCAGCCCACCAGGCTACGCCGTCCCTGGGATTCTCCAGGCAAGAGTACTGGAGTGGGTTGCCATTTCCTTCTCCAGTGCATGAAAGGGAGAAGTGGAAGTGAAGTCATTCAGTCGTGTCCGACTCTTAGCAACCCCATGGACTGTAGCCTACCAGGCTCCTCCGTCCATGGGATTTTCCAGGCAAGAGTACTGGAGTGGGGTGCCATTGCCTTCTCCGTCAAAGGAAACTAAGACCACTGAAATATTCAAGTACCTGCTATGCAAATTATTCAGTGGAAGGTAGGGAATTGTGGTCCTAAAATATGAAAAAAACATAGTCAGCATTTCCTGTGGCATATTATGCTGTCTTCAAGCAATTTGTATTTCCTCTCTACTTGTATTAGGACTTACTACTTTCACCATCTTACTCTCAGTGGATTTCAGTTAACATATTGTGGGGGTGAAATGATGAAAAGAAAAAAATTGGAAATTGTCCTGGAGTAACCTTTCTCTCTACCAGTCTTCCGTTCTCCCAGTTTGCAGTTGTCCTGGAGTAACCTTTCTCTGCCAGTCTTCCGTTCTCCCAGAGCGCAATTCCAGATGTTTAAGATATATTTCAAGTAATGGAAACGGGCACCTCTTTCCCTTACTAGCTGTGTGACTTTGTTTTAATCTTTGAGCTTCAAATTCTTCATCTGTAAAATCTTGGTGATAAAACATAGTGCACTGTCTACAAAGATTATATAATTGTTTAACTTTCTGGCATTTCATGGGTATTCAAAACATTAATTCTCCCTTCCTGCCCAAATATGTAAATATCCTCCATATTACTTGTTATATAGCCAATAAGAATTTTCCTTCCAGTTAAAGCAGCATTTCCCCAACCCCCTTCTTTGCAATAGAATATAATATGTTTTCTAGAAGAAAAGAATTCCACAGTTGAGTACATTGGGAAAAGTGTTATATTTGCATCTCATCCTCTCCTAGAGATTCATACATTAAAAAAACCTCTGAGAAACCTACTTAACTGTGTTTGTCAATATTTCAGTAAGCTATTTGACCATGGAAAAGACTCGTCCTTTTACTTTCCCCATGAAATAGTGATGAACATGCCATAGGACAATGGATAAAGTTTGAAGAATACTGAGTAAATGTACTTGGAGTTCCAGAAATTTTGGGGACTACCACCAGACTTAGTCAAATCAAGAAGTCCAGGGGCAGGGATACCCAACATCAACGGGCTACATTTTGTTTATCATGTCACCGTATGCACTGCTTTATAGCTGCAATCAGTACGTTCTTCTTCTCCTTAAACTTTCATTTACTGAAATTGGATAGCCACCGGAGCATCCATTTATTTTTTTTTTCATTTCTGTAGCATACAATGGTGCTTTCCCAATTACGGATTAATGACACTCTAAAGTTAAAGGGCTGTAGTCTGGTATTCATACAATTACTTCTAGCAAATCAACAAATATTTGTTGCACATCACTCTGCTAGGTCTTGAGCTGGATACAAAGAAGTATGTAATGGTCACTAACATTTAGTAAACACTTTGGGCCAGGCACTCTTACATGTGCTTTACCTCATTTGATTCTCCTAGTGACCCTATAAAGGATGCACTCGTATTATTTCCCCTTACATTTGAAGAAACAGATGCACAGAGATGTTAAACAACTAGCCTTTGGTGACACAGTTGGCCAGTAGTGGAACAGGGATTTGAACAGAAGCAGTTGACTCTGGCAGAATTTATAATCGTAACTGTTACACTGTGCTACCACTAGTGAGCCTCGTGTTCTCGCATCTTACAGACTCACATGGGGTACTTATTTGGTTATTTAACATTTTATCTTTTTGGTAGGTTCTCCTTCAAGCCTAAGAGATCAGGTGGGATCTGCTCCAGTTTCTCTGGTTTTCTCTTTAGTAAATTAGGTACAGGGCTTCCCACATGGTTCGGTGGTAAAGAATCCACCTGTCAATGCAGGAGACACAGGTTTGATACCTGGGTCAGGAAGATCACCTGAAGAAGGAAAGGACAATCCATTCCAGTATTCTTGCCTGGGAACCATGGAGTTGCAAAAGAGTCGGACACAGCTTAGTGACTAAACAACAACAGCAACAACAACAACAACAGAACTAAGGTAGTAGTAGTGTACAGCTAATAATAAGGGAGAACAGTGACATTTACCGGTACTGACTAAGCTCTTAACTCATGAGCTAAAAGTTTTATATTTATTATTTCATGTAATATTTCAAATAATATTTAAAAATGAACTGAGTATAGGGATACACTTATTATTATCCCACTTTACAGATTAATGACACAAAGGTTAGGGACGTTAAGCAACTTCACCAAAGTCACAAGACTCCAAGTGGCTGGGCTGAGCCACACATCAGTCCATTTGAAGTCCAGGCCTGAGTTCTAAGCTCTACACTGTACTATTTCCCGTATACATCACAAGAACTTAACACGTATTTGCAGAATTAACAAATGTAATAGAAACTGGTTTTTGAGTGCTGAAGGAACATAAAACTCAGAAAGTGCTTGATGATTGAATAAACTAGGGAAGAGTTATTCAGGAGTTATTTTTGAGCACCTGAGTCTCTCTAGTGTTTTAAATGTTCTAGTCATCTCTCTGCCTTACTGCCATGTAAGTGTATATTTGATTTTAAAATCACCCAGTGAATGATTCTCTCTCTCTCTGTCACACAAACACACACAAGGGATTCTACAAAATGATGCATGTCAAATATGAACAAGTGTCAGGTCTTCATTATAGTTGCTCTATGGAGTCAAATGAAAAATGAGAACACTATTTGGTTCTATGTATATATGATTAAAATTGGCTTGCAGTTTAACGTACAGAGCTATGGCATTAGAGAAAGTCTGCTATGCTCAATAGAATCTTAAGAATCCTAATATTTATTGACAAAAAATTGAAATCTTACAACTTGTTTAGAATTTTTAAATTTCTTTATAAGTCAGTCAAGGCAGCAGATTTAGTAGAAAAATCACTCCAAAAGAAAAGATTTCTAAATTCATTATTATTTGTATCATATGTTCAGAAAATGTTTGCATTTAAAAATTATATGGTGAATTTAACTTAAAACTTTAAAAATAAAAGCTCATTTAAAACACCGAGTTTAAGAATTTTGCTCCTGATGAACTAATATTTATTTGGGTTCTCTGCATATTCATGGTTCAGCAACTTTGATATTATGCTTAGAATTTGATAGTCATCAAGACACATTCTTTTAACAAGTTGGCATTGTTGAGCCTGCCTCTGTGTATTCATTAACTCCTTTTCTCACAAGAGAAAAGATTTATGTTGTGTGCAGGGTGCTGACATCAGGAATCATGATACTATCATTATTTTGTTTGTCTGCTATGAACACTAACTTTGTAAAATAGAAAAAATGTTCTGCTTGCTTCTCCTTTTCTTTTTTGAGGTTTGACAGGTAGTTTTGAAGAAATACATTCCATTTCTACTCTTCGTCCACTCCTCCCACCTCTTTTGTCTGCCACCTCACACACACTTGCCAGATGCTTTAAGGTTTCTGAAAGCCTCTTTTTTGTTCCTATTGCCAGGGAGGAAAATTATTTTTTCTGTTATGATTTCATGGTAATAATAACATATTTACAAATAACTTATCCCTGGATATAGCAGACATGTTGCCTGAGAAAAGGTTTAATCTATTTGAACTATAACCTCTATGTACATGTGAGAATTTCTAAGGTTTAATTTCTTTAGATGTATTTAAGATACAGTTATAAAATAGAAGAGGCTGAAATATGTAGGGCTTTGCCTCTGTGTTCCCAAACAGATTTTTATCTGAAAATATTTTCTGATTATGTGTAAGTCAGTGGTTACATGTTAGTGATTACATGGTAAGTCATGAAATAAATATAAAGACATTACTATTATATTTCCTAAGTATCTGCAATCAAATAGATGTCTGATGCTCTTTACTCATTCCTACATGGAATATACTATTAAAAAGAAAGAATTAATATGTAATTTCCCTGCTCTTCAGGGAAGATTTTTACACTTTCCAGAATCTCAAAGCCAGTCCATCTTTTCAAGAATTTAGCTATTCTTTCAATGAGGACCTATCACTGCCACATAGCATTTTAAAAAGCTGCTTCACACAACTAAATCCTATAAAGATTTGTTTTATTATAATGAAATGGTAACTTGGAGTACCCAACTGTAGAAGTCCTGGGCATACAAAAAAACCTGAAACATATTTTTAATATTACTTTTACTGTGATTATGAATAAGGGAAGAGGAAAAAAGCTATATGAATTCATTTGTAATGATAATAGCTGTGTTTTTCTGCCTAGAACAATATTTTATAAAAATGTGATGAGAAAAATATAAAGAAAACTAAAAATGTTTTATACTACTCTCAGGATTCATAATCACAATTATCATTTGCTTATGCCTTCCTAGTTTTTTTCCTGTGTATATCTTTTAAAGACTAAAATTAGACCATGTTATAATATGATTTTTCAAATTCACAACATATTGTAAACTTTTCTCCATGTTATTGAATATTCTTCTATGTCATTAACTTTATGGCTTCAGACTTCTCCATCACATTGATGCACCTAGCTTATTTATTTTACATATTTTCCTCTTTTTGAGGGGGGAGAGTTTTGACCCCCTAGATCTCTTACATTCTGTCTTCACCCCAGGCTTCACCCTACCTACCTGCCCATTACACACAATGCTGAGTACAGATACCTCTTTACTCACTTCAATGTTCATTGCCTAAAGTTTCTGGAAGTAGAATGATGAGGCCAAAGGTTATATAAAATTTTGACCTTATTATCATATCACAATATGCCAGCCTAATGATGCAATATGTGATAATTAATCAGCAATGCTTGGAAGTGCCCACTTTACACAGCTTTATGGTCGTGGAATCTCTTCATTAAAAATTTCCTTCTAAATTTGATAAATGAGTAAATAATTAAGTGTGTATGATTGATAAATAATGAGGCTAAATATTTTATAAATGTCTTATCTAATTATATTTATTATTTTGCAGATTTGCTACATTTTGGGGTACATCTCTGGTAGCATTGTTAGTTTTCTATTTTTTCTTTTTGATTTGGAAGCATTCTAATTTATATATATATATATATATATATGATATTTTGTCCAGTTTATCTTTCATTGGCCTTATTCACTTTGCTTTTAAATTGTTTCTTTGTTTTCTGATGAGGTTGAATATATTTTAAAACATTTTTAACTCTCGATATTTCTTATGTTGTATACTGCTTACATATATCTTTTCATTCATTTTCTATTTGCCTATACCTCTTTTTGATATTGATTGGTAAGACTTGTGGGCCTTCCCAGGTGGCACTAGTGGTAAAGAACCCACCTGCCGAAGCAGGAGACATGGGCAAGAGACATGGGTTCAACCCCTGGGTCGGGAAGATTCCCCTGGAGGAGGAAATGACTAACCACTCCAGTATTCTTGCCAGGATAAGCCCCATGGACAGAGGAGCATGGCGGGCTACAGTCCATAGCGTCACAAAGAGTCAGACACGATTGAAGCAACTTGTCATGCACACATGGTAAGAATTATGTACACCTATTTATATATTCTTGCAATAAAGAAGTTTTTAGTTTTCCTCTAGTCATATTTATTAAACATTTCCTTCAATGACATGATGAGAAAGTCTTTTTGCAAATTGAAATTATAGTTGCTATGTATATACACATTTTTATTGATGTATATTGCTAACTTTTAGGTTTTTATGTTACTTGGAACGTATTTTGTGTAAGGAGTGAATCAAGGATTCTACTAACCATTTCCAATGGCTAATTATTCCAATATCATTTATCTAAGAAACAATTCTCAGGCACCCTCCAATCCATTAACCTGCCAACTGTTACTGTCCACCATCATTCTCTAGGTCCTCTCTTACCTTCTTACCTATTTTATATTCCATAGTCCATTGGTTTCTTTAATTCTTTTGAATTCTCATTTCTCCTTGCCCCCTCTTTTTTTAAAAGGTGTACTTCCCATGGAAAATAACTACTTTCAGTTAAATGCAGTTTTGTTCTTGTGGTAGAGCAGCTGAAATTGATGAGAAAAACATGACTGGTCTCATTTTACATTGCTAGTCACAAACCTCAAGGGGTTTGCAATGTCCAGCAATCCTAATATAGTTACCAAGTTATATAGTATCCCACTTGGCAAGATAAAACTTTAACACCATTTTTTTTTAACTTTTTTAAAAAACAGTTATTTATTTGGCTCTGCTGGGTCTTAGTTGTTTTAGCCACTGGACCATCAGGGAAGCCCCTGAGCTTCATCCTTATTTCACACGAAATGGACATAAATCAGAAGAGAACTTGGCACCACTCCCTCTATCGATTTACCTGCAGCCATACCCACATCTTCTGCCTCTACTTCTTTTATAGTGTCAATTTCCCAACCTTCTCACCAGTTCACTGGATCTCTTCCTCTCTCAACTTCTTAAGGATTTTGCTTCTAGAATAATCAGTTTTCCCTTTTCAACTGATTTGTTCCCATCAGCTTATAAGTATGCTATAATATCTCCCATCTTAAAACTTTCCCTTGACCTCATAAACCCCATAGTTTTTGCTCCATTTCTCTGCTCCTCTCTATAGCAGAAAAGCCCATCTACATATGCTGTTCCCTATTCACTTCCAAGCCTCCTTTTTCTTACAGTTGCAAATGAAATATTATATCATAGAACATTTGATAATACATATGCAATTAAGACTATGAATCATAAAAGCAGAATCATTACCCTTGAACTTATCACCTTGCTCAAGAACTAAAACAGCACTTAGCTTTCACCTATATGTTCCTTCTCTTACCCTCTTGCCTTCTCACCAACCATCAGTTCAGCTCAGTTCAGTCACTCACTCACGTCTGACTCTTTACGACCCCATGGACTGCAGCACGTGAGGCTTCCCTGTCCATCACCAACTCCTGGAGCTTACTCAAACTCATGTCCATTGAGTCAGTGATGCCATCCAACCATCTCATCCTTTGTTGTCCCCTTCTCCTCCTGCCTTCAATCTTTCCCAGCATCAGAGTCTTTTCAAATGAGTCATTTCTTTGCATCAGGTGGGCAAAGTATTGTAGTTTCAGTTTCAGCATCAGTCCTTCCAATGAATATTCAGGACTGATTTCCTTTAGGATGGACTGGTTGGATCTTCTTGCAGTCCGAGAGACTCTCAAGAGTCTGCTCCAACACCACAGTTCAAAAGCATCAATTCTTCGGCGCTCAGCTTTCTTTATAGTCCAACTCTCACATCCATACATGACTACTGGAAAAACCACAGCTTTGACTAGACAGACCTTTGTTGGCAAAGTAATGTCTCTGCTTTTTAATATGCAGTCTAGGTTGGTCATAACTTTTCTTCCAAGGAGCAAGCGTCTTTTAATTTCACCTGCAGTGATTTTGGAGCCCCCCAAAATAAATCTGTCACTGTTTCCATTGTTTCCCTATCTATTTGCCATGAAGTGATGGGACCAATACCATGATCTTAGTTTTCTGGATGTTGAGTTTTAAGCCAACTTTTTCACTCTCCTCTTTCACTTTCAACAAGAGGCTCTTTAGTACTTCTTCGCTTTCTGTCATAAGGGTGGTGTCATCTGCTTATCTGAGGTTATTGATATTTCTCCCAGAAATCTTGATTCCAGCTTGTGCTTCATCCAGTCCAGAATTTCTCAGTATGTACTCTGCATATAAGTTAAATAAGCAGGGTGACAATATACATTATATTTTTTTATTCTTTCATTTGGTAAAAACAAATGGTTGTATTATAGTTATGTGTGTGTGTGTACACATATATATGTATGGGCTTAGAGAGAGTGTTCCCCTAACAATATATTGTCTAATTTTGTTCAATTTTTAGGTATATAGTGATGATATATTATATATAAACCTATGTAACTTGCTTTTTGTCACTCCAAGTTAAAAATACTAAAATTCATCCATGTTGTTACATAGACTACAGTTTATTTATTCTAACTATAGTATACTGTTCATTCTATAAATATGCTGTGATTCATTTTCCTTTCAATGAACAGTTGAAATATTTTAAATTTTCTGTTATTATAAATACTGTTGCTATGGACATTCTTGTTTATTTCTCTTGGCACACATGTACAAGTGATATTTAGGGAATATATCTATGAGTAGAACTGCCAGGTCATAGCATATGTGAATATCCAAATTGTCTTCCAAAGCAGTTCTTTCATCAGCAGTAGTTTAGTTGCCATTATTTCATATTCTGGCCAACACATGTTATTATCAGGTTTAATTTTCATCAATCTAGAGTAAGTGGTCTGTCCCTGTGGCCTTAATTTGCATATTATTGGTTACTAAGGATGTTGAACACATTTTCATATATTTATTTGCCATTATCACTTTTCTTTCGTTTGTGTGTAATGCTTCCTTCTATAGGTTGCGCAGTTTTCTACTTGTTCTTTGTCTTTTCTCTTAATGATTTATACAATTCCTCATATATTTGGATACTTATCCACAGTATATCTTTTTGTTTAGTCTGAGGTTAGTCTTTCCCTTCTACTGATGCTATCTTTTCATAAATAGCAGTTCTTAATTTTACTGTACCTGAGTTTCCTAGTTTTTTCATTTATGATTAGCCTAAGCAATATCTTTCATGTTTTGCCTAAGAAATTATTTCCAATATCAAGACTTTATAGATATTTTAATATTTCCTTCTTACAAAGATTTTAAATTCTGTTTGCACATTTAAGTCTTTAACCCACTTGGAAATGATTCTTGTTGATGGTTGGAGGGAAGGATCTATTGCCATTGTTTAGTTCATATACATGACTGATTTAGAAGGATTTGTAAGGGAAAAAACCTTCTCCTTTCCTTGTTTATCTGCAATGACCAAACTCCGTCATAAACCACATTTTCCTGTATATGTAAATTTTTGCGATTGTCTATTCCTATTCCAAACCCACGCTGTCTTATTATTACATTTTTACTTCAAGTCTTGATGTCTGTTGGGACAATTGGCCCTCTGTTTCCTTTTCCTCCTTCCTCTCTCCCTCCCCTTCCCCGAGTCAGATAGTTTTATGCTAACAGTGTTGCTTATGGTGGAAACCTTGGGCCACAGTGCATCAGTTTTGCCTCTGGAGGTGCTGGAGTGTGGAGACTGAGAAACTAAGGTCCATCGTGTGGGCATTTCATGCCTACATGTCTGACTCTCCTATACTGCGGCTCAGGTGAGCCTCCCTAGTTGGCAGCATTTTGTTGTCACAAGTTGTCACTGGGAGGATAGAGTACTATCTGTATGACTCCACTGGGGGTGAGGATAAATGTAACCTCATGCTTGTTCTCTCCTGAACCCTGTCCTCTGTGTCTTTCTTCTTTGCTAATTTTTATATGTATCATTTGCTTTAATAAACTGTAAACGTGAGTGTAAGAGCTATTGTGAGTTCTGTGAGTTCTTCCGGAGAATCATTGAGTCACTTCCTCCAGGTCCAATGGATTTAGAGTAAAACACAGAAATCTCTATTTATAACAAGCATGTAGTCTGTGGGTTGTGCTTTTAAAAACACTGAAATATCCCACAATATCCACTGCCACGAGAACTCATCCTGCTTTGAAAGTGAAAGTGCAAGTCGCTCAGTCGTGCCCGACTCTTTGTCCCATGGACTGTACAGTCCAGGGAACTCTCCAGGCCAGAATACTGGAGTGGGTAGCCTTTCCCTTCTCCAGGGGATCTTCCCAACCCAGGGATTGAACCCAGGTCTCCCGCATTGCAAGCGGATTCTTTACCAGCTGAGCCACAATAGTTACCATGAAAATATATCACATTCCATGACTGCATATCCCAGAGTGACAGGCCACCAGATATGTCTTCCTCTCTAACTCCGGCCACACAGGGTTCTGGGTAGAAGTGTTTGAATTGACTCAGGAAGGGACAATCAGTGGAGTTATATCTATTGCCCACTCAACTTACATTAATTCAACTCTACGTATGTCACAGAGAGAGAGAAGAGAGAACCTGGGAAGGTAGTGCAGTGCACTCTAGTTGTAACTCCACCTATTAAGCATATGCCCTGAAAGGAGGATAAAATGAGTCTATTCTTTTCTCAGCTTGGTTCAGTTCCCATTATCTCTCATCTTGAAATGTTGTATGTGATCCAGTATATTGTTCATTCCAACAACAATATCCTCTGTCAAAAGCCAGCCATGTTTTCTAGCTTCTAATGCTATGGAAGACACTGATTGTGTTTGACTCAGAGCGAGGTAGCATGTTCATCTTCATGAAGCCTTACTTGGAGAATTTTCAAGGGTCATTTGAACTGTACCAGTTTTTTGCTTTTTTGCTGACTTTAGGATCTCACCTGGTATCATACCAAACTTCCCTGAACTGACGGGTGGTCAGGATTCTTAACAATCTCTGAGAATGCTAACGGGGTGTTTACGTGTTTTCTGTGTGGAGCAAAAGCTTTGAAATTAATCATTAGCTAATAAATTAACAAATTTCTAGTGAGCTAGAAATTAACAGAGGGGCCATGGCTGAACCTTTCTGTGTGTATTTACCCATGGGTTGTGCTGTTTGGTTTGATGAGATGACCATAGCATTGTTCTTTAAAATTAACTTCATCTGTCTTAGAGATTGTGGAAATGTTTCCAAGATTCTTGCAAATACTTGATCTCTTTCCCTTCATTTCCAGAATTGTCATCGTTTTTTGTGTATCAATGTGTGTATTTTAATGGGAATTTACAAGTAAGCATATTGGGTACTATTAGCTAAATTTTTTTTGCTATTTTTTAAATAGAAAGTTTCTTGAAACACTTTTAACACCGTGTCTCCATTGGAAGAGTGTTTTCTTTTAATATACATTCAAATGAGACGATTACCACCATGTTATGACAAATATTTTTTCTAGTTTAATACTAATTATTTCCTTATATGTTTTGATGCCAAAAATAACTATCCATTTTCAACAGCATCCTTGTTTCCTACAATTTCAGTGCTTTTCCAAATTCTTGGCTTTTTTTGTGGGTCCTAATATAGTATTATTTAAGCAAATAGATAGCTGATGCCTTTTGGTGATGGTGTTAAAACTCAGAACTTCATGTCTCATAAGAAACTAATCTTGGGAAGGTATACCATTTAGAATAATTCCAGTAAGTATTTTGGAGCTTAGAGTTTCTGTCTTACCATGCTTTCTGTCTTTAAGTAAGACTCTGTACGTGCATCTGTCAATTTAAACCATTCAAAAAGTTGTTTTGTCAAGGCAGAGTACTGTGGAAAGGCAGCATTAAATTAATTCTTGTCTTTCCTGATAACTGTCTTCATAGCAACTTATTTTACTTTTAATGTTCTATCTTTTTAAAGTAAGATATTTTTAATATTTGGTGAAAAGTAAGTTTCTCCTTTAAGGAGAATATTGTCAAATGTTTCCTCTACTTTCCCCTGAGAAACAGAACATATATATACATAGAATGAAAAGAATATTGCCTAAAGACATTGTTTCTGGTTTTCAATGAAATGTCCTAGCATTTCTGAACACTTTGGCAAAAAAAGATAAATGCTTTTTGTTGTTTTCCTGAAAGAAAATAAATGATGAAGTTTGAGAATAATAATGACAGCAGGAAGATTGCCCTGCCTGTAAGTGAACTTTTCAACTTGCTTTCTGTTTTATAGCGAGTAATATAATTGGGGCCAAATGGGCGAAATGAGTCCTCCTATATATTATCCTCCTATAAAAAAAGCAGATATAATAAATTTAGTAGCTTATTTAATTTTCCTTGTTATTAATAGGAAAAGAATGTATTGGAATGAACTATCTTAAATACATATTAACAAGATAGTCAAGTTGGTAAGATAACACAGATGAAAACGTTCATTTACCAGACTGACAGAAAATTGAGAAAACAGTCAAGTAAATGCTTTCACCATGCTGAGGGAAAGTATTTGTCAATCTGAAGCTGACATGAAACAATGATCTTAGGAGCACATTAAAGACATTCTCAAATACATAAACATTTAGAGAGTTTCTACCCACATTCCCTCCCCAGAAAACTATTACAGGAGGGGTCCCCAACCTCTTAGATTTAATGCCTGATGATCTGAGGTGGAGCTGATATAGTAATAATAGAAATAAAGTTCACAATAAATGTAATGTGCTTGAACCATCTCGAAACCACCCCCCACCCTCAGTTCGTGGAAAAATTTTCTTCCACTAAACCAGTCCCTGGTGCCAAAAAAGGTTGGGGACTGCTGTGTTACAGGATATATTTCAGAAGGAAGAGAAGTTTTCTCTCAAGAAGAGAACACAGTAAACTTATTAAACAAGTCAGTAAATAATTTAAATAGTTATTGTTTGTAAAATAATGTCAGACAGGTTTATGTGTTTAATAAAAAAGGTAAAATAATATTTTGAAAAACAAAAATAAACATAAGGGTAGGATCTTAAATGGGTTTGATGGACTGGGGTTTAATCATAATTATCAGGGGGCAGAAATACAGGATAAATTTAGATGTTGTTTGCCATTTGCAGAATTTCTAAAATAGTCCCCCAAATGCCTCGCCTTAATCCCTGGAAGCTGTGAATATGCTGGATTATCACTCAAAGGAGATACAAATAAAATTACCAAATAACCAGGAAATATTATTATTATAATATATATTACTGCTAAGGTATTCATATTTGAATATGAATATTAAAATAAATATTTAATACTACATATTATCTTGGAATATTTATTTAGCTTTGTATATTTCTGGATATATATTTCTATAAATCTTATACATTTTAAAATTTCATACGTAAGGTATTTTATGTATATTTCGTATATATATAATGTACATATCTAAAGAAATATTGAAAGAATAAGTCATGGCATTAAATGTTTACTTAAATAAACAAGGAGAATAAAAATCATTGAAGGAAACCTTAACTACCAGAAGTTATAAGAAAATGTAAATGTAAAGAGAGTAGAAATAAGGACTTGATAAAAAATGGAAAGCAATAAATTAGAAAACAGAAAATAATGGCAAAATAATTAAATCAAAGAGTAGCTTTTGAGGGGGAGATTAAAAAAAGACACACTTTGACCAACTTAGTAAGATGAAGAAGGGAGAATGCAAATAAGAAGCATAAGAAAATGTAATGCTATTCTTTAGGAAACCAAAAAAATAATAGAAAACTACTTCTTTTGATTTCTTAAATATTTAAAGTTTTTCAGCCCTATGTAAATATTTGAAAACCAGAATAAATTTGATGCTGTTAAGGGGTATATAATTTACCAAAATTGATTCCAGAAGAGAGAGCAAATTAAAGAACACCAATTAAGGTAGAATAAATAGAGTTATTAAAGAGCCACTCCCCTTATAGCAGAAGGCTCAGAGATTTCACAAAGGGATTGTATATTAATATTTAAAGACATTTATCCAATGCTGTTTGGGCTTCCCTGGTGGCTCAGTGGTAAAGAATCTGCCTGTAATGCAGGAGTCTGCCTGCACTATAGGAGACGTAGATTCCATCCCTGGGTCAGGAAGATCCCCTGGAGGAGGAAATGACAACCCCCCTCCAGTATTCTTATTTGGAAAATCTCCTGGACAGAGAGGTCTGGAGGGTTACAGTCCATTGGGTCTCAAGAGTCAGACATAACTTAGCAGCTAAACCACCACTTACCACCATCCAATGCTGTTTAGAGTAGAAAAAAGTTTTAGAGTAGAAAAAATTTTGAAGTAGAAAAAAGCAGGAAAGGTTCTACATTCTTTTATAAATTAAGAAATATTTGGGTACCAAAACCCACAAGAGATTATGTGCACACACATGCACACACACTGAGCTGGATATTTTTTTTCCAAATCACAAACAAGTATTGGATTTTATCAAATGGTTTTTTTGCATCTAGTAAAACAATCATTTTTTTTTCTTTTCTGTTAATATGGGGAGTTATACTGATTATCTTTTAAATTTTTAATGGGCATTGCTATCCCATGGATAAAATCCTGAGGTTGTAATATATTTTCTTTTTGTAATATTATTGAATTCCATTTGCTATATTTAAACAAATTGTGCATCTATGTCCTTAAGAGTCCATCCTCCAACTTAACTCCCTTCTGACAACTATTATTCTCTTCATCTCTGAGTCTACTTCTGTTTTGTTTTATTGTTCTTTTCTGTGTGTGTATGCTTTTCTAGATCCCATGTGTAAGTAAAATTATACAATATTTGTCTTTTTTTTCCAATTTATTTTTTTTATTGAAGGATAATTGCTTTACAGACTTTTGTCGCTTTCTGTCAAATCTCAACATGAATCAGCCATGGGTATACATATATCCCCTCCCCTTTGAACCTCCCTCTCATCTCCCTCCCCATCCTACCCCTCTAGATTGATACAGAGCCCCTGTTTGAGTTTCCTGAGCCATACAGCAAATTCCCGTTGGCTCTCTATTTAACATGTGGTAATGTAAGTTTCCGTGTTACTCTTTGCATACATCTCACCCTCTCCTCCCCACTCCCCATGTCCATAAGTCTATTCTCTATATCTGTTTCTCCATTGCTGCCCTGTAAATAAATTCTTCAGTACCATTTTTCTAGATTCCGTATATGTGCATTAGAATATGATATTTATCTTTTTCTTTCTGACTCACTTCACTCTGTATAATAGTTTCTAGGTTCATCCACCTCATGAGAACTGACCCAAATGCATTCCTTTTAATGGTTGAGTAATATTCCATTGTGTATATGTACCACAACTTCTTTATCCATTCATCTGTCAATGGACATCTAGATTGCTTCCGTATTGTAGCTATTGTAATTAATGATGCCATAAAAAATGGGATACATGTGTCTTTTTCAATTTTGGTTTCCTCAGGATATATGCCTAGGAGTGGGATTACTGGGTCATATAGTGGTTTTATTCCTAGTCTTTTAAGGAATCTCCATATCATCTTCCATAATGGCTATATCAATTTACATTCCTACCAACAGTGCAAGACATTCCCTTTTCTCCACACCCTCTCCAGCGTTTATTGTTTGTAGACTTTTTAATGATGGCCTTTCTGACCAGTGTGAGGTGATATCTCATTATGGTTTTGATTTGCTTTTCTCTAATAGTGAGCAATGTTGAGCATCTTTTCATGTGTTTGTTAGCCATCTATATGTCTTCTTTGGAGAAATGTCTGTTTGGGTCTTTTCCCCACTTTTTGATTGGGTTGTTTGTTTTTCTGACATTGAGTTGTATGAGCTGCTTGTATATTTTGGAAAGTAATCCTTTGTCTGTTGTTTCATTTACTATTATTTTCTCCCATTCTGAGGGTTGTCTTTTAACCTTGCTTATAGTTTCCTTGCTGTGCAAAAGCTTTTAAGTTTAATCAGGTCCCACTTGTTTACTTTTGTTTTTATTTCCATTACTCTAGGAGGTGAGTCATAGGGGATCGTGCTTTGGTTTATGTCATCGAGTGTTCTGCCTATGTTTTCCTCTAAGAGTTTTATAGTTTCTGGGCTTACATTTAGGTGTTTAATCCATTTTGAGTTTATCTTTGTGTATGGTGTTAGGAAGTGTTCTAATTTCATTCTTTTACATGTAGCTGTCCAGTTTTCCTAGCACCATTTATTGAAGAGGCTGTCTTTGCCCCATTCTATATTCTTGTCCTCTTCGTCAAAAATAAGGTGCATAGGTGCATCGGTTAATTTCTGGGCTTTCTGTCTTGTTCTATTGGTCTACATTTCTGTTTTTGTGCCAGTACCATACTGTCTTAATGACTGTAGCTTTGTAGTATAATCTGAAGTCAGGAAGATTGATTCCTCCAGCTCCATTCTTCTTTCTCAAGACTGCTTTGGCTTTTGTGTTTTGGGGTCTTTTGCGTTTCCATATGAATTGTGAAATTTTTTGATCTAGTTCTGTGAAAAATGCCATTGGAAATTTGATAGGGATCACATTGAATCTGTAGATTACATTTGGTAGTTTAGTCATTTTCACAATATTGATGCTTCCTAACCAGGAACATGGAATATCTCTCTATATGTTTATGTCATCTTTGATTTCTTTCATCAGTGTCATAATTTTCTGTGTACAGTGTTGTTTTTTTTTTGTCTCCTTAGGTAAGTTTATTCTTAGATATTTAATTATTTTTTTTGCAATGGTGAATGGGATTGATTCCTTAATTTCTCTTTCTGATTTTTCATTGTTAGTATATAGAAATGAAAGTGATTTCTGTGTATTGATTTTGTATCCTGCAACTTTGCTAAATTCACTGATTAGCTCTAGTAATTTTCTGATACTATCTTTAGGGTTTTCTATGTACAGTATCATGTCATCTGCAAACAGTGACAGCTTTACTTCTTTTCCAATCTGGATTCTTTTTATTTCTTTTTCTTCTCTGATTGCTGTAGCTAGAACTTCCAGAACTATGTTGAATAATAGTGATGGAAGTGGACACCCTTGTCTTGTTCCTGATCTTAGGGGGAATGCTTTCAGTTTTTCACCATTGAGAATAATGTTTGCTGTAGGCTTATCATATATGGCCTTTACTATGTTGAGGTAAGTTCCTTCTATATCCATTTTTTGGAGAGTTTTAATCATAAATGGGTGCTGAATTTTGTCAAAGGCTCTTCTGCATCTATTGAGATGATCATATTGTTTTTGTTTTTCAATTTGTTAATATGGTGTATCACATTGATTTATTTGTGTATATTGAAGAATCCTTGCATTCCTGGAATAAACCCAACTTGATCATGGTATATGAGCTTTTTGATGTGCTGCTGAATTCTGTTTGCTAAAATTTTGTTGAGGATTTTTGCATCTATGTTCATCAGTGATATTGGCCTATAGTTTTCTATTTTTGTGTTGTCTTTGTCTGGTTTTGGTATCAGGGTGATGGTGTCCTTATAGAATGAGTTTGGAAGTATTCCTTCCTCTGCAGTGTTTTGAAGGAGATTTAGAAGGATAGGCATTAGCTCTTCTCTAAATGTTTGATAGAATTCTCCTGTGAAGCCATCTGGTCCTGGGCTTTTGTTTTTTGGGAAATTTTTGACCACAGCTTCAATTTCAGTGCTTGTAATTGGGTTGTTCATAACTTCTATTTCTTCTTGGTTCAGTCTTGGAAGATTGAACTTTTCTAAGAATCTGTCCATTTCTTCCAGGTTATCCATTTTATTGCCATAGAGTTGTTCATAATAGTCTTTTATAATCCTTTGTATTTCTGCATTGTCTGTTGTAACCTCTCCTTTTTCATTTCTAATTTTGTTGAATTGATTCTTCTCTCTTTATCTTGATGAGTCTGGCTAAAAACTTTTCAGTTTTGTTTATCTTCTCAAAGAACCAGCTTTTAGTTTTATTAATCTTTACTGTTGTTTCTTTCTTTTTTTCAGTTATTTCTACTGGGATATTTATGATTTCTTTCCTTCTAATTTTTGGGGGTTTTAGTACTTCTTTTTCCATTTGTTTTAGGTGTAAAGTAGGTTGTCTATTCAATGTTTTTCTTGTTTCTTGAGGTAGGATTGTATTGCTATAAACTTCACTCTTAGGACTGCTTTTGCTGCATCCCACAGGTTTTGAGTTGTGTTTTCATTGTCATTTTTTTTTTTTTAGAAATTTTTTGATTTCCCTTTGATCTCTTCAGTAACCTGTTGCTTATTTAGTAATGTGTTGCTTAATCTCCATGTATTTGTGTTTCTTACAGTTTTTTTCTTGTAATTGATATCTAGTCTCATAGCATGTGGTTGGAGAGGATGCTTGATATGATTTCAATTTTCTTAAATTTACTGAGGTTGGATATATGACCCAAGATGTGGTCTATCCTGGAGACTGTTCCATGTGCACTTGAGAAGAAGGTGTATTCTTCTGCATTTGGATGGAATGTCCTGAAGATATCAATGAGATTCTCCTTGGATTTATCCTGTGTGGGCCTTTTTATGCCTCTTGGACTTGATTGACTATTTCCTTTTCCATATTGGGTAAATTTTCAACTGTAATCTGTTTAAAATTTTTCTCATATCCTTTCTTTTTCTCTTCTTCTTCTGGGACCCCTATAATTCGAATGTTGGTGCATTTGATATTGTCCCAGAGGTCCCTGAATCTATCCTCAATTCTTTTCGTTCTTTTTACTTTATTCTGCTCCTCAGAACTTATTTCCACCATTTTATCTTTCAGCTCACTGATTCATTCTTCTGCTTCAGCTATTCTGCTATTGATTCCTTCTAGAGTATTTTTTTGGAGAAGGAAATGACAACCCACTCCCAGTACTCTTGCCTGAAAAGTCCTGTGGACAGAGGAACCTGGTAGGCTACAGTCCATGGGGTCACAAAGAGGCAGACATGACTGAGCGACTTCACTTTCACTTTCATGCATTGGAGAAGGAAATGGCAACCCACTCCAGTGTTCTTGCCTGGAGAATCCCAGGGACGGGGGAGCCTGGTGGGCTGCTGTCTGTGGGGTCGCACAGAGTCGGACACGACTGAAACGACTGAGCAGCAGCAGCAGCAGCAGAGTATTTTTAACTTCAGTAATTGTGTTGTTTGTCTTTGCATACTTATTCTTTAATTCTTCTAGGTCTTTGTTAATTGATTCTTGCATTTTCTCCATTTTGTTTTCAAGGTTTTTGATCATCTTTACTATCATTATTCTGAATTCTTTTTCAGGTAGTTTGCCTATTTCCTCTTCAGTTATTTGGACTTCTGTGTTTCTAGTTTGTTCCTTCGTTTCTGTAGTATTTCTCTTCCTTTTTATTATTATTTTTTTAACTTACTGTGTTTGAGGTTTCCTCTTCCCAGGCTTCAAGGTTGAATTCTTTCTCCCTTATGCTTTCTGCCCTCCTAAGGTGGGTCCAGTGGTTTGTAGAAGCTTCATATAGGGTGAGGTTTGTGCTGGTTTTTTGTTTGCTTGCTTGTTTGTCTTTCCTCTAATGGGCAAGGCTGAGTGAGGTGGTAATCCTGTCTGCTGATGATTTGGTTTCTATTTTTGTTTTGTTTGTGGTTGAGATAAGGTGTCCTGAATAGGGTGCTACTGGTGGTTGGGTGATGCCAGGTCTTGTATTCCAGTGGTTTCCTTTATGTGAGTCCTCACTATTTGATACCCTCTAGGGTTAGTTCTCTGGTAGTCTAGGGTCTTGGAGTCATTGCTCCCACTCCAAAGGTTCAGGGCTTGATCTCTGATCAGGAACAAAGATTCCACAAGTGGTTTGTTATGGCATTAAGTGAGATTAAAACAAATATCCAAAAACAAGAAACCAAAGATGATCCCCAGACAAATGGCAGTTACAAAATCAGGCAAATAATAATTATAATAATGGAAAATACACATATACATATACACCCATGATCTAAGTCAAAACAGTCCAACAAAACAAAGTACAATAGATTGACCTGGCAAACAAAGGAAACCAAAAGTTATATCTTCCAGAACATAACTAACTTAAGCACAAACTGGAAAGCGAAACTAAAGCAAGGTGCCAACTGGGGAATAAAGCAATGAAAATAAAACTAACTGATATGTTGAGAGGAGAGGAAAGAAAGAAAAGAAAGAATAGATAATGCCAAGTTAAATAGAGGTAGATGAAGAAGATTTATATACATTAAAGATTAACTGCAAGGGGAAAAGAACAGTAGGAAAGGTAAACAAAGGAATAAATGTAGAAAAAATATAATAGCTTTCAAAAATTAAAATTATAAAAAAGAGGAAAAAAAATGGAAGAAAGGAAAAAGGAAAAAAGGAAAACTCCCCAGAACTGCAAAAGCCCAACGTAGAGGCAGAGGTTTTTAGTGACAATAAAAAGTGTGACTGAATATACACATATACATATACACCCATAAGCAAAATCAAATAGTCCAACAAAAATAAAGTACAATAGATTGACCCCACGAAGAAAGGGAACCAAAAATTATGTCTACCAGAACAAAACTAACTAAAGCACAAACTGGAAAACAATGAAAGCCAGGTGCCAACTGGGCAATGAAGCGATGAAAATAAAACTAACAACTATGTTGAGAGGAAAGAAAAGAAAGAATGGATATATATGCAAAGTTAAAAGAGGTAGATAAAGAAGATTTGTATATATTAAAGATCAAAGGGAAAAGAACAGTAGGAAAAGCAAACAAAGGAATAAATGTAGAAAAAATAATAATAGGTTTAAAAAACTAAAACTGAAAATTAAAAAAAGAGAAAAGAGAACAAAAAAAATGAAAACTCCCCAGAACTGCAAAAGCCCAACGTAGAGGCAGAGGTTTATAACAACAGTAAAAAATGTGACTGAGAAAAAAAAGAAAAAGCTCAATTAGATTTCATAGTGCCGATAAAATCAACAACCACAACAGAGGGGGGAAAGGGAAAAAAAGAGAGAGAGAAAAAATTCCAAAAGAACCTACAGAAGAAGTCAAAATGCAAGAATAATAAATGTTTTTCTTGAGTCACTGCTGTCAGAGCCCTTTCCCTCACTGGGAGTCACAGTTCACCTCACCTCCCTAGGATGCCCTCTAACACTGTGCTGATCTCTAGACCTACTGTGGGGGCAGCTCAGATTCAAATCTCGTCCTACTCCTCTGTGTTCTTGCCTCCAGTGTCCACAGCTATCAGAACTAGTGCATTTTCTTTTGTGGAAGCTCTCAATGACCCTTTATATATTACACAGACACAGAGTCTGCCTAGTTGACCGTGTGGATTTAATCTGCAGCTTGTACAGCTGATGAGAGGGTTTTGGGTCTTGTTTAGCCACACTGCCCCTGGGTTTCAATTGTGGTTTTATTTCTACCTCTGCATGTGGGTTGTCCACTGGGGTTTGCTCCTGAGGCTGCCCTGGAGGACTTGGGTTTGCCCCTGTGAGGGCCAGGTATGAAGGTTGTGCAGCTTCTTGGGTCGCAGGGGTTCTGGCAGCACCAGGTACTCAAGGGAGTTGGCAGCTAGGGCAGCAGGAAATATAGTGCTTTAGAAGGGTATGGGAACCAGTATTGGCCAATACACTCCAGTATTCTTGCCTGGAGAACCCCCTCCCTGACAGAGAAGCCTGGCAGGCCACAGTCTACAGGGTCTCAAGGAGTTGGACACTACCGAAAGCGACCCTGTGTGCATAGGCACAAGACTTTTTTGGCCTGTGGCAGCTCTGCCCCAGTGAGAATTGAGTATGAAGGTGGCAGAGCTGCTTGGTTTGTGGGGACCCTGGTGGCATCAACTGTGCAGGGACAGGGACTGCCTCCGCTGCAGGAGTTATGACCCTATCAGAGTCTGTTTTCGAGCCTCTTGTAGCTGGCGATCAGAAGGCGTCTTTGGCCAGTCTTTCTCTGTATCTGCACGCATTCAGGCACTTAGAGGGCTCCCTTGCCTGGGGTCCTTCTCTGTTGTTCAGCATGTCAAGCACACAGAGGTCCCCCCTGGCTGGGGTCCTACTCTGTAGATTGGCATGTCAGTCACTTAAAGGGGCACCCTGGGTGGGATCCTACTCTGTAGATCAGTGTGTCAGGCCTTTGATGGGCCAGCCTCTCTATTGTTCAGCTGGCAGTGTTTGCCTGTAGGAGGGGGAGAGCTATGGTGATGGCTCCACCCCCTGCACATGACTCAGCAGTATCACCTTGCTTCCACGGCTGCCTTCCTCCGCAGTCATTTCCTA
This sequence comes from Okapia johnstoni, assembly GCA_024291935.2. Lineage (NCBI taxonomy): Eukaryota > Metazoa > Chordata > Mammalia > Artiodactyla > Giraffidae > Okapia > Okapia johnstoni. The sequence continues at coordinate 61,085,868 of CM044320.1, forward strand.
CCACAGTCTCCTCCCTCACATCCCCTCCATATGTCTCTCCATAGTCAACAGCAGCCCTTCCCCGGGGATTGCTCCACAATCCCTAAATTCCAGCTCCCAGCTGCTGTGCCTTCTGCGTCCCTGTCTGGGATATATATGGCTGCAGCAAGGACTGTCTGATTCTCATTCCATTTAGGCTGCCACAGATCAGCTGTTTCACTCTCAGCCTTAAATGTTTCTCCTCTGACTCAGACAGTTGCCCCAGTGTGGGGATCAGACCCCTGCTTCAGTTCCCCCACCTGCCAACGGCAGGTCCAGTCCTACTATCACTCCTGTTTTCCCCCTAGTTCCATCTTCCTACCAAGTTTTGCGTGGGTTTATATATTCTTTTCTGCTGGTCAGATACTGCTGTCCGCTCTTAGCTGGTGTTCTGCATTTACTTCTGTGTCTGAAGGTGTGTTCCTGATGTATCCATGGAGAGAGATGCACTCCACGTCCACCTACTCCTCTGCCATCTTGTTCTCGCAATATTTGTCTTTGTCTGACATTTCATTTAGCATAATACTCTCTAAGTCTGTTGTGGAGTTTTATTTGAGGAAATTTAATATCTTTATTAAGTGTAGGTCTATTTGTTATCTATCTCTTCTTGGGTAAGCTTTGATAGTTTGTGTCTTTAAAGGAATTTTTTCCATCTAGTCTTAAGTTGTTGATTTATTGACATAGATTGTTCATAATATCCCCTTGCTGTTGTGTTGTTCAGTCACTAAATTGTGTCCGACTTTTTGTGACCCCATGGACTGTAGCATGCCAGGCTCCTCTGTCCTCTGCTATCTCCAGGAGGTTGCTCAAATTCATGTCCATTGAGTCCGTGATGCTGTCTGACCATCTCATCCACTGCCACACCCTTCTCATTCTTCCTTCAGTCTTCCCAGCCTCAGGGTCTTTTCCAGTGAGTTGGCTCTTTGCATCAGGTGACCAAAGTGTTGGAGCTTCAGCTTCAGCATCAGTCCTTCCAGTGAATATTCAGGGTTGATTTCCTTTAGGATTGACGGGTTTGATCTCCTTGCTGTCCAAGGGACTCTCACGAGTCTTCTCCAGCACCACAATTTGAAAGTATCAATTCTTCGGTGCTCAGACTTCTTTATGGACCAACTCTCACATCTTTACATGACTACTGGAAAAACCATAGCTTTGACTATGTGGACTTTTGTCGGCAAAGTGATGCCTCTGCTTTTTAGTATGCTGTACGCTGCCTAGGTTTGTCATAGCTTTTCTTCCAAGGAGCAAATGTCTTTTAATTTCATGGCTGCAGTTACCATCCACAATGATTTTGGAGCCCAAGAAAATAAAATCTGTCACTGTTTCCACTCTTGCCCCATCTATTTGCCATGAGGTGATGGGACCAGATCCCATGATCTTAGTTTTATAAGCTATTCCCTTACTATCATGTTAATATTTGTGGAAATTTTAGTGATTGCACCTTTCTTTTGTTCCTGATATTCTTCATTTGCATTTTCCTCTTTCTTTCCCTGATCTCTCTGGTTAGAGGTTTATCAGTTTTATTGATCTTCACAAAGAATCATTGTATTAGTTGCTGCATTATACATGAACACAAATTTAGTGGTCTAAAGCAAGACAAATTTAGTATCTTGTAGTTTCTTTGGGTCAGGAGTCTGGACATGGTTCCAGACTGCACATGATTCATCTGCTCAAGGTTTCAGGAGGCTGAAATCAGGGACTTAGATCTCTTCTGAGGCTTGAGATCCTCTCCCAAGCTCACTCCTTGTTGGCAGAATTCATTTCCTTGTGACTCTGTGGCTGAGGTACCCATCTCCTTGCTAACAGTTAGTTAGAGACTGCTTTGAGCTCCTACAGGGCTTTCTCACAACCTTGCCCTATGGCCTCTTCCTCTCCCAACATGATGTCTTACTTCTTGAACGAATATGAGAACACCTGCTACTGCTTTGTATCCCTTAAGGATTACCTGATTTTTATCTTCCTTTTTGACTAGTTCATAGTCAACTGATTAAGGACCTTTATTTAAACCTGCAAAATCTCTTGCTATATAGTGTAGCATAATTACAGGAGAGAGATTCTATCATAATCACCTGTCTTCCCTGCACTCAGGCTTCCCTGGTAGCTCAGCTGGTAAAGAATCCACCTGCAATTTCGGAGATCCCTGTTTGATTCCTGGATTGGGAAGATACCCTGGAGAAAGATAGGCTACCCATTCCAGTATTCATGGGCTTCCCTGGTGGATCAGACAGTAAAGACTCCACCTGCAATGCAGGAGACCTGGGTTTGATCCCTGGGTTGGGAAGATCCCCCAGAGGAGAGCATGGCAACCCACTCCAGTATTCTTGCCTGGAAGTCCCATGGACAGAGGAGCCTGGCAGGCTACCATCCATGGGGTCGTCAAGAGTCAAACACGACTGAGCGACTAAGCACAGCACAGCTTCCTGCACTCAAGGAGAGAGGATTATGCAGACAGGATAGACTTGGGGAGTGTGTCTTGGTGGGCCATTTTAGAATTCTTCCTACCACAATCAAACTTTGTTTTCATTGATTTTTCTATTGTTTTTCCTTCTTTTTTATTTCTTGTTTCTCTAATTTTTCCTCTGATACTTACTGCTTCTTTTATTTGCTTACTTTGGCCACCTGATGCAAAGAACTGACTCATTTGAAAAGACCGTGATGCTGGGAAAGATTGAAGGTGGGAGGAGAAGGGGACAACGGAGGATGAGATAGTTGGATGGCATCACTGACTCAATGGACATGACTTTGGGTAAACTCCGGGAGTTGGTGATGGACACGGAGGCCTGGCATGCTGCAGTCCACGGGGTCACAAAGAGTCAGACACGACTGAGCGACTGAACTGAACTGAACTGAACTAAGTAAATTTTTACTTTGCTCTTCACAAATTGGAAAAGTAGGTTATCAATTTGAGACCTTTCTTCTTTTCTCATGTAGGCATTTATGCTCTCAGTTTACCCCCATGTATTTCTTTAATGGTATCCCACAAATATTACTGTGTTATACTTTCTATAGTTCAAAATTTACTTTATAATTCTCTGAGTCCTTTAAAATAACCCATGTGTTATTTTCAACTATGTTGCTTTAATTTCCAAATACTTGAGGATTTTCCAGAAGTCTGTTATTAGTTTCTAATTTAATTCTATTTTGGTTCTGGAGTATACTTTGTATGATTTAAAATCTTTTAAATGTATTGAATCGAATCATTTTTATAGACCAGAGTGGGATTAACATGGGTAAATATTCTGTGTGTAGTTAGAAAGAATGTACATCTGTTGTTGGGTGTGCTGTTCTATAAATGCTAATCAGGTTAAGGTGACTGATAATTTTGTTTAAATCTTCTACATCCTCACTAATTTTCTGTCTATTTGTTCTTATTAAGAAAGAGGTGTTGTAATCTCCTGCTGTAACTGTGGATCTATTCATCTTTGAAGTTCTATTAGTTTTTGCTTCATGTATTTTGAACCTCTATTATTTTTACCGAAGGATAGTAACATTTTCATTTGAAATATGTTTTCTAGCTTCAGTGTTAAAGTAATTTTTCCTGATCTTTTAAAAGCAGACTGTGTGAGAAGGATAGTTTGTAATGCAGATGGGGAATGATCTATTTTCATTTTCTGTATGCACAAAACAAATGCATAACAATACACTGACCCAGTAAAGGAAATTAAAGAGTGACCTTATGTGGAAGAGTGTGGTGTCACAAAATTCAAGAACAAGACATATTTCAAGGAAGGCGTTGTCAAGTGTTTTATGCTACAGAAAGCTCATGAATAGGACTATCACTATCCTTTGGGTTTAGTGTTGGGCAGATCACTGTTGACCTATGTGAAAGCTAACTTGATGAAGTATTGAGGGGGGAACCCACTGTGGAGTCTCCTGAGTAGAGTGAATGAAGGAGAGAAATGACAGCAAGTACACATGGTTCCTGGGAAGAGTCAGGTATCTTATGCAAAGTATCTAGTAGAATGACTAGAGTGTACTGAATCCTTAAGAGATCATGGCTACCATTATTATTATTGCTATCATTGTTACCATCATCGTTGTTATTTTATTTTTTACTTTTGTTGGAGGATAATTGCATTAAGTGTTGTGCTAATTTAGTTAGTTTCTGCTTATTGTCATTATTTTAGTAAGGAGCTTTCAGCAGTCGTATTGGGATTAATTGGAAAAAGGCAAGAAGTCTAATAAAACAACAATAATAATAATATATATTCATGTTGTTGTTGTTGTTCAGTCACTAAGTCGTGTCCAGCTCTTCAAAACCCCCATGGACTGCAGCATGCCAGGCCTCACTGTCCCTCACTATTTCCTGGAGCTTGCCCAAGTTTGTGTCTGTCGAGTTGGTGGTGCTATCCAACCATCTCGTCCTTTGCTGCCCTCTTCTATTGCCCTCAATCTTTCCCAGCATCAGGGTCTTTTACAGTGAGCTGGCTCTTCACGTCAGGTTGCCAAAGTATTGGAGCTTCAGCTTTAGCATCATATTCGTAGCTGACTTTTACCAAACACCTCTATTGTAGGATTTATTCTACATTTTAGTTCTATATGCATTAACTCTTAAACTCCAGAACATAAGTAGTTATTTATAGATGGCATCACCATTTCCAAGTTCTATGACTTTAACAAAGTATTTAACTCTTTAACCCTAGGTTCTTTACCTGTGTCTCGCTTCATGATATGCATGTTATCCTTTAATAAATGGTTAATAAAATGTATCCATTATAATTTCTATCATGTCTTGTAAATATCCATAGACTTAACATTTCTTAAGGTGCAGAGATACATTGTTTCCTGGATAAAAGCATAAGTATGAATTAGTCACAATTGTCATTGCATAAGAAATATGGATTAACAGCACAGGTTATGTCCTAAAGTTTTTACAGAAGACGCAGAAACATCACTCAAGTGGCTGTACCTTAAATAAGACTCTAAATAGGCTGAATGAATATCCCTGGATAGTCTTTGAAATTACTTAGTGGTTCAGTAGTTTTTAGTTCCTGTTTTGGGTTATTTTCTGAGAAGAAATATAGAATGAAATTTTGTAAATATGCTCAAGAGAATTATTGCTCAACAAGAAATGCCCAATTTGAAATGAGGTAGGCCATAGTTTATACACAAACTAAGTATGTACGGATTCGGTTTAAATTAGATATACAAGCTGCCTAAAAATAGTATTTAGTATTTGTTTTTATACTAACTTCAATCCTTTGGTTGGGGATTGGCAGAGTCCTTTGTCAGGTATAATTAAAAGAAAAGTGCTCTGGTCCTGTCCAGTCATGTTTTCTGTCATCATTTTAAATCCAGCACCTTTTACATTCTGGTCTGCTCTGTCATGGTGTTCATCACAGGTTTTTAACCACAAATGTAGAGGACTATCTTTACTGTCTCCTGGCCACCTTATTTACTCTTAGGGCTTCAGTGACAATCTATATGTGAGAACTTCCAAATCTGTATTTTTAACCCGGGATATTTTCTTGAAATCATACTTAAATATTTACCTTTTTACTTTACATCTCCATTTTGCTCTACAGAACCTCAAATTCCACATATCTGAGACTAATCTCATCTGCCTGTCCCAAATATTCTCTCCCTTCTGTATTTGGCCTCACGGTGAGTAGTGACAACCGATGGCCCATGTGCACATGGTGGCCATTCCTTTACTTCCCCCAAGCCCTTATTATTTGATGAGATATATTGCCAAGTGACATTGATTCTGAATCTATGTTTTTCTGTCAGAGCTGAGGCTTTCCCTGTTTTTTCATTTGTGCCATCTATGAAGATAGCATTTAACTCTCTCTCAACTCAGACTCCACCAAGCCAAACTCCCTTTCCCCCATTTGTTTTTTATATAATGTGTTGATGACTAATCTTTCAAGAACTGGAGTTTTCAACCAGCCTCAGGTGTGGTCCCTTGCACAGGGCAGTATTTTATATCAGAGTGGGGTTTCCAGGAAAAGGCTGGGGTAGTGGGGAATATTTCATGTTTATCAAAGGTGAAAAAGGTATTGAACGTAGAAGAAAACATTGTCAGCCATCATATCTTGATTTCATGGTTTCTTTCCCCAGTGAGAAGTGTTTCTGGAGGCTCAGAGGAGAAATAATCAACATGAAAAAGATTTGCAGTTATTTGTGCATTTTCAATAGCATGTTGTTTTGCTTTTTCTTGAAGATTTGGCATGAATTGCAATATTTTTCAAGCTTTGGGTGTTATGTTTGAACTGGATTCAGAAGCATATTTTAAGTTGGTGACAGAAGCAGGACTGGGTTGACCTAAGATTTGGAAGCATGTTTTGTGTTTTGGCTGGCTACAGAGGAAGTAGTGTGTTGATGTCAACTGCAGAAGTGAGTTCCCTAGTGTTAGTTCTCCTGGTTGCTGACGTTCAAAACATGAGCTGTCAGTGACTGGTTGGCTTTTAGGGGCATGTTCGCTGAAGTAAGTTGTCACTAATCAGTTAGGTTTAAAAATTTGTTCTGGTTTTGTTTCCATGATCATATGATTGTCATTTATTAATAAGAGAGGTTTAAAATAACCACTTCTGTGGTTATCTTTTACCATGGATGTAAGATGATAGTTTTTCTAGAAGTGTGGAGACTTTTTTATTGTCACCTGTCAAAGCATAATGTCATATCCTATGTTTAATTGCTTATTCACTTGACTGTCTTTTCTAAGACTCTAAATTATGGAACCGTTTCTCCCTTATTAGTTTATCTTGGCATCCAGCACAATGCCTGGCATATCATAGTTGTTTAATAATTATTTGTTGAATGAATAAATGAAAATGCATATTTTCTCAAATTTGCTGCTATTTAATTGTTTGGGGCCAAACAATTCTTTGTTTGGGGAGCAGTTTTTTGCATTGTGGAATGTTTGGCATGTTGCCCAGATGTCAGACTGGAGTAGGAAGTGGCAACCCAAGCCAGCATTCTTGCCTGGGAAATTCCATGGACAGAGAAGCCTGGTGGGCTACAGACCATGGGGGTCACAAAAAGTCGGACATGACTGAGTGCCCATTCACTGCATTGCACTGCACTAGATGCCAGAGGAATTTCCTCTGTTGTGACAACCAAAGTTACCTCCAGCCGTTGGTTAAGTTCCCCTAAAGGTGCAAAATCACCAGGCTATGTGATAAAATTCTTGGATTTGAAGAGATTGAAATACAGAATTAGAGGTAATTCATGTTCTATTTAAACTCTGATTCACTTTACTATAAGAGCATCAACTGTGTTGGGAGAAAGATCCAAAGTTAAGTAAAATGAAAGTGAGAATAAATTTGAGATGGGGCATAGGATCCCATTGAGCAAAGTTTGCCATGTTGATTTTCACAGCAGAAACAAGCCCCTTTGCTAAATATTTCCACAAAGGAAATGTACTTTTTGAGTTCCTAGACCTAATATGCTATGGTCTGCTGTGCTTTAAAAACATATCTCATTTTTCGTGCTTTCCTCATGCATGAATATTTAGGTAATTATCATTAGCTCCTGGAGAAGGAAATGGCAACCCACTCCAGTGTTCTTGCCTGGAGAATCCCAGGGACGGAGGAGCCTTGTAGGCTGCCGTCTAGGGTGTCGCACAGAGTTGGACACAACTGAAGTGACTTAGCAGCAGCAGCAGCATTAGCCCCATTTTATACAGATGAGAAAACTGAGGCTTAGTTGTTAGAGGACTTGCCCAAGATCAAACAACCAGTTAAATGACTGGACTGTGTCTCTAATCCAGCTTTATCTGTCCACCAAACCTTTTCTGCTTCTCATCTGCAGGAAATGGCAGGGAAGCAGGAGCATCGTTTCTCCTAGGAAACAATGGGTCAGATCAAAATGTGAGTCTCCCAGCAGGTGTTCCAGGTGAGCTTCATCTCTGGGAGGGTTCTACATTCTATTCCTAAGAGGCAAACATCCTGTTGAATGGAATCAGGTCCCAGCTACAATCTCTCTCACACAAACCTTGAGCAAAGGAATGAACACCCTCTCTCCCAACTTGCCACCACTCTAAATGGAAGTATTGCATTGCTAGAGAACAGATACCAGAAGAAATTTGGATAGCAAATCATTCAGCCTATTGACATTAAATAAAAGTTTTTACTTATTTAATTGATTCTTTGTAGTTAAGAAATACCTAAAATAACTGGTCCTCTGGCAAGCAAAATTGTGTGCTGTAACATAATACAGATTTTAAAATTTCTATTAATTGTTATTGAAATGATGTACACCGAGGAGACAACATTGTTTGTTAACAAATTTATCCATGGGTTTGTGCCTTTTTTCCCCCTCTTGAGGACTGTTTTGAGAAGTTGAAAAGAGAAATGTTTAAAACAAAAAAATTCTTTCATTGTTTGTGTATTTTCCAAAGATAGAATATTTTTATTTTGCTTGAAGACCTGTCATGAATCCCAATAACTTCCCTGAGCTTTGGAGTTCTGTTTTGTTTTCAGTATAATTGACAATTGTAGAAAAATTTTGCACAACTTTCTGCTTTGGTAGCCATTGCTCCTATGTGAGATTCAATTAGAAATTAAACTAAAGGGAAACAAGTACAGTATTTTATTAATAATAGGTATTCTGATATACAGCATAAGGAATACAGTCAATAAAACTTGAATAATTTTATATGATGACTGTTGGTTATTAGACTTATTATGGTGATTGTTTTGTTATATATTTAAATGTCAAATCACAATGTTGTACATACTACTGTACATCAGCTTAGTTTAGGACTAAGGTTGTACATTAGCTTAGGACTGCTAGAAACGGTGACTGTTCTATTCTTTTGTAAGTTTTGGTCCTTCTGAGAAAGTTTTCTTAAACATCAGGAGAAGCTAAAGTTTAATTTCTTCAAGCCTATGTTTGTCTTCTAATTGAGGAACTACAGAATATTATTTGGGGTAATTTTTGGATTTCTGAAAAATGAGTTGGCCAACCTTCTGAGCTTAAGCCATGAAGATAATTCTTCTAATTTTTCTAGTCATGCAGTCTGTGACAGACTCGGTGGAACCAGTGTTCACGCACTTTGGTGAGACCTGGTTCACCATTGCACAAACTGCTTTCCTTTCTCACTCAATTCTATGAAACAGCACTTCACCTGAGTCATCTCCTGAATGGGGTGTTTCCTACCTTTCAGTTACTACTGCAGATGACTTGATCCAGCAAATTTGCATTATCTCCTCTTTCCAAATATAGCTACATCCCAGATGCCAAATAGGTGTTCAGGAAGTTGCTCTAAATTGCATGGAGATGGCACACAAAATACTTCCTGTTTGGCTGCGCCAAGTCTAGATAATGCTATAATTTAAACAGCATAAACTTGACCTGTCTCACTTGGGCTGAGCTTTCAAACCCAATGCTTTATCTCAAGGTCAATGACTGGACATTTTTATTTTGAGCAACACTAGAGAATAGTGGCACAACTCTCCAGCTCATCCATTAGTACTTTCTTGCTTTGGTTCTATGTAAATTCCCTGGTAAATGATATGTATTTATATACCTTTCACTTAGAGCCATCCTATTTGTGTATATGGTGAGTGCTTGCTGCTGCTGCTGCTGCTAAGTCGCTTCAGTCGTGTCCAACTCTGTGCGACCCCATAGACGGAAGCCCACCAGGCTCCGCCGCCCCTGGGATTCTCCAGGCAAGAGTACTGGAGTGGGTTGCCATTTCCTTCACCAGTGCATGAAAGGGAAAAGGGAAAGTGAAGTCGCTCAGTCGTGTCCGACTCTTAGCGACCCCATGGACTGTAGCCTGCCAGGCTCCTCCGTCCATGGGATTTTCCAGGCAAGAGTACTGGAGTGGGGTGCCATTGCCTTCTCCGGGTGAGTGCTTAGGTTTATGATATACTTTGGATTATCTTTTAATCTTTATTTTTTGATAATGAAACTTATGTCTTGGATGGCGATATTGTATTTGGAAAGCTTGAAAGCTGGGGTTGGCAGTTGGAGTGACTAGCTTTATCTGCAACTGTTGAAGAACGAGAGTATTATTCTCTGGTGAGCCATTCCTGTAGGGACAGACATGTCTTTTTTATGGGACACTTCTTTTCCAGATAACTTACAAATAGAATCTAGGAGTGTTGAATTATGATGCGTGAGTGAGAAATACCATGCTTTTATTTATACCATGCAGTAAATACTTTACTTTTATTTCTGTTCTTTGAGCTGTTATAAATGACACAGTAAAAATACATGGTATTTATTGACCATGAGTAGCAGGAGCTATAACAAGGGTTTTGCACGCATTATCTTATTTAATCCTCACAAATGCAGTGACATGGATTAACTGTCATTTTGCAAATGAATTTGTGGGTCTCAAGGTTAAATAAACTGCCCCCAAACACAGAATCAGCACTAGCCTTGCTCCAATTTCACTGGTGGGTCTTCTTTCTCCTGAGACTGTGCTCTTATTCACTCTACTAACTCATTTCTGATGTAGGAACTCTCTCCATATTTGGTATCTACCTGACAGTGGAGGGTCTGGTTTAGGTAGAAAATATTTTTTCTGTTGCCATATTCTTGCCGTGATTGTCAGAGTCCATTTTGTCTACATGATTGGACAGCACTTAGGGAGCAAGAAGCTTTTGAATTTCAGATGTAACTTGACTATCTGAAGACTCCTTGAGAGTCTGTTTACTGGCTGTAAAAAAGACATTTTCCTTTCATCTCTTAACAATTGTTGACAAATTAAAAACTTTTTTTTCCTGCTCTGTGTGGGCAAATTCAGGCTTCACTTTCAAGTTCCTTCTGATTTGACTGAGATTTGAAGTGGAAAAAAAAATTGGCTAAGTAAGCCAGTCAACTCTAGAAATGGGCCACACAAGATCTTATGAAATTTAAACCTTATTATAAATCTCATATTGTCATCACAACACTCCAAAATATAGTCTCACGGGAAGATACCCTGGTTTTGGCAATAAGTTTTAGTACTAAGGATATAACTTGATACATAATAATCATATTAGAAAATAAAACAAATACTTAAATTTTTTGGTTTTATTACTTTGTTTTAATCAAACAAATTAAGGTTCCAACAGTTGAAATATAGTATATATGCTCAATGATGCAGTTTAGAGGAAAAAACACAGATAACAGAAGCATCTGGGTAACAGAAGCATCTTCATCACTGAAAAAAATCTGATTAACACTACAACTGAGCAGTCCAAAGTAACAGATATAACAAGAATTTTGACATTTAATTGTTTATGAACAAGAGGGAAAAGTATATCTTTATTTCCAATATGGTCTAACATACTAAATTTACAAATTTAACAATGGAACCAATACATAGATATGAGAATATTTATGTTTTCTCTATGCAAATATAAAAACTATGTTTCTATTAATTGTAATTTTGTGAGCTAGCTATACTTATTGGCAATAGCATAAAATTAATAAAGTTAATTGTAATGTCATTTTAAAAATCTGCTTCATTGACTATGCTAAGGCCTTTGACTGTGTGGATCACAACAAACTGTGGAAAATTCTTAGAGATGAGAATACCAGACCATCTTACCTGTCTCCTGAGAAGCCTGTATGCAGGACAAGAAACAACAGTTGGAACTGAATATGGAAAACAGACTGGTTCAAAATTGGGTAAGGAGTATATCAAGCCTGTATATTGTCAACCTGCTTATTTAATTTCTATGAAGAGTACATCATGTGAAATGCTGGGTTGGATGACTCACAAGCTGGAATTAAGATTGCTGGGGGAAATATCAATAACCTCAGATATGCAGATGATAACATTCTAATGGCAAATAGACAGGGAAAAGTAGAAACAGTGACAGATTTTATTTTCCTGGGCTCCAAAATCACTGGAGACAGTGACTGCAGCCATTAAATTAAAAGATGCTTGCTCCTTGGAAGAAAAGCTGTGACAAACCTAGACAGCATGTTAAAAAGCAGAGACATCCCTTTGCTGACAAAGATTGGTATAGCAAAAGCCGTGGTTTTTCCAGTAGTCATGTACAGATATGAGAGTTGGACCCTAAAGAAGGCTGAGCACAGGAGAATTGATGCTTTCAAATTGTGGTGCGGAAGAAGACTCTTGAGATTCCATTGGACAGCAAAGAGATTCAACCAGTCAATCCTAAAGGAAATCAACCCTGAATATTCATTGGAAGGACTGGTGCTGAAACTAAAGCTCCAATACTTTGGCCACCTGATGAGAAGAGCCGACTCATCAGAAAAGACCCTGATGCTGGGAAGGTTTGAAGGCGAGAGGAGAAGGGGACAACAGAGGATGAGATGGTTGGATGGCACCACCAACTCAATGGATTTGAGTTTGAGCAAACTGCATGAGGTAGTTAAAGGACAGGGAATCCTGGGGTGCTGCAGTTCATGGGGTCGCAGAGAGTCAGATATGACTTAGCGACTGAACAACAACAGCATATATGACTTCTTGCCAATTTTTACTTTGTATTTTAAAGGATTAAAAGTACATCATCATATGTGAATCTCAGAATAATGTGTGGTGTAGCTTGTCATTTAAATTTTCTCTCAATGCTCCCTCGGTTTTTTAAATAAAGTTTTATAATATGAGCATTCAATTTTTTTTTCCTGGAAAAGGTCTTTTTATACTAAAATAATAAAACTAAGCAATAGGAAGAAATTAACTTCCTGTTAACTAGCCTATTTTACAACTGTGAGAGGGTAACTGATAGTAATGCAAGTAATTCTTCCCTATAGCAATGCAAATGAGCTTGGTCTGATAGAAATGCAGCTGATTTCTGCCCTATAGAAAATGCTGATCATTTCATTTTATGGTCCTATAGGGTAATAGTAATCAGTTCAGTTTAGTCGCTCGGTCGTGTCCGACTCTTTGCAACTCATGGACTGCAGCACACCAGGCCTCCCTGTCCATCACCAACTCCCAGAGCTTGCTCAGACTCATGTCCATTGAGTCGCTGATGCCGTCCAACCATCTCATCCTCTGTCATCCCCTTCTCCTCTCACCTTCACACTTTCCCAGCATCAGGGTCTTTTCAAATGAATCAGCTCTGCGCATCAGGTGGCCAAAGTATTGGAGTTTCAGCCTCAACATCAGTCCTTCCAATGAACACCAGGACTGATTTCCTTTAGGATGGACTGGTTGGATCTCCTTGCAGTCCAAGGGACTCTCAAGAGTCTTCTCCAGCAACACAGTACAAAAGCATTAATTCTTCAGTGCTCAGCTCTCTTTTATACTCCAACTCTCACATCCATACATGACTACTGGAAAAAACATAGCTTTGACTAGACAGACCTTTGTTGACAAAGTAATGTCTCTGCTTTTTAATATGCTGTCTAGGTTGGTCATAACTTTTCTTCCAAGGAGTAAGTGTCTATTAATTTCATGGCTGTAGTCACCATCTGCAGTGATTTTGGAGCCCCCCAAAATAAACTCAGCCACTGTTTCTACTGTTTCTCCATCTATTTGCCATGAAGTGATGAGACTGGATGCCATGATCTTTGTTTTCTGAATGTTGAGCTTTAAGCCAACTTTTTCACTCTCCTCTTTCACTTTCATCAAGAGGCTCTTTAGTTCTTCACTTTCTGCCATAAGGGTGATGTCATCTGCATATCTGAGGTTATTGATATTTCTCCCAGCAATCTTGATTCCAGCTTGTGCTTCATCCAGCCCAGTGTTTCTCATGATGTACTCTGCATATAAGTTAAATAAGCAGGGTGACAATATACAGCCTTGACATACTCCTTTTCCTATTTGGAACCAGTCTATTGTTCCATGTCCAGTTCTAACTGTTGCTTCTTGACCTGCATACAGATTTCTCAGGAGGCAGGTAAGTTGGTCTGGTATTCCCATTTCTTTCAGAATTTTCCACAGTTTATTGTGATCCATACAGTCAAAGGCTTTGGCATAGTCAATAAAGCAGAAATAGATGTTTTTCTGGAATTCTCTTGCTTTTTCGATGATCAACGGATGTTGGCAATTTGATCGCTGGTTCCTCTGCCTTTTCAAAAACCAGCTTGAACATCTGGAATTTCACAGTTTGCATATTGTTGAAGCCTGACTTAGGGAATTTTGAGCATTACTTTGCTAGCGTGTGAGATGAGTGCAATTGTGCGGTAGTTTGAGCATTCTTTGGCATAATCATAATAATAATCAAGCTCATATCTACTAGCAAATTCAGTTCAGCATACCTGACTGCTTACTTATTCTTCTTCAAATTCTGCCCTGAACAGATCTTAAACTCTTATCAGTTTCCTTTGTAATAAATAAGTCAAACAAAACTTTGGCACATGTTAATTTTGGATTTGCATGAGACCCGTGATATTATCTTTTAAGGATTTACATTTCAGCAGCCTGTGTGGTCTTGGGGATATGACTCAATCTTTGCTGCATCACATGTTGAGGTCCAGAGATTTTCTAGCTGGTCCCCTGTTTTCTGTCATAGGCAAGGCATGGTCTTGGCTCTCGGGTTGAGGTAAGGGAGGAACACTCAGTGTTTTCTCCTGCTCTTGTCCCTCTCCTCTCTTGCTGACCCTGCTTATCCTCCTAGACTTAACTCAGACTGACCGTTTTTTTCTCAGTTTGACAGTTCAAGCTTAAGTCTCTACTTTGGAGTTTCCCACCCTTCACCATGAAGACTGGCTACCTCACCTCCTTTTGTAAGTCCTCGGTTACTTCTTTCCCTCTTGCGTATGCAAGAACTTTTAAAAATCTCCTCTATGTTCGTAGGGAGTTGAGTATGGCAGGCCATCTCAGGTTCTCTTTGCTTAAACATACTTGATTTCATATATATGCTATTGCTTCCACCCCAGGTATGTCTAGTGTCTGGTGTCTAATGTCTAGTGTCCACTCTATAAATACTTTTTCCTCCAGATTTCCAAGCTGGAAATGAGATACAACTCTCATCTACTTTGTATTTCCAGATATACTTAGGAGTTTCTATTTCCTCCTCCCTGTGGTTTCAAATTTAAAATGTGTTGGGCAATTTCAAAGGAGTATTTTCAGCCCTTCATCTTGTGCATATAGTACTAAGCAAAACATTAAAGGCTTTTAGAAAATTTATTTAACTAGAAATTAAAGGTTTTTAGAAGATTTAATTTGGAGAAGGCAATGGCACCCTACTCCAGTACTCTTGCCTGGAGAATCCTATAGACAGAGGAGCCTGGTAGGCTGCAGTCCATGGGGTCACTAAGAGTCAGACACGACTGAGCGACTTCACTCTCACCGTTCACTCTCATGAATTGGAGAAGGAAATGGCAACCCACTCTAGTGTTCTTGCCTGGAGAATCCCAGGGATGGCAGAGCCTGGTGGGCTGCCGTCTATGGGGTCGCACAGAGTCGGACATGACTGAAGCGACTTAGCAGCAGCAGCAGAAGATTTAATTAAAAGCAACCCAACATTTAAAAAAAAACAACCACCCTTATTTATTCCACTTTTCCCCGACACTTGAAGTTCACTGAAGCATTTAAGTAAACATCCAATATTAAGAGAGTTCTTTATTTGGGAGTGTTTGAATAAATCTGAAGTGAAGTGAAATGAAAGTTGCTCAGTCATGTCCGACTTTTTGTGACCCCATGGACCCATGGAATTCTCCAGGCCAGAATACTGGAGTGGGAAGCCTTTCCCTTCTCCAGGGGATCTTCCCAAACCAGGGATAGAACCCAGGTCTCCCACATTGCAGAAAGTTTCCTTACCAGCTGAGCCACAAGGAAAGCCCAAGAATACTGGAGTGGGTAGCCTGTGCCTTCGCCAGGGGATCTTCCCAACCCGGGAATCGAACCAGGGTCTCCTGCATTGCAGTCAGATTCTTTACCAACTGAGCTATCAGGGAAGCCCATAAAGTAAATCTCAAGCACAGAATAAACAAGAGTGAAGGTATACTTACTCATCTTTTGCTAATCATTTTGTTTTCCTTTTCTCCTCTTTCTTCTACTTCACCCCAACCACCCCCACCTCCCTACACCGCATAGCTACCATTCTGAAGCGAACATTCTGGTGAAAGACTCTGTCTTAACAAAATGTATTTTTAGTTTTTTTTGTAAAGCAGGGGAATGCCTTCAGAGGCCAGACATGTAACCTTTATTCAAGGTACAGAACAGTAGAAAGTGAGGGAAATTGTATTTAGATAAGTATGTGTCTTCCTTAACATCATTCAGATTTAAATTAAAAAACCATGCTGTTATAATCATATGAAACAAGTGTATAAGGGCATCAATTTCACCCCACTATAATATGCATTCAAAATAGAAGATCCTAAATCTTCTGAATTTTCCCATTGCCAGAATAACTCTTACTTCTTTCATATCCCTCTCTCCTGGTGCTTCCAGTGCTATTTCTTAAGATTCAACTGTACGCTTATTGGTTGTAACAGTCCCTTGTGAATAGTTTGGCTTGAGTCCTTCTGTCTAGATCCTTGCAATAGAGAACTAATTTGTATAATATAAAATATCTTAGATCATGTCTCTCTATATTCCGTCTAGTATTAATGAAACTTGGAAAGTCTCATTTCTTATTGTGCTATCATTATTAAACATTGTTTTCTCTCTCCTCTTAGTTTTTTAAATCTCTAGTCAGCATTGTCTTTTAATGTCAGTCCTTTCTTCATAGTAACAGTTGGTGAATGCTCAGCTAATGTCTACTGATATTTGGTAGGTGAATTGATTGGCTGCTGCAAGATTTCAGCAAAGGGTTAGCTTGACTGAATGTCCCCATCAAGTGCTGCTTATTTCTGTTCCCTTGTCTTCAAATCTTATGGGTTTTCTTAGAGTGCTGCCCCAACATGGGAAAGAATTTGAAGTGGTTGTTATAAAAGAAGGAGAAAATTTCGTTTTGAATTACCTATTGAAGCTTTCTTTTTAAAGCTTTTCCTCTTGGAGTTTTCCCACGTGGAAGAATCATTTCATTTACTGTGTTGCTTCCTGACTGATTGGTTGACTTCAATTCTAGATGCTTCCTCGGCATCAACAGATGTTATTAGAAAATTTTCTTTTTTAAGAAATGGAGTTTTAGCTCCATCTGAGTAGCCTTCCTGTTTTAGAACTATGAGATATCTAAAAGTTTTTAACTTTTTCATAACTTCTTTCTTGGCATCACGAATCAGTTAGATAATTGTACCTTTTATTCAGAGAGATCTTATTTGAATCCTTTTTCTGGCTAAATCGTTCCTCAATAAGACCTTAACCTCTTTGTAAAATAGGGATGCTAATACCAGACACATAATAATTTTAGAAAGACCGAGCATTATATCAGGCACAGGAAAGTGTTTTTAGTAAAAGAATGTCCTTCCAATTTCCTCCATTAAATTGGGGTCATCGCTCTTTCCAACACCACATTTGGTGCATGCATCAGTCAAGATGAGTCAGGTTATGTCAAAGGAACAAACAACCTCCAAATCTTAGGATCTTAATCAACATTTATTGCTTAATCATGCTACTGTCCATTGTGGAGAGCTGGGGCTCTACTCCATGTGCTCCTTGTTCAGGCATCCAGCTGATGAGAGCACTGTTCTTTGCAATGTCACTGTGGCTGCAGCAGAGAGAAGGGAAAATGCAGAATCACACTCAAGGTTTTAAATATTTTTTCCCAGAAGTGATACACATCACCTTCATTGATGCTTTATCAACTGTAGCCATATGGTTGGCCATGCCTAACCTAAGAGGGATGGGAAGTGAAAGATTTCTGTGTACCCATAGAAAGGAAGTGTGTGTTAGTTGCTTCAGACAGGGTCCCCTGTCCATGGGGATTATCCTGGCAAGAATACTGGAGTGGGTTGCCATGGCCTTCTCCAAGGGAACTTCCCCACCCGGGGATTGATCCCAGGTCTCCCACCTTGCAGGCAGATTCTTTACCAGCTGAACCACTAGGGAAGGGAAGAGAGCCGCATACATTGTGAACCAGCATTAATGTCTATTATCAGTGAAAGTAAAAGTGAAATTCACTCAATTGTGTCCTTTGCGACCCCATGGACTATACAGTCCATGGAATTCTCCAGGCCAGAATACTGGAGTGGGTAGCTGTTCCCTTCTCCAGGGGATCTTCCCAACCCAGGTTGAATCCAGGTCTCCTGCCTTTCAAGCGAATTCTTTACCAGCTGAACCACCAGGGAAGCCTATTTGCTATCAAGTATCTCCTTTTTCTTCTTTCTGAGCTCAAAAATAAAATCTCCCCTTACTGGCATTCTTATACTCTGGATGCTACAAATGGATGTTTTGGTTTGTAAATGACATACAGTGAAGCCAGGGTGCATGACTCTGTTTTTTATATTCTTTCTTGAAATTACTTGAGAGGATGCAAGGTGGATGGTTGGCACTTGTCTGTGTAGTCTCCTAGATATTTGGGTTGGCTACTCATAATAAGTGCTTCTTTCAGAGGAAAAGAGGGGCTGAGAGTAAGAAAATCAAAATACTGTCATTTAAAATCTATTTTTTCTTAATCACAAAAATAATACATTGAAGAGACAAAGGCAAATACCTCAATTTATGTAAACTGGCACCGTAAATGGCTCATTCAATGTGTGGAATTCTTTTCAAAGCTCAGTCTATCAGTCAAAATTAAATAGAAATTCTCATGTTTCCTCTGTAACTTAAAGAATAATTAAAGGGTCTAATTCAAACTTTGTGGGAACATTCCCATTCTCCCAAATTATCTCGTACTCAGATACACTTGAAACTTTCATTCAACAAACCTCAAATTTTGCACATGAAAACCATCTCTCTCTTTTCTCTACCCTAATATCATTATGTTCATCATCTTAACCTTTATGGAACCTTATTCTTTTACATTTCCTTTCTGTTTTGCCCCTTATTCAAATTTTCCACAGCACAGAAAACTCCTGTAACTAACCAAAGTATAGGCTATATCCTGTGTTAACACAAACCTCCCAATATCTCAGTGGCTTCATACAAGAACTTATTTCTTGCTCATGAAAAGTTCAATGCAAATTGGGTAGCTCTACTCCAAGCAGTGATACAGAGGCTTCTTTTTTCAAGGGGTTCCTTGATATCTTCTATTTCTAGACTAAGTCTCAAGTGGGTAGGAGGTTGGGAAGGCAGGATAATAAGCTAAGGATTTCGAGAGAAATTTTAGGGGACTGACTTGGAAGTGACATACATGACTTCTGACCACATTCTAGAAATAATCTAATGTCACTTTAAGGGAGTTCTAACACCCCTGTAAGACATTAGAAGGGAGACTGTAAGGGAGGCTGGAAAATGGGGTTCTCCTTTGTGATAAGGAAGGGAAACAAGATGGGAAGGATATAACCAGTTTAGCTCATAGGCAGAGAGCAAAAGTCTTTCTCTCTTTCTTCTCAAAGTAATTACCAGCAATTAATATGACCTCCAAGTTCCCTTTCACTTGTTATATTTTATATTATGACATTACATTTTTTCTTGGAGTCTTATAAAAGAAATCATCAAGAAGGTTCTGCATTTTAGGCAAGTGTAAACAGGGTTTAAACCAAGTTTAAATCTCATTAGACAAATATTAATTCAGTTATGAAGTTTGGGAGGGAGTTCTAATTATATTAAGTATTTGTCTTCCAAGTGCTGAAACTCAGAGCTAACTTGCTTTAGCAAATAATAAGTACTGCAGAGGAACAAGGCTGCATGTAAGGCTGAATCCAAGGGGTATACACTGTCATCAGACCTCCCTCTCTCTTGATTTTTTTAGGTTTTTAGGTCAAGATGTTTCTTAGCAGCCTGAGATTCATTAATGTAACCCCAGTGAAAAGAGAGTATATTTCTCAGTAGACCTAATAGAAGTTTTCTAGGGAGACTTCTGTTCAGGATAGACCATATGCCCATCCTTAGGCTAATGGGAATAGGATTGTGTGATTGCCTTGGCCTGGTTACATCTATAAGTGGGTGGAACAGCCTTACGTGAGTCACATGAAATGGATGCCTACTAAAAAATAATGTTGCTATTTTCAGAAAAGAGTGAGATGATACCAAGCTAGCAAGCACAACATATTAAAATACCTGTTGATCTCAAATTTACAATGGATGGCTGAATTCTATCCAGGTCTTTCTTTGCATAAATGAGGAGGGGAAAAGGATACTGATTCCACTTTTTTGTTTCAAAATCATTTACAGCAAAATTTTTTTGTCTGTGTCATGTGGCTTGTGGGATCATGCTAGCTAACTAAATTGAATGAAAGAAATTCCTTTATTATGAAGATTTTGTCTTAGTGATAGCTCATAGCTGTCTTTGGAAAGAAGTATTTAGCACCTGTACTGAATGTTGAATGTTCCTTCCTTGAATCTTTTATTTAAAGTTGGAAAGTGAGAATCTCACCATTGGTCATCAGTGGTGATGACCTGTTCACATGTAGTATGCATATGTTCAAATTTGGCCAAAAGGGTAAAACCAGATAGCAGCCAAGGTAACTTCAATACTGGTTTATCCAGAATAGTTTACTGATACTTACACAGCATTCAAAACGCTGTGTAAGGAGCTGGGGGATATAGTAGTTCCTGCCATCAGGAAGCTTATGTTCCTACCAGGGAGACAGATGTCAAGAAGGGATGAGAGAACAGGTGGTGGAAATTCTTGAGAAAGGAAAGAGGAAGGATTATTTGTGAGAGCAAAAAGAAAACCAGTATGACTGTAGCACCTAATCAGGATGAGGCTGGAGTACAGTGGGGGAAAAGAGATGTAGAGTCATGGTCTTGAGGATGAGTTTGGGAGCACTAGCATGATGAAATCTACATCTCTGCTGCCTGTGATGAGGATTCTTCCGGCCACCCAAGCCAGAACCTAGCCCCAGGTTTACAGGATGGAGGGCAGCAGAGCCTAGGGACAGGGTCAGAGAAGTATCTGGATGAGGCACTTTGTTTACAAATGAGGGAGTTCACTGTACAGAGAGGACACACCCCAAATTCTACCAGCTTTAAAACATTAGCTGGAGAGCCATCAAGGCCTCCATGGAGAGGTTGGGAGAGATTAATCACACCTCAACCAGAGGCCAGTGGGAACTGGCAGAGAAAGGTCCTTTTTCTTGAAGCCTAACCTTATGAATCCAGACATCAGCCTGGGAAGGAGGATGGGGAGAGGATTCCCTGAGAGGGTAGAAAGATCCTTGATAGTGAATTTGAACTTTGATTTAACCAGATATTTACCTAAAAGCTTGTGTTAATCCAGTAAAATTAAAAAGTCTACCAGCACACATATATTGATATTGGAAGAAACAGTTGGAATTAAAGCTGCTTAATGCCCAGCATGTAATTCCTAAGGTAGAGCCTCAAATTCTATAAGCCTAAAATATATATTTGCTGACTCTGATAGAAGAGTTCAAAATGAATTTCTAGATATAGAAGGCAACCAGCTACTTTTGATCAGGCTAACTTTTTCCTAGCTACCGAGCCAAGTATTTTGAGAAACTTCAGGGATGCTTTCTCATGTCACATTCTTTGAAGCAGTGTTAGGCAGTCTAGGTAAATTCTGACAGTAGATAAAGGACATTTCCTCAGATGGTAGACCAAATGGCCACATGGATTATCTGTGGATGAAAAACAAAAGCCAAACATCCCTATGTAATAATACTTTAAAAACTTTATAGACTTAATAATTTTATAAATATTAACATTAAGGAACCAAAAAGATTAGTATTTTTTTTTGATTATGGTATAACTGTGTGTTTTTGCTTGCCATAGAGAGTAAATTCATTACCTGCTAATTCAGTTCTGCAGTGTTCTTCCACATCCCGATGGCAGGGTTTTAACTGTTACTCAATTGCTTATTAAGAATGTCCTCTGACATCACTGGGATATTGCACCTTCTAATAAACTTTCCTACCATGTGGTGTTATTACCAAAGTGACTTTGGTAAACAGCTGTCTCTTGAAGTTTGTATTTGTATACTTTTTCCCTGGGTGTCTCAGCCTTTTCTGGTTTCTCTCAAAATCCCAAATCTGTAACATTGCCAACAATGGTGTGCTGTCTGTAACAGCTGAAGACAATGCAGAATTTCTAAAACTCCTCTCTGTCCAGAATTCCAAGGGTTAAAATAGGATCATTTCAATTGCCATAAGGCAAGTGACTCTCAACCTCAACTGCACATTAGAATCACCTGGGATGGTTTGAAACTGTAGCTGATTATAATGTGTAGCTGGGGTTAAGAACCATAGTTAAAATAAATCTACTCCCAGTAGAAATTTGCAAAAGAGGAATCACTGAACTTTAGGGGGAGATAAATCCTTCTCTCTTCCTTCCTCTGTGTACATCTTCCTCGTTCTCCCTCCTCCCTCTGTCCCACCATGTTTTTGTGGATGGGGAGCACCATCCTGAAGCATGCCTCTGTGTGGCTGTGCCATCTCTGGGGGCAGAGGAGGGAGGGATGGTGAAGAACGAGGGTGGAAAAGTGTTGGGGGTGAGTATGGCAATATTATGATGGCCGACTAGACTGAAGCCTCCGTCTTTCTACCCAACATCAGAGGATGATTTCAAAGTGAGAGGAAAGGATGTATATCTCAAGAACTAAAAGATACAGCAGGAAGACAGAAGGTAGTTGTGACCAGTAGGTGGGTCAGGAAGGCGACCTGTGGTGGAGAGGACACCATGGTCCTGGGATGCACTGAGGAAGCCTTTGAAGTGGTCCTGTTTCAGCAACTGAACCTGGCCCTGGACGGATCATCCCTTGGAGCATTGCAGCTTGCAGTAGAAAAGCCACAGCCACCTTGGGTTGTAGGATGAACATCAAGGGAGTTCCAGAGGCCTGACTAGGGAGCGCAAGGTATCTAACCCCTGAATCTCCTGATCTCACGCCTTCCTCTGCTGTCTGCCACACTATGTAAGGGCGTTAAAGGTTTGGAAAAGATAATTGAAAAGGTTAAAGAATAGGAAGATTCCTTGAGGGGAAAATCATCTGTCGTCCTTGGCCACTTGAAGTCCCCAGAGGTGGATAAGGAGGACCTATGCTTTGCTCCCCAGCCTTCTGCCAGCTTGTGTGGCTGATACCCCCAAGGAAAATGGGTTCTCAGAAATAATAACCAGACATATGAGGAACACAACCACTTTATAAAGAAGAGTAAATTAGTGATTTGTGCTAGATGAGCAGAATTAGTGAAACAGACTGAACAAAAATTTAAAATAAACATGATAAATTTCCTCTGAGATAAAACAGAAATAGAAATGTGACGTTTTACAGGAAATAATTGGTATGAAATATATTGTAATAGAGATAAAAATCAAAAAGATGGGCTAAATATTAAAAAGAATATAATTCAAGTATGTTAATGAGCTGGTCAAAGACTTCTTTCAAAGGGCATCAGAAGGAAAAAAGATGATATTTCCTCAAAGAAAAGTTAACAAACATGGTGATGAAAGAGAAAGTATGAAGATCTATATATTATTATATAGCAAATGTGAAAAAATGAAGAGCCAAACATTTCCAAGATCAAACAGGATAGAAGAAAAGAAGTATTTCATAAAAACAGATTACCATGAAATTTGAAAACATCAAAGAGAACATTCTTAAAGCTTCTGGAGAGAAAGAGCAAAACATTTATAAAGAAAACAGATTAAGATTGATATAAAACTTGTCTCTCTTTGGAAGAGAGACACAGGGAAGAGGAAGATAATGAAGTAATATTTCCTAGGTGCTGATAAAGAAAAACTTTGAACTTAGGATTTTATATCCAATAATAATAATTTAACTTTGAATTGCTATGAAGATATTTATTCTCAGTTACATAAGCCTCAGAAGATCTTCTGTGCAAATATGAAAATATTTTTGTAGGAAGTATAACAGCTGAGAGAAAAATTAATCCAGGAAGAATCTGGGCAATAAATGGGAAAGGGAAGATGGATAAATAATTTAGTAAAGATTAACAGGAACCACAGAATATATTAATGACCTTGCAGAACTATCAATAAGACAGAGAGAATTGGGGTGGGGAGAGTCTTCTTTGAAGGGAAGGTAGAGGCATGAAGTTTAAGAAATTAATCTTCAAACAAGTAGAAGAAAATTTTACCCCTTCAAAGGAAGGTAGAAAAGGAGAAAACATTATAGATATATAGAAAATTAAAAATAATATGGTAGAAGTAACTGGTGTAATGGTCATAATGCCAAATACAAATAATGGTTTGAAACAGAGTGTTTCAGATCAGAAAAAAGTATAGGACTAGCAGTTATAATGTATGCTTAAAACACTACCATGTATAGAATAGATAGCTAGTGGGAAGCTACTGTATAGCTCAGGCAGTTCAGGTTGGTGCTCTGTGATGACCTAGTGGGGTGTGATGGCAGGTGGGAGGCTCATGAGGGAGGAGTTATATGTATACATATGGCTGATTCACAGTGTTGTACGGCAAAAACTAACACAACATTGTAAAGCAATTATATTAAAAAAAAACAACCCTCAAAACACCCCCAGAAGTTTACAGAACTTTGAAATAAATAGATTAAAAATGACATATCACAAAAATATGAACAGTAATTTTTGTGTTAGAGTAAATTCAGGGATTAAAAAGTCATTGAAAAGAGTCATTAAATAATGATTAAGAGGATAAGGGTACATAAAATCATTAACATACCTTAAAACACATAAGTCATAACTGTTGGGTTGGCCAAAAGTTTCATTTGGGTTTTTCCATAAGATGTTATGGAATAACAACAGCCCAATACTAGGAGAAAGAGATAAATCACTAATTATAGCTAGTATTTCAACAGATGCCTCTTAGAAATTGATAAGCAATTAGATAAGATATAATTAAAGACAGAAAATATTTTTAATTGAAGTATAGTTAACTTATGTGTGTTAGCTTCACTGTACAGCAGAGTGAGTATATATATATATATATATATATATATATATATATATATATATATATATATATATATATATACATATATTCTTTTTTGCATTCTCTTCCATTGTGGTTTATGTCAGAATACTGAATATAGTTCCCTTTGCTACACAGTAGAACTTTGTTTATCCATTCTATATGTAATAGGTTTCATCTGCTAACCCCAAACTCCCAGTCCATCCCTCTTACCCCTACCAGCTCCCTTCAAGTCTGTTCTCCATGTCTGTGAGTCTGCTTCTGTTTTGTAGATAAATTCGTGTCATATTTTAGATCCCACATATAAGTGATATCATACAGTATTTGTCTTTCTCTTTCTGACTGACTTCACTCAGTATGACAATCTCTAGTTCCATCCATGTTGCTGCAAATGGCATTATTTCACTTTTTTATGGCTGAGTATTATTCTATTATATATATATGTATCACATCTTCTTTATCTATTCATCTGTTGATGGAGATTTAGGTTGTTTCCATGTCTTGGCTATTGTGAATAGTACTGCTATTAACACAGGGATGCATGTATCTTTTTGAATTATAGTTTTTCTGGATATATGCCCAGGAGTGGGATTGATGGAGCATATGGTAATTCTATTTTAGCTTTTTGAGGAACCTCCATACTGTTTTCCACAGTGGCTGTATCAATTTACATTCCCACTAACAGTGTAGAAGGGTTCCCTTTTCTCCACATCCTCTCCAGCATTTGTATTTATAGACTTTTTAATGATGGCCATTCTGACCGGTGTGAGATGATACCTCATTGTAGTTTTGAATAGCATTTCTCTAATATTTAGTGATGTCGAGCATCTTTTGATATGTCAATTTGGTCATCTGTATAGCTTCTTTGGTGTATGCGTGTGTGTGCTCAGTCGCTCAGTTGTGTCTGACTCTTTGCAATCCCATGGACTGAGACCCTCCAGGCTCCTCTGTCCATGGGATTATCCAGGCAAGAATATTGGAGTGGGTTGCCATTTCCTACTCCAGGGGATCTTCCTAAACTAGGAATCAAGCCCACGTCTCTTGAGTCTCTTGCATTGTCAGGCAGATTCTTTACCATTGTGCCACCTGGAAAGCCCTGTGTCTTCTTTGGGGCTTCTGCATATTTAAAAGCAGAGACATTACTTTGCCAACAAAGGTCCGTCTAGTCAAGGCTATGGTTTTTCCAGTAGTCATGTATGGATGTGAGAGTTGGACTGTAAAGGAAGCTGAGTGCCAAAGAATTGATGCTTTTGAACTGTGGTGTTGGAGAAGACTCTTGAGAGTCCCTTTGACTGCAAGATCCAACCAGTCCATCCTAAAGGAGATCAGTCCTGGGTGTTCATTGGAAGGACTGATGTTGAAGCTGAAACTCCAATACTTTGGCCACCTCATGCCACGAGTTGACTCATTGGAAAAGACCCTAATGCTGGGAAGGATTGGGGGCAGGAGGAGAAGGGGATGACACGATGAGATGGCTGGATGGCATCACCGACTCGATGGACATGGTTTTGGGTAGACTCCAGGAGTTGGTGATGGACAGCGAGGCCTGGCATGCTGCGATCATGGGGTTGCAAAGAGTCAGACATGACTGAGCGACTGAACTGAACTAAAGACCTTCTATTTAGGTTGTCTGCCCACTTTTCAACTGAGTTGTTTTTTTGTTGTTGTTATTGTTATGTTTTTGTTGTTTTGTATGAGCTGTTTGTATATTTTGGAAGTTAAGCCCCTGTCTATAGCATCATTTGCAAGTATTTTCTCCCATTCCATAGGCTGTCTTTTTGTTTTGTTGATGGTTTCCTTTGCTGTGCAAAAGTCTGTAAGTTTAGGTCCCGTTTGTTTATTTTTGTTTTTACTATTATTACCTTGGGAGACTGGCCTAAGAAAACATAGGTATGATTTATATCAGAGAATGTTTTGCCTATTTTTTCTTCAAGGAGTTTAATGGTATCATATCTTGTAAGTCTTTAAGCTATTTTAGTTTATTTTTGTGTATGGTGAGAGGGTGTGTTTTAACTTCACTGATTTACAAGCAGCTGTCTGAAATTCCCCTGCACCAACTGCTGAAGAGATTGTCTTTTTCCCGTTGTATATTCTTGTCTCTTTTGTCAAAGATTAATTGCCCATAGGTGTGTGGGTTTATTTTGGTGCTCTCTACTCTGTTCCACTTGTCCACATATCTGTTTTTGTGCCATTACCACACTGTTTTGATTACTATAGCTTTGTAGTATTGTCTGAAGTCTGAGAGGTGTACAGGTGGACTGTGGGCATAGTGACTTCCTTCCAAAGAGCACAGAGTGTGGAAATGAATGGGAAAGAGTTATTTTACAGTGAAGAAATTTGACGAACACTACCTCAGCCAATTATTAAAGGTAAACATCAACAGTGCTAAGTCATGCTAATAGCAAGGATGCAATAAAACTGTTATTTTACCTCTGTGGTCTTTCTCCTGAAAACCCATAACCCCAGTGTAATCAGGAGAAAAACATCAAATTCCAATTGAAGGAGATTCTGTGAAATACTGATTAGTACTCAAAACTGTCAGTCATCAGAAACTGAGAAACTATCACAGCTAGGAGAAACCTAATAATACATGATTGAATATAATGTGGTGCCCTGGATGGTATCTTAGCACAGAAAAAGTATAGCAGGTAAACACTAAGGAAATATGAACAAAGCATGAGCTTTAGTTAATAATGATTTATGAATATTGCTTCATTAATTGTAAAAAATTATAAGATGTCAACAATAGGGGAAATTGGATGTATTGTATAGGGAACCCTCTGTATCATCTGTGCAATTATTCTCTAAATCTACTCAGAGATATTAGTTATTTTTGCATTAACTGGTTGCAATTTAAAAAAAACCCTCTAATATACTAGGCATAGAAGGGTTAAGTCATTTTTCAAAGATATAGAGTAGAAGGGGCAGAACTGAATTTCATGTCTGTTTTCTTTCTTGAATACAGTATATTCTAGTATATTGTATCACCTCATACATAATATAATGATATAGAAATGAATAAAAAACATCAAAAATTCTCTCAAAATAAAAATGTTAAAAGTCACTATTAGATTAAATAGTTTCTAGTCCTCCCTCCTAATGCTTCCTGAGTCCCCACCATTCTCCCATCTGAGATGCCATAATACTTGTACTTACCTCTAGAGTATCACTTTGCATTTTGCACATAACTTTCTAATGTTTATTTACACATCCCTTCTTCCCCTTAGATTGCTGTGTCTTCAAGGGCAATGGTCAACTATTATTTACTTGTGTATCACAGAACTGAATACATGGTAGACACTCCATGAAATTTTATTGAATGAACAACTTAATGAATGAAGGAAAGGAAGACATTATCTAAAACCACCTGGACTTAAAGATTGAAGCACTACATTGAAACAAAGATGGAAGTTGAACTACATCTTCCTAATCCATTCCTCTATTGATGGACATTTAGGTTGTTTCCAGGCCCTATTGTAAATAGTGGTGCTATGAACATTGGGATGCATGTATCTGAGATTGGGATTGATGTACCTACCCTATTGATACCATGTATAAAATAGATAACTAATGCGAACATATATATAGCACAAGGAACTCAATGCACTGTGGTGACCTGAATGGGAAGGAAGTCCAAAAGGAAGGGGATATATATATAAGTTATTGTTCAGTTGCTAAGTCTTGTCCGACTCTTTGCAACCCCACAGACTGCAGCATGTCAGGCTTCCCTGTCCTACCATCTCCTGGAGTCTGCTCAAACCCATGTCCATTGAGTCAGTGATGCCTTCCAACTACCTCATCCTCTGTCATCCCCTTCTCCTCTTGCCTTCCAGTCTTTCTCAGCATCAAGGTCTTTTCCAGTGAGTCGGCTCTTCTCATCAGGTGGCCAAACTATTGGAGCTTCAGCATCAGTCCTTCCAATGAATATTCAGAGTCGATTTCTTTTAGGATTAACTGCTTTGATATCCTTACTGTCCAAGGGATTCTCAAGAGTCTTCCCCAGCACCACAGTTCAAAAGCATCAATTTTTTGGTGCTCAGCTTTCTTTATGGTCCAACTCTCACATCTGTACATGACTACTGGAAAAACCATAGCTTTGACTATACTGACCTTTATTAGCAAATGAAGTCTCTGCTTTTTAATACGCTGTCTAGGTTCATCATACCTTTTCTTTGAAGGAGCAGGCATCTTTTAATTTCATGGCTGCAGTCACCATCCACGGTGATTTTGGAGCCCAAGAAAATAAAGTCTTTCACTGTTTCCATTGTTTCCCCATCTATTTGCCATGAAGTGATGGGACCAGAAGCCATGATCTTACTTTTTTGAATGTTGAGTTTCAAGCCAACTTTTTCACTTTCTTCTTTCACCTTCATTATGCTATGCTATGCTAAGTCGCTTCAGTCGTGTCCGACTCTGTGCGACCCCATAGATGGCAGCCCACCAGGCTCCGCCATCCCAGGGATTCTCCAGGCAAGAATACTGGAGTGGGTTGCCATTTCCTTCTCCAGTGCCTGAAAGGGAAAAGTGAAAGTGAAGTCTCTCAGTCGTATCCGACTCTTAGCGACCCCATGGACTGTAGCCTACCAGGCTCCTCCGTCCATGGGATTTTCCAGGCAAGAGTACTGGAGTGGGGTGCCATTTCCTTCATTAAGAGGCTCTTTAGTTCCTCTTTGCTTTCTACTGTTATGATGGTAACATCTGTATATCTGAGGTTGTTGATTTTTCTCCCAGCAACCTTGATTCCAGCTTGTGATTCATCCAGCGTGGCATTTCACATGATGTCCTCTGCATAGAAGTTAAATAAGCAGGGTGATAATATACAACCTTGACATACTCCTTTCCTGATTTTGAACCAGTCAGTTGTTCCATGTCCAGTTCTAACTGTTGCTTCTTGACCTGCATATGAGGTGGTTTGGTATTCCCATCTCTTTAAGAATTTTTTTTTCCACAGTTTGTTATGATCCACATAGTCAAAGGCTTTAGCATAGTCAATAAAGCAGAAGTAGATGCTTTTCTGGAATTCCCTTGCTTTTTGTATGATCCAGTTCAGTTCAGTTCAGTTCAGTCACTCAGTCGTGTCCGACTCTGCAACCCCATGAATTGCAGCATGCCAGGCTTCTCTGTCCATCACCAACTCCTGGAGTCTACCCAAACCCATGTCCATCGAGTCAGTGATGCCATCCAACCATTTCATCCTCTGTCGTCCCCTTCTCCTCCTGCCCCCAATCCTTCCCAGCATTAGGGTCTTTTCCAATGAGTCAACTCTTTGCATGATCCAGTGGATGTTGGCAATTTGATCTCTGGTTCCTCTGCTTTTTCTAAATCCAGCTTGTACATCTCAAAGTTCTCAGTTCATGCACTGTTGAAACCTAGCTTGAAGGATTTTGAAAATTACCTTGCTAGCATGTGAAATGAGAGCAATTGTACGGTGGTTTGAACATTCTTTGGCACTGCTCTTCTTTGGGTTTATGTATATGTATTGCTGATTCATTTTGCTGTACAGTGGAAACTAACACAACATTGTAAAGCAACTATACTCCATAAAATTAATTTAAAAAAATATTGAAGCATCAACTCATAAGTCCTTGAACAGAAGATAAAAAGGAGTCCATATATGACCTCGGTGAGACCTGAAACCAAAAGTAAAGAAATTTTTACTGTTTTTGTTTGAGCTCAACTGAGAAAACAATTTGCCCTTTGTTCTATGACTGGGTAAATAGAA
Source organism: Okapia johnstoni (assembly GCA_024291935.2). NCBI lineage: Eukaryota > Metazoa > Chordata > Mammalia > Artiodactyla > Giraffidae > Okapia > Okapia johnstoni. The sequence continues at coordinate 61,116,314 of CM044320.1, forward strand.
AGGCCAACAAGGACAGCTGCAAGGCATTTCAAATGATATTGGAAAAGATTCCAGCACTTGAGTTGTTGTGAAAATATATCTAGATGACCAGTCAAGGCCTAAATGAGTGGGCTGGGAGCTAAAGCACAAAACATACAAATGATTTCTTTACAGTCAATCCACACGGACTCTCTGTAGAAAGTAATTTTCATCAAGGACACCATACAACCTTCAGTTATTTGAAAGTCTGCCAATCCCCCACATTTAAATACATTCAAAGAATCTGGCATGCATAAAGTGACTATGTCAGCAACACTTGGATGAAAATTTAAATGTTTAAATGTTTAAGGAAACAGATGACTTTTTTCTCCAAATTTTCCTTTCAAAGTATTTTAAAAAGAATTTTGATTCAAAAGAAGTAAAAAGAAAATTTTCCGTCCAGTTCAATTGGATAAATATTTGTTGGGATTAGAATTGCTACTTTAAACAGAGATATGTTCGTAGAGCATCTCAGTATAAAAGATACCTGGGGAAACTCTTCATTTATTAAGAATAGGTTCATACTCAATGAACAAAGCTAGCCAAATAGAAAATAAGACAAGTAAAACAGTAGTAAAGTTGTTCATACTGAGCATTATAGAATGCCAGAAAAATCACTTATGATCTTAGACTAAATTTTATAATATAATGAAAAGAAAATTATACTAGGAGAGAAGATATTGATAACAAAGCTCCCTTTCCTGCCACTGACCTTCATTCAAGTCAGAATTTAACAAATACTATGTCTTTTACTAGAAATTGGGCTTCCAGGTGGCTCAGTGGTAAAGAATCCACCTGCCAATGCAGGAGTCGCAGGTTCAATACCTGGGTCAGGAATATTCCCTGGAGAAGGAAATGGCAATCCACTCCAGTACTCTTGCCTGAAAAATCCCATGACAGAGGAGCCTGGTGGGCTACAGTCCATGAGGTCACAAAGAGTTGGACATGACTGAGTGACTGAGCATGCAAAGAACTACTTTAACGCAAAACAGAGTAATGGAAGAATGCAGGCAATTTCCTATGTTTGGCTTAGAACATTGTTGTCCCATTTATTCTAACTTGCCCTTTTATTTCTATTTTTTAAAAAGCTACATATGTTGTTTATGGTACGTAGCCAGTTTGGGTCCTGTTTGAGTTGTGAAGGCATCACAGAAAGCATTTAGTAATAAAAGGCAAATTGGTAAATAGCGAAGTGACACTTTTCTGCTTTGTGAAAGACTCTATAATAGGAGGATTCTCAGGTCTTTTTTTTTTCTGTAATGAAACAAAGCTGTGTTCTCCCAGGTGGGATTTTCTTCATCTTTGCATTCTCAAATACATCCATCCTTATTTACCTGTGAATCCAGCAGATACAGTAAGCCCCCTACATATGAATCTTCAAGTTGTGAACTTTCAAAGATGCAAATGTGCTTTCACATGTGCAGTCACATGTCTGGCATGCATTGCCACTGCATGCATCCTCTGCAAGTCATTGTGCTTTTATATACTTTACTTATAGTACTATATACAGTACAGTAGTAGTCTAGTATTTTTATTTCAAGTCCAAGATGTCCAGAAGCAAATGTAAAAGCAGTGGTGATGTAGCTGGTACTTCTAAGAAGTGCCAGGCAATGGAAAGAAAGTGAAAATAATTGAGAGAGTGTAGCGAGGCAAAAAGATAGTAGACATCACTCATTCTTATAACATGAATCATTCAACCATTGGCCCAGTTATAAAGAACAAGGACAATATCATGGAACATGTGAAGTCTGCTATGTCAATAATGTTGACAATAATATCGAAACAGCATGGAAAAGTGATGGAGGAGATGGAGAAACTTCTCAGTGTATGGATGCAGGATCAGCATCTAGTCCCATTCTACTTAATGTTGATTCAAGAGAAAGCTAAAGGCCTTTACAAAGACTTGGAGAAGAGACACAGTGAAGAATCAGAGGGTGCACCTTTTAATGTCAGCTGTGGTTGGTTTCATTGGTTCAAGGCTGGAGCCAACCTTTACAACGTAAAAGTAAGTGGCGAGGCAGCAAGTACAGATACAGTAGCTGCCCAGGAATTTTCTGAAATGTTTCATGAAATTATTGATAAAGGCACATATTTACCATAGCAGTTTTTTAATGTGGATGAGACAGGACTGAACTGGAAGAGGATGCCAGACTGAAGTTACATCAATAAGAAGGAAAAGTTGATGCCAGGCTAAAGCAACAAAGGATAAGTAAACTCTGGTGTCAATTCTTCTGGTGATAAGGAGCCAATCCTCTCTTAGTTTATCATCCAGAAAAACCAAGAGCCCTTAAAAACACAGCCAGTGGCTCTCCTCCTGTTGTGTGGAATAACAGACCCAAAGCCTGGTTACCCAGGCCATTTTCCAGGACTGGTTTTTCCACCACTTTACTCCAGAGGTAGCAAAATATTGCTTAAAGAAAGACATCCCATTCAACATTCTTCTGCTGCTCAACGATACTCTGGGCCACCCTCCATTCATGGATGACTTTCATCCCAATGTCAAAGTACCATATCTGCCACCGAATATTATGTCGATCATCCAGCCTATAGATCAGGGAGTTACAACAACTTTCAAGAAATATTATTCACATTACACTTTTTGTCAGACATTAAAGGTGAGTGACAAATCAGGAACAAACTTGCAACAGTTTTAGAAGGGCTGTAACATATACAAGTCCATAAAATCACTGACTTTGCTTAGTGTGACATTATAGTTGTCACCATGAATGGGATTTGGAAGAACCTTTACCCACAGTTTGTTCATGATTTTCATGGATTTGAGAAGGTGGATGAAGAGTCCAAGACTCACTAAGGGTCAGTCTCTTAGTGAGCCTCAGGAAGACAACTGGAGCTAAATCTGCAAGAGGATGACCTCATGGACCTCCTTGCTGTGCAACATGAGGAGCTTACTAATCAAGACCTGATGGAATTGGAGGCCCAGAGAAAGGATGAAGAGAGACAAGAGGAAGAAGTAACTGAAGAACCGAAGAGATTCACGATGCAGGAAATGGCAAAGAGGGCTTTATTTGAGGAGGCATTGTTAGTTTTGAGGCACGAAACTTGAATGTAGAATGGTACACGAGGGTTTCTACAGATGTTCAGAATGCAGTCTTGTGCTACTCTGTTATCTGTGACAAGAAAAAATAGAAATACTATCCAGACATCACTGGGTCATTTTTTTGAGGGTAAATAGACGTGAATCCAACAAGGAAACAGACTCTGTGTTGTCAATGTCAGGCGTGGGTGAAATTGCAGCTTGCCCTTAACCTTTTATTGCTAATGATCCTTCAACTCTGCCATCTCCGACCTCGTCTCCCTCTCTAGTAAATAACTCTTCCTGCCTTCACTCAATGCCAGCCTCTGTATGCCAGCTGTTGTACTGTACTACTGTACCTTTCAAGGTACCATACTGTAAGATTAAAAATGTTTTCTTTATTTTTTGAGATCAACTTTATTGGACTTAAGAACAAATTGGACTTAGGAACACACTATCGAAACAGAACTCGTTTGTATGTAGGAAACTCATTGTATTCATTTGGCTCTTTCTATGTGCAAGACACCATGCAAAGTGAAGGCTACTAATGGGGTGACACAGAAGAGGCAGAATGTCCTGACAGTTACCAGCATGGCCTCAGGAGGAGACCTGCTGCTGCTAAGTCACTTCAGTCATGTCCAACTCTGTGCGTCCCCATAGATGGCAGCCCACCAGGCTCCCCCATCCCTGGGATTCTCCAGGCAAGAACACTGGAGTGGGTTGCTATTTCCTTCTCCAATGCATGAAAGTGAAAAGTGAAAGTGAAGTCGCTCAGTCATGTCCAACTCTTTGCGACCCCGTGGACTGCAGCCTACCAGGCTCCTCCGTCCATGGGATTTTCCAGGCAAGAGTACTGGAGTGGGGTGCCATTGCCTTCTCCATTCTCTGTTTCAAGGAGACTCAAATAATAGAGGTTTATCCAGGAGAGAAAATTTTTTTCCCTCTTATGAAATAATCAAAGGGGAGTTGAGCATTCCTGGACTGGAAAGCACCCAGGTTTCTTCCACCTTACTGCTCCACCAGACCCAATGTCATTCTTGGCCATGTGGTTGATATTGGCTCACCTCCCCATCAGCTTTCTAGCCTGTGGGAAGGATATGGTGGCAGGCAAAAAGGTGGAACAAGAATCCACTCACATATCATTGTCCAAACTTACATAGTCACACTCAACTGCAAGGAAAGATAGAGAATATGTTGATAAGGTTGATTGAGATGTGTCCAGTTAAAAGGTGGGGAAAGCTATTACTTAGACTGAATATTGAGGGTCAGTAGCAGTATTTTCTCCTTCCCAGAAGCATTAAATTAAAATGAAACAGAGTTTTCTTCTTTTATTCTATTTTATTCATTTTACCTAAGTGTTTTCTTTCTTTCCTTTTCAGTCCCTAGGCAGGTAATATTTAGGTGATTCATAAGCTAATTTTATTTATAGGATAATTCTCACTGTTCTTAATGAAAAAAGACTGATATTCATCTTTTCTGCTACAGTAATTTAAAATATACATATATACATGCTAAACTAATTGCCACCATTAAATATATTTAAACCATGAAAACTACTGTAATTAATTCATATTATTTTCATTATTTTACATCAGTAATTCAGAGTCATTGGCATATTTTTAGAAGAATGATTCTATTCCATTGAATATAAAATTATTATTCAGACGTGTTCTATTAAACCATGCCACTTGTCACTATATTGATATACAGAATCAATTTGAACTTTCTACCAGACACTACAACTCTAACACACAGCAATTATCATTAAATCCTTTTATCATTTGCCTATTTATAATTTACAAAAAATGAGATGATAATGAGCAAAGATTTATGATGGATGAATTGTAAGTGATCTGCTTTTTGAAGAATTCTGCATTTGAACTTTTGGAGAAATTATTTTATACATATAAGTAGTAGTGATAAATTCAGAACCACTCTCCAGTAAATTTTTCCAGCTCTACCTTCAAAATATATCCAAAATCAGACTCCTTTGACCACTTCGACTACTTTTGTATCCAAATCTATGTCACAATCACCTTTGACCTGAAACATTATCAAAAAACCTGCTATTTGGTCTCTCTGCTTTATCCTTTTTGTGGTCTATTATTTATATAGTAATCAAAGTGATTAATTAAAAATCTAAAACAGACCAAGCCAGTGTCTTCCCATCTTACTTAGAATAAAATCCAACATCCTTGCCATGGTCTGTAAAAGCTCCGTTGTATTAGTCATCAATTGCTACAGAATAAATTACTCCCCAAATGTACTGTCTTTAAATAAGAATAACCATCTATTATCCTGCACAGTTACTGTGAGTCAGAAATTATGGCAGGTGGATCTGACTGAGGATCTCTTATGAGAGGCAGTAACCACGTCAGCTGGGACTGCCGTCACACGATGCTCACTCACAGGGCTGGCAAGTTAAAACTGGCTGCTGGAACAAAGACAGTCCCTCACCACGTGGGCTCTCCTTGGGACTGTTGATTGTCCATGTGGCGCTTAGAGCAAGTAAACAAACTTTCCTACCTAAAACTTAATTCAAGGAGAAAAATGCTGTATAACTTCTTCAAACAAATTAATTCCACTGATAAAGTTAATTTGACACCAACTTCCCTAGAGTGGTTCCTCAGTGAGCCAGGTGAAAATCTCAGTGTCTTTTATTGTAAGTTGAACATCATAATCTCCACAGCATCCTACTTGTTCCATAGGTCCCTCTGTTCATTGGGAGAAGGGCTAGCACAACAGCGTGGGTGTCAGAGGTGGGTGCTAGTGGGACCATCTTAGAGGCTACATTTCTGATTTCATCTTCTATCATTCTTTCTCTCTGCTGCTTCCCACACTACCTCTTTGTTCTTTTTTAAACAGATTATATGCATCTTCTCCTCAGGTCTTGCTAAACTGTTCCAACTGTCAAGATCACTCTTTCTGCAAATATCCACATAATTCTTTCCCTCACTATATTCAGATTTTTGTGCACATATAGCCTTAACACAAGAGCTTTTTCCAAATAATCTTACATTTTAAAAAAGCACCTCTTTCCCAGTTTGAGTTTTTCACTTGCTTTCTTTTTCTTCATGAAACCTCTTACCACCCAACATGTTATATATTTATTCATTTATTGTCTGTCTTTCCCTCTGAGAATGAGGATCTGGGTCACTACTGTATCCTCAGTGTCTAGAATAGTGCCTGCATATAATAGGTGCTCACTGGCTATTTTTCAATGAACAAATGGTTAATGAATTCTATAGAACACCCAAATAAATTTCTGATTATTTATGAGTTGAGTTCAGTGGCTTAGTTGTGTCTGACTGTTTGTGACCCCATGGACTGCAGCACGATAGGCCTCCCTGTCCATCACAAACTCCCAGAGTTTACTCAAATTCATGTCCATTGAGTCAGTGATGCCATCCAACCATCTCATCCTCTGTCATACCCTTCTCCTCCCGCCTTCAATCTTTCCCAGCACCAGGGTCTTTTCAAAAGAGTCAGTGCTTCACATCAGGTGGCCAAAGTATTGGAGTTTCAGCTTCAGCATCAGTCCTTCCAATGAATATTCAGGACTAATTTCCTTTAGGATGGACTGGTTGGATCTCCTTGAAGTCCAAGGGACTCTCAAGAGTCTTCTCCAACACCACAGTTCAAAGGCATCAATTCTTCGGTGCTCAGCTTTCTTTATAGTCCAACTCTCACATCCATACATGACTACTGGAAAAACCATAGCTTTGACTAGACGGACCTTTGTTGGCAAAGTAATGTCTCTGCTTTTTAATATGCTGTCTAGGTTGGTCATATAAAAAGAGCATATTTTAGATTCACCCTTGGTCTAGGCATGATGAGCACTGCTTAATTTAATAATATAGATAAAAGAACTTCTACCAAAGCACTAAATAATTTTTTTAGACACTTAGCTTAGGATAAGAAAAATTAAATACAAGGCTACATTATAAATATAACAAAACAAAAATTATGTATGTTTGATTTTGGTCTATGATTATTTCTTCTTTATATAGGAACAGGATTAATCTCTAAATCTTTAATAATCGCTAAAGTGAATTATTTAAGTAGATATAGGGAATAATAATGTAATGTAGCAATCAAAAATTTTTTAAAAATTAGGATTATGTACAGTATCTTGAAGAGCAAAGAAGATGCTTAATTATCCCAAATTTCACAATAATATCATATGTGATTTTTAGAATTATGATGAAGAAAATATATAGGCAGAAATATCTGGACTCCTGTTGTAGGGACAAGCGATCTGAGCACATCACCCACTTTATCAGTGGAGATAATTTGTTTGAAGAAGTTACAGCATTTGTTTTCTCAAATTAACTTTTTCTGAGTCTCTCAAGTTTTAGGTAGAAAGGTTTGTTTACTTGTCTTAAGTGATTTTACATTAATCCCAAAGGAAGATGTCTCTGAGGAAATCCTGAAATGACATATGCATGCTCTTTCCATCTCTATATAGAGAAACTAAAATTTTGGGTGGACTGAAATAATTGAAACAATTACATTTTTCTCATGCTGTTCTAACCCTCATTTTAGTCAGAAGAGCATTTGAAATGATCTTGAACATCATACTACCCTTGCAAGGGATCTGACATATTTGGAAATCTCTACTTGGTTTACAAAGCATTAGGTCACATGGTCATGTAACCCATTACTCACATCCCTTGATTTTACCTGTTCTTAATAGAAACTACTTAGGAACTAGTTGAGGAAATAAGAAGATAGGAATTTTTCTGGGAAGCAGTTAAATTGGAGTAACTTCCTTGTGTTTCCTTCTAAAAAATGTAGTGTCACTATCTAATATATCATTGGAAACCACTACAATTTCACTTTGGAAAGATAGTCTTAAATCACATGGAGGTTGCTGAAGTGATCCTCATCAGACACATCATTTATTATTTCCTCAAAAAAGTTAAAAAAAAAAACAAGCAAGAGAAAAGAATAAAAGGGAGGAGGAGGGAAGAGGAATGAATAAGTGAGAGAGAATTCCAATTAATATGAGGAAGTCTTCAGAGTTATGTAATAAGTCTAGTCTATCTTTTTTGTTGTTGTTCAGTTGCTAAGTCATGTCCAACTCTTTGCAACCCCATGGACTGCAGCATGCCAGACTTCCCTATTCTTCACCATCTCCTGGAGTTTGCTCAAACTCATGTCCATTGAGTTAGTGATGCCATCCAACCATCTTATCCTCTGTGTCCCCTTCTCCTCCTGCCTTCAGTCTTTCCCAGCCTCAAGGTTTTTTCCAATGAACAGGCTTTTCACATTAGATGGCCAAAGTATTGATACTTCAACGTCAGTCCTTCCAATGAATATTCATGATTGATTTCCTTTAGGATTGACTGGTTTGATCTCCTTGCTGTCCAAGGGACTCTCAAGAGTCTTCTCCAGCACCACAGTCCAAAAGCATCAATTCTTCTGTGCTCATCCCTCTTGATGCTCTGACTCTTACATCCATACATGACTACTGGAAAAACCATAGCTTTGACTATAGAGACCTTTGTTGGCAAGGTGATGTCTCTGCTTTTTAATATGCTGCTTAGGTTTGTCATAGCTTCTCTTCCAAGAAGCAAGTGTATTTTAATTTCATAAACTTAAAGCCATTTAGTTAGTTGAATTTCAAAAAAACCTCACTGGAAAGGCAGCACTGTCATAATGTTAAGCTTCGCTAAAGACTCCAAGGACCTAAATACTTTTCTTTAGTATTTTCCTCTTTTCACATTCTCTGGTTAAGGCCTTATGGAAGATGCCATCACAAATGATAGGAGAAACTGTGATGGAGTTACAGGTAGAAGCTGCTTTATCCATGACTTTTTATAGGCAAGTAACATTATTATGATTGAATTTTGTATATGGACTGAAAGAACTGTTGGTATGGACTAAAAGAATGTTTGCATTCATATGTTGAGGGCTTAATCACCATGTGATGATATTTGGAGATGGATATTTTGAGACAGTCAGGTTAAATGAGTTCATGAGAATGGAGAGCCCATAACGATATCAGTGTCCCCAGAAGAAGAGGAAGATCATTGCTTTCTCTCTGCCTTGTGAGGAAACTACTATTTGCAATCCAGGAAGGGGCCCTTACCAGACACTGATCTGCCCACACCTGATCTTGGACTTCCCAGCCTCCATAACTATGAGAAATAAATGATGTTCAAGCCATTGTCTGTAGTACTTTGTTACAGCAGCCCAAACTAAGACAGTTTTCCTTGGTAGTGCATGTAGTATAATTGAAAAACACCATTTGGGTCTCCAGGTCTCTAATAGAAGCAGGAATTCAACAAGATGAAACAGGAATTATCTTTTAACTGTTTTATAGGTTCTTATTTTACAAGGTCCTCATAAACTTGAAAGCAAAAACAATGTTTTAACATAGAACAGAGGCACTGTTCTTCAGAATGATAATAGTACTAAATTTAAAAATAATTTAGAGGATGCAATAGCTATTATTAGTGACAATAATAACTGTCATTATTATCTATGATGAATATTTATAGACTGTTTACTGAATGAATGGAATTTTGCTCCTTAGAATTTCCTTTCTCACTGAGCCATTTTCTAAGATGAACTGGGCAGTGTGTCTGAATCCCTTTGCTGGAATTTTAAAAGCACATATGGCTTCCATTCAGGATTTCATACCCCTTTCAGGTCCCCCTCATCCATCATGAGATCTCCGTTTTGGTGACCCACCGATGATGGTAAGGTGTGTCATATCTTTTGATGTGTTGGGGTCAAAGAAAAAGTAACCAAAGGAACTGCTACTTTTGTTTCCTTTATTTCATTATAGCAGTTTTGGTCAGTTAGGTTTTAAAGCAATACCTCTCTATCTTGTTGATTCCTGTGGGAACATGGTTTAGTGTATAAAGCACAAATACTCTTGACTCTGAAGACAGGCTGATGATAAGTACAGTGTAAATACCCCACTGATCTCTTGCCTTTAATACAGCTGGACTACTTCCCCTTACCATTAGTTCATCTGACCCAGAAAATAGAAATTTATTTTTAGACTGATTTTTAGAAAACCCAAATCAGGAGAGAAAATATCATGCAAAAAAATTCCCTTGATGCACTCCAGAATCAAACAAAATGATGAGAATTCATCACAATTCGATGTTCTGTGTCAATATTAACCTTGAGCACCGTCTGAACTTGAGGTTAATTCTTTACTGCAAATTGTGTCCTTATACTTTCCTGGGTCATTTCAGAATATATCTTCTACTTTTACTAAAAATTGACAGTATGTACATGCATAGTATCCTCAGAATCTACTTTAACCTAATTCTAATTATTCATAGCCAAGATTTCCTCAAAAAAATCATGTGTTGATTTTGCCTATGTGTTTTATATTCTACCTACAAATTTAGAATTAATTGAAGAAACTTAAAATAAGAAATACTGGAAATTCAGAATCACTAAGTCAACATACCTATTTTTACTCAGATGATAAATTTTGAAATATTCTCAAAGCAGGAACACATAATATTTATATAATTACACAATATTTCAATTATTATTTACATGTAGCCCAAATTAAAGGGTTGTGTACGTATTTTTTTCACTTGTTTATTTACAATGTTCTATGGTCTTCCCTGGTGGCTCAGATCGTTAAGAATCTGACTGCAATGTGGGAGACCCAGGTTTGATCTCTGGGTCTGGAAGATCTCATAGAGAAGATAATGGCTACTCACTCCTGTATTCTTGCCTGGATAATTACATGAACAGAGGTGGGCTGCAGTTCATGGGGTCACAAAGAGTCAGAGCCAATGGACCGACTAACACTTTCACTTTCATAGCATAATAGAACATTTACAAATAGCTGAGGAAAGAAGAGAAGCAAAAGGCAAGGGAGAAAGGGAAAGATATACCCAACTGAATGCAGAATTCCAAAGAATAGTAAGGAGAGATAAAGAACGCCTTCTTTAATGGAAAATGAAAAGAAATGGAGGAAAACAATGAAATGGGAAGAACTGGAGATCTCTTCAAGAAAATTGGAGATATCAATGAAACATTTGATGCAATAATGGGCATGGTATAGGACAGACATGGTAAGGACCTAACAGAAGCAGAAGATATTAAGAAGAGGTGCCAAGAATACACAGAACTATCAAGAAAGGTCTTAATGACCCAGAAAACCATGATGGTGTAGTCACTCACCTAGAGCCAGACATCCTGAAGTGTGAAGTCAAGTGCGCCTTAGGAAGTATCACTATGAACAAAGCTAGTGGAGGTGATGGAATTCCAGCTGAGATCTTTTAAATTCTAAAAGATGATGCTGTGAAAGTGCTATACTCAATATGCCAGAAAATTTGGAAAACTCAGCAGTGGCCACAGGACTGGAAATGTCAGTTTTCCTTCCAATCCCAAAGAAGGGCAATACCAAAGAATGTTCAAACTACTGTAAAATTGTGCTTATTTCACGTGCTAGCAAGGTAATGCTCAAAACCTTTCAAGCTAGGCTTCAGTAGTATGTGAACCAAGAACTTCCAGATGTACAAGCTGAGTTTTCATGAGGCAGAGGAACCAGTGATCAAATTGCCAACCTTCCTTAAATCATGGAGAAAGCAAGGGAGTTCCAGAAAAACATCTACTGCTTCATTGACTGTGCTAAAGCCTTTGACTATGTGAATCACAACAAACTGTGGAAAATTCTTAAAGAGATGAGAATATGAGACTACCTTACCTGTCTCCTGAGAAACCTGTATGCAAGCCAAGAAACAGTAGTTAGAACAGGACATGGAACAACTGACTGATTCCAAATTGGGAAAGGAGTATGTCATGACTGTATATTGTCACCCTGCTTATTTAGCTTATGTGCAGAGTGCATGGATGTGTGCTAAATCGCTTCAGTTGTGTCCAACTCTGCCTGTGGACAGTAACCTGCCAGCCTCCTCTGTCCATGGGATTCTCCATGCAAGAACACTGGAGTGCGTTGCCATGCTCTTCCCCAGGGTGTCTTCCTGACCCATGGAGTGAAGTCGGGTCTCCTGCATTGCAGGCAGATTCTTTACTGTCTGAGCCACTAGGGAAGCAGTTTGTGCAGAGAACATCATGGGAAATGCTAGACTCAATGAATCATGAGCTGGAATCAAGATTGCTGGGAGAAATACCAACAACCTCAGATATGCAGATGATACCACTCTAATGGCAGAAAGTGAAGAGGAATTAAAGATCCTCTTGATGAGGGTAAAAGAGGAGAGTGAAAAAGCTGGCTTAAAACTCAACATGCAAAAAGCTAAAATCTTGGCATCTAGTCCTTTCACTTCATGGCAAATAGTGATAGGGAGAAATTGGAAGCCATGACAGATTTTATATTCCTGGGCTCCAAAATCACTGTGGATGATGAGTACAGCTATGAAATGAAAAGATGCTTGCTCCTTGGAAGGAAAGCTATGATAAACATAGACAGCATAGTAAAAGGCAGAGACATCATTTTGCCAGCAAAGGTCTGTATAGTCAAAGTTATGGTAGTCATGTGAGAGTTGGATCAAAAAGAAGGCTGAGCACAGAAGAATTGATGCTTTCGAATTGTGCAGGAGAAGACTCTTGAGAGTCCCTTGGACTGCAAGAAGATCAAACCAGTTAATTCTAAAGGAAATCAACCCTGAATATTCATTGGAAGGACTGATACTGAAGCTCCGATACTCTGGCCATCTGATATGAAGAGGCCGATTCATTGGAAAAGACCTTGTTGCTGGCAAAGATTGAAGGCAAGAGGGTGGCAGAGGATGAGATGTTTAGCTATTGTTACCCAGTGGACATGAATTTAAGCAAACTCTGGAAGACAGTGAAGGATAGAGGAACCTAGCATGTTGCAGTCCATGGGATCACAAAGATTCAGACATGACTTAGTGACTGAACAACAGCTAGCATAAATTCCATAGCACAGTATATTTTAAAAGTTTACATGAAAGAATTTCCATGTAGTTAAAACTTGAGATCAGTTCTTATCATCACCTTGGGAGTCAGTAAAGTGGGTATGTGGGTTTAACCCCAAGTCTACCAGTCACTAGCTATGGTCAAGTTAATTAACTTTGTGTCTGAGTTTCTTTTTCTATAAAATGAGGCTAATACCAATACCTAAGTCACTGCATTGTTGTGAAAACAGTCCAGTTAATGTCTCAACAACTGATTTGATTTCATCATTTTATGTTACTTGGAATCCTTATTTTAATTAATAAATATTTGAGAACAATTTAATATTAATAATACAAACATGGACTTTACACTAAGATCATTTTTTCCACCTGCATAAAAGTATCAGTAATTGAAAAAATTACGTGAATGATTGTCTCTTCTCCCTACAATAAACTAAACAATTCCGTTGATTTTAGTTCTGGTAAAAGTGACCCTTATGCTCCTTGCCCAAATCTTACAGAAATTATCTGAATACAGAAACAGTAAATGAGAAATCATAAAGTTATTTTTTAGAGGATGGACTTTAGAATCAATAGGCCTGAATTTTGAGGCTCTTCTTTTCAATAGTTGTGTGATTTGGGGACAAATTCATTAAATTTGAAATATGGTGATGAGTTTAGTGTAGGCAGGCACTCAGTATATGTAGTTCTTCTGAACCATAAATTCCTTTTTTGACTGTCTTATTAATTTTGTTTTATTAGACTTTTGTGTAAGATATGAAGCTTAAATAAATAATCCATTACCTTAAGTTTATAAATTGTTCCACAATTATTTTTAATAATAATAAAATATTAAAATTTAATAATGATAAAATAATAAAATTGTCATAAAAACTCGCCTGTTTAAAAGTATAAAAGGACTGTGTACTATGTATAATTATAATTATATTTTCTAGACTAATTATTCTGTTGAGGATTGTGAAATATCCAAAGGAAGTTGTATCATTGATTTACTTGTTGCCTAAGTTTAAATGGGAAATGTAGATGAAACAGAAACAGGAAAGTGGGATGATCAGTGGATAAGGTCATAGCTCAGCCTCTGTGAGGCAGTTGGGGGGAAACATGGGAAGCCATAAATTCTAGCCTGAGGGAAATAGAAGCTATAATCCATGCTAGATATGCCAAGGGAAGACGTGGTGCAATGTGATGTTATCTGTAGTTTCTGCGGATTTTGTGGCAGTAGTTTACAAAGCGGTTGATCTTAAGCAGTTTTGCTTCCAGTAAAAGGAGTGGAATTGTTGCACTGTATGGTAGTTCTGTTTTTAGTTTTTGAAGAATGTCATACTGTTTTCCATAGTGGCTGCACCAATTAACATTCCCACCAACAGGGTACAAGGGTTCTTTTTTCTCCATATCCTCACCAACATTTGTTTTCTGAGTACTTTTTGATGACAGCCATTCTGACGGGTGTCAAGTGATACCTCGTTGTGATTTTAATTTGCATTTCTCTTATGATTAGGAGTGTTGAGCATCTTTTCGTGTGCCTGTGAGCCATCTATATGTCTTTTTTGGAAAAGTGTCTATTCAGGTCTTCTGCCCACTTCTTGATTGGGTTGTTTGTTATATTGATATTGAGTTATATGAACTGTTTATATAGTTAAATATTAACCCCTTGTTGGTTACATCATTTGCGAATATTTTCTCCCATTTCTCACAGTAGGTTATCTTTTTGCTTTGTCATTGGTTTCCTTTGCTGTGCAAAACAGGAACATTTTCTGCCATCACTGAGTGGGAATGAGTGAGTGCTCAGTCATATCTGACTCTTCACGATCCCATGGACTGTAGCCTGCCAGGCTCCTCTGTCTATGGAATTTTCCAGGCAATAATACTGGAGTGGGTTGCTATTTCCTACTCCAGGGGATCTTCCTGACCCAGGGATCAAACCCACATCTCTTGCATCTCCTGCATTGGTAGGCATATTCTTTACCACTTTGCCACCTGGGAAACCTTCCTATTGTCACTAGTCATGGATATAATAGCTGTAGAATATTTCATTGTATAAATAACTGTAATTTACTCAAATTTTCTTATCATTCAATTTTCTCTATTGCAAATAATGCTGCAGTGCATAATACTGAATACAAATTTTTGTGATTCTGTTGATTTCTTTATGTGATGTTCCTGAAAGTCCTAAGAGTAAAATTACTATTGATTAATGAATGGTATACTAACTTAGAATCTATATGCAGAAGTTGTTTCTTTGCATCTTTTCTTTCTGAAGGGTTTCTGTTTTGGAGAATTCACTATAGAAAGTAAATATATTGCTAAGGGGACCCAAGGGGGAAAAATCTTTTATGAATTTTTGGTTCCCTTGCTTACACTGGAGCTTTATCCCCTGACTGTATCCTAAATTAGTTGATGCCTCTAGATTTTAAATATGAATCAGGCTATGCAGCTTGATTTAAATTTAGCAGTTTAAATTTATTCTCAAATGTATTTTTAAATATTAGGGTGTGAATGATGTAGTTGTTGTTTAGTCACTCAGTCGTGTCTAATTTTTTTGCAACCCCATCTCATGGACCGTAGCCTGCCAGGCTCCTCTGTCCATGGGATTTCCCAAAAGAATACTAGAGTGGATTGCCATTCGTTTCTCTGTGGGATCTTCCTGATCCAGAGATCGAACCCACGTCTCCTGCATTGGCAGGCAGGTTCTTTACCACTGAGCCACCAGGAAAGCCCCAAATAATATAGTAGTAAGTTTTAAAATGGTTGGTAGTACTTACACCTGGTTCTCTAATGCCTAACCATTCTTATGAAGAATCAGAACAGCTCTCAATTAACCTCTTTGAAGTTGGGCTTGTTTTCTCTCTGGGATACCCTGATTCCAGTTCTATAAAAGGAAACACGTGTGCATATGCAAATTTCACAACTACTGCTACTGCTTTTCTGATCAGATGGGCCAAGATCTAGTTTTCTCAAGTACTCAGGGGATGTATACTTCCTCCTTTTCTCTATTGACAGCATGGCCAACCTGCCCAGAGTGGAGAGGGCTGGCCTAGTCATGATAGGAGTTGGCATCAGAGAAATGAGTTCTTTGTGTAAATTACACCCATGATGCCTCTAGGAGGCAGGGTGATGTACTTGGGCTAAGCAATGTTGTCTGGTGCTAGACCACATGGGTTCATAATCCTAGTTTCACTACACATAAATGTTATGACTGTGGTCAAATTGCTTAACCTGACAGCCACTTTGCATTTCTATGTTCTCATTCTTATGAGGGATTGTGATAATGGTATATACTTGATAAGGTTGTTCTGAGGATGAAACAAGATAAAGCATGTATGCTTACCGTTAACAAATGCTTAATAAAAGCCAAATGTTAATTCTATAGGAGGAAGAACCTGTTCTTAGTTGTACCTTCAGAAATATAAATGATTTGAAATCAAGTTTATATGTCTTAATTTGTGCACTTATGCATGCAGACATTCATTCAATAAGCATTGTACTCTGCTCAGTGCTGAGGAGATAAAGAATAAAAATGAAATTATATGTGTGTAAAGAATTTAATGTGGTGCTTGTACTCAATAAATGACATTGTGATTATTATGAAATTATAAGTAATGGGTAAGTGTGTTAGAAATTGTTATGGTAACAGACACTGAATATAAAATTGTGCTTCCAAGTGAAAACATTTTAGAGTAAACTTGGACCTAGAGGAGGTGTGAATTCAGTAGTTCTAAGCACCTTTGCATCTCTATGGGTACTCTCTCACTCAAATATTAAAGCACAATGTACATTTCAGTCAAGTTGATGATTTTCAGGCCGTGGAGAAACTTGTGTGTTTGAGAAAGCAATATGATGTTTTGTTGAAAGGACATATTTATTTGTTGCAATGCTATATTTGCATGTCACTTTTGCAGGTAAACTGTGGGATGGTGTGGGGCAAGGAAGAGGAAAAGAAAGAAGTCCTTTGTGCATGCTGTTCCACACAGGATTCATGTACTTTCTAAAATGAATGGAAAGAGAAAAGTTGGAACAACATAGCAGACATGTGAAAGAATGACCAATATATTACATCTGGTATTTTCTGAGGAAATGGAAATTTACATGCAGAAGAAGAAAAGTATATCTGCATCTAGCCTCTATATGAATTCAACTGAAAGCTTAAAATATTTACTTTCCCTTAGAGAATAAAAGAAAATTATTAATCAAACAGTTAACTATCAATATATAATTGCTTTGGCATTAAAATTTCATGGTACAGTAGAATTGGTCGAAACATTGTTGTTGGTTAGTCACTAAGTTGTATCTGACTCTTTTGGATGGTAGCCCACCAGGCTCCTCTGTCCCTGGGATTTCCCAGGCAAGAATACTGGAGTTGGTTGCCATTTCCTTTGCCAGGGGATCTTCCCAACTGAGGGATCGAACCCTCATCTCCCACATTGGCATGCGGATTCTTTACCACTGTGTCACCAGGGAAGTCCTCTGATCAAAGCATAGCTAATAGACATTTTGAGATTTTGAAATAGACGTTTGAAAATGTGATATTGACAAGACTAAATTTCAAGGAAAAGCTTAGACAGATTTGACCACAAGCTTTTATTAGATGTTCCAATTCCATCACACGATCCATCAAAGTTATTACCAAGTTTTATATTTGATTCTTATATTTACTGTAAACGGCATCATTAGCCAGGAGCCAAATTCCCAGTCAAACGGAAATAAAGATGGATGGCAGAATTTTGTCTTCATAGTGATGTGGAGCTTGTCTCTAAAGTCTGTCTTGGTTCTTTTATGAGATCTTCATTGTCTTATGTGTGCTAAAGCTACTAAGACTTCTATAGCCCTGTGACTCTGAACTTTCAGCTCATCCCAGAATTGTTTTGATTGATGTTCCGATTGTTCTTGTTGACCAAAATAGGATCTTCTGCCAAGTTAAGCAATATCCTCCTTTGTTTCATGATCACTGTCCAGACACTTGAAATGAACCTCATGCTATTTCCCAGAATCCTTTTAATTTAAAACACTTTGATTGGTAAATTTGGATTTATACTACTCTATTATATTTTTACCCACTTTTTCAGTTGTTCATTATATTGACCATGCTTACACATTTTAAATATTTTTCCATATAAGGATCTTTGGTGGTTCCTTACATTCTTTACAGATGGTAAAGAATCTGCCTGCAATGTGGGAGACCCAGGTTTGGTCCCTGGGCCCAGAAGATCCTCTGGAGAAGGGAATGGCAACCCATTCCAGTATTCTTGCCTAGAGAATTCCATGGACACAGGAGCCTGGCAAGCTACAGTCCATGGGGATCCCAAAGAGTTGGACATGACCGAGTGACTAACACACACACACACATAGTTAATATTTTATACTGAAATTATCTTTGCCTACAGCTGCAAATATTAAACTACAGTGCCTCTCAGACATAATTGTTTACTTGTGCTTTATTCTCATATTATTTATAACTTCAGAAATAATCATTATAACTTATCGGTACATGCTCCATGCTTAATTATTTACATGTGTAATACATTGTAGTATCATCACAACAGCTCTTAAAAATGTATGACTTTCAGATAACAAGAAACAGAAATGAGTCAAACATATGTCTGAAAGACTCCAGTGCCAGTGTATTTCACAACATTATGTTATTGCAGTCAACTCCTTCTGTTCCAGCTAAGGGAAAAGGTCTTTGCTAAATCTAAATCTCTTAGAACTTACCAACAATGGATTGCTGGTGATGCACTTCTGGAACTAAATGATTTTCAGTCACTAAGAGATATTCCAAGTTAAGTGCTTTCAATATATAATCTTCATAGTATGAGACATTTTCTTATGTTTCATTGAAATAATTTTTTTAGTATTCTGATGGAAAAACTAGAGGAAAAACTCATGGGAAGACTTCATAAAACATTACACTGTTTCACTAGACTAAGCAAAGGTGAAAAAAGGAAAAAAAATTTTGTTGTCTTCTTTTGTTAACATATATTACTGTAGACTACATGAGGTATGTAACTTTATTCATTTACTTCATTATCCAGTACTGATATCTTGAGCCCCTGTTCTATTATTGGGTGGTATAATAAACCTAGAAATACCATGATGAGCAAGGTATCTCCAAGGAGCTCAGAGTTTATGCAAAAGTGCTTCCCAAACTTGAGTTTACAATGCAAATTCCTAAGATCCACACTCACTCATTTAGATTCAGTAGATGTGGAGATGGACCCAAGCATCTTTATTTTCAATAAACCCCTAGGGTGGCTGTGATGCAGATTGACTGGAACTGTTCCATGAACAGCAGTGATTTAGTGGGGAATACAGACAAATAAGCAATTACAATAAAATACATAGCAGTAAACACAGGGTAGTATGGGGTACTTAGGAGCATCTCCTAATATAGATTTAGGTTAAGAGAAGAAGAAAATGAAGAGTTTCAAGTCTTTTGTGGTGTCTCAGGTTCAAGGTTTTCTATCACAGCCACTGCTGAGTTACATCATCAAAAAGGTGAATATACAAAAGAAAAGAAAAAACGTATCAAGGAAAGGATGCGTGAAAAATACAGTTAGAAGAGAAATGGACCCCAAGAAACAAAGCAAGATGTTTCCTGGAAGTGCTTTATGCTTTGGAATAAATAAATGAGATCCAAAGTCAATGAAATGAGCATAAAATAGTAGACACTGGTGGGCTTCGGGACACAATGCCAAAATTTGGCATCTTGGAGTACTGTGTATTTTAAGACGAAATTTAAGAAAATAATAGAAGCAAGAAGGTCCCTTTGACCTTCCTCTGCCCTTCTCCCTTGAAACAGGCATTAAAACCCTCATGTGAGAGGAGCATCCTTGTTTCTGAAGAGAGAGGGACACCTGGAAAGAATCGAAACAAGCAGACCATGTTAGATTTCCCCAAGTTGACTATAATTACTTCTTACTCCTTGACCTATTGTATTCCTCCACGACTGTGCACTCTTGATCAAACCTAGCATAAAAAGACTCAGGTCCAACTGCCTTTGGGTCTTCATTTTCTTATGAAGTCTCCTCTGTCACATGAAGTTTATGTTAAATAAATTTGCATGCTTTTTTCTTTTCAATCTGTTTTGAGTTTGATTTTCACACCCAGCCAAGGACTATAAGAGGATTGAGGAAAACTTTTTCCTCCCCTCCAATATGGATTAACAGACTGAGACAAAAAGAAAAGTGCAGACTTAAGGAAAGAAATTAAGGGTCAAATCAACATTACTGTATAACCAAGACAAATTAGAAACAATAAGGCAAATATATAAATTGATGTGGAAATCTTCAGCATATGAAAATGCAAATGGCCATAAGATTAAAGAAACAGAAGAAAGAATAATTAATGTTCAGATCACAGAAAGAGGAACCAAACCATGGTATACAATGTTTGGGAAGTAGAGAACCTCACCGCTTTTTCAAAAAATGTCTCTGTCTGGAATGAAGAAAAAAAACAACTTTAATTTTGAGACTTGAAACATTATATTTTAGGGGGAAAAGTTAAGCTTTTGAATTTCATAGATAAAGAAAGAACACCAAAGCAGACATATACCAAGAAACTTCCCTCACTCCCCTCCACCAAAGGATATTATATCAACATCAGAAAAATTTGAGTTCAAGGCAAGAAGCAGTAAAGATGATGAAGGGATGGGATGGGGAGGGAGGTGGGAGGGGGGTTCTGTATGGGGAAAACATGTACACCCATGGTGGATTCATGTCAATGTATGGCAAAAAAAATACAATATTGTAAAATTAAAAAATAGATACATAAACTAATTTAAAAAAATAAATAAAAATGTTAAAAAAAGAAAAGATGATGAAGGGAATTTTATAATGATAAAGTTGCAATCTACAATGAAGATGAAATCTTGAGACTATTTATGAAATGACATTATTAAAATTATTAAGGCCAAAACAGCAGTAAGTAATAGAATGAATATTACACAAATTCAGAAGACAAAATATAAGTAAAGACATAATGAATTCGAAAAACAAAATTAAGGAAATGGTGTATATATGGATATGGGAATATGTGTATCTACGTTATAGGGACTGCTTTAGCCTGACCCCATTCATTTTATTTTCATTCTCATTATTTCTAAGTATTTTTCAATTTCATGGCTGCAATCACCATCAGCAGTGATTTTGGAGCCCCCCAAAATAAAGTCAGCCACTGTTCCCACTGTTTCCCCATCTATTTGCCATGAAGTGATGGGACTGGATGCCATGATCTTAGTTTTCTGAATGTTGAGCTTTAAGCCAAATTTTCATTCTCCTTTTTCACTTTTATCAAGAGACTCTTTAGTTCTTCACTTTCTTCCATAAGGGTGGTGTCATCTGCATATCTGAGGTTATGGATATTTCTCCCGGCAATCTTGATTCCAGCTTGTGCTTCCTCCAGCCCAGTGTTTCTCGTGATGTACTCTGCATATAAGTTAAATAAGCAGGGTGACAATATACAGACTTGACATACTCCTTTACCTATTTGGAACCAGAATGTTGTTCCATGTCCAGTTATAATTATTGCTTCCTGACCTGCATACAGGTTCCTCAAGAGGCAGGTCAGGTGGTCTGGTATTACCATCTCTTTCAGAATTTTCCACAGTTTATTGTGATCCACACAGTCAAAGGCTTTGGCATAGTCAATGCAGAGGTAGATGTTTTTCTGGAACTCTCTTGCTTTTTAGATGATCCAGTGGATGTTGGCAATTTGATCTCTGGCTCCTCTGCCTTTTCTAAAACTAGCTTGAACATATGGAAATTCATGGCTCACATATTGCTGACCTAGCGTGTGAGATGAGTGCAATTTTGCGGTAGTTCAAGCATTCTTTGGCATTGCCTTTCTTTGGGATTGAAATGAAAACTGACCTTTTCTAGTCCTGTGGCCACTGCTGAGTTTTCCAGATTTGCTGGCATATTGAGTACAGCACTTTCACAGCTTCATCTTTCAGGATTTGAAATAGTCCAACTGGAATTCCATCACCTCCACTAGCTTTTTTCGTAGTGATGCTTCCTAAGTCCCACTTGACTGCACATTCCAGGATGTCTGGCTCTAGGTGAGTGATCACACCATCGTGATTATCTGGGTCGTGAAGATCTTTTTTGTATAGTTCTTGTGCATATTCTTGCCACCTCTTCTTAATATGTCACTCCAAGAAAATTCAAAAGGTATGTAAATACATGAAGTTTTTTTTTTCAAACTCATTCATAGTTAAGAAAGACTGGTAAATAATGCAATGTTACCCTTCAGTTCAGTTCAGTTCGGTCGTTCAGTCATGTTCAACTCTTTGAGACCCCTTGGCACGCCAGGCCTCCCTGTCCATCACCAGCTCCCGGAGTTTACTCAAATTCATGTCCGAGTCGGTGATGCCATCCAACCACTTCATCCTCTGTCGTCCCCTTCTCCTCCTGCCTTCAATCTTTCCCAGCATCAGGGTCTTTTCAAATGAGTTAGTTCTTCATATCAGGTGGCCAAAATATTGGAGTTTCAGATTCAACATCAGTCTTTCCAGTGAACAATCAGGACTGATCTCCTTTAGGAAGGACGGGTTGGATCTCCTTGCTGTCAAGGGACTGTCAAGAGTCTTCTACAACACCACAGTTCAAAAGCATCAATTCTTCGGTGCTCAGCTTTCTTTATAGTCTAAATCTCATATCCATACATGACTACTGGAAAAACCATAGCCTTGACTAGACGAACCTTTGTAGGCAAAGTAATGTCTCTGCTTTTTAGTATGTTGTCTAGGTTGGTCATAACTTTCTTTCCAAGGAGTAAGTGTCTTTTAATTTCATGGCTGCAGTTACCATCTGCAGTGATTTTGAAGCACCCCAAAATAAAGTCTTTCACTGTTTCCACCATCAGTTAGCAAAAACAAAAAACATTTGATAATACCAATTGATACCAAGAGTATAGAAAAGCAAACCTATTTGTACACTGTTCATAGGATCTCTTTGGAGAGCAATTTGGCCCATCTGTTGAATCTCTGCTCTTAAACTGAGTAATTTAGCTTGCAGAAACCAATACTCTACGGGCATACAAAGATATTGCATAAAGATGTTAACTCTAAAATGTTCATGGAAATAAAACTGGTTGAAAAAATTAGAGTTGAAATAAGAATTTGTAAAAAAAAATAACTAGGGCTCAGTGGTAAAGTCTGCCTGCCAAGCAAGAGACACACATTCAATTCCTGGATTGGGAAGATCTCCTGGAGAAGGAAATGGCAACCCACTCCAGTATTCTTCCCTGGGAAATCCCATGGACAGAGGAGCCTGGCAGGCTACAGTCCTTGGGGTTGTGAAGAGTCGGATATGACTTAGCAACTAAACAACAGTGACAGTATTTCTTAGATGCAATTTACGTGTTAGCATCTAGAAAGCCACTTTATTCTTTTTTTTTAATGATTTGAGAATATCCTTTTATAGGTTATTATTGTTGTTATTATTATTTTGTGGCTACCCTGCTACAGCATGTGGGATCTTAGCTCCCCAACTAGG
Organism: Okapia johnstoni; assembly: GCA_024291935.2. Lineage (NCBI taxonomy): Eukaryota > Metazoa > Chordata > Mammalia > Artiodactyla > Giraffidae > Okapia > Okapia johnstoni. The sequence goes on from CM044320.1 coordinate 61,139,740, forward strand.
ATTCAAACCCATGTCCCCTGCATTGGAAGGGCAGAGTCTTAACCCCTGGGCCACCAGGGAAGTCCACTAAAATGTCCCTTAATATTAATAAGGTTTATTGTCTATGTTTGGGTACATAATACCCTGGTAGCTCAGCTGGTAAAGAATCTTCCTGCAATGCAGGAGACCCTGGTTCGATCCCTGGGTTAGGAAGATCCCCTGGACGTGGGCATGGAAACCCACTCCAACACTCTTGCCTGGAGAATTCCCATGGACAGAGGAGCCTGGCAGGCTACAGTCCATGGGGTTGTAAAGAGTCAGACATGACTGAGCAACTAAGCACACACAGCACATTATCTATGCTTACAGATATATCTTTATCTTTTCATCTAGCACATTACATAGAAACTTTCAGAATAGCTAAACTCATTTTTGTTTATGTGTTGTCCTGAGCTGTTTAAGAAATTTAACCATAGGAAGAGTTTAGATACATAATGAGAAGAAATAACATTGCATTGTCGGCATGTTATAATGAGCTCAAACAAATCTTCTTGGCTACAGAACACTAAATGTCATAGGGATGTGAATTGCTAAATACTTGATACTTAAAGAATGGTATTACTGACATATGTTGGCAAAGAGTTGCTTGCTGTGATCATGGAGGTCAGTGAGCTCTTTTCTTTCTAGGAGCCTCTCAATGGCTCCCCACCTTTCCTTACCATCAGGGGATGGACACAGATTACTTTGTGTTTATGAGCATGTTTTTGTCCAGAAGCCTGGATAAGCCTTGGCCACCGTCACAGCACACATTAAACTCCAGATCAACTAGAAATTCTGATGGTAGGAGGCTTCAAGCTGAATGACTTGTATTACTGACTGCCTAAAATCCTTGATGCATCAACATAGGGTGTAAAGGAGAGTGTCACAGACGAGTAACAACAAACTAGGAGACAAGTTTGTTCCTCTTTTTCTATTTTTTTTTTTCCTGAATACTCCAAAGCCAATAGGAATAGGAAGGGCCTCTTGAGAAAAGAATACATGTTGATGCCTTCTGTTTCACAAGCTCCACGTGAGAAGGAGCAGAATCTTTTTGACCACTAGATCAGCCTTGTGGAATCAGAGTAAGTAAAGGTTTGCAAATTGGAATTTCAAAATCAGAGCCACTCAGGGCACAATAAACAGTTTATAAGTACAAATTTCAGCATGGGCATAGAGTACACAGAAAACAGAACAATAATTTCAAAGATGTCCACACAAACTGAAACATGATAAAATTAAGATCGGAAAAAATATTGATGTCCTATTTTGAAATCATGTTGAACACTTAATGTAAGCTTAAACGATGTTAAATTAGTACTTAAATCTATGCAAAGTGCAAATGCTGATGAAGTAATTAAAGCACTCTCAACAAGAGGCATACTTTTGAAAGTATTACGTCACTGAAGGTTACTAAAGCTCGCACCAGATAAGGCTGGTGTGGTGTTAGGGTAAACATTTATCGTGCTTGTTGCCCAAACATATTTTGGAGCCCACGTCAAACAAAATGGGTATTTTACAGAACTAGTTAAGACCAGAAATAGGTAAAGTGAATGATTCTGCAAATTTGGGCCTTTGGTCTCAGAAATGAAGAAATGTATTTCTGTACCTGTCTCTCTCCAGACTATTGTAGTATTTACTGATTGGCTCAAAATTCTTAATTATACTTTTATTTTTTAAAAAGATTGCCAGGAGAAATATCAATAACTTCAGATATGCAGATAACACCACCCTTATGGCAGAAAGTGAAGAAGAACTAAAGAGCCTCTTGATAAAAGTGAAAGAGGAGAGTGAAAAAGTTGGCTTAAAGCTCAACATTCAGAAAACTAAGATCATGGCATCTGGTCCCATCACTTCATGGCAAATAGATGGGGAAACAGTGGAAACAGTGGCTGACTTTATTTGGGGGGGCTTCAAAATCACTGCTGATGGTGATTGCAGCCATGAAATTAATAGACGCTTACTCTTTGGAAGGAAAGTTATGACCAACCTAGACAGCATATTAAAATGCAGAGACATTACTTTGTCAATAAAGGTCCATCTAGTCAAGGCTATGGTTTTTCCAGTGGTCATGTATGGATGTGAGAGTTGGACTATAAAGAAAGCTGAGCTCCAAAGAATTGATGCTTTTGAACTGTGGTGTTTGAGAAGACTCTTGAGAGTCCCTTGGACTGCAAGGAGGTCCAACCAGTCCATCCTAAAGGAGATCAGACCTGGGTGTTCATTGGAAGGACTGATGTTGAAGCTGAAATTCCAGTACTTTGGCCACCTAATGCTAAGAGCTGACTCATTTGAAAAGACCCTGATGCCGGGAAAGATTGAGGGCGGGAGGAGAAGGGGACGACAGAGGATGAGATGGCTGGATGTCATCACTGACTCAGTGGACATGGGTTTGGGTGGGCTCCAGGAGTTGGTGTTGGACAGGGAGGCCTGGCGTGCTATGGTTCATGGGGTCGCAAAGAGTCAGACACGACTGAGAGACTGAACTGAACTGAACTCATATACCTGAAATTCTCTATTAGTTTTATTTTATTGTTTGGTTTCGGTTTAAGTTTTTTAAGGAAAAGAAAGCGTACCATTTGATATCTGGAGACAAGATGAATATTTACAAAGTTATGCTGTGCTGTGGAGAAGGCAATGGCACCCCATTCCAGTACTCTTCTGCCTGGAGAATCCCATGGATGGAGGAGCCTGGTAGGCTTCAGTCCATGGGGTTGCTAAGAGTCGGACATGACTGAGCAACTTCACTTTCACTTTTCCCTTTCATGCACTGGAGAAGGAAATGGCAACCCACTCCAGTGTTCTTGCCTGGAGAATCCCAGGGACGGCGGAGCCTCGTGGGCTGCCGTCTATGGGGTCTCACAGAGTCGGACACGACTGAAACGACTTAGCAGCAGCAGCTGTGCTGTGCTCAGTTGCTTCAGTCATGTCCGACTCTTTGTGAACCCCATGGACTGTAGCCCACCAGGCTGCTCCATCCGTAGAATTCTCCAGGCAAGAATACTGGAGTGGGTTGCCATTTCCTTCTCCATTACAAAGTTATACTGAGAAGTAATTGAAAAGTTTTTTGCTATCTGAATTAACATGTATCTCTAAATGAATCTTGGTCAAAAACGACTGAATGGACATCTTTGGAGTTAAAGGACATTTACAAATTCAGAAACACTTATCAATAAACAACAGAGTTCACAAATAAATTTTGTGTGACAGTGGAAAATGACCTTGAAACCAAACATATTAGCTTAAAATAAAATAACACACATTATGTTACAGTAACGTTCTCCTCTCCTCTCTCCTCACAGTCTAATTATCTCTCATCCTCTTCCAACATACATTTGAAGAGATGTAGACATCACTTGAGTAGATATTCTGTAAGATGTCAGTCACCTATACATTATTTAAAAGATACAAGCTGTTTGACTTGGTCTGAAAAAAATAGGTCCTGCTGGTAGAGGAGCAGAAATTATGTTGACAGTAACTCCTCTCCTCTCTCCTCACAGTCTAATTGTCTCTCATCCTCTTCCAACATACATTTGAAGAGATTTAGACATCACTTGAGTAGATATTCTGTAAGATGTCAGTCACCTATACATTATTTAAAAGATACAAGCTGTTTGACTTGGTCTGAAAAAAAAATAGGTCCTGCTGGTAGAGGAGCAGAAACTAATTTGGAAATTTGAAGCAGTGGCTGCCAGCAGGTTCTTACCTTTTATGGCATCTAACTCTCAGTAGGCTACAAGCCCTTTTGTCTTGATTCACTGCAAAACTACGCCATTTTCCTTTAAATAGTGCTCAAAATGATCAAGAGCAGCAAGCAGATTAGAGGTAAGGCAAAGAAGGATGTCGTGGGAGAGAAATTTCAGGATAAAGTGCTGTTTCTCCATGTTTTCTAGGGGTGTACACTTCTTTCAGCTCGGTACACCTGCCAAAAGAAGTTAATATTTTAGATACAAGTGTTAGTACAAGGGTCTGAATAATGAACTCTAAAGTTCTCTTAGCAGGCTTCAGAGACTGCTAAGTCTCTGAAGTCAGAAAAATCAGGACAAATTTCTTGCATTTTGCAGTGCATTAAGAAAAAGTTTGATTAAGAATTTTCCAAAGCTAAATATCTGTGTTGTAAGTTGAGAAAACATTTAAGTCACTAGGATGTTAAGCCACAATTCAGATTACTAAGGGAATGAGTCTGAGAAAACAAGTTGAGCTTTTTAAAAAGTAATGGTCATTATTGGGGAAAAAAAGTAATAAAATTGAAGAGGATTCAATTGGCATAAAAATTTGTGGCAGGATTTTATGTAACTTTTTTAATGAAAAAGTTTAAACATACAAAATAGAAGAGTGCAATAAATCCCCACACACCTATCACCCAGATTCATTACTTATCAGCTCATGGACGGTTTTGTATCATCTGTCTCTCCACTCACTTTCTTTCCATATTGCCAAGCAGTTACTAGATATTTGTCAGTATTTCAGTATATGTGTCTCTTATGATGCTCATTAACAAAACATAAAGTGTACTATACCAAAACTAGCAGTAATATCTCAATATCATGAAAAATCCAGACAATGTTTAACATTTCAGTTAACGTTATTAACGTTTTATAGTTTGACTCAGGATCCAAATAAGATATATACTTAATGTTGGTCAGCGTCTCTTAAGTTTCTTTTAATCTATCGATTCCCCTATGGTAGAACTTTTAAATGCAAAGATAAAAAATATTGGTGAGAATGTGGAGAGACTGAACTCTTATACATTATTGGTGGGATTGTAAAATGGTGCCACTAATATGGAAAACAGTGTGGAGTTTCCTCAAAACCCTAAAACTAGAAATCCCAACAATCCCACTTCTGGGTATATATCCAAAACAATTGAAAGTAGGATCCCAAAGAGATACCTGGACTCTCATTTTCATTGCACAATTATCCATAGTTATCAAGATACAGGAATAACCTAGTGCCCATCAAAAGAGGAATGGATAAAGAAAATAAAAGCAGTATAAACTCCTTTCAGAAAGTATGGAACATTCAGAAAAGTGAAAATAAGAGACTGCAAGTGCACGACAATGACAAAGCGTGATTCAAATTAGTTAAGGCCTGTGTATATTTTCAGATTGAGTACTTGTAAACTATGGTTATTAAAAATACGACCAAATGACTCTGTTAAAGATAAACTTCCCATGAAAAGAAACATAATAGAGGCAAAAATAGACTGCACACTAGTTCAAAACATAGACCGATGGTGTAAAGAATGCAGGACCGGGAGATAGGGGCTCGGTGGATATCTAGCTGCATAGGAATTCCCAGGTCACGTCCCCTTTTTGGAAGTCAATTTTCTTAAGTGGCTCTAAAATTCCATACAGTAAGTTCCCTACATACAAATGAGTTTCGTTGTGAGAGCCGTTTGTAAATCCAATCTGTTCAAAAGTCCAACAAAGTTAATCTAGGTACCTGACTAACATGGTTGACCATATACCAATGCTTTTAGGCTTGCTTCTGGATATCCTGGGCTTGAAATAAAGATACTGTAGTACTGTACTCTATACAGTTGTTGTTGTTTGTTGCTAAGTTGTGTCCAACTCCTTTGAAACCCCATGGACTGTAGCCTGCCAGACTCCTTTGTCCTTGGAATTTCCCAGGCAAGAATACTGGAGTGGGTTGTCATTTCCTTCTCCAGGGGCTCTTCATGACCCAGGGATCCAACCCATGTCTCTTGCACTGCAGGAAGATTCTTGAGTTTTCAGGGTTGATTTCCTTTAGGATTGAGTGGTTTGTTCTCCTTGCAGTCCATGGGATTCTCAAGAGACTTCTCCAGCACTACAGTTTAAAAGCATCCATTCTTCCATGCTCAGTCTTCTTTATGGTCCACCTCTCACATCCATACATGATTACTGGAAAAACCGTAGCTTTGACTATACAGATCTTTGTCAGCTAAGTGATATCTCTGCTTTTTAATATGCTGTCTAGGTTTGTCATAATTTTCTTTCCATGGAGCAAGCGTTTTTTAATTTCATGGCTACAGTCACTTTCTGCAGTGATTTTGGAGCCCAAGAAAATAAAATCTGTCACTTTTCCCCCTTATATTTGGATGGGAATGGGCAAATTTAATTCAGATGACTATCTACTACTATGGACAAGAATCCCGTGTCCACAAGGGATTAGCCTTGTGGAGTATAGAGTAGTCCTCATAGTTAACAAAAGAGGCTGAAATGCAGTACTTGGGTACAATCTCAAAAACAGCAGAATGATCTCAGTTTGTTTCACTGACAGCTTTATATATAATAGCTCAAAATTGGAAGCAGCCCAAATGCTCATCAATACATAAACAAATTGTGATGTATCCTATAAGAGAAGACTATTCAACAATTTTTAAAATGAAATATTGATACGTGTGAATCAATTGATATGAATGAGTCTCACAAAAATTATGTGGAGCAAAATATGTATACAAGAAAACAATACTATTATGTTGGGTGCTTAAAGAACCAATGCAACTGCAAAGAAATGGGAAAGGAGACAAAAAAGATCAATTGATGCTGCTAATTATTGTGTACAGACCAGCGTGGGAAGCAGAGAGGACAAGAGTTGGAGAGAAAATAGTGGGGTTTTAGCTACCATAGAAGATTGCTATCCCTTACTGATATTTTCCTAAACCCACATCAACTTTCAGTTCAGTTCAGTTCAGTCGCTCAGTCGTGTCCGACTCTTTGCTACCCCATGAATTGCAGCATGCCAGGCCTCTCTGTCCATCACCAACTCCCGGAGTCTACCCAAACCCATGTCCATCGAGTCGGTGATGCCATCCAACCATCTCATCCTCCGTCGTCCCCTTCTCCTCCCGCCCCCAATCCTACCCAGCATTAGGGTCTTTTCCAATGAGTCAACTCTTCGCGTGAGGTGGCCAAAGTATTGGAGTTTCAGCTTCAACATCAGTCCTTCCAATGAACACCCAGGATTGATCTCTTTTAGGATGGATTGATTGGATCTCCTTGCAGTCCAAGGGACTCTCAAGAGTCTTCTCCAACACCACAGTTCAAAAGCATCAATTCTATGGCACTCAGCTTTCTTCACCGTCCAACTCTCACATCCATACATGACCACTGGAAAAAAACCATAGCCTTGACTAGACGGACTTCTGTTGGCAAAGTAATGTCTCTACTTTTAAATATGCTATCTAGGTTGGCCATAACCTTCCTTCCAAGGAGTAAGTAAGTATCAACTTTCACTCCCTTCCATCTCTGTGAACTCTTTTCTGATCCTACCATACCTCACTCCAAAAAATCTCTCTACACAGAACTGGTAGTTTGTGACCAGGAACCTTGTACTCATGTCTCAGTGTTACAAGTTTGTTGTTTTTTTAATGAGCATGTATGTCATTGACCTTTATTTTTTAAGTTTTTTTATGTGGACCATTTTTAAAGTCTTTATTGAATTTGTTACAATATTGCTCCTGTTTTACATTTTGGTTTTTTTGGCTGCAAGCACGTGGGATCTAAACTCCTCAACCAGGGATTAAACCTGTACTCTCTGCATTGAAAGGTGAAGTACTGAACTTTTCCAGAGTGCAAGCTACTTGAAGGCAGTTTCTGAATTGGAGTCACTTTTCTATGCCACAGAACTTCACCCATTGCCTGGCTACCCCACAGGTTCCTGGGAGAAACCCCTTAAATTCCATTCTGGGTAGAGTAAGTGGGTTGAGTATTCAGCAAATATTTAACATTTATCAGATATTCAACATTTGCCAATGATCCTCTTTCCATTGTTTTATGGAGTATTCAGTGGCAGTTTAACATGTCTTTGTGTAGAGAGGCCTGGGGAGCAGAGACAAGGAAGGTTTTTTAAAATTTTTATTGAAGTATAGTTGATTTACATTATGGTATTTGTTTATGGTTTAGAGCAAAGTGATCTATTTTTGCTAAATTAGCTATCTAAAATTTCCTTGTTTGGAAACTTTTAGCAACCTTGATGCTTAGAAGCCATTGGTATGCGGTTTCAAATTTAAATACCATTGTTTTTTCCTTTGATTCACTGCCTCCATAAACAGTGTTAAATATAGACTTATAGATATGAGTCAATTATATAAGCTTGAGGGCTTCCTCTTTAATAACTACATTGCTCTTTGATTGCCTTGCTGAAACACATATCATTAACCTCATATTGGCCGTCTCTGATGGAATTACAATAGGTCCCCTTTGCCACATTTTACTGATGTTAATTTGCTACAAATTTGTACCGCAGTACTTTAAAATTAAAGATTAATAACAAATGATCTAGCTACCTATTTACTTTTATTTATTTTATCTTGGAAAATCTAAGTTTGGATGTTTCTTTTTTAATTTATTTTTTAATTGGAGGGTAATTGTTATATAGCATTGTGTTGGTTTCTGCCATAAGTCAACATGAATCAGCCAGAGGTGTACACACGTCCCTTTCCTCTTGAATCTCCCTCCCAGGATGTTTCTTTATATCAGTTTTTTGATAACACAGTTTTGTTACAAATTTTACTTTATTTAAAATGGAAATTTGTTCTTTTGTTAGATATTTGAAAGTGATAAGATAAAAAGTAGCCCATTTTGTACTTGGCAGTTTCAGAAAAAATCTGAAAGAGCATGCACTTAGAAATTTAGGAATACTTTCCAAGGCATCACCAAGATATGCAAATGTTATATAAGCAGAAAAAAAATCAGTTTAGACTATTGAGGGTAGAATATTTTATAAATGAGCATAAGGGTAATTTTCCTACATGTTCTGCCTCTGATAAACTAACAACTAAATTTATACTCTGAGGACAAAATTATACAGTTAACCGAGTACTGATCATGACATATATCTGCAAAAACTTCTTAAAAATATTGCATGAATTCTAGGTCATGTAAGATAGTAATCAGTTTGAGTATACCAAAATATTTAAAGAACAAATGTCTCAGTGAAAAGAGAGTTAGGAGAGCAACGGAAACAAGAAAAATTGTAGTCAAAAAGGCACACACTGGCAGTGCTTTACCTAAGCAATTTCCAGGGACAAAATTGTCTTGACTTGAATAAAAGCTGTCCATATTCTTTTATTCATTCAGTCAAAATAATTTATTGAGCACCTATTATGTGCATTGTTTAGGTTCTGTAAATGCAAAGGTGAAATAAACAGACATTGAAGTGTCTTAATAGAGCTTACATTCTAGTGAGGGACACAAAAACTTGGATTCTTCCAAACAGTTTCCCATGTTCTGCATGCAGGTGTACCATGCAACCTTCTAGATTTAAACCTGATTTCCTGGTGGTTCAGTGGCAAAGAATTCACCTGCCAATGCAGAAGACATGGGTTCCATCTCTGGGTTGGAAAGATCCCCTAGAGAAGGAAATGTCAACGCACTCCCGTATTCTTGCCTGGGAAATCCCATCGACAGAGGAACATGGCGGGCTACTGGTCATGGGGTTGCGAAGAGTCCAGTGAGACTTAGTGACTAAATAACAACAACAAATCTACAACAGTGTATTCGGGAGAAAGGAAGAACCGGCTAGACTATCTAAGTATTCTTGACAGCTTTACTTCTCATTTTCTCAGGTAATAATTTCTCACTCTTTGAGCTACTAATGGTGAGCTGATACCAACCCCAATCTAACTGATCTCAAAACCCATTGACTATATAGTGTTCAGTGAACCAGTGGATGATAATGACCTTTATCTATCAGTGGTTGAAAGTTTTTGGAAGAATTACTAGAAAACTTATTTTCCAAAATATCTGCATCCTCCCCTATTCCCTCCTGCATGATTTTTTCTATCATTGTGTTAGCTCATTGTAAGTTTAGGTTCTTGAGTTTCACAGTCAATGGATAGAATTCTATTCATAAAAATACCTCCTATGTGTTAGACACTGGATTCAGCGCCTTATATTATCATAGTCATGATTATTCAGAATTTAGTATGTGCCAGGCACACTATTCTAAGCACTTTATGCCTCTTGATTAGTTTAATCATCAAAACAGCTTAGTGAGAGGAGCTATTATTATCCACCATTTCTAGCTGAATAACTGAGCCATAGGAAATTTCAATGATTTACCTAAAGTCACACAGCTAGTAAGTAGTAGAGACAGGTTTTGAACTCAAAAAGTCTGGCTGTAAGAGTCCCTGCTCTTTAGTACGGTGCTCCCTTGCTTCTTGTTATTTTGTCATTTCACATCATCCTCATAAAAATTCTATAAACTAGTCATTATTATCTACATATTAGAGACAGGGAAATGGAAACTCAAAGAGATTAGAAAACCTTTTCAAATGTAATACTAACAAGTCCTGGAGATATGATTTGAACCAAAGTAATTATGCATCCAGAGCACGTGTGTAGCATTCTTGCTTACCTATCAGTTTTATGTGTATTAGATCAGTATGGCAGCTCTTCCAAGTCAGATAAACCCTGGGCACTGATAAGATTAAGTCTCTGGACTTACAAGGCTGAGTGTTATATGAAACTCATACTAATAATTTAGAGTATTGAGTGCATCCTCCTATCAGCTTTATAAATATCAATTTGTTGTTATTGCAGATTGGATTGTTCATAATGAAATCATCTGGTAGCTTCCTATTATAACAGCAATAAGGCTGTTTTATTGTCTGTATCACTCAGATGTTCACTGGAGTTGTGCTTTCAATTTCCTTCAAGAACTTTTTTTCTGTATTCAGAACTTGGTTAACTATACAGTGCAAGGTTTCTGTCCATCTCAGCTTTTAACATGCCTTCCTTATTAAGCTTAATCATTTCTAGCTTTTGATTTAAAGTGAGAGACAAGAGACTCTTCCTCTCACTTGAACGCTTAGAGGCCATTGGAGGGTTATTAATTGATCTATTTCAATATTCTTATGTCTCAAGAACAGGAAGTCCTGAGGAGACAGAGGGAGGGGAATGGCCAGTTAGTAGAGTGGTCAGAAAATACACATTTATTGATTAGGTTTCTTGTCTTACATGGGAATAGTTCATGGTGTCCCAAAACAATCACAACAGTAGCATCAGAGATCACTGACCGCAGATGAAGACAATGATAACAAATATATAACAATGAAAAAGTTTGAAATATTGTGAGAATTACCAAAATGTGACACAGAGACCAAAAGTGAGCAAATGCTGTTGGACAAATCTTTCTGGTGGACATGCTTGACACAGGGTTACCACAAACCTTCAGTTTACATATGTCATATGTTTACATATATAATATTTACATATATCATGCCACTCCCTTCTGGCCTACAGAGTTTCTGCTGAAAAAGCAGCTGATAATCTTATGGAGATTCCCTTTATATTTTTTGTTGCTTTTCCCTTGTTTTTAACTTTTTGTTACTTTGATTAATATGTGTTTCAGTGGGTTCCTCTTTGGGTTTATCCTGTATGGGACTTTCTGAGCTTCCTGGACTTAGTTGACTGTTTGTTCCCTTGTGTGAAAAGTTTTTGACTATCATCTCTTCAAATATTTTCTCAGGCCCTTTCTCTTTCTCTTCTTCTGGGATTCCTGTAATGTGAGTATTGATGCATTTAATGCTGTCCAGGAGTCTCTGAGACTACTCTCATTTACTTTTCATTCTCTTTTGTTTATTCTGTTCTGTGCCAGTGATTTCCTCCACTGTCCTCCAGACCAGTTATTGGTCCTTCTGTCTCATTTATTCTGCTATTGATTCCTTCTAGTGTACTTTTCCCCTGGAGAAGGAAATGGCAACCCACTCCAGTGCTCTTGCCTGGAGAATCCCATGTTCTGTAGCCTGTCAGGCTCCTCTGTCCATGGGGTCGCCAGAGTTGGACACGACTTAGCGACTAAACCACCAGTGTACTTTTCACTTCAGCTTTTGTGTTGTTCATCTCTGTTTGTGCTTTAAATCTTCTCTTTGTTAAAAGTATTTTGCATCTTCTTGGTCTGTACTTCCATTCTTTTCTTTTACAGATTTTGGATCATCTTTATTATCATTGTTTTGAATTCTTTTTCAGGTAGATTGCCCATCTCCATTTAGTTGTTCTTGTAGCTTCTTTTCCTCCATCTGAAGCGTATTTCTTTTTTCTTTTTTTTTTTAATATTTATTTGGCTGTGCCAGGTCTTAGTTGCAGTGCACAGGATCTTCAATCTTTGTTGCTGCACGCAGAATCTTTAGTTTCAGTACACAAACTCTTAGTTTTGGCATGTGGGGTCTAGTTCCCTGAGCAGACATCAAACTCAGGTTGCTTGCATTAGGAGTACAGAAACTTAGTCACTGGGCCACCAGAGAAGTCTGACTGGTGGTTTCATATTTCTATTTCTAATGTCATTTTGAAGGATCATAATTCCTTTTGCTTCTGGTGTCTGTCCCCTGCTGGGTGAATTTGGTCCAGGGCTTACGCGGGCTTCCTGGTGGGAGGAACTGGTGCTTGCCCTCTGGTGGGTGGAGTTGGTTCTCGTCCCTCAGTCCGCAGGGCCATGTCAGTGGGTGTGTTTTGGGGTGTCTGTGAGCTTAGTATGACTTTAGGCAGCCTGTCTGCTAATGGAAGGAGCTCCTATTTTTCTGGTTGTTTAGCCTGAAGCATTCCAGCACTGGATCCTGCAGGCTGTTCGGTGCGGGAGAGTCTTCCTGCCAAACTGAAGACCTCTAGGAGAGCTCTCACCGATTAGAATTCTCTGGGACTCCCACTACCAGTGTCCTTGTACCCACAGTGAGCTACAGCTAACTCCCTCCTCCCCAGTTGCCCTCTAAGACCCCTAGTTAATCTAGTCTTTGTTCCTGTGAAGGTACTGCTTTGTGTGGGCTCTCAGTGCCCATGAGACTTTGGGTGCACCCTCCACGAGTGGAGGAGGCAGAAACACTTCTTATCCTTAGGATAAAGAAAGATACAAGAGAAAGTGATAGAGCTGACTAAGCAAGGGTTTTTTCTTCATAAGTCATATTTCTGTATCTCTCCATTATTTTAATTCAGATGTTATATAATTCAAAAATGTTAGATAAAGATATAATCAAATGGGAATGGATTCAAACCCAAACAAATAATAGACTGTAGTACATCCATACAATAAAATACTATTCGGCAAGAAAAAAGAATGAACTATGAATACATGCAACTACAAGGTGAACCCCAGTTGTATTATCCTAAGTGAAAGATGTCAGATTCAGAAGGTTACATATTCTATGATTCAATTATGTTAGAGTTTGGGAAATGAAAAATCATAAGGGTGGAAAAACAAATCAGTGGTTATCATGTAACAGAGAAAACGGCAACAGGTTGACTAAAAAGAGAAACGAGGACATTTTGAAAGTGGAAGGACTGTTTTATATCTTAATGGTGGTGATGGTTATGCAGCTATATGCATCTGACAAAACTTATAGAATTGTACAGTATAAAAGTGAATTTTATTGCATGTGAATTTTATCTCGACAAATCTGACTTTTAAAAAATGCTAAATGGAAATTATTTTATTACCTACTACTCATAACTAGAATAGAATCCAAAGATTCAATTAGTTTCTTCTTACATTCAGAGCTTTTCACTTAGAGTTGACAATACTTAGAATAGGGGGCATCTGATGATGCAATATTTAATGAGGCTTGTGAAAGTTTAGAGATTATTCTCAAGCAAGGCCAGTATGTGAATAAAGCTCATTTCCTTTTGACAGTTTTCAGTAGGATCTTTGACCTGAATCAGAGAAGGAGGATGTTCATGTACTTTTCCTCAGACTATTAAGTGGAATTCATGAATTTACTTTGGTTAACTGTTAATAACTTGAATGCATACTTAATCACCATCCTTTTTCTTTTGTGGTAATTGAAAATTTATTCATGAGACTAATATAACAATTTTAAGATAAATATTCCCTAATTGTTAAACTTTAAAGAGAAGAAAAAGTAACTTCTGAAGTCAGAAAAATTAAAATTATAAAAGATGAAAAAGTATTTTACTTGTTTTTGCTTCTATTGTGAGTATCAATTCCAGCAATTTCTCAAGTCAATTGGATCTCTAAGATATGAAGTCATAGATTAATGATACTGTGGGTCTCTTCCAATTTAAAACCTAATCTCATTGAGATACACTAATGTATTTCTCCTCTCATTTCTATTAACTTTTGACAACTTGGTCTATTAATGTATCTCTAATACAACACAAGGGTGCTCTCACTTTGTAAAATCATAGGATCCTACGAATCACTGTGGCTTTTCTAATTATTCACTATCTTATGCAAAAATGTCTAATTCATCAATCTCTACCTCTTTTTCTAGGGTTAAGATCCATTATTACCCTCATTTCAATAGGAAAACTAACATTATTACCAAATACCCAACTGTTTAGTGACAGTTCAACATTTTAAAGTTATATTTAATCTGTATGTTGACAGTGTGTTAGCTTACAGGGGAAATTACTTATTACTTCATCCAAGTAGATATTGCCGAGTCACTTTTGAATAGATAACTTGGGATATTTGATGCGATATGTTTTTTTAAAAAGCTCATCACTCTGGGTTAAGCCAATACATATATTTTCCATGAAGATTCTCTTATTAATGCATATTGCAGAGCCTAGCTTTGTAGTAGACTACTTGCCTGGGACCCAAGTTATAGGCTAGTAGTAACAAATTGCTTCTAGAACAATTACTTTGAGTAAGAAAATAAAATACAGGTTTCATTTTGTATAGTTTGTTTCATGGTAAAACAATGATTTGTTACTGATAACTTTATACAGCTGTACTGGGATACTTCTGCATTTTTTCCTTAGCAGTTTTTTGACTGTTATTCTGTAAAGCTATTTGCCTGAGAGTCTATGATTTTTCTATGATTGAGGGTGGAACAGATTTTCTACAGAGAATAAGTAATTTACCTGTAAAATTTTGCAATAAAAGTCAGATTAATGATATTAGTGATGATAATTCAAGCTAACATTTGTTGAGCAATTATACTATACTCAACATATAACTTGGAGAAGGAAATGTCAACCCACTCCAGTACTCTTGCCTGGAAAATCCCATGGACAGAGGAGCCTGGTAGGCTACAGTCCATGGGGTCGCTAAGAGTCGGACACGACTGAGCGACTTCACTTTCACTTTTCATTTTCATGCATTGGAGAAGGAAATGGCAACCCACTCCA
Source organism: Okapia johnstoni (assembly GCA_024291935.2). Lineage (NCBI taxonomy): Eukaryota > Metazoa > Chordata > Mammalia > Artiodactyla > Giraffidae > Okapia > Okapia johnstoni. The sequence goes on from CM044320.1 coordinate 61,154,826, forward strand.
GTATTCTTGCCTGGAGAATCCCAGGGACAGGGGAGCCTGTGGGCTGCCGCCGATGGGGTCGCACATAGTCGGACACGACTGAAGCGACTTAGCAGCAGCAGCAGCAACATATAACTTATACATGTTTACTTATATTTATACATATTTAATTTTATTCATTTATGGAAAGCTATGAGGTCACTACTCTTATTAACTCCATTTTAAAGATGAGGAAACTGAGATACCAAAACACTCTGTAACTAGCCTAAGATTCCTGAGTTGGAATCATAGAATCATAAGAACACACGCAGTTTAGCTCCATGCCTAAGCTCTGGCCATGGTTTGGAACACTTCTAGGGACGAAACCTAGACAGTAATCAGTTTAATACTCTCATGCTCATATATTTGATTCTGTGTTGAGACTGAGTAAGTTAAGTGCACTGCTACAAAACAGTTCTCATCCAGAAGAGGTATTGTGGGTATTGATCATGGAAGCTGTTTCTCCCCAAGGCCTTGTAATACAGGCATCATAGTAACTCATCAGATAGAGCTTACTAAATGGCTGGAAAAGTAAGGGAATTCCTAGAAGTAACATTCAGTTAAGAATGTATAAGGAAAATCAAATATCTCATAATATCCTATATTTGAAAATTAAAAAGATTATATTTTTATAAATATACTGTGATGACATTATTATGATACTTGAAGTCAAACAACCTAAATTCAGTTGTAAAACTGTTACTAACTGTAGTGTGACAGGGAATAAGTTGCTAAACTTCTATTATATTTTGTTGCTTTCTCTCTTACATAAGGGGATTGAAATAGATCCAGAGGTCCTTTTCAGTGTTAAAGTTTTGTTAAATAATTTAAAATTTTCCCAACAACTGGAAATATCATTCTAATTAAAACACATTTTTTAAGTCTTGTGATCAGTAAATAAGATTATATTTGAAACCAAAACACCGTAATTTGATTTACTAAAATGTCATATGGACTCATCTAAAATCTAGGGAAGAGGTTGGGAAAGAGGAGAAAGATAATTTAAAATATATATATTTTTTCTATCTGGAAAATAACAAAGAAAATTGTCACTTAAAAACAAATAATAAAATTAGAATGCAATAATACTCTGATAATTCCTTGCACAAGCATATGGTTTAGAGAATGTCTATTTGAGATTACAGCATATTTGAGTCATAGACAAGTTCTCAAACAACCTGAAAAATTTTAGACCATATCATGAATGAGTGTTTAGATTTCTATGCCAAACCAAGGAAAGATTAGTTCAACTACATGCCTAAAAAGCACCTTTCACCTTGAAATATCCTTCTATTTGAGTCAACTGTCATTTTAAAGGCTGTATCATCCTATTCACTTCTGTATTAATTTATTTTCACTTTAGAAATGCAATTATTCCATCACTGTCCAAATACCAGAGAATGTTGCTAAAATAAATATGAAAAACATTAAAATTATAAGGCATGATAGTAAATGTATTCTGACATTTTCCCTAATTATACCACTTTGCAATTTAAAACAATTAGAGAAATGATCATTTTACATTTTTATGCTTTTACAAAATTAAAGATTGATGATATAGATAGTGACTATGGACTCAGTGGTTGGTTTACATCTTGTTTTTTTGCCCTATCTGCATTTTAGAGTCATTCAGTGAATTTTGGAAATAAACAAAACAAAGAAGTTATTTTCCTCTCTTTAGACTCAGCTAAAAAACATTAAAATGAAAAAATTGCTAAGAATAATTATTGGGTAACCTAACTCCATTTCTTGGAAGAAATTGCTTTGTGCTTTCTTAAGTGTTCTGTTAATCTTCATTAAGTATCATTGGAGTGAAAGGAGGGATGATTCAGAATCAATAATTAAGTTCAAATGTGTTTTGGGGGATTTCTTTGAATGCATTAAACGAACGTGAGGTCATTCTCACAGGCTTTACAGGAAAGTGCCTTTGATATGCCAATCTACTGAGAGGGTTGGGGGAACCCATTAAAAAGGCCATGAATGTGAAATCATTAAATTGTGCCTTTGTGATTGGTTGTCCATGTGACCTAATATCTTAATCTCTATTTCCCAACAGTTAATTAATTATTAGTTCACTGATCCACACACCTGTAGTTAAGTGTTTACTAATAATTGTGGTCTGCTTCTTTCACAGAATGCTCTGCAGCTTAATAACTAACCTAGTGGTTATAAAGATGTTACATGTGGAAGAAAGGCCACAGGGGAGAAACTGAAGGTGAGTCACCTGGAGACCGTTTGTGACTGCCTGTAAGACTTCATTGGGTGGGCTGACTTGATGATGGTGTCCGAGTCTGCTGTGGTCCTCAGCACTGCTGCTGCTGCTGCTGCTAAGTCGCTTCAGTCGTGTCCGACTCTGTGCGACCCCATGGACTATAGCCTACCAGGCTCCTCCGTCCATGGGATTTTCCAGGCAAGAGTACTGGAGTGGGGTACCATTGCCTTCTCCGGGTCCTCAGCACTACATGCTCTAAAACTTGACTTCTCAGTACCAAGCTGCTTATCAGTCTCTGGTTAACGGACTAAGGCACCTCACTCCAGACTTCCATGGAAACCACAGTGCAAGTATGTCTTTCATAGAAAGGCTTATAATCCTTTATCAGGGACCAAAATGATCAATTACGCTATTTGAAGCACCTCCTTCCCTTGAAATGCTAATCAGAATGTGGCTATTTTAACAAGGAATAAGGTAAAAGGAGGTGGATATTCCTAAGGAGGATTTGACCCTCTGAAATATGCTATCCTCACAGCAAAATATGGCTCTAGAATTCTCTAGTTCCCTAAATTCTGGCACTGCTTCATTTTCTCTGCGTGTCCCCAAGTTCTGTTAATGCTTTTTTATTTAGATATGAATATGTCAGATTGAGCCAAGTTAGCTGTCCCTGGTCAGGGAGCTGTTCTGTGACTGGGAGACATTCTGTCTCCTCAAATCTTGTGTTGATTTAAGTCATTTGTTCTCAGAAGACAAACTTGTCTCCTTTATCTCTTAAGTTCTCAGGGGCACCTCACTCTGCCCTCATGTACTGTCTATAAAAGTTCTCAGCACGTCATGGGAGGATGTTAAAAGTATAGTTTTCTAGAATATTCACAGAATATCAAAATACACAAAAGTATAATTTAATAGAGCATATAATTTTGTGAAAATAACCAATGAATAGAAATCAACTAATTTACAAACTAGGCTAGGGTTGTTTGAATCCTGAAATCATGAATTGAGGTGGGAAAATATTTTGATGTAGGCTGGGTGATAGCTTTCATACAATTCAGGACTGGGTTTTAGAAGCCATAGCCACATTTGTACTGTTTCTTCCTGTGACCATTTCTCTTCGTCAAATTGATAATGTGCTCACTCATTTAGTTGTGTCTGACTCTTTGCGACCCCATGGACTGTAGCCCACCAAGCTCCTCTGTCCGTGGAATTTTCCAGGCAAAAATATTGGAGTGTGTTGCCATTTCCTACTCCAGAGGATCTTCCCAACCCAGGGATAGAACCCTTGTCTCCTGCGTCTCCCTCATTGGCAGTCAGATTCTTTACCACTGAGCCACCTGGGAATCTATAAGCATAATCTAAATAAAGTAAACCAAATGATTTTCCAACATTGTGATTGGAGTGAGACTTATGATTACTGTCTTGTATTCTTGTAGTGAGAAAAGTTGTTAAGATCCACAAACTCAGAATCAGCAAGGGTCTTTTAGGAAGAGAAGGGAAAGAATGAAAATATCTCATATAAAATAACTCTGCTTCCTGGCTGCTCTGATCAGTTTTTTCCTGTCCTTGAAACTCTCACAGCTTTATCTATAGCCACACTGGACTTGCCTTTGCATTTCTCCTTGAGGTTTGTCATATTTTTCTTCTCCATAATCTTAAGTTTTGTAGCCAACTCTCTCTCCCCCTTGTTGATTACATCCAACCCCGCAAAATTTAAATATCTGTATGCTGGTGATTCCAAATGTAAATATCCATCTCATTTTCATCTCTATCAATTTATACATCCAACATCTCTATCTGTATGCCTAGTTGATATCTCAATTTTAACATGTATGGAAGGATCTTCTGATATACTCCTCTCCACAACCAGCAATTTCACATCTCTCCTAGCTCAGTAAATGACAGCTTCATTCTTCCAGTTGTTTAGGTAAAAACAAAAAAGCTTTGGTATTATCTTTGATTTTATTTTACAATCCATATCTTATCTTAAGCAAGTTCCATTGGTTCTACCTTCAAAATAAATACAGAATCCAACTACTTCTCTTAACTTCCAGTGACACCAATCTGGTGCAAAGCACCATATTTCTCGTGTAGGTCATTGCATTAGCTTCTTGGTGGATTTGCCTTAACACAGTAGACAGATTGATCCTATTGAGGAATCCTGCTTCATTCACTCTTCCACTCTGTTAGATGATGATTTCATATCTCCATCTTTCTCCCTATACCTCCAATGTCCCCTCCTACATCATACCTCTCTTCTGAGGACCTTGCATGTTATTAGGTCATGTTCAGTTCAGTTGCTCAGTTGTGTCCAACTCTTTGTGACCCTATGAGCCGCAGCATGCCAGGCCTCCCTGTCCATCACCAACTCCTGGAGCTTACCCAAACTCATGTCCATTGAGTCAGTGATGCCATCTAACCATCTCATCTTCTATCATCCCCTTTTCCTCCTGCCTTCAATCTTTCCCAACATCAGGGTCTTTTCAAATGAGTCAGCTCTTCGCATCAGGTGGCCAAATTGTTGGAGTTTCAGCTTCAACATCAGTGCTTCCAAAGAATGCCCAGGACTGAGCTCCTTTAGGATGGACTTGTTGGATCTCCTTGCAGTCCAAGGGACTCTCAAGAGTCTTCTCCAACACCACAGTTCAAAAGCAGCAATTCTTCAGCGCTCAGCTTTCCTTATAGTCCAACTCTCATATCCACACATGACTACTGGAAAAACCATAGCCTTGACTAGATGGACCTTTGTGGACAAAGTAATGTCTCTGATTTTCAATATACTGTCTAGGTTGGTCATAACTTTCCTTCCAAGGAGTAAGCGTCTTTTAATTTCATGGCTGCAATCACCATCTGCAGTGATTTTGGAGCCCAGAAAAATAAAGTCAGCCACTGTTTCCACTGTTTCCCCATCTATTTGCCATGAACTGACGGGGCCGGATGCCATGATCTTAGCTGAATGTTGAGCCTTAAGCCAACTTTTTCACTCTTCTCTTTCACTTTCATCAAGATGCTCTTTAGTTCTTCTTCACTTTCTGCCATAAGAGTGGTGTCATCTGCATATCTGAGGTTATTGATATTTCTCCTGGTAATCTTGATTCCAGCTTGTGTTTCATCCAGCCCGGCAATTCTCATGGTGTACTCTGCATATAAGTTAAATAAGCAGGGTGACAATATACAGCCTTGACGTATCCTTTTCCTATTTGGAACCAGCCTGTTGTTCCATGTCAAGTTCTAACTGTTGCTTCCTGACCTGCATACAGTCATTTTACTCCTCTTCCTAAAACTCCCAGTGGCTTTCCATCTCTTTCAGAAAGAAAAAGGCATAACCTTTACAAAGACCTAGAAAGCCCATGGCCTGTCTGATTCCAACTTCTATGATTTTACCTCCCTGCTTACTAGGCTTCAGCCACCCTGGATACCTTTTCATTCCTTGGAAATGCTAGTCAAGCTGCTGCCTCAGGTTTTTTGCACTTGCTCTTTCCTCCACTCAGAACGCTTTTCTGCAGATAACCGCTCGGCTCACTTCCTCACTTCTTTCAAGTCTTTAAGTGAAATGACACTTTTTTAATGAAATTTTCTCTGGCTAGCTTATTGTAAATTCCACCCCTCCCCTAAACCACCTTTTACTTTTTTTGTACTTATATTTCTCTGTAGCACATACAACTCTAGAAAAAAAATTGGGTTTTCCAGCAAGGGCCTTGTAAATTAGACTGCCTGAAGACAAATTCACAAGAGAAAAGCAAACTGAAGTTGATTAATACATGCATTGTGCATGTACAAGTGAGAGCACCCAGCAATGAGTGACCCAAAAGGCATGATTAGAACTTGGGCTTATACAGCATCTTACACTGAAACAATGGAAAAGGGGTTTGGGGCTTTTGAGTGGTGAAGACAAATTATGGGAAGATTACCAGGAAAGTTATGATAAACAAGGATTTTTTTTTTTTTACTAAGGTTTGTTATGCAGACTTAAATCAGTACCTTCTCCATTTATAAAAGTTAAGAGTATTTGTCTTTCAGGTATGGGAGAAGGAGACATCTTTACAAATAGAAATTTCTTTATAAATGTAACTTTCTTTTACAAAAGGAAAACTCGTGCCCTGTATTTAGAGCTTTTCTTGCATCTGCTACTTCTCAATAGCCTTTGGCTCAAAATAATCCATATGCCTACTTGACATAGTCTGGGGTAGCATATTCTGATACCCTTCACAATCTACTGTCCTTTTTTAATGTCTGTCTTTTTAATCTTTTTCAATGTCTGTCTTTCCTACAAGAATGTAAGATCCATGAAGGCAAGTCTTTTTTGTCTTTTGTTCACAGCCATAAATCCAGTGCCTAAAACAGTCGTTGCGTAGTAATTCTCAATAAATATTTGTTGGATGACTTAAGAAACATTTATTATTTAGCAACCATTGAAAATGTAGCTTAATGATTCATGTTAGTTTACCCTAGAGACATTATTTTGGAAGAAACCACTGGAAGCATACTATGTTTATTTTTATATTTTCAACATTTTTGTAGGCTTAGCCTCTCCAAGTCCATTGAAGAATTTTTTGAGAGTGGTGTCAAGTATGTATCTCTTACATCTCCATTAATAAAGATTATGCCTACACTGATTGACTCAATTCATTTCCTGCACTGTGGACATAGAACGTATTAAAATTCTTGTCTGTTCTTTAAAAGTATTCTCTGCAATCTCTTGTTGTTTTTTTTTCTTTTTTTTTCTTTTGATATTTAAACAGCAAAATTTTCTTCAGTGTCATGTTTTTTGTTTTCCTTTTTTATTGAATGAATGATTCTTTAAATTCTATAGTGTCATACAATTTTCAAAAGTTTCACACACATGCTTTCATATAATCCCATAATGAGTGAAGTGAAAGTGAAAGTCGCTCAGTCGTGTGCAACTCTTTGCGACTCCATGGACTCTACAGTCCGTGGAATTCTCCAGGCCAGAATACTGGAGTGGGTAGCCCATAATACCCCTATTCTTTTATTCTCTACCTGTCTCTTGCCCCTCCCAAACTTCCTCTCCCCACTGGTAACTACTGATTTGTTCTCTACATCTGTGAGTCTGTGTCTGTTTTGTTATATTCACTAACTTATTTTATTTTTTAGATCCCACGGTTAAGTGATATCATACAGTTTTTGTCTTTCCCTGTCTGACTTGTTTCGCTTAACAGTCTCTCTAAATTAAACCCAACCATTCTTTCAAACTGTATTTATTAAGTAAGACTACCCTAGACTCTGCCGTATAAAGCTAGAAATGAATCCTGCCCTAAAGTGGCTTACAGCCCAATAGAGGAAATAGGATATGCATATATATATTCTCTCTATATTATATATAGAGAAATATAATATCATTTAATACAACTCAGCACGTGGTATCTTGAGAGGTGTAGAGGTCCTTATCCCTGGCTACAGACTGGGCATCCTCCCTGTAAATGGCAAGTAACAGAATATGAACAGACTATTTTAAAACAGAGAGAGACTGAGGCAGTTATTGAAAAATAATTTGAGTGGTTCATCAGAGTCTTGATGAGCAGCCCAATTAGAATTGAAATGGACAGTGTGTGCTAAGTCAGTTTTAGAATATGCCAAACCAAAGCATATATAAGTAACAGGAAACTTTAGGTCACAGGGTAAAGAGAAAAAAAGAGAAGTAGAATGAAGGTAATATGTTCTAGTTGATTTTTAAAGGCAAACTCTAGCAGAAATCTGATTTTGAAGCTAGGTAATTTAGCTTTCTATTACTGAGGTATTTTTTTTCCCCAAGTTGGTAGCTATATTTTACAAGGGTTGGGCCACTTAAGACTTATATGAATGCAATGTTTAGAAGACAACATTAGAAAAAATTTACAGTTCTCAGGAATGTGTCACTGATTAAAAAGCACCACAATTGTAGCCACTGAAGATTATTTTAAGCCTCTTACCTCTAAGGGGTTAGCAAACTGTACACTACCAGTTAAATCCAGCCAGCTGCCTGATTTTGTAAACAAAGTTTTATTAGACTATTTCCAGGCCCATTTATTTGCATATTTTCTGCACTGCCTCCATACAACAGCAAAATTGATTAGGTGCAATGGAAACTGGAGACCTTATGGTCCAGCAAGCTAGCCACTTGGAAAAAGCTTACCAATTCCTGATCAGTGTGGTTTTCTCCATGTTCCTATTGACTCTTTTTTCACTGGGGACCCAACTGAAGGCATACATGTGGAGTATAGAAAAATGGCATAGATGATCTTATTTGCAAAGCAGAAATAGAGACATAGGGGAAGAGAACAAATATATGGATACAAAAAGGGAAAGGTGGGCGGTGGGAGGAAATAGGAGCCTGGGATTGACACACTATTGATAATATGTATAAAATAGATGACTAATGAGAACATACTGTGCATAGCACAGACAACTCTACTTAATGCACTGTGGTGACCTGAATGGGAAGGAAATTCAACAGGGAGGGGTTATATGTATAGGTATGGCTGATTCACTTTGCTGTACAGCAGAAACTAACAAAACATTGTAAAGCAACTATACCCCAATAAAAATTTAAAAAGATAAAAGTATAGGGAGCAATAACTAGTGGAATCTTAGTTATTTGGGGCTTATTAACACATTGATTTATATACCTAAAACATGCTGAGCTTTACTCACACTAATTTTATTGCTTTTAAGATTTTTTTTTTTTGGATACAGACCATTTTTTAAAGTCTTTATGGAATTTGTTACAATATTGCTTCTGTTTTATGTTTTGAGGGGCCACAAGGCTTGTAGAATCTTAGCTCCTTGACTGGGTATTGAACCCACACGCCCTGCACTAGAAGGCAAAGTCTTAACCACTGGACCACCAGGGAAGTCTGGTACCTGTACTAGTTTTAAACCAATTAATATTGTCCTGACTCATAGCCCCATAGAAAGAGAGCAGTGGCACAAGGAAGCTGGCACTTGAAATAGAGTTTGAAGATTGGGATTCAAGTTATACTCCGGCAGTTACAACTTTAGACTAGTTACTCAGAAATCAAAATCTCTGAGCCCCGAGATTAAAATGACAGTAGAGAGAATTTCTTTTACAACTAGCTGCGAAAATTGTGAAAGAGAAAGTCTCTCAGTCATGTCCGACTCTTTGCGACCCCATGGACTGTATAGTCCCTGGAATTCTCCAGGCCAGAATACTGGAGTGGGTAGCCTTTCCCTTCTCCAGGGGATCTTCCCAACCCAGGGATCGAACCCACATCTCTCGCATTGCAGGCAGATTCTTTACCAGCTGAGCTACAAGGGAAGCAAAAATTGAGTAAGATGATAAAAGCAGAAAAGCTCTTTTAGTGTATAGGAATCTCTTGTATTCCTATACACTAATAATGAGAAAACAGAAAGAGAAATTAAGGAAACAATACCATTTACCATTGTAACAAAAAGAATAAAACACTTAGGAATATATCTACCTAAAGAAACAAAAAACTTATATATATAGAAAACTATAAAACACTGATGAAAGAAATCAAAGAGGACACAAACAGATGGAGAAATATACCGTGCTCATGGACTGGAAGAATTAATATAGTGAAAATGAGTATACTACCCAAAGCAATCTATAGATTCAATGCAATACCTATCAAATTACCAACGGTATTCTTCAGAAAACTAGAACAAATAATTTCACAATTTGTATGGAAATACAAAAAACCTCGAATAGCCAAAGCAATCTTGAGAAAGAAGAATGGAACTGGAGGAATCAACCTGCCTGACTTCAGGCACTACTACAAAGCCACAGTCATCAAGACAGTATGGTACTGGCACAAGGACAGAAATATAGATCAATGGAACAAAATAGAAAGCCCAGAGATAAATCCACGTACCTATGGACACCTTATCTTTGACAAAGGAGACAAGAATGTACAATGGAGAAAAGACAATCTCTTTAACAAGTGGTGCTGGGAAAACTGGTCAACCATTTGTAAAAGAATGAAACTAGAACACTTTCTAACACCATACACAAAAATAAACTCAAAATGAATTAAAGATCTAAACATAAGACCAGAAACTATAAAACTCCTAGAGGAAAACATAGGCAAAACACTCTCTGACATAAACCACAGCAGGATCCTCCATGACCCACCTCCCAGCATATTGGAAATAAAAGCAAAAATAAACAAATGGGACCTAATTAAAATTAAAAGCTTTTGCACAACAAAGGAAACTATAAGCAAGGTGAAAAGACAGCCTTCAGAATGGGAGAAAAATAGCAAACTAAGCAACAGACAAACAATTAATCTCAAAAATGTACAAGCAGCTCCTGCAGCTGAATTTCAGAAAAATAAACGACCCAATCAAAAAGTGGGCCAAAGAACTAAACAGACACTTCTCCGAAGAAGACATAACAGATGGCTAATAAACACATGAAAAGATGCTCAACATCACTCATTATCAGAGAAATGCAAATCAAAACCACAATGAGGTACCATTTCACACCAATCAGAATGGCTGCTATCCAAAAGTCTATAAGCAATAAATGCTGAAGAGGGTGTGGAGAAAAGGGAACCCTCTTACACTGTTGGTGGGATTGCAAATTAGTACAGCCACTATGGAGAACGGTGTGGAGATTCCTTAAAAAACTGGGAATAGAACTGCCATATGACCCAGCAATCCCACTGCTGGGCATACACACCAAGGAAACAAGACTTGAAAGAGACACGTGTGCCCCAATGTTCATCGTGGCACTGTTTATAATAGCCAGGACATGGAAGCAACCTAGATGTCCATCAGCAGACGAATGGATAAGGAAGCTGTGGTACATATACACAATGGAATATTACTCAGCCATTAAAAAGAATACATTTGAATCAGTTCTATTGAGATGGATGAAACTGGAGCCCATTACACAGAGTGAAGTAAGCCAGAAAGAAAAACACCAATACGGTATACTAATGCATATATATGGAATTTGATAGATGGTAATGATAACCCTATATGCGAGACAGAATAAGGGACACAGATGCATAGGACAGTCTTATGGACTCTGAGGGAGAAGGTGAGGGTGGGACGTTCTGAGAGAATAGCATCGGAACATGTATATTATCATATGTGAAACAGAACACCATTCCAGGTTCGATGCATGAGACAAATGCTCAGGGCTGGGGCAATGGGATGACCCAGAGGGATGGGATGGAGGGGGAGGTGGGCGGGGGGTTCAGGATGGGGAACACATGTAAACCCAGGGCTGATTCATGTCAATGTATGGCAAAAACTACTACAATATTGTAAAGTAATTAGCCCCCAACTAAAATAAATAAATTTATTTAAAAAAATAAATTTTTTTTTAATTTTAATTGGAGGATAATAACTTTATAATATTGTGATAGTTTTTGCCAGACATCAGCATGAATCAGCCATAGGCATATATGTGTCCCCTTCCTCCTGAACATCTCTCCCATCCCCCTTCCTACCACATCCCTCCAGGTTGTTAGCCCTGGCTTTAGCTTTCCTGTATCATACATCAAACTCCCACTGGCTATCTGTCTTACGTATGATAATATATATGTTTCAATGCTATTCTCTTAAATCATCCCACCCTCTCCTTCTCCCGCTGTGTCCAGAGGTCTGTTCTTTATGTCAAAAGAGCTTTTATACATTAAATCGTGATACCATTATCAGATATTGTTCATGTTTCAAAGCGTGTATACAGCGTATTTGTTAAAAAAGTAGGCTCTATCATTAGACTGATTTGAATGATTTGATTGATAATACTTAATGAGATAAGCCTGGAAAAGTATATAGCAGTTTCTGATGTCAGCTATTATGTATTTTATTGCCATTATAATAAAATAAGTAACATTTGTGTTTTACAGACACTGATCATTGAATGCTCTCAGTTCTTAGTCAGTCTTTGAATGCTCTAACACAGGTTAATAGAACAATGAAGGTCAGTGAATGTAGAAAGCCAATAGTCATGTTCCACAGCTTGTGTACATGTCTTTTGACTGACTACAGTTCCCTGATACTAAAGGTTATCTAGTAAGTCTGTTTAAATTTTAATCTTCTGTTCACTGCTATCATGTTTATACATTTTTACTCGTGTTTATTTTTATGTGCAAAATATATCTGTTTATTATTTTCTCTCTCCCACTGTTTTGTATTAAGACATGGGAAAATGAGTAAATAGACTTCTTCATCCAGAACTACAACATCACAATTCATAATTTAGCCTGATGATAATATTATTTACTCTTAGCAAGACTAAGAGAAATATACTTTACTTGCTAGAATGTGAGGGACATAAAAATTGGGCCATTCATGCAGACAGAGAAAAATATATAAATATTACTGTTCTAAGGAGAGCAAAAGAATATATTTAAACTCTTCTCTAAGGAGAGTTGGGAAATATCCTGTTAATTTTAAAATTATTTTGGAATTTGTAATCAGTTGCAAACTAGAACCTTTAAAAATTTATTTGGACCCTGCCATAAAAGTTAAGTTCAAAATGGGTCAAGGACCCTCGTGTGTTTCTTATTGAAGGAACGGGGAGATTTCAGAAGTTTTACAATGGCAAAGACCACATATTGATTCTAGTTAACACACTCTCATAAGCACAAGAGAAAACTCTGTAAGACTTAAGATGTTGCAGGAGTGTGCCATCCAATAAGCTCTCCCTCTGCTGCTAATCTGTGCCTTTCTTCTTGTGTCCTCTGCATCAGTTAGACAAATGAAGAGTTAAAGAGAACAGCACAACCCCCACAGATCATCCCCTTTCTAACACCAACTCCAAGTTCAGAGAGTCCCCAAAGCCACCCTCAAAACTGATCATTCATTATGAGGGCTGCATTGTAAGCAGTTATGGTTTACTACAAGGAAAGGATACAAATTAAAACCAGTCAAGGAAGGAATGAGTGAGTACCAATTTGGAGTTTCCATGTTCTCTCCCCATGCAGTTAATGTGTTACTTTCCCAGCAGTGAAGTGTGATGGTATGCATGGAGTATTGCCAACCAGGGAAGCTCACCTGAGTCTCTGTGTCCAGAACTTTCATCAAGACTCCATCACATAGACATGATTGATTGCTCACCTTGTATCATAATCTGATAGTCTCGACACCTCACTTCAGGTCTTCTCTTGGAGGAGGTAGATGGAGGTATTCTACATAAACCTGCTTCTTTTCTCTCTTCTCTACCTGTTACACTCTGAAGTACTAACCCTAATATGAGTGTATTTGAGTATAGGGTCTTTACAAACTAATTAATGTTAAATGAGATCATAAGGGTGGGTTGCTCACCCGATAAGACCAGTGCCCTTACAAGAAGATGAAGAGATACCAGCGATCTCTGTATGTGCGTATATGTACAGAAATGAGGCCATACGAGGACTCATTAAGAAGGTAGTTCTCTGCAAGACAGGAGGAGTGTCCTCACCAGAAACCAACCTTGTTGGCCTCTTGCTTTTACACGTCAAGTCTCCAGAACTGGGAGAAAATAAATATCTATTAGTTTAAGTCGTCCAATTTGTGGTATTTTGTTATGGCAGTCCACATAGACAAATGTACTCCCTTTCTCTTTCTTTTTAGGATCCTCCCTGTAGCCCAGAAAAATGAGAGTGTTTTCTTTACAGTACCTTTCTGTACTATAAGCTCCTCATATGTGGCCTTCATCACTTCCTATGTTATGTTTAATCTTTTATGAACTCTGTGCTTTAGCCCTCCAAGCTTTGGCCTGATTTTCCAAGCCAAGTCCCTCTGGATTTCAAAACACAAACTCTTTGCCTTTACACTTGTTCTTTTTTAAAAAAGTTATTTGCATTTATTTATTTGGCTATGCCGGGTCTTAGCTGCAGCACACGAACTCTTAGTTGTGGCATGTGGGATCTAGTTCCCCAGCTAGAGATTGAACCCGGGCCCCCTGCTTTGGGAGTTCGGAGTCTTAGCCACTGGACCACCAGTGCGTGTGCTGAATGCTCAGTCACTGTCGTATCTGACTCTTGCAACCCCATGGGCTGTAGCCCTCCAGGCTCCTCTGTCCATGGGATTTCCCAGGCAAGAATACTGGGGTGGGTTGCTGTTTTCTTCTCCATGGGATCTTCCCAACCTAGGGATTGAACCCAGTCTCCTGCATTGGTGGGCAAGTGTGTTTGTTTGTTTTTACCACTGAACCACCAGGGAAGCCCCTGGGCCACCAGGGAAGCCCCTAAACTTGTTCTCATAAATTAAAGCTTCTTTGTTTAAGATGAGTGTGCTTTCTGTAAGTTAAAAAAAAAAATCTATTAATTGCTTCAGATTAGCTGTTAGTCCAAGGTTCTATCTGAGCTTCTCCTCTCCCTGTTCAGAAGCAAGCAATGTCATTGATTCACTAGATGGAAAAAGAGCCACAGAGAAGCTATAATGATTAGCCACCACATAAGCTGCCAAAGTTCATTCTCCTGATGTTCTATGTCGTTTCTGATACACCAATTCTAATTAAACTATCTTGACTCTAGTGTGCTTCTAATAGAAGAAGGCAAAGAGGATTTTTCAGTTTATCTTGTCACCAATGCATACACATGTTTCCCGTTCCCTCTGGGAGGTCATGTAATTATTGTAAGGCAACTGTGAATTTGTATACTAGTACAAGCTTTGATTATAGGTGGAATAAGCAGAGTGTCTCAGCATATGCAAGCCTCTATTTTTAAATGTATGTATTGAATAAATGTTATTGCAGTTGACAAAATGGCAGTCATTTAAAGTATAACTGATTTCACAGAAGCATTTTCATCATGCATTTTTTTAAGTAATGGGTATTAGAACTCCAATTACTGTCATGGGATATCACTATTTTGCTGTTGCTGCTGCTACTGCTAAGTCGCTTCAGTCATGTCCAACTCTGTGCAACCCCATAGATGGCAGCCCACCAGGTTCCGCCATCCCTGGGGTTCTCCAGGCAAGAACACTGGAGTGGGTTACCATTTCCTTCTCCAATGCAGGAAAGTGAAAAGTGAAAGTGAAGTCGCTCAGTCATGTCCAACTCTTCCGACCCCATGGACTGCAGCCTACCAGGCTCCTCCATCCATGGAATTTTCCAGGCAAGAGTGCTGGAATGGATTGCCATTGCCTTCTCCGATTTTGCTGTTGCCATTAATGATAAAGTCACTTTTACAAATGAAAGTTTGCATAATCTTTTCTTACCTTACATAAAGAAGCAATTCCAGATTGTGCCTTATTGGAAAGTCTCCTTTAATGAAGAATCTTTTTAGTCCTGTCTGTTATTCTTTTCTAAATCTGAATTCCAGCAGCATTATCCCCCTGGTCTCCTTTGGCAATTAGAATATTCTCTGGGAAGGCAATCTTGGAAGATCTATTGCACAAAGGGAATTCTAAACGAAGCTTTTGGGGGCGGAGGGGGGAAGCCAAAACTATATTCCCAGTCTGCTTATTTGGGCCACCAAAATATTTTTATAGAGTATTATTTTAATTGTAAAACTAATACACTGGGAACATCTTCACACCTTATTAAGGAGAACATGTGTTTTATTCCTGTATAATATGTTTTGACATATGATTAAGTTTAATAATTTTTATTGTTCCTTTCAGCTATTTTCAGTTTTTACTATTATAAATAAATCACAGTATATGTCCTGGTATTTTTTTTCTTTCAGATAAATTCATGCCAGATTTAGTCAAAACAATATAAACATGTTTAAGGCTTTTTATACATGTTCCTCAGTTGCTTTCCAGAAAGATGATGCTTATTTAAAATCCCACTAGGAGATAAATCTCCACTATGAGTTTTACCTCCTAAAGATAAAAATTAAATTATTTCGTTTTTTTAAATTATTGATAATTTGACAAAATTTTTGTTTTATGGATTTTCTGTATTTTATTATCCATTTTCATTTCTGTTTCTGAGAATTGTCTGTTCTTGTTCTTTTCAGCACTAGAACCTGATTTTTCTTTAAAGCATTTCCTTTTTATTGCTAGCTCCTCATTATGTATAATTTGCAGTTAATCTTCCATGTCCTTGCACTAAACTATTGATTTTAGTTCAATTGTGGAGTCTCTCTTGTCCTTCTAAGTATAACTGTTCAGAGTTCTCATATTATCAGATTTTCACTCTTGTCTATATTTACGTAACTTTTTTTTTTTCATATAATAGTGCAGGATTGGGCGAATTGCTTGAACTACCTTGAAAATCCCTGCTGCCCATTTTGTCCTGGAATGGGTCTCCTATCTAAGACTGTATCTCTGTTTCAGGTACTTTCAAATTCACAGCCATGAAGGTTGCTAAGCCAACATAGGTTTAGTGTTAAGAAGGTGACCTGTCTGCACAAAGGCTGTGAATTCTTTGATACTATCCCACACTACTAAACATACCCTCTGAGATAGTCACTTGAGGGTTTCCTATATTTTGTTTCATTGTATACTTTCACATACAGTCTGTAAAACCTGATTTCCAGCCACCACCACTGCAATTTTACCACTGAAGAAAGAAATAATTTGGCAATGAAAATGACATAAGGGCCCTTTACGTCTACTTTTGAAACATCTGGCTTCTTTCCAAAAGCAATACCATTTAAAGCTCAAACTAATAGTATATTTAAACTAGAAAAAGTTATGTTCGAAAGAACAAGAGCCTTAGAAATAAATGGCCATAAGTATGGCTGTGTAACTTCGGGTAGGTTTCTTAACTAGCTGTGTAACTTCGGGTAGGTTTCTTAACTTCTCTGAGTTTCACTCTTCATTTGCAAAATGAAATAAATAATACCCAACTTGGCAGCTGTGGGAATTAAAAAGGTACGTGTGCTACCATATGGAATCAAATTTTCCAATCAACTCACATGGATCAGAAATATCATCTAGTGTCATTTTGCTAACCATTCTAAGAATGCAAGCAATAAAGAGGCAAAGAGCGGTCTGGGGAAGACCATGTGGTTCTGAGTTCTTTCTTCCCGTGCTGAACCTGGACTCTCTGGCCCAGAAAAACAGATAAGGGCTCCAAGTTAGTTTTGGTAAGTTGATAATTTGATGCAATGAGCATTTTAGTTGGAAAACACCTTTATTCTATATGCCAGAGTATAATTTGGCCTATGTGATATTGTCCAAGGAGTCTTGTCTCATAAATCCATAGATTCTGGATTTATTTACTTCAAGTGATCTTTTAGTTAAGAACATCCTACTAAGAACATATTATCATTAAGGACTCTTCCTCCTGGCAAACATCATCAGTCTCTTGATCTGAAGTCCATTGAGAAGGGGGAAAAATCAGTCAACTGCCTTCTTTTCCCTAGAGTAGTCTCTCAAACCTACCCCAGCTGCCGTAGAAGTGTGTGCATCATACATAAGCTGCTTTAACGACTTCTTCCCAAAATATGCAAATCATTTGTCATAGGGCCTCACTCAAAGTACTTACTCAGTAAACTCATATGAGATTTTGGAAGGTTACACCTATAAAATAGTCTTTAATGAAATGATCGATAATCTCAAGTCAATGACTGGTCAATTTAATTCCACCAAAAGTAATACAAATGTTCTTATAAATCACTTCTTCCTAACTGATAACTGAAATTATTTACTTTGCTTGAGATATTTGCTATGATTAAACACTATGTTGAAAGAAATAGCAATCATTTATAGAATGATAAACTCAGCTTATCAGCCCAACGATGAAAATTGACAAGTACACTGAATAACATAACACATTTTCTAGACTGGGAATTAATTAATTATTGCTCTCCAAGGGTGATAGAATTTTGAGTAATGATGGCACTCTTTGAAACCACTTCCTTAGGTGGCAAACCATCAAAGAGAATCTTGTAGAGGTGACTAATCCAAGGCAAATGTATTAGACATAGTTTCTATTAGTTAACTCTGTTTTCTACACAGACTGGGATTCAGAAGCTTTCCTTAGAGAGTAGAAACTTTGTTGACATTCTTAAAAGATAGGTGAGTTTTCAAATTAGGAAGAAATGGGGAATCTGCTTCTAGCCTTCAAAGGGACATTATGAAGAACAGGCTCCAGGGAAAGAGTGTATCTTGCCATCAAGGCCACACAGATGCTCAGTGAGACAGGGCTCAAATGCTAGATAAGATGAAATCAAGTTCTACTAGACTATGCTTATGCTATGCTGTGATGTGCTTAGTCATGTCCGATTCTTTGCAACCCCATGTACTGTAACCACAAGGGAAGGGCAGGATGGTGAACATTGTAGACCTACTTGGGTAAAAGGAGGGTGAGTTGAGGTGGCAGGATAGATACAGCCACCCACAAGGTGAAGAGACTCCAACATTGCTGTGCTATCTTCTGCCAATCTGACCCTTTCAAGCGGTGGTTCCCAAACTTATGTTCATCAGAATCAGCTGGGAAACCTGGTAATATGCAAGTTTTCAGGAGCAACCTTCAAGTATTTAATTCCATGGATGATTCAAATGGAGCCTCAGAATTTGCATTTCAGCATGCAACTAATTTCTATTTGAACTTAAATCATTTGTTTTTTTCCTCTTTCCTCTCTCTCTTTCTCCTTCCCTTATTTCTTTTTAAATCCTTCATAGGGAGTGTGTTAATCTTCTTGGTCTCATGCTCACACTAGTCCAAGTTCTGACTCAGTAAAGGGAGAAAGAAAAAATTCGAAAGGCCATTATTCTACTTGTCAGTCAGGAGAAAAGCAACTCAAAGGACACAAACTACTAATGTTTTAATGAGGGCTGAATTTATTTACCTTAGTACTCAAATCTTTATGATTTTGAGTCTTTTTCTTCAAAAGCATGGTGTATTAAAAATCTTGTGTGCACACGTGTGTTTGTGTTCTTTAGGAATATTTTCGTGTTTTTCTTATAAAGGTTTTATACAGTTCTTAGAAAATTTGTTTCCAAATATCTTATCATCTTGTTTCCATTTTAGATGAGATTGTCTTTTATTACATCTTTCATTTCTTTGTTACTTGTATTTCTGATGTAGATTAACGACTGCATATTAATTTTATCCCACCATTTCTTGCTGAAACCTCGTTTTACTTATAGTAGTTTTTCAGTTGAATCTTCCAGAATTGTCAGATTTACAATCAAAATATCTAGAAAGCTAATAATATTACTTATCCAAATTTCATGACTATAATTTCCCCACTTCTTTAAACTGCATTGGATAATCATTTCTATATTAAGATGTAATCATGGTAAGAAATTGTTCATTTTATTGTGTTGTTGTTAGAATGGGTTTTGGATATTGTTAAAAGTAATTTAAAAATCTATGGAGAAGATCATTTAATACTTCTTATATGTAATATCAGTTTGTATGATAAATGTATTTCTATACATAAGTATTTCTGGAATAACCCCCGTTTGGTCACAATATATTGTCGTTAGTTTTTTAAGGTGATGCTGAATTCTGTTTGCTAACATTTTACTTAAGACTCAGCCTTATACTCATAAATAAGTTATAATGTAATTTTAAAAAATCTAGCAAAGTTTTAGAGTAATTAGACTCAGACCATAGTTCCTTTCCTCCAACCCCCCAACCTCCCACTCATATTTCTCTCTTAGTTTCCCATACTTTGAGTCTACCTCTCTTACCAATATATCAACTTGGCCTCGACCTAGTCCCTTGACCAACCTAAATTCTGCCACTTACATATGTGTTTTAGGACCTTCATGTCTGTCTTTGTACAGACTTCCTTTTTTCTCACCCATTTGATGGTCATCATGTGGTTGATTTCTGTTCCAGTTTCCTGATCCTATTTGGATTAAATTCCAAATAATTCCTGTTTGTCTTCTTCCACCTTCTGGATTTAACTTACTTTCCCCACCCCACAATCCTCCATTCCACCAGGAACCATCTGGGAAAATTTGAAAGCTTAAATATTATTACTTTTGTGGTGTGTGTATAAGTCGTTGAGTCGTGTCCAACTCTTTGCGACCCCATGGACTGTAGCCCACCATGCTGCTCTGCTGCTGCTGCTAAGTCGCTTCAGTCGTGTCCGACTCTGTGCGACCCCATAGACGGCAGCCCACCAGGCTCCGCCGTCCCTGGGATTCTCCAGGCAAGAACACTGGAGTGGGTTGCCATTTCCTTCTCCAATGCATGAAAGTGAAAAGTGAAAGTGAAGTTGCTCAGTCGTGTCGGACTCTTCCCGACCCCATGGACTGCAGCCTACCAGGCTCCTCCATCCATGGGATTTTCCAGGCAAGAGTACTGGAATGGGTTACCATTCTCTTCTCCCGGGCATCTTCCCAACCCAGGTAGAGAATTGGGTTTCCCACATAGCAGGCAGATTCTTTACCATCTGCACCTCCTGGGAAGCCCAATTATTTCTGCTGGTGGGTATTAAACAAATAGTCCTTTACTGCCTCCTTGAGGGCTTTGGCTACCACATACACTGTGACCCCTCTTGCCTGGAGAGGTGTTTACTTGGGCCACTCTCCCCTAAACAAGCACTAGGTAAAAAGAATGGTCTGCAATGAGAGCTTTAGAAAAGACAAAGATGACGTCTTTCTTCCCCTCAAAGAACTTATAAGCAAGATGGACAGAAAAGAAGGACAGAGAGTGTCTATGTGCATGAAGGAGGTAGTGAGGGAGGGTGTTGCTAATCAAGCACAAGCATTAGTACAAAGATAGCTATGTGTCCAGGCCCAAAGGAGTGCCATTAAAGATTGTGATAGTAGCTGAGAAAAGGGAATACAGAGGTCACTTTGACAGTGATGGGAGACTTCATGGAGGGCATGCTTCAGAGCTGGTCTTTGAAGGGTAAAAGACATGGATGGCCCAGGAGGAAAGGCTCTCTTGTAGGAAGAAGTAGCATATGTGAAACCATCAGAAACAGAAATATGTGAAGCACGGAAAGGGGATATTTGGGCTAGTGAAGATGAGAGTCGCTTAGTCGTGTCTGACTCTTTGTGACCCAATGGACTGTAGTCCGCCAGGCTCCTCTATCCATGGAATTCTCCAGGCAAGAAGACTGGAGTGGGTAGTTGTTCTCTACTCCAGGGGATCTTCCCAACCCATGGATCAAACCCAGGTCCCCTGCATTGCAGACGGATTCTTTACCACTGAGCCACCAGGGAAGCCTTGGTGAATAAACCCTTTAATTTCACAATAAAAAAGTCAAAACAATTTTACCACCTACGTGATATGAATATGCTATATACTACACACACACACACACACACACACACACACACACACAGAAGGGCATTCCCTGATGGCTCAGACAGTAAGAATCTGCCTGCAATGTGAGAGACCCGAGTTCTATCCCTGGGTTGGGAAGATCCCCTGGAGAAGGGAATGGCTATCCACTCCAGTATTATTGCCTGGAGAATTCCATGGACAGAGGTCCCTGGTGAGTTACAGTCGAACGGGGCAAAGAGCCAGACATGACTGAGTGACTAACACTTTTTTCCTTCCTTCCTTTCTTTATATATATATATATATATATATATATATATATATATATATATGAGGCATTATTTTAATTACTTAAAATCTAATATTTTATAAGGTGTTTTTAGTTTGGTTTGCTGATAGAAAATTAAAATATGTAGGTTTAAGGTGTAGCAACTTGGCCCAAATGTTTATATAAATTACTGATTCAGCTTGCAATCAGAATTGTATTTTCATCTTCCCATGCTTTTTTCTTGATATTATCTCACAGTCTTCCAACAAGTTATTAATTCAATAATTTTCAGTCCACTTAATAGGATATTTTTATGTATCCATGTTCAAAGATGTTTTCAGCTTCATCAGGAGTTTTGATTTCGTTACTCTGGGTGAGGATGGCATATGTCTTCAATTTCATTAACATGTTTTGAATTTGTTTCCTTAAAGCCTGAAATAAGATCAACAAATAAAAACAGATACTTAAGGGAGCCCAGCGGTAATCTCAATCTGGCAGAACATTAACTTTTAGTAGAACTATTCTTCAGTTTTCAATGCCTGATTAGGGAAAGAGAGAAAGGGAAATTACCATTCATTAATCATATACTGTGTACCAGATGCTTTGTTTTCAGTGCCTCATTTAACCCTGAGAACCCTGAAAAGTAGACAGTGTTTTTATCTGGTTTACTCAAGAGGAAGAGGTGTAGAGAGATCAATATTTCCTTAATTCTCCCGGATCATATCTAACAAGTGGTAAATCTGGGAATGTAGGTAACTTTGGTTCAGTCCTCATGCTCTTTGCTCTATAACTTGCCATCAAACACAAGGGCCTCAATTTGAGGACCATATCAAGCCATTTGGTTGGTGTTTGGCTTCAAAGAGGGTATGGAAAGTCTTAGTGGCCTAAGACTCAGACAGTTTCCATAGTCCCTGAAAAGGAATGAAGAAGTTAACTAAGAACAGAGCACCCACCGGTTAGTAGCTGCATTAAGGGAGGCCTTCCTGTAGCAGAGGGCTGCCCGTAGACAAGGTTTTGCTGGAGGATGAAGCTGCATCTCAGGGGATAGAGAGAGCCATGGTAGGACCAGTCAGCAGTAGTAACTGTATCACAGTGGGAAGCATCACTGTGACCAATGCATGTCACCAGGACATGTGTGACCAGATGTCGTCATGGCACGTGGACAGACATGAATGGACACAGAGGTGAAAGACTGAGAGTGAGAAGACATCTCAGGGGAGGCCAGTGAATACTGAGGACACATTGTCTCCACCACCATGATGCTGCATGAACTTTTTCTTGCCTCTGGTACCCTGGGAAGGAAGAGGGTAGGGGGGAGGAGAAGAAGGAGCCTTAAGGGGAAATTTGATGTTGCAAATGAACCAGTTTAAATTCTCAATTGACAGCACAGTCATATGAAAGAGACTGTTTTCAAACCAAAGATCAAGCTTCCTTGGCAACATGATTTTTGTTACAAAACACAAATGTGGGCATGAACAAGAAGAATTTAATCCCAGAGAAATATGGCCAGGTGATTTGTGTCTATACATTAAAAACCCATGATGTAAGCATTATTGTTGCCATTTCATAGATCAGGAAATTAAGACTCAGAGAAGTTATATGCCTTCTCTGTAGAACAGAGCAGAGAACAAGAAGATGGCAAAATAGAGGATTTATCAGACACCCATTTGCTCAAAAGCTCCTTCCCTTTCCACCTCAGTAAGGCCTGACTTCTAGTGCAGAAATGGTAAAGCAGTGCCTCTGTTTTTACAGCCAGCGTTCTGTGGTGTGGGTCTTGTTTGATTTCTGGAGGGCACCTACACAAGATACATCATGAATATATTCACAGCAGCATGTCTAGTGTTGCTGAAATTTCATGCAAGAACAACACATTCCCTACAGTTGTTATATTTGATGACTACTTAGTGAACAAGAACATCTCCTTGAAAATGAGTGTCAGTCCTGTTAAGATATAATAATTATTCTCTTCTGTTTAGGAAAGAACAGAAATTTGTCAAATACAGCTTAATTTTTTGAGTCAGAAGTTAACACAAAGCACCCTGTTGTGGGTGCCCTTGTTTTCCCAAAGCTGAATCTCAGCAAATAAAAACACAACCCTCGTGCAGTACAGTTTCTTCCTCTACTCGGGGTAAAGGCAAACTACCCAGCAGTGTGCCTAAATCAGTACACAGTGCTACTCCAATCCTATCAGTTCCAAGCTCTCCTGATTTTTGCCTCCAGTGAAGATGGAGTGGGCATATGAGTGTGGGCTTACTTCCAGCTCTGTGCCAGTGATCCCAGGAAAGGACAGAACGAGCTTTTTTGCCATTCTATCTATACGCCCTCCCCCTCCTCTTAGCTACCTTGCCCCCATCCCAATATCGTAAGTCAGATCCTGCTAACCAGGGCATTTATTGCACAGAAGGAGGGATATGGTCATAAAGAACAGCAAAAGTTTTACTTAAAAGGTGACTATATACATTCTTTATGTTTCTGGAAGAATCCATATTACATGTTTCTATCCTGGGATATACTCATAGTTACATTTGTTCTCATCAATACAGGTATCCTCCTTACTGGTTTTCCTATCATAGTATTTTGGAAGGATCTATCTCATCAGTTTCTAATGAAGCTGAAAGCAAATTTATATTATTTTTAGTAAAACTATATCCCTTTCCCATACCTGGGTTGATGTATGGGGTGTCCCAGGCAGGTCAAATATTTTAGTGAGCTTCAGCTAAACTCCCTTAACTATTTGTTCAGCATTACTGTAGATGTCGGAATGAGTGCCGTTCAGGTGGGAAGACAGAGAAGTGGTGAATGAGTGCCGTTCAGGTGGGAAACGACAGAGAAGTCTCGACAGCAATCAGACAGCAATGTTCCTGACAAAATTTGATGTTTCCAACCAGATGCAAACAAGGCCAACATAATCAATGTCACTAACAAGAAAAAGAAAAAAACACAGTTCCTAATGGAACATAGGCAAGGCTGAGAAGCAACCATAAAAATTACTAACAGCCCCTTTGAGCAGTTTTTGCTTCCTTATCAATGATGATCTGAGCCCCACTCTAATCTTGTTTCCTGTGGATCAAAAGTTTTGATATAACCAATCACTAGATTGTCCGTATTTCTTGACAGTGTCCACATCAGAACTGGCCCTTGATTTCCTAATCTTTCAGAGTCATACACCACAGGCCCAAACCTTCTAAGAGGCCCCACTCAAATGTTCCTTACTCAGATGCCTAAAATTTCTCTGGCTAAGGTCCCCTCTGCTGCATCAAGTTAATAAATCTGAGACATAAATTTATGAATACTGGTGTATTCCTACTGGTCTTTGACTGGTGGGTTTGACTGTGCCCATCTAAATAGAAATTCAACAGTCCCTTTAGGATCTGATTTCCTAAGGCTTCTCTTCTCTACAAGGATTTTGTCCTAGATCATGTACTCTTTGTGAGAAGAGTTCTAGTGAATACAATTATCTCTCTCTCTTCATATTTCTAGGAAAATATTTTTGATCCTTAGAGATGAGAACCTTGGGCAATTTCACAGTTTCCCTAACCCCCACAGTTCCCCTTCTTCCACCATCCTGGCATTATCCATGGACAACAACCCATAGTTATGGGTTTGAGAGAGAAACTGTTCAGTGGATGACACAGTCATTCCAAAATGTGACAATGACTCACGGTAGACTGCAGTTTCACAGTGACTTGATTGTGCTAGATTTTCTGTTGGCAGTTCTTATTTGTTCTGTCTTATTATTGCAAATATTAGAAACCCAAAAACCACTTTTCTCACAATTGGTCGACCACAGTGTTCCTCATTCAGTGTTGCTGATGAGAGGCACTCATCCTAACTTAGAAGGCAAAAGAAAGTTAGAAAAAATAATTATTTCTTTCTGGCACTGGCAGGCAGACATGAATGCTGCTTTGGCAGGCAGTTATAAGATTTTGAAGTGGCCTTGCCATTCTCTTATAACTCACCTGTTTTAATGCTGTGTCCAGTCACTGTTGGTAGTTTTCTGTAATTTCTGCAACTTTCTGATTCTCTGGAAGCTGGTGAAAGTTGTCCCTGACACTTGTTCTTTCAGAACTTGTGATGATATTGTAAGCACCTAATGTTAAGTCTCATCATAATTGAAATCCTAGAATGGGTCTCTTTTCCTGACCCAAACTTCCTGATTGAAAGACCAAATAAGGTGCAGGCAGTCAAATCTTGAATCTCCATCTATCTTTCTTAGTAATCTAGAGGCACTTCCTTAACCTTCTCAGTTTTTCATCTGTATAATAAAAGAAAGATATGCAGGGGTTAGACTAGATATCCACTAAGCCATACTGGAGTGTTAGGATTTGATGCTTCCACAATCTAGTTATCTTGCTGCATATCATGGTCAATACTTAGGAGTGTGACATAATGCAGAGGCACATATGTCCAGCATGGCAATAAGAAACACAACCAGCCTTTTCTTAGATCTCATGCAAAGCACTGTGGAGAATCTCAGAAGACCACCTTATCCAGTAGAGAGTAAATCTGTGATATAAAATGGAATCCATAAATACTGGAACATAAGAACTGTACATCTCCACTTTCATGTTTTCATTTTCAGTGGGTAACTT
This sequence comes from Okapia johnstoni, assembly GCA_024291935.2. NCBI lineage: Eukaryota > Metazoa > Chordata > Mammalia > Artiodactyla > Giraffidae > Okapia > Okapia johnstoni. The sequence continues at coordinate 61,180,976 of CM044320.1, forward strand.
TCCTTTTAGACAGTTACATACGTTTAATTTTTGTCTCCAAAAGTTCTACCTAAGAGTTTCTGACCTCAACTATTATACTAATATCACTAGATATTAAAGAAGTTGCACCTGGCTAGCTGTTGCCAACCAAGGAAGTGTAAGCAGTCTAGGAGAGTATTAGAGTAAGTTTTCTAAAAATGAAAAAAATGGGGAAACTTTCTGGGTTAAACAGAACCACTCTTGAGGATTTTTGTGCTCTTGATGAAATTTTGCTACTGTGGGTCAGTTTTTATTCTTTGGTTGTTTGTTTGAAAAGTTATATTTGATCCCTGTGAAATTAATCACTGATTTGCTATCTGGATAAACACTGAAAAAACACTCTATAATAGACTATGGGAAATTATTAACCTCTCAGCTAAATTTCGACTTCCCTGGTGGCTCAGATGGTAAAGTGTCTGTCTACAATGCAGGAGACCTGGGTTCAATCCCTGGGTGGGGAAGATCTCCTGGAAAAGGAAATGACAACCCACTCCAGTATTCTTGCCTGGAAATTCCCATGGACGGAGAAGCCTGGTAGGCTACAGTCCATGGGGTCGCAAAGAGTCGGACACGACTTCACTTTCACTTTTCAGCGAAATTTCTAGAAGAAATTCAGCTAAGAACTTGAGAGTTTTCAAAGTTTTGTATTAATGAGAAAGATTTTACTCTAACAGAAGATGGAAGTCGTGTTGTGAGAGAATTTACCTGGAGACAAGGGGTTTCCTCAGTGGCTCAGTGGTAAAGTATCTGCCTGCCAAGCAGGAGACACAGATTTGATCCCTGGGTCAGGAAGATCCCCCGGAGAAGGAAATGGCAACTCACTCCAGTATTCTTGCCTGGGAAATCCCATGGACAGAGGAGCCTGGCGGGCCATCGTGCATGGGGTTGCAAAGAGTCGGGCACGACTTAAAAACAAACAAGGTCAGAGTACTGAAAAGTAAAGGGCTCCCCCAGAGGACCTGGCCCGTGGATACAGTCCCAAAAAAGTGCCTGCAAGCTGGGCTACTGAAATCCCTGGGGGTGTGAGGAAGCTTTCCAAAAGATTTGTGGTCATGTATAGTTATGGTAAACCAATTCCAGATATTCAACTTTTATACTTTTATAAGTACTTTCAACTTTCATTGGTACATTTTTCTAGAGGTTACCTCCTTGAGGATCCTCCTCTTGTTGGGGGAGTGACTAGATTTTCCTTTCTGACCTCTTTCCGTGATTGCCCTCATCCTAATTTATAAAAGACACATTTCTCACCCATCCCTAATGTTAATGAGCTGTACTACTCTATAGCATCTGAAAAAAAAAAAAGTCACCTGGAAATAGCAACATTTGGTTTTTTTAGAAAAGGAATGACTGTAAAAATTAGGTAACAAATATTTTTGTGAGGACACAGTATTTTTTTCTCAATAAAATTTAAGAAGGACCTAGCCAAGTGGTGAGCTGAGAGATTGTTTAAAACTAATTTTTGCTAGTAGATTAAAATGTGATTTTTGTCATATAAGTTAAAATATTTTTAAAAATTCAAGTGCAAATCACACACAAAATTCCTCATTTCAATCCATTTTTTTCTTGAATAAACTTTCTCAATGCTTACAAAAGTGAAATAGTACAGAAGAATTAATGCTGAATCCTATCTTATTTGATCAATAAGTAACATCAAAAAACCATGAAACTATTAAGAAAGCATTTATTATTTGTAATAATATAGTTAAGGGGGTTTTCTGATAAATTTTTATTGTAGTTAGTAACTATTGAAGTGTGTAATGTATTTCATGATCAATTTTGTGCTAAAAATAATTATAGTCCAACTCAGAATACATTTTACAAAGTAATAAAATTTTAAAACATTTAATCACAATTTATATTATACGTAAGTATTTGTAAAGAAGTATGATGGAGTAATTAATAAAAAGATTTTCAGACATAAACACATATTAAGTGAAATTCTTTGGAGGAAATAGCATTGAAATATATGTTCAGTGAGAAAAATGAACAATATAAAATTTCTGACTCTTTCAGAATTTATTCATGTATTCTTAGAATGGGTTACAGTCAACATCCACTTTGTTGGTTGATTAGATTTCACTGGCTGAATTTGTGATGTAACAATTTTATTTTAAAATGTCTATCTTTGCAATTCATAGGGAATTATATCCATTACAATTATTTAACCATAGGAAACAAACCCAGCTATCGATTTAAAAATATGATGCTTCTGTTTGTTCCTTACCATTTCTATCATTTATTGTGCCCATCCTTGCATGAAATGTTCCCTTGATATCTCTAATTTTCTTGAAGAGATTTCTAGTCTTTCCAATTCTGTTGTTTTCCTCTCTTGCGTTGTATTTTTCATTGAAGAAGGCCTGCTTATCTCTCCTTGCTATTCTTTGGAAACCTGCATTCAGTTGAGTCTATCTTTCCTTTCTCCCTTGCCTTTCACTCTTCTTTCCTTAGCTATTTGTAAAGCCTCCTCAAACAACCACTTTGCCTTCTTGCATTTCTTTTTCTTTGGGATAGTTTTGGTCACCACCTCCTGTACAATGTTACGAACCTTCATCCATAGTTCTTCAGGTATTCTGTCTCCCAGATCTAACTCCTTGAATCTATTAGTCACCTTTACTTTATAATCATAAGGAATTGGATTTAGATCATACCTGAATGGCCAAGTGGTTTTCCCTATTTTCTTAATTTTCAGCCTGAATTTTGCAGTAGGGAGCTCTATACAGTCAGCTCAAGGTCTTGTTCTTGCTGACTATATAGAGCTTCTCCATCTTTGGCTTCAGAGAACATAATCAATCTGATTTCAGTATTGACCATCTAGTGACGTCCATGTGTAAAGTCATGTCTTGCGTTGTTGGAAAAGAGTGTTTGCTATAACCAGCATGTTCTCTTGACAAAACTCTATTAGCTACTTCGTTTTATACTCTAAAGTCAAATTTTCCTATTATCTGGGTATCTCTTGACTTCCTACTTTTGCATCCCAATGTTTTTGAGTTAGTTCTAGAAAGTGTTGCACATAGAAGCAGTCAACTTCAACGTCTTTGGCATCAATGGTTGGGGCATAGACTTGGACTACTATGATGCTGAATGATTTGCCTCGAAAATGAACCTATATCATTCTGTCATTTTTGAGACTGCTCCCCAGTACTGCGTTTCAGACTCTTTTGTTGACTATGAGGGCTACTTTATTTCTTCTAAGGGATTCTTGCCCACAGTGGTAGATATAATGGTCATCTGAATTAAATTTTCCCATTTCTGTCCATTTTAGTTCACTGATTCCTAAGATGTCAATGTTCAATCTTGCCATCTCCTGCTTGACCGTGTTCAATTTACCTTGACGCATGGACCTAACATTCCAGGTTCCAATATTGTTCTTTATAGCATCGGACCTGACTTTCACCACTGGACACATCCACAACTGAGTGTCATTTCCACTTTGGCCCAGCCACTTCATTCTTTCTGGAGCTATTTGTAATTGCCGTCTGCTCTGCCCCAGTAGCATATTGGACACCTTCTCACCTGTGGGGCTCATCTTTTGGTGTCGTATCTTTTTGCCTTTTAATACTGTTAATGGGGTTCTCCGGGCAATAATCCTGGGGTTGTTTTCTATTTCCTACTCCAGTGGACCACCTTTTGTCAGAATTCTTCACCATGACCCATCCATCTTGGGTGGCCCTGCATGACATGGCTCAGTGAGTTATGCAAGCCCCTTCACCACAACAAGACTGTAATCTATGAAGGAATGAATTGAAGTATAGTTGATTTACAATGTCTTTGTTTCTGCTATACGGTAAAGAGACTTAGTTATACATATGTGTGTGTGTAGGGGGGGTGGGCTTCTGTGGTGGCTCAGATGGTGTAAAATCTGCCTGCAATGTGGGAGACCTGAGTTCAATCCCTGGGTTGGGAAGATCCCCTGGAGAAGGGAATGGCTACCCACTCCAGTATTCTGGCCTGAAGAATTCCATGGACAAAGGAGCCTGGCAGGTGATAGTCCATGTGGTCGCAAAAAGTCGGACTTGACAGAGCAAATTTCACTTAACACTTTATATATATATATATACACACACACACATTCTTTTTAGATTCTTTTCTATTATGGTTTATCTCAGGATATTAAATATAGTTCCCTGTGCTATACAGTTGGACCTTGTTTTTATCCATTCTGTATGTAATAGTTTGTAATAGTTTTGTAACCTCAAACCTCTAGTCCATCCCTCTCTCACCCCCAACACCTCTCTCTAACATCTCTTGCAGAGTGCTCCAACCAAGGATGTTGGAGCCTTGCTTTTGTTACACATATCACACCATGTTTTGCATCTGGTATTGAGTCATTTTCTTCCCAGTTATCTTCCAGAGCTCCCTTGGACGCTGGCACAGGACAGGCATAGGCAGCAGATGGGTAGAACAATCAGTACTTCTCTCCCAGGGTCCTTCCCTTTAGCATTTTTTCCGATCAATAGTTACAACAAAAAAAAAAAGAGTAAAAAAATACCTATAATACTTACAGCTCAAATTGTTATAGAGGGCACCTCATTATAATCAAATATGAATACGTACAAACCAGCTGCTTGGACAGTATCATCTCAACTGAGACAACATCTCTGATGGACAGCACTCCTAGTTAGTCTAAATATCTAAGAGGAAGCAAGCAACTTCTCAGTTGCTGAATTTCTCAATGCAAAGCATGGAATTTTAAGCCAGCTTGAATTGACATCAAAGTTTTTCCCTGTCCCTTCTTTTTCTTAGCTGACTAATCTTGGATAAGTTATTTAACATCTCTCTGCCTCAGTTTCCTTATCTGTAAAGTAGCGATAATAACATCATCTATTCCCACAGGCTTATTGTGAGAGTTTACAAAGAAGATGAAGGGATTAGCCCAGTCCATAACAAGTAATAACACTTTACTGTTGTTTTTTTACTTATAGTATAAGAGGCACCATGAAAGCCACAAACAGCCAAGACTGATTAATAAATAAGAGACTTCCAAGGATAGGAGGAACAATAAATGTGGAACTGAAAAGCCCAGAAAACACACTCTATATTCTCTAGCAAAGTACCTGGAGATCTTTGGAATGGCTCTGCACACATACTTAGCTACATTTGTTTGTATAATTTCTGTCTCATGGGATTCAACACAGCAGGAGAGGTTGCTATGGAAACTATACACTTAACAATTCTTACTGACTCAAAATAGTTTGCATAAAACTTGCATACTTCTTTATTAGATGTCAGTTGTCATCCCATCCTTCTATCAACATGCTTTTCGTTCAGCGCAGTTCCCATCTGCAGTGTGGCTAAGGCTTTGAGGGAAGGGAGGGCACAGCAGGCTAACCACGTTGCCTGTTACCTCAGTCAAGCAATTCTTTCTGTCCACGTGATTGGCAGCTGACACTTATTGGCAGCAATCTGGCACTTCAAGCAGAAGAATGAAAGCAGAGAGTATCATGAAAAGGAACTTTGAGTTCTAGTAGTGCTGGACCTTCTTTCTCCTTTCTGTGGCAACCAAGAGTACCTTCAGATGACAAAAGAGGCGTTCTTCTAAAACTTTCAGGATGTGAGTACGTGTTTACATCTGCACTGTTTCTGTGAACTGTGGAAGTAATTAAAATGCATAATGTGCCAATACGTGATTGCAAGGAAGTTTCCATTACTTGATGCCTGGACAATGTCCATAGTTTCCACTAAGCATTTGCTTCAGAAATTTTGGTCTAGTGAAATACGGCAGAAAATATTCAGAAGACATAGATTAAAAAGATGTGGATAAAGGTACTTTTTTTTTTATTATTTGGTGGTCAGAGTCCAAGGATTACAAGTAAACAAAGAATTCCAGAACTAATGAACTAACTTTTTATATTAATTCTAGTATTTTCTACACTCTGATAATTACATAGTGATTATATAATGTAAGTCATTGTGTCTTTATAAGATTACGTATTTGATTCTGAGTTCTGTGGTTTATTTTGAAAAAAGAGTAAGAAGGTAAGCCTATCACATGGAAAGGATGTTAGAATATTGAGCCAAAAAATGAGAAAATACATAAATGATTTAGCAGTAGTTCTTCAACAATCGGGGTAATCAAGTACACCAAGAGAGGGAAAAATTGTTATTGTTTCGTTTTGTTTTGACTTGGCTTGAAGAAAATGAGCCTTCATATATATTAATGTGATAAGCAATGGTATCTCTTAGTATTACTGATGTAAAAATTTCTCATGCTTAACTGCAAGCAAAGTGGCAGGTGATGTAATATTCCTGACAAGTTTAGTGAAATAACTACAACCAGAAGATATGTGGTCTGGCAAAATGCAGTATGTTAAGTAAGTTTAGGACTATTAACATTAGACTACATTAAACTTATTAGGAAGCTTGAGTGTTGAAGCATTCCAAGAAAAAATTTAGAGTGCAAAACCTTTTATTTTTGGACATTGTTATACCGAGAGGGCTTCCCTGGTGGTTCAGATGGTAAAGAATCTGCCTACAATGCAGTAGTGTCCCAGGTTTGATCTCTAGGTTGGGAGGATCCCCTGGAGAAGGAAATGGCTACCCACTCCAGTATTCTCGCCTGAAGAATTCCATGGTTAGAAGAGCCTGGTGGGCTATAGCCCATGGGGTCATAAAGAGTCGGACACAATTGAGTGACTGTCATTGACTCATACTGAGAACTAATGAATTTCAGCTGGTAAGGCTTGAAATCAGTTCCATGGAAATTCACTGAGGAGTCAGTCAGTCCAAGGATAAAAACAGTAAGGTTTATGTGTCCACAAACAGCAAAGTGCTGTATATCGCATGTCCAGTATCATAGTTTCTGTTTTCAGCATTTCATGTCGTTATAAGAAAACAAATCAGCAGCTGAGCATGACTCAGCCAACAGACATCCATTGTGTGTCCACAGGGAGCATGGTGCTAATCTGAGGAACACACAACAAAATCTCTGTTCCTAGAAATAAAAGATAGGTTTTCCTTGCTTAGCAGACACCACATGACACACATATTTGTAAATATTTGGAGTGAAAAAATCATATTACAACAGTACATACAGTAGGATCCATTTGTGAATATAGAAACTATGTAGATGATACAACAAAATATCAACCTAGAGTGTCTCTGGGTAATGAACATGTTGGTGATCTTTTTTTCTTGTTTCTTCATGCCTCTTGAGTATTCAATAATAAACATGTTCTTGTGTAATTTTAAGGACATTTTTTAGAAAGGAGAAACAACCAAATTGTTCTACAAACCTAGAAGTGAGGAACTGAGGACCTTGGACTATGATATAATGCCATTGTAACTGCTGGTCTAGAAGGCTGAAGACAGTGAGATTAAAGTTGGAGCCAACACATCTGTGTTTAAATATCTAACATCTCATTATTTGTCATGCCAGTCTGCAAAAAGACAGAACTTCTGTTTCCCTTCTTATTTTACTTAAAACTGAAAATAGTACTCACATAATAGACATTTTGATGAAAACATTGTCACTAGATGAAGCAAAACAGTAGATTATTAGAAATGTGGTTTTTGTCAGTGACTTGGAGCTATGAATTTAAATAAAACAAATCTTGATGAGTAGCCCAAGTGTCGTCTGCCAAATATGAAGAAATGGCTTTCAAAATTTTTAATAAGGAAAATACCATGATTCAATTCATTCATTCAGCAAATATTTATTAAACAGCAATGTAACCCACTCTTGGTGCTGGAGATAAAACAGGGATAAGACATAGTTCCAGTACCGTGGAGCATTCATACCAGTTCCAGAGATGAACAAGGAGCAAAAAGAATGCAAATATGTAATTATATGTGGAAGTTCTATAAATGGGAAGTGTTAGTCACTCAGTTGTGTCCAACTGTTTGCAACCCCATGGATTGTAGCCTGCCAGGATCCTCTGTCCATGGAAGTCTCCAAGTAAGAATACTGGAGTGGGTAGCCATTTCCTTTTCCAGAGTATCTTTCCAACCCAGGGATCCAGGTCTCCCACACTGCAGGTGGATTCTTTACCATCTGAGCTACCAGAGAAGCCCTATAAATGGGAAGTGAAAAAAAGTAAAAGTGAAAGTTGCTCAGTTGTGTCTGACTCTTTGTGACCCCATGGGAAATTTATCAGGCCAGAATACTGGAGTGGGTAGCCTTTCACTTCTCCAGGGGATCTTCCCAACCCAGGGATCAAACCCAGGTCTCCCACATTGCAAGCGGATTCTTTACCAGCTGAGCCACAAGGGAAGCCCAAGAATACTGGAGTGAGTAGCCTATCACTTCCCCAGGGGATCTTCCCAACCCAGGAATCAAACCAGGGTTTCCTGCATTGCAGGCAGATTTTTTACCAACTGAGCTATCAGGGAAGCCCATAAATGGGAAGGGCAGGATGCTATTCTAATATTCATTAGGGGGAACCTGTCCTATACAGAGACACAGAGCTATCAATAAAGACACTCCTGAGAAACATTTAATCTGAGTCCTAACAATGAGTAGGAATTGAAGGCAGTGATGGAAATTATAGAGAAGGGAATTTAGGAAGAGGGAATACTAAGTGGAAGATATCTGGGGCATTTAAGAAGGTTAAGAAACCAAAAGAAGGAAAATGAAGTTGTGGTGGTAAAGGGAGGATAATGGCTTATTAGATTGTGTTAATAACTTCAGATGCGAGCTTAAGGGCATTGGAAAGCTCTCTTGTTAGCAAATGAAGGCAACTCAATTTTTGTTCAAATAGTAACCACATTACAGTTATTTTATGTCTTGATCAGCACTGGGACCTAGAATTCCAGAAGTTTTACAAATCATGATTTCTAATACAAAGGGGAAAATCAACACAGGATTATGATATGAGTCTAAAATAGACGTTATATCTTCTACTAAGTTCCTATGTCCAAAATATAGACTTACTGCTTTTATTGGGTTGGCCAATACATTTGCTTGAATTTTTCCATAAGCTGTAACAGAAGAACCCAAATGAACTTTTTGGCAAATCCAATTTTACGTTTGTCTATTTTGGAGCCTTCACTGTTTCTTGCTGGGCAAAAATCCAGGATGTCTTGCTGGAAGTTTTTTCTACCCCTCAATTTATCCAAGAATACCAGGAGCTTAACTCAGCCCAAAATGTACTAGTCCGGTTTCCAAAATACCAAATGGATAGGAGCTGGAGACCGGTCTGCTCATTTACAACATATGGTAATGCTGTTGAAGAAGAGTCCTGCAGAGATGAGCAGACCATGCTGTCCATTCACCCCTGGAGCATGCTCATGATAATTCAGGTCCTAACCCAGGCTTAAGGGCACCCAAGCTGCTTACCAGTGCCATTATTAGTCTTACTATTCTTTGTATAATATCTTTACCATGGAACATTTCAGACATATACCAAAGTATAGATTACCCATCATCCAATTTCAAGTTTTCAACTCATGGACAATTTTTTTCACCTATATTTTTCCTTACTTACCATCCCCATTTTCAGCATCTTGAAGGAAATCCTACATATCATATGACTCCATTTGTAACAATGTGTGTCAAACAAAAAGATCAGGACTGTTACAAAGAAAATCTAATCTCAATATCATCATGCTTAAAATATTAATAAGTTCTTCATATAATCAAATATACATTTAATGTTCCCATTTCCCTGGATGTCTCAAAAAATTCTTTTTTTATGATTTACTTTTCAAATCGAAATCTAATCAAAAGTCATACATTGCAACCGGTCCCTTAAGTCTATTTTACTCTAAATATTCCTCCTTTACCTTTCTTCTTTATCCTTTGCAGTGTGTGTGTGTGTGTGTGTGTGTGTGTGTGTGTATAAGAATTTGAATGGTTTGTCCCTTTGTGTTTTTTATTCCTTGGATTTGGCTAATTGCATCCCAATAACATCACTTAACATCTTTTTTGTTCCTCTTGTATTGTTGGGAAGTTGATAGAGGCTTGATTAGATTCAGGGTGGATTTTGGGAGGGGCAAGGTACAGTGACTTTATGGGTGGTATTGTCTACTTACATCAGTTGAGTTCAATCGCTCAGTCGTGTCCAACTCTTTGCGACCCATGGACTGCAGCACGCCAGGCCTGCCTGTCCATCACCAACTCTTGGAGTTTACTGAAACTCATGTCCATTGAGTCGGTGATGCCATCCAACCATCTCATCCTCTGTCATCCCTTTCTCCTCCCGCCTTCAGTCTTTCCTAGTATCAGGGTCTTTGCCAATGAGTCAGTTCTTCGCATCAGGTGGCCAAAGCATTGGAGTTTCAGCTTCAGCATCAGTTCTTCCAGTGAATCTTCAGGACTGATTTCCTTTAGTATGGATTGGTTGGATCTCCTTGCTGTCCATCAGGAACATTTAATATCTGATTGTCCTTTTTTTGAAGTGCTGACAATCATGAATGATCATTGCCTGTATTCATTAATATATTAATTATGCTTTCCAAAATGGTGATATTCTTTCATTTCTTCCTCAGTCATTTACTGGAATATATCTATAAAGAAAAATCTTCCCTCTTCAAAATATTTGGATGTTTGTATTCTGAGGTACATTGTAAAAAAAGGAGGATAATATTTAATTCTTTCCATTTACTAATTTTCAAGATAAAAACATTGATGCTTTAACATCCTGCAGTGTGACCAGTTTTGTTATCAAAATTTGACTGTGAACATATGTATTTAAACACATCTGCTGTACTTCAGCCTGTTGAAGTAATTATTATCTGTACTAATGACCACATTATCCTGTCTTTGGTTCCTGATTCCTTAAGATAACCCTACTATTTTTCAAATAGCTTTCTGGATTCCTGCTTTGACAAAATTTCAAGTTCATCTTGTACATTTCCTTCCCCAGATCAAGAATCAGCCATTTCTTCAAGGAACTCTGACTATCTGTGTTGAAAACTGGTATTTAAAAGCCACAAGCTAGGCACTGGGGGTGCTCATTGCCACTGGGCTGTTTGTTATTTCTTGGTCTCTTCAGTGGACAGAAGTAGAAGAAGTTTTTTTCAGTTTTAAGATAAATGATCCCATGAGTTCATAATATTTTTAATTCAAATTCAAAATTATAGGGTTTTTTTTGGCTTAAAATATATTGAACTTCCTTCTCTATCTCCTTTCTCCAATGTTGACATTCCCAGTTCTCATTGACAGCAGCAGAATTACTCATTTGGTTTATTCCATAATACACAGAAAATGGTCCCAGAACAGCACTACCACAACATACGGATATACCAGAATAGCTTAAAATTTTTTCTTTTTAGTCCTTTTTGTCTTTAAGTTATAGTCTGTTAGACCATGTACATTGAAATTACTGTGTATTAAGCCATTTGAATAGTTACTCTCCAAAAGGTTATGTCACTAACTTAATAAGTAGTCAATTTCACTTTTTCGTTTGCTTTAACTTTTAGGGACTGCTTTTCTAAATTAATTTTTTGTAATTATTTAAAAGATCTACATGCTCCTAAAGTCAAACTTGAAAGTATTTTATTTAATTGAGTTTCTATCTTTGTCTTCCCTATCCTATGCCACCTTCCTTCCCCATAGTAACTTTTTTTAGGTTGAAGTTTTATTATTTATCCTTTTATGACCTTTACTCAGGTAAACAGTAGCACACAATAAGAACTTCTGCCCTCCAAGTGGTAAAGTTATTTTTAATTTACATTCCCATGCTCAAGTGTGGTTTACCAGGCACAATCACTGGGAGAAAATGGCTTGGCTGAATTTAATTTTTAAAACTAAAGCTCACTCTCATGAACGTCAAGGATCTGTCAACCTTCTATAACCCTGGCCCTTCATAAGAAGCAGCGTACTTTATTCCGATAAGTGTCTACAAACTTTGAGTCTTAGGGAGAAAGTTTTGAGCTCCTGAATGCTTCTCTCACACAAATCCCCTAGCCTCCTAAATACAAATAGGTTCACTTGCCTACTCCCTACTCTATCTCTGCATACCTTAGAAAAAGACAAGTTTTGTTTAGTCCCACAAAATAAAGAAAATGCAGGTATACATTTCTGTCAAGATACTGAAAGAGATCAAGATGTGGAAGCAAACTAAATGCCTATCAACGGATGAATAAATACAGATGTGGTAAATATATATGATGTAATATTACTCAACCATGAGAAAGAATGAAATAATGCCATTAACTACAATAAGGATGGACCTAGGGATTATCATACTAAGTGAAGTAAACCAGACAAAGACAAATTATCATATGATATTGCTTATATGCGTAATCTGAAAGAAAAAAAGACACAAATGAACTTATTTCCAAAACAGAAAGAGACTCACAAACACAGAAAACAAACTTATGGTTATCAAAAGGAAAAGTGGAGTGGGAGGCGGAATAAATTAGGAGACTGGAATTAACATACACACACTATGTATAAAATAGATAACCAACACAGACCTACTGTATAACACAGAGAACTATACTTGATATTATGTAATAACCTATAAGGGAAAATAATCTTGAAAAAAAATTCACATATATTCATATATTATAACTGAATCACTATGCTGTACACCTGAAATTTACACAATATTACAAGTCACTATACCTCAATAATTTTTTTAAAGAATAAAAAATATTTTAAAAAGTTATTATAAAATAACAATTATATTTAAATGTGTAGTTCAGTATATCCTTGTTGCTTATTTATTTTATACATAGTGTGTGTATGATAAATTGATTCAGCTGTGTCTGACTCTGTGCGACCCTATGGATTGTAGCCCCTCAGGCTTCTATGTCTATGGGATTCTCCAGGCAAGAATACTAGAGTGGGTTGCCATTTCCTTCTCCAGGGGATCTTCCCGATCCAAGGACCGAACCCACATCTCTTATGTATCCTGCACTGGCAGGCAGGTTCTTTACCACTAGCACCACTTGGGAAGCCTTAGTTTAACAGTAGGTTATAATATATAGTAGAGTTATACATAGTAGCCTGATCTCTTCATCCCACACCTCTGTTATGCCCCTCTCCTAGCCTCTTACCACTGATAAGCACTAGTTTGTTCTCTATATCTGTGAGTCTCTTTCTTTTTTTTTAATATTCACTACTTTGTTTTCTTTTCAGATTCCACATATAAGTGATATCAAACCATATTTGTCTTTCACTCTCTTATTTCATTTAACATAATATTCTCTAGGCCCATCACGTAAGGGAAAAATGGCAAAATTTCATTCTTATTTGTGGCTGAGTAGTATATATGTATGTATATATATAATGGATATATATATATACATGTACATGTGTATGCACATCTTCTTTATCCATTCATCTGTTGATGGGCACTTGAATTATTTTCATATCTTGCTATGAACGTTGGAGTGTATCTTTTTGAATTAGGGTTTTTGTTTTTTCTGGATGTATAACCAGGAGTGGGATTGCTGGATCATAAGGTAGTTCTATATTTAATTTTTTGAGGAACCTCCATACTGGTTTCCATAGTGGTGACACCAGTGTATTCCCACAAACAGTATAAAAGGTTTCCTTTTCTCCATACCCTCTCCAGCTTTTGTTATTTGTAGACTTTTTGATGATGGCCATTCTGACAGGTGTGAGGTGATAGCTCATTATGGATTGGTTTTGATTAGCTATGATATAATTATAAGTATGATATAATTATAAGTATAATTATAAGTATGATATAATTTCTGATGATTAGCTATGTTGAGCATTTTTTCATGCTACTTACTACTGGCCATCAGTATATCAGTATATCTTTTTTGAAAAACATGTCTGTTCAGAGTTTCTACCTATTTTTTAATCAAGTTTTTTCCAACTGAGTTGTATAAGCTGTTTATATATGTTGAATGTTAACCCCGTATTGGTCATATTATTTGCAAATATTTTCTCCCATTTGGTAGGTTGTCTTCTCGTTTGTTGATGGTTTCCTTTGTTATGCAAAAGCATTTAAATTTGACTAGGTGTCATTTGTTTATTTTTGCTTTTATTTCCTTTGCCTTAGGAGACTGATCAAAAAAAAAAACTTCTAAGATTTATGTCGAAGTGGTCTCCCAATGTTCTCTGTAACAGTTTTATAGTTTCAGGTCTTACATTTAGAACTTTAATCCATTTTGAGTTTATTTTTGTATATGATGTAAAGAAATGTTTTGAAAATCATTATTTTATATGTAGCTGTCCATTTTCCCCAGCACCACTTATTGAAAGACTGTCTTTCCTCCATTATATATTCTTGCCTCCTTAGTCATAGACTAATTGGCCATACGTGTGTGGGTTTATTTCTGGGCTCTCTACTCTGTTCCATTCATCTGTGTGTCTGTTTTTATACCAGTGACATGCTATTCTGATTACTGTGCTGCTGCTTTATAATATAACCTGAAGTGATGGAACATTGTATCTCCAGCTTTGTGTTTTTTCCTCAAGATTCTTTGGGTAACTTGGGGTCTTTTGTAGTTTCCTATGAATTCCAGGATTATTTGTTCCAGTTCTGTGAAAAATGTCATAAGTATTTTGATAGGGATTGCATTAAATCTGTAAATTGCTTTGCGTAGTATGGCCCTTTCAGCAATATTAATTATTCCAATCCAAGAGCATGGAATATTTTTCCATTTCTTTGTATCATCTTCAATTTCTTTCATCAGTGTTTTATAATTTTCAGAGTATAGGTCTTTCACCTCCTTGGTTAAGTTTATTTCTAAGTATTTATTTTTTTGATGTGATTTTAAATGAGATTGTTTTCTTGCTTTCTCTTCCTGAGAGTTCATTATTAGTGTATTGAAAGCAACTAATTTCTGCATAGTGATCTTGTATCTTGCAACTTTACTGAATTTATTAGTCCTAATAGTTTTGGTATGGAGACTTTAGGGTTTTCTATTTATAATATCCTGTCATCTGCAAACAGTGACAGTTTGGGGATGCCTTTATTTCTTTTTCTTGTCCGTTGTGGCTAAAACTCCTAATACTGTGTTACATAGAAGTGGTGAGCATGGGCATTCTTGTCTTGTCTCTGATTTTAGAGGAAAGACATTCAGCTTTTCACCATTAAGTATAGTGTGGGTTTGTCATACATGGCTTTTTATTATATATGTTTTCTCTATGTCAATTTTATTGAGATTTTTATATGAATGGATGTTGAGTTTTGTCAGAGAGTTTCTCTGTGTCTATTAAGATGTTCGTGTGATTTTTATCCTTCTTTTTGTAAACGTGATGTATCATGTTGATTTACATTTGCAAATATTAAACCATCCTTGTCCCTGGAATAAATCCCAATTGAGTATTGTGTATGGACCTTTTATTTATTGTAAAATACAGTTAGTAATACTTTGTTGATGATTTTTTCATCTATATTTATCAGTTATTGATCTGTAATTGTCTTTTTTTTTTTTGGAGTGTTTTTAGTTACCCTGATTTTAGTTATCAGGGTAATGGTGGACTTGTGGAATGAATTTGAATTTCATCTTCAACTTTTTGGACTAATTTGAGAAAGATAGATATTAACTCTTGGTGGAATTCCCCCGTGAAGCTGTCTGGTCTTGGACTTTTGTTTGGCTGGGAGGGTTTTTTTGCTTTTGTTGTTGCAAATTCAGTTTCACTACTCATGACCGGTCTGTTCAGATTGTCTACTTCTTTCTAGTTCAGTCTTGGATTGTAGGTTTTTAGATGTTTGTTTATTCCTTCTAAGTTGTTCAGTTTGTTGGCATATAACTGTTTGTATTATTATCTTATAATTTTTGTATTTCTGTAGTATCAGTTATTTTTCCTCCGTCACTTCTTATTTTGTCTATTTGGTTCCTCTTTTCTTGATGAAATGTTTATCAGTTTAGTTTATATTTTCAAAAAGAATTAGCTCTTGGTTTCACTGACATTTTCTATTGTATTTTTTGTTTGTTTCTTATTTATTTATTTTGGTCTCTATTCCTCTTTATTACCTTCTTCCTTCTGGTGGCTTTGGGCTTTGTCCTTCTTTTTCTAATTCTAGATAGCATGCTATGTTGTTTTTTGAGATTCTTCTTTGTTTTCGAAGTGGGCCTATATTGTTATAAACTTTCTTCTTAGAATGGCTTTTGCTGCAACCCATAGATTTTGGAAAGTTTTGTTTCCATTTTGATTTGTCTTGAGGTATTTTCTAGTTTCTTCCTTGATTTCTCCATTGACCCTTTTGTTTTTCAGTAGCATGTTGTTTAGACTCCATATGTTCATGCTCTTTTTCCATTTTTCTTCCTGTAATTGATTTCAAATTTCACACCTTTGTTTTTGGAAAAAAATGCTTGATATAATTTCTGTCCTCTTAAATTTGTTAAGATGAGTTCAAAATGTTTGAAACACATGTTTTAATATCCAATGTAGGTTTCATAATTTTCCAAATTTAGAGGTGATAAACTTAGTACCTTAGGTTGGTTTGCTGAAAATGGATGTTATTTCTTACTTAATTTTTAAAAATATTACAAAGAGTAAAATAAGCATTACGGCATATGTAAAATGGAAGATTTATTATGATAGAGATTTTTCCTGATACATGTTATTCCTAACTTTTTGTGTTTCCCAAGTGTCCTAGCCTAGAAGCCATAAATGAATATTGAGAATGACAAGCTTGCTTTAAGTCAGTGCAAAATGGCGCTATAACCAATGGTATATAAAAATCATCACATTTTCAGTTAGCCAAGAACACATTCACCAGCAGAAATTGTTCTTTTACTTCCTACTTTTGAAGTTATATACAGTCTGGCACATTTGGGGATCATTAATACAAAATCCAATGAGACAAAGGATACAAGTGGTTTTCTAACTAAAGGCTAAGGTTCATGGCAGAAAAATGGCCTAATTTCCCAAAGGTTCCATGCATTGCAAAAGTATGGACTCAAGTATGAATTTGCCTTCTAAGCATCTGCAAATTTGTCATAGAAATTGTCTATTCTAAAATGTGCCATAATTACTAGGATATTATGTGTTAAATAAACTGTCAGAGGCCTCACTTTTAATTAACAGATGATGAGACATCTGGAGACAACTATGTTTTCTGTTCTGTATTTCCAGTTATTTAGTGGCAAAACTACTGACTTAGTGAGTGTGATGAGGGCATGCAGATAGAGTCATGAATAAAGGGTTCTGAAGCTGAACTGGATATTTCATTATTAATGCAAATCTCAATATCATATTTTTATTGCCCAAAATATTCAACATTCCTCCATAAAACAATTGCCATAACTATGTGGGATGGACTAGGGTAAAACTATTCTTTATTTTATTCATACATTCAAAATATGATTATATATTTATTGCTGTGCCTTAAATTGCATTGTTAAATACTTTATTACATAAATTTGATGAAACCTAATTAAAGGAGTACATCAAGGCTGTATATTGGTCACCCTGCTTATTTAACTTATATGCAGAGTACATCATGGGAAACGCTGGGCTGGAAGAAACAGAAGCTGGAATCAAGATTGCTGGGAGAAATATCAATAACCTCAGATATGCAGATGATACCACCCTTATGGCAGAAAGTGAAGAAGAACTAAAGAGCCTCTTCATGAAAGTGAAAGAGGAGAGTGAAAAAGTTGGCTTAAAGCTCAACGTTCAGAAGACTAAGATCATGGCATCTGGTCCCATCACTTAATGGCAAATAGATGGGGAAACAGTGGAAACAGTGGTTGACTTTATTTTGGGGGGCTCCAAAATCACTGCTGATGGTGATTGCAGCCATGAAATTAAAAGACGCTTACTCCTTGGAAGGAAGGTTATGGCCAACCTAGACAGCATATTGAAAAGCAGAGACATTACTTTGCCAAAAAAAGTCAGCCTAGTCAAGGCTATGGTTTTTCCAGTGGTCATGTATGGATGTGAGAGTTGGACGGTGAAGAAAGCTGAGCACCGCAGAATTGATGCTTTTGAACTTGTGGTGTTGGAGAAGACTCTTGAGAGTCCCTTGGACTGCCAGAAGATCCAATCAATCCATCCTAAAGGAGATCAATCCTGGGTGTTCATTGGAAGGACTGATGTTGAAGCTGAAACTCCAATACTTTGGCCACCTCATGTGAAGAGTTGACTCATTGGAAAAGACCCTAATGCTGGGTAGGATTGGGGGCAGGAGGAGAAGGGGACGACAGAGGATGAGATGGTTTGATGGCATCACTGACTCGATGGACATGGGTTTGGGTAGACTCCGGGAGTTGGTGATGGACAGAGAGGCCTGGCGTGCTACAATTCATGGGGTTGCAAAGAGTCAGACACGACTGAGCGACTGAACTGAACTGAACTGAACTGAATTAATAAGAGAGTTTTCTTTTGAAGAAGACTGCTTGCCTCACAAAATTAAAGACCTAAAAATAACTTAAATAGTTCTTCTTCTTCTACTCAGTGCTTTTGAGCAAGAGCTAGAGCATTAAAGTCATGAGAAAAGAGTTTAACAAAAATTGCAGCTAGTTGCAAAATATATCCTTGAAATAGTTTTTAAAAATCAAGACTTCTCATGCAGATATTATATTAATACCACAGTCAAATAAAAAGTTTATTATTCATTTTCAACGTGTAACTAAATGAGAGACACATGGTGGAAAAACTCTTCATCTAAATTTAGCACACAGCAAATATCATTTCCCTTAAAAAGAAAAAAAAACTGCCATTATATTTCAATCATTTCAAAGTAGGCTTTAAAAGTTTTTTGAGTTTATGAGAACAATACAATCTGACCCAGAAAACTGGTTGTGTCAGGATACCATGAAGAGGATTTATGTTTATTACATGTTGTAATTACAGTTGGGGGAACTATAATTACCATTTTCTAAAGAAAGAGTCAAAGTTGTCAAACAAGTTAGTGTATTGGGAAGACATTTTTGGGAAAACAAATGCTTAACATGATAGAAAGTCTAGTCTAGTCCTTTTTTATTCCCAACAACAAATCTAACTCAGAATGTCAAATTGAACTCTATTTCTCAATTTTCCCATCTGCAAAGTGAGGGGAAATACTGTGTTGTCTCAGGGGGATATTATACTGCTTCCTCTCCAATCCTTAAAACCAAGCCTGAAATTAGAACTGTTTCCTGCTTAATGTGATTTGTAATCCAAGAGGTCTTGCAAGGGCACCACACTCTAAAATATCTCTCCTGTTACTGTGACTATTCCGAGGAACCCAAAGTGTATAAGTTGTATGGGGATCTCCATACAATGGGGATCAACCATGACTTGCTGTTATTTTATCAAGAACCCATGTAATCATGAGAAAGAGTCTGAGTGACAGTGTCATAGTGGAAATCCATAATCCCAACCAGTGAACAATAAAATTACACTGTGATGTACACAGCAAAAGGGGAAGTAGATGGATTCTGGAGATACATTTTTCCCATTTAATGATTTTGCCCAAAGATGTTCATGCTTGAAATTTGAACCTATACTTTAGAATTCTGTACTCCTTTTGACCAAATTGAGCAAATTAAACACACATTTATGGAGTCTCTCCTATGCTCCAGTCACCATGCCAAGCTCTGAGGAATTAAAAACAGAAAGCAAAAATGCAATAATACAGAGATAAACAAGATATAGTGTTTGCTCATAAGGAACTCATGTTATAATAGTTCGCCTCTGGAAACATTCAAGAAAGAATATTCTGTTTGTTTACCTGAGATCACTCAAAGTTTTCTCTCTCTCTTTTTTTTTTTTTTTTTTTGGCTTCCCTAATGGCTCAGTGGTAAAGAGTCCGCCTGCAGTGCAAGAGACGGGTTCAGTCCTGGGGTCAGGAAGATCCCCTGGAGGAGAAAATGGCAACCTGCTCTAGTAATATTCTTGCCTGAAAAATCCCATGGACAGAGGGTCGTGGCAGGCTGCAGTCTAAAGATTCACCAAGAGTCACACATGACTGAGCAAATCAGTACAGACAACACCTGTTAGAAAAAGTGAAGGTATTCACTTTAGCTAAGCATTCAGTTAGCTAAGATTTGAAACTTCTCTCTTTGTTGAGAATCCTGGGAACACACTTCTCTCCCTATTTCTTCCTCTAGAAGTATTGTACTTTTGCTTCAAAATGTGAAAATACTGTCAGTTGGTTTTGTATGTATAAACAGTGCATGACACATAAGCAAAATGCACAATATAAACCTGCCCCCTTTAGCTGAAAACAAAACTGATTCCAATTTTCAGTAGACTTCAGAGATGTGAAATGGGCACTCATCATTTCAAACATGACTTAGGTCTGTGGACAAGTTGTTGAAGACCCACCACTCCTGCCTGGTAAATGCAGAAGAAAAGAACTCAGGGTTTTGGTGCTTAATGTCTTCTTTGCTCCTTTCACTCCTGTTAAAACTTGTTGTTCTTACACATGCAGACAGTCATCCATCTTGCCAATACAGATATACTTCTACCAGATTATTGGCCACAGTGCATTGTACATGGATAAGTAGAATATAGATGTCTAATCTGGATCATGTAAAAATCAATATTTAACTTTTGACTTATATGTGGCGTGTGTGTGTGTGTATGTGTGTGTACACGCTCAGTTGTGTCCAACTCTTTGCAACCCTATGGACTGTAGCCCACAAGGCTCTTTTGTCCATGAGATTCTCCAGGCAAGAATACTGGAGTGGGTTGCCTTTTCCTCCTCCAGGGTATCTTCCATACTCAAGGATCAAACGCGTCTCTTATGCTTCTTAGTAATCATGATACTCGATGCAAAAATAAATACATAAATTGACTTTTTGAAAGAAACTAGAAACAGTCTGACTGGAACTAGGTGAATGCTCCTTCTTAAAAAAAAAATTCACTCCATTTGTTTGTCAGAAATCAAGAAAAAACTATTTAACTTAAAAATGGCAGCCTCCAGAAATGCCAGTATTGTTGGAAAGGGATGATTTCTTGAGTAATTCACAGGCAGATTAAGCTCACTTTATTGGAAGCTTCTTTAAAGCTGGAATTTCTGAAGAGATCTAAAGCTAATATGTCTCACATACAGATCCTTGTCAGTTCAGAAACCTTCTTAAGATGATGTAGAAGAAAAGATGAAAATAATAAATGAGACAGTCTCCTGGTATTTTCAGTTTTTCTTGGTTCCTGTTAGATCAGAAACCTCACAGGAGCTCCCTTCCTAATGTTATTTAAGTATAAGTATTTCCATGTCCATTTCCAGCTGGAAGCAGACACTGCGGACCGTGTGAAAATTCAGCAGGGACACACAAAATTAGCCCTTAGGTTTTGAACCTTAAAAAGGCTTGGGTCAGGGCTGAGTTTTTTCAGAATTATTTACAAGTCCCTTAAGATCAGCAGTGTCACTCTCCAACAGGGTGTCCTTAACCCCAAACTTCTATTTTTCACATTCAACCCAGCCTTGTACTCTCTTTCTCTCCTGCCTCCAACCCACTGATTCTCCAGAGCAAAGTTTTTTTTAAGGACTTAGATATATTTTAAATGCAAAAGAAGAAATACAAAAGCCTAGATGAACCCTTTCATGGAAATATCTGATATGGCAATCTCTATGTAGTTTGGATAATTTCAAGGAACAACAGAGTGGATGAGAAATATAAGAACACTTTAAGATCAATTTGGATAGAAAGCAAAATCAAAGCAAGCATTTACTAAAATTTCATAAAATTGTATTTTAGTATGATTCATCAATATTTGTAGTCCTCAGCTTCCCAACAAGCTGGCTTTCAAAAGTTTGTTTGTAAGCTGTTTTTCTGCATCTGAAAAGTCATTTCTCTTGTAAACAATGTTCTAAATTATCAGTTATTGGGCTTTGTGTTATGGACCCTTTTGAGAATATCCTAAAAGCTGTGGGCTGGCCTCCTAGGTAACTCAGTGATAAAGAATCTGCCTGCAGTGTAGGAGATGTGGGTTCAATCCCCGGGTCAGGAAGATCCTCTGGAGAAGGAAATGGCAACCCACTCCAGTATTCTTGCCTGGGAAATCCCATGGACAGAGGAGCCTAGTGGGCTACAGTCCATGGGGTCTCAAAGAGTTGGGCATGACCTAGCAACTAAACCAGCACCATTGAAAGCTGTGGACACACTTCCTAGAAAAATTCTCATATGCATGTGTATTCTAATTTTTCATACATGTTCAGTAATTTCTTGGATCTAATTAAGGGCTTCTTTTCTCAGGCACCAGGGTATCTCAAAAATCCATAACCAATGGATGAACTAAGTAGACTTTTGTGCTCTGGTCTGGAGATGGAGCCACTATTTCTAACAACTTATTAAACAATACACTTGTAATTATGTCTTTGGAGACTAGCACACCAGATTAGCATCCCTGGCAGCTGCAACAGTTAAGCTTCAAGGTAGCATGATAGCATGATTGTATTCTTAGCTCATCAGGGTGCAGGCCATAATTTTTGGTTGTACAGGGTTGAGCAGGAGGGGTGTATGTTTCAAGGGGCAGATATTGGCCTTACTTCTGAAGGACTCATTGTTCTTTGAGAAGGTCCTAGAGCATTTGTGCAGCAATTTAGTTATTTATAAAGAATGGTGCCTGAGGTCGGGGTCAAACTACTTACAATAAGCATGTTCTAAAACTCTTTTCTGCCACAGCAATCAGAGTGGAAAAAGAAATAAAAGGAATACAGATAGGAAAAGAAGAAGTAAAACTCTCACTGTTTGCAGATGACATGATCCTCTACATGGAAAACCCTAAAGATTCTACCAGAAAACTACTAGAGCTAATCAATGAATATAGTAAAGTTGCAGGATACAAAATTAACACACAGAAATCCCTTGCATTCCTATACACCAATAATGAGAAAACAGAAAGAAAAATTAAGGAAACAATACCATTCACCATTGCAACAAAAAGAATAAAATACTTAGGAATATTTCTACCTAAAGAAACAAAAGAGTTATATATAGAAAACTATAAAACACTGATGAAAGAAATCGAAGAGGACACAAATACATGGAGAAATATACCGTGTTCATGGATCGGAAGAATTAATATAGTGAAAATGAGTATACTACCCAAAGCAATCTATAGATTCAATGCAATCCCTATCAAGCTACCAATGATATTTTTCACAGAACTAGAACAAATCATTTCACAATTTGTATGGAAGTATAAGAAACCTCGAATAGCCAAAGCAATCTTGAGAAAGAAGAATGGAACTGGAGGAATCAACCTGCCTGACTTCAAGCTCTACTACAAAGCCACAGTCATCAAGACAGTGTGGTACTGGCACAAGGATAGAAATATAGATCAATGGAACAAAATAGAAAGCTCAGAGATAAAACCACGCACCTATGGGCAACTTATCTTCGACAAAGGAGGCAAGAGTATACAATGGAGAAAAGACAATCTCTTTAACAAGTGGTGCTGGGAAAACTGGTCAACCACTTGTAAAAGAATGAAACTAGAACACTTCCTAGCACCATACACAAAAATAAACTCAAAATGGATTAAAGATCTAAATGTAAGACCAGAAACTATAAAACTCCTAGAGGAAAACATTGGCAAAACACTCTCCGACATAAATCACAGCAGGATCCTCCATGACCCACCCCCCAGAATATTGGAAATAAAAGCAAAAATAAACAAATGGGACCTAATTAAAATTAAAAGCTTTTGCACAACAAAGGAAACTAGGAGCAAGGTGAAAAGACAGCCTTCAGAATGGGAGAAAATAATAGCAAATGAAGCAACAGACAATTAATCTCAAAAATATACAAGCAACTCCTGCCGCTGAATTCCAGAAAAATAAACGACCCAATCAAAAAATGGGCCAAAGAACTCAACAGACATTTCTCCAAAGAAGACATACAGATGGCTAACAAACACATGAAAAGATGCTCAACATCACTCATTATTAGAGAAATGCAAATCAAAACCACAATGAGGTACCATTACACACCAGTCAGAATGGCTGCTATCCAAAAGTCTACAAGCAATAAATGCTGGAGAGGGTGTGGAGAAAAGGGAACCCTCTTACACTGTTGGTGGGAATGCAAACTAGTACAGCCACTATGGAGAACAGTGTGGAGATTCCTTAAAAAACTGGGAATAGAACTGCCATATGACCCAGCAATCCCACTGCTAGGCATACACACCGAGGAAACCAGAATTGAAAGAGATGCGTGTACTCCAATGTTCATCGCAGCACTGTTTACAATAGCCAGGACATGGAAGCAACCTAGATGTCCATCGGCAGACGAATGGATAAGGAAGCTGTGGTACATATACACAATGGAATATTACTCAGCCATTAAAAAAAATACATTTGAATCGGGTTCTATTGAGATGGATGAAACTGGAGCCCATTATACAGAGTGAAGTGAGCCAGAAAGAAAAGCACCAATACAGTATACTAATGCATGTATATGGAATTTGAAAGATGGTAATGGTAACCCTATATGTGAGACAGAATAAGAGACACAGATGCATAGAACAGTCCTGTGGACTCTGAGGGAGAAGGTGAGGGTGGGACGTTCTGGGACAATAACATTGAAACATGTATATTGTCATATGTGAAGCGGAACACCATTCCATGTTCTATGCATGGGACGGATGCTCAGGGATGGAGCGTTGGGATGACCCAGAGGGATGGGAAGGGGAGGGAGGTGGGAGGAGGGTTCGGGAGGGGGAGCACATGTGAACCCATGGCTGATTCATGTCAATGTATGGCAAAAACTACTACAATATTGTAAAGTAATTAGCCCCCAACTAAAATAAATAAAATAAAAAAAAATAAAAAAATAAAACTCTTTTCTTAGAGTTCCCCAAGAGAAAAGAAGGATTGTGTCCATATAAAAAACTTGTACATGGATGTTCATAGAGGTTTTCTTTTTAATAGTCAAAAACTGCTTAGTAGTAATATATATATACTTACCCTATCCCAGCAGTCCAGTTCCTATGTGTTTACCTAAGAGAAATGAAGACTCATGTTCACACACAGATGTTTACATGAACATTTAAAGCAGCTCTGTTCATCATCTAAGCAAAAAAACAACCCAAATATCCTTCAACAGGTAATGGATAAACAAACTGTACATCCAAACAATGAAATACACACTTCCATTCAGTTCAGTCCTACAGTCTTGTCCAACTCTTTGTGACCCCGTGGACTGCAGCACACTAGGCCTCCCTGTCCATCACCAACTCCTGGAGTTTACTCAAACTCATGTTCATTGAGTCAGTGATGTCATCCAACCATCTCATCCTCTGTCGTCCCTTTCTCCTCCCATCTTCAATCTTTCCCAGCATCAGGATCTTTTCAAATGAGTCAGTTCTTTGGATCAGGTGGCCAAAGTATTGGAGTTTCAGCTTCAGCATCACACCTTCCAATGAATATTCAGGACTGATTTCCTTTAGGATGGACTGGTTGGATCTCCTTGCAGTCCAAGGGACTCTCAAGAGTCTTCTCCAAACCACAGTTCAAAAGCATCAATTCTTCAGTGCTCAGTTTTCTTTGTATTCCAACTCTCACATCCATACATGACTACTGGAAAAACCATAGCCTTGACTAGATGGACCTTTGTTGGCAAAGTAATGTCTCTGCTTTTTAATATGCTGTCTAGGTTTGTCGTAACTTTTCTTCCAAGGAGCAAACATCTTTTAATTTCATGGCTGCAATCACCATCTGCAGTGATTTTGGAGCCCACCAAAAAAAAGTCTGCCACTGTTTCCACTGTTTCCCCATCTCTTTGCCATGAAGTGATGGGCCCAGATGCCATGATCTTAGTTTTCTGAATGCTGAGTTTTAAGCCAACTTTGGAAATTCACTTTCATCAAGAGACTCTTCAGTTCCTCTTCACTTTATGCATAAGAGTGGTATCTGCATATCTGAGTTTATTGATATTTCTCCTGGAAATCTTGATTCCAGCTTGTGCTTCCTCCAGCCCAGTGTTTCTCATGATGTACTCTGCATATAAGTTAAATAAGCAGGGTGACCAATATACAGACTTGACGTACTTCTTTCCTGATTTGGAACCAGTCTGTTGTTCCATGTCCATTTCTAACTGTTGCTTCTTGACCTGCATACAGATTTCTCAGGAGGCAGGTCAGGTGGTCTGGTATTCATCTCTTTAAGAATTTTCCACAGTTTGTTGTGATCCACACAGTCAAAGGCTTTGGCATAGTCAATAAAGCAGATGTTTTTCTGGAACTCTCTTGCTTTTTCAATGATCCAGTGGATGTTGGCAATTTGATCTCTGGTTCCTCCGTCTTTTCTAAATCCAGCTTGAACATCTAGAAGTTCATTGTTCACGTACTGATGAAGCCTGGCTTGAGAGGATTTTGAGCATTACTTTGCTACCGTGTGAGATGAGTACAATTGTGTAGTAGTTTGAGCATTCTTTGACATTGCCTTTCCTTGGGATTGGGATGAAATCGGACCTTTTCCAATCCTGTGGCCACTGCTGCATTTTCCAATTTGCTGGCATATTGAGTTTGTCACTTTCACAGCATCATCTTTTAGGATTTGAAACAGCTCAACTGGAATTCCATCACCTCCACTAGGTTTGTTCGTAGTGATGCTTCCTAAGGCCCACTTGACTTCACATTCCAGGATGTCTGGCTTTAGGTCACACCCATCATGATTATCTGGGTCATGTCTTGCCACCTCTTCTTAATATATTCTGCTTCTGCTCAGTCGTATCTGACTCTGCAACGCCACAGACTGCAGCACGCCAGGCCTCCCTGTCCATCACCAACTCTCAGAGCTTACTCAAACTCCTGTCCATTGAGTCAGTGATGTCATCCAACCATCTCATCCTCTGTCATCCCCTTCTCCTCCTGCCTTCAATCTTTCCTAGCATCAGAGTCTCTTCAAATGAGTCAGCTCTTCACATCAGGTGGCCAAAGTATTGGAGTTTCAGCTTCAGCATCAGTCCTTCCAGTGAATATTCAGGACTGATTTCCTTTAGGATGGACTGGTTGGATCTCCTTGCAGTCTAAGGGACTCTCAAGAGTCTTCTCCAACACCACAGTTCAAAAGCATCAATTCTTCAGTGTTCAGCTTTCTTTATAGTCCAACTCTCACATCCATACATGACAACTGGAAAAACCACAGCCTTGACTAGACGGACCTTTGTCGGCAAGGTAATGTCTCTGCTTTTTAATATGCTGTCTAGGTTGGTCATAACTTTTCTTACAAGGAGCAAGGATCTTTTAATGTCATGGCTGTAGTCATCATCTGCGGTGATTTTGGAGACCCGAAAAATAAAGTCAACCACTGTATCCACTGTTTCCCCATCTCTTTGCCATGAAGTGGTGGGACCAGATGCCATGATCTTAGTTTTCTGAATGTTGAGTTTTAAGCCAGCTTTTTCAATCTCCTCTTTCACTTTCATTGAAAGGCTCTTTAGCTTTCTTCGCATTCTGCCATAAGGGTGGTATCATCTGCATATCTGAGGTTATTGACATTTCTCCTGGCAATCTTGATTCCATCTTGTGCTTCATCCAGCCCAGAATTTTGCATGATGTAATCTGTATATAAGTTAAATAAGCGGGGTGACAATATACAGCCTTGATGTACTCCTTTCCTGTTTTGGAATCATTCTATTGTTGCATGTCCAGTTCTAACTGTTGCTTCTTGACCTGCACATAGATTTCCAGGAGGCAGGTCAGGTGGTCTGATATTCCCATCTCTTGAAGAATTTTCCAGTTTGTTGTGATCCTCACAGACAAAGCACATCAGTAAGCAAACTAATAACAAGCAGAGGTAATAAGTAGTCACACTCTATCACTTTCTAATTCTTTTACTACATTTTGCTGTCATCATGTTCTTGAACTTATTTATGTCCACTGTGCCTGCTCAGAGAAAGTATCACATAATAGCACTGTTGCACCTCCATTTCCCACTCACCTTCATTGATGACACTCTGGTAGCTTGGAGCCAGCCATGGGAGGAGCACTAACACTATAGAAATTGACAGCTGCTACAAATGGATGTTTGGATTTCTGTGGGCTTTTTGGAGAACTGATTGTTGATATTTACCAGCACACCACTGCACACCTCCCTCTCAGGATGACCAGATGTACTTTCAGTGAAATGCTGGAGCTTTGAGCAATTATTTAAACCCTCAAGCATGTCTATCTTTGTCTTTAATGTGGTATTTTATGAATATAAATTAAAATTAACTTGTCCAGAGCTGATGACAAGGAAATGATTCTTGTCTATCGACATGCAAATGACCTCTGTCCAGGAGAGAGACAACCTTCCCATGTGTGGAAAGTTGGGGGTCCATTTGCAAGTTGACTACAATATTCCTGATCATAAATGTGTTTGTTCTTTGGATTTGCCTTTGAATGAATGTATTTTCTGGATCCCTTATTTAATTAATGATATAAATTATTTTTATATGTCTTTATTTTGCATTTACATGAGAATCCAGTTTTAGCTTTTTTTGAAAAATATCTTTACCAGCATATGGTTTTGTCTGCAGCACTTGACTGCCTTTAAAATCCCTTTTTATGAATATCTGTCTTTTTCCAGTAAGATTATTCACACTCAGGTTTCTCTGCTACCCAGTTTTCCCAACAGAGTTAAATACTCTGTACTTGGAATAATGTACTCATGGATAATACCACAGTGCAACCAAAGAGACTTTGCTGTTGTAGCTCTGAGGTGAAATTTCAGGAAATGCTAGTTCTGCAGGAGTGATAAGATGGGATTTTGTGCAAATAGCCAGCGTTATGCTTGAGGGAGCTCTGGGTATCTGTCTTTGATTCCAATAAAAGACACAGCAGGGAAGGGAGCCCTGCTTGATGTAATTGTATTTTGTGATAACTGCAAAGACGTCTTGATCAAGTTTCCCATAGTATCTCATGGGAAACAGTGCGTTAACAGTTGACTTGCTGGCTTCTTTCATTAACATAACATTAACTAAAAAGCAAGTGACCTTTTAAAAATTTCTTTTCTTTGGAATATTAACAAAGTTCTCATTCAGATACTACTTTCACCTCTCTATATTTTTTTTTAATCCTTGTAGTTAACATCCCTTAGATCAGACATTTGGGATTCTGACATTTGCTGCACCAAGAACTACTTACAAAATAACTTCCCCTTCTTTCGCTCTTTTATTTAACAGTTACGTGAACTGGTGTTTCACCATTTATTGGGATCAGTTCTCCAAACGTTAATCCTAAAAACAGCAGTCACACATCGGCATTTTTATTTACATTTTTCTTTCTTTTGGTCGCCAGTTACCTTATGTGTACTCATGTATATGTTTTTTGGTTGTTTGCTTTTTAACAATATTAAGAAAGTTGTAGTTTATGTGGAGACGCTTGATAACTGGCACGTTATCAAACTGAACATGGAATCCCAAACGTTTGTTGCTGATGATACATACTTTACTTAATTTCTCTTGCAAATATACTTTTTATTTAATATTTCACTCTGCTCCCTAGAGAAGCCAGACTACATACCACAATTTTTATTAATATAGTCTCACAAAAAAGCCCCAAAATGTATCTTCTTGGCCTATAGCAATATTATATTAGATATTGTGATTTTCAAAATTGTATCATCTGGTAGTCCAAAGAAGGAATAATAGTATTTGTTCTGTTAGAATTGCTTTGGGAGTTTATAGGCGGGGCCACTGTAGTCAATTTTTAGATAAAAGAGTTAATCTGTTTTCATTCAATTTAGATAAAATTCCCTTCTAAAATATATGTCATGAAACTTAGTGCCAACTTTTCAAAGAAAATCCAATTTATTAAACACCCTTGTAGTCATAACTGATGAGTAATTGTTACTCTGAAATGAATAATCAGATGAGTTTTAGTGTTACCTTATTAGTATTACCAAGGAGACTCTACTGAGATGATTAATAGCTACTTGTTTCATGCATTTCTACCGTTCCTAGGAGACCAAGTTCTTGGAGTATAGGTGAAACTGTATTCAAATTCTGTCCTTAGATTTTTGGCGTTAGGCTACTTAAACTTTCTCATCTCTCTGTTTCTTCATCTAGTAAAATAGGAATGATATCTACCTCTCAGGCTTTTGTTTTTGCTGTTATTTGTATGTTTTTGTTTGGAGTTTCTTTTGAGACTGAAGATAATATTTATGAGGCTGTAACACAGAATCTGGAAAAGTTATAATAATTATTATAAAAGTTTAATGTTCTTATAGTTTTATGGGATTTGAGGCATCAGTGGATTTTCCATGTTACAAAATTAAAAACAGAGGTATACATTTTAGTATATTCTGCCCCCAAGAGAGAACAAATCCATAAAACTTATTCCTATTTGGAAGAAGGGTGTAGAATAATAAATAAGTCTAGGTCGTGACTAAATTACCTTGGGATCCTAGGGAAATTTGCTCAAGAGAGGCTCCAAGCTAGATTGGATTTCTTGGTAAAGATTTAGTACTCACAGCTCCCAAGGACTCCCAAAGTCCTTCCTAACCTCTATGAGGCCAATTAAAGAAGCATTTGTGAGAGTTAATCCTTTTTAAAACAGAAGTCTGTTTAAAGGCATGAAGCAGACAGAAATGAGATTGTAGCACAGTCCTTTCTCACCTGCCTTTCCAGGTCCTTACCCTGGAGGCAGGAACCTCTCTATAGATGCAGTTGCTATTCTTGATATAGGGGTATAGGGACAATAATGTATTGGAATGAGCAATTATCAGAGATTTTAGCCACTTGGTTGTGCCAGGCCCCAAAATTACAGGTTCATTTGTTATTGTTGTTTGATTGCTAAGTCATATCTGACTCTTTGCAACCCTATGGACTATAGCCCATGGGATTTCCCAGGCAAGAAGACTGGAGTGGCTTGCCTTTTCTTTCTCCAGGGGATCTTCCCAACCCAGAAATCAAACCTGTTTCTCCTGCATTGGCAGGTGGATTCTGGAAGGCACCAAAAAGCAAGATCTGAATTCTACTAGAATCCTGAGATAAGTAGAAAACTGTGGTTGCAAAGGCTGCAGGAGGGAGCTTTATGCATGGCTCAGTCTGGCCAGTTTTCAACTCCTGACAGATGTGGTGATGGGTGACACCTACAGCTATGTAAATTTGTAAACGCTTTATCTCTCTCTCTCTTTTTTTTTTTTTACATTTTCAGAGACATCCCTTTGTTATATGTTCACCTGGCACAAGAGCTTCAGACCTTTGTTATATTCATCTAGAAAGAGAAATTAGAACTTTGCAGAGCACCAAATTGCATGGTTGGCTAAGACTTTATTAACATTCCTCAGTCCATGCTTATATCCAAGATAGCTTATTATTTCAATTAATAAAAAGACAAAAATAGCAATCAATATAAGCAATGGCACATTTATGGGAAGTGAGCATTTCAAAGATCAGTATAAGACTAATCATGTACTTTAATCTTATATTAAAAATAGTCATCGATTCAAAGATAAAAGTGTAAGATTCTACTATTGAGTTGTTTATGTAAATAACTACCTTTCATATGCAAATCCTAAGACATTCTCATTTTCCCGAAAGAAAAGCTAAAGTAACTTAGAGATGAATACAGTTGCTATCTGGTTCCTGCACTGGAGGCTGAACAGCACCTAACTGACTTCATTTGTCCAGTCATCGTTTGAACACAAATTTAACTGAGGAGCCAACACCTTGGATACTTTGCTTGTAGGAGTTTTCAGCCCTCAATGTGCATACAGGTTGATGGGGAAGAAGGAAAAAGCCGGAATCAGTGTGATAGCTGTAGGAGGGTTAACCCTGGTACAGAGCCTAACACCTTTAGTCCACGGGGTGGCACATGTCAGCTGTTTGGTATGGTAAGTGGAGAGGCAGATGGGTGTTCACTTTGGCTGGTACAGCCTAGCAGCTGAAAGCTGGACAGGAGACCAGTTCCCAAGCTCCAAATGAAGTGACAAGCAATTAAGCACAAGAGACTATCAAGAAGAGAGGTGGGTTACTGGCGGAAGTCAACAACAAAGAAATCCAGCTGGGTGGGCTGGGCTAACTTGGTTGCTCCAGAGAAGTGGAGAAAGAAGAGAGGATTCTGGGCTCTGGAAACCTTGAGAACACGGAGATCGTTCTGGACACATAAGAAACGGGTTTGGAGCAGCAAGACGAGTTCTGAAGCCTACCATGTGGTAGATTTGATTCTGCTGAGCAAGACCCCATTATGCTAAAACAGAACTCTAGCTCAGGTAAACCTGAACTTACAGGGAAGAACTTTAAGGCAGAGTCAAAGGAGTTTAATAGCATGAAGTCAGGATGTTTTTGTTTTTAAACAATTTCGGTGTCTGACAGTTAGGTGGTCAAGTGTTGATCTTATTTTGCTTTCAATCAACTGAGAGAATTTGTCTACCAGACTTCCAGACAGTCCTTTTTTTGTAAAATTTTTGTTGCATTTCACAAGTATAAAAATTACTGACTGTAGGAAACCAGTATCCAACCAATCCCTGTATGTCTTCTCTTGCTTATGTCTCTATAAATAAAAGGCTTCCCAGGTGGTGCTAATGGTAAAGAATTCACCTGCCAATGCAGGAAAAACAAGAGACACAGGTTCTATCCCTGGGTTGGGATCCCCTGGAATAGAAAATAGCAACCCATTCCAGTATTCTTGTCTGGAAAATCCCGTGAACAGAGGGGCCTAGCAGGCTACAGTCCGTGGGTTGCAAAGAGTTGGACATGACTGAGCACACATGTTCTATGTATAAAAATCATTCTAATGAGAGAATCATTTTTTGCCTTCTGGGGAGAAGTTCTGATTCAGAGGCCATCTGAAAGAAATCCCAAATTATTCATTTTTAATGGTCACATTTGCTTTGATGTTAAGTGCTTTGCTAGGAATCATCAGTTCTTTCCACCAGGATTATGATTTTTAGAGGCAAAAATCATAGTTTTCTTAAAATTTGTAAAATTTTTAAGGAGAACATTTTATTAGCTTTGTTTTCACCTTCTGGCCAATGAAATTGCTAATGCTTTGCTCATCTTAAAGCTAAGAGGATGTTGATATTTGTTGAAGCAGATATGTAGATATATAGAGAAGATTTTCTGTGGATGAGCCATCTAAGAAGACAAAAATTGCAGATAGAAATCATGTAGAGTACAGTTATCCTTCATTTTACATGTAGATAGATAGACCTGAATATTCATTGGAAGGACTGATGCTGAAGCTGAAACTCGAATAATTTGGCCACCTGATGTGAAGAACTGACCTATTTGAAAAGATCCTGATCCTGGAAAAGATTGAAGGTGGGAGGAGAAGGGGATGACAGAGGATGAGATGGTTGGATAGCATCACCAACCCAGTGAACATGAATTTCAGTAAACTCCGGAAGTTGGTGATGGACAGGGAGGCCTGGAGTGCTGCAGTCCATGGGATCTCAAAGAGTCGGACACGACTGAGCAACTGAACTGAACTGAAGATAGAAATAATAGTATGGACTTATTGTACAATAAATATTTACTCCTCTTCCAGTGTGGTATAGTATCTTCCAGTTCCCGTTGACATGGAGCTCAGTTATGGACTTTTGCCAATGGAATGTAGGCAGAAGTAATAAGGTCTAAGTTCTGACCTAAGAGGCATTATGTTCTTTCATTCATCTCTCTTGCATTTCTGCTTTTTGTCTCAGACACCTGCTGTACCATAAGGGATGAGAAATTACAGAGCAGACTTAGACCCAAGCCATAGATTAAACCAAGCCAATCCCAGCCTCAATGAGCTGAATTCCAGGTAAGCCTGTGTGTGCATGCATGCTAAGTCACTTCATTTATGTCCAGCTCTGCAACCCTATGGACTGTAGCCCGTTAGGCTCCTCTGTCCATGGGATTCTCCCGGCAAGAATACTGGAGTGGGTTGCCATGCCCTCTTCCAGGGGATCTTCCTGACCCAGTGATCAAACTCCCGTCTCTTGTGTCTCCTGCATTGGCAGGCAGGTTCTTTACCACTAGCACCACTTGGGAAGCCCCAGGTAAGCCCTAACTCACCATACACATGAGGGCAAGAACTAATTGTATTGATTTTGCCTCCAAGTTGTGGAGTAGTTTAACAGCATTGCTGTAGAAATAGCTTACTGATTATGTATTACATATTATTAGCATAGCTTATTCTCTGTATATGTTATGTATAAATTTGTATTTCATTTAATTAATAAAATAAAAAAATAATTTATTTGTATAATCTGAAGAACTGAAGTTGTAAAATTATCAGTTTGGCACACACCATAATAGTAATTGACAAGTATTGTAAAAAGGCAATTGCTTATACTCAGATAGCAAGTATTTTATTCAAAGCAAAGTTTTCAGGTCTATGAGTGTAACATCAGGAAGAAATGAAGTTCCAGCCAGAAAAGAGGGTGATAAAGATTTAGAAAGGCAGATGAAAGATATATAAAGATATGTCTGTAGGAGATGAGTCAGCATACCTTGAGGTAGGGTTGATTACAAAGTCCAGTGCTTAATAAGTCAAAATTCAATCTTAATCTCTTCATCTTCAAAATTTTCTACTTACTCTAAACTCAAAGAATTTTATAGCCATAAAGGATCTTGGGAATCATTAGAAACATTTTAGTTCAGTCAATCATCTTAGAAATAAGGAAACTGAAGACAAAATAAGAAATCACACCATATTAAATGAGAAAAAAAATTGCAATCTTGACTAATTAATTATAAATCCATAAGTAAATCTTCTGATTAAAAATATAATCTTTCTACTATATCACACCATCTCATTATCAATTTGTATGAAAGTATTTTTTGTTGACAGGTTTTTTGTCTTCTGTTTATTTGGGACTGTTCTTTTGTAGTTAGAGTATTTTGTTATATAATTAAGATAAAGTAGCTATAAGATAGTTTTTATACAGATTTACAATGAAATTATATACAATGCTTTACATACCATTTAAATCAATGGTCCTTAATTTTCACTAAATATGAGAATCCCCCAGACAGCTTTATAAAATACTGGTACTTGGTCTCACCCATTAAGATTTTGATTTAAATTGCCTGGGGAGTAGTCTAGGAACTGAGATTGCTAAAAACTGCTGTAAAGAACTATAAACAGATTTTTTTTCATTTTTTCTTCTTAGGTTTTATTCTTATATAAATGAATACCTATCATATTAAATAGAAACACTAAATGCTATAAATTTCCCTCTACAGCACTTTAGCTACACCCCATGATTATGACATGTAGAATATTCATTTTAAAAAAGTTTTTTAACTAAGTACTATTTATTAAGGAAAAAAACTTTACTTTTCATTGATTTATAACTGTAGTGGGCAAACCAAAATTGCCTTTGCACTTAAAATGTCTCCCTTTGCTGCAAACTAGACATATTAAGTAAACACAATTTGTATATGATATAAAATATAATATAAATAATTCACATATAAAATTTATGTGAAAATAATTATTACACAACACTATTCTGAGAACTAAATTCCATCGGTCTTTATTTTGGGCAGAAGTTTGACTCTCACAAGTACATCTGTTCTTAAAATAATGAATGAGATTCCTTGTGAAAAGAGAGAGTTTTAGAGTCCCAAGTTTCTTTGAATGTTTCTTGCATTCCAACAGTTGATTCATTTGAAATTTGAATCAACCTTAAAAGAACTCATATCTGATTTCAGAATATGAAGGTGGACAAAAATAAACTCCAGCCTGTGGAGAAAGTTTCTTAAATGCTTCCCAGAAGCACAGATAATGATGGACCTCATTTTGGAGGGGGAGGTAGAGAACTGAACCTGTTTGCACATGGCGTCTGAGTATGGGGGGACGTGAAGGGTTCTACTGTTAGACCCTTAGTGAGAGACAGTAAGGATGTAAGCTTCCAGCCATTGTGGTGTTCGAAAAACCTTCTTGTAATCTGAAGCCTTCTTCTCCTAAGTCATTTTCTGGTAACTGGATCATTCTCATAATTTTAGCGATCATCTTTTTCTGTCTTGAGGGTCTGGACTTTTCTTTCTCTACTTCTTTTACTAGAGAAGTCATTTCCTCCTTTGAGATTGAGTTGGTTCTCTTCAACTTTCCATATGTGTCAGCCAGCCTCTGGATTTTTGAAGACACTTTCTCTAGGCTGAAATCTTCTAAATATGACTTAGCATTTAAATATTCCTTTTTAACAGAACTAAACATGCCAAAAAATTGATGCTTCACCTGAATCAGTGCAGCCAGTGTTTGTGCAGCTCAAAATTTCCTTTCCCATAAAATCAGTCTCTAACCTAATGCATAAGTCTGAACAAATACAAGAGACCCACCAAAAAGCCAATGACAGAAACACACACTGACTCCCATTGGGGACTACTGTGGACAAGGTCTGGTCTCATGTCATCTGGCAGCAGCTCTGCTACAACTTCTCGTGATTTGCCCAGAATCAGCTGAAAGCCAAGTTCCATAATGGCTCACACTCCCTCTGTGCACTGAAGTCCGCCACAGAGTTCCACAGGGTTGTCGTGGTTCCCACAGTCTACAATAACTGCCAAGAACCCTGCAGTGTTCCACCTGGAACCCAATCACATCTGGCAGATTAAGCTGTCTGCCAGGAGAACTGGACAAAGTGAAAGATGAATATAATTTTTTGCCAT
The DNA here is from genome assembly GCA_024291935.2 of Okapia johnstoni. NCBI lineage: Eukaryota > Metazoa > Chordata > Mammalia > Artiodactyla > Giraffidae > Okapia > Okapia johnstoni. The sequence goes on from CM044320.1 coordinate 61,217,324, forward strand.
AGTGGCCTCTCTTTCTCTATTTAATTTTTTCAATTATGAAAATTTTTATTAAAGTCAATTTTCTACTATGAAATTTACATCTAAAATGTACAATTTGATGACCTTTGACAGATTGCACTTGTAAAACCAACACTCCAAATCCAAATTAGAATATGTTCATCACTCTAGAAATTTCTTGTGCCTCCTTCCCTTCCCTGTGCTTCATTCTCCCTCCCCAGAAGCAACTGTGACTTCTATCACCATATAATGTTGAACATTCTTAGACTTCCCATAAATGATATCATGTAGAATGCAATCTTTTGTGTCTGATTTCTTTCACTCAATACAGTGCTTTTGAAGTTTATCTCTGTCATTGAGTGGAACAGTGGTTCATTCATTTTAGTTTCCTAGTATGTGATTGTATATTCAATATTTTTTTAATTTTCCTATTAATGATTCCATGTACGTATAGTCCATGGGGTCACAAGAGTTGTACACGACTGAGCAACTTTCACTTTTCACTTTAAGTTTCCATTTGTCCTAGGAAAATACCTAGGAATGGAGATAGATGTTTGTGTAAGAAACTGCTAGTTTTTCAAATTGGTTGTACCATTATACACTATTATCTATAGTACATGAGGCTTACATTTGCTCTGCATCCTCACCAACCACTTTTTGCAGGTCTCTTTTGAAATGTTTTCCATTTCTAATATGTGTGAAAGGGTCCAAGTGTTTTTAATTTGCCCTTATGTGCCTACTGGTCATCATATAAATTCTTGTATAAAAGACATCTTTGCAATGTTTTTTAAAAAAATATTTAATGTATTTGTCTTATTCTCATTGATTTACAGAAGTTCTTTATACATCCCAGTCCTAACGGACTGTGTCAGATATATGAAGTGAAAATGTATACTTCCAACCCATGGCTTGCAGCTTCATTTTCTAAATGGTCTTTTGATATATGGGAGGTTTTAACTTCAGTGAAATCCAGTTGAACACTGTTTCCCTTTAATGGTTAGTGCCTCTGTGTCCTCTCTTAGAAATCCTTATCTACCTTCAAGGTCATGAAAGTGTTCCCCTACCTTTTTCTTCTGGATGTTTTATAATTTTAATTTTTGCATTTCATTTTGAATTGATTTTTGTGTTGTGTAATATAGGAGTCAAGGCTTATTGACTCTCTTCTCTCTTGATTATGAGCCACATTTTCCTACTTATTTGCATGTCCAGGAATTTTTTGTAATACACTGGATGTTGTGGTGATACATTGTAGAGAATCTGGATTGATTGTTGTCCTTTAATCAGTGTCATGATGAGTTATCATGTTAAGTCAGTTCTTTTGACCAGACTTGTATTTTATTTGTTTTCTTGTTAGTATATGTGTACATATTTTACTTTTTGTCTTTGGTCCTAGGGGATGGCCCTTACTCTTCAAATGTGAACTTCCTGGGGTCTCAATAGAATGTCAGACGTGTTCCATCTCTTATCAGCCCACGCACCAAGCCGCCACCCACATGACCCAGCTCTGGTTTCTCTCTTATGTCTCTCTCATGACTGAGTTAATGCAGAACCTGGCCATACTAATTTCTGGAAACAGATAATGCAAACATAGGAATTCACAAAACTCAGTGGAACCTAAGTGGTGATGAAATTAAAGACCCAAATATTCTTATCTAATTCCATTGGTAAATCACTTGAAATACCCTTAGCTTTTTCTTAATATGGGATCCTGGGATGATTTATCTCCTTTCATTAAAAAAACACACACACTAATCCTTAATTTAGACACTTAAAAATAATGTAACATTCCTCACAGATTAAGATATTACTTCCATATCTTTACTATTTTATGCAAAAACCTTATTTTTATCAATTAATATGTAATTTACAAGAGCACCATTGGTGAAATTCAGCTTATGGCTTTTAGCTCTGCGATGGCCATCTCCAGTGCCTCGTGGGGTTTTGCCCTAAAATGTATGTGGCCCCACCCTTGGACCAGTACCTGCAGGAAACTTCAAGGTGGACTTCAGCCCCCACTCCCCAGCCTACCGTACACTTTCCCTCTCTTGTACTTTGTCCCATAAACTCCAAGAGCCTCTGCAGCCCATTTCTGCCTCTTAAGCTCAAGGTGACCACAGTGCTCAGCCTGGGCTCCACTCCGGTGTTCCTGTCTCTGCAGAGTGCCCCCACCTGAGAGCGAGGCCATACTTGGTGTGCTTCCACTCTCAAGGACCTTAGTCTGGGACTAGAACTGGCAACGGTCATGGCATATGTTTTGTCTAATTTTGTATTTGTGAATTATAGGTGCAATTATGAGTTCTTGTATTATCAGGCCACCCAGGATGACTGTTGGATTGCTCTCTGTACATCTTCTGCTGGACTGGTCCCTACTTCACCTACACCATACACACATGACTAACCTTCTCCCTTCTTTATTGAGCCTAATAAGTAAATACCTACATATTTGCCCTTCCCTCTGCCCCCAGTTAGTAATTGTGCTAACCTTTAGATCAGAATGGCTCACCTTTGACCATTTAATGACAAGAAAACCTCTGCCCCTTGAAGGTACTTAGCTGGATGAGCTAAGAGTGCTGTGCTCTCTGATGCTTTCCATGGTAACCGATGAACCAATCTGTTGTCAATAAGTCAATACTCCCTACAACCGATAGTCTCCCTGTCCACCCTCTCACCCCCAACCCTGGTCAAGCGCCAAGACTGCTGCTGCCTTGTCTTGTCTGCCATCTAATGTCCATAATAGAGTGAGCATCTAATGTTTCAGGACCCATTTGCTTTAGATGTGCTGTGCCTAGTCCCTCAGTCATGTCCGACTCTTTGCAACCCCATGGACCATAGTCCACCAGATTCCTCTGGCCATGGAGATTCTCCAGGCAAGAATATTGGATTGGGTTGCCATGCCCTCCTCCAGGGGACCTTCCCAACCCAGGGATCAAACCCAGATCTCCCGTATTGCAAGCGGATTCTTTACCATCTGATCCACCAAGGAAGCCCAGATCTCTCGTCTATTAAACCATTTGCTAACTCTGGGTTCTTCAGCCTTTTGAGGCTATGCATGTACAGAACTTACAGGCCCGTGGGATGCAGCCCAACAGTCCCCCACCCCTAAATTCATATGCTGAAGACCTAAACCCCAGCACCACAGAATGTAACTTCATTTTAAAATAAGGTTGTAGCAGATGTAATTAAAGATGTCACACTGAAGTAGGGTGTCTAATGTCCTTTAAAAAAGGAAACCTGGAGGTGGACAGGCACACAGGGAGAAAGACATATGAAGATAAAGGCAGAGATCTACAAGCCAATAAATGCCAGAGACTGCCAGGAAACTATGAGAAGGCATCAAGGGAGGCCTGGAACAGGTCTTTATGTTACAGCCCTCAGAAGGAACCAGCCCTGACAACACCTTGGACCTTGGACATCTAGCCTCCAGACTGTGAGACAACAGTTTCTATTGTTTAAACCACCCAGACTGTGGTACTTTATGATGACAGACCTGGCAACTAATACACTGTTGTAGGAGACTAAGTCTGGCACCAGTAAGTCTGCCCTCGGTGAAATTTCTGGACTGCTTGTGGGCCGCTTCCTCCAGGGCACTCTGGGTGGGGTCCTGCACCCACTCCCCCAGCTTCAGCTCTGCTTTCAGGCTCTGGAGCTCCTGCAACAGCTTCTGGTCATCATGGGAGATTTTTAAATATACCAGAGCCCCATTTCAAAGAAATTCTGCCTTAATTGGTCTGGTATGAGACCTGAGAGTCCATATCTTTTTAATGTTTCCCAGGTGATTTTAATGTGCAGTCAGGGTGGAAAACCCCAACTTTAATCCTTTCAGCACAAGTCAGCTGCTGGATTTCGTTGCAAGCTGGCTTTGTTTTAGGTTTAGACATGTACCTATTTTCACAGCAGGTGAAATATATTTATTAATACTGTTTAAAATAATGTATTGGCTTTAAAAGATAAAGTGGTACAAAATTATTTCATTTATTTAAAGGAAGAAGTTAAACACAAGATAGGTGACAAATATTGAGTTTTTCCCATGTTCTAGGCATTGATCTTGACATAAGTAAGTAAGTGTTAGTAGCTCAGTCATGTCCAACTCTTTGCAACCCAGTGGACTGTAGCCCACCAGGCTCCTCTGTCCATGGAATTCTCCAGGCAAGAACACTGAAGTGGCTTGCCATTCCTTTCTCCAGGGAATCTTCCGGACCCAGGGATCGAACCTGGGTCTTCTGCATTGCAGGCAGATTCTTTACCATCTGAGTCACCAGGCAGATGCAGTAATAAGCTAGGCAGCTATGAGCCTCAGAAAGCTTAAAGTATAGGGGTGGAGGCAAACAATAAACAGAAAAACAAATAATAAAGCTAATTTATATATAAAATAAATAGGAAAGAGTAGCTGGAGCACAGAGAGGAAACTTTAAAAAGAAGATCAGGGATTGTATCTTGGAGGAGGTGGCATTTACACTTGGACCTGAATGCAGAGAAAGAATCAGCTTTAACAGGATCTGGGACACCACATTCCTAGCAAAGGCGTAGCATGTGGAAAGGTCCTGAGGAGAGAACAGACATAGCTTATTCAGGAATCAGAAAGGGGGACTTTCTTGGTGGGCCAGTGGCTAAGACTTCATGCTTCCAGTTCAGGGGGCCCAAGTTCAATCCTTGATCGGGGAGCTAGATCCCACATGCTACTACTAAGAGCTCGCATGCTGCAATGAAGATCGAAGATCCCACATGCCACAACCAAGACCTGGGGCAGTCAAATAAAAGATAATTTTTTTAAAAAAGACATTTTAAGAAAAGAATCAGCAAGAAGGCTGGTATGACTGCAACATACCAAAACAAGAGCTTTATAATTCACATTTTTAATCCATATCAGGTGAAGATTTATAAGCCAGTGTGGTATGCAAAATGGTCCCACAAAGATGTCCACACCCTATAATCTGAAACCCTTGAATATGGCAAAAAGGACTTTGCAGCTGTAATCAAGTTTACAGGCCTAATGAGAGAGTATTCTCCATGATCCAGGTGGATCCAATATAATCACATAAGCCTCTAAAAATAGAACTTTTTATTCCCAGCTGGTGTTAAGTGAAGCGTGAAGCAGAAGGGAAATCAGAGAGACTGAAAGCCAGCTGAGGTGAGCAGCGTGGTAAAGAGCACTGGCAGCCACAACATAAAAGAGGCTCCCAGCTGACAACCAGGAAAGAAATGGGGACCTCACTCTCAGCCTCGAGGAGTGAGAGTCTATCCCCAACCTGAGTGAGCCGGGAAGTGACTTCTCCCCCAAGACTCCAGATAAGAGCCCAGGCTAACCACCATCTTGATTTCGCCTTGTGCAACCTGGAGCCAAGGAGTCAGACCCAAAGGACTTCTGACTTACAGAAGTGAGAGGTAATGAATGTGTGTGCATTGTATTAAACAGCTAAGTTTGTGGTTCTTTCCTGTGGCAGCAATAGAAAACCATTACAGCCAGACATCAAGCTGCTGTTTGTTTCGTTTGTTTGGGGTTAACTGAGTCAGCTATTCATCTGTTTTAATCACTATGCAACTGATTTACCTACAGGTTGAATATGTCAAATATTGAACCAAAATGGTCTTTCTTCAGCAACACTACTGTAGACATAAAAGTGATCCAGTTATTTTGCTCCCTTAGACCAGTTTTTGCCTATATTTGTAACTGGCAGTTTTTATAATCTCTGCTTTAATTTTTCTTGACTGGCGTCATAAAATAGCATTGCATGATTGTTGGGAGGGGGTATACCACGTAGAACATGTTTTCTTGTGAAAAACAATTTTGAAAAGTCAGTTTGTCAAAGGTGGGCCTAATGTTTATTGAAGAGCTCTCAACTTCTTAGGAGAAATACGCTTTTTTCTCCACAGGCAAATTCAGTTCTCTGACAAATTATCTTGTATTTTTTTTTTCTCTCTTAAGTCTTTGGTCATAACTTTGGTGAAGCAAACTTAAGAATCCTGCCTGGTCCCTTAATAAATTTAGGCTGATTCAAGCTCTGTGAGAGTAGGATACTACAGATAATTAAGAAAGCCAGCAAAGTTATATTTCCGTGGAGAATAATGTGATTGGCTTTATATTTAGATACAAAAAGGGGGAGGAGATATTGAAAAGCAGCTTTGCTTTCCAGGTGGTGCTTTTCACATCACAATCCAAGAGGAGCATTAGCAAGCCAGCAGGGACAGTCAGGGTTCCAGCAACATAAAAACAAGTGTGATGCCAGGACTGGACTATTCTCATATTCAAAGAACCCACAGTGAGATTCCTCGAAGTAAATCCTATTTTAGCCTTCAGAAAGCCACTGATGCAGTCAGCTTCAGGGTATGGGGATGTTTGGAGAACAATAGGTTATTTTCTTAAGCTGAAACTCCCCAATAGCCTTGAGTTCCTAATGTGATGCTAGGCTGTAGGAGGCTATCTGAGGTGTTTAAGAAGAAATTTAAAGGCTCATGTGTTGTATTCTTTTGTTCAATAAATATTAAGCACCTACTATGTGCCAGGCACTTCTGTAGCCTTTGGGGATAATGATGAGCAAAACAAAACCCTCATCATTAGAAAACTTACAAATAAATCCATTCATAAATACAAAAGATAATTTCAGTGGCAATAGGTGCTATGAGGAAAAAATGGAGAAAGGTACTGGGCCAGAGAGTGAATGCAACGGGCTTGGATCACTGTTTGCTGAGTGACGTTCTCTCAGAAAGTGACATTTAACAAAGACCTGCATGATGAAGAGGAGAAATTCAAATATAGAGCTTGGGCAGAGCTTGCCAAGTAGACATACCCACAGGTGCAAATGCCGTAAGATTACAATGAGCTTGGCATTTTCAAAGGACAGGAGTTGTGCTCGTGTATGGGTAATGGCAGGGAGCCTAAGAATTTAGTATTTGAGACTGAAAAGGAAACTGGGAACTAGATTATCTGAAACTTGTGGTTCTTCATTAAAAAGTTTCTTTTATTCTGAATGTCATAGGAAGTCATAGAGGGATATTAAATAAGGAGATTTAAAATCCGATTATCTTTTGTAAAAGATCTTTCTAACCGTTGTTTGGAGAATAGGTTGTAGAAAGATTGTCAGAAAACAATTGTAAGGAAGTAGAATGTTACAGTAATTCCAGTAAGAGATTATAGGGTCTTGGACAAGGGTGACTGTGTTAGAACTAATATTAATATTGTGTGCTGCTTTGACATCTGCTAAAATCATAAGGGCATCAAATTGCCTAACCACAAGGTGCCCCTCCCTCTGCCCCATGGATAAAGCCCCCTAGCCAAACAACCCTCTTTATCAAGCAGACTGGGTGCAGTTCCTGCTGATCCTTGAGTAGCAAGTTTTGGTTCTTCAGCAGCAATCAGGATTGTTCAAACAGGACAACCACATCCTCTTGCAGGAACCAGAGGATACCTCATTATCTTGCTACTGCAAAGCTTGTCTCTCTCAGCTTCTGCTTGTTCATGCTCTTCCCGAGTACTCTTTGGCCCTTGCATAGTGTATGTACGGCCCTGGGCTGTATGTATCAATATATGTGATTAACAAACTGCTGTCAGTTTCCTCTGTCCAGCTGGGTGTGTTTGGCCATCCCCATAATCAAAGGCTGGAAATCCTTCCCTCACCAATGAAATAAAGTGGGAGCGAATAAACAGTGATAACACTGCAGGTAGTGAAAAGTGCAGGTAATGAAAATTCATCATACGAACTTTGGATGTTAACTAATAAGATTAACAGATGGGTTTGGATATGACTCTTAGGGATTTTTTCCAGCTTTATTAAGATATAATTGACATATAACATTGTATACATTTAAGATGTACGATATGATGATTTGATACATATGTATTTTGTGAAATGCTTACCAAAATAAGGTTAGTTAACATATGCTTCACCTCATGTAGTTACCATTTTGTTTTTGTTGTTGTGGAGAGAATATTAAAGCTCCACTCAAAAAATAACTTTCAAGTATTGGGTGACCAAAAAGTTCATTTGGGTTTTGCTGTAACATATAGTGGAGAAAGCCAAGCAAACTTCTTGGCCAACCCAATATATAGTGCAGTATTGTTAACTACAGACTCCATGATCTATACTAGATCCCCAGAACTTATTAATCTTACAGATGAAAGTTTGTGCCCTTTGACCAGCATCTCCCTATTTACCCCATCTCTCAGCTCCTGACAGCCAGCATCCTACTCTCTGTTTCTATGAGTTGATGCTTTTAGATTCCGTATATACATGACATCATATAGTATTTGTCTTTCTCTGTCGGACTTATTTTATTAGCATCATGCCTTCCAGGTTCGTCTATGTTGTCACAAATGGCAGAATTTTCCTTCTGTAAAAGGAAGGATGATAGGCAAAGGTTATTTTCATGTTTTGACTATTACAAATAATGCTGCAGTAAACGTGAGGGTGTAGCTATCTCTTCTATAAAGTGGTATTGTTTTCTTTTTTTTTTAATAAATTTATTTATTTTAGTTGGGGGCTAATTACTTTACATTATTGTAGTGGTTTTTGCCATACAATGACATGAATCAGCCATGGGTTTACATGTGTTGCCCATCCTGAACCCCCCTCCCACCTCCCTCCCCATCCCATCCCTCTGGGTCATCCCATTGCCCCAGCCCTGAGCATTTGTCTCATGCATCGAACCTGGAATGGTGTTCTGTTTCACATATGATAATATACATGTTTCAATGCTATTCTCTCAGAACGTCCCACCCTCACCTTCTCCCTCAGAGTCCATAAGACTGTTCTATGCATCTGTGTCTCTTATTCTGTCTCGCATATAGGGGTATTGTTTTCTTTGGATGTATTCCCCAAAGTGTAATTGATCATATGGTTGTTCCTTATAGAATCACATGGCAGATCCTTGCCAACATTGTCATCTAATCTTTCTGACGACAGCCACAATGATAGGCATGAAGTGATATCTCATTGTGGTTTTGATTTGCATTTCCCCTCCAATAAGTGATGTTGAGCACCTTTTCATGTAACATGACCATTTGTAAGTCTTCTTTGGACAAATGTCTGTTTATATCCTTTTTCCATTTTTAATTGGTAATGTGTTTTGCTATTGAGTTGCATGAGTTCTTTTTATATCTTGGATATTAACCCCTTACCAGATATTTGGTTTGCAAATATTTTCCCATTTCATAGATTGTCATTAAATTGTATATCTGTATTCTCTTGTAACTCTCTGATCATATTTAAAACAATTATTTGTGGCTGATTCATGTTGATGTTTGTCAGAAAACAACAAAATTCTGTAAAGCAATTATCCTTCAACTAAAAAATACTTTTAAAAAAAGTGGAATCCAAAAGTGGAATCATATTGCACATACTGTAGTGTAGCCTTCTGCTTTTGCCTGGCATATTATGAACACATTCCATGTCCTTACATGGAAATCTACTTCATTTCATAATGCTTTGAATACATGGAGTAAATACTCCATAGATTGAATGTACCAAAATTTAGTTTCCAATTTTTAGCTATCAGAATCACAAGCAGTGTTGCATGGTAAATTTATATATCAATACATAATAGTGCAAGTATTTCTATAGGACCAATTCTTACAGGAAGAATTGCTGGGTCAATGTGTTCTCTTATATGGTGAATACAAAGATATTAGAAGCAGCAACTACAGCCTGATTGCTCCTGCCTCTCCAGGCTCCAGCACCTGAGAAGAGAAATTTATGATACACATCCATAGAAGGGGGTTATCCTACTGATATGGTATGGGAGTCCCTATAAGCCTTCCTGCCCAGAACTCATCTCTTTGACATAGCTGCGCAAAAGCCTGGAATTCCCAGGATGAAACAATGTCCTCAGTAGGCTTCTGCATCCTCTCTTTACTGGAGTGATAGCCTTACTGATTTGGGAGTGGCAATATCCTCTCTGGCTGAAATATTGCAGGAATTTACATATCTTATATAATCAGCACATCTTTTCATTTCAACATTTGATGAGACTCTTTATAAAATTTTAGTCTAGTTTCTGACCTTGTGATATTAGGAGACTAGATACATTTGCTTTTCTAAACCTGAGGATGTTGTGACACCTAAGAATCATTCTCAACATTATATTTTTCCCAGTATATGACAGCGTGATATTTTATATATAGTGGGCTTCTTTGGGGCTTCCCAGGTGGCGCTAGAGGTAAAGAACATGCCTGCCAATTCAGAAGACATAAGAATCACACTCTGAGGTAGGTTTTTTGTTACTATCTCCCTTTTGTACATGAAGAAAATGAAGTGCAGAGCCATTAAATAACTTGTCGAACGTCACATAGCAAGCAAGTGGCAGAGGTGGATCACACAATCCCTTAGTCCAGCTCCACCATCTGTGCTCTTAAATCACTGGGTTTTACTGCAGTGTCATCATGGCAATTGTCCACTGTCCCATGTGATGCTCAGTGCTTCAGAAAGCAGGTGGTTTCAGGAAGCAAACACTTCAAACGGTAGCTTGTAGATAGCTCAGTATAAACATGGCTCCAGCCAGACCAGCGGAGCCAAATAGGCATTTGTAAAAACCCAGACAACTTCCTCAAGCCCCTGTTGTTGTTGTTCCGTCACTAAGTTATGTCCGAATCTTTGTGACCCCATGGATTGCAGCACGCCAGACTTCCCTGTCCTTCACTATCTACTGGAGTTTGCTCAAACTCATGTCCATCAAGTTGGTGATGCCATCCAATCATCTCGTCCTCTGTCGACCACTTCTCCTCCTTCCCTCAGTCTTTCCCAGCCTCAGGGTCTTTTTCAAACAGTTGGCTGTTTGTATCAGGTGGCCAAAGTATCAGAGCTTCGGTATCAGTCCTTCTAATGAATATTCAAGGTTGATTTCCTTTAGTATTGACTGGCTTGGTCTTCTTGCTGTCCAAGAGACTCTCAAGAGTCTTCTCCAGCACCAAAATTTGAAAGCATCAATTCTTCAGTGCTCGGCCTTCTTTATAGTCCAACTCTCACATCTGTACATGACTACTAGAAAAACCATAGCTTTAACTATACGGACCTGAATCTGATCTAATGTGAGTCTCATACTGGAGTTTTTGTTGACTTCCCTTGCAGGCCAAGAAAAACAGTGGAAAGAATTTATTCAATTTTACTAGATTAATATTCCTCAGTGAGTGAGCTGTACAATAAACCTCCCATCCTTACCCACTGGTTCAAATTTCACTCAAATACAGCCTTTACAACAACACTCTCCTTTTATATATTAAAGTAGGGTTCAGTTACATAATTGTAGGAAACTTTTGTTGTTTTTCCCCTGAGGCTTAGTAGACTTGACTGTTTTTATTAGCAATAGTCATACTTTAAAAACATTTTTCTTATATGGCATTCAATATTTTAATGAACCAAGACCCAATCTTGACAGTGCCACTAAAATTTAACTAAAATGTTTTGTATATACTGGGATTATCACCTACAATCTCAAGTCACTGTGCCTGGATTCAAATCCCAGCTTTACCACTTACCATGTAGTGCTCTTGGGCAAGTTACTTAATTGCTTCCTGCCTTAACTTCTTCATCTATAAAGTAGGAGTTTTGCTATTAGTATTAATTAGAGTTCTCTAGAGAAACAGAACCAATAGGATATACCTAGCTATACAAAACCTGGTCTCCTGCATTGCAGGAAGATTCTTTACTGTCTGAGCCACCACGGAAGCCCCAGATATATAGAATGAGATTTAATTGACTCATGAGATTATGATCTTTTATCTGCAAGCTGCAGGCCAAAGAAACCAGTGGTGCTGCTCCAGTCCAAACACGAAGTCCAGGGGGGCAATGGTGTTAGTCTCAGTGCAAGTCTGAAGGCCCAAGGTGCTGATTTATGAGGGTAGGAGAAGATGGATGTCCCAAACAAAGAGCATATTCTCCCTTCCTCTGCCTAGTTGTTCTGTTTAGGACCTCAATGATTGTATGATGTCTACCAGCACTGGTGAGAGCAGGCTACTGATTCAAATGTGAATCTCTTCCAGAAACACCCTCACAGACACACCCAGAAAGAATGTTCTACCAGCAGCTATCTGGGCATCCCTTGGCCCATTCAAACTGACACATAAAATTAACTGTCGCACCTGTTTCATGGGCTTGAGAATTTAAAGAGTGCTTACTATCTCCAGCACTGATCTAAGATCTTTTTTTTTTTTTATTTTAGTTGGGGGCTAATTACTTTACAATATTGTAGTAGTTTTTGCCATACATTGACATGAATCAGCCATGGGTTCACATGTGCTCCCCCTCCCGAACCCTCCTCCCACCTCCCTCCCCTTCCCATCCCTCTGGGTCATCCCAACGCTCCATCCCTGAGCATCCGTCCCATGTGTAGAACATGGAATGGTGTTCCGCTTCACATATGACAATATACATGTTTCAATGTTATTGTCCCAGAACGTCCCACCCTCACCTTCTCCCTCAGAGTCCACAGGACTGTTCTATGCATCTGTGTCTCTTATTCTGTCTCATATATAGGGTTACCATTACCATCTTTCAAATTCCATATACATGCATTAGTATACTGTATTGGTGCTTTTCTTTCTGGCTCACTTCACTCTGTATAATGGGCTCCAGTTTCATCCATCTCAATAGAACCGATTCAAATGTATTTTTTTTAATGGCTGAGTAATATTCCATTGTGTATATGTACCACAGCTTCCTTATCCATTCGTCTGCCGATGGACATCTAGGTTGCTTCCATGTCCTGGCTATTGTAAACAGCAGCACTGATCTAAGATCTTAACATATTTACTCATTTAATCCTCACAACTACTGAGATCTGAAAATTATCTCCAATTTAAAGAGGAGGACTCAGGTACAGAATGGTTAAGGAATTGTCTAAAGACAAAATAAAAAGCTTGTAAGCAGCAGAGTTTGAATATGAATCCAACCAATCTGGTTATAAATCTGCTGTCTTAGTCATGAATATATGCTGCCTTTTTTGAAAATTGTTTAAAACAGCAACAAACTTGCAAACCCATATTCTAAATGCAAACATGCTCTGTAACGGTTTTCTCACTCTGACCTTCTGCCTATAAAGAGTTACACCACCTCTAGACTGCCATTTAGATGTCCGTAGTGTTCTGTCCTCACAGACTGTGATTATGTATTGATTGACTCAAGCATCACTTTGATTTTTATAACTCCAGTTCATCAAATCCCTTTGTTTGCCACCAGATTTATACCATCTACTATAGTAGATGCTCAGTATGGGTTCATGACAGAACGAACCTCCTGATTAGAAACCCATGCAGTGACAGTTTTAGAATTACTGGAAAATTCTTCTTCCTTCAGAGATAAAATTTTGCAAGAGACACTTTAGGTGAATAAAATTAGACAATTAAAATTGCATATCGCAAAGATTTTTTAATCCAATTATTTATAGCTCATTTTATAGGAAACAAGCAAAATGAAAATTTGCATTGCTATTTTGGATGTGGAAGTATTTCATTTCCATTATTCTTGAGCCTTTACACCAACATAAGAAAGTAGACCAACTTAGAGGACAATATTTCAAAACATATTTTAAAAATGAGAATTGTGGCCTAGTCATGCTATTGCTGTAATAGATCTCCATTTTCCTTTCACTTTTGAGAAATCCAGTTAGCCCCAAATACAGTACTCTGCATGCTATTTGAAGTGAGTCAAATCCTTTGAAAAAAAATGTTTGATTTTGGACAAACTATGGGAAGCCATTGGAGAAGCAAATGGCAACCCACTCCAGTGTTCTTGCCTGGAAAATCCAATGGACAGAGGAGACTGATGGACTGCAGTCCATACTGTCATAAAGAGTTGGACACAACTGAGTGACTAACACACACACACACACACACACACACACACACACACACACACACACACACACACACAGAGGAAGCCATTATTAAAAGCACTAAATGCTGCATACTAAATTTGGATCAATCTTGGTGATTACTTCATAGCTTTTTAAGTGAAGAAATGTGCTCTTTGAATGAGGTTTTTAAAAAAAGAAAAAAATGACAGCTATTCTGGGCAGATGAGACTTACTATTTAAGTACACCAATTAATACCTTTAAAGGAACATTTCAACTCCTCCATAGGAAGAATACGCCATCTAAACCTTGAACAGACAGCTGCAGATATGTGATGACTTGAGAATTTCTGAAACATCTGTCTACCTCTAAAAGAAGCATACAATTTTAAAGTCTCAAGACTGGAAAGAATGTAATGGTCAAATACTGTGACCAGTGAGCTTGTGTTTTAAGTCCTTTTATCTACATCCCCCAAACGTCACCACCAGCCTATGAATCACACCTCTGATGATAAGAAACTTAGTTCTTCCTCAGGCTCTAAGTGCTACACAGTCATTCCTTACAAAGACAAACTTTAATCCAAAACATTTTCTGTATTTTAAGTATTCTATTCTGTATTATAAGATTCTGTATTTGTATCCTCAGAACCTAGAAAAACATAGGTATGCAAGTGTTCAGTGAGGTTGGTTGAATGGAGTTGAAAAAATTTCCTTGGGTTGTATACTATATTGCCATCTAGTTAATTGTGTGTGCATTTTATTTTCCTAACTAGACTGTAAACTCTGTGAGGGATGACATCTTGTTTTATATATTTTTGTATCCTCTGCCTTCCCTAGTATTATTACATATGTATAATGTCCCAAATAACTATTTGTTGAATTTAAAATGTGAGTGAGTGAATGAATGAATGAATGAATAACTGAATAAATAAACATTATTATTAGGCTATTTCCAGGGACATATTTTTATAATGCTCTTCAAAATCAGGAACAAACACTTATATTCCATTTCTAAGGCTTGAAACAATGACTTCAGTTAGAATTTTCCCATACCTAGAAACTTCTACACAAAGCAGCCTATGAGATTATGTAAGAAGACTGGTTCTTAAACCTTGATAATTTTTTGCACTTTTTTAATTGAATTGTAGTTGATTTATAATATTGTGAGTTTCAGGTATACAGCAAAATGAATCAGTTATGTTTCTTTCAGAATATTTTCCATTATAGATTATTACAAGATATTGACAATAGCTCTCTGTGCTATATAATATATCATTGTTGCTTATCTATTTTCTGTATAGTAGCAATAGTTTGTATCTGTTAATCCCATATTCCTAATTTATCCCTCCCCCTCTCCCCTTTGGTAACCATATATTTATTTTCTATGTTTGTGAGTCAGTTTCTGTTTTCTATATAGATTCATTTGTCTTATTTTTTAGATTCCACATGTAAATGATATCATCTAATATCTGTCTTTTTCTGTCTGACTTTACTATGTACAGTATTCTCTAGGTTCATCCACATTGTTGCAAAGACTAGAACTTCATTCTTTTTTATGGTTTAGTAATATTCGGTTGTGTGTATCTTTCTATATGTATTTATAGATATACATTTATATATGTTTATTTATATATATATATGTATATATATATATATATATATATATATTTATTTATTTATTTATATGGGGCTTCCAGGTGGCGCTAGTGGTAAAGGACCCACCTGCCAATGCAGGTTAGACATAAGATATGTGGGTTCCATCCCTGGGTTGGGAAGATCCCCTGAAGGAGGACACAGCAACCCACTCTGGTATTCTTGCCTGGAGAATCCCATGGACAGAAGAGCCTGACAGACTGCAAGTCCATAGGGTCACACAGAGTCAGATATGACTGAAGTGACTTAATACGCACGCATATTTATCTATATGGGCTTCCCTAGTGGCTCACTGGTAAAGAATCCACCTGCAATGCAGGAGACTTACAGGAGATGCTGGTCTGATCCCTGAGTCTGGAAGATCCCCTGGAGTAGGAAATGGCAACCCAGTCCAGTATTCTTACCTGGAAAATTCCATGGATGAAGGAGCCTGGCAGGCTACAGTCCATGGGATCACAAAGAGTTGGACATGACTGAACAACTGAGCACACATCTATCTTTATTTATATGTATTTATATATTTGTGTATATAGATATATTTATATACATTTTAGATATATAGATATATTTATCACATCTTCATAAGACAATCGTCTATTGATGGGCACATGGGTTGTGTCCATGTCTTGACTATCAAAAATAGTTCTGTTATAAACATGTTTCTCTTTAGAGTTTTCATCTTTTCTGTATATCCAGGAGTGGAATTGCTAGATTATATGGTAGCTTTATTTTTAGTTTTTTAAGGTCCCTCTGTACTATTTTCCATAGTGGCTCTACAAATTACATTCCCACTAATAGTGTGGGAGGATTCCCTTTTCTCCATATCCTCTCCACTATTTATTAGTTGTAAACTTTTTGATGATAGCCATTCTGATCAGTATGAGATGATATCTCATCATGGTTTTGATCTGTTCATGTACCTCTTGGCCATCTGCATGTCTTCTTTGGAGAATTATCTATTTAGATCTTTGGCCAATTTTTTAATAAGTTTTTTTTTTTTGATACTGACTTCATGAACTGTTTGTATATTAACTCTTAGTTGGTTGCACCATTTACAAATATTTTCTTGTATTCCATAGGTTGTCTTTTCACTTTGTTGATAGTTTCCTTTGTTATACAAACACTTTTAAGTTTGATTAGGTCCCATTTGTTTATTTGTGTTTTTATTTCTTTTGGAGACTGGTCTAAGAAGAGATTGCTATGATTTATGTCTGAGAATGTTTTGCCTATGTTCTCGTCTAGGAGTTTTATGGTTTCATGTCTTGTATTTATGTCTTTAAACTATTTTGAGCTTATTTTTGTATATGGTGTTAGGGAGTGTTCTAATTTTTTTGATTTAGCTGTCCAGCTTTCCCAACAATACTTGTTGAAGAGACTATCTTTTCTCCATTGTATATTCTTAATTCCTTTATCATCGATTAATTTACCATAGGTGCATGGGTTTATTTATGGACTTTACATTCTGTTCCATTGATCTATATGTCTGTTTTTATGCCAGTACCACACTGCTTGATTACTGTAGCTTTGTAGTATAGTCTGAACTCTGAGAGGATTGTGCCTCCAGCCTTCTTTTTTTCTCAGGATTGCTTTGGTAATTCTGCGTCTTTCGTAGTTCTGTATAAATTTTAGGATTATTCATTCTAGTTCAGAGGAAACTGTCATGGGTATTTTGATAGGTATTACATTAAATATGTAGATTGTTTTGGGTAGTATAGCCATTAATATTCTTCCAATCCAAGAGCATAGGAGGTCTTTTCATTTCTTTGAATCAATTTCAGTTTCCTTTGTGAATATTTTATAGTTTTCAGCAAATAAGTCTTTAACCTCATCGGTTACATTTATTCCTAGGAAATTTTTTACTTACTCATAGAAATTTTTGTGTGATTTTAAACAGGATTGGTTTTTCTTTGTCTTTCTGATAATTCATTGTTGTGTCAAAAATGCAATTGACTTATGTGTATTTATCTTGTACCCAACTGTCTCCTTTTTAAACTCAGCCTCCAGTAGAATGGTGAAATATATTTCCTTATTTATTCTTTCAGTGAATTCTTCTTGTTCTTTTAATTGGGAGTAATTCCTCTGCTTTTTCATTTTACTTAGCTTTCTCTGTCTCTATGAATTTAAGAGAAACAGTTATCTATTATGGTCTTGAAGGGGTGTTTTTATGTGAGAGCTTCCCTGTGTAGACTGTACGAGTCCAATATTTTTGGTCCGAGGTCTGGTTTTGGTGTGGAAGCCCGCCACATTTTTCCTCAGACTGTGCCAACCCTTATCCCCTCGGTAAGAAGTGTGAGTAGTGTTGTGTTACGCAGAGCCCATGCTGGATACGGGGCAGAGCCTCCTCTTTGCCCCATGGCTGTCACTGCCGTCGGGGCAGGGTCTGCTACACAGTTGTTGGAGTAGAAGCCCTGAGCCCTGAGTGAGTGCCCTGCCCCAAACTTACTCCTTGATTTTTGAAGCTGGCTGTCTCCTTCTTAGGAGTAAGCAGATGTTTTGTTTTGTTTTTAATTTTTAAAATTTTACGAATGCAGGTGTTTTTTTAAACACATGGTTTAATAGAATTCAAAGACTTTTGTATATCTCATGTTGTATATTATTTTGAATATATCAATAGATTTAAAACTCATTTAAAGACAAAACCAGATTTACATCTCTTATGAGATTTTCACATCCTTTTTGTACTCAGGGGAAACGGTGAATATGAAAATGAGCTATTGACACTGAGTGGAACCAATATATATGATGTAGAGTGTAAAAGTCAATAAAAGAACTTTCAGAAGCATAAATATACATCTTTGGTTAAAATGTTTATGAAAACTCAGAAATTGGCATGTAATTATATATATTTTAAACTTTGTCTCTAGGTTGGCTTGATGAAATAGTATATGTACAAAGTATGCCTTTGTTCAAATTCTGAAACTACTGCAAAGTAATATGGTGATCTTGGACAAGTTACTAAGCCTATTTGTGCCTAAGTTGCCTCCATGCGTATGGGATTTTTTTTATAACTAGTACACATACAGTATTTAGCACAGTGTAAGTGATCCATAATTATAAGTTGTTATTATTAATATGCTCACAAATGAATAAGGCATGGCTATTGAGTAAACAAATGATTTTAAAACACAATTGCTATGATTTATGCAGTCAGAAGGAGCATACAGTTTCAAATCAGTCATTTTATGTAACTCTTTAATTATCCAGGAAATGCTGCCTTAACTCAAAAATAATTTTGGAACTCCTTTTGAAATTGCTGTAGAACTACTTTATAAGTCATTTAAGGTAATAAGACAGAATCTTAAAATCACATTTTACTTATTTTTAAAAGTTGTAGTACCCTACTGTATTACTCGACTTGGTTATGAAGATTTGGTTATGAATGACTGAGATATTTACAGAAATCTAACCATTTGCCAAGGGAGAAATATTTTTCCACCATTGGAAATAATTAAAACAAGATTCTGAAAATGCAGAAAATAATTACAAAAGGTATTTTATACAATGGCATTATTACTGAATTCAGTGGTTGCTTCCCAACTAGGTCGGCATCTAGTTTCATACATCTTTGTATCCTCTGTATCACTCAAAGGATTTCTGAAGGTGAAGCCCTGGAGAAAGGAATGGCTACTCTCTCCAGTATTCCTGCCTAGAGAATTCCACTGACAGAGGAGCCTGGTGGGGTACAGTCCATGGGGTTGCAAGCAGTCAGACATGACTGAGTGACTTGCACTCACTTCATACTTACTGTCATTTTTTAATTGTTTTCTGGCTGTTTTTGCAGTTCTTCTCTGTTCCTGTTTTCTTTTGATTTATTTCATTGTGTTTGATGGACTTCTTTGAGATTGTGTTTGGATTACTTTCCCTTTATTTTTTGAGTTTCCATTGCAGGTTTCTGGTTACTATGAAGTTTGTATGTTTCAGCCTGTATATTAGTCATCTTTTTTAAGCTGATAGTCCCTTAAGTTCAAAAGCATTTAAAAAAATGCATTTTTTGCTCCCCTCATTATCACATTTTGTCATTGATGTCATGTTTTACATACTTTTATTTTGTGTATTCTGTAACTACTTACTGGAATGTCTTTGTTACACTAATTTATCTTTTAATCTTTGTTCTAGCATTTTAAGTGGCTGAACTACTGCCTTTACTATACATTTGCCTGTACCAGTGAGAATCTTCCTTTCGTATATTTTTTTATTTCTAGCTGTGGCTTTTTCTTTTCTTCTTAAAGAGAACTTTAATGTTTCCTGTAAGGTCAGTTTTCAGTTCAGTTCAGCCATTCAGTCATGTCCAACTCTTTGCGACCCCATGGACTGCAGCACACCAGACTTCCCTGTCCATCACCAACTCCCAGGCTTGCTCAAACTCATGTTCATTGAATCGGTGATGCCATCCAACCATCTCATCCTCTGTCATCCCCTTCTCCTCCTGCCTTCAATCTTTCCCAGCATCAGGGTCTTTTCTAATGAGTCAGTTCTTTGCATCAGGTGGCCAAAGTATTGGAGTTTCAGCTTTAGTATCAGTTTCTCCAGTGAATATTCAGGACTAATTTCCTTTAGGATAGACTGCTTAAATCTCCATGCAGTCCAAAGGACTCTCAAGAGTCTTCTCCAGAATGACAGTTCAAAAGCATCAATTCTTTGGAGCTCAGCTTTCTTTATAGTCCAGCTCACATCCATACATGACTACTGGAAAAACCATAGCTTTGACTAGATGGATCTTTGTCGGCAAAGTAATGTCTCTGCTTTTTAATATGCTGTCTAGTTTGGTCATAGCTTTTCTTCCAAGGAGCAAACGTCTTTTAATTTGATGGCTGCAGTCACCATCTGCAGTGATTTTGGAGCCCCCAAAAATAAAGTCTGTCACTGTTTCCATTGTTTTCCCATCTATTTACCATGAAGTGATGGGACCAGATGCCATGATCTTTGTTCTTTGAGTATTGAGTTTTAAGCCAGCTTTTTCACTCTCCTCTTTCACTTTGATCAAGAGGCTCTTCAGTTCCTCTTCACTTTCTGCTCTAACGGTGGTCTCATCTAGTTATCGGAGGATATTGATGTTTCTCCCAGCAGAATTGATACCAGCTTGTGCTTCACCCACCCTGGCATTTCGCATGATGTACTCTGCATAAAAGTTAAATAAGCAGGGTGACAATATACAGCCTTGACATACTCCTTTCTCAATTTGGAACCAGTCTGTTGTTCCATGTCCAGTTCTAATTGTTGCTTCTTGACCTGCATACAGATTTCTCAGGAGGCAGATCAGGTGGTCTGTTATTCGCAGGTCTTTAAGAACTTTCCACAGTTTGTTGTGATCCACATAGTCAAAGGCTTTGGCATAGTCTTTAAAGCAGAAGTAGATGTTTTTCTGGAACTCTTTTGCTTTCTTGATGATTCAACGGATGTTGGAAGTTTGATCTCTGGTTCCTCTGCCTTTTCCAAAACCAGCTTGAGCATCTGGAAGTTCATGGTTCACGTACTGCTAAAGCCTGGCTTGGAGAATTTTGAGCATTACTTTGCTAGAGTGTGAGATGAGTGCATTTGTGTGGTAGTTTGAACATTCTTTAGCTTGCCTTTCTTTGGGATGGGAATGAAAACTGACCTTTTCCAGTCCTGTAGCCACTGCTGAGTTTTCCAAGTTTGCAGGCATATTGAGTGCAGCACTTTCACAGCATCATCCTTTAGGATTTGAAATAGCTCAACTGGAATTCCATCACCTCCACTAGCTTTGTTCGTAGTGATGCTTCCTAAGGCCATGTGGTGTTGCCACAAATAAATAAATAAAATCCAAAACTTACTTCCAAAAGTAGCAATAGCATGTTACTCTTTGAGCAAACACATCTCTTCTTGAAGCAGTTTACTTAATCCTATAGTAAATCATCAGAATGGCATTGCCTTTGTACTTTTCCTTTTAGGAAAATGATTCTTTTTTCTTCTTCTCCCCTCACCACATTCCCCAGGGACCAGGAAGCCATGGAGTCAGTTTGTTGAAAGTATTTTCTTAGTAAAAGCCTGGACTGTGAGAGCATCAAGCAAAGAGCACATTTGTACATATGGGTGGGGAGAAGACTTGGGTGGATTCAAAAATGGAAAGTTTTGGCCTTTTTGCCCTTATCCCCTCTGTTAATCTGTTTGAAGTGGAAGAATGTATCTGTGAAGTGGATCCAGCTGAACTGTAAGCCCCAGTGTTGTCCCCATAGGTAGGTGCAAAATAAACACTCTTCTATCCATGTTCAGTGGTCACTGGTTGCTCTCATGTCAGAGCTTTACAAGTTGAACTTTCTTTAACCTTGAAGTCCGTGGAGTAAAAGTGTGTCCAACTGAGCCTAACTGCAGGTTTCTTCACTTCTTTTGGTATTTCTGTTTAATCTGATTTTCCTTTTTTATCATTATTTATTCCCATTTATTTGATCCAAGTTTCCTAGGAGTTATTGGTTTAAAAGACCTATTGGAACAACTTTGAATAACATTTAGTGACTCTGCTGTCTGGAGTCACCAAACCACTGGCTTGTTTCTTTAGGTTAGACTAATTAAGTTGCAATAAAATGGATGTATTCTATTCCTATATTTTCTTCTGTCTTTATCATTTTCATTGCCAAATAGTTTAACGAGGATTTATTTGCCACTCTTCACAGGAGTGCACACAAGGAACACATAGAAGTTTTTTCCAATAAGGGATTTTCCACATCTCGCATTTCGTTCAGGACAGTTTCATTCTCTGTTGTGTTCAGAGCTTAACGACTCATTATTACCATCAACTCCCACAAATACAATTAGTAAATTGTATTTTAAGAGCTCTATAGAAATGCAAATCACATATTCAATCTAATTTTGAGTTAAAAACAAGATGTTTTTCTTTATTGCAACTCTTTGCCTTTGATACAAGATCATTAGTTACCATTGGGGATATTTCATCCACTCAGCATTATTCCCTGACCCAGAACATCTAAAAAATGTACCTAGTATCAGATATCTATGTAATATATTAAAATATTCCTTTGATAAACAGTATTTTCTTTTTTAAATACTTATGTATTTATTTCTGGCTGCATTGGTCTTCATTGCTGTGTGCAGTCTTCCCCTAGTTGCAGCCATCGGGGACTACTCTTCACTGCAGAGCATGGACTTCTCATTGCGGTGGCTTCAGTTGTTGAGGAGCACAGGCTCTAGAGGATGGGGGCTCTAACAGTTGTAGCGCACTGGCTTACTTACTCCACAGCGTATGAAATCTTCCCAAACCAAGAATTGAACCCATGTCCCCCATATTGACAAGAGGATTCTTAACCACTGGACCACCAAGGAAATCTAATAAACAGTAATTTCAATCCTTCAGACATGTGACATTACACAGACCCCCACCTCACTTTTTCTGCAATAACGTGTATTTTTTTTATCTTATATAATATTACTGAAGTCCAAACATGGTTACCTGAGAAAAACCCCAGAATGGGTTTGGAAGATGGTGTTCACTCTGCTTGTTTAGAAGCAAATGAAATAGACTTACTGTCCATGGAAGTTCTCCTCTCAATTAATGAGGAATGATTTCTGTGTTCCTGTATCCATATAGCTAAGGATAGCAATACAACTGACAAGAAATATGTAATTCAAAGCATTTTTTTCAGCTTCTTCCTGAAAATAGGAAGCTCTACCTTGACTGCCCGAAACAAGGAAATATTTTTCTTAGACTATTGAGTGCCATATCTTAAGATTCTCTATGCTAAGTTTATAATTTTGAATGCCAGATGTTAAAAGGAACTTAGAGGTCCTATCTCTTATAATTTACCATTCTCTTTTACTGATGAAAATCGAGGCACAGGAATATTCAGTCACAAATAGTCATATAAAGGCGAATCCAAAGTAAGAACTATATTCTGTCTCCTAATTCACTGCTTTTTTTCTCTGACCCTATCACTCATCCAATAGCCAGCTCCTTATCTGTAGATCCTCTTACAACAATAGAATATTAAACCAGTTTATCTGGAACAAACTTCTTAGGAGCCTCACCTCATCACCATAAACTCAAAACCTTTTTTCAAAGTAATGTTTTAAAAGTTTGAGGCACAGAACAGTTAGTAAAACCCCAAGACATGCTTTCTGTCCCTGGTTCCATTACTTACTAGCTGTTTGACCCCAGGCCATTGATTTAACTTCTGTGAGCCTCAGCTGCTCTATCTGTAAAATGAGGTGAAAATTTTGGCCTCTTCCTTTCTCCTAATACTTAATAAGTGTTATATACATTGAGCCATTCACATGCCGAGCATTATGATGAGCACTTTACATGTAATATTATTTCATATTCAAGCAAACACTATTTATGTAGAAGAAAAGCTTCTTCACACAAAGGTGCTATGAACATAAATTGATAGATGTATGGGATGCAATTATGTGGTGCTCAGTATGTGGGTGTTTCTCTTCTTCTCTCATTCGCAATAATTCGTATGTAATTTTCCTTGACCTCATTCAGTCAACAGAGATTGAACATCTGTTGTGTACTCATTGCTGTGATAGGTACTATAAATGTTACATGAGCAATGGTTCTTGATCTCAAGAAGCTTATAACACAATTGATGATGTGGACTTAGTATATGAACCAATTAAAGAACAGATTCATACAAAAATGTGAAGTAATGGTTATAGTTAGTATATATTTAACAGTTATTATTAATATTTATGAGATATTGTTCTAATCCATTTGTTTTATCTCCACAAAATCCCTATTAGGTAGATAATATTAGTTCCTATTTTTATGCCCATTATACAGAGAAGACATGGGAAGGTTAATTAAATTACCCAAGGTCATCCAGCGAGTAAGTAGAAAGCCAAGATTCAAACCCAGGTAGTCTAGCTCCAGACAGTGTGATGAAAAGCGCAGATGTTATTCTGCCAACAAAGGTTCATATAATCAAGGCTATGGTCCTCCCAGTGGTCATGTATGGCTGTGAGAGCTGGACCATAAAGAAGGCAGAGCACTGAAGAATTGATGCCTTCGAACTGTGGTGCTGGAGAAGACTCCTGAGAGTCCCTTGGATAGCAAGGAGATCAAACCAGTCAATCTTAAGGGAAATCAACCCTAAATATTCATTGGAAGGATTGATGCTAAAGATGAAACTCCAGTATTTTGGTCATCTGATGCAAACAGCTGACTCATTAGAAAAGTCCCTGATGCTGGCCAAGATTGAGGGAAGAAGGAGAAGAGGTTGTTAGAGGATGAGAAGGCTGGATGGCATCACTGTTACAATGGACATGAACTTGGGCAAACTTTTGGAGATGGTGAGGGACAGAGAGGCCTGGCATGCTACAGTCCATGGGGTCACAAAGAGTCAGACATGACTGGGAGATTGAACAACAACAAGAGTCTAGCTCCACAGGCTTCAGATTTAACTAACACACTTGACATTGAAAATACAAGCAGAGATCATACACAGAAAAGAGCAGTGAAAAAAATTCACACTGCAACTTGAGTAGATCTTTGGATGCCTGGAATATTAAGGAAGCTAACTTTAAGAATTAGGATGTTCCACAGAAAAGGAAAAGCATGAAGAAAGGATCAGGAGCAAGAAGGCCAGGGTGAGAAGTCTTGGTACTCTTCCGCTAACAATGAAAATAGTAATATTTCAAGCACTGTTTATATGCCAGGAAGTGTGCTAAGTGCCTTCCATGAATTATTTCGTTTCATCATACGGTACCTTATAGAGGTAGATATTCTTATTTTTCTAATTGTTATTGGGAACTCAAATTTCAGTGTTGAAGGAACCTCTTTATGGTCAGAGTTGAGATACAACTCTTAGTCATTACATCATATTCCAAGAAAATTGACCCACTGGATGTGGGTCAATAAACCCAAACTGGGTGGTTTATTAGCCATAAAATGGGGTATGTAGCACTCAAGAAAAGGTAATCATAACCATATCAGTAAACTCGAAGATAGGGTTGTAGAACTCACTCAATCAGAGCAGTAAAAAGAAAAAAAGAATTTTAAAAAGTGAAGATAGCTTAATGGGACTTGCAAAACAATATCAAGCATACTAACATTGATATTATAGAGGTCCTGGGGAAGAAATAATGGCTGAAAACTTACCTTCCCTGGGGAAGATCCAGGAAGCCTAGAACGTTCCAATGAAAGGAACTCAAAGTCCCCAGAAGGTTCATTTTGTCAAGAGTGTTGCAAAGTCCCTTCCCATATGGAAATTCTCTGTGTTTAGTGACTTGTTTACCTGTTGCTCTTCTGGACCTCAGCTCTGTTGTTTCTGACAGAATGTAAGATAGTATGGCACCGGGATTCATAGCTTGAGCTCTAGAGTAAGATCTGTTTGTGTTTGTCTACTTACTAGCTGTGAGATCTTGAGCAAGGTAGGAAAATTACCAAGTTTTAACTCTCTAAGGCTTTGTTTCCACTACCAAAAATTGATAGTTCTTTAAGACTGTATAGATGATTCAGTGATAGAACGTGTAATGAAGTGTTTAATAGCTTTGTAATAGATCAAAATATGGTAGCCAGTAATAATCATGATAGGAGTAGAATATTTCATAGAAGTTCAAAAAATAAGAATCCTATACTATTCCAAAATATGACCCAAAGTCAATATTTTGCTCTTCCTGGAATTTCTAGGGCTGGTGATCCTCTGCATTTAACAACAGCTTCTGAATGAGGGAATGTCCTCTAGATAGCAGTTCTTTGAAATCATTTACTTTGACTTCACTTCACTTCACAGGTCTTGAAATTTATTGTACATATAATCTGGAGAATGCCTATAAAAGACAGATTTCATCATGAAAGTGAAAGTCACTCAGTCCTGTCTGACTCTTTGTGACCCCATGGACTATACACTCCATGGAATTCTCTAGGCCAGAATGCTAGAATGGGTAGCCTTTCCTTTCTCCAGGGGATCTTCCCAACCCAGGGATCGAACCCAGGTCTTCTGCATTGCAGGTGGATTCTTTACCAGCTGAGCCGCAAGGGAAGCCCAAGAATATTGGAGTGGGTAGCCTATCCCTTCTCCAGGGGATCTTCCCAACCTAGGAATTGAACTGTCGTCTCCTGCATTGCAGGCAGATTCTTTACCAACTGATCTATCAGGGAAGCCAGATCATGACATCCCTTATATGTGGAATCTAGAAAGAAATGATACTAATGAATTTACTTACAAAACAGAAAGAGACTCACAGACTGCAAGAATGAACTTATGGTTGCCAGGGGGAAGGGATAGTTAGGGAGTTTGGGATGGACATGTACACACTGCTATATTTAAAATGGAAAACCAACTGTACAGCATATGCAACTCTGCTCAGTGTTATGTGGCAGCCTGGATGGGAGAGGAGTCTTGGGGAGAATGAATACATGTATATGTATGGCTGAGTCCCTTCACCATTCGCCTGGAACTATCACAGCATTGTTAATTGGCTATCCCCAATACAAAATAAAAAATTAAAAAAAAAAGATTTCAAGGCCTACCCCAAATATTCTAAGTCAAAAATTACAGGTTAGGGGCCTTAGAATCTGAAATTTTTCCAAGTTTCATGCTGCAAACACTGTCAATTGTTATTTCATTCTATTTTATTATTAAATTATATTAACCAAAATTATAGTTTTATATTGCATATCAATAGCTATTACGTTCAGTTCACTTCAGCTGCTCAGTCATGTCCAACTCTTTGCGACCCCGTGAACTGCAGCACGCCAGGCCTCCCTGTCCATCACCGACTCCCGGAGTCCACTCAAACCCATGTCCATTGAGTCAGCGATGCCATCCAACCATCTCATCCTCTGTCATCCCCTTCTCCTCCTGCCCTCAATCTTTGCCAACATCAGGGTCTTTTCAAATGAGTCAGCTCTTTGCATGAGGTGGCCAAAGTATTGGAGTTTCAACTACAACATCAGTCCTTCCAATGAACACCCAGGACTGATCTCTTTTAGGATGGACTGGTTGGATCTCCTTGTACATTGCAATTATGTTATTCATTGCTTCAGAATTTATCATTGAAATTCCAATTAACTTGTGATACTTTAGCTGTTGAGCTTCCTAGGCGGCGCAGTGGTAAAGAACCCACCTGCCATTGTAGGAAATACAAGAGATACAGGTTCGATCCCTGAGTCAGGAAAATCCCCTGGAGTAGGATATGGCAACCCACTCCAGTGTTCTTGCCTGGAAAATTCCATGGACAAAGGAGCCTGGTGGGTTACAGTCCATAAGGTCACAAAGAATTGGACACTACAGAGCAACTGAGTACACGCACACTTAAGCTGTATTATGAATTAATGTCAGCTCACCATACTTAATTTCTATCTATTGTACATAACACAAGTTCACAACTCATAATCATCAATAAGAAGTTTCTATCCTTAAGAATACCCTAAATCATCTGCAGTATGACTTTAACCCTACTAGAAATTGTCCTATTGAAAATCAGAAGGTCTGTAAATCATTAAATGGCTTTTTTCAACTTTTCCTCCAGCTAATAGTGTGGATCATCCCCTTCTGAAAATCTCTGTTTACAGGCATACACCATTTTATTGTGCTTCACTTTATTAAGTTTCACAGATACTGCATTTTTTACAAATTGAAGGTTTGTGCCAACTGTGTATCAAACTAGTCTGTTGGTACAATTTTTACAGTAGCATTTGCTCATTTCATGTTTCTGTGCCACAGTTTTGTGATTTCTGTAATATTTCAAACTTTCATTATTATTATTATATTTGATATAGTGCTGTGTGATCTTTGATGTTACTACTTCAATTCAAATGAAGTATCATTATCAACTGAAAACTCAGTTGATAGCACTTAGCAATAAAGTTTTTTTAAATTAAGGTATGTACATTGATTTTTAGACATAATGTATTGCACACTTAATAGTCTAAAGTATAGTGTAAACATAACTTTTATATGCACTGAAAAAGCAAAAAGTTCATGAATCCTCTTTATTGCCCTATTCACTTTATTGTAATGGTCTGGAACTGAACTTACAATATCGCCAAGATATGCCTGTATTTCTTTTCATAGCTAATATGTTTGAGCAGTTACTTCTCAAGGTACCTTCTGAGGCACTGGCCCAAAACAGTCCCTGACTTGTGGTTAAGAAAATTGAACCAAAAAGAGATGAATATTCCCAAGGTCATAAGTGAGTTTTTAAGCCAGTATTTGAGTCCAAGATAGTTTGATTCTAGATCCCATGGACCTGGTTTTGACATGATTGGCTTTTGATTCCCTTCTTTTTACTCTGACTCCTTTTTCTTGGCTCTTCTTTGTGTTGCAACTTAAGTTTAGTTAGTTCTCCAAGGTCTGTCTTGAACTATCGCATCTTTATCATCTAACTCCCAACAGATGATCAATAATCATTTCATGCACATTAGCAAGTACACTGCTTCTGGTTACTTATAAATCTTTGTGGTCTCTGCCTCTGGATGTCTATTTCACATTTCCTCTTTTATTTTCCCACACCACACTAGGTCATATTCTTATTACCATGCACCCGTATTTAAATATCTTCCTGGTTTCAGCCCTCCAAACTTCTTCTATTAAACACACCATCACACTGTTACAAGGTTGCTCTTAATAAAGCTTCCAACTATATCTCTTCTATTCAAAAAACTTTTTAATAAAATTTAAACCTTCAATGATTCTATTGTCAAATGCATTATCAATTTGTCTTGAAGACCAAGACAGTTATCGTCCATCCATCCCACCTCAAAATCAGGCCAGAGGACCTGATTTTCTTTTGAAACAAAACACATCTCCTATTTTTAGTCACCTGTTTCCCTGCGACTTACTCCACTCTTAAATATACCTCATTTCTCTGACACTCTTATTAGAGTTGGGGAAAATGAAAGAAAGCAGAAAACTCAATCTTATCTGATCAAAGGGAACCTTGGGACTTCTACTGCATGTGCTGGACTCTCTTTTGCTTGGTGCTATGATAATATGAGGCTTAGGACTCCTGTAGCAATTTTATTCCAGCCAGGAGAGCCCACCTGCAGATAGAGCACACATAGAAAAAGCAGAACTGAAAAATTAGAATGGTGAGAGTGGCTGAGTCCTAAATCAAGCTGAACCTGTATCAGGGCGTCTCCCCCAGGACCATCCAACTCACTAATTTTCATTTTGGTTTAGGTCAGTTGTGTTGGGTTTTGAACACTTGGAAGATTAGTATTCCTAACTGACATAAGACGGCTCAGGAAAGTATTGACTTGTCAATCCCTAACCACACCTGTGTTCCAGTTACGTGGTGGTTCTTTATTCTTTGTTTTGTAGACTTCCAACTTTTCCAATGATCTCCCTTTCTACCTGCCTCACACATTCTTCAAGCTGCATCCCAAATTTTATTCTTTCCTAAACTGTCAGTAATTATTTTACAACCATCTTTAAGCCATTACTCCATGTACTGGACTAGAGATTTTCCAAATGATTTCACTCGATCTTTAGCAAACCAGTGACATTAATCTTCTTATTCCCAATTTAAAAATGAAGAAATTAAGGCTCAAAGACTCCACCTTATCTGCTCTTATATAAGGGAGGCAGTTGATGTAGCGATGAAGAGCCCAGCTCCTGGCTTCAGATCTTGGCACTTCCTGTGTGAACTTGAACCAGTTGCCTAACTTCTTCAACTCACAGCTTTCCTCATCTGTGAATTTGATACTATAATAATAATATTTTAGAATTAATAATGGGATTAAAAAAGTAACACATGTACAATGTTTAGCATAGTGCAGCCAGGTAGTGAACATTTAATAAATGTTTGATTATTACTATTATTCCATTAATAAGTGTTGGAGCAGAAATTAAATGTCTGACTTTTTACTACTCATTATCTATACAGCTTACCTTTCTTTAAATCCTTTCCTAGTCTCCCTTTTCAGAGATGATCTGTATCTCTTTTGTACTTCCTTAATATATTTGTTGTTGGTGGAATTCTTTAGTTGCTAAGTCGTGGCTGACTCCTTTGCAACCCCATGGACTGTAACCCACCAGGCTCCTCTGTCCATGGGATATCCTAGGAAAGAATACTGGAGTGGGTTGCCATTTCCTTCTCCAGGGGATCTTCCTGATCCAGGGATCAAGCCCACTTCTGCATTGGCAGGCAGATTCTTTATTTTGGAAGAATACAGAGTTTTATTCTGTACCCCTTTATTTTGGAAGCCCAAAATATCCATAAGGAGCACATTTTACACAACCCACAATAAAATGAAAACACATAACTGGCTCTGCAGCACAGTCAGTGCTTTCCCACAAGCAAGGACTACCTAATATACCATTAAATACTTTGGCAAGTTCTCCCTTTATTATGGTAAGATTCATACTCATGTGTTTTTAAACTGGTTTAAGTCTTTGGTTATCTTCTTTGAAACTGTGGATTTCTTAAAGTTAAGGCATCTGTTACTTTTATCTTTCTACTCTTTGCACAGCCACACATAAGATACTGAGTCAATAGCGTTTGGTTGATTTGGGTGATTATTAGCATATTATCAAACAGCTTCTTCTATGACAAGGAAATTCTAATTTTCTTAGAGTAAAAGCCAGTATAAATAGACCATTTGGTTATTGTTACACTCTTCTGAATACTTTTAGTGTTTCAAATGATTACAAAAAACACTAGAGAATAATTGGCATAGTTGTGCTCTATGAGCATAATTCCTGAACAAAACTGATCTTAAATATTATTATTAAGGTTAAAGCTATATTAAGTTATTTTTTACAAGGTAATGGGTTTTGAAGCATCTTTTTATTTCAGTTAGACTCAGGTAATGGGTTTTTTTTTTCAATGAACAATAGATTTTGATAAAGACCCTGCATAAATTCTAAATTAAATTACTCTGATGTCAATGGATCTTTAGCATGCACTGAGTATAGAACTGGATTTGAAAAATATAATGACTAGTTATAGTAATAACTTTAAAATTGCATGCTCCAAGAAAAATGTACTGAGCCTCAGATTACAGTAGATCTGAAAATGCATGCTGAAATAATTCAAACATATGAACTCATAAAGTTTTGCGTTTATAATAGTGGTTCATCTCCTAGTCTACCAGGAGAAAAGCAGCCTTTAAGATGGTCTCTATCTCTTTTCTTTATGCAAGGGCAATCAGTAATTAAGAAAGCTGCATGAATTTTAATTCTCCAAATGAGTGACCACTGAATTTATTAAACCCTGTATCCAAACAGTTAACACCAGGTTACTTTCAGCATTTCATAGATTAGACCCAAATTTAAAAGTATGCGTAAACAGAAGGTGAAGGAAATGGCATTTTAAAATAGCCATAAAGCCATCTGTTTTAATTTACTCATGTTGAAATGACTAATTTTCTCTGAAGATTAAAAAAAATTGTTGCTATAAAAGGGTGTGGGGGTGATATGAGATAGCATCCATTCTTAACAATTGATCTTTCTAAATTATGTTTACTTTTCTTCTCAAAGATAATTGGAGCCTTTCAGTTTCCATAGGATAATGTCAGTTACATACATTTTAATCTCCTTAAAATGACTTTTTAAAACCACATGGATCAACAGGATAAGCAAGTACAATCACCCATTGCCTACTGCACAATTAGAAGATAGAAAATACTATAAATTTATTCAGTGTACACCTATGTGAGGAATTAAACATCAGAGACCGGCAGCCTTGTCCTGGAGCCCACAGTTGGACTAGGAGTGTAGGGGTTGCAGAATCTAGAAGCCAGTGCAGCAGAGTCGGGGTTGTAGTCATGCTGGAGCAAGGGTCACCCGTGAGGACACATTCGGACCTCCGTCCTTCCCGCAAGAGGAATTGCTCTGAGTTGCTGTGTGGTGTGGTAGCAGAGCTCTGGCTACTGAGGAAGCAGGGCAGTGTGGTGGGTAAAAGAAAGGGGCCTAAAGTCAATAGGGTGAGACAGGGCACCCTCGGGAAGGTTTCACTTCTAGAAAAGAGGGGAGATCTTCAAGAGGTGGTCCTTATAGGCTTTGTGAAGAAAGG
The DNA here is from genome assembly GCA_024291935.2 of Okapia johnstoni. NCBI lineage: Eukaryota > Metazoa > Chordata > Mammalia > Artiodactyla > Giraffidae > Okapia > Okapia johnstoni. The sequence goes on from CM044320.1 coordinate 61,249,685, forward strand.
AGGAAAGCAGCCGAAGGTAAGGACCCCATTGAAACAAAATAATATCAAAGAACCAGCAGAAGAGAGATTACCTTCCCCACAAAGTAGTCACCATTTATTAAAGAAACTGCTCTTTTTCTTGACATGACAGAAAAAGAGTCCTCTTGAACTAAGAAGCAAAGGAAACTCTCTGTAAATACAAAATTAAGACTGTCTTTGCAATTTAAAGAGACCAGATGACTTTTTTTGTATTATTTTGAGCAAGTGAATGGACTATAATATGCTGTAGGTCTAGCCCTGATCTCGTGAATCATTCATAGAAGGGAATGTTAATCCCCACCAAATATATTTTAAGCAACAATGGAAGACAAAAATGTAGTTGATTTGCTTCTCAGGAGTTCTACTCATTCAGTATATCAATTTTCATAGAGGAATGTAATAAACGTAGTTTGCTGAAAGCAAATCAACAATGTTGAGGTTAATCACAGAAAGATTATCTGTCTTGGGCATTTCTAGATTCAATTCATATTGGTATTTTTAGCTTTATGACTCCAATACAGAGATACTTGTTCACAAAAGTAGAATATAGAAAATTGTCTTTAAAAATCTCATTATCAGCTATCTCAGAATAACATCACTTCACATATATTAACCTGCAAGCCTTCACTTGTCAATGGTGGTTTTAATTTATTCTCTTAAATTATGTAAATCCTTTTAGTTCAATTTAAATTATCTCTGTTGTATTATTAAAATCTGAATTAAATTGATTTTTAATCCAGTTGTTACTGAAATCACAATGAGAATATTTGTTCATGGTTTACTTACTACCCTACTTGCTATTAATTATAAGTTGCTCAGTACGTTAGTTCCTAAAATGCCTGTGGTACAGATTCCTATAATTCAGGCTCCTGAACATGGCATAGCTCTGACAATTCTGACCTTGTGATGGTCAATTTTCCCTGTGCTTCCCTTTGATTCAGCTATCACAAGCCTTTGTTCTGACAACAAGCCTTAAAATCTTTTGACCTTGACTCTCAACAGAAATGAAAACAGAAACACCAAGGTAATTTTGAGCACTGAAACTTTATCAGGGTGTTCAGTTATAAAGTAGTCAACCAAAAGATCCAGAATGTATATCTTTATATATTTATACATGTATATTAGATTAACCTATGACTCCACATCCCCAGCTTGAAAAATTCTTCTAATTAGAAAGACATTATGTGTTAGGAAGAAGAGAACATCATAATCTAGAATTAGTTATAGCAAATTATCTAAACTCTCTGTACCTCTCAGTTGCATCTGACTCTTTTCAACTCCAGGGACTGTAGCCTGCCAGGCTCCTCTGTGCATGGAATTCTCCGGACAAGAATTCTGGAGTGAGTAGCCATTCCCTTCTCCAGGGGATCTTCCTGACCCAGTCATCAAACCCAGGTCTCCTGAATTGCAAAAGGATCCTTTACCATCTGAGTCACCAGAGAAGCCCCTACTCTATCTATACAATAGGTGAGATGATACACATTGTACCTTACCAAGATGAGATTGTCGAGATGAGAGATGAAATGAAATGACATAAAAATTCAAAGAACTGTTTTGTGAATTTCAATGTAAATAATGTAATAATGCAAGTGGTATTTACTGATGCCTAAGATTTTGTTGAAGCTCAGATTCTGAGTTTATTTATTATTCTATCATGAAGCAAGACTTATTCAATTCAACCTAAAACTAGTCATTTGAGGAGAAGAAAATTTTCACCTAGTTCATCATTGTATTTCAAAGACATCTTGAATAGACAGTATATGTAAATTATTCATGAAGATACTCTATTAGCCCACTAAAACTTCCATTGATGAGCACTTTTTGTTTCTTTCAATTGCTTAAAACTTGCTTAGATGTTTCATTTCCAACTGGAAATGCAAGAACATTTTCTCAGAGTAGCACATACTTTTCTTCGTTTAAATAAAAAAGCCTCATTAGTTCAGTTCAGTTCAGTCTCTCAGTCATGTCTGATTCTGTGACCCCCATGGACTGCAGCACGCCAGGCCTCCCTGTCCAAAAAGAGTCTCATATTCAATTATAATTCTATGTACAGGCAAGGAGATGATCTTTATAGTTACCTCAAGTTCTATAACTTTGATTCTTTTTGCCCAGAAGGTCATTCCATGTCTTCTTAGCCTTATAGTATTTGGTCAGTTCCCATCTTTTGTGAAGATAAAAGATCTGTACTTTATCTGCAAATCAAAACAACGAGATACCACCTCACACCTATCAGAATGACTATCGTCAAAAAGACCACAAATAATAAATATTGGAAAGGTGTAGAAAAAAGGGAACCCTTGCACACTATTGGTGGGAGTGTAAATTGGTGCAGCCACTATGGAATACAATATGGAAGTTCCTCAAAAATCTAAAAATAGAACTATTATATGACTCAGCAGTTCCACTCCTGGGTATATATTCAGAAACAAACACAACAACTAATTTGATAAGATACATGTACCCCAAGGTTCATAGCAGCAATATTTACAATAGCCAAGTTGTGAAAGCAACCCAAGTGTTCATCAACAGATGACTGGGTTAAGAAGATGTTGTATTTATAAACAATTGAATATTACTGAATTGTAAAAAGAATGAAATGCTTCCATTTGCAACAGTGTGAACAGACCTAGAGAATAGTATGCTTAATGAAAACAGAGAAAGAAAAACGTTGTATTAATATGATATCACTTATATGTGGAACCTAAATAATACAAATGAATGTGCGTGTAAAATAGAAACAGATTCACAGATGTAGGAAAAAAACACTTGTGGTTACAAACAGGGAGAGGGAGGTGGGGAAGAGTATGAGATTAACCAAAAACAGACTACTATGTAGGCAATTAATAGGCAACAAGGATATACTATATAGCACAGGAAATGATAGTCATTATCTTGTAGTAATTTATAATGGATTATAATCTGCAAAAATACTGAATCACTGTTATGTGCACCTAAAATATTATGAATCAATTATACTTCAATAAAAATTAATTTATTGCAAGTTTTATACATTAACTTAATTTGTCCTATCCACGATAAATCCTATGAAGTTTACTCCAAAGCACATTTTAGTTTCCAGACTTTCCAAAAGAAAAGTGAAGTATGAAATTAATCCTAAAACAAAGGAAAATTATCCCACCTACTTTTGACTAACATATTAAAATATATTTTAAGCAAAAAAGAAATTTGATCTTTCTATCACAGTCTAACAAGAAAGAGAATTTGTCATTTTGTTCATAATTTTTTCATCCTATTGAACATCAATTATATTTTAAAACATATAATAAATAATAGAATATGCATTAAATATTTTTGTGCCATATGGAAAGATGGTAACACTTTGTCTCAACAGCCTAGGGAAACTTTCAGTAGCAATATTTTTGTAATAGAGGAGAGCAGTTCCAAATTGTTTGGTCTCTTAGTGAAGAGCTCTATTGTGTGTCTGTGAAATAATACAGAAGAAAAATTTGAAAGATAAACGCAAATCATAAAAAGCTGATTATTTAAAAGTATTTCCTTCCTCCTCTTCCTACACCATAATTGAAGAAAACTTTTCTTTCTCTAAGGTCTCCTATGCTACATCATATAGCTATACTTTTCTGTGTTATGCTTTTGATAAGAGTATTTTTTCCCTGAATCTCCCTTCTGAACTCTCTCATTTAATATATTGAGGTTTTGGCTCCGCTTTCCTAAAATATCATAAATTTTAAAAAAAAATTGTTAACTCTAGATAACATGTACCAAAGATGAGAACATAAGATTTAACTGATTCTTGGCCATTGACTAGCTGGGTGGCCTCAGACCTTAGTCTCTTCATCTGCCAAATATCTGTGTAAATTTTAATACCTTATCTTCATAAAGACAGGCAGCTGTGCCAAATCAATTCCCAAGTTCTTTCTAACTTTCTAAGTTGTTTTGCTCTCTTGCTTCGGATTCCCTGTGATGCTAAGTGAAAGATATCCCCTGACTACATTAAACTGGGTACGCCAAATATTTTTGTGGAGTGAGGTTGAGGATTAATCCTTTTCTAGTATAAGCTCTTCCAGAGTCTCCTTTGGTTAGATCTTTGCATGCATGTTTAATTCAGTGCTTTGGCTCTCCAAGTTTTGAGCTTTCTCTAAAGGAATGTTCTATAAAAGGTAATTATTTGTATCATTGTATGAATATAAGGCATATGCCATATAATAACTATAATTAGTATTCATGGCTCCAAATTACGAGGAATGGATTACTTTACTGAATTATGCTAAAATTTTGATTAATGCTACAGGGATGGGATGGGGATACATAAAACAAATGCATGCACTGAGAGACGATAGAATCAATCAAATCCCAATGCAGCTGATCAAAGTAGCTTATTCCTATGCCTCTTATTCTTTATGTGTGTAGGTTGGGGGATTCACTTAGAAATTATATGACATTAGGAAAGTGTTTCTGAGATGCACTCTCAGCCACAGCATTACATTTTTTCCATGAAGAGATCTCTTATCATAGAACTAGATTAGTCGGAAAAGAGAACATCAGATACATCACTGTTGATTTTCTTGCTGGATTGGTTTTTCATTTAGTCAGATGACCACATGTCACTTCTGGTCTTCTCTTTGAATAAGTGTGTCTTTGCTTAGATTTTCATTTTGTGTATATACCTAAGAAGTTTCTGGGCTGCTGGGGTTTTTATCTGAGCTCTTTAGGCCTATGATGATGAATTAATCTCTTTCTATTCTCTCCCTGTTCCTCCCCCTGCCCCCATCAACCCCTATTCAAACTACCCGTATTCATTAGCATTATTGTGTCTGTCTTCTCTCTTTCTACCACTTTATCTTTGTTTCTTAATTTCTGTTATAGTGTATCTCAGAAGCATTCAGCTCACACCTGTAAGGAGAGTGCATATTTTCTGTGTTCGCCTACAGTGCCTACGCTGACTCTTCTTGCTGTTCTCTTCCCTGCCCCAGACAGTAAAACTTCGTTTAAGTAAATGAAGCTTCTGGTCCCAGGGAGAACAGGGAAGAGGATGACTCTCATTTTGCCCAGCTTCAGATCTAGTCCCATCTCTCTCCGTCCACATGGCCCTCTTGCCAAGTAGAAACCCCACCTACACTTGAGTGTTCATGCAGCTCTGGCTCCAGAGAGGCCTTCCTGTGGAGCATCAGCACTTCCATATCTACCTGAAGAACTCCAGACATGACATCCTTTCACTCTCCTTAGCTTCTTATTCCTCAGCAAAGTGTACTCACCTTTCTTGTATCCCAGTCCCTCAGACTCCTGGCTGCTTTCCTGATCCAATTTGATAATTATAATTCTTTCTAAGGTTTCAGTAGTTCATAATGACTTGATTATTCATCTTTTTGCATTTTAATAGTAACCTCCACTTCTTGGCCCTGAAGGTGATGGCCCAGCATCGAATCAACAGGAAGGACACTGAGGTGATGATGATGGAGATGAGCGTCAGCGTATGCAAGTGGGAAGATGGTCACGTGAGCCTTCTCAAACTGTAAGTCCCATCAAGATATATGAACTGCATTATCTTCATATAAAGAAGGTTTTGCGTAATATTGCTGATGGTACTGTACACTTGCGTATTTGCAAAGTTTTATTGATAAAATGTATCATTATAAGAATATGAATAATAGATGAATTGTTAATACCAGAAGCACCTAGATAAAACAGCCTCTTTGTTACTAAGCATTACTTAACTTTTTTTTTCTTTTTTTTTTTTTAATAAATTTATTTATTTTAGTTGGGGGCTAATTACTTTACAATATTATAGTAGTTTTTGCCATACATTGACATGAATCAGCCATGGGTTTACATGTGCTCCCCATCCTGAACCCCCCTCCCACCTCCCTCCCCATCCCATCCCTCGGGCTCATCCCATTGCATTACTTAACTTTTTAACAAAGAAAAGGCTGAACAATTGAGGCAAGTAATGTTTCCTTTCTCTGAATGGGCCTTAGGAAAAAATTAGATAATTAGGTGTTATCAAACATCATCCTTCATTCCTGGCTCCCGTCCTGATATCATAGGCTTCGGGAACAGAGACCAAGAAGGAGGTTTTTGTTGTTGTCATTTTAAAGTGATCCCTGATGGTGGAAAATCCAGGTACCGTGCTAAGACTATGCAGGAAAAATCAGGGGATTTTAGCAGAGTCCTTTAGACATCCTCAAGACAGTTCATCTCATTACCAGTGGGAAGGCTCAGTCATAGTGAGCCACATCTCCCAGATAGATGAGTTCTGGCAGAAGAGGAGATGGTGGTCGCAGCCTTGCTGCAGGCCGATTAGGAAAGGGACAGTTGTCTCCCGTGGCCGTAAAATTTGGACCCCACACGGGGGCTTCCTCTACCTGAGAAATTTAAGCGGGAACACACACAGCTTGAGTGTTATGTTCAGGAAGCATGGCAGACTTCTGTGCCACAATATCACAGAGATTGACACACCTGAACCTGCTGTTCAGAGAAGGTGGAGTCAAAGGTCTTTGAAGACCCAGGCCCTGAGGTACCACAGTCCCAGTGCTGAGGGAGGAGGTCTCAGCCCAGTGGCTTTTGGAAGTGATCTACGGAGGACAATAGGGGTTCTTTCCTAAGGGTAAAAGCAGCATCTCAATTACACAGTCTTTGGAATTTTTCCAAGCTCTCCTGGGGTTTGCAGTTTCTAGTGGGAAGAAGAGTAATTTAGTTTAATATCATGCAGCTTCTCATCACACAAACTTCCTAGTTTCTATGCATTGTCACTTATTTCATAGACTTAATGGACCATCCATGGTTGCATTCCCTCCAAAATACTTGCCTTCTGCTCTCTGCAACCTTTGCTGCTTGTAAACAAACTGCCAAATCCCCCATCTCTCCATGGATTGACGTTGTGTGAAATACTACACAAGAAAAATCTGAAAGGTAAATGTAGTAGTTAAGAGTTCTCCAGAGAAAGAGAACCAATAGGATGTGTAAACAAAGAGGTTTATTTTAAGGAGTTGGCTCATGCATTGATGGAGTCTGATGAGCCCAGAATCTGCAGTCTGGGTTGACAGGCAGGAGACTCAGGAAACCAGTGGTATAAGACATCCAAAGCCATCTGCAGGAGGATTCACTCTTGCTCTCGAGGAGGCTGGGTGTTTTGTTCTATTCAAGCCTTGAACTGATTGGATGAGACCTAGTCCCATCATAGAAGCAATTTGCTTATTCATCACTCACCAATTTAAATGTTAATCTCATCTAAAAACAGTCTCCTGCTGACACACAAAATTAACCATCACAATGAAGAAAAAGAAAAAATAGTTCTTTTTAAAAAATGTTTTCCTTCATTTTCCCCATCTTTCCCTTAATGGCACCTGTCTTTCCCACAATGAAACTGCTCTTCTTGAAACTCTTCTATGGAGATAAGCCATCCCCCTACACACCATAGCCATGGAACTTAGAACAATTCTGTCATTCTCTTAGCCACCCAGTGTCACTTCCAGCCTCTTTTCCTCCCCCTTTTTGCAGAAAGCCACCTTTCTTCAAGCTTGTGTGTATAAGTTATGTGTTTATAGGTTATGACATCTGCTATCATGGCTGTCACATCAGTGTCAATTTCCTGCTGGTCAACCCCCTTACATTTATGGAGGGTTCTCACACTGAACTCACAGTATTTCCTCCTCTTCAACTCAGTTCTGCCATGGAGTTGATCTCACTTCCCAAGGCACTGACTTATCCTTAAAAAAAGTTTCTTCACCACTTTGCCACCCCAGAGAACTCCATCCCTCTTTAGTAATCCAACCTACGTCCCAAGCCCAGCCTTCCCATTGAGCCCTTAAACTGAATTCATTCTCTTTCCTTCACCTCCATTACCCAAGTCATAAGAACGACTTTCTACTGTCAAGTAAAAGTACCCAGTGGGAGCAACACTTAGGTAAAGAGCATGAAGCAGGTGGACAATAGAACAGAGTAAGAATGGAGTAAGCAGGAAATTTTCTACAAATCGGACTAGTTCCCCTCTGGTCAGTCAACTACTCGTGAATCAGTTCTCCTCACTTCCTCCAAAACACTGATTCAATGTTGTTATACCCTATACAAAATACTTTAGTGGTTTAATAGACAAGTCGTAAATCCTTACCATGGTGTACATGGGGCTTTATGATCAAAATTCTTCATAAGTCTTCAATATTCAATGCCTGCTGTTTAGTCACTCAGTCGTGTCCAACTCTTTGCAACCCCACAGACCAGCCTGCCAGGCTTCCCTGTCCGTCACCATTTCCCAGAGTTTGCTTAAACTCATGTCCACTGAGTCGGTGATGTCATCCAACCATCTCGTCCTCTGTCATCTCCTTCTCCTCCTGCCTTCAGTCTTTTCCTGCATCAGGGTCTTTTCCAATGAGTTGGCTCTTCCCATCAGGTGGCCAAAGTATTGGAGCTTCAGCTTCAGCATCAGTCCTTCCAATGAATATTCAGGGTTGATTTCCTTTAGGATTGATTGATTTGATCTCGTTGCAGTCCAAGGGACTCTCTCAAGAGCCTTCTCCAATACCACAGTTCGAAGGCATCAATTCCTCAGCATTAGGCCTTTTTTATTGTCCAGCTCTCATATCCGTACATGACTACTGGAAAAACCATAGCTTAGCCTGCATATGTACTCTGCTGCATATTCAGTGATAAAGACTTTCAGATTCCATAATTAAACTCTCCTTTCTTAGACCTCACTCCTTTTTATGTTATTCCCCATGTCTGGAGTCTCTTCTGTCTTTATACTTCTTTTACCTAGCAAACTCCTCCTTGTCCTTTAAAAACTAAGGCCAGGGGCTTTTTGTTGGATCAGTTTTTCCTGCACCCCTCCCTCTGGAGTGGAGTCATCTCTCATAATTCCCTCTAGGTCCTACCCTTCCCAGCTTAGGTCCTGTCACTTTGCATTGCAGTTATTTGTTTGTCTCTGCACCAGTCCTTTCCCCCATAGTCTGAGTTTCCTGAAGGCAAGGTCTGTGTCCTCCTCAATCCTCAGCACATTACACGGTGAATGAATGTAAAGTCTACTTAGAACAAAAGCTGGCCACTAACATGGCGGGGAGACTCAGAGGCTCCCCAGCCACTGAAAGTTGTCCTTGGACTTTTTGTCCCGTTCCTTCTTATTCTGGTTTGTTGTCTTTGTGGCTTCTGATGTCCTTTGATACATCCCTCATCTCCCACTCTGTGTTTTCCCTCTGGACGTACAACAGAACTTAGGTCTCTAAGCTGCTTAGGGCAGCGATTTTAAACCTCTGTGTCCCAAATATGTTGAGTCAGAACAAAAAGAGAGGATGGGGTGAAGTTACGGTGAGCTTGCTGGGAACGCAAAATTAATACCACATGCACAATATGCATGAATCTCAAAAATCACAACACTGAGGCACACAGATAGACGCAAAGATGTACATGTGCTTAGTCGCTCAGTCATGTCCGACCCTTTGTGACCCCATGGACTGTAGCTCACCAGGCTTCTCTGTCCATGGGGATTCTCCAGACAAGAATACTGGAGTGGATTGCATGTTCTCCTGCAGGGGATCTTCCCAACCCAGAGATCAAACCCAGGTCTCCCACATTGCAGGCAGATTCTTTACTATCTGAGCCACCAGGAAAGCCCATGAATACGGGGGTGGGTAGCCTCTCCCTTCTCCAGGGAAACTTCTCGACCCAGAAAATCGAACCAGGGTCTCCTGCATTGCAGACCGACATGTACATACATAAACTAATTGATGCTGTTAGAAGTTGGGATAGTGATTCTTTAGGGTTCTTCAGGAGTGAGGTGAGTTGAAAGTGAGTTGAAAGGAACATAGGTAAGGAAGTCACTGGGGTGCTTTTTTATTTTTCTGTTTCTTCATCTACAAGTTCATTTTGTGAACATTTATCTGTACAGTTATGATCTGTGCTTTTCTGTATTATATACTTTTCTGTATTATACAATATACAATGCAGAATGTCTTGTTATGTTAAAATAATGTTAAAATTTTAACACCACAATGGGAAATCATTTTTTAATTAATTTATTAATTTATTTACTTTTGGCCACACTGGGTCTTGATTGGTGTGCGTGGGCTTTCTTTAGTTGCAGTGAGCAGTGGCTACTCTCTAATTGAGGCGCACGGGCTTCTCATTGTGGTGGCTTTTCTTGTTGCAGAGCACGGGCTCTAGGCAAACAGAGTAGTTGCAGCTCCTGAGCTTAGTTGCCCTGTGGAAGGTGGGATGTTTCTGGACCAGGGATCAAACAAGTGTCCCCTGCATTGCAAGGCAGATTCTTTGCATTGCAAAGGTCCAGATCTCACTGGCCCACCAGGGAGATCATTTTATACCCAGGAGGATAGGAAAAAGTTTTCAAGTCTGACAATACAATCTTTTATCAAGAATGTGCAAGCATGAGAGCTCTTTGTTTTTAGAATTGTCAACTGGTGAAAGATCTTTGGAAAGCAATTTAGCATTATCCTGTAAGGCTGTAAATGTGCATATCCTATAACTCAATAATTCCATATCTAAGCCACAGGAATTCTTGCTTATCTGTATCAGAAAGAATGTAAAAAAATAAACATAGAAGCATTGTTCATGAATAAAAACATAAGGAAAAGCAAAAAAAGGCAAAAAAGAAACAGTTGGAATGACCCACTATCAGGGAAATGAATAAATAAGTGGCAGCATATTCACACAAGACAGTGAAAATAAAATAATACAAGTACTCACATCAACAAAGAAATATTTTTAGAGACAAAATGGTAAATGAAAAATAGTCTCAGGAGACTACATGCAATCCCATGTTTATAAAGCCTCCAAACTAGCAAAATAATGTATACAGATGTGATGAAACCATAAAAGAATGCAAAAGCACAGTAAACATACAGTGTAGAAGAGTGATTCTCTCTGGGATGGGGGAGGGAGATGCAACTGAGGGTGTCGGGGAGCTGCCTTAGGAATGTCCCTGTGCTAACTCTCAGGTCAAGGAATGCGTTACTATTGTGCTGTGTAACTTGCTTGTGTGTTATCTGTATTCATGTGGGCATACAGATATCAACCAAAGAAAAATTTATCTGCATTCCTGTTCAGTATAAGCACATCTCTTACCTGATCTCCTTTTTAAACCCTCACTAAAGGAAAAACTGGTAATATTAATAACAACAAAGCCTTTTTTTCCTAGGTAAGTGTTAGTCGCTAAGTCGTGCCCGACTCTTTGCAACCCCATGGGCTGCAGCCCACCAGGCTCCTCTGTCCATGAGATTTTCCAGGCGAGGATACTGGAATGGGTTACCATTTCCTCCTCCTGGGGATCTTCCCAACTAAAGCACAAAGCAAAAAAGAGCTGTGAGCTAATAAAAGCTATCTACCCATTTCTGAGAGAGAGAAAGTGGGTGGAGGGGCTTGCTGCGGAAGCATGGCAGAGGAAACAGTGGCCAAAAGGTATCCTTTGTGGATAAAGGCACAAAGCTGGGAGAGGCGGAGCTCTACAGAGCCCATGGGGAGACCCAGGGCTCCGTGGGCTGTGATAGAGGTGGGAGCGAGAAGTGGAGCACTAGTCAAGGAGGTTCTTTGAACATTGCTATAGCAAAGTCTAATCCACTCAACGTCCCTCCGCTGACCCGGGTAGAAAATTCTTAGATGGAAAAGTCACATACTCTTGGCAAAGGCTGCTTCTTGGTGAAAGGAGCTCAGGTTAGATTTTAGCACTTCTTTCAGGGGGAGCTGGGACCTCTAGAGCCTTTCTGAAGTTCTGCAGGCGGAAACATTTCAGCTTTCTGTTCCCAGGGAAAGGCTTCAGTTGAATCTGTTATCATTTGCCCATCTACTATCCTGCTTTCAGAATGCTGTTGCTATTTTCTCTTCTAAGCCCTTGGGTTTTTGTCCTTTTATTAAACTACTTTATCATAATGGAGGGGCAGGAGCAAGGTGGCAGGGGATTTCTGGCAAACTTGAATATCCAATCTCCTGTTAACCAAAGTCTCTATAAATTTTACCACAAGAAAAATAAGGAATATTTAATCAAATTAAGTTGAAGAGATAAAGTGTTTGTGTACATGTTTAGTGGGTTGTTAAAAATGAAACAGAACTGAAAATATTAGGATATAGCTTATGTAGCAAGAGTAAGTACTGTTTCTTGAAATGTGTGTATTATTTAAATATGGTTCTTATTGTGGATGTGATTTTTTTCAGTTTGAAAAACTCTCACTTAAATATAACTCTCAGAGGCCAGAGTGGGGCTTCTGGGTTCAGAGATGCTGACAGTTTTCTGGATTATGGGGCTGGAAAATAGCCAGCCACTGCTGCTGCTGCTGCTGCTAAGTCGCGTCAGTCGTGTCTGACTCTGTGCAACCCCATAGACAGCAGCCCACCAGGCTCCTCCATCCCTGGGATTCTCCAGCCACATACTAGTTCTAAATCAACTGCTAGATTGTTGAGGATCAGCCCTTTAGAGGAGAACTGAGTGCTCAGGGATTGGGTTCACAGTAATTTCTTATAGTGTGTTTGCATGCTAAGTCACTTCAGTCACGTCCAACTATTTGTGACCCAATGGATTGTAGCCCGCCAGATTCCTCTGCCCAGGGAATTCTCCAGGCAAGAATACTGGAGTGGGATGTCATTTCCTTCTCCAGGGGATCTTCCCTACCCAGGGATAGAACCCAGGTCTCCTGCATTGGCAGGCAGATTCTTTACCACTGAGCCACAAAGGAGGCCCGAGAAAGAAAATGCTACATCATTAAAAGTCTAAGGTTGGGACAGTGGAAAAAACAGTTCTATATAATGATCTTAGTACCAAAATGATCTTATACCAAAAACCACAGGGATGTTATGTATGTATAAAATTTAATTTATTCTATTTCATTGAGGCAGGTTGAAATGAGAATCAAATGCAATCATTCAGGGAAAGTACTTTGAAAATGAGAAAAAGGAATATACAATTTTAATGTAAGATAAAAACTCAGATATCTGTGGTCCCTTATGGTGTGGGGAATGTAAGGGTTTTTTTTTAATCACAGAATGAGTAGGAGGGGACATTTGCAGGGTTATATTTATGTTTTCATATTTTGGGATGCGATTCTAAACAACCTCAAATGTTGGAATATTTTTCAACTGTCAGAAATGCTGAAAGGTCAGCACAGCCAGCTACAAAGTGTGTTACTAACAAAGCTGTTTTTCACATCTTCTGTATGATGCTAGTTTACTCATTGACCTTCTCTCTGGGTGACCTTAGATAAATGATGCTTTCTCACCGCACTTCCCACATTTGTGATTATAGATATACAGACATGGAATTACAGGTGTTGAGTCAACTATGGAAGATTCCTTTCAGTGCTAACTGTCTGTGTAAATCCTCTACCAGCCTGGTGACCTGGGCCCATTTTCCCCTTGAACTCGTTAATCAAGTCCTTTACATGAACCCATCCTCAAATCAGTTTAACTGTGACAGCCACCCTGAGACATGATCCTTCCCACGGCTCCCAGATCAAAAGAGAACAATCTCTACGGGAAGAGTATTTCTGGCCAATTCCGAAAAGCAGTCACTGGCACACTGTAGTACTCAAATAACGTGAGAAAAACCAATCCACATACTGCTATATTTTACTTGTTGATTTTAGAAGAGCTAAAATCTGTGCCTGCAGCAGAGGAAGGACTCCCATGAGCACGTAAGTTGAGGTTGTCAACTCCATATGTACTGTACTTCTAAGTGCTGAGGTCAGGAAGGGAATGTTTGCATTGGTTTCTAGCAGACTATATGGCTTCATGAGATTGTTCTTGACCTCATTAAAAAAAGAAAAATCTATCTCTAAATGGGAAAAAGAAACTGAATTCAGTTCAGTTCAGTTCAGTCCAGTCGCTCAGTCGTGTCCGACTCTTTGCGACCCCATGAATTGCAGCACACCAGGCCTCCCTGTCCATCACCAACTCCCGGAGTTTACCCAAACCCATGTCCATCGAGTCAGTGATGCCATCCAACCATCTCATCCTCTGTCGTCCCCTTCTCCTTCTGCCCTCAATCCTTCCCAGCATTAGGGTCTTTTCCAATGAGTCAACTCTTTGCATGAGGTGGCCAAAGTATTTGAGTTTCAGCTTCAACATCAGTCCTTCCAATGAACACCCAGGAAACTGAATTATAAAAATATTAAAGAAAATGTTGGAATTTCTAAAAAAACAAATGATTGGGGATAATGAAGGTTCTTCTAAGCAACAAACAACTCCAACATTTTAAAAGAAAATGTTGTTAGATTTGACCCTATAAAAATTGATGTACAAAAAATAAGAAAAATGTGTGTTGATGTATATAAAAAATTAAAATACACTTTAAATATTTTGTGATTTTAGTTGTCATATATACCTCAAGAAAGCTGAAAAGATTAAAAGACCAACCATTGATAGGGAGAATGCTGCCAATGTATTAATAAGTACACATTTAATATTTAGAAAATATAAAAGATTCTATGAGTTTAAAAAAGTACACAAATAGGAAATAGAAAAAAGATGCAAAGATGCATAGCTAGAAAAAGAAGTAGCCAATAGCATCTGAAAAGATATTCAGCTTGATAAAATCATGTATAGATTATGTATTATTGGTCATCATAGTTGCTGTTCAGTCACTCAGTCATGTCCACCTCTTTGCGACCCCAGGGACTGCAGCACACCAGGCTTTGCTATTCTTCACTGTCTCCTGGAGTTTGCTCAAACTCATGTCCATTGAGTCTGTGATGCCATCCAGCCATCTCACCCTCTGTCATCCCCCTCTCCTCCTGCCTTCAATCTTTCCAGCATCAAAGTCTTTTCCAGTGAGTCAGTTCTTCGCATCAGGTGGCCAAAGTATTGGAGCTTCAGCATCAGTCCTTCCAATGAATATTCAGGATTGATTTCCTTTAGGATTGACTGGTTTGATCTTGCAGTCCAAGGGACTCTTAAGAGTCTTCTCCAACACAGCATCAGTTCTTTGGCACTCAGCCTTCTTCATGGTCCAACTCTCACATCTATACGTGACTACTGGAAAAACCATAGCTTTGACTAGATGGACCTTTGTTCACAAAGTAATGTCCATGCTTTTTAATATACTGTCTAGGTTTGTCATAACTTTTCTTCCAAGGAGCAAGCACCTTTTAATTTCATGGCTGCAGTTGCCATCTGCAGTGATTTTGGAACCCAAGAAAATAAAGTCTGCCACTGTTCCCATTGTTTCCCCATCTATTTGCCATGAAGTGATGGAACCAGATACCCAGATCTTAGTTTTTTGAATGTTGAGTTTTAAGCAAGCTTTTTCACTCTTCTCTTTCACCTGTATCAAGAGGCTATTTAGTTCTTCTTCGCTTTTTGCATAAGGGTGGTGTCATCTACATATATGAGGTTACTGATATTTCTCCCTGCAATCTTGATTCTAGCTTGTGCATTTCACATGATGTACTCTGCATATAAATTAATTAAGCAGAATGACAATATACAGCCTTGATGTACTCCTTTCACAATTTGGAACCAGTCCATTGTTCCATGTCTTATTCTAACTGTTGCTTCTTGACCTGCCTACAGCTCTCTCAGGAGGCAGGTAAGGTGGTCTGGTATTCCCATCTCTTGAAGAATTTCTCACAGTTTGTTGTGATCCACACAGTCAAAGGCTTTAGCATGGTTAATGAAGCAGATGTTTTTCTGGAATTCTCTTGCTTTTTTTATAATCAACGGATGTTGGATCTGGGTCATCATAGGGGTAAAATTAAAAAATAGATATCAAGGATTGGCATATGGGGAAATAGACATTCAGATACAGTTAGTGTACTTTAAATTGCTACTGCCTATTTGCTGGATGATTAGTGGTTTCGTTAAAATTTGCATTTGCATTCTTGGACCCAGCAATTCTACCACCAAGTATCTATTCAAAAGAACAATTCATGCACATACATAAAAGTTTTACAAGTATGTTTATTTCTACATTCTCTGAAATAGCAAGCATGAAATCTAAAAATAATAGAAAATATAAAAGATACTATGAGTTTAAAAAAGTTAAGTAAATAAATATATAATAGAATATACTTATACATTAAAATTTTGTACTTTATATAATAAAGTACATACATAATTATATAAATAAGCTTAAATGTGTGTAGTTATGTTAAATTATATATATTTGAATGAATTATGGTATATATATATTTGAATATTCACAGCAATTAAAAGGAATGAAGAAAATTAATATATACCAACATGGAAAGAGCCCCAAGATGGACTGGGACTTTGCAAAATGCAAGTTATATTAGAATGAGACAGAGGGGAGGTAGAGGAAACATCAACTCTTTAGGTACTTTGTAATAATGAGTATGTATGAGGAAGTATTGGTATGTTATTTACATAATTGTTATTAATAAATTTGAGAAAGAAATTAAACAATGCAGGAAAGGAAAGAAAGGGGAAGGGACGGAAGGAAGAGGACAGGAAAGAAGAGAAAGTAAAACTTCTGCATGCATCAGGCACTAAGTTGTCAGTAAGAACCATCTGGGCTCCTTAATAAATATGTATTCTAAAGGAACCTCATTACCTTCACCTAAAGTTCTCTTGACAAGAGAAATAGAGCAGAGTTATTCATAGCCCAGTCTCAGGAACCAGGTTGTTCAATTCAAATGAACTCTACCTTACCAGATGTATGATCTTGGTCCACTTACTAGACCTCTCTGTACTTCAGTGTTCTCATGTGAAAAGGAGAGGGAAAAAATAGCATCTACTACATGAAGTTCCTGTAAAGATTAAATAAATAAAATATCTTTGGAGCATCATTGATACATAGCAGACACCCAATGAATATTAGTTCTAACTATCAATACCAATGGGCATCGCGTCTATTTTTTGGCTGAGAATTACATGGAAGAGCACTGCTCTCTTTTCTTGTTTAGAATACAGGGAGAGAAAGCTGTGTTGGAAACCCACCCAGGTGTGAGTAGATCCAGGTGGACAGCACGGCCCCTGGCATCATATAGCCTAAAGACCCAGTAGGTTAGGTTCTAAGGCAAAAAACAATCAATACGTACCTCGCATTATTGTAAGGGTTAAAAATAGTATTTGTGTAGTGCTTAATAGTGCCTGTTAGTAAATGGTAGCTGTTATTAATCATGGTCTGAGACTACCTACGCTGGTTTGTTTTAAAATTTGGAAAATCAACTTCATTAGTAGCACTGTTTGCAAAGAAACCTTGACCAAATATAAGTCTAAATGTTGGACTAAGAACCCAGCTGCTGCTACTGCTACTAAGTCGCGTCAGTTGTGTCCGACTCTGTGCGACCCCATAGACAGCAGTCCACCAGGCTCCACCGTCCCTGGGATTCTCCAGGCAAGAGTACTGGAGTGGGTTGCCATTTCCTTCTCCAGTGCGTTAAAGTGAAAAATGAAAGTGAAGTCGCTCAGTCGTGTCCGACTCTTCATGACCCCATGGGCTGCAGCCTGCCAGGCTCCTCTGTCCATGGGGTTTCCCAGGCAAGCGTACTGGAGTGGGGTGCCATTGCCTTCTCCAAGAACCCAGAGCTCTTTCTAATTTTGACTCTATTGCCAACTTCCATGGTGCCCTTTAAGACGTTATTTAATCAAATGAAATAATTCATTAATGGTGATAGAGTCTGTAGCCAGAACACAGGACCACTCACTGTGATTATGCATGAACTTCATTTGAAATTCTTAGACTTCTCTTTGTATGTGTTCTATGAAGTCATTAAGCTGGAAATTTTCACGGGATTTTCACCAATGAGTTTTGGTTTGTTCTAGTTTCTAAAAGAGCTTCATGCCTATGTGCTAGCATTCCTGGGCAGCCTGCATGTTTTTAGCCCCACTTTTTTTAACTTTACCAACAATTTCAGAGAGGTTGGGTAGGGTGGTTCTTATTCAAAATTTGCAATGATTGGTTGAAAGGAATAGCACTATATAGTTATTCCTTCCCTTATATCCCATAGTTATTTGTCTTATATTAACTCCAGTTGATTCCTCTTGCAAGTGACTATAGTGACACCCCAACTCCATCCTTCCAACAGGAAATGTCTCTATCCAGTCTGAACCAGAGCATTTTAACCACTTAGGGTATATATGATTTTCTATACCACATTATATTGACATGTCTTACCTCTTAGATTATAAGTGCCTTGAGGAATCAAAGTGTATTCGTATAACATCATAAGCCTAATAAAACACTTTATGATAAATTATGATAGAAAAATAAGAAAGTCTATCCTAAGATTTTTTTAATCTCTAGGATAATTTAAAAATTCAGGACGATGATTTTCTAATTGTTTAAAAAATACCAATATTAATTTTTAAGTACCAGTATGATTATACCAGTTATTATACTAGTGGCTTACTTTTTATCCTGATATTATACTTTTCATCGTAAGACTTAACATTTTATTTTAAAGAAATAAGTTCATAAGATTTAAAAATTCTTTTAAACTTAATGGGTTAGAAAATCAAAATAGGTTAACTCCGTTATAAAGATGTCTTGAAAACTTAAGGATCAGTCTCATGTTATAGATGTATAATACGTGTATAATATAAATATAGTGTTGACCCTAAGCAATATTTTAAAATTCCTTATAGTCTTAGACTTTTTATAAAAGCAACTTTCTTTGAACACTTACTCTATATTATCTTGTTCAATCTTCACAGCAACTAAACCTAGAAATAGAATATTCATGCATCTATCATTCATTCACTAAGTACTTTTTGAGACCCTACCAGGTATCAGATATGGTACTGAGTGCATTAGAATAAAATAGTTGAGGGGTGGGGAGGAAGAAGGTACCCATCCTCATGGATCTTATGAAAAGAAGAGAGAACAAATAAACATATAATAAAATATCAGGTAATAAATGTTATCCCTTCCCTTCCCCAAAAGCATAAGGAGAAGGATTGGGGAGATGGTGGAGGTAATAGTTAATTCATATAAAATGTCCTAAAAGGTCTCTTTGAAGGGTTAACATTTGAGCAGAGACCTGAATAAAAACAGGGCACAAATCATGCAGATAACCAGATAAGAAAAAATATTCTATGCAGAGAAAATCATAAGTGCAAATCTCCTGAGGTGAGATCATATTAGCTTAAAATGAGGGTGGAAAGGCAGACAGAGGCCATACCCTGCAGGGCCTCTTGAGTCATGACAAGAATCTTGAGGATTTTTTCTAAATATGATAAGAAACAAAGGGTTCTGAGCAAGGGAATGACATAATCTTAATGACTTCTATACTAAACACATTAGTTACAGGTTGAGAATAGAATACTGGCTGGGACAAGAGTGGAGGCAGCACCCTGTTTTATTTTTTAACATGTGGGCATTGGACTTTACTGAATGCTTTTTCTGCATTCATTGAAATGATCCATATGGTTTTTCTCCTTTAATTTACTTCATGTAGAAAATTGCATTAAAGTACATACTAATGTTAACCATCTAAACATACACAAATGAAACGCTCTTGTTCATAATGAATTTTTAATTCATTAGTTCAGTTTCCTTCTAATTTTTTCAGGATATTTTCTGTGTTTATACGTGAAGCGAGCCTATAATAATCTTTTCTTACATAGTACTTACCCAATTTTGTCTCAGATTTATACCAATCTCATAAGTTGTGTAGTTTCTCCTCTTCTACTATTTTTGGAATGGTATTTATAAATAAATTATATTCATTGGAGATTTGAAAAGAGTAGCTTAAAAATCTTTGAAATATGGGCTGGAGTAAGCTGTCTAAATACTTAAGCTTTTACTTATGGTTTTTAGTCAGATTTTTTGATCCTCTCCAGTCCATTTTGATAATTTGTGTTTTTTCAATTTTCAAATTTATTTCCATGAAGTTCAAGATTTAATGTATCTGTATTATGTCTCATTTTTATTACTCCTTGCATCATTACCTTAGGTCTGATACCTCAGATTAGAAATCTAAGTCATCTTGTATGCCTCTCTTTTTCTCACTCCCTGTATATATTAGCCAGTTCTTTGATTTTTTTTTTCTTTCAAAGTACATACTGAATGATTCTACTTCTCTCCACCTCCTTAGCCACCACCTTAGTCGTCTCCCTCTCTTCTGTTCTACTGCTATAGTCCTTTAAACTGGTCTCCCTGCTTCATTTCTTGCACACAGCCTCACACCTACTGTAGCCTCATTTTACACCACTCTCCCCATCACTCACCACACATCAGCCTTATTTGTTTTCTGTCAGTTCTTAGACTAGGGCAATCTCTTTCCTTTTAGTTTTTGCAGATGTTCCTCCTGTCCTAAAACTCTTCCTTTACTTTGAAATCGACAAACTCCTCATCCTTTATGTATCCACTTGCCATTTTATCTGTACTGTTTCTCCCACATTCACCCCCAGAAGATTCTCTATTTCAAGCTATTTGTCTCCTTCACTGCATTTACCATGGTTTCAGTAACTATTCCCTTTATTTGTATACTTACTTATTTTCTGTTTGTTTTCCTCACTAGATCATAAACCTAATGAGAGCAGCACATAACCAGATATGTGCTGGATACTATTGTTTCTCCCTTGCTACCTGTGCTCGGCACATATCAGATGTCCAATAAACATTTGTTTAATGATTAAGTAAATAAATGAGTTCCAAGTAAAGTGATCAGTGTAAGCAAAGGCAAGAGGTAAGAAAGTCCAACATATAGATTGCGTGCTAATCGTTTCAATCGTGTCCAGCTCTTTGTGGCCCACCGGGCTCCTCTGTCCATGGGATTCTCCAGACAGGAAAACTGGAGTGGGTTGCCATTTCCTCCTCCAGAGGATCTTCCTGACCCAGGGATCGAATCTGCGTCTCTTGCATCTCCTGTGTTAGCAGGCGAGCTCTTTACCAGTAGCGCCACCAGGAGAGCTCACTTATAGATTAGGGAAATGCAAAATATTCATGTAGTGAAAGAAAAGCATGTGAAAAGGAGGTTATTGGAGAGAAAGTGAAAAGGTCATTTGTGGCCAAATGTGACATACAGGAAGTTGGAATTGTGTTAATTTGCCAACGAGAATCTGATAAAGTTTTGAACTCGATCCTCTAACCAGATATGATGACGAGCCTTTAGAAAAGAAGGCAGAAATAAAAGACAAAAAGAAGACAATAATTGTATTGGTTGTAGTGGTGTTTAAAGAGTTTTAATGAACCCCCCCAAAAAAAAATTTGTGAAATTAGCAACTGATTAATTTACAACTTTTCAGCAACCCATCGTATTCAAGCCACCAGCTAGTTTTGCAAGTTTCTGGAAGGACTTGAATACCCAAATCTAATAAGAAAATGATTGTAAATAAATTCCAGTCTTGTATTCTGAACAGCTCAAAGTACGATGTACGGTGTATTTCACCGATACACCTCTTCTTACAGGTTAGGAATCTGAGGCCCAAAGAGGGCCTTAAATTACTTATCCAAGGTCACTCAGCTAAAACAATAGAGAGCCCCAGTGGAAGCAGAACAGAGTCTTGGGATGCCAAGATGAGAAGGAAAGATGAGTGAACGATGAGAACCAAGTTGCCAGTCTGATTCATTTTGGTGGTAAAGTTAATAGAAGTCAGGAGGAGGAGCTGGTTAGGGTGTCTGAGGAGGAATTCAGTATTGAACTTGACAGGTTTATGCTACTGGTGGAATATATTGATGGACAAGTCAAGCAGTCTGTTAAAAATAGAAATCTCAATCTTAGCAGAAGGGTTAGGGCTGAGATGGAAATTTGGAAACTCTCAAGCTGAACAGTGAGAGCAAGTGAACAGTGAGAGCAAGTGAGAGCAAGTGAAATGCATAGCAAATATTCTGAGAACAAATTATAATGATCCCATCTGAGGTAATGGGTGGATAAAAGGACAGTGTACACATACATAATTGTTCTTTGGTTAGCAAAAAAACATTAAGACATTTTCTTTCTGAAATAAGCCAATAATTGAACCTCAATTATCATCATATCGTAAAGAGAGTTAGTTGCTGTTTCCTGAAGGCTGTATATGTGACAGTCTATTTCATATGGGTTGTGTTCCTCAACATGACTCTGGTTTCCCCATTTGAAGCATGAGGAAATGTTGACTTTGCTCAGCTCCACTCCTCTTTCTTCAAAGTCTCCCCTTTGGTCAAACTTGTTTCAGCTGGGAAATGGCTCTAGAGTGACGGAAATCTGTCCCCATACCTCTTCCAGCTTCCTTTAAAAAAAAAAAAAAGAAAAATGCTTCCAGAACAACCTGTGGTTGTTTTAGAAGCACAAGACAGTATTAGTTTTAATTTACTGTTTATTTATTTTATTTTGGCTTCCCTGGTGGCTAAGTTGGTAAAGAATCTGCCTGCAATGCAGGAGACCCAGGTTCAATCCCTGGGTGGGGAAGATCCCTGGAGAAGGGAATGGCTACCCACTCCAGTATTCTTGCCTGGAGAATTCCATGGACAAAGGAGGCTGGCAGGCTACAGTCCATGGGGTCCCAAAGAGCTGGAGATGACTGAGCAGCTAACATTTTCACTTTTCGCTGTTTATTTACTTAGATTTCTCTACATGTCAGTGGATGTGGTGGTTAAAATCAGCTCAGCAAAGTTCCTGCTGAGCATCTGGGTGACAGCTGCTGTGTATAGGGACAGGATGGAGGTGGAGTCAGCTCCACCATACCTTATCCAGATGGAGCTCTGACAGCAGAGCTCAGGACAGCACCAACTCAGAGCAAGATAGAAATCAGAGTATCCCTCGATTGCCTTTAGTATTTTTGGCAATTTGGAGACCATCACATTTTGTCTTGGATTTCATAGTTTCCTTCTTCCCAGAAATTTCCATAGAAAAAAACTGATATGTGGTAAAGGACTTTTAAACTGTGGTGTTGAAGAAGATTGTTGAGGGTCCCTTGGACTGCAAGGAGATCAAACCAGTCAATTCTAAAGGAAATCAATCCTGAATATTCATTGGATGGACTGATGCTGAGGATGGAGCTCCAATACTTTGGCTACCTGATGTGAAGAACTGACTCATTGGAAAATACCCTGATGCTGGGAAAGATTGAAGGCGGGAGGAGAAGGGGTCAACAAGGATGAGATGGTTGGACAGCATCACCAACTCGATCAACATGAGTTTGAACAAGCTCCAGGAGATGGTGAAGGACAGGAAAGCCTGGCGTGCTGCAGTCTATGGGGTTGCAAAGAATTGGACAAGACTGAGTGACTGAACAACAACAAGGGTTATTGCTTTACTTAAGTAGTCCCCAAAAATCAGACCCTGGTTATCCATCAATTTCCTTCTTTGTTTTTCTTCTATTTGCTTGCCATCTAATAAAGTATAACTTTGAGGAAATTAACTGTTAAGCCAAATATTTTGTTAGCAATAGTGGCAAAACAGAATTACTTACACCCAGTAACTTCTAAAAGTGTTTACGATTCTGAAATGCAAGTCAACAAAGGTGGTCTTAGGGAATGTAGTTCTAGAAATATGCTATTCAAAACCTG
Source organism: Okapia johnstoni (assembly GCA_024291935.2). NCBI lineage: Eukaryota > Metazoa > Chordata > Mammalia > Artiodactyla > Giraffidae > Okapia > Okapia johnstoni. The sequence continues at coordinate 61,273,065 of CM044320.1, forward strand.
TGCTGCCCCAAAGCAATTTTTATCAACTGAGGGCTAAAATATATTAATAATATTCAGCTATTATTGTGAAATTATGTGCTGTATACACTCATAGAAAAATGCAATTCTCTATCAATAAGGTGTCATTTTTTATACGGAAGACCTTACTCAAGAAAGGGGCAGTGTGACTGAGCAGAATGAATGAGCTGCAGGGTTGGATAGAGGCGAGGCTCACTCTGGTATTTACTGTGCAATTTATTTAACATACGATAACACCCTCACATTGTTGTGAATGTCAGATACTGAAATATATTTAAGTGCCTGGTGGATTCCTCAAAAAAATAATTATTGAGCATCTACTAATCCCACTGTGCTGGATGGGGGGAAAAGGAGAGGGAAGTAGAGGTAAATGAGGAGGGCATGGCAACCCACTCCACTGTCCTTTCCTGCAGAATTCCATGGAAAGAGGAACCTGGCGAGCTACAGTCCATGGGGTCACAAAGAGTCGGACACGACTGAATAACTAAGCATGCACGCATGCACACAGCAGAAACCCATGATCTCTGTCCTCAAAGATAAACATTAAACAAGTAAGATAAAAAGTAATACATACAACAAAACAGGTACAGAATGCTATACTGTAGGGGCTTAGTACATAGTAGCTATTGTTGTTTATTCACTAAGTCTTGTCCAACTCTTTTGTGATACCACAGACTATAGCCCGCCAGGCTCCTCTGTCCATAGGATTTCCCAGGCAAGAATACTGGAGTGGGTTTGCTATCCTTCTCCAGGGGATCGTCCCAACCCAGGGATGGAAGCCGTGTCTCCTGCACTGCAAGCAGATTCTTTACCGTTGAGCCACCTGGGAAGCCCATATAGTAGATATTATTAGCTGATGAATTATGAGTTGTTTTATGAATTATTTTAATTAAAATACTTTGCAAATAATTACTATATCAGAAAATAGGGAAAATCATATTTTAAGAGAGAAACAAGCTATTAAGTGTTAATATGAGACTTCAGTCTGTATTTATGAATTGAAATAAATTCATTGGATTAACAAGTTTAGAATACTTGTGTGATAGGCTGTTAAATCTAAATTGCCAATTTAAAATTCCTCCAACCTCCAACCTACCCCCTTATCTGTTTGCATTCAGCTCATCTTTAATTAAGAACACAGTCTTTAGAGTCAGACATGCTTGGTTTTCAATGTTGGTTCTAACTCTACTAGCTATATATCCTTGGGCAAATTTTAACCCTAAACTTTCCTTCTCTGTAAATTGAGAATAATAATTTATCTTCTCCCCAAATTATTAAGGATAAGGCATTTAGAAGCAAGTGCTTAACAAATGATGGCTTTCACTATTGTTACCCCACAGTAGGTGCTAGACAAGAGTGAACAATAGATATAGAGAATGGACTTGTAGAAACAGCCGGGGAAGGAAAAGGTGGAACGAACTGAGAGAGTAACACTGAAATATAAACACTACCCTGTATAAAATAGCTAGCTAGTGGAAGCTGCTGTATAACACAGGGAGCTCAGTTTGGTACTTTGTGATGACCTAGAGGGGTGGGAAGGGAGTGGGGAGGTGGGAGGAAGGCTCAAGAGGGAGGGGATATATGTATACATATAGCCGACTTACATTATTGTACCACAGAAACTAACACAACATTGTAAAGCAATTATCCTCCAATTAAAAAAAAGCATTGTTGTTGTTGTTCAGTCACTCAATTGTGTCAAACTCTTTCAGACCCCATGGACTGCAAGACACCAGGCTTCCCTGTCCTTCACCATCTACTGGAGCTTACTCAAACTCATGTCCATTCAGTCAGTTATGCAATTTTAAACCATTAAAAAAAATGAGTGAATGAGTCTGCCCCCAAGAGTTTTCAGTATAGTAGAAGAGATGGGTATTTAAATAGCAAATTGTAAAGCAATTAATTGCTACAACAGGAACAGCATGCAGTGCTTGGTGGGGATGCATCTTAATGCCCTGGACTAGCATGGAGAGATGAATAAGGAAAAGTGGTGAGCTTATGCTAAGTAAGAGGGAGGAGAAGCAAGACATGGACCTAAGGCTACACTAGAAGGCATAAGTGTATCAGTTGGAAAACCAGTGTGTTGCAGAGGTTTCTTATAATGGAAGACTCTGCAACACACTGGTTTTCCACCTGATACACTTATGCCTTCTAGTGTAGCCTTAGATCCATGTCTTGCTTGCTTGCTAAGAAGTCACAGTTTGCACAGTGGAATTCAGTGTGAGACTTTATTTCTTTTAGCATGCTACCTGGTAGAAGGTGATTGGGAGGGGAAGATCTATAACTGTCATCTCCTTCCATCCATTGAAGGGCACTGACAGGGTTGGGGGGAGGGTGACAGGGGGTGACAGAGGTGGGAAGGAAGGAGAGAGGGCAGGAGAGAAAGAATATGGGGTGGATGAACCATTAAGTTTCCCTGTAACAGTCAAAATGCTTAGGAAACTCAAACAAGTCCTGTTTTGGAGAGTTTGGAATGTACTGGGGAACTGCATTTTCTTCCACAGCTTATGAGGGAGCAGAGGAAAGCAGGATAGATATTCACAGGGACTGGTAAGAAAGACTCAATAAATCTCTTTCCAGGGCCTGTAACAGAGAGGAATGAGGAAGAGAAGAGGTTACCCTGGGCTGACATAATGCCCTTAAGGACTCAGGTTAGTGGAGCATCATTGTCCTGCTGTGTTCCTCTTCCTCAGCTGTCCTGCCATCAACTCTCACTCTTTACCATTGAAATCTCATGTAGGGACTTCCCCAGTGGTCCAGTGATTAAGACTCTGCCTTCCAACTCAGGAGGTGTGGGTTTGATGCCCAGTCAGAGAACTAAGATCCCATATGCCTCCAGGGTGTGACCAAAAAATAAATAGATAAATAAAACTTGTACAAAAATTTTAAAAACCCTCATCTATATTCGTGAACATTTTAGTTGGACAGCTCTATTTGTACTCCTTTTAATTCAACACTGTAAATTTCCTGAACTAAAATTAAGTTATTCCTATCACTCTTATATTCACAATATTCTGAGATTTTAGCAATTTGTTCCATAAATGTGGAAGTTGACATATGCATTATGATTTATTTCCACTTTATTGTGTTTTCTGCCTGCCCGTGGTATAAATATGTTCTGTAAACAGCAAGGCTTAATAAGTACTCTTTCTTCGTTCTTCAGAGAGGCTTTTTCTTGGACTGCATAATTTTCATTTAGTTAACTCCAAGAATAAGAACAGCAACATACAACTCCATACTGGGCATACCCACCAAGTGATGGACTCAGGACCTGCCACAGGGGTGGCCAGGGCTCTGTTAATACCTAAATCAAAGAGAAGCCTGAAATCTGGTAGGAACAGACATATTTATTTTCTAGTTAGAGTCAAAAGTGGGAACTTATCATTCTTTGACTGATTGCATTACAAGAGCACCACTAAAACATGGTTTTCACACTCAGAAATGCATGGAATATGAGTCCCTAACAGATCCTTTTGAAAAACAGAACCATGAGATGATTTTTATACCCTTCACACTCCCTGGTGTGTTTTAATGTCTCTGACTTCTCCTTGAACAATTACAAGTACCTGTTGGGGTAGATACAGTGAGCAAAAAGAATGTAAGATCTTGAAATTTACCATTTGCCAATCAATTTTTTGAGGGGGTTGAGTTTACTGATGCTGACCCCCTAAGAAAAATTTTACAAGAAAGTAACCAGCTTGAATCTTTTTTCATGTAAATTTCTACAACTATAGCTGAGTTTTTTTGTTCATTCGTATATGCGTAAACAGAGTTCAGCTGTTACGCTGATAAGTGAAAGGGAAAGTCACTCAGTCATGTCCAGCTCTTTGCGACCCCATAGACTATAATGTCCATGAAATTCTCCAGGCCAGAATATTGGAGTTGATAGCTGTTCCCTTCTCCGGGGGATCTTTCCAACCCAGGGACTGAACCCATTTACGCTGATAAAGGAAATAAAAATTACATATCTACTGAGAAGTGAACTTTAAAATAGAGAAACAAAAGTTGTTAATATAACAGATGGAACAATTTCACATTTGAATTCCAACACATGATTTTCAGTTGCTGTAAGTGGTGAGAATTCTTACTATTGTTCATCTGTCTAGTTATATATTGTTCATTTGTTGTTGTTTAGTTACTAAGTTGTGTCTTACTCTTTTGGAACTGCATGGACTACAGCCTGCCAGGCTCCTCAGTCCATCAGAGGAGAATACTGGAGTGGGTTGTCATTTTCTTCTCCAAGGGATCTTCCTGACCCAGGGATCAAACGCCCATCTCCTGTATTGGCAGCTGGGTTCTTTACCACTGAGCCACCAGGGAAGCCCATCGTCCATTTAACTAAGCCCAATATCCAGAGATTTGCATTAGTATTCCAAGGGGAGATAATATTACAAATGTGATTACTGTACTACAAAATAGCAGTTTTTTATATGCACATATATACGCATACATACATAAAACAAGAACAAAACCTTTTCATCTATGTGTAAGGTAACTGTTGAATTATTGTCTCAGGGTGTTATAGAGGTGTTATTTAGTTTTCTATTACATCTGGAGTCAATAATTTACAGTTTTCAAGCAATTTATTTCATCTAAATGATCAAATTTGTGGGCAAAAAAGCTATCATAATTTTTCTTTACTATTCTTTTCCTATCAGTTATTCTCTAGTGAACACCATTCTTTCATGCTTGTTATTGGTACTTTTTGTTCTTTCTTTTTCCTTGATCAATTGAATTGGAAGTTATCAATTTTGTTACTCAGTTAGAGAACCTGTTTTTTGTTGTGCTAATTTCTCTATTGCTTGTCAGTTGTTTATTCTATTTATTCATATGCATATTTTTTATAATTACTTTCCTTTTCTTACCCTGGGTTTAATTTACTATATTTCCAGATTCTTAGGGTTAAAGCTTTGATCATTTATTTTAAAACTTTCTTCTTTTTCCAAATAAGCATTTAAAGTTTAAAGTTTCTTCTAAACATTTTTTTAATCAGCATCATACAAATTTTATATTATGTATTTTCTTTACCATTCAGTTAAAAATATTTTATGGTTCCCCTTATAATTATTCTTTGACACATGAGTTGTTTGGAAGTATGTATTTACTTTCCAAATGTTTGGCATTTCCTCTAGATTATTGATTTCTAGTATAATTCCATTGTGGCCAAGGACTATACTCAGTATAATTTTATTAGCCTTTTTAAATTTATTGAGATTTATTTTATGACGTACTATATAGTCTACCTTGGTTTATTGTAACATGTGTACTTGAAAAGAATGTGTATTCTACCATTGTTGGCTGTGGTCTTCTATAAATATCAATTCCGTTGAAGTAGCTGATAGTTGTATTAAAAAAATCTTATGTCTTTGCTGATTTTCTGTGAAATTGTTCTATCAATTATGAAAAGAGTTTATTTAATCTCCAACTGCGATGTGAATCTGTCTGTCTCCCTTCAGTTCTATTTTTATCCCACATATTTTGGTGCTCTGTTATGAGGTTCATACACATTGATGATTTTCACATCTTCCTGATGAATTGACACTAATATGCCTTATTCATCTGTTAGTATTCTTTGTCTGAAGGTTTGCTTTATGATATTAATTTAGGCACCGGCTTTCTTATGCTTGCTTGCATGGCATGTCTTTATCCACTCAATTTACTTTCAACCTATCAGTGTTTTAAAAGTCTTATCTCTTGTAGACAGTATGCAGTTGAATCTTACACTTTTAATCAGTACTCAGTAAGTTTCTTTTTCCTTTTATCATCATTTGGCTTCATTCATATTTCCTTAGTCTTTCTTGGTCCCTCAACTCTCTATACTAAAGATCCTAATATTTAAAGTCAGTATTCCTCTAACAGTCCCTTTATGCACACTCTCTTGAATCAGAGCACTGTAGTTGCCACTTTATGACCCTTTCCAACAATATCAAAACTTTCATGAGATGCATAAATTGAGATTGACTTAGAGATTCCTAGTAATAGTCACTAAACCTAAGTTCAACTCCTTGCACTTGTTGCATTTTATTATAAAGGATATGTTCTTGCTTTAGCACATGGATAGGGCAATGCTTGCATGCATTTTCTGATAGAGGTTCTGATCAGGGCTATAGTTTTGTTGCCCTCTTAAGACTTCCCTGGTGACTCAGACAGTAAAACTGTCTGCCTACGATGCAGGAGACCCGGGTTCGATCCCTGGGTCCAGAAGATCCCCTGGAGAAGGAAATGGCAACCCACTCCAGTAATCTTGCCTGAACAATCCCAAGCACAGAGGAGCCTGGTAGACTACAGTCCATGGGGTTGCTAAGAGTCGGACATGACTAAGTGACTTCACTTCACTTTAGTTATGGCACAATATTCATCTGAGAACAGAGTTTCTTTTAATTCAGGATCCTGTTCTGGGTTCTAAGTGAGAACCTGAGACCTCGCTGTTCAAATGTAGACACAATTGTTTCATCCTAAATGCTCTTCTTTTCCTTCCCTTGCTGACACACATCTAACACTTTTCAGTCCACTCCCATTCTCTAAGAGCATTCTTGTCACTTGGATGTTCCCTTTTAAAAAAAGACCTCTGTACTCTGCATCCATGAAAATTAAAGTGTCTCTCTCTGTCTCTGAAAGAAAACTAGTATCAAAGGAATCTGTTGTTGATGCTAAAATTCATCGGGACAGTTGATTAATTTTCTTATTTTGTTTTCTCTTTTTAAGCAATTCTATCTATGACTAAAAAAGTGTCCCCTTGATCCTGATAACTTATTCAAAAAATATTTCATGTGTGCTTGCTATGTATTAGACACTGTTTTAGGTACTGGGAATATAGAGATGAATGAGGCAGAAGTCTTGATGTCAAATTTAGTTTCTGGTAATCAGAGACTAACAGTAAACAAGTCAACATAAAAAAAAGAAGATAATTTCAAATAAGAGTAAATGCCTAGAAAGTTGTTGAGTCTGATGAGAGAGAAAGAAAAGTTCAGAAAATTGCAAGGTTTCTATTCCTCTTCCAGACAAAACCAAGATGGGAGTGTTGGAGATTATAGGATCCTAGAAAGATCTAGGAGAATAAGAGGATCATGTGTCCCTTTCCTAGATACGGCACATGAAGAATTTCCCCCAGTCTCTGGACATCTTAGGAGCAAAAGAAATAGTGATTTGTAATGTCTATGCAGCAGGTCTGAGACATCCCTACAGAGTCCTGGGATCCCTAGATAAACACAGAAATACAGAGGGAGGCATGACTATGGTATAAATCATTGGTAAGCCAAAGAGACTTTATAATTAGAACATGAATCTTGACTTGAGAGATCTCTTTTTCTGCTTTAGAATATTAGTTTTAGCCTCAGTTGGTATGCTCAAGGAAACAACTCCAATGTCCATTAAAAAATTTACTCCTACATTTGTTCATAGCACTGAAATATCATGGGAAAAGAGAGCAAGAACACTGAAGAATTAAAAGTAATCCTACATGTAATTAAAAGCAAGAATTGCCCAATTAAACTTAAGCTCACATAGAAGTGCATGTGAAATTTACATTCATAAAGCCAGTTTCCTGTATCCTTTCCATGACTTTTACACAGAAAAATACTTGTTTTTATTTTCAGTTCCCTTTAGATTTGCACAAAGCTTTGAAGTATGGACATTTACAACCACCCCCACACTCCCACCTAGATAATCAACATTTATGTACACTTGATTAACTCAGTGATATCCAAGTGTGGATAATTGCTTGTGATTTCACAAATAAACTGAGTTTCTTTGATGTTGAAGCTTAAATACCATTACTGGAGTGAGGCCCATGGCAGAGGACTGGGAAAGCACAGTGCCTGCACTCTGACAGCACCAAATCACTTTCATACACTCTCTCGTCTCACGTGACTCTCCAGACTTGGAAATTAATTTTTTTGGAAGTCTGATGAACTTGAAAAATTCACAGAAAAACTATTTCAGAAAAATCTTCAAATATATATTTATATGTTCCATAGACTTAAATATGCCTATGCATCTTTTATTCACTCTATTTCAGAAACAAGAAGGGCTTTAAAATATATTTAGTCTTTTTTTTTAACCTATAAGCTTATTATTTTTATGGCTAGCAACTGCTTTCCTAGATAGTCACAATTTTTACTACACATATTTCAAAATTGTAATTCTGAAAATACTCAGATACCAGTTTCTAAACATACATTTTTTGAAAAAATGAAAAAAGGCTTCAAGGTACACTTTAACACCTTTGAGAGACAAGTCTGCCTGGCTCATGACACTGGCCTCCTGTAGGGGACTGGCAACAGATTGTGTCATGGTGAAAACAGATGCCTACCTGTGACGGAGTTTATGATCAATTATTGGGAGCAATCAGTGAACCTAGTATTAGAATCAGCCTATGAGAAATGTAAATGAAATTTAGGTATGATTTCAAGCCCTTTGCCACTAGGAGCTTGAAGTATAGTGTGTTTAGGCTTCCAACAAGTTTGTGACCTGGCAACGTCTGAACCGTGTCTCTGGATTTCATTGGCTCAAGATTGTTTTGGTTATTCAGGGTTTTCCATGTTTGCATACAAATTTTACAATTATTTTTTTCTAGTTCTGTGAAAAATGCTATTGGGAATTTTGATAGGGATTGCTTTGACTCTGTCAATTGCCTTGGGTAGTGTAGACTTTTTAATAATATTAATTCTTCCAGTTCATGAGTCCAGTATATCTTTCCATTTGTTTGTGTGGTCTTTACCTTCTTTTATCAATGTCTTACCATCTCCTGCTTCTTTGGTTAGATTTGTTCCCAAGCATTTTATTCTTTTGGATGCAATTATAAATAAGATTGTTTTCTCAATGTCTCTTTATTATAGTTTGTTAGTGTATAGAAACACATGTTTCTGCATGTTAATTTTCTGCCCTATAATTTTAATGAATCCATTTTTTAGTTCTAATGGTTTTTTGGTGGTGTCTTTAAGGCTTTCATGTCATCTGCAAAGAATGACAGTTTTACTTCTTCTTTTTCAGTTTCAATAACTTTTACAACTTGTGTCTTTTTAAAGAAACTATACATGAAAAATATAATGTGAATATTATTTTTTCTACAGAAGATGTATGTATCTATATCTATATGTCTAAAAATACATCATTTTTCTTAACTGTCATATAGAATTTTGTTTAGAAATATAAGTCATGTATCTGTTCACTCCTGGTGAGTATTTAGATTGTTTCTTCTTTTTTCCTTCTATTTTGCAATTATAAACACCACTGCAATGACTAGCTTTCTTTAGTTTCCTTGAGGATAAATGCAAGGAACCTTCTAGAACATAGGTCTATACTTAGCATTACCCTTCAGTGTTTTATGAGATATTGCCAAATTGCTCTCCAAAATGGTTGTTCCAATTATGTTTCCATAGCCATGTATAGTGTTCCCATTTCTTTTCATCCTTGCCAGCACATTAATGTTCTTGGCAGTTTGATGACTAGATATTGTATCTTATAGTTTGAATTTTCATTTTTCAAGTAGCCGAGCATTTTGTCAGAACATTTTGGGTTCCTCTTATTTTGGTTCCTCTTACCTGTTTGTATACTTCACCCACTTTCAAATGGGATTACTTTTCTTTTTCAAGTGGATTTTTGATGGTTTACTAAAATATTCTGCATGTGAATTTGGTTATCTTCTTCCTTTTTTGCCCTCTACCTTCAACTTTATGTGTTTTTAGTTGAACATACATTTAAATTTTTTTACATACATGTAAAATTTATCAAGCATGTTTTATCATTTTTCCTTTTGCTTTTTATATGAGGCAAACTTCCTTAACACCAGCGTTAACACATTTTTTCTATATTTACTTCTAGCATTTAAAATTCTGTGTTTCATATACAAAATATGAGTATTATTATAGTATTCATGATACTTTTCTCAATTTTAAAATTTTCTTTAAGAAAATAATGATGTTCTGTAACTGCCAATGTGGCCACATTATTACTTAGGAAGGACACTGTCATTTGGTCTTTGGATTCAATGCAGTGATACCAAGTCACTGGAATAAATGTTCTGTAAGAGGGTTATTTTGGAAAGCAGCACAGGACAATAAATAGATATAGTTTAAGGGCAGACTTGGGTTTTAATTATGATTCTACTTCTGCACCATGTGACACATTATTTGATCAACCCTGAGCCAAAGAGAATAATAATACATATCTTATAAATTGTTGGGAAGACTTGACAAAATGTTTTATGTAAACTGCCTGAAGAGATTTTAAAAGATTAGCTCCTTCCTTTATGATCTGTCTATGACTTATGTCCAAAAAGAGAGAAGCAATAAGGAAGATTGTAACATGGCTGAATTTCCTTTTATATACCACAGTACTAGGGTTACAAGCTCATTTGCGCAAACTGTTCCCATCTAATTGCTTATGTTTTGCAACTCTGGAAAATTAGTTTCCTTAATAATTTGTGTTGTCTAGTTTAATCCCTCTTGAATTGCCTTCATATGGGTTGTCTTCATGTATTTTCTTTTCCTATTACTGAGTTTTTCTCAGTTGTTGTGGTCTGATGTCACCTGTGCTATTCAAGATGATGGCTTTAGAGATTTTTCTCTTGACATGTTTTTCTCTTTCATGGCTTAAAATTGTCCCATAGCCCAGTGTTCCTCTTTTGCATGTTCCTGATCACCAGGCACATTACATGCTTGCTTGGGGTTGGGGGCAGGGGTATGGAAATATGTACTGGAGGTTGCAGACCTTAATTACTTGAAGGGCATAGGGAGCATTCAGCCCAGCAAACTCTGCCTTTTACAATTGGATTCCCAGCAGCTAATGCAGTCAGCTCGTTAAACAGAATGAAATACACTGTTAGGTCAACCCAGGAAGGTTACCCCAACTTCCTGAGTCATCTGCATAATGAATAAAGGAAAGAATAGTCCTGTGTAACCCATAGCACTGAAGTTATATGACTGTGTTGATAATCCTGCAGGGCTTACTGAACAACCTAGCCCCAGGGAAGACTTCCCCACAGGAAACATAGGAAAAAAGGAAATACTCATTTCTTCTCTTAACTTCAAATGCCTTTAAACTCGTGTTTTTTCACTCATCCATTGTTCCATTCTAAAGGAGTCCATCCTAAAGGAGATCGGTCCTGGGTGTTCATCGAAAGGACTGATGTTGAAGCTGAAACTCCAATACTTTGGCCACCTCATGCGAAGAATTGACTCATTGGAAAAGACCCTAATGCTGGAAAGGATTGGGGGCAGGAAGAGAAGGGGACAACAGAGGATGAGATGGCTGGATGGCATCACTGACTCGATGGACATGAGTTTGGATAAACTCCAGGAGTTGGTGATGGACAGGGAGGCCTGGCGTGCTGCGATTCATGGGGTTGCAAAGAGTCAGACACAACTGAGTGACACAACTGAACTGATTGTTCCATTCAAGCGTCAGCCTACCCATAACCAGTGCTGTGGTGGAACTGGCCCTTGTGGTTCTTATTATGATTGCCCGACACACCAGCAATAACCATCGGGAAATTTTGAAAGAGACAAGCTTTATTAGCTATAAGTCCTAGAAATTACACAACACACGTGGGGCCACACAGTGAGGTCAGGAGGGAAGGAGGGAAAGAGAAAAGAGGGAGAAAGAGTGTGGGGGTGCAGAATAAGCATGAGAGCCTAGGGTTCCGCTTCTATTGGGATCAAGGTTGAGGGTACTGAGGCATTTGCAGGGTCACTTTTTATTGGTGAATTTTAAATATAAGAGTGGGTATTTAGGGCTTCCCTGGTGGCTCAATGGTAGAGAATCCGCTTGCCAGTACAGGTGACAGGGGTTTGATCCCTAATCTGGGAAGATCCCACAGGCTGTGGAGCAACTAAGCCTGTGCACCACAGTTACGGAGCCTGTGCTGTTCCCACACACTGCAAGCGAAACCCAAAGGCCCTAGAGCCAGAGCTCTGCAACAAGAAAATTCACTGCAATGAGGAGCCCGAGCACTGCAGCTCGAGAGTAGCCCCCACTCTCCACAACTAGAGAAAAGCCCAAGCCACAACAAAGACTCAGCACAGCCATAAAGAAATAAATCAGTGCAGTTCAATTTAGTCTCTCAGTTGTGTCCAACTCTTTGCGACCCCATGGACCACAGCACGCCAGGCTTCCCTGTCCATCACCAACTCCCGGAGCTTGCTCAAACTCATGTCCATCGAGTCGATGATGCCATCCAACCATCTCATCCTCTGTCATCCCCTTCTCCTCCTGCCTTCAATCTGTCCCAGCATCAGGGTCTTTTAAGGAGTCAGTTCTTCCCATCAGGTAGCCAGAATATTGGAGTTTCAGCTTCAGCATCAGTCCTTCCAATGAACACCCAAGACTGATCTCCTTTAGGATTGACTGGTTGGATCTCCTTGCAGTCCAAGGAACTCTCAAGAGTCTTCTCCAACACTACAGTTCAAAAGCATCAATTCAAAATAAATAAGCAAAGAGTGGAAATTTAATGATCAGGAAGAAAAAAAAAAAGAAGCCCAGTGGTCAGTTATCTGGAAACCAACCAAGATCTCTAAAACAGAGAAGGGAGGAGAAGGGGCCTGGCTCTTTTAACTATTCCTGTGGTTGGCAATGCATTTATTCAATATAACCATCTTTGAAAATGATGCCTCATTGCAATGGATGTCTTGGCAATCAAAGCCTAAGTCAGCCACTTGCAAAAAAGAGAAAACCCAACTCTCAGGGCTTAAATTTACTCATTAATTTATTTATCCCTTCTTTCAAGGAACACACAATAAATACCATCATATGCCTGATCCTATGCTTTTAAAGTTAGAAAACTCTAATATGTGTCCTGGAGAATCTTAGTGAGCTGGAAAGATAAACTAATATTTTTAAAGACGTGTGGTGGTGGCACAGAGAGGCAGTAGAGAGAAGGGAGATATTAGAACAACTTGGCAAAGGAGATGACTATGGCATTGAGCCTCAAGGGATGGGCAACTATGGAGGCAAGGGAGAACAGCATGGGGCAAAGGAATGTGGAAGAAAATTCATTACATTTTCAGGCTAACAAGGGGTCCACTTTGAGTAGAGACAAGAGGTCTCTCTTATTCAGGAGGTCAAGCTATGTGAAATTGGGCTTGTCATCTCTGAACTTAGTATCACTGAACTCTAATTTCTTGTCAAGTGATGAAAGATTCAGGATTGAGCTAGCAGTGAAAGATAATATGATTATAGTAACTGGAGCTACTATTTCTTGAGTACTTACTATGACAACTATCGTGCTTTATATAGATTATCTCACTCAGTTATCAGACAAAAATGTTTTACTTTAAATATTATGGCTATCCATATTTCATTTGGGAGTTTGTTGATAGTAGAACATTCAGTTGACTCTGGCCAGTGGACAGTGGACCCTGGGCCACAAGGCTCTGAATAAATATGATACACAGTCTTCCTGTGGGGGTAAATAAGAGCACCCAGGGAATGTCAAATGAGAAGCAGGCACAGGACCAGATCCTGAGGATGTTCATTCTTTGTAACATGTAAAAAAGCTCACAAAGGAAACCAAGAAAGGAAGAGCAGAAAGGGAAACTGGAGAAGGTGAGGACAGATTTTTAGCCACTTCCAGGTTTGTAGGAATAGACACTAAAATTCCTTAAAAAATTTGCACTAAAATTTTGCACCAAAATTTCTCTTGCTATTGATATCTGCTCTCATATATCCCATTGCAGATTATAATCCCTATATAACTACTCAAAAGTAGAAGCTGAATTTTTACATTTATTTAATTTTTGTTAATGTAAGTTTAAATTTAAGTATCCCCATGTTTCCAATGACTATGATATTGGACAATGCAGCTTTAGAATGACAAGTAAAACATAACGCAAAGAGCTATAGCTAAACAGATAATGGAGAAAATGGAATAAGAAAAAAAATGTTGATTATTTCAAAACAAAGGAAGGAAAATGAATAAAATAAATAAATAACAGATGGGGCAAATATAAATAAATAGCAAGTTAGTGAACTTAAATCCATGTCAAGACTTCCCTGGTAGTCCATTGGTTACAAATCCACCTGCCAACCATGGGATGCGGGTTTCATTCCTAGTCTGGGAAGATCCGACCTGCCGCAGAGCGATTAAGCCCATGAGCCAACTGCTCAAGTCCACGCACCTAGAGCCTGTGCTCCACAACAGGAGAAGCCACCACAATGAGAAGCCCATGCCCCACAACTACAGAAAGCCCTCTTGCAGCAATGAAGACCCAGCACAACCAAAAAATAAATAAGTAAATGAGAATATAAAAGTCAATTTATTGGAAGAATGTCAGCCTTTTAGGCCCATTTGAGATTGTTCTTGCGCTTAGTTGCTCAGTCATGTCTGACTCTTTGCATACCCATGGACTGTAGCCCATCAGGCTCCTCTGTCCTCTGTCCACAGGGATTCTCCAGGCAAGAATACTGGAGTGGGTTGCCATGCCCTCCTCCAGGGGACCTTCCCAACCCAGGGATCGAACCCAGGTCTGCTGCATTGCAGGCAGATTCTTTACCATCTAAGCCACCAGTAAAGCCCAAGAATTCTGGAGTGAGTAGACTATCCCTTCTCCAGGGGAACTTCCCGACCCAGGATCGAACCAGGGTCTCCTGCATTGCAGGAGGGTAATTTGAGATTAGTGATCATAAATTTTAATGATACATAGTTGGCAATTTTTTTCCAACAATGTTTAACTTCTCTAGACCACATGTTGTTTTAGGTATAAGTTGGATGTTCTCACATACAATAATTTTATCTTAATGGATTACTCAGACAATTACACGCTAAGCCAACTTTACTGTCCACCTTTGTATTAGATACACTAACTTAACTTGTTCTCATCCATTTTCATGGAAAATTTGCATGGAAAAATCGTTCTCAACCAGTTCTCATCCACTCCATTTTTTTAAAATTGTTTCTGTTTTTAGCAAGGAAATATTAAGCTGAAGTATCCTAAAACTGTGAGTTCCTCTGTTATACCAATGAAAGCTTTATATTTAATTTTAAATTTTGAGTAAAAAAGACTAAAATGGAATTTTAAAGGATAGCTATATTCATAAGGGCTTCTTAATTTTATATCTAGTTACCCAGTTTATTTTAAACTTTCATATTTGCAAGTCTTCAGTGTGTTGGAAGAGTGTCTATAAACTGAATTCAGGCCATGATTATCAGAAGTACAAAGTGAAAACAAAATAATCTCAAAGCCATAAGATGTTTGTGAAATAAAACAAAATTTTCAGCCTTAATTTCATATAGATGCTATGGAACAATAATGAGTTCCAATAATGGAATTTGTATATTGACCCTGCTTAAAAGAACCAAGTAAAGAGCCTCTTGATGAAAGTGAAAGAGGAGAGTGAAAAAGTTGGCTTAAAGTTCAACATTCAGAAAACTAAGATAATGGCATCTGGTCCCATCACTTCATGGGAAATAGATGGGGAAACAGTGGAAACAGTGGCTGACTTTATTTTTCTGGGCTCCAAAATCACTACAGATGGTGATTGCAGCCATGAAATTAAAAGATGCTTACTCCTTGAAGGAAAGTTATGACCAACCTAGACAGCATATTAAAAAGCAGAGACATTACTTTGCCAATAAAGGTCCATCTAGTCAAGGCTATGGTTTTTCCAGTGGTCACATATGGATGCGAGAGTTGAACCATAAAGAAAGCTGAGCACGGAAGAATTGATGCTTTTGAACTGTGGTGTTGGAGAAGACTCTTGAGAGTCCCTTGGACAGCAAGGAGATCCAACCTAAAGGATCATCCTAAAGGAGATCAGTCCTGGGTGTTCTTTGGAAGGACTGATGTTGAAGCTGAAACTCCAATAGTTTGGCCACCTGATGCGAAGAGCTGACTCATTAGAAAAGACCCTAATGCTGGGAAAGATTGAGGGCAGGAGGAGAAGGGGACGACAGAGGATGAGATGGTTGGATGGCATCACCCACTCAATGGACATGCGTTTGGGTGGACTCTGGGAGTTGGTGATGGACAGGGAGGCCTGGCATGCTGCAGTTCATGGGGTCACCAAGAGTTGGACACAACTGAGCAACTGAACTGAACGGACTATCTGTCAGTATCAGACAATCTAAAAGATGCTATGCTGTGATAAAAGCTAGTACCCATCTTAACACATATGTGAACAGGTGTGGACTTATTTCTTAAACTGTTTTAATTTCAAGAAGTATTTCAGCTATAGTATGCTAGATAGCTGGCATGCTGCAGTCCATGGGGTTGCAAAGAGTCAGACACAACTGGGCGACTTAACAACAGCAAAAGCAAATGCTAAATATCATTGGACACAATTAATTTTTTTGTTATTACTTAAAAGACTGCCTCAATCATATCTGACTCTTTGCCACCCCATGAACTGTAACCCACCAGGCTCATCTGTCTATGGAGAGTGGGGGTAACCATTCCCTCTCCAGAGGATCTTCCTGACCCAACGATTGAACCCAAATCTCCTGCATTGCAGGCAGATTCTTTACCATTTGAGCCACCAGGAAAGCCCAAAAGACTACCAGTACCATACAATATGACTCGCATGCCCATGGATAATCCATGATTCAGTTCAGTTCAGTTCAGATGCTCAGTCATGTCCAACTCTTTGCGACCCCATGGACTGCAGCACGCCAGGCTTCCCTGTCCATCACCAACTCCCGGAGCCTACTCAAACTCATGTCCATTGCACCGATGATGCCATCCAACCATCTCATCCTCTGTTGCTTCCAAAAAAAATCAGTAATTAGTTGACTAAATATAGAAGGGTTGTCCGTGCAGCAACCTGTATTTAAATTTTGATAGAGACTTGTATATTGCTCAACAAAGGGACAAAAATATTCATCAAATTCTACTCTAAAGAGTCAACAAGAAAATAGGTAAATCATAACATTGAATGGGTTAAATAATACTCTATGAAAATAAATGTAACTAAAACTAAGAAGCATAGATTTTTACCTTTACTTCTAGAGCTATGAGATGTAATTTTCTAGAGTCTAGCTCAAAATATTCCATTTAATACAATATGGGCACACTCCCTAGAAGTCATTTAAATTTTAGATCATAAAATTACTACAAGTACATTTCTTTTAAAATAATAGTACAGCAAAATATAGATAAGATGAAATCGTCTAAATATTCTGTCACACTTGTTATATTTCCTTCTGTTTGTGTGCGTGTATCATAGTTCTGTATTTAGATTTTTCCTCTTGATAGTTTATTATAGACATATTTTAACAGCATTAATATTCTCCAAAGCATGTTTTCATATATGTGTAGTAATAAGGACAACTGTTAATAGTAACTACCAATTGTTAAGCTCTGCTCCTGGGGAATTCTAGGTATTATACAAAGCACTGTATGTAACTGTCTGTTAATCCTTAGAACAACCTCAAGTCCCAGGCATTTTTGCATTCCTCTTTCAGACCAAGCAACAGTCTCAGAGAAGTAACTTTCTCAAGGACATAATGCTTATAAAGAACTGGCTTTCAAACCAGGTCTGTGTCCTCCAAGGCTGATGGTTTTAAGCACAAAATTCTCTGGGCTAAAAAATAATTCATCCTTTAGGGTATACTTAAATTTTAATAATAAAAACCCCTGTACATAAATTTGAAGCATCTTTTAAAATATGTTCCTAGGATAAATTACTTGAAGTAGAACTAACAAATCTGAGGATTTTTAACACGCAGATGATTCTTGGTCTTTGCTGCCAAATTGAGCATTAGAAACATTTACCAGGTTACTTTTCCACAGGCTGTGAAAAGAATTTCCTGTTTTACTCAACCTCCACCAAAAGAAGTGTTTTGAAAAATCTTTATTTTGTATCTTTTTATTGTCTTATTTTTCATTAATTTATAACTACTGGTTTATAGATATACTCATATGAACTTTGGCTATTTGTATTCTTTTTAAAAATACCCTCTTCACTATTTGGCCCATTTTTTTTTTATTAATGAGTAAATTTTTTGTTTAATAGTTTGTAAGAATTTTTGCTATATTAAGAATGTTAAATTTTTGTCAGTCATGTGTGTTGCAAGTACTTCTCCAATTTTTTTGCCTTTTAATTTAAAAAATTTTATGTAGTAAAATCAGTATTTTAGTTTTGGTTTTTCTTTACTTTTAGGGTTGGAAATTCTTTATGTTGTTATATTTAGGGCTTCTTAATTTTACTTTGAACTCTTTAAGCCCTCAGGAATTCATTTTAATAAACATATGAGAGAATATTCTTTTTAGTTGTTGTTCAAATAATGCATTCCTTGTTTTGTTCATTAAAAAACCTTACAGTTCACGTTGGTTCAGAATGCTACCTTTATCCTGATAGAAATTCCTTTGTATTGTATATTAGAGTCTATTCCTTGTTTT
Organism: Okapia johnstoni; assembly: GCA_024291935.2. Lineage (NCBI taxonomy): Eukaryota > Metazoa > Chordata > Mammalia > Artiodactyla > Giraffidae > Okapia > Okapia johnstoni. Next base: position 61,291,415 of record CM044320.1, read on the forward strand.
CTATTCCATGTCTATAACTTATTCACTTGTCACTACTAGGGTTCATTAATTACTGAAGTTTTCTTTGTTTTAATATTTGGTAGTGAAAGTTCCCACACAAAATTTTTCCTTCTTAAAATGTCTAGGACATTCTCACCCACTTCTTCCAGATGATTTTACAGATAATTTTCAAACCTCATAATAGAAGTGTATTGAGATTTGTATTCAAATTATTTGAAACATTCAAAATACTTTGTAGAGAATTACATTTCTAAAGTAGTTAGTCTTCTAAGGATAATTGCCAGTGTTAAACCCTAAATCATCTTACTGCAATTCAAGACATTTTTATTAATCTATGAGCTTAAATGGAAACTTCCCAGGGAATATTTCATAGTCCTGTCAATAGCCCTAGTAAACCATGTAATTTTCATCAAAACTAAGGAAAATAAAAGTAATAATAGTAATAATTTTTCTCTTTATTTTTCCTTTGATATCCATATTGGCTCTGTATCCTATAGTGTGGTGTTAGTCACTCAGTCACGTCTGACCTGACTCTTTGTGATCCCATGGACTGTAGTCCACCAGGCTCCTCTCTCCATGGGATTCTCCAGGCAAGAATACTGGAGCAGATTGCCATTCCCTTCTCCAGAAGATCTTCCCAACCCAGGGATCAAATCCAGGTCTCCTCAATTGCAGGCAGATTATTTACCATTTGAGCTACAGGGAAGTCCTCTATAGCCTATATCTAACAATAAAATGCAGAAATTCCATGCTTCTTTAGTGATAAAGAATCTAATATGTAAATAAAGTCTAATCAATAAGCATTTCTAAGTTCAGGGAATTCTGAGGGGAACTACTGATCTTCTTTTAGTTTTTTTCTACCGATGCAACTGGTGAATTTTTTACAATAATTTTTTACTTTTCCTAATCACTGTAGTGTCCTGTCTCATGGTCATGTGTAGCATCCATAAGACTTTTGCAGCAAGTAACCTTAAACAAAATCGCCTCATCTTGTGTCAGAAAAGTCTAAAAAATTTAGTAATCCAGAATGGATGTATAGCAGACACAACCTCCCTGAGGAGTAACTGGTATTGCCAAATCCATAAAAAGAACTTCCCAAGAACTGGGGTCCATAAAATCCAAGAATGACATTAAGTTGTCTGCTTCCCACATACCTCAAATCCCCAAGCATCTTTGTGGGTATATGATTTTGTGGTTTAAGAAACTCATTAAAGTATTGTTTAAAAAATGCATTCAAGTTTTAGACCATCATTATACATCTCCAGCAGAAACTGAACTGGCTAGTAGTAAACTAAGACTTCATAAAGTGGATTTTACCTTAATATATACATTAAAAGGTAATTCTTACTAAATGAGTTAGTCAAGTCCCAGTTGAAGTTTAAAAGACCTCTTCCCAATGAGATTTCTCAGAGCCTTTAGTATATAAATGTGAATTATGCATCTTTAGGTGAGGAATACAGTATGCAGAATTCCCCAAACAATTGACAGTCCTTTTTAAGATAGTCACTAGAGCTGCAAGAAACCTCTAGGTATTTAACTATTGGGACAGAGTCCACTATGTCCACATTTGAAAGTTTCCTATTTTTCCACCAAGAAAGTAACAGCTTTCATACAAATTATAAACTTGTCTATAGATAACACAAATATAATTGCATACTAGTTGGATCCATCAGTGGGTTTCATCTCTAAGTTTAAGTCTCAGCCCATGGTTATTGGCGATGTGTACTTTGTAAGTCACTCAAACTCTGTCTCAGTTTCCTCATCTATAAAACAAAGGAAATGTTAGTATCTCATAGAATTTGTGCAAAGACCAGCTAAAGTAACAGATGCAAAAGTTACTTTTCAAAGTGTAAAAAAATTGTAAATATTGTCATGAGCAGAATGTATTTTCCTCAGTAGAAGAGGATATGTGCATTTGTACTGGAAAACTACACATGATAAAAATTTTTTCTATAAAAATTATATTGGTCTATAAAAAACCAATTGGTCTATAAAAAAAATATATTAGTCTATAAAATCCACAAACAAAAATGAGAGTAGATATACTTTTAAAAAAAAGTTTCTGAAAATTTATCATTGTTTTCCATCTAGTCCCTCTTTGTGACTGGACTGCAGCATGCCAGGCTGGTTGCTCAAGCAGATGTTTTCCTGGCGCGAGCACTGCAGTTAAGGGTCCCAGGTCACAGGCCCCAACCTGTCTCAAGTACAAGAATTAAACACTGACTGTAACACCAGTCAAAGAAAAGAGTCAAGCAGTCTTTTTTCTCCCTGTACTACCATTTCATGTTTTACAGCAAAAATCTGGGTATTTTTGTCCCAAATGTTCTCTTTTTTCTTTAACACTGTAATTTTGCTTTGTAGACACTTTCTTAATTTCTTTAAACTTAAAGGGGATACTGTGATACAAGTTCAAGAGTAGATATTTACACCTAGTTACATATTTTATGAGAGTTTGGGGTGTATGTTTGATTTGGGTTTTTTGTTTTGCTCACCACTACTTCTTGCAGCAGGAGTTTCTCTTTTTTAATTCATCTTTACTTTTCCTGGATTTTCCTGGATTTACTCCCTCAAGAAATTCTCTCAAAAATATTTAGGTAGTAAACTTTCTGAGGTTCTCACAGATCTGTCTTTATTTGACTTTCACACTTGAATACCAATTTTCCATATAAAGTTATTGATTAAAACAGTAATACCATCTCGAATTGTGAGGATATTACTACTGTATCTTCATGCATCTAATGTTGTTAATAAGCAGTGTGATCTAGTTTGATCTTTTTTATTTTTTTTAAAGTTGGTAAGGTTTTTTTTTTCCTTGAAACTTTTGAGATTTTTTTTCTTTTTATCTTTGGCTTTTGGACTCGTCTGGAGAAGGCAATGGCACCCTACTCCAGTACTCTTCCCTGGAAAATCCCATGGATGGAGGAGCCGGGTAGGCTACAGTCCATGGGGTCGCTAAGAGTCGGATACGACTGAGCGACTTCACTTTCACTTTTCTCTTTCATGCATTGGAGAAGGAAATGGCAACCCACTCCAGTGTTCTTGCCTGGAGAATCCCAGGGACGGGGGAGCCTGATGGGCTGCCGTCTGTGGGGTCGCACAGAGTCGGACACGACTGAAGCGATTTAGCAGCAGCAGCAGCCTTCGGACTCTTCACCTCACTGTTTCTAAGCATGGATGTTATTCACCACCGTCACCCCAACACCATATTCTTTCTACGCAACATTCAGAAGATCCCTTCAATGAATGCTGCTGCTGCTGCCATTTCCTTCTCCAGTGCATGCATGCATGCCAAGTCACTGCAATCATGTCCGACTCTGTGATCCTATGGACAGCAGCCCACCAGGCTCCTCTGTCCACCGGACTCTCTAGGCAAGAATACTGGAGTGGGTTGCCTTACCAGAGTCATTATTCTGTTTCTTCAATTATTTGTTTATTTGTTCCGCACTGCTTTCTTATCATCTCCTCATTTAATCATAAGGCCCTCTAGCCTCTAGGTGTATCTTCCAGGACATAGCTTTGCTCTAACAAACACTTCTTTGCTTGCACTTTTTTTAAATCAATTAATTTATTTTAATTGGAGGATAGTTACTTTACAACATTGTGGTGGTTTTTGCCGTACATCAACATGAATCAGCCGCAGGCGCACATGTGTCCTCCCATCCTGAACACCAATCCCAGCTCCCTCCCCACCCCATCCCTCTGGTTTGTCCCAGAGCACCGGCTTTGAGTGCCCTGCTTCATGAATCAAACTTGCACTGGCCATCTATTTTAATATGGTAATATGCATGTTTCTATGCTATTCTCTCAAATCATCCCACCCTCATCTTCTCCCACATGGTCCAAAAGTCTGTTTTTGCATTCAACTCTGGGTATAGCCCTTTGAGAGATTCCCTCATAGCCCAGTTGCTGAAGAATCTGCCTGCAGTGCAAAAGACCCAGGTTCCTGGGTGGAAAGATCCGCTGGAGAAGGAAATGGCAGCCCACTCCCGTATTCTTGTCTGGAGAATCCCTTGGACGGGGGAGCCTGGCAGGCTACAGTCCATGGGGTCGCAAGAGCCGGAGACCACTTAGCCACTAAACCACCACCACCATAGCCCTGTGAACCAACATCCAGTTCAGTAATTTAGTCTTCAGTGGTGTCTACATTTTTTAGCTGATTTATTCCTTTCTCTTTTTTATTTCCATTAAAGTAGTTTCTAATAACAGCATTTTCTTTATGATGGACAAAATATGCTTCAAATTCCTAATGCTGCTTACTTTGTTTATCTTAGGGATTTTTCCCCCTGTATTAACTCTGTTTCCTCTGGGTGATTTTTTTGTTTGTTCATTGTCCGAGCCTCTCTTTCAAAACAGACTTTTCTTATTGACATTTTTTAAATTGCTTATTCACATTTGTGTATTTATAGATATTTAAATTGTATAATATGGCTCAAGTATCAAAACTCCCTGTTTAGAGCACTTCACTAGTGAACTTTGACCTCAAAGTGGAAGCTGCATATAATCATCCCCCCATTCAATTAAAATGCTAACTGCCTAGGGCCCAGGCCTTTGTAAACACACACCAGAATTTGATAGTATTCTGGAATTTCCTTGGAGAAATTCACATTTTTTACACTTGGGTGGCATAGTATATTTCTCATCTGTTCTATTTCTTCCAGAAATTCCTTGTTGTAGTCCTCTGTTGACAATCTTTCTTTATATTGTTTTGACAATTGGGATACATCTGGATCCAATCAGCCAGAACCTTGCCTATACATCTGATAAAGTAAACTATGAAATAAGTTTATTTTAATGTCTGCTTTATAAAGAAGGAAACTAAGAACCAGCAAGTTTTAGGAACTAGCCTTAGACCACACAATCAGTAAGTATCAGAGCCAATATTTGAAATCAGTTCCAGAGAACACACTTTTGACAACTTTTGCCTAGTATTCAAAACAGGGTTAAAAAAGCTGAATGACATTGAGGAACATTATTGGAAAATATAAAGTGACCTATAGTCCACAAAGTTCAGGGAAGCTGACCTTTATTTATAAATCTGGGAAAAGTGAACATCCCAAATGTCCACCAGGATATGAACTTAAATAACATACAAAAAATATGTGTTGATTTTCTCCAAGACTTGAACTAAAATTGGATAGACTGTATTTATAGTTTGAAAAAAATCAAGAATTTCTTTCTTTCTAGTGGTTAAGTATCTATTATTTGTTTGTTTTAAATGGGAGTTCTGACATAGTCACTTATGCCATACTTGTAACTAAAACCAAAAACATACAGGAAATTGACAGTCAGCTTTCTCATGAGAAATTTCAAGTGTATTTTTTATATGGGAACTTTGGAATTAATATTTTCAGAAAAACACAATTGTTAACAAACCTCTACTATCCTTCAGTATCATTTTTCTTTTATGTGTATATATTTTCACTTTGTGCTCTTCCTACCAAAATTTATTTTGTATTCTCTATATTCTCATTTATTAATTTTTTATTGGAGGATAACTGCTTTATAAGATTGCATTGGTTTCTACCATACATCAACATGAATCAGGCACAGGTATACATAGGTCCCCTCCCTCCTGAACCCCTCTCCCATCTCCCTCCCCATCCCACCCTCTAGTTGTCACAGGGCACTGGGTCGAACTCCCTGTGTCACACAGCAAATTCCCACTTGCTATCTGTTTTACCATATGGTATGTCTATGTTTCCACGCTATTCTCTCAGTTGGTGCCCCTCTCCCTTTCCCCTGCTGTGTCCACAAGTTTGTTCTCTATGTCTGTATCTCCACTGCTGCCCTATAAATAGGTTCATCAGTACCATCTTTCTAGATTCCATATACATGCATTAATATATAATATTTGTCTTTCTCTTTCTGAATGACTTTATTCTGTACAATAGACTCAAGGTTCATCCACCTCATTAGGACTGACTCAAATTCATTCTTTTTTATAGCTGAGTAATATTCCATTGTGTATACGTACCACAATTTCTGTATCCATTCATCTGTCAATGGACGTCAGGTTGCTTCCATTTCCTAGCTCTTGTAAAAAGTGCTGCAATGATTTTAATAATGTAACATTATTGTCTCTATTCATTATACTGTGCATTTGATCTCTGTGGATTATTTTCTACTCATAACAAGTTTGTACCTTTAAACACCATCAACTTTTATCCTCTCCTGCTTACCATCCATTTTGTTCTCCATTTTATTTTCTAGTTTTTATGGGTTTAACTTTTTTAGATTCCACATATAAGTGAGGTTGTATAGTACTTGTCTTTCTGTATGACTTGTCTCACTTAGCATAATACAGTTGAGAAGATCCAAGCTGTCACAAAAGGGAGGATACTTTGCTTTCTTGTAGCTGAATAATGTCTCATGGTGTATATGTGCCACATATTTTCTATCCATTCATCTATTGATAGGCATTTGGGTTGTCTCTGTATCTTGACTAATTGTGATAAATTCACTAATTGTGAATAATTTTGTGATAAACATGGGTCATTTACCTTTTTCAAGTAGAAATAATTATGTTGTTTTGTCTAACTGTTATATATTACATAATGTAATAATTACATAACGTTCTTAATATAGAAAAAGTACAAATAACTATAAACATAACAGTCAAAGATAACTGCTGTTAGCATTTATTAAATAGTCTTCTAAATGTTTTTAAATCATAAATAGATGATAGAGAAGCAGAGGAATGCTTAAAGAGACAAAATGGCTAGATTCTAGATTTTTTTTGTTTTAATAACACAGAATAGCACTATACATATTGTTTTTGAAAACTATTTTTCAGCTTACAGTGTATTTTCAGCATTTTTGCATGGCATAAATAACAACCCATGTTGTAATGCCTGTGTATACATCCCATTTTATTGTTGTTTATTGCAATTTAGTTAAAATATGCCCTCCTAGCAGTCATTAGGAGGGTTCTAGTTTTTCCTGATTTAAACAACACTGCACTTAATCATACATATTTTTACCATTGTTGTGTTGTATATGCTTAGAATAAATGCCTGGCTTTAAGAGGACTCTCTGTTTCAATTAGCTTGAATTCAAGAAAAATTATTCCAATATAAACACCCTATTTCCCTTCTCACTCTACCAAAACAAATATAATTTTTCTTTTTATCCTTTCCTATCTAATATTATTTCTTTAAAATTAATCTCTTCATTAGGTAATTTCTGATGAGGTTGACCTCTCTGATATGTTCATTGAATCTATTTTTTTTGTAAAATTATTTTATTGACATATACTTAATTTTACAGTTATGTGTTACATTTTACTTGTTGAATACTAAAATTTTATTTTTGTTAAAGTTATCAGCCATCTATCTATTATATATTTAGCAAAATTTTTTCTTAGTCATCTTTTAATGTTGTTAATGAAATTTTTATCCAATAAAAGATTTTAATTTTTACCTAGACTACTTAATAAATCTTTTCCTTTATGATGATTGCTTTTAGGGTCAGGTTTGCAAAAATTATCTCCTATGATTTTTAATTCTAACACTTTTAGGATATCAGTGTTAACACAAATCTTTAGTCCAAATGGAATGTGTTTAAGCATAAATTTGTTTGTAAAGAAAGAATTAAAGTTTAATTTTATATTGTTTTGTTTCAAATGGCAAGCCATTTCATTTATTTATTTGACAAATATTTATGGAGCATCACCTATGTGCCAGTCAAAATAGGATATGATCATTAACTAGACAAGTATAGTCTTGACCATTGTAGTACCTATAATTTAACAAAAAGGAAACAAGAAAACAATAGATAAGTACAAAACTTGTGGTACATACCACCATGCAAAAGAATAGGTATCCTGACAAATAAAAAAGTAAGGACAAATTTAGACAAGATGCACAAGAATGGCCGCTCAGAAAGCTGCGAACTGAAGGAAAAGAGCCAGTCATACAAAATGCAGGGGAGCATTCTGGGCTATGAAAATTGAATAAGAAAAAATTCAAAGTAGGAAAAATCCTCAGAGTGTTCAAGGATTTCTTCTTTGTGAAGCACCTGATGAAGCCTTTTTTCTTATTTTCTTCTGTGTTATCTTTTATTTATTAGCAATCAGGTAGTACATTAAATTATATTACACTCCCACAAGAGTAGTAAAAATTTAAACTCTAACATATTTTCCTGAGAATATGGAGTAAGTTTCTATTACTCTGAACACTGGCAAAGAAGTAGGGACAGGCACTTTAGAAAACGGTTTGACATTTTCCAGTAAAGCTGAATATACATTTACCTGTGACTTAACAATTCCACTTTTAACTATATACCTTTGAGAAACACACACACACTCAGAATAACTGAATATTTATAACAGCATTATGACTGTACCAAAAAAATTAGTAAAATGGGTAGACAAGCTTGTGGTATATTCTACAATGTAATACTAGATAGCAACAAAAATGAACCACTACAACTATGTAAAAGAACATGGAAGAGCCTCAAATACATAATATTCATATTAAAGAGCAAGATAGAAAATACAAATAACATTTCAGCTATAAACTAAATAAGTCCTGGTGATATAATGTATAGCATGGCGACTGTAGTTAGTAATACTATAGTGTATATTTGAAAGTTGCTAAGAGAATAGATCTTAAAAGTTCTCATGACAAGAAAAAGATCTGTAAATTATGTGAGGGGATGGATGTTAACTAGACTTACTGTGATGATCATTTCACAATATATACAAATATTGAATCATTATATTGTAAGCCTAAAACTAATATAATGTTATGTCAGTTATATTTCAATAAAAAAATATATATCTGCTAGAAATTATGATCATGAAAATCAGAGTAGTGATTGATTCCGTGGGAAAGGAAAGGTGCTTGGATCAAGAAGGCTTCTAGGATATAAGCAAAGTTCTGTTTCTGGAATGGGGTGATTGTTGGATGGGCTTCGTTTTGTAATAAGTGTATACATAAATATCATATGTACGTTTTCACATCAATGTTTTGATGATGTTAGGGTGGTTTTAGTTTGTTGGGCTATCTATTTGTCTGCTTATTTGTTTCTTCCAGTGTCTATCCCATTTCATCTCTACTCTCCCTTACATTTTAGGCATTGGACACCTGCCAATAATGTGTCCCAGAACTCCTTACTAGCAGGCTTCCTTTCAGATTCTGCCAAGGAAAAACACCCAGTAGCAAAACTCCTGGCCATCAATAGGCACATGCTTGGCCTTCAGAAAATGGCCAGCAGGAGGTTTTACAGCAGTTAGTGACGGTTCTGTGAATCATTTATTTTGATGCTTCTGGCTACCAAGATCGCTGACAAGAGTTTCCAGTTATCTCTGCCACTTTCTGATTTCCCAACTAACAGCTTCTCTTGACTCTTACCTCCTTTGCCATATGGTGCAGTTCCCTATTTCAAATCTGCTTCTGCTTAAAATGCCTAATATCTTTCTGTTTTCTGATCAAACCACGCCTTATACAATGTTTTATTTTAAATTTTTAAAAAGTAAACAAAAAAATGAGTTTTTCTGGTCTAGTTTAAGCTGCTAATTATTTAAAGTGGAGAAATTCAACGTTTCTGTAACTGTCCCCATATATAGAAACTTGGATTTGAATAATAATTTTCAGTTTCCAAGATACTTTTTCATTCATTGCCTTCTCTAATGCCAGATTTCTTGTTTTTCACAATCGCTTTATTTCCTAAAAACACAGAGGAATGACATTTTATAAAACTTTGCAGTTAACAAAGCTCTTTTTATCTCAGTCAATTCTACTAACATTGATTTAAGACAAGTTTTATTACTTTCTCCATTTTTAGATGAAAAAAATAAACTCATTTAATTACAATTTATTTTGTTTAAATGAGCAAACAAATCATGTCTCATGGCATTTCTACATTTTGGCAATATATGTATGTGTATGTTTTAATCTATCTTAACTCTGAGTTAGTCCTCCTGGTATTTCATATTGTCAAAGATGTTTGCCATAGATATTAAGAAGTTATGAATATTTTAAACAAAGGAATTTTTAAATATAATTTTAACCTATTGAATCTAAGCTCCTAGTCCTCTCTCTATAAAATAGTGATATAGGACTAAGAAGTTTTCTTTCCAGTTCTATAGAATATTCAGGCTCTGGGTGAATTACTTAAAATCAGAGAGTATAAAATCCTTCATGGTCAAACGTATAAGAACTTTTCAAAGGAAGTGAAGATAAATGTGAGAAAAAGTAAGAGAAGAATGAAGATTCAAAAAAGATGTAGCTATCTCAGCCTCTTAAAAATGGTCCATACTTCTGATTGGAAGGAAGGGACACATATTTTGGGGTACTGAATAAGTGCCCCAAGTAAGTGTTATACATTAGCTGATTTAATGGTTTAACATTAGCTGATTGAATAATGCTACAGATAGTTATTACCTCCCATGTTTACAGGTTAGAGAACAAAGGCTATTAATTCTCCATCTATGTTTAAAAGCCTCCAGCTTCATGTATCCTCTGAATACTAACTCTCTGCAGTCTTGATATTCTGGAAATTCTATAATTGGAGGGTTTTATCTTTCTCAATTTTAGAGATCAGGTTGTTTTCCCAAGGTGTTGGGAGACAGTTCTCTCTGTGTCATTCACAGTTCTTCATGTCTCCTGAGCAGAGACACCGATACCCTTTGTTCCAGACTATTCTTCTTGAGGATGTTTGTAAAGCAAAAGCCTTGGAAGTTAGATATACTATCTTCTTCTGTTGCTGAGGGTAGATTTCTTGCTATCCAGGATCATAAAAATAATGTCCTTTACTAAGGCAAAAGTTGGACAGGTTTTCTGGCAGCCCCCTTATAAAAGATTTGGGTTTCCTAGTGAAGGATTCCTTAATGTGCCACAAACCCACTGTGGTTGCTCATCGTTGCCCCCTGGTTCTTGGGAACAGGGAGAACCTATAGTAACATGAAGCTTGTGCTGTCTGCTCGCTGTCAGTCAGTTCAGTTGCCCAGTCATGTCAGACTCTTTGCGTCCCCATGGACTGCAGCACGCCAGGCGTCCCTGTCTGTTACCAACTCCCAGAGTTTACTCAAACTCATGTCCATTGAGTCGGTGAAGCCACCCAACCAAGTCGCTATAACAGAGTTCTTTGTCTCTGATCCAGGAATCTTATGTCTTGTGCCAGTCTCCACAAAACTGAAGCACGCTAACTTGTTAGCTGAAAGTGATGCAAAATCTCAAACCCTCTGCAGTTTTGGACACAGAGTTGCTTGTATATGAGAAGTGGTGGAACCTATACTGAATTTGGATTGACACTAGGCTTGTCTAACCCAAAATCTGTGCATTTAACCAGTATGTGACACTATTCAAAGATAACAGTAAGAAGATAACCTTGATCTAAGTAAGCTGTCCAGTGCATAAATGTGAGCAGTAAACTAGTCCTGGAAAATAAAAAAGACGTCATTAAAAATATTTTTTTCTTCTTGAGATTCAAGTGTGTGCTCTTGCGTATTCCTCCCTGATGCCACTTAATTCCTACATCAGTGAGGAAGAATGTCTAGTAAATAGTATTTTCACTGTGCAGTGAACCCCCAGATTCCCTTTTCCTGTCACCAGTAGAGGAGTTCAAGTAATCCTTTGTTAGGGTGGCCTTGCACTCCTGCCTTCCAGTGACTTATTTCCAGGATAGCCTTGTTTAGACTCGAATATCTTTAAGGGAAAGTCCTTCCTTCTATTTTACATTTTCCTTAATGCCCCACACAGTGTCTCACATGGAATGGCTAGCAGGTGACTGTTTGCTAACTGATCAGCCTGCAACAAAGACACTTTGAACATACTCATTAGATGTCTGTGACTCTCTGTCTTCTCTGTTATTTACTGTTGAACTTCTGTAAATAGTTGAAAAAAAAATGCACCTTGGCAAACTGTTTTCACTTCACGTTAGTCAACTCAAATCTCAATTATCCAGCAACTCTATTACAAGTAAGGTTGCTGTATAACTCTCTCCATACTCGTAAGCTTTCCTCCTTCCCTTATTCTCAGCTAATAACTTTTCTTTTAGTCTACATCATTACAAAAACTAAGGCCATAAGATGCCAACAGCTTCATCTTGCAACTACCAACTCTACAAACTTATTCTGCAACTAAGTTCACCTTCTCCATCCTTCTACCTCTTATAGCTAACAGAGTCCTTATATTTTGTATAACCCACCACCTGTATCCTTTTTCACACATGCGCATAAATTTTTTTTCTTCCAAGTTTTACTGAAATATAATTGTACATGACTGTATAAGGCATACAACATGATGGTTAGATTTGCATACATTGTGAAATGATTACCACAGTAGGTTCAGCTAACATCTGTAGTCTCATATAGATACAATAAGAAGGAATAAAGGAATAACTTGTTCTGATTAATGAGAACACTTAAGATTTAACTGTATCTTTTTTAAGAATGTTAAACCTTGGGTCTCTCAAGTGTGCCTGTGCATTGTCAGTTCTCTCTCTCTCCTGAACCATTCCCACAAAAAATTTTTTTAGCTAACGAGAGCTTTAGATTGATCCCTGTATTATTTCAGGGATTTGTGAATTGCTTAGAATGTCAGATACATGTGTTTTTGTACTTTTTCCCCTCCATTCGTCTATTGTCTATGCATAGTCAAATTCTGGCTTTGTGGTATGTTTTAACATCTAATACGGCCAATTCCTCCTCATTCTTTTTCATTTTTCAGAATTTTCTAAACAATTCTTGAACACTCACTCTTTTGTCATAATTTAACAGCTTTATTGAGGTATAACTGAAATACGGTAAACTGTACTTGTATAAAGTGTATATTTTGATGCATTTTAACACACATATATACCCATGAGACCATCATGACAATCAAGTTAGTAAATATAGTATAGGTATCATTTCTGAAAGCTTTCTCCTGTTGGACATCTCCTCTTAAAGATGACCTTTAACATTAGCTTTTAAAATCCTATCAGGTTTTTATTGTGTGTACACTGACTATAATTTTGAGAAGACTTGACATTTGCAGTAGTAAGTCTTCCCGTCCAGAAGCATAAATTCATTATGGCTTCACATTCAGGTATATAATTAGATCCTTGAATAAATTTTTATAGATCATAGGATGTAGGATGTAGAAGGAATAACTTTTTAATAGTACTTTCACTTCTGCTGTCATGATTCATTAACAGATGAATCAACATTAATTCAGTGAGATTGCAGTATAATTTCTATAGTGACATAGAGAATTGCTGATACACACATCCTTTGAAGAGCATTTTCTGAGCAGAGACTATAATTGGGAGAGTATCGTTGTCTTTTAGGCAGAATACCGCTTTAGGACACCTAAACCATGTCCTCCTTTGGGGTGACAGGGATCACCTAGGTTCTCTTCCTTTGCATGCTCTGCTATTGCAATCATTTCCCAGTTTTCCTTTGAGTTGCTTCCAATTCTTTTAAGGATAAAAAATTACATTTTGTTTATTCCAAATTCATTATTCTGGGCCATGGACTTATTTGCAAAAGTATGGCTCATTTTAATTAACACTCATGAAATATATCTCTTAGCTAATAGCATTTTAATTTAGCTGAACACACAAATTTCCTTAGCAATTAAAGAGGAAGATATATGTGGTTCATGTGTCCAGCAAATGCTCTGGTATTCAGTTTGATATATTTTTTGCACTTGCTTCTCGGTGGCTTTTCTCTCTGCCACTATTTTTAGTCACTTGTGAGTGAGAAGCAAAGTGTCAGTTTCTATGCAAGAGAGTCAGATTTTCAGTGCTTGCATGTTATAAACATCAGTGATAATATTGATAAAAGGTATGATTTATTGAACATTTATTCAGTTCCAGAGGCTGTTCTAAGGATTATTAAACCAATGTGTGTGTGTGTGTGCACGCACGCACACGTGCACTAAGTCGCTTCAGTCATGTCCAACTCTTTGCGACACTATAGACTGTAACTCACCAGGCCCCACTGTCCATGGGATTCTCCAGGCAAGAATACTGGAGAGGGCTGCCATTTCCTTCTCCAGGGGATCTTCCTGACCCAGAGATCAAAAACCCATGTCTCTTAAGTCTCCTTCATTGTTAGATGAGTTCTTTACCACTAGCGCCACCTGGGAAGCCCTATTAAACCAATAATTTACCATAACCATATAGGTTTTACTAGGTCCAATTTACAAACAAGGATATGGAAATTCATAGAGTTTAAGTAAACTGCTCTAGAAAATGGCAAAGCCAGAATACAAACTGAGATGTGTTGGGATTCACAGCCTCAAGCTTTTTCTCTGCTACCCCACAGCCTGCTCTTAACCATGAAGCTATTTACCCACTGTGCTAGTGATCTTATGGCTGCTGTAACAAATGTCCAGAAATTGCATGACTTAAAACAACAGACATTTATTCTCTTACAGTTCTGGAGGCTAAACAGCCAACATCGGTATCACTGGATAGAAATGAAGGTGTCAATAGGGCAACACTTTCTCCAGACACTCCTGGGAAGAATCTGTTCCCTGCCTTTCCTGCAGCTTACCTTCCAGCTTCTGGTGGCTGCTGGCATTCCTTGATTTGTGGCTACATCACTCTAAAATTTTTTTCTATCTTCACATCATTTTCTCCTCGGAGTGTATGTGTGTGTCTTTCAAGTCTCCTTTTGACTTTCTTTAATGAAAATACATGTGGTAACATTTATGGCCCATCGGATAATCCACAATAATCTCCCCCATCTCAAGATGATTAACTTGAACACATCTGCAAAGACCCTTTTCACAATAAGGTGCCTTTTATAACAGGAAGTAGGACCTGTTATCTTTGGGGGCCATTATTCAGCCTACTCTACCTACTCAGTGTTCCAACTGAAGAAGAAGAAAGACAAGAATAAAGGTAAAGATAATATTTCTTTAAGATACTCCCATTTTAAGTATGGAGAGAGACTCGAGTTCAACAATAAGATGAGCCAAGAGAATTATACAGACACCAAAAACTCCCAGAGGTCAGAAATGGATTTTTTGCACTAATCCTAGTAAGTCATCAGTATTGAACTTAGTACCTTGTACATAGTAGATACCCAAGAATTATTTGTTGAATTAAAATTTGGTAAAACATAAAACTTTTGAAGTCTAATTCACTAGTTATGCTACTTATTGATGGAAAAGTTTAATTTTTTTAAAAAGAGAAAACAATACTAAGAAATAGGTTAAACAGGTAATAAGGAAGGACTAGGAATTTAATGACATAAAATTATAAGCCATAAGGCTTACAAAGTATCTTCAGGGAAGAAAAAATAGAATATGATTTGGTTTGAATCCAACAAAGTGTTTTACAGAAATTTTTGAATACTAAAAGGCAATCGAATGTTTCTTGAGTGGTTTAGACTCAAGAGAGAGATCTTAACAAGTCTAAGTTGAAACCATATCTTCAAATGCTTAATGAATTTACAAAATTGTTTACAGTGACATGTAATAGCATAATAGCATAGCCATCTGCAAATAAAATGCAAAGCCAAATAAATGGCTAAGTATCTGACAAGTATGTAGATTATGAGTTGTTAACACTGAGAAAATATTTCTTTTCCTTAATTTGTCATTGCTGATCTCTAAAGAAAAGTTAAAAGCATATGAATTATAAAAACAAAGGGACACATTTTGGTAGGTATTATTAATAGATATAGATATGTCTACCCTGGTTGTGGTGATGGTATCAGTAATGTCTACATATCTCCAAATTTATCAGATTATAGACATTAATATGGGAAGTTAGATAGATAGACTTAATGTATACAGATATCAATATTGATATCAATTGCATCTCCATAGTTATTAAAATTTTAAAGTAATTTTAAAACATATGAATTAGGTTAACAGGAGTCTAACATGGGAGATGATGTTTTGTATTGATACAAAGCAAAGAAATAATAGTACTATTTTGTCCTAAGGAAACAATAAATGTAGGCTATAATTCACGGAAAAGAATGCATACTATTAATCTCTATCAGTCTGGGAGCAAGATAATACAAGCTAAGTAATGTGAAAGTTTTAAAATCTATGTTTTCCATTTTGATGTTGCTTTACAGACAGCAATTCTTTGTGCCATATCAGTATAAATGCAATAAGAAAAATAATTTCCTAATCTGAATGACTCTGATAAAGCTTCAAAGAAGTATTAAATTAGTATTTGGGAAAATAAGGAGAGACAAAGTCCTGAAAAAAAATAAATAAATAACAATCACAAGCAAGCCTGATCTGAATTTTTCTCTACTGCACATTCATAGTTATAACTAAAACTGTCCATGGACAAAGTGGTTAATTGTAGGAAATCTTGGAGATTAGAATCATTCAAAATAGATTCAGATAATAAGAATACCTAGCTATTAGGTTGCTGTGAATATTAGATTTGATTATACCCCAAAGGCACTATGCTCCCTGTGTCAACATCAGCCAGTGGCAATAAATGTTAACTGTTATGGTAAGAATGTTTGTACTCTTCATTCCTTCTGTTTAGACAAGGAACTTGACAGTGAACTCAACAAGCATTATTAAAGTATCCTCAGCAAACAATTTGATGAATCATTTCCAGCTATTATATTCATGAATATATGCCATGACTCAGAGCATGATTTATTACTATAACAATGGAGACTATTAAGTTAGCAGATTACGTTTTATTTCAACAGAATTAGAATTAAGGATATTAAGAAAGTTGCTACTGAACAAAGTTATGGAGAGATCATTTTACTGAGTCATTTAGACTTTATGCCTGTTGCTTAACAAATCCTCATTTGTACATCTCCCCATTCCCTGGAACCACCATTCCATTTCTGGATTTTATGAATTTGACTACTTTTTGTTGTTGTTCAGTTTCTAAGTCGTGTCCAACTCTTTGCGACCCCATGGACTGTAGCACACCAGGCCTCTGTCCTCCACTATTTCCCACAGTTTGCTCAAATTTATGTCCACTGAGTCAGTGATGCTATCTAACAATCTCATCCTCTGTGGGCTACTATTTTTGCCTTCAATATTCCCCAGCTTCAGGGTCTTTTCTGATGAGTCGGCTCTTTGTATCAGGTGACCAATGTATTGTAACTTCAGCTTCAGCAGCAGTCCTTCCAATGAATATTCATGGTTGATTTCCTTTAGGATTGACTAGTTTGATCTCCTTGCAGTCTAAGGGACTCTCAAGAGTCTTCTCCAACACCACAATTTGAAAACATCAATTCTTCAGCACTCATCCTTCTTTATGGTCCAACTCTCACATCTGTACATGACTAATGGAAAAGCCATAGCTTTAACTTATACAGACCTGTGTTGGCAAAGAGATGACTCTGCTTTTTAATAAGCTGTCTACGTTTGTCATAGCTTTCTTTCCAAGGAGCAAGCGTCTTCTAATTTCATGACTGCAGTCACCGTTCACAGTGAGCCCAAGAAAATAAAATGTGTCACTGCTTCTACATTATCCCCTTCTATTTGCCGTGACGGAGAAGGCAATGGCACCCCACTCCAGTACTCTTGCCTGGAAAATCCCATGGACGGAGGAGCCTGGTAGGCTAGCTACAGTCCATGGGGTCGCTAAGAGTCGGACACGACTGAGCGACTTCACTTTCACTTTTCCCTTTCATGCACTGGAGAAGGAAATGGCAACCCACTCCAGTATTCTTGCCTGGAGAATCCCAGGGACGGCAGAGCCTGGTGGTTTGCGGTCTGTGGGGTCGCACAGAGTCGGACACGACTGAAGTGACTTAGCATAGCATAGCGTAGCATTTGCCATGAAGTGATAGGACTGTATGCCAGGATCTTAGTTTTTTGAAAGATGAATTTCAAGCCAGCTTTTTCCTTCTCCCCTTTCACCCTCATCAAGGGGCTCTTTAGTTCCTCTTCACTTTCAGCCATTAGAGTGGTATCATCTTCATATCTGTGATTGTTGATATTTCTCCTGGCATTCTTGATTCCAGCTTGTGATTCATGTGGCCCAGAATTTTTCATTATGTACTCTGCATAGAAGTTAAATAGTGACAATACATAGCCTTGTTATATTCCTTTCCCAATTTTGAACCAATCTGTTGTTCAATCTCCAGTTCTAACTGTTGCTTCTTGACCTGAATACAGGTTTTTCAGGAAGCAGGTAAGGTGGTCTGGTACTCCTATCTCTTTAAGAATTTTCCACAGTTTGTTTTGATCCACACAGTCAAAGGCTTTAGTATAGTCAATGAAGAAGTAGATGTTTTTCTGGAATTCTCCATGATCCAAGGAATGCTGGAAATTTGATCTCTGGTTCCTCTGCCTCTTTGAAATAGTTTGTACATCTGAAAGTTCTTGGTTCATGTACTGCTGAAAACTAGCTTGAAGGATTTTGAGCATAACCTTTCTAGCATGTGAAATGAGCACAGTTGTATGGTAGTTTGAATGTTCTTTGACTATTTTAGATACCCCAAATAAGCTTAATCATTTGTCTGTCTAGACTGACTTGTTTCACTTAGCATAATGTCCTCAAGTTTCATCATTACTGTCACATACTGAAGAATTTCCTCCTTTTTAAAGACTGAATAGTATTTCATTGGGTGTATATACCACATTTTCTTTAGTCATTTAACTGTCAGTGGACATAAATGCTGTTTCCACATCTTGGTTATTGTGAATAGTTCTATAATGAATATGAGAGTACTAATCTTTTCAAGATCCTGATTTCAATTCTTCTGAATACCCAGAAGGGGCATCCTAGGTGGCTCACTGGTAAAGAGTCTGCCCGTAATGCAGGAGACCTGGAGACCACTACTTGATAGTAAGTAAATTGTTCATTGTTTAAACCATTAGGATAGTATCCTTCATCAGAGGCCTGCTCTGCCTGGATTGAAATCCCAAGTCCCTTCATGTCTGCTGTGTGCCTGAGTAATGCACTTGACCTCAAGTTCCCAAGTTTCCTGATCCATAAAATGGGAAGTTTTTTTTTCCTTTGAGGAATACACACACATACAGGGTATGCATGCCTGCATGTATAATTTCTTTGGAGGGAATAGTTTTTTTTTTTTTCCTTTGGAGGTTTATTCACTTCTCTAGACCACTTAATACAACTATGACAAAGAAAAGCACTAGTCTAAAATGTGAGTTATAGGTTGGGGTGAGGGGGAGCCTAGAGGAAAAAAAAAGTGTGTATATATATATATATGTATCTATGTATATATGTATATATGTGTATATATGTGTATATATATATATGTGTGTGTGTATATATATATATATATATATATGTGTGTGTGTGTGTGTGTATATATATATATATATATATATGGGCTTCCCAGGTGGCTCAGTGGTAAAGAATCCGCCTGCCAATGCAGGAGACACAGGAGGCACGGATTCAATCTCTAGGTCGGGAAGATCCCCTGGAGGAAGAAATTGCAACCCACTTCAGGATTCTTGCTGGGAAAATTCCATAAACAAGCGCGCCTGGCAGGCTATGGTCCATAGAGTTGCAAAGAGTCGGACTTAACTGAGCAACTGCACGCACACACACACACACGCATGCACGCACGCAATACTAAATAAGAACCATCTGTTAAGGCAGAAGGCCCAGAGTACAGAGCAAATGGGTGGGGAGGTCTCACAGATGAGGAGGATAGAAATTCCACCCAGGGTGGAGAGCCATACAAATGGGACCCAGAGTACATCGCTCTACTTGCCAGACACATATAAATGAGAATCTTTAAAAACTTGAGCAAATCATTCTCAAAGTAGAGCAGAGTCACGAACACACAATGTCAAGCCCTAGGGCTTCCCTGTTTCCTCTTCGCGTAATAAAATCATCTAAGAGCCAGTAAGGAGTTCCATAAGATTCCCCTTCCTTTTCTCTCTTCTCCCCTTTAAGTTTCCTCTAAGTGTATACAAAAATACAATAAACCACTTTTTATGGAAGCCCTTTGTCCTGAGCACTCTTGTTCATTGTACTGTCTTTCAAGGTAAAAACAAAAGGAACCTTAGCTAAAGTTGTTTTAAAATTAAAAATCAATTTAGTTGTCATGAGTATTGAAAGCAATGATTTATTTGAAGTGCTTAACAGGGTGTGGTTAAACAGGCAAGGATGCTAGCTGTATTATTTTTTAACTATATTCAGGACATTAACTGGCATCCTCGCCCCTGAAGAAATTATGTCTCTATCAAGCAAAAGTCACTTGCTCTCTTTCATTAGAAATATAAGACAAATGTTTTTCTTTTCCCATTTTCAAACTAGGAATATTAACTCTTACATAGCTGGGTTATGGAAGTCTAGAGTCTCAGATGCAAGGATTCTTTCTAGTAAAGATTTAAATTGTCAATTATCTGTATTGAAATGTTTCAGTTCAGTTCAGTTCAGTTCAGTTCAGTCCCTCAGTCATGTCTGACTCGTCGTGACCCCATGGCCTGCAGCACATCAGGCTTCCCTGTCCATCACCAATACCCAGAGCTTGCTCAAACTCATGTCCATCGAGTCAGTGATGCCATCTGCATATCTGAGTCATTCTGTCCAAATGCTGTGTTGCTGCTATCAAAAAGCAATAGATTAATGGTTAAGTGAAATATTAATCTACCCATGTATTACTTTCTTATGGAAGGATGATAATATTTTTATTGAGTTTATTTTAATCATATGGTCATTAATATCTGTTTTTAGAATTTATCTTAATGGACATGAAAGATGATGGATTTAGACCTTTTTGACTTGGCCTAGAAAATTTCACTTACAGCCAAAGTATTGCAAAACAAATAAGCAATATAAATTCATGTCATGTGCCTGCTTGTTTCCTGATATAGACTTCTTTCTGAGTTAAAGCCATCGGGTTATACACTGTTTTATCATGCTCTTCAGAGTCACCATATACTCTTTAGAGCATAACTGATCTATATAAAAGCAATCTATAGAAAATATTTTTCATTTACATTTAATATCCTAGCCTTCGTTTGCCTACATATGGTTTTATTAGCTTAATAGCCTTCATCTTTCCCTCTACATTTTTGACCACTGTATTTGTTACATATTACTACTTAACAAATTACCCCCAAAATGTACAGCTTAAATCAATAAACATTTAGTAACCCGCAGTTTCTATGAGTCAAGAATTTTGATTCACCTTAGCTGGGCCCTGGGACTCACAGTCTTAGCCAGGATGTTGGCTGAATTGCTATCATCTAAAGACTCAACTGGGAAAGGATCTCCTTCCAAGCTCACTCATTTTATTGACCAGAGGCCTCCCTCAACTCCATGTCCATCAAAAGTTCAACTCCATAGGGCAACTAATAACATAACATCTGACTTCCATCAGAGCCAGCAAGTAAAGGAGCAAGACAGGGTGAGAAAGATGGAAGTCGGAGTCTTTTGCCATCTAATCTTGGAGGTGATGGCCCGTCACTGTTTCTCTGTTCTGTTAGAAACGAGTCACTAGGTCCAGTCCACACTCAAAGAACTTGATTCCTAGGAAGCAGGATTCTTAAGGGTCAGGTCAGAAGCTGCCTCCTGTGTTCACCAACAGAAATGGGTAAGATCCACAAAGTGTATCTTTGCACTTTGAATATCCCTAATTACAAAGTCACTTATAAAATATTTAAATACAAGGAAAAGGGGAACTTCTACCTAATCTGGATTCCCCAGTGTATCTACCTCTCTGATTGTTGTTGTTCAGTCACCCAGTCATGTCCCCCTCTGCTACCCCATGGACTACAGCATGCCAGGCCTCCCTGTCTCTCACCATCTCCTGAAGTTTGCCCAAGTTCATGTCCATTGTATTGGTGATGCCTCCAGAAATCTCATTCTCTAATGCCCTCTTCTTCTTCTCTGATTATTTCTTATTAACTACTGCAACACCCTCTTAATGGATTTTGATAAAATTCATTATAATGCTAAGAAATATCAGAATTATAGCTTAAGCATTTTCTTAAACTAAAATGCTATTGAAAGGATTTTATAGATATAAAAGTAGCACTGTCTGTTTATGTATCACTCACAGAGCCTTAGACTTTTCCATTATTGTTTGTACCTTTTTCTATTCTTCCATCTAGTCAATTTTAATTTTTCAATTTTAATGACAGTGAAGGTGGTTTAATGGAATGGTATAGGAGAAGCAAAATATTTTGAGTAGTAGTAAAATGTTTATTCATATTTAATTAAGAGTACTTTCTTGCTGCACAGGGATGAAGTGAAGATTATGTGGCAAAAAGAGAATCAGAAACTATTATAGGACTCAGACTTTTTAATTCTCCCGAGTATCTCCGAAATTGACTACAGATGTCACATATATCTTCTGGAACACTTTCACCATGTCGTCTATGAACCATACCACTCCAAAGGGAAAAAAAATGTGTATATGATTTGAGAGACAAATAATAATATCTATTATACATGTATAATACACATGTATGATAATGATCAATGATCAATGCAAAGAAATAGAGGAAAACAATAGAATGGGAAAGACTAGCAATCTCTTCAAGAAAGTTAGAGATACCAAGGGAACATTTCATGCAAAGATGGGTTCAATAAAGGACAGAAATGGTATGGACCTAACAGAAGCGGAAGATATTAAGAAGAGGTGGCAAGAATACACAGAAGAATTGTACAAAAAAGATCTTCACGACCTAGATAATCACAATGGTGTGATCACTCACCTAGAGCCAGACATCCTGGAATGTGAAGTCAAGTGGGCCTTAGGAAGCATCACTACAAACAAAGCTAGTGGAGGTGATGGAATTCCAGTTGAGCTATTTCAAACCCTGAAAGATGATGCTGTGAAAGTGCTGCACTCAATATACCAGCAAATTTGGAAAACTCAGTGGTGGCTACAGGACTGGAAAAGGTCAGTTTTCATTCCAATCCCAAAGAAAGGCAATGCCAAAGAATGCTCAAACTACTGCACAATTGTACTCATCTCACACACTAGTAAAGTAGTGCTTAAAATTCTCCAAGCCAGGCTTCAGCAATACGTGAACCATGAACTTCCAGATGTTCAAGCTAGTTTTAGAAAAGGCAGAGGAACCAGAGATCAAATTGCCAACATCCGCTGGATCATTGAAAAAGCAAGAGAGTTCCAGAAAAACATCTATTTCTGCTTTATTCACTATGCCAAAGCCTTTGTGTGGATCACAATAAACTGTGGAAAATTCTGAAAGAGATGGGAATACCAGACCACCTGACACGCCTATTGAGAAACCTGTATGCAGGTCAGGAAGCAACAGTTAGAACTGGACGTGGAACAACAGACTGGTTCCAAATAGGAAAAGGAGTACATCAAGGCTGTATATTGTCACCCTGCTTATTTAACTTATATGCAGAGTACATCATGAGAAACGCAGGGCTGGAAGAAACACAAGCTGGAAACAAGATTGCCGGGAGAAATATCAATAACCTCAGATATGCAGATGACATCACCCTTATGGCAGAAAGTGAAGAAGAACTAAAGAGCCCCTTGGTGAAAGTGAAAGAGGAGAGTGAAAAAGTTGACTTAAAGCTCAACGTTCAGAAAACTAAGATCATGGTATCCAGTCCCATCACTTCATGACAGATAGATGGGGAAACAGTGAAAACAGTGGCTGACTTTCTTTTTCTGGGCTCCAAAATCACTGCAGATGGTGATTGCAGCAATGAAATTAAAAGACGCTTACTCCTTGGAAGGAAGGTTATGACCAACCTAGACAGCATATTAAAAAGCAGAGACATTACTTTGCCAACAAAGATCCATCTAGTCAAGGCTATGGTTTTTCCAATGGTCATGTATGGATGTGATAGTTGGACTATGAAGAAAGCTGAGTGCCTAAGAATTGATGCTTTTGAACTGTGGTGTTGGAGAAGACTCTTGAGAGTCCCTTGGACTACAAGGAGATCCAACCAGTCCATCCTAAAGGAGATCAATCCTGGGTGTTCATTGGAAGGACTGATGTTGAAGCTGAAACTCCAATACTTTGGCCACCTGATTCGAAGAGCTGACTCACTGGGAAAGACCCTGATGCTGGGAAAGATTGAGGGCAGGAGGAGAAGGGGACGACAGAGGATGAGATGGCTTGATGGCATCACTGACTCGATGGACATAGGTTTGGGCGGACTCAGGGAGTTGGTGATGGACAAGGAGGCCTGGCGTGCTGCGATTCATGGGGTCACAAAGAGTCAGACATGACTGAGCAACTGAACTGATACACACATCCCTTATACTTGGCCCATTTATTTATATATGCAATTCATGAAGCTCTAAAGCTTCACTTCCCACTCTATTAAATGAAGAAACACTACCCCTTATATATATAAAGTGGTGTATTAGTCAGGGTACACTAAGGTATGACAAGCAAATCCAAATCTAATGGCCTAATGCACAGTTTATTTATTCCTCACCCTGGTTGATTTCTGTCATCTCACATTAGGACAATGAGTCCTGACACTAGAAAGTTGTCACTGTCGGTTGCTTTCTTGCACAGTGCTTTTGAAACAAAGAAACCAATAGCTAGGACTTCATCTAACTTCCAGAACAGGTTGACTGTTTTGTGCTAGTCTGCTAATAAATACCTGTTAGTATTGCAGTGTAGGATCTGGTTGTAGCATATTACTCAGTAGAAGGGTTGGGGTGGCAAGCAGAACTATAAACCTCCTCTACCTTCAAATATCAAATATTATCTATTTATACCAAAAAATAAAACTGAGAATTATAAATGCCCAAAACGCTTGTGTCAGTTTTCCAGGCAGTAACATACTCCTCATATTTATTTTCAGACAGAGCATCTTTTTCAGCCTTCTTAATTGACGTGAAATTTCAGTGAAAAGGAATGTGCCTCCTACTTACCTGTCATCATTGAATTGTTCTGGAAAAAAAGGAATAACTGAGAGACTTCTGGAAAGGTATGTGCTCTATTAATTATGTGATTAAGTATACTGGTTCCCTAATGATAACTTTTAATGTTCAGTGGACATTCAGATAGTTGAGACATTTTAATAACAATATTTCACTTCATATGACACAGATATTTTACGTTTGTTTATATTCTTCTGAGAAAGATATTATTGGAAAAACAGCAAGTGCAACACTGAAAGCTTTTTCTTTTAACTGTGAGTGAAATATTCATCTTTGTTGTCACAAAATCCAAGGAAGTGGCAGATCCAGGTATATTCTCTGGAAGCCTGCTTAATTTCTCTTTCTAAAACTCAACATATTTCTTTCATGAACAGAGACCAGAGTGGTAATGTCCCTTCCACTCATGGTTTACTCATGGATTCAAAAGAAAACCAAATTTATAGGCAAACTTTGCATTTCTGAAAGAGAGTAAATTAACATTCCATTACTTCAACTGAATTCTAAAAGAATAAAAATCAGAAATTCAAGACATGTAAAAACCAGATTAATAGTTGTCTTAAAAGAATCACTACAAAAAAATCTAACTTTGTAGCTTTTCTTTCGGCAGATCTTATCCGAACATGTTATTTATTGGAACATTCTTTGCAATTCATAAAGTAATTTCTCTGTACATTTACACTTCTGCTGATAAAGGAGTAATAACAAAGTCTCTATAAGCCCCCTGGAGTTGTGATAACCTCAAAGCCTCTTAAAAATCTAGATACAGTCATAAGAGAGTTGTCACTTTCTAATAGATATTCATATTTATGAAAGCTTCTGACAAGCATTTTCACCTTTTGTACCCAAACTTTATCTGATCCACATGATTTAAGCAGATAAAGCAGATGAATGAAATGACTTTATTTTCTCTAAAGGCAGTTTCAATAGTCCAAAATTACTTTTTTCCTCTTGCGATTTCATTACTTTTTCTTTCATATTCCCATAGAAAAGTTAATTTAAAAATTACATCTTCCAGTCCAGTTTTCCATTGTGTTTCTGAAAAGTGTGATGTATACCCTATGGGGCAGCAGAGAAGATGAAAATTCTTACTATATCTTCCCCCTTTCCTCACATACATCTTCAGGAAGATTGGGGTTGGGTTTAAATTTCAAAACTTTGAATTAAGGTTCATAGTAGTTTCCTATAAAATAGGTAGTTGGAATACTGCTGCTGCTGCTGCCAAGTGACTTCAGTCATGTCCGACTCTATGCAACCCCATAGACGGTAGCCCACAAGGCTCCTCCGTCCCTGGGATTCTCCAGGCAAGAACACTGGAGTGGGTTGCCATTTCCTTCTCCAATGCATGAAAGTGAAAAGTGAAAGTGAAGTTGCTCAGTCGTGTCTGACTCTTAGTGACCCTATGGACTGCAGCCCACCAGGCTCCTCTGTCCATGGGATTTTCCGGGTAAGAGTACTGGAGTGGGTTGCCATTGCCTTCTCCGAGTTGGAATACTACTCAGCCATAAAAAAGCACAAAATAATGCCATTTGCAGCGACATAGATGCAACTAGAGATTATCATACTAAGTGAAATAAGTCAGAAAGAGAGACAAATACCATATGATATCACTTATGTATTGAATGGCTTCCCTGGTGGCGCAGAGGGTAAAGCATCTGTCTGCAATGCAGGAGAGTCAGGTTCGATTTCTGGGTCAGGAAGATCCCCCTGGAGAAGGAAATGGCAACCCACTCCAGTACCCTTGCCTGGAAAATCCCATGGATGGAGAAGTCTGGTAGGCTACAGTCCACGGGGTCGCAAAGAGTTGGACACGACTGAGCGATTCCACTCCACTATGTATTGAATCTAAAACATGACACAAATGAACCTAATTACAAGACAGAAACAAACTCACATAGTGAACAGACTTGTGTTGCCAAGGAGAAAGGGTGTGGGGACGAAAGGACTGGGACCTGGGATAATCAGATGTAAACTATTACATACAGAATGGATAAATAACAAGGTCCTACTTATAGCACAGGGAATTAGCTATATTCAATATCCTGTGATAAACTATAGTGGAAAAGAATATTAAAAATATCTATTCATCTATAACTGAGTCAATTTGCTGTACAGCAGAGATTGGCACACATTGTAAATCAACTATACTTCAATTTTAAAAACAAGGAGTTGGCCTTCTCTTTCTGACATTTCACTTAGGATGAGGGACATTAGAATTTGCAGATGCAAACAATTACATATAGCATGGATGGGTAACTATATTCAATGTCCTGGGATAAACCATAATGGAAAGGAATATATATATGTATAACTGAGTCACTTTGCTGTATAGTATAAATTAACATAGCATTATAAATCAACTATACATCAATTAAAAATAAATTAATAAAAATGCACCCAAAAAGAGACTGATTAGGAATTTAGAACAAAATTCAGAAGGATTGCTTTTGTAAAAAGA
Organism: Okapia johnstoni; assembly: GCA_024291935.2. Lineage (NCBI taxonomy): Eukaryota > Metazoa > Chordata > Mammalia > Artiodactyla > Giraffidae > Okapia > Okapia johnstoni. The sequence continues at coordinate 61,318,615 of CM044320.1, forward strand.
GTACAGAATCCTTCGTCTGCCTCCATTTACCGAGAAGAATTGAAAAGACAGACAAAGGGAAAGAACAGAGGGTCTTTACTTCAGAGTTGTGGCTCGAAAGATGAACCCCCACCACCAACAACCGCCCACAAACAAACCCTCAGCAGCTACCCCAGGCTCTCCCAGAGGCGGAGCAGCACATGAGATGCCCTCTCCGCGTCCAAAATGGAGGGAGGGACTGGTGAAGCTGCTCCACCTGGGCAGTTCACCTACTGCTTTCATCCCCCAAGCTGTTGCAGTTAGGCTCCATTCTAGCTAAGTGGGAGCTCCGTTCTAGCTTTGCCTCTGAGACTTTGCATCTGCTTTCCCCTGGCCTGAATACACTTCCTTCACATTCCCACATATCTCACTCCCCTAACTCCTCAGAATCCTTGCTTTAATGCCACAATCTTGTTGAGACCTTTCCTGATCATCCTATTTAAAAATTTCAACCCCCCATCTGTTTTCTCCATTTCCCCTTTCCTGCTTTGTAAGTTTCTCCATAGAATGTGTCCTTGTCTGCCCCAGATACCCTCCAGGCCATGCCCACATCCATTCTCCAAACTTCCTTGCCCTGCTTTGTGTTCAGGGAGGCGACCAGATGGACCCTATCGGCAGGCTCACTTGTCCTGTGGCTTCCTTTTGGGTTTGACCAAAGAGAGGCAGTAGAAGGAGGTTTGAGAGAGGATTAGAGATTTATTCTCCTAGCTCCATTTCTGCCAAGTCCTATGGTTCAGTTGCCTCCCTATAAAGACCACACCTCCTGCTAGGTGGTCCCCTCCATTCAGCTTCCCCTTCTGGGTGCTAATGACTTCATCTCTTCATCCATCTTTTAGGCCTCAGGCTGTTTGGAGCTCCCTGCTGTTGCTAGCTCCAGAGCACAGTGTGTCTCTTATTCTTTTAAACCTGCTTGATGAAGTTAATTAATAACATTTATTAAATTCTTTACTGAGTTAATTATCTATTAATCATATTGTTAATTATTTACCTTTATTAAACTCTTCTCATATTGCCCTGGAGAAAGAAATGGCAACCCACTCCAGTACTCTTGCCTGGAAAATTCCATGGACTGAGGAGCCTGGTGGGCTACAGACCATGGGGTTGCAAAGAGTCGGGCACGACTGAGCGACTGAGCCACTTCACTTTCACTTTCATGTTGCCCATTTTAACTGTGACATTATTTAATTTCCTAATTGCTGCATCATCTGACATCCTAGATTTTTACTTAATGAGTGATTTATCATCTCTCCCACTAAAATGTCAGCTCCAGGAAATCAGGAATATTTGTCTGTTTGTATACTGCTGTATTCCTAGCACCTACAGCAAAACATGACACATAGTAGGAGCTGAATAATTAATTGTTGAATAAATTATGAAATAGTGAATGTATGTATGGCTCAGGAAGGGACATGGAAAGTCAAGTCCATAGATTCCTATCTTCTCTACATACTGGATCGCTGCCTTTACAGAGGGTGTCTTTTCTTTCTTTTATTCCTTCTTCCTTTCCTTTCTTTTCTTGTGTGTGTTGTTGCCAAAAGCAAATGTTTTCACTAGGTGGGCATTATTTCATCTCCCAATTTATACTTAGCATTTTTATAAAATGCCATCTGGAAGTACCTTAGAGAATTCACACATGTAAACCCACGTATTTACAATCTGACACAGCTTCTGCTTCTTAATGTTCATAAACAACATTGCTGAGCCAGTGGTGAAGTCATTTTAAAACAAAAGAGCAGTCCAACAATGAGGAGAAAATTGCCACTAAAGCTGATATCTGGATAGACAAAAAACCCAAAAGTGTAGATTCTAATATTCTGTTTTTTAAGCATTGACTACCATATAAAAGAGAAAATACAATACCCAAGCACTTAAAACAAGCATACAATTAGTGCTCAATCAGTATTTGTTGAATTCATAAATGAGTAAATTAAAATCCCTCTGTACTAAGGAAATATTTTGAAATGACAAAAGATATTTGTGGTAGATTGGATAAGTGTTTCCAACTCCTTGCTCCCTCCTTGTAATGGAGAATTACATCCCCACCTATCATCTTATGTGGCATATCCTATGAAAAGAGTAGTTCTCCCCATCTACTTGATTTTGAGGATGACCGTGTGATGTTGACATACTTTAATCAATGGGATGTAAATAGATGTAGCAGTGTACCAGTTCTGAGTTGAAGCTTTAAGTGTGATTGCTTGATTCAGCATGCTTTTCTACTCCTATTTTCTGCCATGAAAGACCAGCATGTGCAGATAGAGGAGGACCTTTCAGACAAATTTCCAAACTAAGAAGATGCATAGAGTTAATCCTCAGTCTACTGGTAGCCAGGAGCCACAGAGCCACAGCTGACCAAAAGCAAACATGTAATATGAATAATAAGTACCTACAGGTTGTTTGTTATGCAGCAATACCATAACAAATACAGAAACTGGTACCTAGAAATGGGGTGTTGATGGAACAAAACTTAAACTATATGGACAGAGGAGGGAGTACGGAAAGCGTTATTAGAAACAGAAAATTGGCAGCCCGGACTAGATAATGACAAACTATTGGTAGAATTATCATATATATTAAATTTCTACACTCAGATTGCCTTTCATGATAAAGTTGTTGCTGCCGTTTTTATACTGATGGATCAGCTCTTCATGTCACCATTTTGCAGCAACTTGGATTTTCTGTCTCTTGAATTTCTTTCTTGTTGTCATTAGTATATGCAGAATGATGATAGTACAGTGTGTTATTTAGGAAGCAATTTGTCATTGAGACGGAAAGCAGATGTATAATATTACAGTTTTCCATCCCGTGAAGCCATGTTTAATGTTCATGAAAAAAATCCATTTTTTGTACAATATTCTAGATGCAACTTAGTGTAGCAGGTGTTTCCTTCAAATTTGGAGATACTGAATATATAACTGTCTCTTTAAATCCCTTCTCTTTCAGAGTATGCGGTGGTAAGTTTGAGCAAATTTACTTTTGATTTCTTACAGATGATAATGCTTGGAAATATCCAACTAAGGTGCTTGTTAGAGCAGTGATATCAGTAAATATAAGCTCACAGCCACTTTATATACCGGCTTTGCCTCACAGTCTCCTATGAAATTTTTCATCTTTTTCCTCTTCTCTTGATTTTCTGACTTCAGCATAATCTTATTTGAACATAGAGAAGCTGCCAAATCACAATTATTTTCCACTAAATTTGATGTGATTTTCTTAATCTAATTTTAGTACATTATATGGATGGTTAGTTTCAATTATTTTCACGAGGAACTTGTACTTAACTCCTAACTTGGCTCTTCAATCGCTCCTCAGTCATCATTCTTGGTAATTTTATGGCTTTTTTGGACATCTTAGATTCACATTTCCTAAATCTTCTCAGAACCACTTCAGATCTTCAAATCTCTGCATCCGGGTAAAGATATAGAGGCATAAATATACAAATGTATACATTTTATTTATATAATTTATATTAGTTTTTTTTCTCTTTTAGACTCACTCTTTCTCCCTTAAGCTATCTCATATTCCCTTTGTTTTCAAACTTTATAAAATTTACACAGGCTGCATTTATTTTCTCACCAATCCTTAGCTCCTACAGCCTGGCTCTTGTTCCCTTATTTGTCATGAAATTGATGTCCTGAAGTTTATATTTAAATGAGCTCCTAATCAAAAATCCAATGACTTGTTCTATCCTTCTTATCATATAGAAGGACTTGAGTATGAGACATTGGAGATTTTGGTCATGTTGACTCATACAAAGAATAAGGAATTGGAGGCTAACAAGCTGTAGAAGGATAGGACAGGAGAATGGAAATTCAATTTCAGATCCTACTCAAAGTCAGAATGTGAATCTAAGCCAAAATCCAGGATGGTAGAAGAAATAAAAAATAAGTGAAAATAAAGTCTAGGTGGATTATTCTTTCAGTGAGCTATTGATACCTAATAAAGCATCTAAAACAGTGATTTAAAAAATCAGTTTTATTTCTCAAGATTCTGTCAGTCAAAAATTCAAGCAGGAATCAGTCAGGGTGGCTCTTTTCTATCACATATACATGATATCAGCTGAGAATGCTCAGCTAGCACTGAGGGATCCAAGATGGCCTCACTGATATACCTGAGACTTTGGTGCTGAGAGTCAACCTGGGTCCATTGTTTATGTTCCAAATGGCCTCTCACTTTTCACATAGTCTCTGATTCCTTATGGAAAGATCCATATGAGGACTTGATACAGATCCCAATATATTGGACTTTGAACATAGGAAATATTTCGATAAGACTTTAGCAGATCTTCAGAGAGATATGAGTATATTTTATGCCTATCCATCTAGTCAAGGCTATGGTTTTCCCAGTAGTCATGTATGGATGTGAGAGTTGGACTATAAAGAAATCTGAGCACTGAAGAATTGATGCTTTTGAAGTGTGGTGTTGGAGAAGACTCTTGAGAGTCCCTTGGACTGCAAGGAGATCCAACCAGTCCATCCTAAAGGAGATCAGTCCTGGGTGTTCATTGGAAGGTGTGATGTTGAAGCTAAAACTCCAATACTTTGCCCACCTGATGCAAAGAACTGACTCACTTGAAGAGACCCTGATGCTTGGAAAGATTGAGGGCAAGAGGAAAAGGGGACACCAGAGGATGAGATGGGTAGATTGCATCACCGACTCAATGGACATGAGTTTGAGTAAACTCCAGGAATTGGTGATGGACAGGGAGGCCTGGCGTGCTGTGGCTCACGGGGTTGCAAAGAGTCGGACACGACTGAGCAACTGAACTGAACTGAATACTCCAACCAAACGAACTGGGCTTCAGCCCTCATGAGAAAGCAGGGTGCTAAGCAGAGAAAATAGTGTACAAGTTTAGTCATATGGGCTTGGGAGGGGTTTAAGGAAGGCTAGTATCAGTCTTAACTCTCTTCACTCTGAGGACTAACTTTGCAAATATTAGGAAGAAAGTCATAGGAATTTTGGAGATGCAACTAAGGGGAAATCAAACCAAACATATATTTAGTTTGGGTTCAGAAGAATATGTATGTTTCACAATCACTCCCTTGTACAGTTAATTTATTGCTATGGCCCACCGCCCAGATTTATCATGCACTGTAACATGAAGTTGCCAGCAAACAACTGCATCTTGATAAAGATTTTCCCAAATGTAACAATCCAAAAACTGAGTATGACACTACCAATGAGTTATGAAGCAGAAGTAAACATTTTTAAAACATCAATAATAAAAAAAATTTTCAACAAATATGCTAGAGAAAAAAATAATTTTCTACTATCTCAATAGATAATAAAAAATATTGTATATGAACAGCCAATAAAAAAACCAAATGGCCAAAAAAGGTAGGAAAGCTATTATAGAATATGTTAAGCTATTAATTTTTAAAGTATTTTTGTTATTTTTCTGGATTCTATATTTTATATTCTATATTCTATATTTTATATCCTTTCAGTTCAGTTGCTCAGTTGTGCCCAACTCTCTGCGACCCCATGGACTGCAGCATGCCAGGCTTCCTTGTCCATCATCAACTCCTGGAGCTTGCTCACACTCATCTCCATCAAGCCGGTGATGCCATCCAACCATCTCATCTTCCCCCTCTCCTCCTGCCTTCAATCATTCCCAGCATCAGGGTCTTTTTCAGTGAATCAGTTCTTCGCATCAGGTGGCCAAAGGATTGGAGTTTCAGCTTCAGCATCAGTCCTTCCAATGAATATTCAGGACTGATTTCCTTTATGATAGCCTGGTTGGATCTCCTTGCAGTCCAAGGGATCCTCAAGAGTCTTCTCCAACACCACAGTTCAAAAGCATTCAGCATTCAGCACTCAGCACTCGGCTTTCTTTATGGTCCAACTCTCACATCCATACATGACTACTGGAAAAACCATAGCTTTGACTAGATGGACCTTTGTTGGTAAAATAATGTCTCTGCTTTTTAATATGCTGTCTAGGGTGGTCATAGCTTTCCTTCCAAGGAGAAAGCATCTTTTAATTTCATGGCTTCAGTCGCCATCTGCAATGATTTTGGAGCTCAAGACAATAAAGTCCGTCACTGTTTCCATTGTTTCTCCATCTATTTGCCATGAAGTAATGGGACCAGATGCCATGATCTTCATTTTCTGAATGTTGAGTTTTAAGCCAGGGTTTTCACTCTCCACTTTCACTTTCATCAAGAGGCTCTTTAGTTCTTCTTTGCTTTCTGCCATAAGGGTGGTGTCATCTGCGTATCTGAGGTTATTGTTATTTCTCCCAGCAATCTTGATTCCAGCTTGTACTTCATCCAGCCCGGCATTAATTTTGTATAGAGAAGGGAAAAAAATCTGACACTTGTGGTTTGTTTCCTCCTGCTGCTTAAGAGAGAGAGAAAAACGTCTGACCACTTGCAGCCTATTTCCTCTGTTTGGAGACCCATAGCCTTCCTGCCTGTTACCCTCTCAGTATGATACTCTCTAGGTCCACCCATGTTGCTTCAAATGGCATTATTTCATTCTTTTTAATTGCTGAATAATACTCCGTTGTATATATGTCCCACGTCTTCTTTATCCACTCCTCTGTCAATGAACATTTAGGTTGCTTCCTTGTCTTGGCTATTGTAAACAGTGCTGCAGTGAACATTGGGGATGTATCTTTTTGGGTCATGGTTTTTTCTGGATATATGCTCACGAGTGGGACTGCAGAGTCATGTGGTAGCTCTATTTTTAATTTTTTAAGGAACCTCCGTACTGTTATCCAAAGGGGGTGTACCAATTTACATTCCCACCAAAAGTCCAGGAGAGTTCCCTTCTCTCCACATCCTCTCCAGCTTTTGTTGTTCATAGATTTTTTTGATGATAGCCATTCTGACTGGCATGAGGTGGTATCTCTTTGTAGTTTTAATTTGCATTTCTCTAATAACTAGTGGTATTGAACATCTTTTCATGTGCCTATTAGCCATCTGTATGTTCTCTTTGAAGAAACGTCTATTCAGGTCTTCTGCCCATTTTTTGAGTGGGTTGTTTGTTTTGATGCTATTGGGTTGTTTGTTTTGATGCTCTTAAGTTGTTTGTAACATTCTCTGACATAAATTATAGCAACATCTTTTTTGATGCATCTCCCAGAATAATGGAAATAAAAGCAAAAATAAACAAATGAGACCTACTTAAACTCAAAAGCTTTTGCACAGCAAAGCAAACAATAAACAAAACAAAAAGACAAACCACAGGGTGGGAGAAAATAATTGCAAATGATGTGACTGATAAGGGATTAGTCTCCAAAATTTACAAAAATAATGTTTGACAAGATCTCTCAGTAGCTATAGAAGTGGAAACCAGCCTATACGCTAAGCAATTCACCTTAGAATAACTTTCATGCTACAATAAGCAAATCTAGATATTTTGCCTGAAAGGGGCAGAAAGTGAGCTCTATTTTTTCATGACTGAGGGTGACATGTGAAATAGAATTCGTTTAATAAATAAGTATGATGGGAGAGAAATAAAAATTGGGTTTATTAGGGAAAACACTATCATTCAATCAATTTAATGAGCATCTTCATTAAATTCATATATTATTTCCTATGAAAAGTTTTGAGACTAGTAAATGAAACAGATTGTAATTTTAATTTTTGAATCAGCATTGAGCAAAGACCAAATACCCATGTTAATCAATTAGATTGAGTTGTATTTGGCTTAATGGTCTGGCAATAAATAAATTGCTTTGTTTACAAGACTAGTTCATTTCTAAGAAGATGGCATTAAGGGACTTCCCTAGTGGTCCTGTGGTTGAGAATCTGCCTGCTGATGCAGGGGACAGGGTTCAGTCCCTGATCAGGGAACTAAGACCCTACATGCCAAAGGACATCTAAGCCCATGCATCACAACTACTGAACCATGCACTGCAACTACCGAAGCCTGCATGCGCTAGAGCCCATGATCCACAAGAGAAGCCACAGCAATGAGAAGACTATACACCACAACTAGAGAGTAGCCCATACTCACTGCAACTAGAGAAAGCCTGTGCACAGCAAAATAGACCCAGCATAGACAAAGGGGGGAAAACAAGGGTAACTTAAAGTAACTGATGAAAACAAACTGAAAAAAAAATAGATAAGACCCAAAGAAAAATGAGAAAAGACCCAACAGAATCAGAGCAGAGAAAGTTCTTCCCTGAGAGAACACTGCTGTCTCCTTCTCCTGAGGATTGCCTTTACCCCACCCCACCCAGCCAATCCTACTCATCTGTCAAATCCCAGCTCCAAAGCTGTATTCTGCTAATCATTTCCTGATGTCTTCCTTCTTTTCAGCCCTTTTCAAATATCAGATAGCATTGTTATCTTTGTTTCTCATTATTTTTTTTTACTTATCAGCTCCATCTAAATCACAATGATATATGCCTATAGAGTGCTCTCAGTTCGGTTCGGTTCAGTTGCTCGATTGTGTACAACTCTCTGTGACCCCAGGGACTGCAGTGCACCAGGCTTCCCTGCCCATCACCAACTCTCAGAGCTTGTTCAAACTCATGTTCAAACGCATCCAGTCGGTGATGCCACTCAACCGTCTCATCCTCTGTTGTCCCCTTCTCCTCCTGCCTTCAATCTTTCCCAGCATCAGGGTCTATTCAAATGAATCAGTTCTTTACATCAGATGGCCAAAGGATTGGAGTTTCAGCTTCAGCATCAGTCCTTCCAATGAATATTCAGGACTGATTTCCTTTAGGATAGACTGGTTGAATCTCCTTGCAGCGCAAGAGATTCTCAAGAGTCTTCTCCAACACCACAGTTTAAAAGCATCAATTCTTTGTGCTCAGCTTTCTTTAGGTCCAACTCTAACATCCATACCTGCCTACTGGAAAAACCATAGCTTTGACTAGATGGACCTTTGTTAGTAAGGTAATGTCTCTGCTTTTTAATATGCTGTCTAGGGTGGTCACAACTTTTCTTCCAAGGAGTAAGCATCTTTTAATTTCATGGCTGCAGTCACCATCTGCAGTGATTTTGGAGCCCAAGAAAATAAACTCTGTCAGCATTTCCATTAGTTTCCCCATCTACTCCCTGTGAAGTGATGGGACCATATGCTATGATTTTAGTTTTTGAATGTTGAGTTTTAAGTCCTCTTTCACTTTCATCAAGAGCCTCTTTAGTTCCTCTTCGCTTTCTGCCATAAGGGTTGTGTCATCTGCATATCTGAGGTTATTGATATTTCTCCCAGCAATCTTGATTCCAGCTTATAGTTCATCCAGCCTGGTGTTTCACATGACATACTCTCCATAAAAGTTAAATAAGCAGGTGACAATATACAGCCTTGACTACTCATTCCCAATTTGGAACCAGTCTGGAGGTGATGGAATTCCAGTTGAGCTTTTTCAAATCCTCAAAGGTGATGCTGTGAAAGTGCTGCACTCGATATGCCAGCAAATTTGGAAAACTCAGCAGTGGCCACAGGACAGGAAAAGGTCAGTTTTCGTTCCAATCCCAAAGAAAGGCAATGCCAAAGAATGCTCAAACTACTGCACAATTGTACTCATCTCACATGCTAGTAAAGTAATGCTCAAAATTCTCCAAGCCAGGCTTCAGCAATACGTGAACCGTGAACTTCCAGATGTTCAAGCTGGTTTTAGAAAAGGCAGAGGAACCAAAGATCAAATTGCCAATATCTGCTGGATCATCGAAAAAGCAAGAGAGTTCCAGAAAAACATCTATTTCTGCTTTATTCACTATGCCAAAGCCTTTGACTGTGTGGATCACAATAAACTGTGGAAAGTTCTGAAAGAGATGGGAATACCAGACCACCTGACCTGTCTCTTGAGAAACCTGTATGCAGGTCAGGAAGCAACAGTTAGAACTGGACATGGAACAACAGACTGGTTCTAAATAGGAGAAGGAGTACATCAAGGCTGTATATTGTCACCCTGCTTATTTAACTTATATGCAGAGTACATCATGAGAAATGCAGGGCTGGAAGAAACACAAGCTGGAATCAAGATTACTGGGAGAAATATCAATAACCTCAGATATACGGATGACAACACCCTTATGGCAGAAAGTGAAGAAGAACTAAAGAGCCTCTTGATGAAAGTGAAAGAGGAGAGTGAAAAAGTTGGCTTGAAGCTCAACGTTCAGAAAACTAAGATCATGGCATCTGGTCCCATCACTTCATGGGAGATAGATGGGGAAACAGTGGAAACAGTGTCAGACTTGATTTTTTTGGGCTCCAAAATCACTGCTGATGGTGCTTGCAGCCATGAAATTAAAAGACGCTTACTCCTTGGAAGGAAGGTTATGGCCAACCTAGATAGCATATTTAAAAGCAGAGACATTACTTTGCCAACAAAAGTCCGTCTAGTCAAGGCTATGGTTTTTCCAGTGGTCACGTATGGATGTGAGAGTTGGACAGTGAAGAAAGCTGAGCGCCATAGAATTGATGCTTTTCAACTGTGGTGTTGGAGAAGACTCTTGAGAGTCCCTTGGACTGCAAGGAGATCCAATCAATCCATCCTAAAATAGATCAATCCTGGGTGTTCATTGGAAGGACGGATGTTGAAGCTGAAACTCCAATACTTCGGCCACCTCATGCGAAGAGTTGACTCATTGGAAAAGACCCTGATGCTGGGTAGGATTGGGGGCAGGAGGAGAAGGGGATGACAGAGGATGAGATGGTTGGATGGCATCACCAACTCGATGGACATGGGTTTGGGTAGACTCCGGGAGTTGGTGGTGGACAGGGAGGCCTGGCATGCTGCGATTCATGGGGTCGCAAAGAGTCAGACACGACTGAGCGACTGAACTGTAGTGAACTGTTGTTCCATATCTGGTTCTAATTGTTGCTCCTTGACCTACATACAGATTTCTTAGGAGGTGGTCTGGTGTTCTCAAGTCAAGTGGTCTGTTGTTCCCATCTCTTGAGGAATTTTCCACAGTTTATTGTGATCCACACAGTCAAAGGCTTTGGCATAATCAATAAAGCAGAAGTAGATGCTTTTCTGGAATTCTCTTGCTTTTTCTATGATTCAGCAGATGTTGGCATCTTGATCTCTGGTTCCTCTGCCTTTTCTAAATACAGCTTGAACATCTGGAAGTTCTCGGTTCACATAATGTGGAAACCTGGCTTGGAGAATTTTGAGATTACTTTGCTAGCATTTGAGATGAGTGCAATTGTGCAGTAGTTTGAACATTCTTTGACATTGCCCTTCTTTCGGACTGGAATGAAAATTGACCTTTTGCAGTCCTGTGGCCACTACTGAGTTTTCCAATTTGCTGGCATATTGAGTGCAGCACTTTCACAGCATCATCTTTTAGGATTTGAAATAGCTCAACTGGAATTCCATCACATCCACTAGCTTTGTTTGTAGTGATGCTTTCTAAGGCCCAGTTGACTTCACATTCCAGGATGTCTGGCTCTAAATGAGTGATCAAACCATCGTGGTTATCTGGGTCATGAAGATCTTTTTTGTATAGTTCTTCTGTGTATTCATGCCACTTCTTGTTAATATCTTCTGCTTCTGTTAGGTCCATACTGTTTCTGTCCTTTATTGTGCTCATCTTTGCATGAAATGTTCCCTTGGTATCTCTAATTTTCTTGAAGAGATCTCTAGTCTTTCCCATCCTGTTGTTTTCCTCTATTTCCTTGCATTGATCACTGAGGAAGGCTTTCTTATCTCTCCTTGCTATCTTTGGAACTCTGCATTCAAATAGGTATATCTTTCCTTTTCTCCTTTGCCTTTCACTTCTCTTCTTTTCACACTATTTGTAAAGCCTCCTCAGACAACCATTTTACCTTTTTGCATTTCTTTTTCTTGGATATGGTCTTGATCACTGCCTCTTTATACAATGTAATGAATTTTTGTCCATAGTTCTTCTGCACTCTGTCTATCAGATCCAATCAGAGTGAATTTGCAAGCATACTAAGTTGCTTCATTTGTGTCCGAACTCTTTGTGACCCTATGGGCCATAGCTCACCAGGCTCCTGTGTCTATGGGATTTTCCAGGCAAGAATACTAGACTGCATTCCCATACCCTTCTCCAGGGGATCTTCCTTACCCAGAGATTAAACCCGTGTCTCTTATGTCTCCTGCATTAGCAAACAGGTTCTTTACCACTAGCACCAACTGGTAAGCTCACAGAGAGAATTTAAAAGAATTTAAACTTTCAAAAATTATTATTCTCAGTGATACAGACTAGATACAGATTTACATCTATAGTCCCATATGTCAAGAATCTTTTGTTTGTACTACTTCTTTCTGACAACCATGGGGAAATAAAGAAGTGGCATCATAGGCAACCGTTTTAATCACTGACAGTTCATGTTACAATGGTCTGGAGTGAATTAGATTATAGGACTGATAAGTGCTTTTTGACGTGACATGAGGGGCTCATATTGAAAGATTATACTCCCATATTTTGTTCTCTTACATGTCGTAGAAATAGCTAGAAACAACTAATAGAAATAATTCCTTTACAAATAAATATTGACTACATATGTAACTTTATACTGAACAGAGATTTTTTGAAGTAGTCAATTCTTTTTTAATCATTATCCATTTCCATGAGTTGCTAGACAAAAGTTTTGTTTTTGTTTTGGATGTGGGAAGGGTATGGAAGGAGGATGAGAATTCTGGGGAAAGATGAGAGACAGAAGTGGAGGAGAATTGGATGGCGATCAATTGCCAATAATCTGGAGAACAGCATTTGAGCCTTTGGTGGGGATACATGATTAAAGAGCTAATTTCATGAATGACTTCATGAGTCCCTGAGGGTAAGGAGGAAAAGTTTAACAAATGTTTAACATTAACAAAATGTTGAGCAGAACTGATGAAAGGCCATGCCTTATCCTTACTCTACCATGGGCTCAGTACAGTTTTGAATCCTGGACTCAAAACGTTACCAATGGACAGTCTGGAAGCCATCATTTTCAAGGATATTGGCAAAAGAAGTAGTGTTGAGTCCTCTTAGCAAAAAAGAGGTCAGGGAAAACAAGCAGACTTTTCCAAATGCAGATCGTTCACTTCCTTGGTTAGAGTTATTCTTAGATATTTTATTCTTCTAGGTGCAATTGTAAATAGGATTATTTTCTCAATTTTTTCTCTGTTTGTTCATTATTGGTATATAGAAATGCAGCATATTCTATATATTATATTAATTTTGTATCCTGGAAATTTACTAATTTTCTTTATTAGTTCTAACAGTGTTTTGGTGGAATCTTTAGGGTTTTCTCAATATATAGTATCATGTCATCTGCAAACAGTGACATTTTTTTTCTTCCTTTCCACATTTCATTTTTTTCTTGTCTTATTTCTCTGGTTAGGACTTTCAATACTACTTTCAATAAAAGTGAAAAGAGTAGACATTCTTATGTTATTTCTCATCTTAGAAGAAAATGTTTCAGCTTTTCACCATTAGGTATAATGTTAGCTGTGGGTTTGTCATAAGTCACCTTTATTATGGTAAAGTATGTTACCTCTATTCTCACTTTGTTGAAAGTATTTATCGTGAATGAATGAATTTTTGTCAAATGCTTTTTTTGCACCTCTTGAGGTAATCAAGTGATTTTATCCTTCATTTTGCCCATGTGTTGTATCATGTTGATTGATTTGCAGATATTGAAACATCCTTACAATTAACCCCATTTGATAATGATGTATGAGCTGTTTTTTAATGTATTGTTGAATCTGGTTTGCCAATTTTCTGTTGTGAATTTTTGCATCAATCTTCATCAGGAATATTGGCCTGTAATTTTCTTTTTTGTGGTGTCTTCATCTGGTTTTAGAATAGGGGTAATGATGGCCTCTTAGAATAAGTTTGAAAGTGCTCCCTCCTTTTCAAGTTTTATGACATAGTTTGAGAAGGATAGGTATTAATTCTTCTTTAAATGTTTGGTAGAATTCCCCTGTGTGCCTGTCTGGTCCTACGCTTTTATTTGTTAGGTTTTTCTAATTCAATTTCATTACTAATAATTTTTCTGTTCAAATTTTCTGTTTCTCTTCTGAGTCTGTCTTAGTAGATTGTATGTTTCTAGGAATTTATCCATTTTTTCTAGACTGAGAATCTGAGAAACTTTATGGACTGTTTCCCAAATTATACACATTACTATAGACCTAAGAATTTCCCCCCAAATTCCAAGAATTTCAGAAAATCCCATAAAGCCCATTTATTAAATAATTAATACTTGGGTGAATAATCTATTTTTAGGCAAAAGTGGGTTATTAACTGCAATAAAATTGGTTTTTTTGTTCAAAATTCATATTTCTGTTATCTCTTTCTCAGTCTCTGATTTATCAGTGCCTAACTGTAAGGATTACTGATCTTTGGGATCGTTTTGTGGCAGAGACTGCTGGTTGTCTATTTAATATCCATTCTCAGTTTCTTTTGATTTTATTCAGAATAGAAATGGATGCAACTAGAAGACTAATTTCCCAGCCTTCTTTGTGGCTAGCTTGGCTGTGTCTAGTTTGGTCAATGATGTGTAAACAGAGGTTGTTGAATAAGCCCTTTTTGCCCCTCCATCCTTCATCTTTCTTGCTTCCAGGAAATGTGGATGTGATAGCTAGAGATACAAAAGCCATCTGGACATAGATCTCTTTTTAAAAAGAAAACCACGTGCTATTGTGGGGGAAAAACAGTAGGTCAAAGAAGGCAGAGAGTCCTTGAAGATTTCATAAAGCTGCCTCACCAGCACTAGAATATCTATTTCTGAACTTTTTTACATAAAAGAAGAAATCTTTATGGTGCATATATCACTATAGTCAGTTGTCTATTACCAATAGCTAAATGAAAATTCCTTTTGGTTTTTTGCAGTGGTCAACAAAACACCAATTATGTAACACCCTAACTATTTTGTGGCAAAAAAGGTGGGGAAATTCTTTTTTTCATTTAGAAAACCATGTGAGCTACAGACTTAGGATGACTGCCTCAAGCCCATTGCTACAGGATAGTTCTCACTGAAGCAAAACAGAGTATAAGGAAACATTCCCCAGGAATGTTAGGCACAGTCCCTTATCAGGTAAAAAATAATGACTGTTCAGTCTTCATAGTTGTCCAAAGGGATGATGAATATCTCTCTTTGTCCACTTGAGAAAAGGTATCTGAGGGATATCTCCCCTTAAGCCACAGATTTATTTTCCTCCTTGGGCTTCTCAGAGCAGAGGCTTTTATAGTCACAATGTTTCTACTTCTACTTTTCACTTTCAGTAGCTAGAATCTGGAGTCTACCCACCATTTCCATTCATGTTCCACAGGCATTTCCGTTTCATTATGTTCACAATGGAACCTACTTCCCTTCCTCTCTATGACCCATTGGATGATACTGGAATCAGAAATCTGGGAATAATCATACATTCCTTCTTCTTCCTCCCATTGGTTTATATGTAACTGTGGTGCTACCACCTACATTTTTCTTGTGTCCTCTTGCTCTTCCACCCTCTCATCATTTCTCATCTGAACAATATCATTCCCAAATAACTAATGTCTTTCCCCATCTAACTCACATTCCATGTTATAAATATATTAATCTTTTGAAAATAAAAATCCAGTCAGTTTAAAATTCAAATCTCATAGCAGGAAATCAGAAGCCTATTAGCATCTAGTCTATGATTGCCCCCATAATGCCATCTTTTTCTCCTTCATTCCATGCCCTAGATAGGAGCCAAACAAAACTACCAGCAATTTACTGAATGAGTCACGCTGTATCATATCTCCACAGCTTTCACTAAAAAGCTCTTTTCTTATATCCTTCACCTGGAAAATTACTATTGATGCTCAAAACTTAATTGAGGCATTACCACCTTCAAGTAGCCTACCTTGATTCTGCCCCTCAAGAAGCATTTACGGTATTTGAGAACATAGTTCATCTACCATATGATCAGCTATCCCACTTCTGGGTATTTATCCGAAAAACAAAGATATGGAAACAACCTGAGTGCCCATCAATGAATGAATGAATAAAGATGTGGCATGTGTGATGTGCACACACACACACATGCACACACACACAATGGAATACTAGTCAGTCACAAAAATAGATAAAATCTTGCCATTTGTGACAACAGGGTTGGACCTTGAAGGTATTATTCTAAGTGAAATGAAGAAAGACCAATACTGTATGATTTCACTCATGTGTGGAATATAAAAGACTCTTGGTATTAAACAAACAAAAACAAAATAAATGAACAAATCAAATGAAACAAAGACAAGCACATAGACATACAGAACAGAGTAATGCTTATCGGGGGGGAGGAGCAGGGCATGGGAGTGGGGCGGTAGGTAAAGGGGGTCACCAATATGGTGACAGATGGAAAATAGTTTTTTTGGTGGTGAACACATTGTGGGGTATATAAAAATAGAAATATAATGTTGCGCACGTGAAACATATAATGTTATAAATCAATGTTACCACCATAAAAAATAAATAAATTTAAATAACACAGTTCATGAGTTCAAACCATGGTTCTGTGATCTTTATCAAGTAATTTAACCTCTCTGTGCCTCAGTTTCTTCATGTGTATATTAGAGATAATTTCTAAGAGTTATGAGAAAAATAAAAAAGATACTATTAATATATATAAAAGTGGTCTGAACTATTCCTGGAATATGTTAAGCACCCAGTATATGTGAACTATTTTTTTTTTCTAAGATTGAGTTAAATTCCTTAGTTTTGTGGTCCCAGCCTTCCATGACCTATTCAAATGTGTAGAAGTTCTGGATTGGCTCACAAAGTCTTAGCCACTTACATTTGGAAAAACTACAAAGTTAAAAATATTACTTTGACTCCCTCAGACCTAAGGTTCTGCACACAAGCTATGCCCACAGACAAGACTTGAAGAGCAGAAGTCAACCAGAGGTCATCACCTTGGCAGTTGTTGCTAGCAAATATCACCTTGGAAAGGACTGCATTTCAGATTCCTGGGTATTGAATCTTGAGCTGATTCCCTAAAAGTAGAACCTTTGAGCAGCTAAGAGTGCCCATTCTTCAGTTTCCTGGGTGTTCAGAGGTAAAAGTACAGTGGCAATGGTAGTAGTGGTTGTAGTCTTGATTTTGACTCAGTCTTTATGAGGCCGTAAGTGTGGTAGCTCCCCCATAGGTCAGTTCTTTACTGTTCTGAAGACATTTCTGGAGGCCTAGCCTGGAATCAGTTACTTCTTCATTCTAAAACTTTTGTAAGAATTTGTCCATTTCTTCCAAGTTGTCCATTTTATTGGCATATAGTCATAAGCTATATATGACAAACCCACAGCAAACATTATCCTCAAAGGTAAAATATTGAAAGCATTTCCCCTAAAGTCAGGAACAAGACAAGGGTGCCCACTCTCACCACTACTATTCAGCATAGTTTTGGAAGTTTTGGCCACAGCAATCAGAGTAGAAAAAGAAATAAAAGGAATCCAATTTGGAAAGGAAGAAGTAAAACTCTCACTGTTTGCAGATGACATGATCCTCTACATAGAAAACCCTAAAGACTCCACCAGAAAATTACTAGAGCTAATCAGTGAATATAGTAAAGTTGCAGGATATAAAATTAACACACAGAAATCCCTTGCATTCCTATACACTAACAATGAGAAAACAGAAAGAGAAATTAAGGAAACAATTCCATTCACCATTGCAACGAAAAGAATAAAATACATAGGAATATATCTACCTAAAGAAACAAAAGACCTATATATAGAAAACTATAAAACACTGATGAAAGAAATCAAAGAAGACACAAATAGATGGAGAAATATAACATGTTCGTGGATTGGAAGAATCAATATAGTGAAAATGAGTATACTACCCAAAGCAATCTATAGATTCGCTGCAATCCCTATCAAGCTACCAATGATATTTTTCACAGAACTAGAACAAATCATTTCACAATTTGTATGGAAATACAAAAAACCTTGAATAGCCAAAGCAATCTTGAGAAAGAAGAATGGAACTGGAGGAATGAACCTGCCTGACTTCAGTCTCTACTACAATGCCACAGTCATCAAGACAGTATGGTACTGGCACAAAGACAGAAATATAGATCAGTGGAACAAAATAGAAAGCCCAGAGATAAATCCACATACCTATGGACACCTTATCTTGGGCAAAGGAAGCAAGAATATACAATGGAAAAAAGACAATCTCTTTAACAAGTGGTGCTGGGAAAACTGGTCAACCACTTGTAAAAGAATGAAACTAGAATACTTTCTAACACCATATACAAAAGTAAACTCAAAATGGATTAAAGATCTAAATGTAAGACCAGAAACTATAAAACTCCTAGAGGAAAACATAGGCAAAACACTCTCTGACATATATCACAGCAGGATCCTCTATGACCCACTTCCCAGAGTAATGGGAATAAAAGCAAAAATAAACAAATGGGACCTAATTAAAATTAAAAGCTTTTGCACAATGAAGGAAGCTATAAGCAAGGTGAAAAGACAGCCTTCAGAATTGGAGAAAATAATAGCAAACAAAGCAACGGACAAAGAATTAATCTCAAAAATATACAAGCAACTCCTGCAGCTCAATTCCAGAAAAATAAATGACCCAATCAAAAAATGGGCCAAAGAACTAAACAGACATTTCTCCAAAGAAGACATACAGATGGCTAACAAACACATGAAAAGATGCTCAACATTACTCATTATCAGAGAAATGCAAATCAAAACCACAATGAGGTACCATCTCACCATCAGGATGGCTGCTATCCAAAAGACTACAAGCAATAAATGCTGGAGAGGGTGTGGAGAAAAGGGAACCCTCTTACACTGTTGGTGGGAATGCAAACTAGTACAGCCACTATGGAGAACAGTGTGGAGATTCCTTAACAAAACTGGAAATAGAACTGCCATATGACCCAGCAACCCCATTGCTGGGCATACACACCGAGGAAACCAGAATTGAAAGAGACACATGTACCCCAGTGTTCATCGCAGCACTGTTTATAATAGCCAGGACATGGAAGCAACCTAGATATCCATCAGCAGACTAATGGATAAGAAAGCTGTGGTACATATACACAATGAAATATTACTCAGCCATTAAAAAGAACATCTTTGAATCAGTTCTAATGAGGTGGATGAAACTGGAGCCTCTTATACAGAGTGAAGTAAGTCAGAAAGAAAAACACCAATACAGTATACTAACGCATATATATGGAATTTAGAAAGATGATACTGATAACCCTATATGCGAGACAGCAAAAGAGACACAGATGTATAGAACAGTTTTTTGAACTCTGTGGGAGAAGGCGAGGGTGGGATGATCTGAGTGAATAGCATTGAAACATGTATATTATCATATGCAAAACAGATCACCAGTCCAGGTTTGATGCATGAGACAGGGTGCTCAGGGCTGGTGCACAGGGATGACCCTGAGGGATGGGATGCGGGAGGGAGGTGGGAGGAGGGTTCAGGATGGGGAACACATGTACACCCATGGCTGATTCATGTCAATGTATGGGGAAAACCACTACAATATTGTAAAGTAATTAGCCTCCAATTAAAATAAATAAATTTTAAAATAAAACTTTTATAAGCACCTAACTCCCTGTATTAAATTCCTTACTGCTTCCACTATCTAGGGATGGTTTCTGTCCCCTGCACTGAACCCTAAATAACAATCTAAGGGACACCACTATTGACTTTCATTTCTCCCAATATAAACTCTGTAACCAGTCAGGGTGCTCCCTGCTTTCCTGATACTCCATGCTTTCTTTACCTCCCTACTTTTCTTATATCATTTCTACCCTATTTCCCCTCCTCCCTGGAATCACTCCTATAATCCCAAATATTCTATTTGAGACTACATTTTTAGAAAGCTCCTTAGTCCATATTCAGTTATAGCTCTAATATAAACAATTTTTACTTTGCAATTTTTGGCAAAAGCAACCCACAAGAGTTAAAAAAGGATTAGGAAAGTTTAGATACATATACTCACAACCTAGCCAAGATTTCACAAATCATTTCTAGATTTCCATAGAAGTCATAATGTATCTTTGAGGTCTTTCTCAGAACTTTGCACAGCTTTCCAATATCTATTTAATGTCTCTTCCGGTGGGAGACATTGCTATAGTCCTAAATTAAACATATAAATAGCATTAAGCTAAGCTGTATTATCCTTAGGGAATACAAGATTTTGGATCAAAAGAAGCCATTTTAGATCAAAGTATGTGAGTGCATCAAGATTTAAAATATTTAAGTAATGCTTAATTTCTGTACATTTTAATATGGACCTTACCATGTAAGGTAATATATTCATAGTCCCAGGGATTCAGGTCTATGGAATCTACCTGGGAACCATAATTCTGATGACCACATATCTGAAACTAAGGCTTTCCAGCTGGAGTACCTGCTTCTTATAGTAGACCCAGGTGAGGAGCAGAGAGAAGAAAACTCTTTATTCACAAGGACCCACTTCAAAGCCCAGAAGGATAAAATTTATTTGCTAAATCTTATAATCATCACATAGCAATAAATACATTCTCCTATCCAATACCTATTACCAAAAAATGTGGAAATTAGCTTGTTGTTCGGTCACTCAGTCATGTCCAACTCTTTACAACCCCATGGACTGCAGCACACCAGGCTTCCTTGCCTTTCACCATCTCTCAGAGCTTGCTCAAACTCATATCCACTGAGTTTGATCACATGCAGATTATAATTACAAAGTCGATACTCAGGATAAGGATAAGGCATTATATATGTTTGATAGTAACTATGTGACATGAGATTCCAAGTGAGTTTTGTGTCCATATATATATTTATGTATTGCATAGAGTCATTGTAATAGGCTAAGTAGGGGGGAAGCAAATTGGACAGCTAGACTTCTGAGGTTTTGTACCAGTTCTACAAACTGATTTAGTGACTTTGAACAAATCATTTAAGAAACTATGGTCTTGGATTTCCTTGATGGTACAATGGTTAAGAATCTGCCTACCAATGGAGGGGACACATGTTCAATCCCTGGTCCAGGAAGATCCCACGTGCTGAGAGACAGTTAAGCCCATGTGCCACAACTACTGAGCTACGGGTGCTACTACTGAAGCCCATGCATCTAGAGCCCGTGTTCTGCAACAAGAGAAGTCACCGCAATGAGAAGCCTGTGAACTGCAACCAAGGGTAGGCCTGGCTCACCACAACTAGTGAAAACCCCGGGAGCAGCAAAGAAAACCCAATGCAACCATAAATAAATTTTTTTTTTTTAAAAAAAAGAAATTCTAGTCTCAATTTTATTGTCAAGCTGGATATTTTGTTAGTTTGACATCCAGGTGATGATTGTAACTTAAGTAATTTATATTATTTATGTAAAGTAAAATGGCAGATAAGCCATAGATCAATTTATTAAAAATATTTCTCCATAGGAGAGTTACAATTTTTATTATTAAAATTTCTACCATTATCCAAAAGATAAGAGCTAAAAAATGCTGATATGGCTATAGAAAAATGGGGAAACTTGTGCACTGTTGGTGGTACTGTGAATCAGCACAGCCACTACGGAGTCTGGTATGGAGTTTCCTCAAAAACTTAAAAACAGGACCACCATATGATCCAACAGTTCCAATCCTGGGTATTGGTCCAAAGGAAATAAAATCATTATTTCAAATATATCTGCACTCCTATGTACGTTTCAGCATTATTTGCAATAGCCAAGACATAAAACAGCCTAAATGTCCTTCAACAGGTAAATGAATAAAGAAAATGTTTTATATATATATATATATATATATATATATATATATATATATATATCATTGGAATATTATTCAACCGTAAAAAAGAAGGAAATCCTGCCATTTGCAATAACATGAATAGATTTGCAAGCGTTACGCTGAGTAAACTAACTCAAACAGAGAAAGGCAAATACAGTATAATCTCATTTATATGTGGAATCTGAAAAAAAACAAAAGCTCAGAGAACCGATTGATGGTTATCAAAGTAGGGGAGCAGTTGATGGGTAGACAAAATGGATGAAGGTGGTCAAAAGGTACAAACTTGCAGTTATAAGATAAATAAGTTCTGAGAATGTAATTGTTGTACAGCATCAACCCTGAATACTCATTGGAAGGACTGATGCTGAAACTAAAGCTGCAATACTTTGGCCACTGATGCGAACAGCCATCTCATTGGAAAAGACCCTGATGCTGGGAAAGATTGAAGGCAAAAGAAGAAAGAGGGCACCAGAGGATGGGAGATGGTTGGATGGCATCACCGATTCAATGGACATGAACCTGGATGAACTCTGGGATGGTGAGGGACAGGGAGGCCTGGCATACTGCAACCCATGGGGTTGCAAAGAGTAGGATACAACTTAATGACTGAACAACAACAACAATGGAGACTATAGCTAATACCATATTGTACATTTAAAAGTTGCTAAAACAGTGTATCTTAAAAGTTCTCTTTATAAGAAAAAGAAATGTGTAACTGTATGGTGATGGATGTTCAATAGACTTACTGTGGTGATCATTTCACAATATACACATAAATCAAATCATTATGTTGTTCACCTAAGATGAATACAATATTGCATGTCAATTATATCTCAATGTTTTAAAATTTCTGTGATATATTTTTCATTTCTTCATAGAAAACTCACCAATTTTATTCTTCAAAAAGTTTACAAAAGAAAAAGTAATTTGCAAGTTTACAAATTGATTCCTTAATAAACAAAACAGTATTTGTTGTATAAAAGTTCAACGTCTCAAGATTCACGTATATCCTAATGCAAAACGGATGGTTATCAAAATTTCTTCCTAAGAAGGCAACTTCTTCCTAAAAATAAATCCTGCAGAAGAGTTTATCCATCCTTTTGTTCCTGTGGTGAATTCTGACGCTAATCACTCTTCCTCTGACAACAGTCACAGCAGGTTCCCTTTGCTCCGATTCACAGCATCTATTTCCCAGTGCACAAGTGATTGCACAAAACATATATTTAGTGAAACACACATAACATATGTTTTGGGTACAAGAGGCGATGTCAGCTATTATTTGGACCCAAAACCCAAGTAATGTAAACAATGCTTGCTGAACAGAGTTAAAAGTGTCTGTATTAACAGAACCTCAGACTTTCCCCAAGATTCATAGCTTAAAAGCTCTTTCAAACCAGTTAATCTCACAAGCTAACATTTTCCATTACTTGCTTTAATTTCAAACTATCTAAATGCAATTAATAATTTTGTTTGGTTGAACGATTACAACCCCTTAAAAAGTAGTTTGTGTTTCTCAGCAATTGCTGCTTATGTTCAGAGAGGTAGAAAAGGACAGGAATTTGTGTTGTTTGTCCTATTTCCATATGCATATCCATGCTACTTCTTTTATGTCTATTTGAGAATATTTCAAGAAGCAGAAATCGTCTCTGTTTCTTATATCACATAGCACAGTCCTCTGTACACTGTGGCTGTGCCGTAAATATCATTGATTGTACACTTTATTAATAAAATGTATGGATCTCAATAGAGTATACAGCAAGGTAGAAAACAATCCAGTTCCACCTAATACCCATTAGTTATTACCCAAAGCCTTATGTTAATTCTTTTCTGTCTGGTTGCCACATTTTTTAAATCAGTTTTGTTCAGGTACAATTTACAATTAAGTGTACCCATATTAAATATTGATGAATTTTGACAAATCCATACACCTAACCATAATCCACCAGTATAATAAAAATATATGTCTATATGTGTTTTTATACATGTCAATAGGAATACATACATATTATGTGCGTGTGTGTGTGTAAATTTGGGAGAGGGTACTTTCTATGTAAAATTCTTTGAGTTTGGGGACCAGTATAGACTCATGTAACCATCTCCCCAATCGAGATACTAAATAATTTCATTCCTCTGAAAAAATTCCCTCCTACTGCCCCTTCACAGGCTAGTCCTTCCTGGACCCTTAGCCCCTAACAACCACTGATTTCTTCTCTATCTCTATAGTTTTGCCCTGTCCATAATGTCATTTATTAGTAAATTCAATCATATAGCATCTAGTGTTCTGAAACTTCTTTCACTAATATAATGCCTTTGAGATTAATTTGTGTTGTATGCATCAATAGTTTGTTCTTTTTATTCTTAAGCAGTATTCTGTGCCATTGAGTCAGTGTTGCTATCTAAACAAATGGCTGACTCAATGGCATAGATGGAAGTACCATAGTTTATGCATTGGCCCATTGAAAGTCACTTGGGTTGTGTTCAGTTCTCGGCAATTATGAATAAACCTGCTGTAAACCTTTTTTAAAGTTTTTTGCATGAATATAAGTTTTCATTTCTCTAGGGAAAAACATGGGAAAGGGATTGTTGGGTCATACTAAATGTATGTTTACATTATAAGTTCAGTTCAGTTCAGTTCAGTTGCTCAGTCATGTTCGATTCTTTGTGACACCATGAATCGCAGCACACCAGGCCTCCCTGTCCATCACCAACTCCCAGAGTCCATCCAAACCCATGTCTATTGAGTTGGTGAGGCCATCCAACCATCTCATCTTCTGTCGTCCCTTTCTCCTCCTGCCCTCAATCTTTCCCAGCATTGGGGGCTTTTCAAATGAGTCAGCTCTTCGCATCAGGTGGCCAAAGTATTGGAGTTTCAGCTTCAACATCAGTCCTTCCAATGAACACCCAGGATTGATCTCCTTTAAGTAATTGCCAAATTATTTTCCACGGTAACTGGGATGTTTTGCATTTCCCAGCAGTAATGTAAGAGAGTCCCAATTATGCACATTCTTATTAGTGCTTCGTAGTGTTAAGGGGCCTTTTGTTTTTGTTTTACGTTTTTGTTTGGTTTTTTTGTTTCCTTAGTCATTCTAATCAGTGTGTTGTAGTTTTAACATACATTTCCCTAGTGGCTAATGATGTTGAGCATCTTTTACTTATCTGCTATCTGCATTCAAGTCTTTTGCCCATTTTTTCACTGGGTATTTGTTTTCTTGCCATCATGTTTTGTGAGTTCTGGATACATTATTTTGTCAGATATATGATTTGCAAGTGTTTTCTTCCAGTCTATTCTTTATCATCCTCTTAATAATGTCTTTCACAGAGCAAATATTTTTTAACTTTGATGAAGTTCAATTTATCCATTTTTTTGAGAGATCATGCTTCGGTGTTGTCTCTGAAAACTGTTTCCCAAACCCAAGGTCAAGAAGGTTTTCTTCTATGTATACTTCTGAAATCTTGATAATTTCATGTTTATACCAATGATCTATCTTGAATTAACTTTAGTGTAAGGTGTGAAATTAGGATATTTTTCAATATGGATATCCAGTTATTCCAATACCATTTGTTGGAAAAAATACCCTTTCTTTATTGAATTGCCATTGCACCTTTGTCAAAACTCAATTGACTATATATCGGTGCATCTATTTTCTGACTCTATTCTGTTCCATTAATCAGTGACTCCATTGTTTCACCAGTACGACTCTATTCTGATTACTGTGGCTTCTTCATAAATCAAAATCAAGTACTCTGTTCAGTTCAGTCGCTCAGTCATGTCCAACTCTATGTGACCCCATGAACCGCAGCACGCCAGGCCTCCCTGTCCATCACCAACTCCTGGAGTCCACCCAAACCCATGTCCATTGAGCCAGTGATGCCATCCAACCATCTCATCCTCTGTCATCCCCTTCTCCTCCTGCCCTCAATCTTTCCCAGCATCAGGGTCTTTCCCGATGAGTCAGCTCTTCGCATCAGGTGGCCAAAGTATTGGAGTTTCAGCTTCAACATCAGTCCTTCCAATGAACACCCAGGACTGATCTCCTTTAGGATGGACTGGTTGTATCTCCTTGAAGTCCAAGGGACTCTCAAGAGTCTTCTCCAACACCACAGTTCAAAAGCATCAATTCTTCGGTGCTGAGCTTTCTTTATAGTCCAACTCTCACATCCATACGTGACCACTGGAAAAACCATAGCCTTGACTAGATGGACCTTTGTTGACAAAGTAATGTCTCTGCTTTTTAATATACTGTCTAGGTTGGTCATAACTTTCCTTCCAAGGAGTAAGCGTCTTTTAATTTCATGGCTGCAACCACCATCTGCAGTGATTTTGGAGCCCCCAAAAATAAAGTCAGCCACTATTTCCATTGTTTCCCCATCTATTTGCCATGAAGTGATGGGACTAGATGCCATGATCTTAGTTTTCTGAATGTTGAGCTTTAAGCCAACTTTTTCACTCTCCTCTTTCACTTTCATCAAAAACAAGTACTATCATTCTTCTAATTCATTTTTTTTCAAAATTGTTCTGTTACAGTTCCTGTGTCTTTACATGTAACTTTAGAATAATCTCATCTGTGTCTACAAAATATCCTTATTGGATTTTTATGTTAATTTATTTAAATCCATATATCAGTTTGAGAAAAATTGGTTTCTTAAGTATATCAAGTCTTCTAATCCATGAACATGGTATCTCTTTTCACTCATTTGGGTCTTTCTTTTTTATTGAGTGTTTTTTAGCTTTAGTGTATAGATTCTGTACATGCTTGTAGTTAGAATTATCCTAAATTATTTTTATAGAACTATTTTAAATTGTATAGGGTTTTTTTCAGTTTACAATTGAACAATTGAAACTTGCTAGAAATACTGAATGCCACATATTGTAGTGTATCTTTTTCAAAGGAAATTATAGAATGGTGACTGGAATCAAAACCATTTCACATGAGGACAGTTGAAGAAATTTCATCAAAGAAATGGATAAATTTGCTTTCAAATAGAAGACTGAAGGAAATGAGATAGATTATCATAGCTGACTTCAAACATTTGAAAAACTATGGTAACTTTAGGAGTCATACATTTATTTTGCAGAGTTAAAGCCTGAAATTAGTGAGAAAGTTGGCATTTCCGCTACCTAACACATTTAAGAATTAATCTGTTGCAAACTGGAACTCTCAAGAAAAAAGATCTGTGAATATTTTTTCATAGTTTTTTCTATCAGAAGTCAGCCAAACTAAATAGCCTACTTATTTCTAAGCTTTTAGAAACATATCCTCCGAGCTTCCTGGGTCTGCGTTTTGGTGTCTGGTTCATTTGTGGGAATTCTCAGTCATTGTTGCAAATATTTCTTCTCCTTTTTCAGTTTCTTCTCCTCTGATATTTCTGTTACACATACATTACACTTTTTGTTGTTGTCCTTGTATATTCTGTTCTGTTTTTTTTAAGTTGTTCTTTGTTCTCTTTGCTTTTGGGGTTTTGAGGATTCTATCGATATCTCTCTAGCTCAGAGAATCTTTCATATCTTTGGAAAGATAATCCAACCAAAGATAGTTAATACCTTTGCTCACAAGACTTGGAGAAACACTAGAGACTCATGATGAAATGTCTTGTAAAAACCAAATAAGGAAGGACAAAAAGAAAGGAGGGAGGAAGGAAGAAGGGAAAGAGCCGGGGAGAGAGGAAAGAGAGAAAAGAAGGAAGAGAGAGATTTTCATACACATTCCAAAGGAAACAAATGACCTCCAGAGGTAAATGTTGCCTAAATTAAGCTTGTTCATATGCATAAAAGAGCTTCTCTGGGGGCTCAGAAGGTAAAGAATTCACCTGCAATGCAGGAGACTTGGGTTCGATCCCTGGGTTGGGAACATCCCCTGGAAAAGGAAATGGCAACCCACTCCAGTATTCTTGCCTGGAGAACCCCTGGACAGAGGAGCCTGGTGGGCTACAGCCCATGGTGTTGCAAAGAGTCAGACATGACTGAGAAACTAAGCACAGTACATATGAGTAAAAAGACTTACTGTTAGACCAGAAAGCAATATTGTACAACTCTATTTGTATATTTGAATGAGAAGAGAATTTAAAGATAATGGCCTATTTGAAGAGATTGCTAGAAATATTTTCATCTTCACCTCCATGAGCCAGTCCCATTTCTGATTATATTATCTCAGATATATTTCATGATAGGAATCTCTCTCCATCTCTGATTTTTGCAAAAAATAATAATACAATTGTCCTAAAAGTTTTTGAGATGCACACTTGACTCTAAACTGCCTTTATGCTAGAATGTAAGCAAGACTGACCATATTTTGAGGCCTAATGGAAATAAGACTAAAGAGATCTATTTAGGAAGAAAACTGAATAGAGAATGAAGGAGCTATGTATAAGTGGCATATTTTGTCTAGTCAGTGGATACAATGCCACTGGTATTAGCAGTGACAAGACAACCTTGGCACAAATATTAGTACCACCTATGCCAATATGGCAGGGCAGTATCAGTGTACACTTGCCCCAGAACCAGCAGTGATGACACCCACCCTAGGTCTTATCTAAGTATTGCACAAAGACTCCCTAGCAAAGCAAAGTAAGTGAAGTGAAAGTCACTCAGTTGTGTCCGACTCTTTGCGACTCCATGATGGACTGTAGCCCTCCAGGCTCCCCTGTCCATGGAATTCTCCAGGCAAGAATACTGGAGTGGGTTGCCATTTCCTTCTCCAGGGGAACAAAGTGAAAGAAGAGGCAAATAATAACAGATGCCTTCTCATATGTAAGCCACTTTTCGCAGGAATATCAAAGAGACAAATGTACATGCAGAGTGAATGGTGGCAGAGCCAGAGAAATGTTTCTTATTTATAATTGCTTTATTTGTCCATTTTGCCTCCTAGATTGGAGTAACCTGAGACAC
The DNA here is from genome assembly GCA_024291935.2 of Okapia johnstoni. Lineage (NCBI taxonomy): Eukaryota > Metazoa > Chordata > Mammalia > Artiodactyla > Giraffidae > Okapia > Okapia johnstoni. Next base: position 61,347,159 of record CM044320.1, read on the forward strand.
ATGGTTTGCTTACAAAAGAGTGACTTCATTTCTGAACACCAACATCTTTCTTTAAGTTATTCACTACACATTTTATTCCTATACATTATAAAAGAGAGATATTAAACATTAGATCAAGTTTGTTACTTCTGTTAGATTATTTATATCTTTAGTGATTTTTAATACACTATTTTGATTTTTTACACTTATTTTTATTATTTATTTTTGGCTGCACTGAGTCTTTGTTGGTGCCCATGGACTGGCTTTAGTTGCCGCTAATGGGGGCTTCTCCTCGTTGCAGTGTGCATGTACCTCATTGTGGTGACTTCTCCTGTAGTGGAGCACAGACTGTAGGCATGTGGGCTCAGTAGTTGTAGCACACAGGTTTAGTTACTCCAAGCCACGTGAAATCTTCCCTGACCAGGGATCGAACCGGTGTCCCCTGCGTTGGCAGGCAAAGCATCCACTGTGCCACCAGGGAAGAGCGGTATGCTTTATTTGTAAGAGCAGTTTTCAGTTCACAGCAAAACTGAGGGGAAGTTACAGAGTTTTCCCATATACCTCCTGCTCCCATACATGCATAGCCTCCCTCATTATCAACATCCCCACCAGGGTGGTATATTTGTTATAATTGCTGCTGAAGACAGATATCTTTTAGAGACAAATCTAGAATTAACCTTGTGACATTCTTTCTCCCCTCAAGCAAACATTCCTAATTCTTAGATACAGAAACATATAATTTTGTGTGTAATATAGTTTTTAAATCAATGTAAGCACCTATGTTAACATATATCAGAAATCTCAACATAAAACAAATGTATTCACATAGTTAAAATTCTATCTGCAGCTCCCTCCTCTGTTCACTCTCTTGAAATGCAGTTTCCCTTCTGCCTTTTAAAATAGGTCATGTAGGCAGTATTGTTTTATTACCAAATTTTCAAGGGATTTTCTCTGGACAATTCCATTTCTAAAAACTAGCATTTTCCTTTTTGATAACTTAAGCAGCTACAATATCAGGACAAGGAAACCAAATTCAACTGCACAGATTATTTAAATTCCTCTCATCAAAACCTCAACATCTATTTTAATCACAAGATAGTTTTCAAGCCTGTAATATGTTTTGTTTAAACTGGAAATTGGCCCATATCACTCAGACCTTGTTTTTCTAAGCTGACTGTGTCACAGAACTTGCACGTAGCTCCATACTTTCTTATGGAATGAATTATATATTTAGATCAACAATGGTTGATCCAAAATTTCTCATAGTAACTTTTAAGGCAATAAGCAAGGATAGTCCTTTGAGAGACTTTTGAGTTGGGTGTGCTGGTATCACCACAGCATCAGGGATGTGGCTTGTCATCTTGCCGTGAGGAAGGAACTCTATCTTGGTCAGTAAATATAATGATGAGAATATCATTGTTGAGTATTTGAGTGTTTAAAACTATCTCCCAGATTCCTGCTGCCCTCAGGATAAGGACAAAACCCTTCATGATTGAACTCTTGGTTCTCAAGGGCCTTTCTAACTGTAACTCTTGAGGAGAACACTAATTTCTGTCCTGTGAAGCAGAACTACTTGTTCCCAGGTCAGTTCTTGGACATTCCAGAACACATTTACAATGTCTTGCTTGACTACCAAAATAGACAATAACCATGTTATGGATAGATTTTGCTAAATTAATTTTCTGAGGGCAAACTCATTCCGAAGTTCATGTTAGACACTTCTCTAAACATCAGTATCAGTCAGGGAAAGCTATGTTATGCCGAAGTAGCAAATAATCCTATACTCTAAGTGACTGAAAAAACTTGAGGTTAGTTTTTCTCACTCACAGAATATGTCCACAGCTGGTCAATAGGAGGGCTTTGTGGGGAATAGTTACCCTCAGGCTAACAACAACCAAGCTGATGGGAAGATCTCATCCAGAACATGCCGGTCACAGTGACAGAGGGAAAAGATAACAGCAGAGCACATCCTGGCTCCTAAAGGTCTGCCTGATAGTGCCACAGGATGTTTTTGTTCAGTCGCTAAGTTGTGTCTGACTTTTTGTGACTCAATGGACTGCAGCTCGCCAAGTTTCTCTGTCCTTCACCATCTCCAGAGCTTGCTCAAACTCATGTCCATTGACTCATGATACCATCCAATCATCTCGTTCTCTTGTCTCCCCCTTCTCCTCCTGCCTTCAATCTTTCCCAGAATCAGGGTCTTTTCCAGTGAGTCTGCTCTTTGCATCAGGTGACCAAAGTATTGGAGTTTCAGCCTCAGCATCAGTCCTTCCGGTGAATATTCAAGGTTGATTTCCCTTAGAATTGACGGGTTTGATCTCCTTGCTGTCCAAGGTACTCTCAAGAGTCTTCTCCAGCACCACAATTCAAACATCAATTCTTTGGCACAAAGCCTTCTTTATGGTCCAATTCTTGCATCCGTACATGACTACTGGAAAAACCATAGCTTTGTTTATATGGAACTTTGTCAACAAAGTTATATCTCTGCTTTTTAATACACTGTCTATGTTTGTCATAGCTTTTCTTCTAAGGAGCAAGCGTCTTTTAATTTCATGGCTGCAGTCGCAATTTGCAGTGGTTTTGGAGTCCAAGAAAAGAAAATCTGTCACTGCTCCACTTTTTCCCCTTCTATTTGCCATGAAGTGATGGGACCAGATGCCATGATCTTAGTTTTTAAATGTAGAGTTTCAAGTCAGCTTTTTCACTCTCCACTTTCACCCTCATCAAGGTCTTTATTTCCTCTTCTACCATTAGAATGGTATCATCTGCATATCTAAGGTTGTTGAAAGCCTGGCATTTAGCATGATGTACGGTGCATAGAAGTTAAATAAGCAGAGTGACAACATACAGCCTTGAAGTACTCCTTTCCCAATTTTGAACCAGTCTGTTGTTCCATGTAAGGTTCTAACTGTTGCTTCTTGACCTGCATACTAAGTTCTCAAAAGACAGTTAAAGTGCTCTGGTACTCCCATCTCTTTAAAAAATGTCCACAGTTTGTTGTGATCCACACAGTCAAAGACTTTAGCGTAGTCAATGAAGCAGAAGTAGAGGTTTTAATGGAACTCCCTTGCTTTCTCCATGATCCAACAAATGTTGGCAATTTGATCTCCTGGTTCCTCTGACTCTTCCAAACCCAGCTTGTACATCTGGAATTTCTTGGTTCACATATTGCTGAAACTGAGCTTGAAGGATTTGGAGCATAATCTTGCTAGCATGTGAAATGAGTGCAGCTGTACAGTAGTTTGAACATTCTTTGACATTGTCCTTCTTTGGAACTGTAATGAAAACTGACCTTTTCCAGTCCTGTGGCCACTGCTGAGTTTTCCAAATTTGCTGGCATATTGAGCTCAGCATTTTTGCAGCACCATCTTTTAGAATTTGAAACAGCTCAGCTGGAATCCCATCACCTCCACTAGCTTTGTTCGTAACAGTGTTTCCTAAGGCCAACTAGTTCATACTGCAGGTAGTCTGGCTCCAGATAAGTGGCCACACCTTGTGGTATCCAGATCATTAAGACCGTTTTGTATAGTTCTGTGTATTCTTGACACCTCTTCTTAATGTCTTCTGCTTCTGTTAGGTTCTTACCATTTCTATGCCCATTGTGCCCATCCTTGCATGAAATGTTCCCTTGATATCTCCAATTTTCTTGAAGAGATCTCTAGTCTTTCCTATTGTATTGTTTTCCTCTATTTCTTTGCATTGTTCACTTAAAAAGGCTTTCTTATCTCTCCTTGCTATTCTCTAGAACTCTACATTCAGTTGGGTATATCTTTCCCTTTCTTGCTTGCCTTTCACTCCTCTTCTTTCCTCAGCTATTTGTAAAGCCTCCTCAGACAACCATTTTGCCTTCTTACATTTCTTTTTCTTGAGGATGGTTTTGGTCACTACTTCCTGTACAGTGTTGTGAACCTTCATTCATAGTTTGTACTCTATCAGATTTAATCCCTTGAATCTATTTGTCACTTCCACTGTATAATTGTAAGGGGTTTGATTTATGTCATACCTGAATAGTCTAGTGGTTTTCCCTACTTTCTTCAATTTAAGTCTGAATTTTGCAGTAAGGGACTCATGATCCAGGCCACAGTCAGCTCCAGGTCTTGTTTTTACTGACTATATAAGAGCTTCTCCATCCTTGGGTGCAAGGAACATAATCAATCTGATTTCAGTATTGACCATCTGGTGATGTCCATGTGTAGAGTCATCTCTTGTGTTGTTGGAAGACGGTGTTTGCTATGACCAGTGCATTCTCTTGGCAAAACTCTGTTAGCCTTTGCCCTGCTTCATTTGTACTCCAAGGCCAAACTTACCTGTTATTCTGGGTATCTCTTGACTTCTTACTTTGCATTCCAATCCCCTGTGATGAGAAGGACATCTTTTTTTGGTGTTAGTTATAGAAGATGTCATAAGTCTTCATAGAATCGGTCAATTTCAGCTTCTTCATCATCAGTGGTTGGAGCATAGACTTGGGTTACTGTAATATTGAATAATTTGCCCAGGAAATGAAGCAAGATCATTTGGTAGTTTTCAAGATTGCACCCAAGTACTGCATTTCAGACTCTCTTGCTGACTGTGAGGACTACTCCATTTCTTCTAAGTGATTCTTACCCACAGTAATAGATATAATGGTCATCTGAATTAAATTCACCCATTCCTGTTCATTTTAGTTCCTAAGATGTCAATGTTCAGTCTTGCCATCTCCTGCTTGACTATGTCCAACTTACCTTGATTCATGGGTCTAATATTCCAGGTTCCTATGTGATACTGTCCCTTATAGCATCAGACTTTACTTTCATCACCAGGCAATATCCACAACTCAAAGTCATTTCTGTTTTTGCCCAGGCATTTCATTCTTTCTGGAGCTATTAGTAATTGCCATCCACTCTTCCCCAGTAGCATATTTGGACACCTTCCAACCTGGGGGCAACTCATCTTTCAATCTTTCAGTGTCATATCTTTTTGCCTTTTCATACTGTCCATGGTGTTCTCCAGACAAGAATACTGGAGTAAGTTGCCATTTCCTCCTCCAGTGGACCACGTTTTGTTAGAACTCTTCACTGTGACCCATCTGTCTTGGGTGACTCTGCACAACATGGCTCATAGCTTCATTGAGTAATATAAACCCCTTCATCATGACAATATTGTGATTCAGGAAGAGGAAAATATTCTTAGACAAGAACAAAAGGTTAAGATAATACTTAAAAGTAGTTCAGGTTAATCAGTTGCAGTATCTTCCCACATTGCAGTGCTGTGCAACAAAGAAGCTGATCAACACCACCGCATACAAATATGCGCAAACTTCACAAGTAAGTTAAATGAAAAAATCTATTCAGAAAACTACATAAAGTTTAAATACAAACAGACTCAAGTGACAATGATGAAAAGGGGATTATCTTGTGGAGGATGGAGGTAATATTGACTGATGGGCTGGCTTCTGAGCTGCTTGTGATGTTGGTTCTCAGTCTGGGTGTGAGTTTCAGAAAAGTGTTCTCTTTGTGAAAATGTATTAAGCCGTACACTCGTGATATTGCCATTTTCTATATGGATATTACATTTTATACTTCATTATCTTCATTATACATTAGACTTCAGTGAAAAGAAAGAAAAATGTGTCATCTGTTGAAACGCAATGAAAAACAAATCCCACTCTCTAGCGACATTTTCACCACCCAACTTGGGGAAATTTTCATTTATCATCTACCCAGGACAAATGAAACTCCCTCAGAAAATAAACAGCACCTGATAAACTCACAAGGAAAAAATTAAAAACATTCAGATATGATCAATACCAACTGTTGTATTGATAACAGTATTTGGTAAACATAAGTTTCCATTTCCCAAAAAGAATACCATAAAAGCCTATTGAAATGAAAACTAAGTTTACTAGAGTTACTCTGGTAAGGAAAGACACAAACTGGACAGTCTGAGTGATGACTCAGAAGAAGAAAATCAAGACAAGATAAATACAGGGTTTTAGGGCTTGAGCTAGGTGATTTTAAAATAAGTCTTGGAGGGCAGGGAACTGGTTGGGATTGGGCAAAGTTTATCATTTTGGGTTAATGAACACAAAGAAACTAAGTCTTGAAGCTAGTTCTTGATAAATAAGCCATTTTCATTTTCATCACTTTCAATTGTGTCAAATCTATATTCTTGTTGAGAAAGTCTTTGATTAAAGTACAGATTATTCTTGTAATAGAAACTTTCATCAATTATTGTTTCTTCCTCCTTTTCTGGATTGTGCAGACAAGTGAAGAATTTGCTTCATTCAAAACTTTAGTTCAGTATAAAATAAATTTTTCTCTTAAGTAACTGTTATTTTGAGTCTCTGCTACATGTAGCCAAACCTAACCTTTACAGAAAATCCAATAAAATATTTGCAAACATTATGGATCAAATTATAAGGCTTTATTGAAAGACATTAAGTCAGACCTCAATGGTATTTTACAACCCATTTTCTTCTGTACTTTGTTTTTGTCACTCAGTGGTTCTTTACATTTTTCCATTGACAAGCGTTTTTTGGAACCTGTGCCCTAGAGGATATCACACATGGCCACAGGAGACACAGAGTGTTCCTTGCTTGTATAGAATTAAATTGGACACAACTTGAATGCCCATAAATAGATTAAAAGATTCAATATTTTAAAAGTTAATTATCCCCAAATTATTCAATAAATACAATAAAATTCTGATTCCAATTCAAAAAGAGCTTTTGGTGCAATTAACAAATTAATTCTAATGTACAGGGAAAAGCAAAGGGCCAAGAATAGCCAAGTCAGTGGTTTTTTCCTAAAGAAAAGAACAAGTTAGGGAGAATTCTCTTTCTAAATATAAAGACATATTATAAATCTTTAGAACTGACACAGTGAATACTATGAAAGTTACAGTTTTATTAAATGGCACAGGAAAGGCAAGAAATAAGAACTAGATCCACACATACAGGAAAGTCGGATCTTGCAGAGGAGGCATTGCAGATTAGTCATTAAATAATGATCTAACAATAATTGCTAATGGGATAATCTGTATCATGTTCAGGCGGGGCAGGAAGATCCCCTGGAGGAGGGCATGGCAATCCACTCCAGTATTCTTGCCTGGAGAATCCCATGGACAGTGGAGCCTGGCAGGCTACAGTCCATAGGGTCGCAAAGAGTCAGACATACCTGAGCTTGCACACACATTGGCCTTCAGGGACCAAGGTGCTGTTTTGGTTTTTTTTCTTTGCGGTCAAATAAGGTGAAGTCTTTCTGTACATCGGAAGGTGAGCAGGATTGAAAAGGGCCTTCGATACCCTGCAGAGGTCAGGGAGCAGCACGAGAGAAGGTGAGATCTTCCAGAGTCCAATTCCAGGATCCACCGCAGGGAGGATTCCAGCACTCCCCGAGGGGGCGGAGCCTATGGCAGGGCGGGACAGAGAAGCCACAGAGGTTGGGCGGGGTCTAGGGCGGGCCCTGAGCTGGGCGATGGGCGGGGCATGGGCGGGGCGAATGAGCCGTGGGCGGGTCCCTTTCTGGTGACTCCACTCACGCAGCGCCTGGGCCTGCACCCGACGCCAACAGGACCGCGGCGCAGAACGGCAGCCTAGTCCCCGGCCCATCTCCATGTTGGTGGTGGCCTGAGCGGAAGCCTTAGTGGGATGCGGCTGTCGCGGAAGCGTCTCTGCTCGATTTTCATCGCCGTGTACTGCCTCTTCTCCGTCTACGCCGCCTACCACGTCTTCTTCGGGCGCCGCCGCCGGACGCCGGACGCGCCTTTGCGGAGCCTCAGGAAGGGGGTTGTCCCGGTGCGGGAGAGGCGCGGCCGAGGTAGGACACCGGACCGCGGCCTCTTTTCTCTGCTGCGCGCCGGGGCGCGGGGCTGAGAGGTGCTAGGGGCCAGGATAGCTGAGCCACGCTGCCACCAATCCCGCTCTCGGGTCCAGGATGGCTCCGGGGCGCGCTTCTCTTCCAGCTCTCGGTAGCCACCCCAGGCCTCGGGATTGGAGGATATAGGAATGCTTCGGTTCTCGCCCAAATCTCACATGCTGTCGCCACTCCCCACCCCAGGATCTGACAGGTGCACACACTTTTAAAAATACAGCTTGAATATCCAAGACGTTGTCACAAAATGCCAGATTCTCTGGAATGCCGCTGGCTGAAAGACATCTATTCTCATATTGAAACAAAAGAATGTGAAAAGTGAAGTCGCTCAGTCGTGTCCGACTCTTCGCGACCCCATGGACTGTAGCCCACCACGCTCCTCCGTCCATGGGATTTTCCAGGCAAGAGTACTGGAGTGGGTTGCCATTTCCTTCTCCAGGGGATCTTCTCGACCCAGGGATCGAACCCGCACTTCCCTCATTATAGAGCCACCAGGGAAGCCTATTGAAACAAAGAGCCTTTTCTAATCCTGTGGTGACTTCGGAAGACTAGAGCGCTTTATCTCCAAGTTTTGATCCCTTCTTTGTATTTTGTTGACCCATGTCAGGATCGGACTCAGGCTTATTTCTCCCTTCTTTCAGAATTGTGCACAATAGTATCTGAAACTGTTGGACACTTTTCATGTTGAAGTCAAGTTTTTATGTATAGTTTGTGTAACGTATATACGATCTATATAGAATTGGCAGAAGTTAAGCTTGTAATAATACATATTACTGTACCTTAGTTATTTTAGAAGGCTTTTTTGGGGAGCCTAACATTTTGTTAACATTTTATTTCAAGTTCTTTTGGGGTAATGGTTCTATCAAAATTAAGTTCTGATTTCTTTTTTTAAATTTTTATTGTGTGTTTAACCTGTTCAAATTCTCTTGCTTAATCTCTTTGAAAAATTGAAGTTAGGATGCAGGTAAAACTCCCTGACTTTCCAGGTGGCTGAGTGGTGTAGAATCCACTTGCCAATGCAGGAGATGTGGATTGGATCCCTGGATAGGAAAGATCCCCTGGAGGAAAAAAAATAGCAGCCGCTACACTATTCTCACCTGGAAAATCCATGGACAGAGGAGCCTGGCAGGCTACAGTCCATGGGGTTGCAAAAGAGTCATGCACTACTTAGCGACTAAACAACAACATCTAATTTAAATGGCTTGAATTTATCTACAACTGCTGCTCTGCCTTATTGATAACACTTGTCACTTGTTACTCTTTTTATAACACAGAACAATCTACTTTGAGAAGTGAAGAATGGAATCCTTGGGAAGAAGATGAAAAAAATGAGCAACAACACAGACTTAAAACTAGCCTTCAGATATTAAATAAGCCCACAGAAGAGAAAAAACACTTCCATGTACAAATCTGGGGCAAAGCTGCCATTGGTAAGTTAATGTTTAAAGCTAAGATATGTAAAAGCATCGTATAAAAGCACTATTAATACATTTATAGTCTTATTTCATCATTTGTTAAGACACCATGATACATTTTTTCACTTTTTTCAATATTCCACTTCTTTTTTTGTTAGACAGCATCTGTGTAAACACACACACACAAACATACACATGCGCACATGTCTTTAGCAGAGCACAGCTTTATTTAGATACAGAGTCGGTTATGTCAACATCATTATATTAAAATGCCTATGTCAACTGAATTTTCATGGAACTGTTTATTAGACACTTGATGCACAAGTGTAAGATGTGGCCTCTGACCTTAACGGCCAAACAAGTGCAGGAAACTTTGAACTGAGCAAAGTTAAACAAGGTTCTTTGTTGCAGAAACTTTGTCAGAGGCTCTAATATGCCAGTGTTCATCATGAATGCCTTGGAAGGGGATATAGTATGTAGTTGATTAAACTTGGTTGCCCACTAAAACACTTTTGCTCTGAGTATCATGAGAGTATAGTGTTCCAAATTATATGATATACTCGATTAGAGAGTGGGAACCTCAATGACAAAAGAGTCAGAAAGAACTTAGTCAATTAGAAGTGAGTTTTTTGGCCATTAAACATGAGTTAAATATATGTACAGTAAGGGATATGGATAAAAGGTACCAGGTGAAAGGAAAGGAAACAGAATAGTAGTACCTGACCCATAATGTTTCATAAATTCATAAACATTTGCATATATATATATATACATCCTTGAAAATAACTGATCTCTAAAGTTCAAGTACCCAGACCCAGACCTCTAATCATCAAGTTCTAGAAATTTTTTTCTCTATTAGAATCTGTCATATTAATTTCTTTCTTTAAATTTCCACTTCCTCATTCTAGTTTTTAATTAAATATACTTCTTACCAGTTTTCATGTTTCTAGACTTTTCTGATCTCAATCTAATAGGCACAAAGTGGTCAGATGAGCTTTATCAAGCATTGCATTCATCAGCCTATTACCTAGGCACAGTCATAGGATACCAGTTACAGAAATTCCCATTCAAAAGGGAGAAAACGGAAGAAGAATGGAGTCACAGGTTTAAGCAGTTTTGATATCCAACCACGCAAACTCCATTAGGTTTCAAGCCCTGGGAGTGAGTAATACATGGCTCAAAACATTCTTTCTGGATATTTTCAGCTCCATGCTTGGGAAGTCATCCTTCCATTTTTCAGGAAGGTTAGCATGTGTTTGCAGCTCAGTAGTTTTATCAGCCTGTTTCCTGCTGTTAGGATTTGGGGAATCCAATAAGCTTGTTTCATTTCAACTCTCTCTCTGTCGCTTTTAGTCTGAGTTGGCAGTGTTTCTATTAATATAATGTTCTCAAGAATCATGTCAGTCTCCCATATGTATGTCGTAAAGATTCGTTTTATTAGACAAGAGTTCCTCCACAGGTGTTTCCTGGATAATCCCATCTCTATTTCTAGCTTCTGCTGATAATGGCTAAGGAAATCCACAAATCAACACATCATATTTAAAATAAAAAAAAAAAACAACAACAACCCTCTATATGATTGAATATTCTGACCAGACATTTAGCAAAAGGATGTCAGCTACATCTTTAGCCTTCCATTTTCAGGAAGGTTAGCATGCTTTCTTGACAGTGAATCCCCTAATTTTTCATCTCTTGTGCAATCTGAAGAGGCTGAGAATTTCCAAAATCATCAAGTCATGATTCCTTTTTGCTTAATTTTTTTCTCCGTCTCTCTTTTCAACTCATATCTTATTGTAATCAGTGAGAAGAAATGAGGCCACAGCTGCAACACTTTACTTAGAAATTTCTTCAACTAGCTATCCAGGTTTATCATTTACAAGTTCTGCTTTGCACATAAGTGCAGGAAACAGTTCAGCTAAACTTTCTACTTCTGTATAACAAGGATCTTCTTTACTTCAGTCTCTAATAACATGTTCCTCACTTCCTTCTGAGCCCTCACCAACAGCACTTTTAATGTGCCTATTTCTTCCAACAATTGGTTTATGATGATTTTGATATTCTCAAAAATGATACAAGTTTTTTCCTACTGTTCTCCTTTCTCCTGAGTTCTCACCAGCTGAGTCACTAACATCCATATTTCTACCTACAGTCTGTTTAAGTCAGTCTAATGTAAGTTTTTTAATCATTGTTCTCAAAATTTTTTCCACCTTTCCCCATTACCCAATTCCAAAGCCACTTGCAGATTTTTAAGTATTTGTTACAGCAGTACCCCATTTCTATAGCTACATAATATGTAATTTCCTTCAGCTGCTATAACCAATTACCAAAAAGTTAGTGGCTTAAAACATATTTTTATTTAAATTTATGTATATTTAATTGGAAGATAATTGCTGTACAACGTTGTATTGATTTCTGGTGTACAACAGTGTGAACCAGCCATAAGCCATGTACCCCTCCCTCTTGAACTTCTCTCCCACCCCACCCTCCATCCCACCCCTTTAGGTCATCACAGAGCACAAGGCTGAGCTCCCTGTGTTATATAGCAACTTCCCACTAGCTATTTATTTTACACATTGTAATGTATATGTTTCGGTGCTGCTCTCTCAATTCACCCCACTCTCTCCTTCCCTTGCTGTGTCCACAAGTCAGGAGACCACCTGCAGTGCAGGAGCCTGCCTGCAATGCAGGAGACCTGGGTTCTGTCCCTGGGTTGGGAAGATTCCCTGGAGAAGGAAATGGCAACCTATTCTGGTATTCTTGCCTGGGAAATCCCATGGACAAAGAAGCCTGGCAGGCTACAGTTCATGGTGCTAAGAGTTGGACACAACTTAGCAACTAAACCACCAACCACTATGGCTGAGCAACATTCCATTGTATATAAAAACAACATTTATTTTTAAATCTATAATTGACTTATAAGTTTCAAGTGTACTACATAATGATTTGATATAGGTGTATATTGTGAAAGGATCAATACAGTAAGTCTAGTGAACATCCATTACCTCACATAGTTGAAACTTTTTTCTTGTGATGTGAACTTTATGATTACTCTCTTAGCAACTTTCAAATATGCAAATACAGTATTATTAACTTTGATCACCGTAAATTTATTATATTACATTTCTGAAGGCAGAAATCTAAAGTGTGTCCTCAGGCTATATTCCATTTGGATGCTCTAGAGGAGCGTCTGTTTCCTTGCTTTTTACTGCTTTCTAGTAACTGCCTTCATTCCTTGACCCATGGCCCCACCTCATCCTGACTTCTCCTTCTTCTGCAAACCTCTTTCCCTCATTTTTACACTCCTGGCTCCCTCTCCTGAGGACCCTTGTGATTACATAGGACCTACCCAGAACAACGGACTGGTTCAAAATTGGGAAAGGAGTATGTCAAGGCTGTATATTGTCACCTTGCTTATTTAGCTTATATGTAGAATACATGATGCAAAATGCCAGGCTGGCTGAACCACAAGTGGAATCAAGATTGCCAGTAGAAATATCAAGAACCTCAGATATGCAGATGATACCACTCTAACGGCAGAAAGTAAAGAGGAACTAAGGAGTCTCTTGATGAAGGTGAAAGAGGAGAGTGAAAAAGCTGACTTAAAACTTAACAGTCAGGAAACTAAGATCATGGCATCTGGTCCCATCACTTCATGGCAAATGGAGAAATAGTGAAAACAGTGGCAGATTTTATTTTCTTGGACTCCAAAATCACTATGGACAGTGACCACAGCCACAAAATTAAAAGATGCTTGCTCAGTAGAAGAAAAGCTATAACAAACCTCGGTTCAGTTCAGTTCAGTCACTCAGTCATGTCTGACTATTTGCAACCCCATGGACTGCAGCATGCCAAGCTTCCCGTCCATCACTAACTCCCTGACCATACTCAAACTCATGTCCATTGAGTCGGTGATGCCATCCAACCATCTCATCCTCTGTTGTCCCCTTCTCCTCCCACCTTCAATCTTTCCCAGCTTCAGGGTCTTTTCCAGTGAGTCAGTTCTTCTCATCCGATGGCCAAAGTATTGGGAGTTTCAGCTTCAGCATCAGTCCTTCCAATGAATATTCAGGACTGATTTCCTTTAGGATGGACTGGTTGGATCTCCTTGCAGTGAAAGGGACTCTCAAGAGTCTTCTCCAACATCACAGTTCAAAAGCATCAATTCTTGAGCGCTCAGCTTTCTTTATAGTCCAGCTCTCACATCCATACATGACTACTGAAAAAACCATAGCTTTCACTAGACGGACTTTTGTTGGCAAAGGAATGTCTCTGCTTTTTAATATGCTATCTAGGTTGGTCACAGCTTTTCTTCCAGGGAGCAAGTGTCTTTTAATTTCATGGTTTCAGTCACCATCTGCAGTTATTTTGAAGCCCCCCAAAATAAAGTCTCTTGTGGTTTCCATTGTTTCCCCATCTATCTGCCTGAAGTGATGGGCCTAGACAACATATTAAAAGCTAAGCGCCGAAGAATTGATGCTTTTGAACTGTGATGCTAGAGAAGATCTTGAGAGTCCCTTGGACAGCAAGGAGATCAAATCAGTCAATCTTAAAGGAAATCAACCCTGAATACTCTTTGGAAGGACTGACGCTGAAGCTGAAACTCCAGTACTTTGGCCACCTGATGCGAAGAGCCAACTCATTGGAATAGACCCTGATCCTGGGAAAGATTGAGGGCAGGAGGAAATGAGGGTGACAGAGGATGAGATGATTGGATGGCATCATCGACTTAACGGACATGAGTTTGAGCAGACTCTGGGAGATAGTGAAGGACAGGGAAGCCTGGCTTGCCGCAGTCCGTGGGGTCACAAAGCCATGATTAAGGATTGAACAACAGCAGCAACACCCAGATAATCCAGCATAATCTGCCCACCTTAGCATCCTTATCTTAATCACATTTAGAAAGCTTCTTTTGCTTTCCAAAGGTAATGTATTTACAGGTCCTAGAGATTTCATCTTTGGCCATCTTGGGTTGGGAGAAAGCATTACTCAACCTACCGTATTTGGAAAGCTTTATCTGATTAGCCAAGTCTTTTAACATGGGTTTTTTGTGCATGTCTTTTAGTACCAGTGTGATGAGAATGTAACAAAACACATCTTCCAATGTAACTTTTTAGTTATATTTAGGTAACCAGGCTCCCCAATTACCTCATCTCCAGAATACCTTATTGTGTGACACTGCTCTCCTCTACTCTCAGAGCTTTCATATAGGTGAAATCATGATAAAACATAGGGGCTGGCCTAAAGAGATAGGATGCAGTGGCATTTGTCTGCAGACAGCATCATGTAGTGAAGGATGTGTGCTCAGTTGGGAAGGAGGTAATATCTCCTTGATATATTGAATGTATATGCATACATGAGACCCTCTGGTTCTATTTGGCATAAGACGATGAATCCATCCCCAGCTTGTTATAGTATAGAAACAGTTATAACCTAAGGTAACTTACACTGTAATATAACACATTTCAGGATAAGATAGGTAGTCTAATGATACTTAAGGGTTTCTCAAATTTAGAATCAGACAGTTTATTATCTTTAATATATCCCACATTTTGCCACATTTTACAGTGACAACATCTGAGTTAGTCTCTTGTACATTAGATGCCATATTGATGATTTTGAGCCCAAAGAGGAATAGAATCTGATTTCTGATCAAATAATATGAAAGAGCAGAACATAAAGTCATCTCACAGAACAGAGTAAACCAGATGATAAATGCTTTCATTTTTTGTTTTTTTAATTACCAGGTTTGTATCTCTGGGAGCATATTTTCGAAGGTTTACTTGAACCCACTGATGTGACTGCTCAGTGGAGAGAAGGAAATTCAGTTGTTGGAAGAACACATTACAGGTATTAACTGTGCAACATTAACCTTTGATATGTTGCTGTACAATGTTTTATATCAATACCAGAAGAAAACTCAGAGGAAAATATATTCATAGAAAATATTTCCACTTTAACTTGTGAAGAACGGAGAATCTCATGAATACATATTTGTAGTTAAAGCTTACCTTAAACATTTTCTTATAAAATTGAATGTTACAAAATTCTGCTTTTTTGGGAATTCTATATATGTTTTATTTTAATCAAAACATTTCTGATTATATGGAAAAGTTCATGCTCTAAATTTTGTAACATTTGATTATTAATAAATATTTAACATTCTATCTTGGAATGATAGGTAAACAAAGTGTTTTTATTTTTCTCTTTCATGTAATAGAGTCACATATTTTTATAATATTCACATGGTAGCTAAAGCTACTGCTATTAGTTCTGAAATTTTTATCCATTGAAACATTTCATATATGAGTTCTATCATGATTTGATAGTATAGATTACCATTTTACTGCAATATTCAGAAATCTTTTTTTAGATTAAATAAAACCAATGTATTATAAAGGTTTTTTTTACACTCTTGTTTTTGTAACTGTGATTGTATATGTTCTGAAGATTTTTAAATAGCATTAAGACAATTGTATTTAGAAAAATTGTGGCAAAGAAGTAATACTGTTAGATTTTGCTTTCTAATTGAAATAAAAACCAAAAATAATTATTATAAGTGCTTATTTCATTTAACGGTTATATTATTCAGGGGGAAAAATGTGAACTAACGATTATGGCTTCCATTAGGATTCTATTTATTTCCCACAGATTAAGAGGAAAGGCTATGGTTAATATGAATTTCATCTGAATTTTCACTGCTCTTTTAATTCTTTATTTACTGTATACTCTCGGAAATCAATTTCATTGCATGTATCTTTTCAAAGAAGTCATTCTTGAAAAGCAAACAGACTTTTAAATCATCATTGGTAATGATTATTTTTCCTTTTATCTCCAAGCTTATAGATGGGATTATAGATGTAATCCCATTGAAGAGTTTATACATAATTCTAAACTTAAAATAGTTGGATTCAGGTGTCTGAAAGTAAATGTGTGTTTTGCATATAAATCTAATGTTTTGCTGTTTTAAATGTAAGCATATGTTATGAGTATTAACCTAATAGATCTACCTACAACATACAGAATTTCCGAAAGAATTATTTAAAATTCATTGAGAAGTTAACATACAGTGTTATTATATTGATAGCAAAGATTTTGAGCAAATAGCATTAACTCCAAAAAGAAAAACTCACTTCCTGTTTCCTTCTGAAATACTTACTTGAGATTTTATATTATGATTAAATAGCAATGCTATTTCCTTTTAGATTTCAAGAGAACTGTGTATTCAGGGAAGTTCACTGTTATAGCTGATTTTTGTAAACAGCTTACTAAAGGTTTAGGCTCATGGAAAGTAGCATATATAATTTATCCAAAATTAATAAACTTCTATTAAATTGCAGTTTTGAGTTGGGTACTTCATGGGTACTTCATGGGTACTAACTAAAATGTTTTGACACATTCATTTTTTACTTTCCCAAAAGTGAGTTGGAAGTAGTGGCTCATCTTGAAGAATCAGAAAGAGTTTCTGAATACTATAAAGATCCTTTCAATAAGCGTAAATACATTCTATTTAAATAAACCTTTAAATTTGCAAAGAAAGTGAAGTTGCTCAGTCGTGTCCGACTCTTTGTGACCCCATGGACTGTAGCCTACCAGGCTCCTCTGTCCATGGGATTTTCCAGGCAAGGATACTGAAGTGGGGTGCCATTGCCTTCTCCAGGGGAATCTTCCTGACCCAGGGATCGAACCCGGGTCTCCCGCTTTGCAGGCAGACGGTTTACTGTCTGAGCCACTAGATATATATATATATAAATTTGCAAAGAACTTATATTATTTAATTTTAATTTCACAACAGTTCTGAGGCAGCAAATAGAAGGGATATCATCAGTGTTCCAGGGTCAATCAGGCTCCTGAATGCTTATTCTTAACAATTCATAGGCCCAAGTGATGTAATCCAAGATATCAGGTAAATAATTCAGAATGGAAATAGAGCTATCAGACAATCCCTGTGCTTATATTGGCCTGACCAGCTCCTTATTCCCTTAAAGGCAGGCTATAAGTGATACCTAAATATTTGGGAGTTGTTTGATTAAAGATGGAATTAAATGTGGGATATAGCTATATGTAGCACTTCATGTTTCAGAAGGAAAGAAATGAAATGACTCCGTGTTCACCACTGAGTCCATACCATATAGTCTGTGCTTAGGATGTGAGTAGTTGAACCTGTGATTCAGCCTGGTGAAGTCCTGTCACCTCTGGACAGGACAGCAGTGTGACTGAGTTGTTAAGGGCACAGACTCCAGAGCCAGAATATCTGAGTTCCACTTCCAGCTTTACCTCTCATTAGTTGTCTGACCTGGGGCAAATTTCTTAACCTCTCTGTGCCTGGATTTCCTTGAGTTTAAAATAAGGCAAATAATAGTTTTTATTTCCGGAGAAGGCAATGGCACCCCACTCCAGTACTCTTGCCTGGAAAATCCCATGGACGGAGGAGCCTGGTAGGCTGCAGTCCATGGGGTCGCTAAGAGTCGGACAGGACTGAGCGACTTCGCTTTCACTTTTCCCTTTCATGCACTGGAGAAGGAAATGGCAACCCACTCCAGTATTCTTGCCTGGAGAATCCCAGGGACGGCGGAGCCTGGTGGGCTGCCGTCTATGGGGTCGCACAGAGTCGGACACGACTGACGCGACTTAGCAGCAGCAGCAGCAGCAGTTTTTATTTCACAGTATTCTTTTGACGATTAAATGTATTAATAGGTATACAGTGCTTAGACCAGTATCAGGCACATAGCAATCACTATAGAAGTCTTGTTACTAGTTTTATTATACTTACTCTACTTAAATAGGTACTGCACCATCTCTGTATC
Source organism: Okapia johnstoni (assembly GCA_024291935.2). Lineage (NCBI taxonomy): Eukaryota > Metazoa > Chordata > Mammalia > Artiodactyla > Giraffidae > Okapia > Okapia johnstoni. Next base: position 61,365,207 of record CM044320.1, read on the forward strand.
TTTCAGTTCTCCTTTTTTCTGTGTTTCCATCATTGTCTATTATCTCTCCATCACATAGCTGCCCAACAAGCACCTTATTGATACATTTTTTATGTTAATGTGTTCAGTTATGTTACAAGCTAGCGTGGAACCCATTCATCTCTTGAAGAAACTTTGTCTGTCTCTATTCACATCCATCATATGTTCATTTATAGTTTAATTTCATAGGGAAACTTATTTTTAATTTCTTTGGAGGAATCTTCTGTTCATCATGGCATTTGCTTTATTCCCAGAAGACTGCCTTCAGAATCCTGTAATGTCCCTGTGCAGGCATTATCATAAGATATATAAATGCCTACCCATTTGATAAAACAAAAGTTAGATGCTAAGTTGCTTAATTCATTATTGTCTAAATTCAATTACAGTATTTTCAGTGAGCATCTGGTCGTTACGAAAAAGGTGAACGCTCTTTAAATATCACGATGGAATAAAATATGTCTGATCCTATTTTTAGAATTTCCAGGTATTACTATTATAAGAAGTTAATGAGCTCACTACTCATTATAATGAGTAAAAGCATTTATAGATAATATTAATGGTTATACTATATTTAAGTCATATACTGGATCATAGATCAATACAGATCTCAAATAAACTTTTCATTGGTAACCAAAGATAATATAGTTAATTTTTCATAATGCCCATTTTCCCTCTCCAGCCAGGCTAGTAAGAGGGTGGGAGTGTTTCAGCATAAACACTGAATTAGGAAAGCATGGAGTCATGGCCATGATACTGGCCATGAGAATGGGGTGAATTGCAGCAGCTATTCAAAAGTCAGGGCCATTCATGAGTTCGGTATACCTATTTTATAAAAGTGAACTTTCTAAAACTGTCAGTCAAAAACGATGTAGAATCAATGGCTGAGAGCTATGTAGATGGTTTAGTTTGTGCACTTATTATTGATGAAGGTATATGCCAGTCTCTTAGCTGGCAAATTATTAATCTTGTCTGTAACTCACTTAATAACATACAGCATTTTTTCAGTAGCAGTTACTGAGTTTAGAAAAAATGAAACAGTATTTACACTGGATTCTAAAAAATATGTTTTGCTCATGTTCAGCTTAGAATTCAATATTCAGATTATTTCTCTGGACTATCTAAGTATCGAAAGTACTTATTGGGAGGAAAGTTTTGAACTGAACCTAGCAGAAAAAGTACAAATATTGAAGAACAGAAGTTCTGACTATTAAATACATGCTAGGAAATGTAGAAGAGGAAATTACTGTTTTAAAATTCCATGGAGAGCTCCATAAATATGTTCATTTTTCAGTTAATGGATATTTATGGCTGATACATGATTCATAACTTTAGGAAACAAAAATACAATGTTTCATTATGAATAAATATACTATAATATCTTATATATATGCCTGAGCATGCATGCATGCACACATGCATGCTCAGTCGTTTCAATCGTGTCTGACTCTTTGTGACACTATGGACTGTAGCCCACCAGGCTCCTCTGTTCATGGGCTTCTTCAGGCAAAATACTGGAGTGAGTTGCCATACCCTCCTTCAGGGTATCTTCCCAACCCAGGGATTGAATCCACGTCTCCTGCAACTCCTACATTGCAGGTGGATTCTTTAGCACTGAGCCACTGGGGAAGCCCACATATGGCATACTGTATAGCTGGAAATTTATTACTAAATTGAATTTTGTAATTTGATTTGTATTTTAAATGCAGTAGGAGAACTTAAGTAAATCGGTAGAGCAAAATAACTCCCTTAAAGAGAATTACAGCTAACTTATTCAACATTTACTGAGTTGCCTGCTAGTTGGTTCATACTAGGTTCTGAAGATCTCAAAGTGAATAAAATACTTTTCCCTCAGGGAGTTCACACACTAGAGGCTGAAATAAATACATTAATAATTTTGATACTTTATACAGAGCATAATGATAAAGACGTGTATACTCCTTAGTTGTTAGGGAAATATAGAGGGAAGGTCACTAACTCAATGTAAGTAGAGTTGGGGGTATGGCACCTATCAAGAAAGGCTTCCTAGAGGAGATGATAGCTGAGCTGAGTCTCAAAAGATTAGTAGAATTTAGAAAGGCACCAAGAGGACTGATCATATTCCCAGCAGAGTCAGTATCAGAACTGATACACAGCTTGGTTTGTGCACAAAATTTCAGGCCATTCAGAACCCCCAGAACATGAAGATGGGGTAGAGTAGCTGATATTGGAAGTGGAGGGCAAGGGCCAGATCAGGGCGGGCCTTGTAATGCCACATTAAAGCTCTTGGACTTTGTCCTTGTTCAGTGAAAAGCAGTTGAGGATGATTAAGCTAGATAGTGTGGTATTGTCATGCATTTTTGGTGTCGACGTCTCTAGTAGCTGTGTGGAAAAATGATTTGAAGGAGACAACTGAAATCAGGCAGACCACAACTTTGCATTAGAAAACTCTTCAAGTATCCTGCTGAGATAGAAAGGGATGAAATTGGGAAGTGGTATGCTGACAGAGCCAGAAATTTGAGAAACTTAAGGGCAAAACTATCAGAATTTAAGGATTATTAGATGAGAGCAAGAATCAAATGTGACAGTTCCCTGGTTGCTAGCTTGCATGACAAGATAGCTAGTATGCATTCAACACAGAAAGTACAGGAAGAATAAAAGCAGGTTTTTCCACTCTTCTCTAGCCCACTATGCAGCACCAGCCTAACCCCCTCTTTCACAGCAGACAATCCTGCCTGTTTCCTCAAGAATATCCATAACTGTCTCTCTTAACTAGCTCCTCTTAACATTTATCTGCATGATCTCTAAGTGATCCCTCACCTAACCTTCTCTCTTTTTCTTAGCTCTCAGATGGTGAGGTGATTCCCTAGCTCAATATTAACTTCCTCTACCTGTGCATCCTTTCTACATCTTGTAAGACCTTGCTCCATTGGTTACTTCCTTGCTCTCCTCATCTTCAGCCTTTCAGTTATTATTACTTTCTTGCCTTCTCATTCACACTTTCAGAAGAGTTGTCTATGCTTACTGTCCCCACTTACTTTTTTTTGTAAGTTTATTTAAGTATAGTTGATTTATAATGTATTAATTTCAGTATAGCAGAGTGATTCAGTTAAACACACACACAGACATATATACACACACATTCTTTTTCATACTCTTTTTCCATTTGGGTTTATCACAGGATGTTCAATATAGTTCCTTGTTGTTTATCCATTCTATATATAATTGTTTACATATGCTAACTCAGACTTCCAGTCCATCTTGCCTACTCCCCACCCACCTTGGGAACCACAAGTCTCTTCTCTATGCCTGTGATTCTGTTTCATAGGTAGGTTCATTTGTGTCATATGTTAGATTCCACATGTAAGTGATATCATATGGTTTTTGTCTTTTTATGACTTAACTCACTTAGTATGATAATGTCTAGGTCCACCCATGTTGCTGCAGATGGTATTATTTCATTCTTTTTTATGGCTGAGTAGTATTCCATTGTGTATATATAGCACATCTTTATCCATTCATCTGTCAATGAGCATTTAAGTTGCTTCCACAATCTTGGCTATTGTGAATAGTGCTACTGTGGACATAGGAATCCTTGTATCTTTTTGAATTACAGTTTTATTTGGATATATGCTCAGGAGTGAGATTGCTAGATCATATGGCAACTCTATTTTCAACTCTATTTTTAGTTTTTTGAGGAACTTTCATACTGCTTTCCATAGTGGCTCTACCAACTTACATTCCCGCCAACAGTGTAGGGAGGCTCCCTTTTCTCCATACCCTCTTCAGCATTTGTTAATTTGTAGACTTTTTAATGGTGGCTGTTCTGACTGTTATGAATTTTAAGTTACGCTTCTCCTCACTTAACTTCTTACTTTCCCCTTACTTCTCATTCACTTCTCAACTCATTGCAATTTGACTAGCACACCTCCCAACACACACATACACACAACTATCTGAATCGTATGGGAATTTTTTTTACCCCTAAAGTTTCTTTATCTAAATCCATGTTTCCCAAATTATGTACTAAGGTACCTTGGGGCACCACGAAATATTTTTAATATTTGGGAATGACAGTTACACTTAGCATCTGTCAAACACTATGCAAACTACTAGTTTGAGGTAGTTCACACTTTCAACATGAGATCACCCTACATCCACTTCAGAGACATTATGCATTTGTGGAGCTGGGTTTCTCATGATTGCTGTGATCAAATCCAGGTACCACGCAGAAATCAAAATGGAGTAAGCAGTGACTGAGGCAGTGTCCTCTCTGATTCCAAGGTTTGAAAAGTTGTGTAGTGCTCTGTAGGTACACACATCCCATTATTAAGTATGTGTAGTTAGTTAAGAATGAAATAGGAATATTACTTTTTTCTTCAGTGTATGCATGTTATTTTTTAAGTGGCTTCTAAGCTCTTGGACAGAAATACTTACCAAGTTATTTGAATCTAACAACTTAAAAAACATTGCTCATTAATCATTACTCATTATTTTTGGTTTGGTAGATACTATGAAAAAATTACTAAAACACTGAAAGTCCTGGGAACCAAAAATATTGGGGAACTTCTGATCTATACCTTGGCTCCGCAGCATTAACCCCAGGGCTTTCACCTTTACTTGAACATGGCCTCGAGGTCTGGAAAACCGGTTGGTCAGAGCGTGAGAGGTGACATGCTTGCTTGCCGGAATGTGAGAGCCTTCTACCAAAAGGGAGCTGTAGAGGCTCCACAACAGATGTGCCCTGAATAAATCATGCTTTTGTTAATTTGCATGGATCAATAAAATTAGAAGTATTCCTTCCTATCACTTCATTTTGGGATCTTCCCTGCATCATTCAGGATCTTTCATTGTGACATGTGGACTCTCTAGTTGTGGCTCATGGGCTCAGTAGTTGTGGCATGCTGGCTTAGTTGCTCCACTGCCTGTGAGAATCTTAGTTCCTTGACTAGGATTCAGACCTGCGTCCCCTGTGTTGCAAGATGGATTCTTAACCACTGGACCACCAGGGAAGTCCCCCTGCCTATAACTTTGGTGGTTTAGTTACTAAGTCGTGTCCGACTCTTTGCAACCCCATGAACTGTAGCCCTCCAGGTTGCTCTGTGCATGGAATTCTCCAGGCAAGAATACTGGAGTGGATTGCCCTTTCCTTCTCCAGCCTATAGCTTTAAAGGAGACAAAAATGTTCACGTACTACCAATAATAACTATTTTAAATTTACCATAACTATCCTTATCATCTCTTAAGTGCTTTCTAGCCCCTAAGATTCTGCAGATTCTCCTAAATGACTAAATAATCACTGAATCGTTTGGCATCTTCATGTCCAAGGCAAATTCAAAAAACACAGTTTTGTTCCTGTAGCTTATCATCACTGTAGAACAATGTCATAAAAATCACACACAAAATACAAAAGTCACACACACACACACAGTACATACACACACAAAATACATATTTATTTATATTTTTTGTTTTGACTAATATCTACTAATTTGAGCTAACCATAGTGTCAGAGTCAGACACGAGTGAAGCGTCTTAGCAGCAGCAACGGCATGATGTCTTGGGAAAGATTCAAGCTTTCAAGTTAGATCTTGATTCAAATCTCAATGCTGCCATCACAGGCTGTGTAACTTCAGCCTGATCTCCCAAATGCAAAATGGGGGCCTGATGTCTTCTGCAGAGTTATTATAGAGGTTAAAGGAGAACTGTGCAGAGTGCCTATGTACCATGTATATAAAAGGCATTTAATAAATTTTAGTTTTTTATCCCAAACAATAATAAGCAATAAAAGCAGGATTTCAACATATTTGTACTAAATATTTAAAGATTCTAGCAAGTTAATAAAAAATGGTTGAGCAGGTTGCAAAGAATCCAGGACCATCTAATTTTACCACATGTTAAATGATACTTTTTATATTTAATACATATTCATTTAAAATTTTTCAGTGATACTGGTTGTTCAGAGCAGCACATAATATGAAAATGTGGGTTATGAAATGTATCTACTCCTTTTATGATATTTTTAAATACTTTAAAGAATAAGGAGTAATACAATAGATTCCCATTTATCCACCACCTTGAACCAGGTGGCACAGTGGTAAAGAATCCAATGCAGGAGACAATAGAGATAGATTTTCAATCCCTGGATAGGAAAGATACCCTGAAGAAGGAAATGGCAACCCACTCCAGTATTCTTGCCTGGAAAATTCCATGGACAGAGGAGCCTGGCAGGCTACAGTCTATGGGGTCACAGAGTTGGACATGACAGCACACGCACACACAGAACTAACACATTCTGGCTCTCTGTCATATTTGCTTCAGATATATAACTTTCCTCTTAAAAGAATTAAATATTTCCAATAAAGGCATTAAATGCTCTCTTCACACTGTTCCTCATGTCCTTTCCTCTTCCTTCCTCCTCAGAGTCAACCACTATCGTGAATTTGTTATATATCTTCCCATTAAAATTTTTATATTTATACTTTTACTAGATATATAAGCATAAATTTTTTTTCCTGTGGTACTTTCAAATTTGCATATAATTAATCTGTCTACAACCAAAACTTCCCATTAATCTACATCTCTGTCCCGCCATCCAAACTTGTTCAAAAAAAGTATTATAGAAATTGTTTCTAGGAAGAATATGGATTAAGTCTCATTGTATATTTTACATAAAATGACATAGAACTTCTGATACCAAACAATTTTGTTCTCTTCTTGTTTGTCTCTTGTTTTTCTTTTGTTTTTAACAGCTTCATCACTGGTCCGGCTGTGGTCCCAGGGTACTTCTCTGTTGATGTGAACAATGTGGTCCTTGTTCTAAATGGAAGAGAAAAGGCAAAGGTCTTTTATGCCACCCAGTGGTTACTTTATGCACAGAATTTAGTGCAAACTCAAAAACTCCAGCATCTTGCTGTTGTTTTGCTAGGAAATGAACATTGTAATAATGAATGGATAAACCAATTCCTCAAAAGAAATGGAGGCTCTGTGGAACGACTTTTCATAGTATATGACAGCCCCTGGATTAATGACATGGATGTTTTTCAGTGGCCTTTAGGAGTAGCAACGTAAGTACAAATTATTTTTACATGTTTCTAGGCTCTAAGACCTGAATCTCTGTATCAGGAAGATTGTGTTTTAGATTTGTGATAAATGTAGTTCTTCTGAGCTCCTTGAGGCCATGTGCAACCTTTTCTATGGGCAGAAATGTGGTTTGGCTTCATGCTTTGATAATAATAGTTGATATTTTTAGAGTATTTTAGACTTTGATGAGGAGACCAGATAAGTAACATTTTTGTATTTTAGAACCCCAAGGCATAGTAAATTTTCTAGTTGATCATTAGTGCCTTAAAGAGATGTTTAGCAGTAGATGGCAGAGAGACAGATTTTCTAAAAACAATTATAGAATCTATTCATCTATATCTATATAACTATTATATAGATACTTAGTTTTCTTAAATCCTTACTTTAGATCAAGTATTACATCAAGAGCACCCTGACCCTTCAGTTTGGGAGAATTATACTCAGATCTGACACTGAGATTGGTTTAATTTGCACAGATCTCTTTTATGTGCTCAGTTATGTCTGACACTTTGCAACCCCCTGTACTGTATCCCACCAGGCTCCTCTCTCCATGGAATTTTCCAGGCAAGAATACTAGAGTGGGTTGCCATTTTCTACTCCAGGGGATCTTCCCAACCCAGGGATCAAACACACATCTCTAGAATCTCCTGCATTGGCAGGCGAATTCTTTACCACTTCACCACCTTGGAAGCCCTCTCCCCCAAATTAATTTATATATTATTTTTGGGGTTTTTTGTCTATCTTGTTGTTTAGTCACTAAGTTGTGTCTGACTTATTTGTGACCCCATTTACTGTAGCCCATCAGACTTCTCTGTCCATGGGATTTCCCAGGCAAGAATACTGGAATGGGTTCCATTTCCTTCTCCAGGCTGTATTCCCGAGTTAGGGATTGAACCCATGTCTCCTGCATTGGCAGGAAGATTCTTTACCACTGAGCTACCAGTCTATCTTTCTGTTAAAAGGAAGGTTAGTTAAATAATATGTAATATATATGAGGCCTTTCTTTAAAATTGGTAACTTATTTTTTATCATTCTGTTAATACAGGGCCTTTGAGTAACAATAAGTTGACTTCAAGTTGCCACTAGTACATAAACTTCCTGATAGCTGGAATTTTTGTCTCCTTTTTGCACTAATTTATCTGTAGAGCCTAAAATAGTACATACACAGAATAGGCACTCAATAAATATATGTCAAATGGATGAATTATGAAATAGCTAACTAACGTGGTACTTGAATCAGATATTCATTTTCCATTATTTTATCACGGGTTACAAGATGTGACCTTTGACTGCTGCCCAGTTGGCTACACAAATGTCACCAGGGAAGCACATTGACAAAACATATTCTCTGGCCTTCCATGACCAGATTCTGTCTCAACAGGTTTAGGGTAGGGAAGAAGCAGAAAAAAGGTGTGCTAGGTATAGCCAGGTTTAAGATGCTCTGAAAAATCTATCCTTTGAGTAGAATGTTTTGAAACAGAAGAATTATTTCTTTGTAGTATACTACATCACCTATTCATACAGTATAGGAGAGAAACTCATCATAATTCTGGTACTGTTGGACAAATATCTTTCTCATAGACCAGTGGTTCTCAACCAGGTGCAATTTTGCCCTCCCCCTAGAAGACATTCGGCAATGTCTGGAGATACATTTGATTGTTACGAGTGGAGAGAGGAGGTGATACTGGCATCTGCTGGATAGAGGCCAGGGGTGCTGCTCAATATCTTACAGTATAGAGGACAGCCTCCACAATGAAGAATTATCCGGCCCAAAGGGCAGTAATGCTGAGATTGAGGAAACCATTATAGACCTAACTGTTACGTTAAGCTTTGCTCCTACGTGAAGGTTGTAGTTCAGGCACATAATTTGTTGCCTCTTATTCCCAAATGCCCATAAGAATGAGCCAATTGCAACAGGCCTCTGCTGTGTGGGTTTTTGGGTTTTTTTAAAAATCTACTTGAAAAGCTTTTGAATTGGAGTTCTTTGCTATAGCAATAAAAAGAAACAAAATAGTGCCATTTGCAGAGATGTGAATAGATCTAGAGACTGTCATATGGAGTGAAGTCAGAAATAGAAAAACAAATATCATATAATATTGCTTATATGTGGAATCTAGAAACATAGTACAGATGAACTTATTTGCAAAGCAGAAATAGAGACACAGATGTAGAGAACAAATGTATGGGTAACTTATGGATACGAAGGGAGAAGGAGGGGTAGGATGAAAGGAAGATTAGGATTGACATATATTCACTGTATAAAACACATGACTAATGAGACCCTGACATGCAGCACAGGGAACTCTCCTCAGTGCTCTGTGGTGACCTGAATAGGAAGGAAAACTAAAAAAGGGGATATATGTATTCGTATGGCTGATTCACTTTGCTGTGCAACAGAAACTAATAAAACATGGTAAAGCAACTATACTCCAATATTTTTTTTTAAAAAAATCATGATAATTATGAATGTAGAAGATTCTTGATACTTTGAAGGTCTTAAGTTCTTCCTGTCTTACAACTTCAGATCAGTAATAGAAGTTGAAGAATATAAAAAAACAAAGCATTTTAGGTGCATAATTTCTGTAGCAACTTTGTAAAGGATGTCAAAGTGAGAATTTTTTTTTTCAGTCAGTAGATTCAGGAACTTTTCCAAAGTAAGCATGGAAAATTATAACTTGAGATTTAAAAACGCGTATTTTAAATATCTTTTTTCTACATCATCATGCTACCTAAGATGTTAGATTATGGAAATTTTGCCAATCCTCTTGTCATATATTAACTCACATGTACTTACTTTTACAGATACAGGAATTTTCCTGTGGTGGAGGTGAATTGGTCAATGCTACATAATGAAAGGCCATACTTGTGTAATTTTGTAGGAACCGTTTACGAAAATTCATCCAGACAAGCACTAATGAAAATTTTGAAACAGGATGGGAATGATAAGCTTTGTTGGGTTTCAGCAAGAGAACAGTAAGTTCTATGTTTACTTGATTCATCCATCATGTTTCCAGTCTGAGAGTTGCTTTATGTGACACTACAGATTTCCACAGACATTTTTAACTCCATTAATACCAGTCTTTCCCCAGAAGATACATTAATAATTAAAGCTGTGAAGAAACAGTGTTGTATGCATTAAAAATAGAGAGCATCTCCCATAGTTCATCTTGAAGACAAACGCTGGTAACTGTCATATGCACATGTCAATTGTTAGGTTTCCTCAATAATATTTGTTAGTCAGACTTGAACACAGGAGAGTGTGGATGACAATAAGGACCTTAGGTTCATCTCTGAGATGTTCAGTGTTCCAAGATTGGCATGCCATATGCCTCACAGCTTCAAGAACCTGGCATCACCCTGAGGGCAGAGGCCATGTACTATTCTTTGAATCCTGAGATCTAACATAGGACCTTGCATAAAGTAGGCCAGGACATGTGGGGAATGGATGAATGGATGGATGGATTTAATAGGGTTAACTTTCTTCCATATTTTACATGGTAATCATGAAACAGGTGTTCATGAACTGAAGGAAGAAATTTGGAGATCATTTATTTTATTTTTAAATAAAAAGAGGTTCATGTATAAAGCAATGTCATCAGAGAAGTAATACCTTTTTTTAAAAATGTCCGTTTACATCTAGAAATACATTAATTGGAGCAGATACTGTGTTCTAGAAAGCATGACTATACTACAACCAAGAATACTCTACCCAGTAAAGCTCTCATTCAAATTTGATGGAGTGATCAAAAGTTTTGCTGAGAAGCAAAAACTAAGAGTATAGCACCACCAAACCAGCCTTAAAACAAATTTTAAAGGAGCTTCTCTAGGTGAAGAAAGAAAAGGCCACAACAAGAAAGAAAAAACTTACAAAGTGAAAAAGTAAAGACAAACATACAGTAAAGGTGGGAATCATCCACACATGAAGCTAGTAGAGAGGTTAAAAGACAAAAGTAGTAAAATCATCTATATCCATAATAAGCATTTAAAGGATATACAAAACAATTAGATGTAAAATATGATATCAAAAACAGTAATTGTGAGGGGAAGGGAAAAGGGAAGTCGCTCAGTTGTGTCCGACTCCTAGCGGCCCCATGGACTGCAGCCCACCAGGCTCCTCCATCCAAGGGATTTTCCAGGCAAGAGTACTGGAGTGGGTTGCCATTGCCTTCTCTGAATTGTGAGGGGAGAAGAGTACAAATACAGGGGTTTTAAGATTCATTTGAAGTTAAGAGATCAGCAACTTAAAGTGATTAAAAAGATCAATGAAACTAAAAGGTGGTTCTTTGAAAAGATAAACCTAAATATATAAACCTTTAACAAGACTCTTAAAAAAAAAATGAAGAGCACCCAAATCAACAAAATGAGAAATGAAAAAGAAAAAGTTACAGCCAACATTGCAAAAATACAAGGGGTCATAAGAGAATACTATGTACAACTATATGCCAATACAATGGACAGCCTAGGAGACATGGATAAATTCTTAGAAAGGTAGAAGCTCCCAAAACTGAACCAGAAAGAAATAGAAAATATGAACAAACTGATTACCAATAATGAAACTGAATCAGTAATTTAAACACTTCCAACAAACAGAAGTCCAGCACCAGATGGCTTCACAGGTAAATTCTACCAAACATTTAAGGCAGAGTTGACATCTATCCTCAAACTATTTTTTAAAAATTGCAGAGGAAAAAACACTTTCAAACTCATTCTACAAGGCCATCATCACCCTATGTGATACACCACATTAGCAAAATGAATAATAAAAACCGTATGATCATCTCCATAGATGCAGAAAAAAACTTTTGATAAAGTTCAGCATTCATTTATGATAAAAACTTTCCAGAAAGTGGGCATAGAGGGAACTTGCCTCAACATAATAAAGGCCATATACAACAAACCAGGAACAAGACAAGGATGCCTACTCTTACCACTTTTATTCAGCACAGTTTCAGAAGTCTTGGCCACAGCAGTCAGAGAAGAAAAAGAAATGGAATCCAGATTGGAAAGGAAGAAGGAAAACTGTCACTGTTTTCAGATGACATGATACTATACATAGAAAATCCTAAATACACCACCAGAAAACTACTAGAGCTCATCAGTGAGTTTGGTAAAGTTGCAAGATACAAAATTAATATATAGAAATTGGTTGCATTTCTATATACTAACGATTAGTGTACAATCAGAAAGAGAAGTTACCATCTTATCAAATAAACTACCTAGGAATAAACCTACCTAAGAAAGGAAAAGACCTATGGTCAGAAAGCTATAAAACACAGATGAAAGAAATTGAAGACAACATAAACAGATGGAAAGATATATATTGTTCATCTTGTTCTCAGAATAAAAGAATTAATACTGTTAAAGTCACCATACTACCCAAGGCAATCTATGGATTCAAGGCAATCCCTATCAAAATACCAATGTCATTTTTCACAGAATTAGAAAAATCATTTTAAAATGTTTGGAAACACAAAGACCCCAAATAGCCAAAAAAAAAAAAATCTAAAGAAAGAAGAATGATTTGGAGAAATCATGCTCCCTAACTTCAGACTGTACTACAAAGCTACAGTCATCAATACAGTGTGATACTGGCACAAAAACAGACATGCAGATCAGTGGAACAGAATAGAGCACCCAGAAATAAATCCACATACTATGGTCAATTAAGCTGTGACAAAGGAGGCAAGAATATACAATGGAGAAAAGACAGTTTCTTCAATAAGTGATGCTGGGAAAATTGGACAGATGCGTGTAAAAGAATGAAATTAGAGCATTCTCTAACACAATATAAAAAAACAAACACAAAATGGATTAAAGACCTAAATATAAAGAGCAGATACTATAAAACTAGAAGAAAACATAGGTAGAATTCTCTTTGACATAAATAACAGCAATTTTTTTTTCAGATCTGTTTTCTAAAGCAAAGGAAACAAAAATAAATGGGAACCTAATTAAACTTAAAAGCTTTTGCACAGCAAAGGAAACCATCAATAGAACAACAACAAAAAAAAAACTAAAGGGTTAATATCATATATATAAATAGCTCATCCAACTCAACACCAAAGAAAGCAAATGGCCAAGTTAAATGTGCAGAACTAAAAAGACATTTTTCCAAAGAGGAAATGCAGATGGCCAATAGGCACATGAAAATATGTTCAACATGGATACATCAAGGAAATACAAATCAATACCACATGTGTGAGGAACAAGGGACAGTGTGCCTGGAATGGAATGAGGGAGGGCAAAATATGAAAGTTGATTGTAGAAACAGGTTTACTCTTGATATTCCTTTGCTACCATTGAACCAGGAGGTGGAGTACCTCCTTGCTTCTCGTTGCTGCTTCCAGACCTCTTTCCCTTTTCCCTCCTAAAACAATATCAGTTTTGAATTTCATACCAGCAGACAAAAGTATTCACTACTCTTTCTCTTTGCCATCATAATGGAGAGAAATAAATTGGGCGATTGACTTATACACCCTACTATATATAAAATAGATAACTAATAAGAGTCTACTAAATAGCACACAGAACTCTTACCCAGTCCTCTATAATGACCTATATGAGAAAAGAATCTAAAAAAGAGTGGATATATGTTTATGTATAAATGACTTATTGCAGAAATTAACATTGTAAATCAACAATATTCCAATAAAATTAATTTTAAAAAATAGCTCCTTTATAAGGAAATCACATAAACCTTGGGTCTATCTCCTTAATTCTTTGAAGAGTCAAGTTCCTGATACACTCTCATTCTCTCCGACATTTCTCCAACCTCATTCTTAGTGATCCCCAAATCCACATAGATGGTCTTTCCATAGCCTTGGTCCTGCACTTCCTTTATTTCCTCTCTTCCAGTGATTTGGGTCTCCACTTGAATTCAGCCATTCACTGTCATGGTCATTTTCTAGACCTCATGATTATACATACTGCATGATCTCAAGTTCCAGCAATTCTCTCTGTAACCATCTTTTTCTAACATTCCCACTCATTCCCTGTAATAATCTGATTTCAGCAATTTAGCTGGGGACCTACAATTCCTTGTTCCTACTACCTTTCCATTGTCCTTCACTCACCTAGTCTTTACTTTCTTATTTACCCCATTTAAACTTCATAATCAATCATGACTGCATATACATTCAGCTTCTTCGTTGCTTAATCTACCAAATCCTAACTGGTTCAATTCAGCTGTTACCTGCTCCATACCTCCACCTGTGCAGCCACACTTGGAGAAAGGTGCTGACTGATCTCACTTGAAATATCTGACCTTGAATGTCTAGCAGTCATCCATTTCTGTTTTCCACATGTTCTCCCACTTTCCTGGAAGACCGTTTCATACCCTCTTTTCTCTGCCCAGCTGCTCTTACCTTATAACCCTATTGCTAATTTCCCTGAGAAAATATGAGAAAACGTCTAGCTTTCCAACTAGTCTCTCAGTTTCTACTCTTGCCCCATACAGTCTATTCTCAACACAACAGCCAAACTGGTTCTGCTAAAACATAGATGAGGTCAGTTACCCCTCTGATCGAAACTGTGTGATAGGGTGCTCTGACTCCGTCTTCTACACCTCTCCCCTTCAGTTACTCTGCTTCAGCCACCCTGGCTTCCTTCCTGTCCCTTGAACATGCCAGGCTTGTGCCACCTCATGGCCTTTATGCCTGCTCTACCTTCTGTTCTCTCCCCAGATAGCTGCGTGGTTTGCTCCCTCGTCTCTGGCTCCACATTCAGATGCCCCTGAGTGAGACACTCCCTGATCATCTATTTACAGTTGGAATACTACCCTACCAGAAATTCCCTCCTCACTTCTCTGCTCTGGTTTTCCACACAGTACTTAACACCTTCTAAATAATTGGCTTGACCTGGTTACTATCTGTCTCTACCACTTGAACTGAGATATAAGCTCCCTAACGGCAGGAATTTGGAGGGTGAGGTAGAGAGAGAAGACCTAGCACTCACAAAATTTTGGCTGGTATAACATTCATTCAGAAGCTGTATGATCACTAGATTTTAAATGTACAACTGCAAACTTCTCAAATTCTTAAATATTTTCAAGAAATCTGTTTGAGCAAGACTTGATTCATCTCTTCTGCCTGCCATCTCTATAATGTATTTGCCATTTCCTGTAACCAACATTAAAAGATAAAATATTTTCTTCCACAAAGATATGCTAAGTAAAGTGAAAACTACAGTTGTTTTTCTGATTTTCTAGGTGGCAGCCTCAAGAAACAAATGAAAGCCTTAAGAATTATCAAGATGCTCTGCTTCAGAGTGATCTCACCTTGTGCCCAGCAGGAGTAAACACTGAGTGTTACAGAATATATGAGGCTTGCTCCTTTGGCTCTGTTCCTGTGGTGGAAGATATAATGCCAGCTGGCAGCTGTGGAAATTCATCTGTGCACCTTAATGCTCCTCTGCAGTTACTCAAGTCCATGAATGCTCCTTTCATCTTTATTAAGACCTGGAAGGAACTTCCTGCTGTCTTAGAAAAAGAGAAGGCTATAAATTTAGAGGAAAAGATTCAAAGAAGAAAAAGATTACTTCACTGGTATCAACACTTCAAAACAGAGCTAAAAATGAGGTTTACTAATATTTTAGAAAGTTCATTTTTCAAGAACAATAAAAATTAACTTTCAAGCTAAGGTCTGAGTTTTTAAATCATTTCTAATGCTGTGTGTGTGTGTGTGTGTGTGTGTGTGTGTGTGTGTGTGTGTGTGTGTATTTAGAAATGTTCTTTAAGGTACCCCGTAGACTCTAGATTATGTCTGTAGTATTGACCAAGTATAGCCTTATTGGACCACTCCTGAAAATAAAGTTAAAATGTACTCAGACTCATTTGTACAAAGTTGAGTGATTCAACATTTATCGACTCTTCTCACTCGTTTAAATCTGCTCGAGGGAAGCAGCATGGTTTAGTGGAAAGACTGGGCTGTGGAGTCAGACAAAACCTGGGTTAAAACCTCCCTGCTGTACCTGCTATCTGGGGACCTTGAGCAAGACACCTCATTGTTTTGAGTGTAGGTTCCTTTCCATGTAGAACAGAGATAATGGTACCTCATAGAGTTGATTGTAAATATGAAATGAAATAATGTATAAGGTACTCAATAATTGAAATAATTTCTAATTCATTTTTCATTCCTTACTAGTTAGTAATAGGGTTAAATTTAAATATTTTAACACACAATCATTTCCATAATTTGAGAGTAATCATACGTCATGTTGGGAATGTATGTGGACAAATCTTACAGAGTTAGACTCTATTTATTTATGTTACTTTTGATTATTATATTTCTTAAGTCTTTTTATTGTGATGAAGTACACATAACAAAATTTATCATCTTTAAGATTTCAAAGTTGTACAGTTCAGTGGTACTAAATACATTCGTAATGTTTTACAACCATCATCACTATCTATTTCCATAGGTTTTTCCATCTTGTAGAACTGAAACTCTATACCCATTTAACAACCACTCTCCCTTTTTGCCTTGTTCCAGGTCCTGGCAACCACCGCTCTACTTTCTGTTTCTACGATTTTGACTATTCCACGTACCTTAAAGTGGAATCCTACAGTGTTTCTCTTTTTGTGACTGACTTGTTTTACTTAGCATAATGTCCTCAGGGTTCATCTATGTTGTAGCATGTGTCAGAATTTCCTTCTTTTTAAGGCTAAATAGTGTTCCATTGTATGTATATATCACATTTTATTTATTCATTCTTCTATCAGTGGCCACTTGGATTGTCTCCACTTTTTGGCTACTGTGAATAGTGATGTAATAAGCATGAATACACAAATATTTCTTTGTGATCCTGCTTTCAGTTCTTTTAGGTATACCCAGAAATGGAATTGCTGGATTATAGGGTAATTTGGTTTTTTAGTTTTATGAGATACCTTCATCCTGTTTTGCAGAGTAGCTGTACCATTTCAGATTCTCACCAACAGTGTACAAACATTCTAATTTCTCCACTTCCTTGCCAACACTTGTTATTTTCTGATATTTTGATAGTAGCCATCCTAATTGGTGTGAGGTAGTATCTGATTATAGTTTTTGACTTGCATTTCCCTAGTGATTATTGATAATGAGCGTATGTCTTCTTTGGATAAATATCTATTCAAGTTCTTTACCTATTTTTTTGTTGTTAGTTGACAGAGTTGATAAAAGTTGATGCTTTTTATATAAATCTCAGTTTTCTTTACATAATTTCCTAAAAGTGAAATCACTGAGCCAAAATGTGTACACACATTAAGGCTTTTTTAAAACTTTATTTTATATTGAAATATAGCTGATTAACAATGTGATAGTTTCAGGTGGACAGCAAAGGGACTCAGCCATACATATACATGTATCCATTCTCCCCCAAACTCCCCTCCTATACAGGTTGCCACATAACATTGAGCAGAGTTCCCTGTGCCCTACAGTAAGTCCTTGTTGGTTATCCATTTTAAATATAGCAGTGCACACATGTCAATCCCCAACTCCATAACTATCCCTTCCCCCATTCCTCGTGTCCCCCACTTCCCCCCTGCCAAGCAACCATAGTTTGTTCCCTAAGACTTGTATGTCTGTTTCTGTCTTGTAAATAAGTTCATTTTGTATCATTTCTTTTTAGATTCTGCATATATGAGATGTCATACAATATTTCTCCTTCTCTGTCTGACTTCAGTGGAGTTAGAATTTTAGATTACTCAAGTTTTGTTGGATCACAATATGTTGAGGTAGATGCCTAGAAACAATTTGGTCATAATATATACAAAACGTGATCTGGGGACCATCAGAGCGAGAAAATTAATGTCTAAACTCAGCAAGAGTTGTCACTGAAGTGTGGAGTAAGACAGGCCAACTCAAAGGAGAGTGCTTTGTGCAAGGCTGTCTGATGTCCTCAAAGAGCAGTGGCTTTGATTAAGGCTGAGAGAGCGTTCTTGTATCTTCAGGTCTTTGGGCTTCTGAAAGGGTGCAGAGGACCTTGGGCTCAATCAGTTGCTTTGCCTGGCTTTTTATTCTCTCAGAAATCTTATTCCTTGACTCCTGTGAAACCAAGCAACTAACATTCCTTTCAGGAGTTTTTTGTCTCCTTACTATATGAACGGCCATAGATACTGAACAAGTGTAAATACCCACATTTTCTTATACCCAGAGCTCCCACAGAAGTATTCACATTATCAGCAGTTCTGGCAGCTTCAATAAAAAGGATCTTATCTTTGCATCACACTGGAGAATCATCATGGTGCCATGGTATCCTCTGTCTGTTTTCTACAGAACATACTTGTCTCTCTAGTTATAACAGTGATTATACATTTTACCAGTCCCATGCAAATGAGAGATTCTCAAACTGTTTACTGAGAGAAATTAGTTAAACAAGCTACAGTTTGTCAGTTGGGCAGAATATCCAGATGTCTAAAGCAGCCAAGTATTTAAATTTATATTAGATTCAATCATGGTTTCTACGGTCTTAACACAGATTTGAATCACTTAAAGTGTATTATATTATTTACCTTTTTGAAATGGAAATGGAAAATACAATTGTTGCAGCTTCCTTTCCTGAGTACACCTACAGTGAAGCTGTTTTCTGGCTTTGTTTTTTTAAATTTTTTATTGAAATACAGTTGATTTACAATGTTGGGTCAATTTCTGCTGTACAACATGGTGATTCAGTATACATACATATATACGTTCTTTTCATATGTATGTTTTTTTCATTCCAGCTTATGATAGAATATTGAGTATACTTCTCTATCCTGTACAGTAGGACCTTGTTGTTTATCCTTTCTGCATATAATAGTTTGTATCTGCTAACCCTAAATTCCCACTCCATCCCTCTCTTACCTACCCTTCCTACTGGTAACCACAAATCTGTTCTCCGTGTCTGGGAGTCTGTTGCTTTTGTTCAGTTCTGTTCAGTTGCTCATTCATGTCTGACTCTTTGCGACCCTATAGACTATAGCACGCCAGGCTTCCCTGTCCATCAGCAAACCCGGAGTTTACTCAAACTCATGTCCATTGAGTCGGTGATGCCAACCAACCATCTCATCCTCTGGCATCCCCTTCTCCTCCTGCTGTCAATCTTTCCCAGCACAAGGGTCTTTTCAAATGAGTCAGTTCTTCACATCAGGTGGCCAAAGTATTGGAGTTTCAGCTTTAGCCTCAGTCCTTCCAATGAATATTCAGGACTGATTTCCTTAAGGATAGACTGGTTGGATCTCCTTGCAGTCCAAGGGATTCTCAAAAGTCTTCTCCAACACCACAGTTCAAAAGCATCAATTCTTTGGTGCTCAGCTTTCTTTATAGTCCAACTCTCACATCCATACATGACTACTGGAAAAACCATAGCTTTCACTAGATGGACCTTTGTTGGCAAAGTAATGTCTCTGCTTTTTAATATGCTGTCTAGATTGGTCAAGCTTTTCTTCCAAGGAGTAAGCATCTTTTAATTTCATGGCTGCAGTCACCATCTGCAGTGATTTTGGAGCCCCCAAAAATAAAATTTCACTGTTTCCATTGTTTCCCGATCTATTTGCCATGAAGTGATGAGACCGGATGCCATGATCTTAGTTTTCTGAATGTTGAGCTTTAAGCCAACTTTTTCACTCTCCTCTTTCACTTTCATCAAGAAGCTCTTTAGTTCTTCTTCACTTTCTGCCATAAGGGTGGTATCATCTGTATATCTGAGGTTATTGATATTTCTCCCAGTAATCTTGATTCCAGCTTGTGCTTCATCCAGCCCTTCATTTTGTATGATGTACTCTGCATATAAGTTAAACAAGACGGCTGACAATATACAGCCTTGATGTACTCCTTCCCTGATTTGGAAGCAGTCTGTTGTTCCATGTCCAGTTTTAACTGTTGCTTCCTGACCTGCATACAGATTTCTCAGGAGGAAGGTCAGGTGGTCTGGTGTTCCCATCTCTTGAAGAATTTTCCACAGTTTGTTGTGATCCACACAGTCAAAGGCTTTGGTGTAATCAATAAAGCAGAAGTAGGTGCTTTTCTGGAACTCTCTTGGTTTTTCGATGATCCAATGGATGATGGCAATTTGATCTCTGGTTCCTCTGCCTTTTCTAAAACCAGCTTAAACATCTGGGAATTCATGGTTCATGTACTATTGAAGCCTGACTTGAAGAATTTTGACCGTTACTCGGCTAGCGTGTGAGATGAGTGCACTTGTGTGGTAGTTTGAGCATTCTTTGGCATTGCCTTTCTTTGGGATTGGAATGAAGACTGACCTTTTCCAGTCCTGTGGCCACTGATGAGTTTTCCAAACTTGCTGGCATACTGAGTGCAACACTTTCACAACATCATCTTTTAGGATTTGAAATAGCTTAATTCAAATTCCATCACCTCCACTAGCTTTGTTCGTAGTGATGCTTCCTAAGGCCCACTTGACTTCGCATTCCAGGATGCCTGGCTCTAGGTGAGTGATCACACCATCGTGGTTATCTGGGTCATGAAGATCTTTTTTGTATAGTTCTTTTGTGTATTCTTGCCACCTCTTCTTAATATCTTCTGCTTCTGTTAGCTCCATACCATTTCTATCCTTTATTGTGCTCATCTTTGCATGAAATGTTCCCTTGGTATCTCTAATTTTCTTGAAGAGATCTTTAGTCTTTCCCATTCTGTTGTTTTCCTCTATTTCTTTGCACTGATCACTGAGGAAGGCTTTCTTATCTCTCCTTGCTATTCTTTGGAACTCTGCATTCAAATGAGTATATCTTTCCTTTTCTCCTTTGGATTTAACTTCTCTTCTTTTCTCAGCTATCTGTAAGGCCTCCTCAGACAACCATTTTGCCTTTTTTCATTTCTTTTTCTTGGGGATGGTCTTGATCACTGCCTCCTGTACAATGTCACATCCATAGTTCCTCACGCACTCTATCAGATCTAATCCCTTGAATCTATTTGTCACTTCCACTGTATAATCATAAGGGATTTGATTTAGGCCATACCTGAATGGTCTAGTGGTTTTCCCTACTTTCTTCAGTTTAAGTCTGTACTTGGCAATAAGGAGTTCATGATCTGAGCCACAGTCAGCTCCCAGTCTTCTTTTTGCTGACTGCATAGAGCTTCTCCATCTTTGGCTGCAAAGAATGTAATCAGTCTGATTTCGGTATCGACCATCTGGTGATGTCCATTTTTAGAGTCTTATGTTGTTCGGAGAAGGCAATGGCACCCCACTCCAGTACTCTTGCCTGGACAATCCCATGGACAGAGAAGCCTGGTAGGCTGCAGTCCATGGGGTCGTGAAGGGTCAGACACGACTGAGTGACTTCACTTTCACTTTTCACTTTCATGCATTGGAGAAGGAAATGGCAACCCACTCCAGTGTTCTTGCCTGGAGAATCCCAGGGACGGCAGAGCCTGGTGGGCTGCCGTCTATGTGGTCGCACAGAGTCGGACATGACTGAAGAGACTTAGCACTCTTGTGTTGTTGCAAGAGGGTGTTTTCTATGACCAGTGCATTCTTTTAGCAAAACTCTGTTAGCCTTTGACTTGTTTTGTTTTGTACTCCAAGGCCAAATTTGCCTGTTACTCCAGGTATCTCTTGACTTCCTACTTTTGCATTCCAGTCCCCTATAATGATAAGGACATCTTTTTTGGGTGTTAGTTCTAGAAGGTCTTGTAGGTCTTCATAGAACCGTTCAGTTTCAGCTGCTTAAGCACTACTGGTAGGGGCATAGACTTGGATTACTATGATATTAAATGGTTTGCCTTGGAAACGAATAGAGATCATTCTGTTGGTTTTGAGATTGCATCCAAGTACTACATTTCAGACTCTTGTTAACTATAATGGCTACTCCATTTCTTCTAAGGGATTCTTGTCCACAGTAGTAGATATTATGGTCATCTGAGTTAAATTCATCCGTTCCAGTCCATTTTAGTTCACTGATTCCTAAAATGTCAGTGTTCACTCTTACCATGTCCTGTTCGATCACTTCCAATTTGCCTTGATTCATGGACCTAATATTCCAGGTTCCTATGCAATGTTGTTCTTTACAGCATTGGACTTTACTTCCATCACCAGTCACATCCACAACTGTGTTGTTTTTGCTTTGACTCCATCTCTTCATTCTTTTTGGAGTTATTTCTCCACTCATCTCCTGTAGCATATTGGGCACCTGATGACCTAGGGAGTTCATCTTTCAGTGCCCTATCTTTTTGCCTTTTCATACTGTTCATGGGGTTCTCAAGACAAGAATACTGAAGTGGTTTGCCATTGCCTTCTCCAGTGGACCACGTTTTGTCAGAACTCTCCACCATGACCTGTCCGTCTTGGGTGGCCCTACATTGCATGGCTCATAGTTTAATTGAATTAGACAAGGCTGTGGTCCATGTGATCAGTTTGGTTAGTTTTCTGTGATTGTGGTTTTCATTCTTTCTGCCCTCTGATGGATAAGAGGCTTATGGAAGCTTCCTGATGGGAGAAACTGACTAAGGGGTAAACTGGGTCTTCTTCTGGTGGGCGGGGCTATGTTCATTAAATCTTTAATCCAATTTTCTGTTGATGGGCAGGGCTGTGTTTCCTCCCTGTTGTTTGACCTGAGCCCAAACTGTGGTGGAGGAAATGATATGTTCATTTATGTTGTGTTTTAGATTCCACTTGTAGTGATATCAGTATGGTATTTGTCTTTCTCTTTCTGACTTACTTCACTTAGTATGATAATCTCTGTGTTGTTGCAAAATGTTGTTTTTCATTCTTTTTATGGCTGAGTAGTATTCCATTGTATATATATACCACATCTTCTTTATCCATTCATCTATCAGTGAACTTTTAGGTTCCTCCCACATCTTGGCTGTTATGAATAGTGCTGCTATGAACACAGGGGTGCATGTATCTTTTTGAATTATATTCTTGTCCAGAAGCCTTGTTTTTGAAAACCATATAGCCTAAGAGGAATCCCCCTACTGGGCTGACGGAGGCCTCCTTATACCACCTAGCCCCTCCAAAGTGGCTCTCAATCCTTTCCAGGAAGGTAGAGTTTGGGCCCAGATTTCTAATGTGTCCCTTGTTTGTTTGTTTTTCTTTTTGATTTGCTCTTCTCTTGAAATCTGTTCTTTGAAAGGTTTGTTTAAAGCTTTTAAAAACTCACTAAAAGCAAAGCGGGAAACGTGAAAATGGATCATTAACTCAGAAGCATGTTTCTAACCGATGTTGGCATTTATTCATGATGTTTTCTGTCTGTTACCATTTACTGGAACTCCACCAGGGATTTATTCTCATTGCATCAAAGCTCTTCCCTTCAGTCAGCTTTGGCTAGGTTACACTGCTGGTTTTGTCTGTATTCAAACTTTTGATGTTTTGTTCATCGTGGATTCTTTTTGCATTAATTGTGACCTTTCTAAAAACATTGCATAAAATTTCACTCATCTTGATTCCTGAGTTGTTTGAAATCCTGTGAATTTTGCCCTCAAGGAGAGTGCCTCACTCCCATCACCCTAGATAACTAACAACCAAAGCTCAAATCTTAGTGTCTTACAAGAACAAAAATATTTATTTCTTACTCATATTTATTTGGGGTGACAGGTCAGCTGCAACTTTGATGGACTCAGCTAGGCTCTGCTCAGCTGGGCTCCACGTGTCTTCTTTTTCCAGAAGTGTAAAAGGGAGTAGTAGAGTAAATTTTACATGTTTAAAGGAGTTTTCCTTCATCCCAAAGTCATGTCTTTGTTTTTTTGTTTGTTTTTTTTTTTTTAATGAGTAAATGCGTGTTCTAAGCTGCGTGTTCACATTTGTTTTTCTTTGGCTTCAGAGTTCTTATTTAAAATGTTTTTCTTTTATCCCAAATGATACCTCATCATAGAAGAAAATACAAATAAGGAATAAAAATCATATCCATAATCCAAACATGTCATGTATTCTCTCACATGTACTGCCAAATTGTAAATGTATGTATAAACCTTATACCAGTAAAAATTTGACTTTACATCTGAATATCTACATGTAATCTCCTTTTGTGGGGGAGGTTGTGCCTTCTTTTCCTTTTTTTTTTTAAACTAGTAATTTTGTAATGGGGTATAGCCAATTATGGATAAGGAAATGGCAACCCACTCCAGTATTCTTGCCTAGAGAATTCCATGGACAGGGGAGCCTGGTGGGCTGCTGTCCATGGGGTTACACAGAGTCGGACATGACTGAAGCGACTTAGCATGCATGCATGCATGTATAGCCAATTAACAATACTGTGATAATTTCAAGTGAACAGTGAAGGGACTCAGCCACATGTATACATGTATTTACTCTCCCCTCGAACTCTCCTGCCATCCAGGCTGCCACATAACTGAGCAGAGTTCCATGTGCTATACAGTAGGTCCTTGTTGGTTACCCATTTTAAATATAGCAGTGTGTACTACGTGTAATCTCCTTTTTAAAAAAATGCTATTTTACTGACTAACAAGCACATGGAAAGATGCTCAGCATCATCAATCATTACAAAAATGCAAATCAGTGCCACAATAAGATACCACTTCACACTAACTAGGATAGCAAGAATACAAAACAATGGAAAATAACAAGTGTTGGTGAGGATGTTAGGTAGTTGGTACCTTATATGCTGCTGTTAGGAACATAAAATGGTGCAACCATTGTGGAAAACAGTCTGGTGTTTGCTCAATAAATTAAATCTAGAATTACCATATGACCCAGCCATCCCATGCCTAGGTATGTACCCAAAAGAACTGAAAACCAGGTGTTCAGACAAAAACTTGTACTCAACACTTTGTTGTGGCATTATCCTTGGGAAATAATCTGATTATCCATTAACAGATGAATAGATAAATAAAATGAAGTGTATCCATAATAAGAAATATGATTGAGTTATAAAAAGGAATGGAGCACGGATACACGCTACTGAACGAACTTTGAAAACACTATGCTAATTGAAAGGAGCTGGACACAAAAGGTCACATATGATTCCATTTATATGATATGTCCTAAATAGGCAAATGCACAGAGATAGATCCAGGAGCTGGAGGGTGGAGGAGGAAAGAAAAGTTGACTGTTAATGGGTATGGGTCTCCTTTCAGGTGATGAGTAGATAGAGGACAGCTGGTTGTACAACACTGTGAATGTATTAGATGCATGGGGTCACACCCAAAGTCAAGTTTTTGATGCAGATAAAAACAGGACCAGCTGTTTTCTTTTATAGATAAAAATTGAAAGCAGTTGGCAACAAGACCCAGTGTGGACACAATTAAAACTGATAGCACCTACAGGTAATTATGAGAAGTCTCTTAGAAACACCCTAGTGTTAGAGATTCAGATGCACTTTTAAAAGTGTAAAATGCCAGATGTTGTAATTATATGTCAAGTCCATTAACCCCATCTCTTCTGGATACTTGGTAGCTTTGGTTTCCTTTGTTTAGTTGCTCAGTGTTTGACAAAGAGTGCAACGTTCCCTTCTATGATAAATGGTTTAACTCTTACACACTTGAAGCAACAGGGGGCCTGTATTCATTCAATCTTTCATTCACCCTATATTTAGACATCATCTCCTAGCTGACATTTGTAAGTCACTTAATGCTTACAGCCTCTTAGAAAATATGTATACTATTAACTAGAACTGGCAGCATGGCAAACGGAAGACGTGCTGACAAGGGACTCCAAGGATATTGATTTTGAGACCTAGCTCTACCAATCTAGTTACTTTTCTGGAATAAGTAACTCAGTCTGTTTGAATCTTAGCTTTCTTATCTGTAAAATGGGAGTGCATATTGGACACCCAGGACAGATGAAGACAACATGAAAAGGTAAAGAATCCGAAAAGCTTGAGGTGAGGTAAAACTCATGATATTCTTCAGTGAGGCCAGCCCAGTTTCTTTTTTTTCTTAATCATTATTTATTTGGCTGTGTTGGGTCTTAGAAGTGGCATGCTCAGTCTTCGTTGCAGCATGTGAGATCTCGTTACCTGACCAGGGGTCGAACCCAGGTGCCCTGCTTTGGGAGCTCAGAGTCTTATCCGCTGGACCACAAGGGATATCCCCAGCCCAGGTTCTTAATGCTAGCTGTCCATTAGGATTACCTGAGAAAAATGTCAACTACCCACCTTTGTGATTCTGTTCATTAGTCTGGGGTGGGGCTCAGACATTGATATTCTAATACCATGGTTCTTAGATTTTGAAAGTAAAAGTCACTCAGTCATGTCTGACTCCAGACCAGAATACTGGAGTGGGTAGCCTTTCCCTTCTCCAAGGGATTGTCCCAACCCAGGGATCAAATCCAGATTGCCTGCATTTCAGGCAGATTCTTTACCAGCTGAGCCACAAGGGAATCCCAAGAATACTGGAGTGAGTAGCCTATTCCTTTTCCAGCGGATCGTCCCGACCTAGGAATTGAACTAGGGTCTCATGCATTGGAGGCGGATTCTTTACCAGCTGCTCTATCACAGGGAGCCCTTAGCAAACATAAGAATCACCTAAAGAGTTTGGGAGAACACCCCCAGAGTTTCTGATTCCATAGGTCTAGGACTGGGCTGAAAATTCGCATTTCTGACAGTTTCCCTACAAAACCTACAAGACCTTTTAGAACTAACACCCAAAAAAGATGTCCTTTTTATTATAGGGGACTGGAATGCAAAAGTAGGAAGTCAGGAAACACCTGGCGTAACAGGCAAATTTGGCCTTGGAGTAGAGAATGAAGCAGGGCAAAGGCTAATCGAGTTTTGCCAAGAGAACGCACTGGTCATAGCAAACACCCTCTTCCAACAACACAAGAGAAGACTCGACACGTGGACATCACCAGATGGTCAACACCGAAATCAGATTGATTATATTCTTTGCAGCCAAAGATGGAGAAGCTCTATACAGTCAGCAAGAACAAGACCAGGAGCAGACTGTGGCTCAGATCATGAACTCCTTATTGCCAAATTCAGACTTAAATTGAAGAAAGTAGGGAAAACCACTAGTCCATTCAGGTATGACCTAGATCAAATCCCTTATGAGTATACAGTAGAAGTGACAAATAGATTTAAGGGACTAGATCTGATAGACAGAGTACCTGATGAACTATAGACAGAGGTTCGTGACACTGTACAGGAGACGGAACAAGACCATCCCCGTGGAAAAGAAACGCAAAAAAGCAAAATGGCTGTCTGAGGAGGCCTTACAGATAGCTGGGAAGAGAAGAGAAGCGAAAAGCAAAGGAGAAAGGGAAAGATATTCCCATCTGAATGCAGAGTTCCAAAGAATAGCAAGGAGAGATAAGAAAGCCTTCCTCAGTGATCAATGCAAAGAAATAGAGGAAAACAACAGAATGGGAAAAACTAGAGATCTCTTCAAGAAAATTAGAGATACCAAGGGAACATTTCATGCAAAGATGGGCTCGATAAAGGACAGAAATGGTATGGACCTAACAAAAGCAGAAGATATTAAGAAGAGGTGGCAAGAATACACAGAAGAACTGTACAAAAAAGATCTTCACGACCCAGATACAAAAAAGATCTTCACGATCCAGATAATCACGATGCTGTGATCACTCACCTAGAGCCAGACATCCTGGAATGTGAAATCAAGTGGGCCTTAGAAAGCATCACTACAAACAAAGCTAGTGGAGGTGATAGAATTCCAGTTGAGCTATTTCAAATCCTGAAAGATGATGCTGTGAAAGTGCTGCACTCGATATGCCAGCAAATTTGGAAAACTCAGCAGTGGCCACAGGACTGGAAAAGGTCAGTTTTCATCCCAATCCCAAAGAAAGGCAATGCCAAAGAATGCTCAAACTACCGCACAACTGCACTCATCTCACACACTAGTAAAGTAATGCTCAAGATTCTCCAAGCCAGGCTTCAACGGTACGTGAACCATGAACTTCCAGATGTTCAAGCTAGTTTTAGAAAAGGCAGAGGAACCAGAGATCAAATTGCCAACATCCGCTGGATCATCGAAAAAGCAAGAGAGTTCCAGAAAAAAATCTATTTCTGCTTTATTGACTATGCCAAAGCCTTTGACTGTGTGGATCACAATAAACTGTGGAAAATTCTGAAAGAGATGGGCATACCAGATCACCTGACCTGCCTCTTCAGAAACCTGTATGCAGGTCAGGAAGCAACACTTAGAACTGGACATGGAACAACAGACTGGTTCCAAATAGGAAAAGGAGTACGTCAAGGCTGTATATTGTCACCCTGCTTATTTAACTTATATGCAGAGTACATCATGAGAAATGCTGGGCTGGAAGAAACACAAGCTGGAATCAAGATTGCTGGGAGAAATATCAATAACCTCAGATATGCAGATGACACCACCCTTATGGCAGAAAGTGAAGAAGCACTAAAGAGCCTCTTGATGAAAGTGAAAGAGGAGAGTGAAAATGTTGGCTTACAACTCAACGTTCAGAAAACGAAGATCATGGCATCTGGTCCCATCACTTCATGGGAAATAGATGGGGAAACAGTGAAAACAGTGTCAGACTTTTATTTTGGGGGGCTCCAAAATCACTGCTGATGGTGATTGCAGCCATGAAATTAAAAGATGCTTACTCCTTGGAAGGAAGGTTATGACCAACCTAGATAGCATATTTAAAAGCAGAGACATTACTTTGCTAACAAAAGTCTGTCTTGTCAAGGCTATGGTTTTTCCAGTGGTCATGTGTGGATGTGAGAGTTGGATGGTGAAGAAAGCTGAGCACTGAAGAATTGATGCTTTTGAACTGTTGTGTTGGAGAAGACTCTTGAGAGTCCCTTGGACTGCAAGGAGATCCAACCAGTCCATCCTAAAGGAGATCAGTCCTGGGTGTTCATTGGAAGGACTGATGTTGAAGCTGAAACTCCAATACTTTGGCCACCTCATTGCGAAGAGTTGACTCATTGGAAAAGACCCTAATACTGGGAAGGATTGGGGGGCAGGAGGAGAAGGGGACGACAGCGGATGAGATGGTTGGATGGCATCACTGACTCGATGGACATGGGTTTGGGTAAACTCCGGGAGTTGGTGATGGACAGGGAAGCCTGGCATGCTGCGATTCATGGGGTCGCAAAGAGTCGGACACGACTGAGTGACTGAACTGAACTGAACTGTACAGTTTCCCAGATGATGTGGTTACTTGGGACCTACCTACTTGGAGAAATCATTCAACATGTATTTAGAAAGGATTAGTAGAAAATGCCATAAGGGCATTTGAGGATATATACATTTTGCTCTTACTAACTGAGGAACGTAATATGTCATCACTCTGAAATTCTTCTTTATTTTATTAAGCATGTACAGAGGATTCTCATAAAATATATGTGTTAAGAAATTGACACTAGAGATTGCTCCCCTAGGAGGGGAGCTGACAAATGTATTTCTCACTGAATACATTTGGTACTGAATAAATTTTGCATATATGCAATTATTTACAAATGATTAATTAATTTAAAGTAAATCCAACAAAATCTTGGCTCACTTAATGAGTAACAAAAATAATAGAGGAATCATGCTCCCTGGCTCTTACTGCAAAGCTTCAGTAGCAAAATAGTGTGATACTGGCACAAAAACAAACATATAGATCAATGGAATAGAATAAAAGGCCCAGAAATAAACTCATGTGCTTATGGTCAATTAGTCTATGACAAAGGAGGCAAGAATATACAATGGAGAAGAGACAGTCTCTTCAGTAAGTGGTGTTGGGAAGACTAGACAGCTACAGGTAAAAGAATGAAATTAGAACTTTCTCTAACACCGTATACAAAAATAAATTCAAAATGGATTAAAACTCTAAATATGAGACCAGATACTATAAAATTCCTAGAGGAAAACATGGGCAGAACACTCTTTAACAGAAATCTCAGCAATATTTTTTTTGTATCCTTGTCCTAAAGCAAAGGAAACAAAAAGCAAGTTAGAGCTTATTAAACTTAAAAGCCTTTGCACAAAAAGGAAGTCATAAACAAAATGAAATTAAAACCTACAGACTAGAAGGAAATATTTGTAAATGATGCTACCAACAAAGGCTTACTTTCTAAAATGTACAAATGGCTCATACAGCTTAATATTTTTAAAAAAATCAAAAAATGGGCAGAAGATCTAAATAGACATTTCTCCAAAGAAGACATATAGGTGGCCAGCAGGCACACGAAAAGATGCTCAATATCACTGATAATGAGAGAAATGCAAATCAAAACTAGAGTGAGGTATCACCTCATTCCAGTCCGAGTGGCCATCATTAAAGGTGGGATTAACATATTCACACTACTATATATAAAATAGATAAACAAGGACCTACTGTATAGCACAGAGAATTATAGCCAATATCTTCTAGTAACCTATAATGGAAAATAACCTGAAAAAGGATATATATATATATCTGAATCACTTTGCTGTATACCTGAAACTAATCCTATATTGTAAATTAACTATATTTTAATTTTTTTAAATGGTTATTAAAAACTAATAGAGAAACCCTCTGAATGTATTATATATGACTATCAGTTCAGTTCAATTCAGTTCAGTCGCTCAGTCGTGTCCGACTCTTTGCGACCCCATGAATCACAGCACGCCAGGCCTCTCTGTCCATCACCAACTCCCGGAGTCTACCCAAACCCATGTCCATCGAGTTGGTGATGCCATCCAACCATCTCATCCTCTGTTGTCCTCTTCTCCTCCCTCCCCCAATCCTACCCAGCATCAGGGTCTTTTCCAATGAGTCAACTCTTCGCATGAGGTGGCCAAAGTATTGGAGTTTCAGCTTCAACATCAGTCCTTCCAGTGAACACCCAGGATTGATCTCTTTTAGGATGGATTGATTGGATCTTCTTGCAATCCAAGGGACTCTCAAGAGTCTTCTCCAACACCACAGTTCAAAAGCATCAATTCTACGGCGCTCAGCTTTCTTCACCGTCCAACTCTCACATCCATACATGACCACTGGAAAAACCATAGCCTTGACTAGACGGACTTTTGTTGGCAAAGTAATGTCTCTGCCGATACCCAACTGTGGATGTGACTGGTGATAGACGCAAAGTCCGATGCTGTAAAGAGCAATATTGCATAGGAACCTGGAATGTTAGGTCCATGAATCAAGGCAAATTGGAAGTGGTCAAACAGGAGATGGCAAGAGTGAACATCGACATTCTAGGAATCAGCGAACTAAGATGGACTAGAATGGGTGAATTTAACTCAGATGACCATTATATCTACTACTGTGGGCAGGAATCCCTTAGAAGAAATGGAGTAGCCATCATGGTCAACAAAAGAGTCCGAAAGGCAGTATTTGGATGCAATCTCAAAAACGATAGAATGATCTCTGTTCGTTTCCAAGGCAAACCATTCAATATCACAGTAATCCAAGTCTATGTCCCAGCCAGTAATGCCGAAGAAGCTGAAGTTGAACGGTTCTATGAAGACCTACAAGACCTTCTAGAACGAACACCCAAAAAAGATGTCCTTTTCATTATAGGGGACTGGAATGCAAAAGTAGGAAGTCAAGAAACACCTGGCGTAACAGGCAAGCTTGGCCTTGGAGTACGGAATGAAGCAGGGCAAAGACTAATAGAGTTTTGCCACGAGAACGCACTGGTAATAGCAAACACCCTTTTCCAACAACACAAGAGAAGACTCTACATGTGGACATCACCAGATGGTCAACACCGAAATCAGATTGATTATATTCTTTGCAACCAAAGATGGAGAAGCTCTATACAGTCAGCAAAAACAAGACCGGGAACAGACTGTGGCTCAGATCATGAACTACTTATTGCCAAATTCAGACTTAAATTGAGGAAAGTAGGGAAAACCACTAGTCCATTCAGGTATGACCTAGATAAAATCCCTTGTGAGTATACAGTGGAAGTGACAAATAGATTTAAGGGACTAGACCAGATAGAGTGCCTGATATATGACTAGCATCTTCCCCATATTGGAGTTCCCCAATATTCCTTGCATTGCACTAAAATTCATTTAAGCAGTCATAAATAAGTTTTTTTTTTTAAGGACAGAAGAAAGGAAGCATGATAGGAAGGAGGGGAGAGAAAAATAGAAAGGAAAGGAAAGAAACATGAACAGGTATACTAAAGTTTGTGATTTAGGCTGAGTCAGCTTCATTTTTCAGGAGGAAAAAAATCACATCAGAGAACTAGATAAATATCAGGATTAAAAGGTACGAAATAAATGCAATATAAGGAAAGGCATCAACGGTAAATTATCAATTGATAACACTTTAAAGTACCTTATTGAAAAGATTCCCACACCACAAAGACTTAAGAGAAAAGAGAGAAGGAAAATATATCTATCTGCCTGTGAGAGTTGGATTGGATGGTGGATAAGAAAATAGATAGATAGGTAAAATATATTTATTTTTAATCTTTACATGTTGTATATATTGAGGAAGTTTAGGTGGTTGTGGTTTAATCATGAAGTCATTTTTGCTACTAGACTCCTCGATCCATGGGATATCCTGGGCAAGAATACTGGAGTGGGTTTCCATTTCCTTCTGTAGGGGATCTTCCCAACCCAGGGATAGAACCTGCGTCTCCTGCTTAGCAGGTGGATTCTTTACCACTGAGCTACCAGGGAAGCCCGAAGTAGAAACAGGGAAACATTTCAATTATAATATGTAATAGAAAGTGAATGACTTTTCACCGTGCAAGTTTAGGCTTTGGCCTGAAGAGGGCGATGTGAAACTACAAATAGCATAATGGTTTCCTGATTTTTGCTTCTGATACTTCTGAACTGAGGAGCCATAAAAGAGCCTGGGACTGGGGGAAGGAGGGCTGTTGGCATTTGGACAAATAAGTCTTTGGAGCTAGCAACTGTCTCCAACACTGCAGCTCTGAAACTGTTGAGTAGAACACCCAGCCACCGGTGCCCAGGCATGCTTTTCTGTTAAGTCCCTTTCCTTTTTGTTGTTCAGTCACTCAGTCATGTCTGACTCTTTGCAACCCCATGGACTGCAGCACGCCAGGCTTCCCTTTACAACCTAAGAATTAATATTATATCCTTATTGTTAGAAGCATCCCATTCTTTTTGCATGAAATGATTAGAATGTAGAATGTGTTCACTGTTTAATGAAAAATGGGTTTGTGTTAGTGAAATCCTACTGCACAATCAGAAATCTAAAAAGTAGGAAATTTTTCAAAAGATAGGTTGTTCAAGTTTCTCAGAACTTTGGTAGTCTTTTGTCCTTTTTAACATGAAAAGACAAATATGATTGCTTATATCTTTTCATGTTAAAAAGAACAAAAGACTTTTATATTTTATGAGATGTAATAGATTTATTAGTTCCTCATGTAAATTTCACTTAAGTTTACTTAAATTGAAAACATCCTACTTAACTAACCACCATGGCCTAGAGAAGTCTAGTTCTGTTTTCACATGTGGCATGTCCTGTGTGCACGGGGACAGTCTCCTATATTGTTTCACATTCTCCAGACAATTCAAGGAAGAGCAAAGACAAACGACCGATAAACATGCGTAAACATGTTCATCCTTACCAGTAATCAGGGAAATGCAAATTGAAATCAAAAGGAGATACCATTTTAGACTCATTGTACAGGCAAACAGTTTAAAGCCAGATTTGAGTTTGTTGGGAAATGGGCACCTCCACACGCTGCTGCAAGAGTTTAAATTGGCACAGCCACACTAGAGAGCAATTCAGCACGTGTAATAAAGTCAATGATGCATATACCCTGCAGTCCGGTAATTCTGCTCCCCTTAAGTTGGAAACCCGGCTGCACATTTAAACTCATTGTCCCAGTGGGCTGTCACCCCATCACCCTATAAGAAACTCTTGCACGTGTGCATCTGGAAACAAATTCAAAAATATTCTTAGCAACATTGTTTGTAACCGCAAAAAAAAAATTGTCCAACAGCATACATGTCCATTATCTGGAGAACAGAGAAATAAATTATGGTGTAGTCACTCAGAAAACTAATGAAACTGCACAAACTGCCGGGACCTGCAGCAACATGACTGCATTTCATAGACATGATTTTGATAAGCCGTCGGCAGCACAGAGCACATGCAGTGGAAATCTACATCACAACCCAGAGTCTAGCCATAGCTGCTCTCCTAGGCAAAGGGCTGTGCTCTAGATCTGGCCCAGCTTGGAATGTTGAGTTTGTGCCCTGTGTTTAATTGGGACATCCCTCTTCTGCTCTCAGAAGTTGGCACTCTTGGTCTCAGACGTTTGGAGTCAGAGTGAGACTTAAACCATTCACTCCCTTGGTCCTCAGGCCATTGGGTTTGGACTAGAACCATACCATGATGTTCCTGGGTCTCCAGCTTGCAGACAGAAGATCGTGGGCCTTCTCAGCCTTCATACTCGCATGAGCTGATCCCTCATAATAGGTATCTTTTAATGCATATCCTTTGGTCCTGCTTCTTTGGAGAACCCTAACTAATACAAGGATTAAGTATTTCAGAATCTGCCAGGTTTAGGTGTGCCTTCCCACACAGAGCCAGACTTGATTTCGATGTTTTTCAGTTACAGTTAGATAGAAATTAAGAGACACAAAAAGGCAGAGACTAACCCAAAGTCCTCAACCTCCTTTTATTTCTTGAAACAAGAACGCCAAGAATCCTAGGTATTCCTAGCTCCTCCCCTGCCCTCTGTCTTCTGTGACATATAGGTGGCCAAGGGCTCGGAACTGGCTCCATTCACGGGTCTTTGGGGCCAGATGAGAGAGGAGCCATCTTCTACCTGCCCCTGAGCCACTGTCCACACAAATGGGTGACCACTCAAAAGAGGGCAAAGTGTTTTGGGGGGAAGGAGGAGGAGATGTTCAGACCTCTTTTTTGCTTTCTTCAGAGAAGACTTCATGGGCTAAATCGTGATAGCTAATCACCATTCCCCTAGGAGCACTGAGGGGAGGGGTATTTCTCCCTATTCTGTAACAGAAAGAAAGTAAACGCAGTCTCTCCAAAAAAAAACAGGAGTGGGGACTGCTGCATATTCTGTTCCAGTGCCACAAATATATAGGTAACAGCTTAGTGGTTAAGTATTAGACTCTGGAACCAGACTTCTCTGGTTCTGATTCCAGCTTTGCTGCTTGCTAGCTATACATCGTCCTTGGAAAAGACTTGTCACTTTCTGTGTCTTAATGTTGTCATCTATAAAATGGGGCTGATACTGATAGCAGCAAACCCATAGGGCTGTGATGAGGATTAAATGAGTTATGCATGTAAAGTGGTTGGAGCTGCACTGGTACACATCTAAATGAGTGTTCTTTGCTGTTATTAGTGTTGATGTTGTTCTGGGAAGGAAAATAAATACCTTTGTGGAGTCTTAGTTAATAATAACAGTATTTGCAGTCTTCTTACTCCAAATTGGATGCTAGACCTCATCAAAGAGATGGAATAACATAGGAATTTCCAGCACTGGGGAAAGGCCAATAAGGGAGACATTTTGGCCAAGGAGCTTGTCGGGGGGCCCTGAGTCCCCTCATGTGGGTAGTTTCTTGCTCTGCCTCTTTACCCCACTGTGATCTCTGGCACTAACCCACAGCTTATGGCTGTGCCCAAACTGGATTAACAAATGGATCTGGGAACCTCCTTTCCACCCGGATCACCTGCCCTGGGTTTCCAGTAAGCCAGTGAACCCAGTTTGAATTTGAAGAGTTAATTCCAAGGTGTACGGCTGGAGAGTCTGATGTTCCACCACGTACCTCACAGTAGATGCTCCTGCCATTCTGAACACACTGAAATCTCTGTTTCTGATGAAATCATGTTCTCCTAAGCTGCGCTCCTAGACTACAGAGCTCTAGAGTTTATGATGCCATTTCAAATACATTCTCTCTCTCATTCCAGCTCTTAAATTATAAATTACACATTCTTTCCACTGTTTCATAAGCAAGAAAACAAAAGATCAGAGAGGCCAAAGCAACAGAACTGGAACCCAAGCCCAGGTTTCCTCTAAACCCAAGGCTCTTTCCATTACATCTCAGTCACTTCACTCTTAACAGATCTTACTCTCAGAGACTTCACTTCAGGGTGTCTCAGCTAACCATAGTCCTCTTACATGCGTTCTTAGTGTTATAGCACTTTTATTTTCATTCATCATGCTTATTTTGATAATTTAATCTCATCGAAATTAAAGAAGCACGATTCTCAAATACAAAGAATTCCCACTGAAGAGCAATACAATATCCAAATTATGCAGTCTGTCAAATGACATCATCATTCATTCATGAGTTTCAACTAGATATTTATTGAGCATCTGCTATATGCCAGGAACAGTAGTCAAGCATGCTCCATTACCAGACAGATCAGAAGGGGATCAAAGAAATAGAAAAATAAGAACATAGAGTGGTAAGTGCTCTGCCAAAAGGAAGCATAAAGTGCTGGGCCAAGGTGGGGGTGGGAGGGCATGAGAAAGGGATTTAATGTGGCCTGGGGGAGAGTGTTCAGGGAATGTGTTTCCAGGATGATGGTCTAGGTGAGTTATAAATGCTGAGACACTAGGCAGGCAAAGGATGGGAGTGGGGCAGTTACAGTGTGCTCATGTGTGTATAAGTGTGTGCATCCTATGGGGACTCACCCAGAACCCCTGAACTGGTATGAAGATTATTTTAGGCTGAAAACATTTGATATTCAATAGAGACAGAAAAAAGCCTTCTCGGAGCTTCACTTATCTGACTAAAAGCAGCAACTTCTGGGAAACAAGGCTACCATAAATCCCCTCTCCAGGGGGTTTCATGGCCGTGAAGAAGCTGGAAAGACCACTCTCACCTGCCTAATCAAACATTATTACAGACTTTCTCATCTCTTGTTTGTGGCTTTAAAAACCCATTTGTCTTTCCTAAAGACATTTATTTGTTCTTTTTAGAGAAGCCTGTTCTTCCCCCTTTTTTCTCTATTAAGTTAGGTATATAAGTCTTTAACCATTTAGCAAGCTAGCTATTTTTTTTAGCATTTGTATGCATACAGATACCTTTCTTTCTATTAATCTGTCTCTTGTCAATTTAATTCACAGGCTCTCAGAAACTGAACCAAAGAGGGTAGAGAGAAATCTTCCTCGCCAACAGTTCCAAGCAGAGGAATAGCCCTTGCAGAAGTGCGAAGGTGTGAGGGAGAGGCACAATGCATCCGGAAGAGCAATAAGAGATGGGGTGTGACTGAAGCAAGGCCATGGCGGGGTGCGGCAAGAAATGAAGCCGTGTTGCTGTGACGGTCAGTCACGAAGGCACCAGGACTGTCACAAACGTACCTTAACCAAATAACAGGTAAGGATCACCATTAGTACTTGAGGATTCTGAAAGGATGTCAGATATGGACAAAGTCTACCTGCTATTCTGCGTCAGACTGTATTTGTAGACAGGGACCTAGCTATAACTTTTATTACTATTAACCCCATCAACAAAAAAGATTTGAGCATTCATCCTCAGTATCTATTTATTTGTTAATAAAGTACATACATACACTATGGTTTCATATGTCTTACTACTGTAAGACTGTTTACAAAATATAGCATGTACAAAAAAGGAAGTTAAAAAAGAATATGGATATTATAATGTCTTTCTAAACCCCATGAACTGATCATCTTACACCTCTTGGGGCAAAAGTTCCTTTCTATTCAGAATGCCTGCTTTCAGCATATGAAATGAGATATAGATCTAACTCTGAGTTCTTTCAAGGAAAATTCACAAGATGAGGCAGGAGAAATTGTCCAGAAAAAAAGCCCCAGGAGATAACAGTGACACCAGTTTCTATTAGACTTTTAAGAGAGTGGTTCTCTTAGAAACTGAATTGTTTCTTAGGAAACTTTTGGCCATGTCAGGAGTTGACTTGTCTCCATATTCAGAGAGGAGTGATGTTAGCATTACAGTGAATAGGTCCAAGGCTGGATGTCCTGCAACGCCCAGGTCAGTCTCCTATTAATCAAGAATTGTCCCACCAGGCATTCATGTGTGTGAAATATTAGTTTAAATTATATGAAACTTTAGTCTTACTCCAATTTACTTGTTAAACACACAGTATTTTTGATACATATTAGCATGCTAGTTTTTATTCTAACATTCATGCATATCTTTGACCTGTACATTTATTTTTTTCTTTTTTCCCACAGCTTTATTGAGGTACAATTGATGTATAAAATTTGTACATCTTGTATGGAATATCTTCTGGTCTTACTACTTCTCTCATATCTAAATTTATCTGACTACTTCAAACCTTCAACTGAGTTGGGTTTGAGTGTTTATATACTGAAATTTATATCACTTCATTACTTACTTTGGTTTTTTCCGTCTTCATTTTGCAGGTAGGATATTATATTGATTGCATAAAGAAAAATATGAGTACAGGTAAATGTTATTTTCTATACATTTTCTTTTAGGATAGCAAGTTGGGTGTTACAAAAACATGTATTATAAAAAAGTGGCAGTTAGGGTAGTGAATATTCTTCATACTTCTGTATTAGTGAATGCATGTCATTATACACTTGTCAAAACCCATGGAATATATGGCACAAAGAGTGAACCCTGATGTAAACTATCGACTTTAGCTAATAATAATATACCAATTTTGACTCATCAGTGGTAACAAAGGTACCTCAACAAAGCAAAATATTAATAAGGAAAATGTTAATAAAGGGGAAGTGTCAGGAGCAAGGGAGTGAACCTGTGCTCTCTGTGCTCGCTCTTCCCTGTGGCCCTAAAACTGCTCAAAAAATAAAGAGATGTTTAAAAATTTAAAGGCAACACTGGTTCTGATTGGTTTGAGAACCACTGCTTTAAAGAAAGACCTACTACTAAAAATTCAATTTATATTAAAAAAAATTAACACAGATGATAATTGTTTTCCAAACCTTCCACTTCCCTGGTATACTTACCAGGAACATTTCTGTATCTAAAATGAGGAATAACTGTGCAGACTTGTCTCTCTGTAGAAGAGGTGACAAAATTAGGCAGTTTTAAAATGTCTGCTGCCAAAGTATAATGGCAAGAAAAGGAGGAGTCTGTCATTCATTTCCTAAAATATAAGCATTCGAGATGCATGTATTTCTTGGAATAATTAAACTTTTTGTGAGTGTGCTACATACTAATCCATCTCTGATTCTGACAGCCGAATTGAAACTGCCATTTCTCGCCTAACTTTGTTTGGCTATTTTCCTCTGAGTAATCATATCTTTTTTTTTTTAATTTATAAGTGATGGGTTTTAATACTTTCATCAGTATGGGCTCATTGACTATTCATATTCTGCTTATATTGTGCGGCAGCCACATGGGAAGTCGTAGTAGGATTTCAAAGCAGAAAATAGTAACTCTGATGAGAAGACTGTTATGTGTGGGTGTTTGGAAGTTATGAATATGAGATTAAACAAGCAAATTCTATTTTAATGATTTGTGCAAAATGGAAACGTGATTTTGAGCAGATGGTTAAAAATATTCTAAAGCAGTTTTATTCAAAGAAAATAACAGATATTTAAAAACCCCGATTTATTTTAGCTTTAGTTTTCTTGAAAATTGGAGAATTTTTTTGGTGGGGAGGGGAGTTGAATTACACAAATGAACATTTTAGAAGAATCATTCATTTTATTGTTCTCTTTTGCTGCCTCTCTCCCTGTGCCTAATGTCTGTACCTCTTCCTTTTCCATCCTTCCTCTCCTACCCTCTGTCCTTAGTATCTCCTGCACTGACCCTTCAGGGTGTCATCTAAACTCATCTTTATTGTAACATTCTGCCCCCATCCCTGCCAGGGAAAGTGCATCAGAATGAAATTGGCAAGAAATTTTGACAGCTTGTCTTTACTCCTCTGTTGCCAGGAAAGGGAAAACGGCTATTTATATGGTCCATTTCCACAAGCTGCTGTTAAATTATGGGCCAAGTTCTTTTACTACAGTGATTAATATTTCTTGATTGACTACCTGGCAGACTGCACTGGGCTAATCCAACCCAGGAGCAACTGGGATTTCCCTAGATCTGGGCAGGGTTCAATAGAGCCTTCACTTGGATATTCGGAAGTGGGTTTTTATTATCGAATTTTGTTTACACTAATTGCAGGCTGATAGTATTGGGTTGAATCATATGGCATTGCTATCTATTATATCAAAAATGGTCAAATATCAGCATTGTCATATGGTTCGACTTCATAGACAATAATTATGTGTTGATTAGGACTGAATAGACTATAAAATCATTCTATAAAAGATGTAAGGTAGTGTACTGGAAATACAGACACACCGTAAACCAATAAACTAAAAACAAACCCATTAAGAATAAAGAAATTCTCAACTAACATAGGAAGTTTAGACAAGGAGGTAAATAAGAGACGAACACCCTATAAGGTCCTCCTCAATGGCAACAGTTTTGCTATACACTTGGAAGTTAACTTTCTGCACCAAAACCATAACAGCAATGACAAGAACATCCAACACTTATGTATTATGTGCCTGGCTTGGTGTGTGTTTTATATACATTTTGCATTTAAGCCCCAACACAAAGTTATTAGGGAAATTATTATCCTCCTTTTATAAATGAAAAAAGTTAAATTTTATTATCTTGAAGGTGAAAATAGTCCAGTTTCTTAGAGATACATTAAACTGAAAAAAAAATCTTAACCATATCATCAGTC
The DNA here is from genome assembly GCA_024291935.2 of Okapia johnstoni. NCBI lineage: Eukaryota > Metazoa > Chordata > Mammalia > Artiodactyla > Giraffidae > Okapia > Okapia johnstoni. The sequence goes on from CM044320.1 coordinate 61,405,743, forward strand.
TCACGTGAGTAAATGTGGCAAATCTTTTTTTTTTTTTTTTAGTTTATTTATCTATTTTTTAACTTTGCAATATTATGTTTGTTTTGCCATACATTGACATGAATTCACCATGGGTGTACATGTTTTCCCCTTCCAGAAACCCCCTCCCACCTCCTTTCCCATCCCATCCTCCGGGTCATTCCGGTACACCAGCCCCGAGCACCCTGTATCATGCATCGAACCTGGACTGGCGATTCTTTTCACATATGATAATTTACATGCTTCAATGCCATTCTCCCATATCTTCCCACCCTCGCCCTCTCCCATAGAGTCCATAATACTGTTCTATTTATCTGTGTCTCTTTTGATGTCTCGCATACAGGGTTATCTTTACCGATTAACTACCATATATATGTGTTAGTATATTGTATTGGTGTTTTTCTTTCTGACTTACTTCACTCTGTATAATAGGCTCCAGTTTCATCCACCTCATTAGAACTGATTTGAATGTATTCTTTTTGATGGCTGAGTAATATTCCATTGTGTATATGTACCACAGCTTCCTTATCCATTCGTTGGCTGATGGACATCTAGGCTGCTTCCATGTCCTGGCTATTGTAAACAGTGCTGTGATGAACATTGGGGTACACGTGTCTCTTTCCATTCTGGTTTCCTCAGTGTGTATGCCCAGCAGTGGGATTGCTGGGTCATATGGCAGTTCTATTTCCAGTTTTTTGAGGAATCTCCACACTGTTCTCCATAGTGGCTGTACTAGTTTGCATTCCCACCAACAGTGTAAGAGGGTTCCCTTTTCTCCACACCCTCTCCAGCATTTATTGCTTGTAGACTTTTGGATAGCAGCCATTCTGACGGACGTGAAATGGTACCTCATTGTGGGTTTGATTTGCATTTCTCTGATAATGAGTGATGTTGGGCATCTTTTCATGTGTTTGTTAGCCATCTGCTATGTGTTCTTCGGAGAAGTGTCTGTTTAGTTCTTTGGCCCACTTTTTGATTGGGTCGTTTATTTTTCTGAAATTCAGCTGCAGGAGCTGCTTGTATATTTTTGAGATTAATTGCTTGTCCGTTGCTTCATTTGCTATTATTTTCTCCCATTCTGAAGGCTGTCTTTTCACCTTGCTTATAGTTTCCTTTGTTGTGCAAAAGCTTTTAATTTTAATTAGGTCCCATTTGTTTATTTTTGCTTTTATTTCCAATATTCTGGGAGGTAGGTCATAGAGGATCCTGCTGTGGTTTTTGTCAGAGAGTGTTTTGCCTATGTTTTCCTCTAGGAGTTTTATAGTTTCTGTTCTTATGTTTAGATCTTTAATCCATTTTGAGTTTATTTTTGTGTATGGTGTTAGAAAGTGTTCTAGTTTCATTCTTTTACAAGTGGTTGACCAGTTTTCCCAGCACCACCCATTAAAGAGATTGTCTTTTCTCCATTGTATATTCTCACCTCCTTTGTCAAAGATAAGGTGTCCATAGGTGCGTGGATTTATCTCTGGGCTTTCTATTTTGTTCCATTGATCCATATTTCTGTCCTTGTGCCAGTACCATACTTTTTTGATGACTGTGGCTTTGTAGTAGAGCCTGAAGTCAGGCAGGTTGATTTCTCCAGTTCCATTCTTCTTTCTCAAGATTGCTTTGGCTATTCGAGGTTTTTTGTATTTCCATACAAATTGTGAAATTATTTGTTCTAGTTCTCTGAAAAATACCGTTGGTAGCTTGATAGGGATTGCATTGAATCTATAGATTGCTTTGGGTAGTATACTCATTTTCACTATATTGATTCTTCCGATCCATGAACACGGTATATTTCTCCATCTATTTGTGTCTTCTTTGATTTCTTTCACCAGTGTTTTATAGTTTTCTATATGTAGTCTTCTGTTTCTTTAGGTAGATATATTCCTAAGTATTTTATTCTTTTCGTTGTGATGGTGAATGGAATTGTTTCCTTAATTTCTCTTTCTGTTTTTTCATTGTTGGTGTATAGGAATGCAAGGGATTTCTGTGTGTTAATTTTATATCCTGCAACTTTACTATATTCACTGATTAGCTCTAGCAATTTTCTGGTGGAGTCTTTAGGGTTTTCTATGTAGAGGATCATGTCATCTGCAAACAGTGAGTTTTACTTCTGCTTTTCCAATCTGGATTCCTTTTATTTTTTTTTCTTCTCTGATTGCTGTGGCTAGGACTTCCAAAACTATGTTGAATAGTAGTGATGAGAGTGGCCACCCTTGTCTTGTTCCTGAAATGCTTTCAGTTTTTCACCATTTAGGATAATGTTTGCTGTGGGTTTGTCATATATAGCTTTTATTATGTTGAGGTATGTTCCTTCTATTCCTGCTTTTTGGAGGGTTTTTATCATAAATCGATGTTGAATTTTGTCAAAGGCTTTCTCTGCACCTATTGAAATAATCATATGGTTTCTATTTTTCAATTTGTTTATGTGGTGTATTACATTGATTGATTTGTGGAAATTGAAGAATCCTTGCATCTCTGGGATAAAGCCCACTTGGTCATGGCAAATCTTTTATAGGGATACACTTTTAATAGCCCTTGGGCCAAGATTCTCAAACAATAAGAATCACTGGGGGACTTTCCCCTAACCCAAAATTTGGACCCTGTTTGTGTTTGCTTCTCCAAGGGTGGTCTTTACAGCAGCATTACTGACATGCTTAGGAGCTTGTTAGAAGTACAGGATCTCGGGCCTCACTCCAGAAGAACCTTATTTTAACAAGGTTAAATATGCACAGATGATTTGTATGCACACTGAAGTCGAGAAGTGTGGCTTTAAGTATAGAAGAGCTCCCATGTGCATGAATTCTAAACAGACCCCCAAGGTGATTCTGATATAGGTGGTCAATGGTAAGGTCATACTTTATAAAACTCTGCCCCAGGACACAATGCTGCTGCTAAGTCACTTCAGTCGTGTCCGACTCTGTGTGACCCCATAGACGGCAGCCCACTAGGCTCCCCCGTCCCTGGGATTCTCCAGGCAAGAACACTGGAGTGGGTTGCCATTTCCTTCTCCAATGCATGAAAGTGAAAAGGGAAAGTGAAGTCGCTCGGTCGTGTCTGACTCTTAGCGACCCCATAGACTGCAGCCTACCAGGCTCCGCCGTCCATGGGATTTTCCAGGCAAGAGTACTGGAGTGGGGGTGCCATTGTCTTCTCCCCAGGACACGATACCAAAATGCAATCTTTGGAAAGCTCTACTGCAAGAATTTGAGGTGCCAAGAGGGGTGTCCACAGAGTCAAGACAATATAAGATATGGATGCACAACAGTTGGTGTTCTGATACTCTAGCTGGATCCAATAATATAACCTAGAATATTGGCAGGTTTCATCAGCTTTGTCATCCCAGTGGGCAGAGGAGACTGTCTCCCTGATGTGAAGAGTAGTAGCAGATTGGTCTACCTTAGATGTGAAATTCTTAGACACTAAAACTATAAAAAAAAATTCTGTGAATTTGGTATTAACTCCTTAATGTGTTTGTACTTAAACTTTTAAATGACTGAAATTATTTTCCACTAGGACAAAGTGATGCTGCAATAAAGTACATGGTGTATTTTGTGGCTGCGAGGAATCAGGTACATTCTCCTACCTACTCCCAGGGTTTCTGATCAAATAATGAATTAACTTCTGGAAATTTGGACTGGCCCTAAAATGAAAATATTAGATAACAGAGTGGCTTAATTTGTAGTATGGATCCCACTTTCAGGCACCCCAAATTTCTCACCGCTTGCCCCTAAAGAATGAGAGTGTGACAGGGGAGGGGTAGGTTTTAGGGGCAAAGTGCAGCCATCTCTGTTGCACAGCTAAGAAAACAGATACCACAAGGGGGAGCAAAGCCACAGAATTAGAGTCACAGCTGACTGTCTCCCAATTTGAATGACCCTAGCTTTCTGGAGGAGAAGGCAATGGCACCCCACTCCAGTACTCTTGCCTGGAAAATCCCATGGACGGAGGAGCCTGGTAGGCTGCAGACCATGGGGTCGCTAAGACTTGGACACGACTGAGCGACTGCACTTTCCCTTTTCACTTTCATGCATTGGAGAAGGAAATGGCAACCCACTCCAGTGTTCTTGCCTGGAGAATCCCAGGGACGAGGGAGCCTGGTGGGCTGCTGTCTATGGGGTCGCACAGAGTCGGACACGACTGAAGCGACTTAGCAGTAGCAGCAGCAGCTTTCTGGATTTTGTGTCATAGGCATTCTCAGGATAAGGTTTGTGAGGCAAAATATGGGAAAGTTGAGGAGAACTTGAAGAGATAAAGAAGTGACTTGTGAATCACTCTGAATGGCTGGGATCAGAAGAGATCCACCAAGGGAAAACCATCAGTCAGTCATATGCAGTTCATTATACATGAACGTCCTTCACAAGTGTATAGTAGTGTTAGTTGCTCAGTCGTTTCTGACTCTTTGTGATCCCATGGACTGTAGCCCGCCAGGCTCCTCTGTCCATGGGATTCTCCAGGCAAGAATACTTGGAGTGAATTGCCATCCCTTCTCCAGAGGATCTTCCCGACCCAGGGATCAAACCTGGGACTCCTGGGTTGCAGGCAGATTCTTTACCATTTGCGCTATAGGGAAGACCCTATCACAAGTGTTTAGGAACTGTAAGTTCATAGGCAGAAGAATGACAAACTAGGAAAACAGTCAGATTAAAACTGAGATAACAAAGATAACTAATACTCACTGGGTAGGTATAAAGGTCTGGAGTTCTTAGAAGTACTTTTTAAGGATTATCTCAATAAGTGCTTATTACAGTCCCAGGAATGAGGCATTTGCCCATTTTTCAGATGAGGAGACTGAGGCCCCAAGAGATGCAGTAATTTTTATCAGCTCCCTTGGGAAGCAGCAGAGCTGGAATTCACCTCTGGGTACCCTGTCTTTGGAGCTTGTAACCACCTAAAGGTTATAAGGTCTAGACTCAGCCAAGAGTTCATTTCCAGTGGCTACACTCTCTGCTGTCGTGTTATATTTGCCAGGTGCAAATATGAAATAAATCTCAGTGGCACCATGGATGAATGACATGAATACATTTTGATTTGACTACAGTTACTGCCAAAGTAACTGAGAAATCTGTATGCAGGTTAAGAAGCAACAGTTAGAACTGGACATGCAACAACAGACTGGTTCCAAATCAGGAAAGGAGTACGTCAAGGCTATATGTTGTCACCCTGCTTATTTAACGCATATGCAGAGTACATCATGAGAAACGCTGGGCTGGAGGAAGCACAAGCTGGAATCAAGATTGCCAAGAGAAATATCAATAACCTCAGATATGCAGATGACACCACACTTATGGCAGAAAATGAAGAACTAAAGAGCCTATTGATGAAAGTAAAAGAGGTGAGTGAAAATTTTGGCTTAAAACTCAATATTCAGAAAACGAAGATCATGGCATCTGGTCCCATCACTTCATGGCAAATAGGTGGGGAAACAGTGAGAGACTTTATTTTGGGGGGCTCCAAAATCACTGCAGATGGTGATTGCAGCCATGAAATTAAAAGATGCTTGCTCCTTGGAAGGAAAGCTATGACCAACCTAGACAGCATATTAAAAAGCAGACATTACTTTGCCAACAAAGGTCCGTCTAGTCAAAGCTATGGTTTTTCCGGTAGTCATGTATGGATGTGAGAGTTGGACTATAAAGAAAGCTGAGTGCTGAAGAATTGATGCTTTTGAACTGTGGTGTTGGAGAAGACTCTTGAGCGTCCCTTGGACAGCAGGGAGATCCTACCAGTCCATCCTAAAGGAGATCAATCCTGAGTATTCATTGGCAGGACTGATGTTGAGGCTGAAACTCCAATACTTTGGCCACCTGATGCGAAGGGCTGACTCATTTGAAAAGACCCTGATGCTGGGGAAGATTGAAGGTGGGAGGAGAAGGGGATGACAGAGGATGAGACGGTTGGATGGCATCACCGACTGAATGGACATGAGTTTGCGTAGGTTCCAGGAGTTGGTGATGGACAGGGAAACCTGACATGCTGCAGTCCATGGGATTGCAAAGAGTCGGACACGAGTGAGCAACTGAACTGAACTGACTGCCAAAGTATACTTCTTACCTCTGGTCTCTCTACCCTCCTGGCCAACTGATCCTTCCACACTGCCAACAGTTACCCTTATAAAACGTGTATGTGATAATGACACTGCTCTACTTAAAAGGCTCGCTGTGTCTGCAGAACTGTGTCCAAGAGCTCAGCACAGGAGGCCTCTCCTAGTTGGCCCTGACCTTCCTTTTCAGCGTCTGCTTTGGATATCTGGCTCTTCACCCAACACTCTTACATAAAACAGCCCCACATGAAACTAGGGCAGTCAGGGATTCCATAGTTTACCTCCTGTGTCACAAAATGGAAAGAAAAGATTTTTTTCACTTTTTTCTTACATTCTATTCTGTTGTTATAAAGTAAAAAGCTTTGCCTAAAAATTAAATTTAAAAAAGCCATATAACTAAAAACAACGTGCATGCACTCACTTGAAACACACCTATGTTTTACAATTTTTTTTTAAATAATTTTCAACCACTGTCAAAGATCTGGTATTTCAGAGGAGGGCATCCTGTAACTCATTTGCAATTCCCCCAGAGTAGGATTTTCCTTCTCCCTGAAATGCAACACTTTCTCTTTCTAACGTGGCAAACTACTTACTACTCACCCTTTAAATCCAATTCAAATATCTCTTCTCTGGGAAGCCTTTCTCCCCCAACCTTTTATTCGGTGCATTTTTCTTTCCTCAAGGCTCCCAAAGAGGGAGTAGCTTTCTTACAGCTCTACAGTACTGCCTGTAATTACTTATTTATACAAGAATAGATCTTGAGACCCTTTAGGGCAGAGTTCTACCCTCTGAGTTCCCTAGTTCTTATTTGGTGGTTGGCCCACAGTAAGAAACCTTATCACTGGATACAAGAATGAATAATGTCTCAAAGTCCCTACTCTCTTTAGATCTAGCACCATATGATATGGACACACCTTTGGACAAATCACTTTGATAAATCAGGCCTATAATATTGGAGAAGGAAGGTGTGCGTGCGTGCTCAGTCGTGTCGAACTCTTTGCCTGCTATTGACTGTGGCCCACCAGGCTACTCCGTCCATGAAATTTTCGAGGCAAGAATACTGGAGTGGGTTGTCATTTCCTCCTCCAGATCTTCCCCACTCAGGGATCGAACCCGCGTCTCCTGCATAGGCAGGCGGATTCTTTATCACTGAGCCCCTGGGAAGTGGAGAAGGTCCCAAACTCTAAATGTGTCCGCCAAAACCTAGTGACATCTTAAGCACTACCTGTTTCCCCACCACTCCTTTCCCACCATACTGACATTCTCTAGCTACTTGTAGGATGCGGAGAATATGGTGCTCAAGATGGATATTTTTCTCTGCCTGATCGAATAGCTTGGCTCTTTTTTGATTCTTAACATCCAAGACAATTCAGACTCCAGTGTTCCTACTGGGGTTGGGAGTAACATCCCATTCGTTCACGGAGACATCCAAAGTCTGATTTTCCCCACTGGACTCAAAAGAGCCCCACCACAGCTCACCCTGGGTCGAAGACCGCCCACCGGTCGGGTGGGGTTTTCCAGCGGCTGGGGCAGCGCAAGCCGGGGAGGCGCTGGGGGCGTCGCCCACGGCCGCCGGGCTCGGCACGCAGGGTCGGGCTGCGGTTGGCCACAGGAGGCGTCCATCTTCCTGGAGGAGCGCGGCGCTCGCCTACCGCGCCGGTGGGGAGGAGCGGGGCGAGGGTGGAGAAGGGAACGAGCGGTCGATCGGGCCCCTCCCGCGAGCCCTGCCCCGCCTCGCCGAGCCCGGCGCGGCCGCCCCCGGGGTGCTGCCGCCCGCAGCTCGCTCCCCAGGCGCCGGGGAGCCGCGGGCCGTGAGCGCGCCTGCAACTTTGCGGCCGCCAGGGGCGCGGCTCCTCCAGGGGCGCGTGCGGGTGTGCGGGTAGCCGGCGGCCTCCTGGGGGCAGCAGCGGCAAGGGGGACGGCGAGAAAGAGGCCGTCTCGGCGCACGGTGGCCCTGGAGGCGGAGGCCCCGCGAGGCGCCGGCGGTGGAAACCTAAACTCCGCCGGGGCTGCGGCCAGAACGCGTTCTTACAGCGCGTTACCCGCCCTCGCGGCGGCCGCCCGGGACTCGCTTTAGGATCGCGATTCCTCTACCCTGCCCGGGGCAGTAGCAGCCGTGTGTGCCGACGGAGGAGCGGCAGCAGCATCCCCAGCGCGGGCGGGACCCCTGAGCGCCGGAGCGGGCGGCTGAGCAGGAAGGGAGGGTCGCGGCGCCCGCCCTCCCCGGCTGGCCCTGCCCCACGCTCCCCGTGCGGGTGGCTAACAATGGTGCGGAGCGCCGGCGCGATCCCCGCGTCCGCCCAGCGGCCGTAGAGGAAGTGGCCGGGCTCCGAGTGGGGTGGGCAGGGAGACGCCCCCCGCCACTCGCCCTCTGGAGTTCGCCGGCGCGCCGGGCCTCTCCGGCCCCGAGCCCTGGGCTCCCCTCCGCATCGCCGACGGCAGCTCGATCCCGAGAGTATGGTGCCAGCGCCCGGGTTAATCTAGTCCTCGGCTCGCTCCTTTTTTTCCCTCCTCCTCCTCCTCTCCCTCCCGTCGGTGCTCCTTCTGGGTTCCTGGCATTTGGGAGTACAACTCTGCTTCTCCGAGGAGACTGACTGGTCGGTGACCCCTCACAGAACTTGCCCATTGAAAGCAAACCCAGAACAGCTGGATAATGTCCACTCCGAGCAGATTCAAAAAGGACAAAGAGATCATCGCCGAGTATGAAAGTCAAGTCAAAGGTACGGATGGGAGCGGCTGCCTTGCTCCTTTTGTGTGCTTTCTTGTCATTGTGCTCCGGGAGTTGCGTTTCTAACTTGGGGGTCTGCGTTGGAGGAAGGTGGTGAGGGACAGCTGGAGCGCCTGGTTGAGCCACCCGGGGCTTCGTGCAAGCCAGTCTCAGTCCCAGTCCCGTCAGGTCCACGGGGAGCTGGAAACCGGGTGGCTCTCCCCCGCTGCCAGCTCGCCACCTCCAATAGGGGAGAACTGGCTTTAAATTAACCACCTTCAGCCGGCAACTTACATAGGAGATAGGCAGCAGCAGAGGTTCCCCCCCAGTTATCATCACCAGCATCTTTTTTTTTTAATTTAAGAATAATACCATTGTCACAGCCATTGATACATTGTCATATAATTTTTTTTTTTCTTTTAAGGAGTCATTTTTCTGAAGGCTGGACCCGAAGTGGTCTAGAGCTTCAGTGAGTGCAGGAAAATTGGCGACATTTGCACTAATCACTAATTTATCCCCGGCGAGTCTCCCTTCTATAAAACAGCTCCCTAAAAGCCTGGCAGTTAGACCAAGAAAAGACTAGTGGAATCTGACTCTTCCTCTATAATGGGCCGGAATTCAGTGCCATCTTTCACCCTCACACGGGAATATTGCTTTATCATTTGCTGGAGGCCACTTGCATGTAAAATGAAGGTTTGAATGTTTGAGTAGTTGTTTCAATCCATTTACATGGTCACCTAATGAAGGAATCTAGTTAAGGTTGATCATGGCATTTTTACTTAATGTGTCTTGTGCTTTAAAATATATATTTTCTCTCTGGTACAAGTATTTTGTGTTGCTGTTGAAGTGTTTAATAAACATATATTTGTTGTTTATTTTTTCCTCTTCTTCTATGGTCTCTCACTGGTAGCTTTTCTCATCCATTGAGACAATGGATGGAGTGTTGAGATTACTGCTGTTCTTTGGAATATTCAATGCAAAGTTGATAAAAATTGCTTTGTAGACACCTGTGTTTGTACAGACACAATCTTATGAAAGGGCTGCAGAGAAAGGCATTCCTGTACTTGTCTTGGGAAAGGCAGGAGCAGCCTGGGAGTTCTTTTGTGTGGTCAAGTTGTGAAAATGCCTGGAGTCCAGTGAAAGGACCTGCTGGGGAAACCCTCTGTCAATCAGTGAGAATCTGGACCAACTTATGACCAGAGGCAAACACAATATGCAAGCCCAAGAACTTATATTTCCTTTAGGTTGACTCCATTAATGGAGTTAAGATGAACACTCTTCAGGAAACACAGATTTTTATCTGCTTGCAGTTAAGCTAGTGTATGCTTGTAGGAACGGGTTACATTGACATGGAAGTTATTTTAGCAGAGAAGTAATTATTTGCTTAGAGACAGATAAACTTTCTAATGAGCATAACCTTTCTTTTCTTAACAAGTCCAACGGCCTTTCTCAGGTAGAACTCCTGTTCACAATCACCATTTCTCTGTGCAGTTTTTCTGCATGGCTCTTTGTGGCAAGTCTTTGAGGGGTGGCAGTCTGGCTTTCGTGCTATCTGTAGTGCTGACTGGCAGAATGTACTTCCAAGAATTGGTTTCTTTATTTCTGCTCTGAGGTTGTTTGTTCATGATCAAGTCCTTATCTGAAAAATATTCTCATGATTAATGAATTCTATAGTTGTGTGGTTACTTATATACTTTGAGAGTTTAGGCCCTCAACTTTGATTTAAAAATCAATAAAATGGGATGTGTTGCCGTGTTTAAAATGTGTCCATCAAATCCAATCTAAGGAAAATTTATGAACATGGTGAAAATTATTTTTGGAACAAATTCCAACCCATAAAAAGTGATCTCACTATTCCCTTCAACCCTCCTCACTCACCTGTGAGTCCTCAGGCAGCTTTATGACTGTTTACTACACCTGAACTACCTTTCTCATCAGGGCCTGTATCCAGAGTTCATCTACTTCCTCTGCAATACTCACACATCCTGTGTCTAACCCAGATCCTTACTGTTGTTGTTGTTCAGTCGCTAAGTCATATCCAGCTCTTTATGACCCCATGGGCTGAACTGTTATCTTCCCCTTTTCACACACACCATTCTCAGGACAGCTGCACTTCTTATGATAACTGGGTCCAAGATACCCAGGGGGACGCTGCGGAGCTTCTCACCACCTAGCCCCAGAAGTTCCAGAATCACTTCTGCCACATTCTGTTGATTGTTGTTGTTGAGGTGCTAAGTTGTTTCCCACCCATGGACTGCAGCACACCCTGCAGCACACCGGGCTCCTCTGTCCTTAACTATCTCCCAGAGTTTGCTCAAATTCCTATCCATTGAGTTGGTAATGTTATCTAACGGTCTCATCCTCTGCTCCCCCCTTCTCCTTTTGCAGTCAACCTTTCCCAACATCAGAGTCTTTTCCAATTAGTCAACTCTTGCATCACGTGGCCAAAGTATTGAAGCTTCAGCTACAGTCCTTCCAGTGAATTCAGGGTTGATTTCCTTTAGGATTGACTGGTTGATCTGTTTCCCCTAATACCAGATCCTTATATCCATATGTAAATATGGGAGTAGGGAAATACAGTGGAATTGGATCATACACACTTTGAATGGCACAAATTCACCTGAACTTACTAGGCAACATCAAGAAGACAGTGAGAGAGAAATGAAAGTTAAGTGGTGCCTGAAGCCTGCTGTCTGTGAAGTGAGAATAGGTCCCTCATTAAGAATAGTTTCAGAGGTAGGATCCTGGTTTTCTGTTTCTTTTCCTGAGCCCCTCTTTAAGGTTGAGTGTCTCACCCTGGCAGAATGCTAGTCCACTAGTTAAAGACAGGTGGTTTTGGAACAACCAGCTCTTTCAGTTCTAGCAGGTATTTCATCTGATGGTAAACAAAAGAGAGATGGCTCATTCTGTCACTGGAGGAAAACCTAGCTTTATTGGACTCATTAAGAGAAGACTGTTAATAGGTCTCTTCCAAATTCATAAAGCCACATATATTGAACTCTCTGGATGACTTACATGTGTGGGAGAGTCACCTTTGCTTTAACTTTTTTCGTAATGAATTCATATCTGAGTTCTCAGGGGATTAAAGTGTAATACCCAGGTAGAGTGGTAGTAAAGAATCCACCTGCCAATGCTGAAAACACAGAAGAGGTGGGTTCGATCCCTGGGTCAGGAAGATCCCCTGGAGTAGGAGGTGGCAACCCACTCCAGTATTCTTGCCTGGAAAATTCTATGGCAGAGGAACCTGGCAGGCTGTCAGACATGACTGAGCACTCATGTATTCATTCACATAGAGAATACAGAAAAAATAATAAAATCACGTTCAGAAAAGTAGAGCACAGGATTGGGGGAAGAATTGGAGATTATGACTAGTTAAAGGAATAGATAGGTTTAAATCAAGGACAAAAGAACCCCAAGCAATAATTTAAAAGGCATGTGTTAGGAGGAGAAGGATTATTTCATGCATGTTGGTCAATTTCCCAAAGATTCAGAATCCAGAGAAAGTAATCTCTTGTTTGTGTGGGGCCTTAAAAAGGAAGCTTGTCTGGATAAGTATATGAACTCAAACCAGTTGACTACACTACTTTTAGCATCTCTGGCAAAAAACTTAGCAGTGGAAAAGATCATAGCAAGTGGCTAGCAGAAGGTTTGAGGATTATCTGTGGATTTTAGAGACCTAGTAATTTTTGAATTCTGCAGCAGAAATATTATAGAGTCCATATAAAAAATATGGGTTCACATATGGGAGTCAGAAGAATCAAAAGGCACATTTTATGAGGTGGAACTCATGGATAGGAAGTTGTGTTTGTTTTTAATAATGTGTGTTGTTAGTTGCTAAGAATTGACAGCTATTATTTGCAGTATTTTCCAAGGGATAATCTTGTACTCTCATCTACATGCCGTATGTGCAGGAAGTGCCAAGAAAATCTGTTGTTCTTCAACCACCCTGCTGCCTGAACTACAAATAGTACATTTTGGTGGCAGATGGAGCATAAGAAATTGCCAATTCAATTTGATAGGACCTCACATCATGTGATAGGTTTCAGTGGGGAAATTAAAAGTGGTTCTGTCACTCATACGGAACCTGTGTCTATGTCTAATGTTCTTTCATTTAGCTTGCAATAGAAAATAATAGTTTAACTTGTGAATTAAAATGTTATAGTTGGGAAGGACTTTAAACATTTCCTGTCCAGCCCACTTACATGGTACAAGGAGGCATAATGTTAGTTGCACAATTAACTATAATATATGTGGGACTGGAACCCAGGTCCTCTGCTTTTCAGTAGCAAACCAAACCAAGTTTTGGTTTGCTTTTATATTCCTCACAAAGTAGAGTAGGAGATAGAACACTTACCTGTTTAGAGTTTACATCCATTGAAGAATCATAGCTAGATGAAAGAGAGAACAACTCTTATCTATTAACAGGAGGAACTAATTAAAGTGATTAACAGCAACTAATTTTTTTTTTTTTTTTTTTTACCAAGATCATTTCAAGAAACCACAGTGCCCAGGCAGTAGCATCACATCATGCTTTTTTGATCAAGGGGAAAAAATAGATGAATATGTACAAACGTAATGCATTTAAAATTTTGGTCATGCTAATTGCAGCCATTCCAATTAGACCTCTTAGATTGTCCAGAAAACGTGATTAGTTTCATGAATTTGAAAATATCTTAAGGAATAGTTCTGGAGAAATTTTTAAGTAAAGCATGTTCTTCTGAAATACAGTGAGGGTTGGCATATGCTATGGGATGATAAATCTGAGCTCTCACCATTTTTATTGTTTTCTTACTGCAAGCTGTGATAAATAGGTCAGGAACCCGTACATCCTCAGCTCTGGTCCAATTGAGAGTCTACTTTGTGGATTGACCAGACCCTTTTTTATGCTACTTGTTTTTATTTTAAATCATACCACTGAGAATTAAGATTAAAAAGACAAAAGCCAAGTAAACTGTATGTTTAATCTCTCAGTCTCTTCATTTTAGTGGTTTGAAGTCAGAAACTGATATTAGAGACAGTTCCTTGAAGACATTTTTAGTTACTTGAAGGTATCTTTATTTGTTGGTCTCAAGTTACCTTCTAGTTTACTGATAGCATATTTGGGCTCACCTGTTGATATCTCAGAATGGGAAGAAATAGAACATACTATTTAAGAGCAGAAACTTTGGTGTTAGCCACTCAGCCTTGCCACTAATGATATATTTGACCACTAATAGTCAATTTCTTCATCTGTAAAATGGGAACGATAATGATAGTAGTACTTATTTCCTTACCTTTGTGAGGCTTCTGTGAGGTGATTTGTGGAACGCCTTTATTACAGACTTGGCACTAATTAATAGTCTTTAAAAATTAGGCTTTGTTATCTGTTTAATTTTTATTTTCTTTAGTTTCAACTGCTTCTTTTTACATTCTGAGTTGGATAAGCTTTTTGAAATTCAAATACATAATCACCAATCTGCTGCCTAAATAGATCCCAAAGTGGGCGATTATAAGCCATTCTAATAAAGTGCTCTGTACTCTTAGAATAGAGTGAGTTTCATGGTGGAATTAAAAAGGGATATGTGATAGGCGAATCAGAGGGATGCTCGGCTCCTTCTAAGGTGGAATTTTTTTTTTTTTTTATTGTGTCCTTGCTTTTTATCCAAGTACATATAACAGAGCCGAGAAGCACGTTTCCTGGGCTGCCATGTGTTTGCTTACAGCTTTTGTTTAAAATTTTCTCTTCCTTTAATGATGCCAAATGAGATTCCCTGATTACTCAAGCAGTAAAGAATCCTCCTGGAATGCAGGAGACACAGGAGAGGTGGGTTCAATCCCTGGATCGGTAAGATCCCCTGGAGGAAGAAATGGCAATCTACTCCAGTATTCTTGCCTGGGAAATCCCATGGACAGAGGAGCCTGGTGGGCTACAGTCCATTGGGTCACAAAGAGTCCCACATGACTGAGCTTGCACGCAGCTTAATGATGCCAAATGGAAAATGAAAACTGTAATCCTGCGACCAAAAGGATTCTTATAATGTCCAATAAAGTCTCTGACTTAATTTCATAGCAAAATATTTTGTTTTGAAATCATTATAGAGGGTCTTCCCTGGTTGTCCAGTGGTTAAGACTCCATGCTCCCAATGCAGGGAGTCTAGGTTCCATCCTTGGTCAGGGAACTAGATCCTACATGCTGCAGCTGAGTTTGCATGCCCCAACGATCCTGCAAGCTGCAACAAGACCCAGCTCAGCCAAATAAATAAAATAAATAAATTAAAAAAAATCAATGTAGAAATGAGCTTTTTTGCCTGTAACTGCTCATTTGCTTTTGCGTATGAGAGCACTCTGCTTTTTTCCAGCTTTATTGTGATAGAAGCAACATAACAGAGAGCAGTTTGATATTAAAAATTATTGTCTATTATTTCCCACATCTCCAATAGAGCTACGTTAAACATTAATTGAATGAATAATCATTTTGAATTATTATTCCATTATAGTATAACCAACATGTTCATCATAGAATTATCTAGGGTGTCCGACAATCAAGTATTACCACAAAATTAAATTGAACTCTAAAGTAACATCTTTAGAAAGTCACAAAGCTGGAAACAATCTAAACGTCCAACAGTGGAGAATAGTTAACTAAATTCCACTTGGGAATGATTAGCTAACTTATACATGTGCAGTCATTAACAGTGGTTTTTGAAGAACATTTTATGGTATGGAGAAATATTTTCTAGTAATTATTTACAATTTAGTGAATAATTTACATTATGTCTAGTAGGCCAAATTCTCCTTCCTTATACTCTTTCAAAAGTATCTTGATGATCTTGGTCCTTTCTCTTTTATGTGCATTTTATAGTCAATTTTCCTTCCATGGGGAGTCCATTGGCAGTTTGATTAAAACTGTAAAATTATAAAGCAATTAGCAGAGAACTGGCATCTTTATATTACATTATAAATTCTACTTACACATGAATATGAGTATTTCTCCATTTATTTAGTTACTTTTAAATATCTTACTACAAAGTTTTATATTTTCTATGTCTTTTGTTAGATTTATTTCACTTTTCTTACTGTTTATGATATCTCTTTTAAAATTGTTTTTTAATTGTTTCTGGTGTGCAGAAATGCCATTTACTTCTGTATAAAAGTCTTATATCCAGCCACCTTGCTAGTTTATTATTATTACAAATAATTTGCTCATTTTTTGGTTACAAAATCTTATTATTTGCAAATAAAGACAATTACATTTCCTCCTTCCCAATTCTTTTGGCTTTAATTTATTCTTCTGTTTTTGCCCTAGGCAGAATTTTGAGTATGAAGTTGATAAATGTAGTGAATTGGCATTCTTTTCTTGTTCTGGATTTAAAGGGAGTGTTTTCAAGCCTTTTTTCCCCATAAAGGATTATGGTTGTTTCCATTTTGTTATAGATATTCTCATCAGGTTAAGTAAGATCTCACATATTCTCTGTTTACTTGAAGTTTTAATCATTAATAGTTGGTTGAAAGTTATCTTTTTTTCTTTTTGCATTTATTGATATTATTTCTTCTTCTTTAATCAGTTAACGTAATGAGAAATATTTATAGAGTTTCAAATATTAAACCGTCTCTGTATTCCAGAATTAAACCTGTCTTCATCATTGTATTATATATGTAAATGGTTGCATTCAGTTTGCCAGTCAGTATTTAGTTTAGGTTTTTTGGGGGGAAGTGGTTTTTTTATTGTTTTTTGCTTAGTTGGTTGGTTTTCATCTCTAAATTCTGAAACAAAATAGACCCAGGGCTTTTCTTTTGGACACTGTCCTTGTCAGGTTCTAGTTTCACTTAGACTAGCCTCACAGAATGCATTGGAGAGTATTGCTTCTCTTTCTATTTTGTGGAAGACTTTGAAATTTTGGAATATTCCTTCTCTTGAAAGGTCCGTTAAAACTGCTTATTTGAGTCTAGTTAGTTTGTTTGTGTGAAGAACTTTTAACTGCTTATCACCATATAAGCATTAGTTTTATTAGTGATAGGATTATTTATTCTTTATATTCCTTCTGAAGTCAGTTTTGATAAGTTATATTTTTCTAAAGATGTCTCCATTTTCTGTATGTTTTCAGATACATTGACGTAATGTTGATGATAGTATATTTTTGAAATACGGGCTGATTTGTATATTATTTAAAATATCATTTTAGGGAATTCCCTGGCAGTCCAGTGGTTAGGACTTGAAGCTTTCACTGTGAGGGCCCAAGTTCAATCTCTGTTCAGGGAACTAAGATCCCACAAGCCATGTGGTATGGCTAACAAATAAAAATTTAAAAATAAATAAAAAATAAAATGTTATTTTAAAATATTCATTTTTGCCTTATCTCTTTGCTGAATCTTAAAAGGGGGTTGTCTATTTTTGTTGGTTTTTTCTTTTGTCTTTTATTGATTTCTACTCTTATCTTTATTATCATCCTTTAAATTTTTTTCAGATTTATTCTGTTATCTGTTTTTTTAAGTTGGACATACAGCTCATTTGTTTTTAAATTTTTTAAATTTATTTTTAATTGGAGGATAATTGCTTTACAATATTGTGTTGGTTTCTGCCCTATATCAGCGTGAATCAGCCATCAATTCAGTTCAGTTCAGTCGCTCAGTCGTGTCCGACTCTTTGCGACCCCGTGAATCGCAGCACGCCAGGCCTCTCTGTCCATCACCAACTCCCGGAGTCTACCCAAACCCATGTCCATCGAGTTGGTGATGCCATCCAGCCATCTCATCCTCTGTCGTCCCCTTCTCCTCCCGTCCCCAATCCTACCCAGCATCAGGGTCTTTTCCAATGAGTCAACTCTTCGCATGAGGTGGCCAAAGTATTGGAGTTTCAGCTTCAACATCAGACCTTCCAATGAACAACCAGGATTGATCTCTTTTAGGATGGATTGATTGGATCTCCTTGCAGTCCAAGGGACTCTCAAGAGTCTTCTCCAACACCACAGTTCAAAAGCATCAATTCTTCGGCGCTCAGCTTTCTTCACCGTCCAACTCTCACATCCATGCATGACTACTGGAAAAACCATAGCCTTGACTAGACGGACTTTTGTTGGCGAAGTAATGTCCCTGCTTTTAAATATGCTAGCTAGGTTGGCCATAACCTTCCTTCCAAGGAGTAAGCGTCTTTTAATTTCATGGCTGCAATCACCATCAGCAGTGATTCTGGAGCCCCAAAAAATAAAGTCTGACACTGTATACATATTTCCCCTCCCTCTTAAACCTCCCTCCCACCCTTGTAGGTAGTCACAGAGCACCAGGTTTGAGGTCTCTGTGTCATACAGCATATTGATTCAATGCTACTCTCTATTTGTTCTACCCTCTCTTTCCCCACTGTATCTACAAATCTGTTCTCTAAATAGGTTCATTACCATCTTTCTAGATTCCATATATATGCATTAATATACAATATTTTTTTCTCTTCTCTTTCTGACTTACTTCGCTCTGTATAATAGGCTCTAGGTCCATCTGCCTCTTTAGAACTGACTGAGATGTGTTCCTTTTTATGGCTTAGTAATATTCTGTTGCATGTATGAACCACAGGTTCTTTATCCATTCATCGCTCGATGGACATCTAGGTTGCTTCCATGTCCTAGCTATTGTAAATAGTGCTGCAGTGAACACTGGGGTACATGTATCTTTTTCAATTATGATTTCCTCACTGAAGCAACTTAGCAGCAGCAGCAGCACAGTATACGCCCAGTAGTGGGATTGTTGAGTCATTTGGTAGTTTTATTCCTAGTAGCTTTCAAGCTCATTTTTTCTATCCTTTGCTATTATAAGCATTTAAGGCAACACATTTTTTTTTTCTAATGTAAACGTTATTTCTAACAAAAGCATTATTCTTAAGAAAGACATCTCTTCTTCTCCCCTAATAAATATTTATGATAATTTCCCTTAAAGTACTGTTTTTGCTTCATCTAGCAAATTTTGATCTGTGAAGTTATTAAAATTATGTTCTGAGTATTCTGAATTTCTTACAATGGTTTCTTCTTTGACCTATGAGGTATAAAGAAGTATGACTTAACATTTAAAAAAAAAGTGAGGCTATTTATATTTTTTAAAAAATATAATTACTGCATTGCAATCTGAGTAATTTCTGAGAGTAATTTATTTTTTTGAAGTGTTTGAAATTAGTTGCAGATCATTTCCTTTTACTGTTCTCTGGAGGAATTCATGTAAGACTGGAAGTATGTGACTCTTAAATGTCTACTGAAGTCATCTAGGTCTAGTATTTTCATCAAGGGAAAAAAACCACCATTGCTTTGGAATTTATAAATTTTCTAATTTATTGACATAAAATTGTTTATTGTATTCTCATACCCTTTTAATCTCTGCAGCGTCTGCAGTTATACTTGTTTTCTGTTAATAACAATTGTTTGTATATGTGTCTTCTCCCTTTTTTCCTTGATTGACCTTGCCAGAGGTATGTTTATTTTTCAAAGAACTAGTTTTATACTTCTTTGATTTACTCTATTGTATATTTGTTTTCTATTTTGTTAGTATGTTTCCTCCCTGTGATTTCCTTCCTTTTACATTTTTTGCGAGCATTATTTGCTGATCCTTTTTAAAATTCTTATTTATTTTCCAAGTTCTTACTTTTTATAATGTAAACATGTAAGGTAATAAAATTTCCTCTAAGTATTGCTTTACATGCATTCTTCAAGATTATTTTTTTCATGTTTATTGTTTAATTTAAGAGGATAGCATATGTAGCTTTCTTTTTTGAAGTATAGTTGGTATATAATGTTGTGGTAGTTTCAGATGTATAGCAAAGTGATTCAGTTATGTAAAAACTGAATATATATGTTATATATGTAAAATATATATATTTTTCTTTTTTAGATTCTTTTCCATTTTAGGTTATTATAAAATACTGTATATAGTTCCTTGTGCTATACAGTAGGTCCTTGTTTACCTATTGGTATTTTATATATAGTAATGTGAGAGTTGGACTATAAAGAAAACTGAGTGCTGAAGAATTGATGCTTTTGAACTGTGGTGTTGGAGAAGACTCTTGAGAGTCCCTTGGACTGCAAGGAGATCCAACCAGTCCATCCTAAAGGAGATCAGTCCT
The DNA here is from genome assembly GCA_024291935.2 of Okapia johnstoni. Lineage (NCBI taxonomy): Eukaryota > Metazoa > Chordata > Mammalia > Artiodactyla > Giraffidae > Okapia > Okapia johnstoni. The sequence goes on from CM044320.1 coordinate 61,425,573, forward strand.
GGGTGTTCATTGGAAGGACTGATGTTGAAGCAGAAACTCCAATACTTTGGCCACCTGATGCGAAGAGCTGACTCATTTGAAAAAACCCTGATGCTGGGAAGGATTGAGGGCAGGAAGAGAAGGGGACAACAGAGGATGAGATGGTTGGATGGCATCACCGATTCAATGGACATGGGTTTGGGTGGACTGCGGGAGTTGGTGATGGACAGGGAGGCCTGGCGTGCTGCAGTCCATGTGGTCACAAAAGTTGGACATGACTGAGTGACTGAACTGAACTGAATGTATATCTCTAAAAATTTTTACATGTAGTGTTTTTCTTACCTTTCAGTGTTGTGTACTTTCTAATTTCCATTGTGATTTTTTCTGTGACTCATAGTCCGTTTAGAAGTGTTTTGAAATTTTTCAGATACAAAGTTGTTTCATTTATCACTTTGTTACTAATTGCTAATAATTGCATTGTCATTATAGAACATGGTCTGATTATACTGATCTTTTGAAATATTTTTCTTGATCATGTTTTCTTTCAGCATACTGTTTAAGATCATAAGCCTCAACCTCCTGTGGCTCTTCCCATCTTCCTTCTCTTGCGTTCTGTCTCTCCATAGCACTTGTTATCATTTGACCTGTTTTATACTGACTTCTTCTTGTTTTGGGACTTTTAAAATTCCTTACTTATATGAAAACTGGTGATGTGGTTAAAATCATAGTTTAAAAATATTCTATCCAGCGTTTTACTTTCAATCAGAAGAGTCAGGGCTATCTATCTAAATTTGCAATATACTGTAGGAAGCAGAAGTCTATTATTCAGTAGGTTTTTTTTTTTTTTTGAGCCCATCAGTTTTTAAAAATTAATTAATTTGTTCTTGCTGCTCTGGGTCTCTGTTGATGCACATGGCCTATTCTCTAGTTGAGGTGCTCAGGCTTCTCATTGTGATGGCTTTTCTTGTTACTGAGCACCGGCTCCAGTAGTTGGAGCGCATGAGCTTGGTTGCCCTGTGACATGTGGAATCTTCCTGCATTAGGAATCAAACCCATGTCCCCTGCATTGGCAGGTGGATTCTTAACCACTGGACCACGAGGGAACTCCAAGCCCATCAATTTATTACATATTTTGTTGAGATATAATTGACATGTTATAACATTATATAATAGTATATTAGTCTCAGGTGTGGAGGAGGGCATGCCAACCCACTTCAGTATTCTTGCCCGGAGAATCCCATGGACAGAGGAGCTTGGAGGGCTACAGTCCATGGGGTCTCAAAGAGTCAGACACGACTGAGCGGCTAAGCACAGCACACTTTTAGGTGTACAACATAATGATTCTATAGTTGTAAATATTGCCAAATGAGCACTACAATAAGTACATCACCACACATAGAATATTTTTTCTTGTGGTGAAAACTTTTAAATCTACTCTCAGTAACTTCCATACAATTATTTTTAATTCATTCAATATCAAGTTCTGTTTTAGCAAGAGAACCCAAAAATATATATAGGTCAATTTACTGGGAAGAATCAGTCTGTTTTTTTCCTAAAGAGAATTACAGGGGTGTAGTCCTTGCCTGCTGGAATGATGCTTATAACCCAAGAACCATACGCTGAAGAGGAGAGCAAATAATGTTACCCTAACGCTTTCAAGTTCTTCATGTATAGGTATATGTCTGCGCACGGAAAAATCCAGGATATGTGGATTTTAGGGATGAAAATGTGTAGTGAGGATCGATGAAAGGCTTTGATATGGGCAGCACATGAAAACATCCACACTTTTCTGAATAATCTGAGATGCTGCTTGAAAACTGGGGTCTCGCTTCTGTTGTTAATCATGCAGAGTCTGGTCTTTCATTCCTGGAGTTTGCAGGAAACAGCTCCTTTTCTTTTGGAGCTACTTCTACCATTTTATCCCTTGGAGTTCTAGTCTAGAGCTGGCTGAAGTGACCTGTAATAATTGAGGGCCTCCTGGAAAAGGTAGCACCCTCTAGCCTTCTTGGCATCACAGCAGAATAGCCAATGTAGCGTAAGGAGCGTTTACAAAGTTCCAGCAGTTCTTAAAGTGCTTGATGTCCCAGTTTCTGGGCTGTCACTTCTAACTCCTTCTCAGTTGATCTGTGGAAGACCTTTCTTTGGACTTTTGCCCTTTTATTATTCTGAAGGTGCGGCTTACAAAAACAGTTCCCTCCCTCAGACCTCCAGCAATTAAGATAGAACAATAGGTGTCTGCTTATCTTATATAAGTCAGGAACTTTTGACGTCTGGGGACGTACAGATTTTAGTCTGGCTGTGAATGTAGCATGTTTGAAAAATGGAAGTAAGCCGCCAATGACTGCCAACGTTATTTACCAAAGAAGAGAGAGTAGAAAGAAGTCATTACTCATCTTATTTTCCATATGTCATGGCTGCGTGGCATGTTTTGATGTCTTGTCAGTGTCCAATGAACAGTTCTCTTTGAGGATCAGTGATGGCTTTTCCTTGTGCACATATTGATGATGTACAACAGGTAAGTCAAATTATAACCCACAAACACCAGAACTCAGAGCCAAAGGTGTGGCCGCCATTGCTGCAGGGAGCTGCCTACTCCCTGTCTTCAGGGGACAGAGAGATAAGGACAGGTGGGTAAAAAGAGCAGCTCTTTAGAAGGCTCTTTAAGCAGCCCTAGGAAGTGGAATGTTTTCTGGGCTGACTCCTGACTTGAATAATTTGCTTTCATTTCTTTGCTGTACTCAGTTTTCACCTTTCTTTTCATCATTATAGACAGTGGGTGCATTCCCTAGTAAAAATATGGTACAGAAAGCTGGTAAATTGTGAGACTTTAGAAAGGAGAATTTGTTAGATTTCATGTCCCTTAGAAAAGTTGGCTAAGTATACTACTGCAAAGAGAGAGCGTGTGTAGTGAATGCTTTTTCAAATGGCCAGTCCATTTCTAACTGACCTTCAGTTACAATTGTTTTAAAAATGTTAATGGAAACTCTTAAATGTGTCACCAAAAGTGCATGTTTGAGAAATTTCCAGACTGTATTTTTATAGAATTCAGAATTTTAGTGATACACATTTTTTTCTACATTCTCCAAATACCTAATCTACACATAAATATATCTTTTTTTGGGACTGGGAACTCTACTTCCTGATCAGGTTAACATTTTTAGTCTCTTTTCTGTTAGGTATCTCATTTCCTCCACTGGTCTTGGTATTAAATTGTGAAATAATGTACAGAAAGCCCTGTGCACTGTCAAACGCAATAAAAATGCCTTTTATTGTCTTTGGGGTCAGTCGTCTTCTGGCAGTTTCTGACATTCTCCTAATGTCCCATTTTCAGATACGAAGTAACACTCTGAAATAAACATGCCTGCATAAATTTATAAGTATTCTGTATAGCACAGTAGTTTGTAGCATAGCCTCAGAAATCAGGCTGCTGACCTGGGGTCCAAATCCTGCCTCAGCTACTCTCCAGCTATTGGATTGTGAGCAGATAACTTCCTCTCATCCTGCCTCACTTTCCTTGCCTATAAAATGGAAATAATAGTACTTCACTCAGAGCATTGGTAAAACAAGTAGAGTATTGAACAAACAGACTGGCACATAGTAAGTGCTTAAAAAATGTTGGTGTATTGCCACTTTTATGTACTCTGGCTCTGGAAGCAATAAGAATCAACTACTTTAGATTGCAAAAAGATTTAGTAGCCAAGAAGAGCCTAAGGAGACGACCAAATCCTGGATGGGATTCTGCAGCAGGAAAAGGGCATTAGTTAAAAACTAAGGGAATCCAAAGTAAAGTATGAACTTTAGTTAATTTTTAAAAATACTTAGTAAGAATAGACAAGAAAACACTTTCTCTTTTTAAAAAAATTCCACTCATGTAACTTTCACGTTTATAAAAATTTGTTTTTGGCTAAACTACAGAACGGATAAGGCAAAAAATGGCAGTTCTCAAATCATTTGCAGTTTACCCTTCCAGTGGCATCACTGGCATTTGTGTTCATAGTATTTACCTACCTACCTATCTGTTTAGTGGACAAATGTAGTCATTTGCTGGATAGTTACTGTAGACTTGCTTTTTATTCAACAGTAGATTGTTGCTGCTCAGAGTTGGTCCGCAGACCAGGGCTGGTCAGAACCATTTATTAACAGTCCATGAGGAGATATGGTAAATCATGGCCCTGCTTCCTTTATCCAGAAAGTCTTGCTCCACACAAATGTCAGCTAAACTAAACAGTGCTTAGTGATGTGTTGATTTAGGTTTTGGCACAAGCTCTTTATCTCATTGTGGATCTGCAACAGACAGTTCTCTGGCCTGTGTGTGAGTAATGTTGGTCGGCACCATTCCATAGAAGTGTATAGAGAGCTGTCTTTTCCCTTTAATGGCTTTTACTGTTACTTGTTGTTCTTTGTTGATTTAGAGACAAGATTGCCCTTCGAATGGAACAGTGGTCACATTTACCAGTGGCCACCTCTGTACTTTTAATCTTCATCAGTTTCAGTAATTGGGCTTTCTTTAAAAAGGCAGCACAGTAGAGAGGTTAATACCTTGGATAAGTCCAGTTCAAATCACGGTTCTTCTGGAACCTCAGTTTTCTAACTTGGAAGTGAGTATAATGATTATATTTATTTTATAAGAATTGTTTTGAGGATTAAATTAAATTGTACCTGAAAAGAAGTTAGCACTGCTCTTTTTTTTTGGTTTGTTTTCTAATTTTTTATTTTATATTGCGGTATAGCCAATTGTGATAGTTTCAGGTGGACAGCACAGGGACTCAGCCATGCGTATACATGTATCCATTCTCACCCAAACCCCGCTCCCATTCAGGCTGCCGCATGGCATTGAATAGAGTTCCCTATGCTATACTGTAGGTCCTTGTCGGCGATCCATTTTAAATATAGCAGTGCATACGTGTTGAGTTTAGCACTGCTCTTGGCAGTTAGTAAGGGCTCAGTAAAAATGAGCTACTGTAATAATGACTATTATTTACTACTGCTATACCTGAAGCTGTTGTCTTTATTAGTGACAGATTTTTTTCTTAAATAATTTAAAACTCGTTCATCTCCAGAGAGATTAAACGTACTAAACAGACTTCAGTTTTACAAAGCAAACACTAAAAACTGGGAATTTTAATGGTTCTTTAGAAAAGCAATGAGAGATATTTAGCCAATCACCAGAAGCTATACTGGACCCAATCTTAAAAGAATTGTTTTGATAGGCTTTCTAGGACATTTATCTACAAAGAGGCACTTTGTTACAATTCCTTGTATCATCACTGTTTGAAAACCTTGAGGGATAATGAATTCTGTTTTCTTCATGAGTATGATTGCAGCTAGAGATGTAGGTTGCTCTGCCTTTAACCTGTTCCCCTTGTTCATTAAGGGTTGCCAAAAATAAATCTGCCAAACAAATGGAGAGAACCATAGTTTTTCCAGCTGCCGTCAAAGGCATACGCCTCTCATCTTCTTCCAGATGGGATATGTTGATGAGTGTGTGTATGTGTGTCTGTTTCTCTCCTCTCTTTAAGCAGAGCAGCACCCTTGCTCAAGACGCCTAAGATAGAGACTCGTTTAATGTCCCTCGTCAGTGGTTTATATCTTTCACAACTTCAGTCTGATTTCTTCTCTGTGTTCACCTACCTGTGTTCATTGTGCCTTTCAAGTCTTTTATCATTTGATTGTTTTGAGCTAAGATATAGACTCCTTTCATAATGAATCAGAAAAGGCGCGGGTCCAGAGTTTTGCTTGTTTCCTGATGCAGAGTGCCTGGTTACAGTACCGTGAGTCCCCTACACACGAACTTTCAAGTTGTGAACTTTCAAAGATGCAAATGGGTATCTGGTTCCAGCAAGGAACCAGAACCTGTGCTTTCAACATCAGGCATGAGTGAAATTTCTGCTTGCCTTCGGTCTCCTATTGCTGATGATCCTTCAGCTCTGCCACCTCCCATTTCTCCCTCTTCCAGTCAGTAACTCTTCTTGCCTGTTCACTTGATGCCAGCCTCTGTATGCCAGCTGTTGTACTCTACTATTCTACATTTCAAGCTGCTATACTGTAACATTAAAAATATTTATTTTTGTGGTTTTTTTTTGATGTATTATTTGTGTGAAAAGGACTGTAAACCTATTACAGGACAGTACTATATCGTCTGCTGTGTTAGTTGGGTACATAGGCTAACTTTGTTGGACCTGCAAATAAATTGGGCTTATAAATATGCTTTCCCAACAGACCTTGTTCGTATGTTGGGGACTTACTGTATAAACGTTGCCTGTAGTTACTATTGTTAGTGCCTACAGTGCTAGCAGCTAACATCTACAGTGTGTTCCTTTTGAGGGAGGTCATATCAGTGTCACCTTACAGGTGGGGAAAACGAAACTCAGTACTTAGAAACTTGAAATCATTTCCCTAAGATCACACAGCTACTAAATGATAGAGCCACCAGGGTTCAAACCTCTGTTCTAATTCTGTAGAGAGCTGCCTAAGGACACTGCCTTACAAAGATGAAATGCTTAGATTTCATGCCATTCACACTCTTGAAATTTCCAGAGAGCCAGAAAGAATGATTATCATCTTTGTCTTAATAAATAGAGTTTGTATTAATTAAAAGGCTGTATTTGTTGTTCAGCGATTATGTACTAGGGGCTTCCCAGGTGGCTCAGTGGTATAGAACCCGCCTGCTAGTGCAGGAGCCACAGGAGACGTGGGTTCGATCCCTGGGTGGAGAAGATTCCCCTAGAGGAGGAAATGGCAACCCACTCTAGTGTTCTTGCCTGGAAAATCCCATGGATGGAGGAGCTTGGCGGGCTACAGTCCATGGGGTCGCAGAGAATCAGACATGACTGAGCAGGCAGGATTATGTACCAACATTAAACTGTTACCGTATTATTATCTCAGTGGATAACTTGATAAGAAAAGTCACGGTGGAACTGCCTCTTTGAATGCAATAGAAAAGGCATTTGTGGGGAGAAGAATTTTAAATGCCCTAATTTGGAATACTCTTGCTATATTTAGTGCTCTGTTTTTGGGAATAAGAAATTGCTGCTTCAACTCCTGTTACTCCCACCCTGCTCCTTCCCCAACAAAGACTCCCTGCCCCGTGTTAGTTTCTGAAGGGAAAGAAATTGTATCTCTCTAAGCTGGTTCTCTAAATTTACTTAAGGTTTGTTGCTATTGCTCCTTTTGGAGCGGTGGTAGGACTTCTGGGAGAACCACTGAGCCTGGATCAGAATCACCTGAGGGCGTGTTGCAGCAGTTTGCGGGCCCCACCCCAAGCCTAGTATTTGCCTTTCTACCAAGCGACTTAGCAGCAGCAGCAGCAAGTTCCCAGGGAGTGCTGAGGCTTTGGAATGGAGACCACACTTTGGGAACCATCTCTGGAAAAGTCAAAGCAATTTTGTAACTTCTTTAGATTAGCCTATTTAGATGCTAATTTTCCTCCCAGTTTCCCTAAAAATCTTTACCTTTCTTATAACTGCTCTCAGTTCCTGTAAATGGACATCAAATTGTGGCAATTTAAGCTAAGAGTATAGAAGATGCATGTAGCCCTCAGCTTCCTCCTTTGGTTCTATCCGCGCCCCCCTCCTCCATCTTTGTAATTGGTTAGTTTCTCAGATTGTAAAGAGTCTTTTCACATCACACCTGGGTAAATTGAAAACTAAAGTGGGAACATGATGAGCCCCTGAGGAATAAAGCTTCAGTTTCCCCTGCACATCTGCATGTGCTTTTGAATTAAAGAAAAAGAGCACAGAGTCAAGGTGGCCTTTTTAAGACCTCCTATAGCTCCTTTCCATTTTCCACAATCACTGCTGACTCAGGACCGTCAGGAGACTTGATATCTAACCCTGGAGCAAGTGAAGTGCTTGTTGTTTTTCCGGTTATGGTTAATTCAAGTTACTGTGAGGATGGGATTTTTTTCTATAAATAGGAAATTTTATTATGTTTCGTGAGAGTTTTTGGTTGATTTTTTAAAAATCCTAGGTTCACTGACAATTCCTGACGTTGCTATAGCAGTAGTTACAGGGCAATTAAAATTTTTGCTGTAAGTTAGGATCTCAATTCAAACCACAAGGAGAAAAATTAAACAGAATTACTCTTGAAAATCCTTGAGTCACTACGTTACCAAGAACTGCATCCGTGAAAGCTCAGAAGGCAGAAATTAACTAACTTCTTGTCTCATTGTTCATAGGCTGTGGCCTCACACTTACATGTAGCCAAAGTCTAGTTGAACGACTGAAAGGATGGTGAGGAAAGATAAGATTTGCCTTCCTTCCCTTGGACTCGTCCTAGAAAAGATGGACATGGAGCTAAATCCTAATAAATGTACTTATAATGTGACTGCATTATATGTTAAGATAATTGACACTTTTGATTTTGGGTCTCTGATTTAAATTCTTCTACAGTCATACCGGAATTAAATATCTTTCATTCATTCAACAAACAGCTATTGAGTATCTCCTTAATCAAACTGTAGACTCTCCAAGGGCAGGTTTTTTTTTTCCTAATCAAAACATCTGCCTTGCATTATAGTAGTTGCTCAGTGGTGTTCGTTGCATTGATAACTAATAAAGCACATCCTATGTGTTTTTATGGATTGTGTCCTAGACTTAGAGATGAAGAAGTGAACGGATTTTCTACATAGTGTGTTAGAGGTGTTTTAAATTTATGGAAACTTTATACAGGAAGAAATTAGTTCTGCCTGGGAGAGGTTTAAGACTGTGGCTCATGGGAGAGATGTTTGAGCTAGGTTTAATGGATGGATAGGAGTTCTCCAGGAAAGGAAGAGCATTCCAGGTCAAGGAAAGTCTCTTGCAAAGATTCTGTATTTTTTCTTTTGAGGAATCATTAGCTTAATGTTTTAAATACTTAGAGCAGAGTAACGAGATGAGAATAGGAAGGTAATGCTGTTAATAGCTTACAGCTATCGAGTGTGTATTATGTGCCTGGCAGTGTAAGTGTACTTTGCACACATTATTTTGTTTTAATCTCACAAGAAACCCGTGAAGTACATTCTACTAATACTATTTTCCAGATTAGAAATCGAGGAAAGTTTGTTTTGTGAGAAATGACATAGTTAGTGAGATGACGATCATTATGTTGTATGTTCTTAGGTTATGAGCAGCAAGGCAATGGCACCCCACTCCAGTACTCTTGCCTGGAAAATCCCATGGATGGAGGAGCCTGGTAGGCCACAGTCCATGGGGTCGCTAAGAGTCGGACACGACTGAGCGACTTCACTTTCACTTTTCACTCTCATGCATTGGAGAAGGAAATGGCAGCCCACTCCAGTGTTCTTGCCTGGAGAATCCCAGGGACGGGGGAGCCTGGTGGGCTGCCGTCTATGGGGTCACACAGAGTCGGACACAACTGAAGCAACTTAGCAGCAGCAGCAGCAGACTGTGTGGACAGTGGGGAGCCGTTTAGGATGATGTGATGTGAGGATGAAAAACCCTGAATCGGAGGAGGCCAGTTTAAAAGTTTTCTTGTACTCTACTGTAGCATATTGAAGGCTTCAGTTCTGACCTTGACCTTGGGGTAGAAATGATAAGAGATGAAGGAGACAAGAGAGGTGGAATCAAAAAGACTTGATGACCCTTGGGAGAAAGACATGAATGATCAGGCTTACAAAGGGGAGAACAAGGTATACGGTGATGTCCTGGGAGAAAATGCTGTATGTTTTTTGTCTTCTTTTAGACCTTGTATTTCTTTGCTTTTGTGTTTTTGTATTATCCGATATATATTAACTGTACATGCACATAACATAGAAATGTAGAAATGGAAGCAAGTTGAGCGTATGCTCATTTTTTTCCTCTTTGGGATGTACCAACAAAAAAGTTTGGAGGCTGCTAATCCAAATGTATCCAAAAGAGCACTATCCATAGGTAAGCCAGCTACTGGAGCAAGAAGGAATGAATAGGTGAGGCGAAAAGATGGCTACCTGTACTTTTACTTCTTCTTTATTTATTTGGCTGCATTGAGTCTAAGTTGTGTCATGCAGGATCTTTTGTTGTGGCCCATGGGCTCTCTAGTTGTGGCCCATGGGCTCCAGAGTGTGGGGGCTCAGTAGTTGCAGTGCGCAGGCTTCGTTGGGATCTTCATTTCCCAACCAGGGATCGAACCCACATCCCCTGCATTGCAAGGTGGATTCTTAACCACTGGACCACCAGAAAAGCGCCTATACTTTTACTTCTGCAGGTGATCATTTGAAGTTCTTTCTCTCTTTTGTAGCCATTTATCTTTTGCATTTCAGAATAATCTCCAATAATCAGGATAAAGGTGCTGAAGAGGGAAGGGTATTCCTTTCCTGTGGGAAAGATTCTGTTCTAAGACATTAAAGACATTTTAGGTATTAAAGAATTCAAGAAGTGAATGCACATTAAGGTCATCTAATCCAACTTCTTCCTGCCAATCCACAATCTCAAACAAGTAGTCACTGGGCTTGTGTTTGAACCCTTTGGGAGGTAGGCAACTCAATCCTTCAGAAGGAAGTTTGGGCAGATGTAATTGGAGGAAAGTTCTTCCTTTTCCAAGTTGCAGTGCACTTTCCCATATGCACCTTCTACACATTGGTCCTTTCCCTTCCTTTAAAATAGTTGCAGAGCCAATAGCAAGGTGCTTTGCAGGTTACCAAGCAAACATACATGCACAGTCACACCTAATGCTCACAATTCTTCTATGGAGTAGACAGGTATGTGTTTGTTCTGATTGAAGAATTGAGGCAGTTGAAATTGTAGTGCCATGGAAAAACATCCTAGTTATTTTTCCTGTAAACATTTGTCATGTCTAATTTGCTTATTTGTATAGGAGGCATTGAAGTACCAGGAGCCATCTGACCTGGGTTTCGGTTCTGGTTCTATCACTTTCTAGGAACAAGACCTTTAGCAAATTATGTTGCCTTTCTGAGCTTCATTTTTCTTGTCTATAAAATAAGGATAAGCACTGTTGAGAAGATGATATTAAATGACTCTTGTAAAGCCATTATAAAAGCTTGGCTTGGAGTTAGCTGTGCAACAGATGTGAATATACTTGTTTTTCCCATCTGTGTTGAATTTTATATATATATATATATATACGTATATATATATATGTGTGTGTGTGTGTGTATATATATATATATAATTCCATTGTAACAGCTAATGGCGGTTACTCTATTTACTTTTTTCCCCCAGCTTTATTGAGATGTAGTTGACATATGACATTTGTACATTTAAGGTATGTGTATATTGGGAAATAATTATCACATCATTAAGGGTAGTTAATCCATCAATCACCTCACATAGTTATGAATTTCTGTGTGTGTGGTATAAACATTTAAAATTTGCTCTTGTAACAACTTTTAAGTATATATCAATAATACAGTATTGTTAACTAGTCACCATGCTGGTAAAGAATCTGTCTGCAATGCAGGAGACATGGGTTCAATCCCTGGAGAAGGGAATGGACAGAGGAGCGTGGCAGGCCTACTGTCCACTCCAGTATTCTTGCCTAGAGAATTCCATGGACAGAGGAGCCTAGCGACAGTCCATGGGGTTGCAAAGAGTCAGACATGATTGACTGGCTAATGCTTTCACTTTCATGCTGTACGTTAGATGTCCAGAACTTACTCATCTTATAAATGGAAATTTGTGCTATTTGACCAATATCTCTCCATTTTCTTACCTCCCAGCTCCTGGCAACTGCCGTTCTCTGTTTCTATAACTGACATTTTTGAGTTCACATGTGAATGAAATCATATGGTATTCGTCTAACTCTAACTTATTTCACCTAGCATAGTGTCCTTAAGGTTCATCCATGTTGTTGCAAGTGGCAGAACTGCCTTCTTTTTCTGTGGCTGAGTAATATTCCTTATGGAATATTACCTGATGGCTCAGTGTTAAAGAATCCACCTACTGATACAGGAGACACAGGTTCGATTCCAGAGTCAGGAAGATCCCCTGGAGAAGGAAATGGCAACTCACTCCAGTATTCTCGCCTGGGAAATCCCATGGACAGAAGAGCATATCTATGACTTGACTGTTGTGAATAATGCTGCAGTGAACAAAGATATCACTTTGAAATAGGGATTTCATTTCTTTTGGCTTTGCTAGATTGTATGGTAATTCTAGATTCATTTTTTTCAGGAATTAATGAAGGTTACTTTGGAACTTAATCCTGTCATTTGTCTTTTTAGTTGTTTCATAATAATCATTAGTGTTATCTTAATGGAGAAGGCAATGGCACCCCACTCCAGCACTCTTGCCTGGAAAATCCCATGGACGGAGGGGCCTGGTAGGCTGCAGTCCATGGGGCCGCTAAGAGTTGGACACAACTGAGCAACTTCACTTTCACTTTTCACTTTCATGCATTGGAGAAGGAAATGGCAACCCACTCCAGTGTTCTTGCCTGGAGAATCCCAAGGATGGCAGAGTCTGCTGGGCTGCCATCTATGGGGTCGCACAGAGTCGGACACGACTGAGGTGACTTATCAGTAGCTTAGCAATATTTTTAAGAAGAAGCTTATTATTTCAAAAGTCATGAAAAGATGCATTTTTAGAAAGAAATTTAGGCTATTTTTGTTCTGTAGAAAAAAGTTAAACTTGCATTGATGCTTTTAAAAACATTTAATTTTATATGATATTTAATGGATCACCTTACTACACTATGAAAGTGTTAGTCACTCAGTCGTGTCTGACTCACTGTGACCCCAGTGACTGTAGCCCGCCAGGCTCCTCTGTCCATGGGATTCTCCAGGCAAGAATACTGGAGTGGGGTGCCATTTCCTTCTTCAGGGGATCTTCTCGACCCAGGGACTGAACCCGGATCTCCTGCATTGCAGGAGGATTCTTCTGAACCACCTGAGAAGCCTTACTACACTGTAGCCACATGGCACTGAATGGGAAGGAATGAGATTAGGTTTTCTTTTTACTTTGGAATTTTTCCTTCATGGAGTCACGTGATAAATGCAGAAGTATGTGTTTGGAATTAAGTATTTGAAAAGGAAGGGTCAGTCAGTTCTATTGGACTCTCTTTTATCCCTTTCTTTTTCTCATGTTCTGTCTTAAGGGGAAAAATGTGATTTTTATTTTCATCCTGAGAATTCTACCACTTTGGAGGACTTTAATCCCAAAGGGCGTGAAAGCCCTTTGACAACTCCTCTCTAGGGTTTAAGTGTGTATTTAGCCTGCCAACCTGGGAGCTTTCTGAGGACCAGGATCCAGTGAGAATTTTTCACTGTTACTGGCACCTTAGCACAGTGCCTGGCACTTAGAATGACTTAGAAAGCTATTTACTGACCGAGTGAACTATTACTCGTTCCTTTATCTGTTGAAACTTAGTCAATTCAGAGTTATTAATACATCCTAGGAGTTTACTGCCATATCTTTTAGTTCAAAACGTACACCAGATAAAGTAAGTTCATGAAAAAGAATTTTTTTCACAAATATATAGAATTACAATAATCTATTAGTAGAAATGTTAGAAATACATTATTATAAAATTTATTTTAGTCAAGTGTACTTGATTTGCATTGTATAAATTTCTACTATACAGGAGTGATTCAGTTATACATACATATACATTCCTTTTTTTATATTCTTTTCCATTATGGTTTATCATAAAATATTGAATATAGTTCCATGTGCTCTACAGTAGGACCTTGTTGTTTATCTATTCTGTATGTAACAGTTTGCATCTGCTTTTCCCAAACTTCCAATCCCTCCCTCCCCCACTCCCCCTCCCCCTTGGCAACTAGTAGGCTGCTTGTTGCCAGTGCTGATTGTTCTTTGGACCTCCCTGGAATCTTCTGCTCGAAGAATGCATATTTTCATTTGTCTCCTAACACGCCGGAGATGGGGGTGGTGCCTTGGGTGCTCACTGAACTTACTCAGTTCGGGGTATTTACGAGATGTCTCCCGGCCAGAATTCTAGTCCTGCGGTCCACTTTTAGCCAACAATGAGCAGCTCTGTGTTTCTTTTCTTTTTTTTTTTATTTTTTAAAGCTCTTTTTGTATCTCCTCTACGAATTTTGTCCGGTAGCACATTTCTACAAAGAGGAACTCTTTCCCCATCTTGTTTTTAATTTCCCCAGTAAGTTCATCTGTGCTCGGAGTTTGTTATCTGTTGTATCCGTTTTCTAACAGCTTCCTGGGCTCTTGAGGGATATTAAACAGAAAAGAATTCAGGGTCAGATACAGTGTGGGTGAGGGTATCTCCAGTTAGGACTTGGGCTTTTTTCCAGAAGTTGTAATGAACCATTTGGGAATGATGCACGATGCCTTCTGTGTATTCTGTCCACGGTGCGGTTGCTTATGTAGCTCATTTTTGTTACGGTCTTTTTTCTGTGGTAAATGCTTCACTCTTCATTGTATTTTATTTTAGTCACTGTTTCTAAATCAGTGTATTCTGTTCTTTCCTTCTACCATTTTGGCATTTAGATGCCTCAACATGAATTTAATCGGAGAAAAAAATCCTAATGTCCTGACTTCTGGTAGGAAATATTTACATGAAGGGACTCTAGTTTTACTGACGTTTCCTTGAGTTCTAGGAAAATGTGTGTGTGATGTTTGTCACATGAGGTGTTCTAAATATTAATGCTATTTAATATGATTAAACTGTCTATTTAGAGAAAAAGTTACATGTCACCATAGCTGAGGAATGTTTGCTACACAGATTGACCATACAAAAATGAGGTGTGATTTTCCTTTTTAGTCAGAAAATTTTTTTTAGGATAATATTTGGGGTATGGCATGATAAACATAATTCCTCACTAGGGAATGTAAACTGATACACCCTGGAGTATAATTGGACCCTGCAATCTCACTTTTAGAAATCTATCCAAAGGAAATAATCAGATAAGAATGTTCATCATAGTTGTTTTTTGGGTTTTTTTTAATGAAAATTATAAGCCACAGGACTCCCTTGGGGGTGCAGTGGCTAAGACTCCATACTTCAATGCACAGGGCCCAGTTTTGATCCCTGCACAGGGAACTAGACCCCATATGCTCCAACTAAAAGATTTCCCATGCTGCAACTAAAAAAACAAACTGCGTGCTGCAACTAAGAGCCATTGCAACGAAATAAATATTTTTTAAAAAAGAAAATTATAAGCCCCATGAATATCTAAGGGTCAAGAAATAAATCGATTATGGTATGTACAAGTATTAGAATGTTACGGAAGCACTAATATTATGACTCTGAAAAGTGTTTAAAGACAACTATTCAAGACATATCATTAAGTAGAGAAATAAAAAACTGTGGTGAATAAAATATGTTATGTGTGTGTGCGTACGTGCTAAGTCACTTCAGTTGTGTCAAACTCTTTGAGACCCCATGGATTGTAGCCTTCCAGGCTCCTCCGTCCATGGGATTCTCCAGGCAAGAATACTGGAGTGGGTTACCAGGCCCTCCTCCAGGGAATCTTCCCCACCTAGGAACTGAACCCACATCTCCTGTGGCTCCTACATTGCAGGCAGGTTCTTTACTGCTGAGCCACCAGGGGAGCCCAAAATATGATATACGTACCTCAAAATATTGCCATTGTTATTTCTGAGTAAGTGGGACAGACAACTTAAAAATCTTTCTGTAGTTGCCAAATTTTCTATATGTATGTATTACACTGATGATTAAATGAATGAATTTGTGTAAAAGACTAGAATGATGCGTCAAAAATCAATTTTTTTAAATGCTTTCTCTTATTTCATTTTCCTAACAGGCAGGTCACCATTGTGAAAGCTTTAAAATATTAGCTGTTCCCAATCGAGAATCTTTATATTATTATGAGTTGTGAAATGTATGTAAATAAGGAAAATTACACTATGCTAAATAGTATGTTGTTGAACCAGAAATATGTTTATTGGCATATTTTATGTATAAATTGGCACTAGGCTTTATTTATATTTTTTTTCAAAAATTGTTTTCAAATTTTAGAACACAAAGAACTCAAGATATGACAAAGCTACCTCAGACATCCCTTTAGACTGGCTGTAAGGTTACATGTTTAAGCAAGAATAGGCATATTTTTTAATAGCCTGGAAGGTATTTTGATGGAACAATAGAAGTATATTTGGTTATACAAAAATCTGTGATTCTATAAAAGGACATAATTTGACTCTGTAGTTGATTACAAGTTTAGAGGTCTCTGTAATATACAAAGTTTCTTAATTGTATGTAACTAGTCACTTCCCAAGGCTGGCTGATCACTCTGAAGAAGTAATGAAACTCAGCAAGAATTACCAGCTGCTGTTTATGAAACCAAATGATAGAATTCACTTAATGAAAGTAGTGTGCTGACAGCAGTGTTTACTGTTTAGAACATAATAATCACGTTTATTGTATCTCTCAGAGACGGAATATATAATAAATAGACAAGAGAAAATTGAGAGTAATGCGCTTTAAAAAAAAAAATGTGCTCTTATTTACATGAAACCAACATGAAAAGCTTCAAAAACTCTTTGCTAGAGGTCTGTTTTATAGAGTTAAACTGGAAAAATGGCAGAATTGGAAAGCAACTATTGTTTTTGGACACACAAATCAGAAGTATGAGCTCAGAAAACAGGCATTTGGGGAAATCTTAATATCTTGAACTATAGACCTTGTGAACTTCAAAAAACCTTGAAATTCACTTGGTGATGATTTTTGGAATCTCGGAAATAGTGGTGTAATACCATAGGATAGAAAAGAATAATCAGGAAGCTTAATGCAATCCGAACCTCATAGCCTCTTACGGGAAGCAGCATTGGGCAAAGCCTGCTAAGCCACTGTGAATGAATGGTAATCAAGTTTTGTCAGCTGCTTGCGCTATCTTTATTACATAATTGGAATATTTATGACCCTGTAAATATGTTTAACAGTGAAATTACAGTAGTTATGAAACTCTAATTCCAAAAAGCATATAACCCTTTGATGGAGAAGAATTATCTTTAAATACTACAAAATTCAAGATGTTTTTGCCATTTAGCAGTTGTCTGTATGCTATGGGACAAATATTTCTGACTAAAATTCTGTGATAAACTGAATGATATATGTCAAAATTGACTTTGAAGACACAAATGATTCTGTTAATTTATCATCTACGAGAAATAAATGATCAGCTGAAGTATTTTAAGTTTTTAGGATCAAGTATAATTTATTTTCTCACTATGGTTTATATTTTGGTTGACAGCATCCATCTCTGTTTGGAAATTATTAATGAATCTTTTTTTATGAACCAGGCTTTGGAATCGGACAATTCCTCCTACAGTAGCAGTATTACTGAAGATGAAAGTAATGGATGGAAATGCCTCTTGAGTTTTGTAATCTGTACTCATTTGGTGTGTGTGTATGTATTTTGGGAAAACTTTGACTCTCTTATTTATTTCCAATGCTTTCTTGCTTCTTTGCAGCCATAAACTCACTGCAAGGTATTTTTCCCTTCCTAAGGATTTAAATGCATTGTTCTTTGGGAAAGTATAATCTAATAGGAAGATACAGTTCATATTAATTAAGATATGTAATTAAGATATGTCTCGGTCACATTTTCTCCCCCTGTTTTTTGTTAAAACAGAAATGAATTGATTTAAGTAAATAAAATTGTCGATGGGTAAAGCCTTTATTTTCAAAAGTGATAAGATTACAAATAACTGCTTACTTCATTTTCATTGTCTAAAATATTTAGAAATTCTCATTTTATAAAATTTGGGTATACTAATTACATTTTGAGGTGAATTTAATTTGTTTTCTAGGTATTACAGTGGTAAAGAATCCACCTGTCAATTCAGGAGACTCGGATTCGATTACTGGGTCGGGAAGTTCCCCTAAAGGAGGAAATGGCAACCCACTCCAGTATTCTTGCCATGGAGAATCCCATGGACAGGGGAGCCTGGTAGGCTACGGTCCATGGGGTTGCACAAGAGTCAGACATGACTGAGTGACTGAACACACACACACACATTAGATTAATTTAGGTTAATTCATGTGTTGCTGTCCTGGCAGACACTACAGAAAAGTGGTTCTGAGGGTGAACTTTAGAGTCACAGATTCCGTTGAGATCAGACTCTTGGTCAGGCAGGCACTCATTTAGCTTTGTCACCATCATTCTGATCAGGTTCTGAATCTCGCTGGGCTTCAGTGGGCGCCCTTTCATGGGTTTATTGGGAGGATTACCTGAAATACTCACAAATATATGGAAAGTGCTAAGAATGTGTGTCTGGAGTCAGCAGTGGTCCTCATACACTGCTATTACCCAGTTGCTGATAGAGCCTTTCTAATGTTGAGGATCTCTTAAAACCCTTTGCCTTTCCACCATCCTTATTTGGGAGGATTAGCTAGTGGGTACACTCACTCTCCTTTAAAAAGATGACAAAGGAAAAATATCCAGAATGCAAGTCAGCTTTCTATGCCTAATAACAATGTTGAAGGAGTTTTGATGTTTCAGACTCTTGATCCTGATGCAGAAGAGGAGATGGGGGCCGTAGCTTATTGATCCGTGCTCTGTGCTGATGCCTGTCTTACTGGCAGAGAGCACGGGTAGACAAATGTTTTCTGTTAAAAGCCAGCAAGTAAACGTGCTAGGCTTTGTAGGTTTTATGGTCTCTGTCACAATTACTCTACTCTGCCATTTTAGCCAAGACTAGCCATTTGCATGCAATACTGTAATTGACAGGCATGGCTATATTCCAATAAAACTGTATTTCTAAGAACAGCCTGTGTGTTGGATTTGGACCGTGGACTGTAGTTTGCCAACCCCTGGGCGCAGGTAGTTGAGAGTATGTTGGGGTCTCTTTTCTTAAAATCAGAGATAACTTTTAGTTTATCGACATATAAATCAACATTATAGGGAATTCCCTGGTGGTCTAGCAGTTAGGACTCCCTGCTTCCATTCCAGGGGCCTGCGTTTATTCCTGGTCGGGAACTAAGATATTGCAAGCCAACCAGTGTGGCCAAAAAAACAAACACTGTAATTTTCTATTCTTTTGCTTATAGTTTTATCCTAAAAGGATAAACTGTCAACTTTTGATCTCTGAAGCTATATGACAATTGAATTTTCTTGTTAGTTCTCTCACATCCCCAGGTATAGGTGGGATGATGGGGAATGCCTTGATTGTCTGAGAGATTAGACATTACACTGCTTTATTCATAACTGAGTAGATTTTGAGTTCTACTGGACAGTATCAGGTTTGGCTTTGCAACTGGGTAGGTTCATCTTGGTGCTTTGTTGCTCCCTCCTAGCTGCAAGTCACTGGCTTGTGATGTAGCTTTCTTAAGGCTCAGTTTACTCATTGGTCAAATAATGATAATTCTTACCTTATTAGGTTGCTCTGAGGATTGATGTGCCCATGAATTTAAAGTGTGGGGGCCCAGTGCCTGAGAAAGATAAACCAAATAAACAACAGCTCTTAAAAACTTGGGTGAGAAGCATATCTTGAAGGCTACTTGCTTTAAAAAAAAAAAAACTTCATTGTTATTTTACATTCCTTATTCTTCTTTAAAGGGGAAAAATGCATTTCTGTGTACTTAAGCCCTCAAAGTTACTTGATGCCTTGGAGCCATGTCTTTCAAACAGAGCTTGCCAGGTGACTTAATGGTAAGGAATCCGCCTGCCAGTGCAGGAGACCCAGGTTCGATCCCTGGGTCGGGAAGATCCCCTGCAGGAGGGCATGGCAACCCACTCCAGTATTCGCGCCTGGAAAATTCCATGGACAGAGGAGCCTGATGGGCTACAGTCTATGGGGTCCCAAAGAGACACAACTGAGCATGCAGATATTTCAAATTATTTGTGCTGAGAGATTTTTTATCTGTCATGAACCAGTGCTTTCATACAATATAATAAAAGGAATTTATTACAAAAATGAAATAAACACAAACAGAACACATACAAAGCTGTTTTTTCTTTTAATGAGATCCAACAAATACTTCAAGTTTCTAAGTGTTTACTTTGCCTGCTTATTTCTTTGGGGCCTGGTAGTAAATGATTTTTAGGTCTATACTGACTGTACTTTTAGGAGCACTGGTTTAAGGGGAGGCCAGTTCATGGAAATTCTTTTAAAATACTCATATCAGTCATTCTTTTTTAAAAAGACATATATTTATTTAGTTATTTATTTTGGCTCGCCAGGTCTTAGTTGGGGCATGTGGGATCTAGTTCCCTGACGGGATCGAGCCTGGGCCCTCTGCATAGGCAGCATGGAGTCTTAGCCCCTGGACCACCAAGGAAGTCCCCATATCAGTCACTCTTGAACAGAATTAGCACTAAATAGACACTGATTTTACCCCTTCTTCTTAAAAGGTAGTCACCAACTGCAAGTGAATGTTATTTATTGCCCAAATCTTTGTTCATTCAACCCCACCCCTCTCCACTGCCCATGCAAATAGTTTGATTTGAGGTACCTAGAGATTCTCATCAGGGAATAAGCCTTGATGGTTTGCTCTAGATCAGCATGACCTCCCTTGGAGTGTCTAGCTGCATGGCGGGGGGTGGTGGGGGGTGGGGGGCGGTGTCCCAGTGGCTCCAGTGCTGATCTTGAGAGCCTAGACCTCGAAGAGTGTGGGTGTAAGAATCTCAGGTCCTTACTTTCCCTTCCATCCTCTGTGATCTGACAGCACCTCCCATTACTTCTGTTAAACCACGCATTTCATTAATATTTCCATTATCTTCTCTGACTCCCCACCCCCACCCCACCTCCGCCGCCAGAACCATGGGCTTTATAACAATAGGGCCTAATTTTATTTTCTTTTTGGCTCCCTGGCTCCTGGCACACTCTAGGTGTACCTTGAAAATGTTCTGATGTGTGAATGAATGAGTAGGCAATGCTGTCCAGGCCTCTCACCAGGCTGACATCCTTTATCTTCAGGCTCTTCACTTTGCTAGGTTTCCTCTCAGAAATTTAACCAGATTGGAAAGAGTGGAGAAGGTGGGGGGAGGGGGGGTAGTCACTCCGGAGCAACACATAGCTGTCAACACATTTTCAATGCCCATAACCTGAAAGAACATAGACTATGTATTTTGGGAAGTTGTGTTTTTCTCGTTCCTCAATTTTTGGTGGCGATTGTGTAAACAGTGTTGTAGGAAAGCAGCCAATAGCAGTCTTACCACCTTCCAAACTGTCACATTGGCTTTCTGGAAACTGTCAGGGCCACACCTTACCTTAGATGAAACTCAATGGCATTGAGCTCTTGAGATTACAGATAGTGATTTTCTGGAGTAGACACAATGGTGTGTGAACATATGACCAGGCTAGACTAGATCACAGTGCTTGCATGGGATATTACAGATCATTGATGCTTTACAGTAGAGCGTTTATGGATCTTTCATGATATGTATACAGAGTGATATCACTGTATGATGGGGATGGAAAAGGGTATGAGTCATTTGTATGGTACAGTCATTTTCGAGGAAAAATAACTTAAAAATCAGTTGATAGCGTATAGTAATAGATTAGGTTTCTGGCGGTTATGTTTTCCTTGGGGGAACGGGTGAAGTTAATGGCATGTTAACTAAATGCTGGCTTTGGATGAGGATCTTGAATTCCCGTCTTAACTCTATGACCTCATTCAAGTTATTTGGCCTCTTTGAGCCTCACTTTTTCTTATCTGTAAAATGGGGTAATAATAGTACAAGGGCATAGATGATTGTGAAGATTAAATGTGACAATTCATGTAAAGTGCTTAGTGATACCAGTATTTCTTTAGCATTCATTATTACCACTTGTCTGTATAGATTATTTGTTGGGGTAGTAACACTTTTGAAAAGAAATGACAGCCTTCAGAGTATCAAAAACAGTTGTATTTGAAACTACTTATATGTGCAGAATACTAATTTAACATATTTCTGCCCTTCTTAACTATTTTATATATGTTAGTTTATGCTTCTGGACTTCTTGAAATAAGTTATTTTTGACTTCTTAACACTTAACATTGAGAGGTGACATAGCTTATTAAAATAAATTGTTCAAAAAATAGCAAAAATAATAAGCAAACCATATTAAATTAATCTACCGAATTAGCAATGGAATACAGTATTAGAAAACATCGTGAAAACTAGCAATATAGAAAATAAATGGAAAAATAGAATATAAAGTTGTATATACAGCACGGATATAATTTATATAACATAATATATAACATAAAATTAAGTAAATTACACATTTTGAAATGAATAAATAATAGCTATGTTTTAGTATTTGGATTAAGGGTAACTTTTTTCCCTTCACTTTCCAATGCTTATAATGTTGTTAAAAGATATTTATTTGTTTTCTTAATTTATTTTTTAATTGAGATATAGTTATATACAATATGTTAGTTACAGATGCACAACATAGTGACTCACAACTTTTAAAGGTTATACTCCATTTATAGTTAATATAAAATATTGTCTGTATTCCCTGTATTTTACAATATATCCTTGTAGCTTATTTATTTTATACATAATAGTTTGTACCTCTTGGGTGTCCCTTGTGGCTCAGCTGGTAAAGAATCCTCTTGCAGTGCAGGAGACCTGGGTTTGATCCCTGGGTTGGGAAGATCCCCTGGAAAAGGGAAAGGCTACCCACTCCAGTATTCTGGCCTAGAGAATTCCTATACAGTCCATGGGGTCACAAAGAGTCAGACACAACTGAGCTACTTTCACTTCACTTGTACCTCTTAGCTCCCTACTCCTCTCTTGCCCCTCCCCACTTCATTCACCCCACTGGAAACCGCTGCTTTGTTTTCTGTATCTATGAGTCTGTTTTCCACTGAAAGATTTTTATCATTTAAAAACTTAAAAGACCAAACATCTGTTACTCACTCTTAATTGCTCAAAATGGCATATTCAATATTCATATTGAATCTAAGTCTTTTGCTATAGCTAGCAAATTTATTGAATTTATTTATAGAATGTTTGCTGGAATCAAGTAACTGCTTTCAAAGTAACTTCCTGGATGTCTAAAAACAAACAGAGTGTCTTGGTTTTGTTTAACTGAGGTACCCAAATATTAATTGCGTGGCTACACCAGACCAAGAACAATTCTCTCAAAACTGTTAGTCCATGACATTTGGTAGACATTTCATAGAGGAACTTTTTCAAGGCCAGTGAGCAGTCAGCAGCAGAAACTTCTGTGCTCTGTTAAAGGGCTCCCCAGAGACCATGGCTGGTTCCTGAAGCATGTGTGGAGATATCCAGTTACAACCCAGGGAAAGTGTAGGTCTGGCTCTTTGTGCGATTGGAGAGTTAGCCTTCCCGGTCAGGGCCACAGGCTGCCAAGCTGACATCTGTGTAGCAGGGCATGCAGGCCACCTGCCAACACCATTATCCCCATTTAGGGTTAGGCCAGCAGGGATTTTTCCTGTTGAGCCTGAATGTCTTCATTTTCATGAAGTTTTCAAAGCAGAATGAAAGACTCAGCAGGGCAAATGGTGGTATGATTGAACCTACCTCTTTAACCTAATTCTTCTTGAAATAAAAGTTATTTTTGACTTTTTAATACTTAACATTGAGAGATGACTTATAGCTTCTTGAAATAAATTACTAACTCTAGCAAAAATAATAAGCAAACCATATTAAACTAATCCATTGAATTAGCAGTGGAATACAATATTAGAAAACATCATGAAAATGTTTATAATGTTTATTAAGTTATAGGACTGTTTCTTGGTCACAAATGGACCTGCCCTCTGTCCATCCCAGTTTATTCCCAAAGCATCTCTTGAAGGAGAGCACACTTTCATAGTAGCAAAGGTAATTTAGAAAGTATGTCTTTTAACTAGAAGTTGAAGGGAACTTGGTTTCTTATTGTCTGCCATTCGAAGTGTTCCACATGGTAGATTCTGACACATATCTCATTGCAAATACTCTTGTTCTTATGACCAAACATCTTCCTAAACTGAAAGCTTAAAAATATATAGATTCTGACTAAAAGTAGATGACATTTTGCATATACAAAATTGCTAAATGTGTATAAATGCCTTTAGTGCCAAAATACGTCTTCATGCTGACAACTCTACCCGGGGCTTGCTCACCGTTCAACAAGACATTCTTCTATTTTAACATTTCCTTTAAAGGGAAATTCTTTTGAATGCATTCAACAAAAGGTATGGAGAGCATTAGTCACTGAGATTTTTACTCATAGTATTTGAACATCGTTGTTAGGTTTGACTCCTACATTATTTGAGTAGATTTTTTTTTAAGCAACAAGAGTTTATGGAGGCCAGCTGCTTTTGACCTTTCTCTCACTACTGTTCCCCGTAGAGAGCTACTGACGGGAAGAGAAGCACTTTGTTATGTCAGATGTTCCTGGTGGCTGAACTGCTTGGGGACAATATCATTAGGGAATGGTTCATCAGATTCAGTTTTGCTGCTTATATTTTCTAGAATGTATAATAATGAGAATAATTTTAACTATCTCTTTTCACCAAAAACTGTGTAAACTTTATATCGGATTGCAGATGGGCAAAAATACAACTTTATATCCGATTGCACTATGTATTGGGTTGGCCCACAAGTTTGTTTGATTTGTTTTTCTGTAAGATGTTGTAGAAAAATCCAAATGAATTTTTGGACCAACCCCATGAAAGAGTTTTGTTTTGTTTTGTTTTTACTTAATGTAAAGACTTCAATAAGTAGGTCAGAAGAAGACTTCCCTGGTGGTCCAGTGGTTAAGAATCCACCTGCCAATGCAGGGGACATGGGTTCAATCCCTGGTCTGGGAATATGCCAC
Source organism: Okapia johnstoni (assembly GCA_024291935.2). Taxonomy (NCBI): domain Eukaryota; kingdom Metazoa; phylum Chordata; class Mammalia; order Artiodactyla; family Giraffidae; genus Okapia; species Okapia johnstoni. The sequence continues at coordinate 61,450,187 of CM044320.1, forward strand.
ATACCATGAGGCAAGAGGAGCCACCACAGTGAGAAACCCGCATACTGTCACAAAGAATAGCCCACAGCATTGAAGACCCAGGGCAGCCAAAAAAAATTAAGTAAAATTTTTTGAAAAAAAAATTTAGAAACTGAGTTTAAAAAAAATAATACATCAGAAGAAAAAGATGCAGAATGATTTAAAGACTTGTGTGTCAGAATTTTGACCAGTGGAGTTATATGGAAGCTTAGTGACTGCCCCCTCAAAGGTAAATAACTTCCATTTTTGCTTTTGGGTGCCTCTGCCCACCAGGGAGGGTAAGGAGAAGAGCTCCTTGATAGAAAGCCAGCTTATGCTGTGGAGGGTGGCAGGGGGGTGGACGGGGGTTATCCATGCTTTGTGGAGGAGGGAGAGAAAGGAAATCCTCTGGCCATAAATGCCCCCTTTGGATCCACTGAAAACTTTGGATTTGGCAAGGAGGAAGCAAAAGGCTTGGCATCCAAAGAGAGACTCTGAGAGGAAGGTGGTGAGACCTTCCTGTCTCAAAGGGAGTAGCAGCCAATGCCCAGGGATGGGAGCAGGTGTGCCACCTGGCTCATCAGATGCATGGGGATTGACTTTAGAAGCTCAAGCTTAATTGTTGTTGAGTTTTCTCAGGTCTGCAGCCTCCTGTCTTGAAATGAGTAGGTCCTCCCACACCCTCACTCCATGATCATGAGCTTTTAGTTCAAGGAACAGAGTCTGTTTTGAGAAGCAGAAATGATTTTTTTCCACCTTTCTTCAAGATGTTTGAATGACTTTTTAAGGTTTTCAGCTCTTTATCCACATGGCTGGTCTTGTCATCTGCTCCAGAACTTCCCTCTTTTTGCTCTAATTCATGATGTCTTGAAGGTAATAGCCTGAAAAGCTGTTTGTTCTTCATGAAGTTCAGCCTTTTCCTTTCTCCTCTCCAGAAGATTTCAAACTGGACTTTCAGTTGAGGCTTTTAAGATGATCTGTCAAGTCTGCTTTGTGTCCTCTTTTTTCAGAAACGTTGATGTACAATTGATTTTTCTCTGTATTCTGGGTGTTGAAATGCACGCTTAGCTTTGCAACATCAGTCAGTTCCCTCCTGGCTCCTCTTGCCTGGTCATTGCCATCATCTCTGTCTCCCAATTCCCCTGACTTTTCCAAGGGCAGCTGCTAGGTGTTTGACCTTTCACACACATTCATCCAACCTTAATCTGAATTTTGACAGACTCTAGAGCCCTGTGTGGAGATGCTGCAGTTTTTATCTATTGCCCTGAATACTGTTGAGTTTGTGGTAGCTTTTTCCATGTGTCCTTTTGGATTTAGTTTTTGTTTATAGAGACTGGCCCTTGCAGGAGCAGGCATTGACTCATCTTGACACATGAAGATTTTTCTTTTTCAAGTTGATTTGCTCTAAAGCACGAGATGAACCAAATTACAGGGTTAACATGTCCAAGGCTTCAGGTATTTCTGGGCTTTCATCTTCTTCTGCCTCAGGGTAAAACTGTAGTGAACACAGGGCAGGGGTCAGCCTGGAACTAAGCCTACACCTGGCCGCCTGGATGGATGAATCATGAATGGAGAAGGCCAGTGGGCGTGCAGGACTGGTCCAAGATAAACATACCCTCAATCCTGCCCACTGCTCCTTGACATTTTTCTAGAGCTAGTGCTGAGCTTTTAATGGCATTTTTCTTGTTTCTCTGTATGAAAGTGATAGTCACTTAGTCGTGTCCAACTCTTTGCAATCCCATGGACTGTAGCCCACCAGGCTCCTCTGTTCATGGAATTCTCCAGGCAAGAATTGGAATGGATAGCCATTCCCTTCTCCAGGAGATCTTCCCAACGCAGAGATTGAACCTGGGTCTCCCACATTGCAGGCAGATTCTTTACCGTCTGAGCCACCAGGGACGTCTCTCTGTATAGAAAGGCTTTTTTTCATTGACTGAAAAATTCTTTCTAAAACCGAGAACTGACAACTACAGTTATCAGGACACATGTCTCTATCTTCCGTTTTTACCCTATGAGGATGAGACTGGCCCACGTTGTTGGGTAATCCTGCCACAAAACAGTGCAGCAGCTCACACTTTGGCCAAAAGTACAGCAGAGCAAAGCTCCTCCATTTACCCCAACCAGCCACCCAGTGCCCTATGGTCCCGGATGGGCAGCTGGACTGCAGCAAGCCCTGATAAACATCAGGCAGGAATCTGCTTGGAACCAAGCTTGTACCTGGCAACCAAGATGGACCATGGGTGGAGAAGGCCAGTGAGGTACAGGACTGGTCCAAAAAAAAAAAAAAACACATCCCCACTGCACCTTTTTTCCTTTCCTTAAACTTTGCTTCCTGTGGCCACACAGTCCTCTCCCCATCCTCTACATGGGATGTTCCCTCTGCCTTGAAAGCCCTTTGCATCCCTATGTGCATGGAAACAACATCCACCTTATAACCTCCTCGCCCCCGTGACCCCAGTGCCCAGGGCAGGGCCAGACTCAGAGTGGGTGCTCAGTGCTCCACACAGGAATAAAGGAGTTTGTGGAAGGAATGAAGGAGTCAGTGGGGGGATTTACAGAGCCATCCCTGAAGATTCACACATAACGCCTTTCCAATTCAGCAGAGGGCTGTTCTTACAGGAGCACTTTAAACTCCTTTCAGAGTTCCAGACCTGGAAGCAGAAGGAAGAGGAGGTGGTGGCAGTTATGGCCTAGCCCCCTGATCTCTTCCCCCACAGCCCTCTTCTCAAGTAGGTTTTCAAACAGCCTGTCAGGTGCAAATTGCCCCATCAAGTAGACCCACAGCAGCTGCAAATACTATTAAGAAATGCAATGCCGTGCAACTTGCCAGAGATTTGCTCTGTAAAAAGTGGAATGCAATGCTAGAACTTGTGTTGTGTAGAGAATCCCAATGGGCTCAGAGTTTCTATTTTGAACATCTTTGTTATTTGGGAGTGTGAGGGGAGTGCACAACTAACAACCAGACTGGTTTTTCCCTCCAAATAGCCTGAAGCCTTGTAGTCATCACACCTGTGTCATACCAAGTAGTTGTGTCTTAGCCCAAGGACAAACCAGTCAATCCTAAAGGAAATCAACCCTGAATATCCATTAAAAGGACTGATGCTGAGGCTGAAGTTCCAGTACTTTGGCCACCTGATGTGAAGAGTTGACTCATTGGAAAAGGCCCTGATGCTGGGAAAGACTGAGGGCAGAAGAAAGCATCACAGGATGAGATGGCTGGATGGCATCACCAATGCAATGGACGTGAACTTGGGCAAACTTCGGGAGATGGTGAGGGACAGAGAGGTCCCTCTCTGGACTGGCACGCTGCAGTCCATGGGGTTATGAAGAGTCGGACACTACTGGGCGACTGAACTACAACAAGAATGCAAAAGTTTACGTTTTCTGATTGTGGGAAGTTATGAGAGTGGCCAACCATTGACGTTGAAACTCTCTAGAGGACTGTGGTGTGAACAGCATAGGTGAAACTAGGGGGAGGCCTCTGTCCCCACACGCCCTCACTCACTCCCTGCCTCTACAATGCTCAGCTGCATCCAGGATTAAGAGGGAGGGTGGACCAGGCCTAAATAGCACCAGCTGCGCTCCTGCAGGACCGGCCTGCTCTTCACCTGGGTTACAGCAGGGCCACGTGGCCAGTTGGTTTTCTGCTCAGCCAGAAGGCAGGATGCCGTCCTCCTAGCCTAGCTCTCTGCTCTCATCCTCTCCTCCTGGGCCCTGTGGAAACCTGGCTGCAGTTGCACTGTAAGTAAATGCCCCGGCCTTGTGACCTCTTTAGGCTTTCTGTTCCCAGACTTTGTGTTTACACCACCTCCTTTCATCTCCAAGGATAGCACATCCTCTGTTAGCTCTGGGGCCTTTTCTAGAGGGACCTCTGCACTCTCTCAGACTGGGAGGCAGACAAGGCGCTACTTGGCTTCTCTGCTGATTTCAGACTCCTCCTTCCGTTTTTGGTGCATAAGGTCTCCCTCTTTCCCAGGGGCCAGACTGCTTGCTAAACCCTACCCTCCCTCAGTTCGTGGGACTCTCCTGTACTGGTTCTGAGCCTCTCCCGCAGAGTCACGGAGGCCTTCAGTACCCCTCTAGACATCCTCACTGCCCACATCCCGGGACCTTCACCTCACACCCGAGCTCTGTTAACAAGAGGGCACTCGTTTGCTGACAGGTAACTGCTCCCTTGCTGTCCCTGTCCTCCTGGTGCTCTTGCTTGCTCGCTCTCAGCAGGAGACAAACCCACCCGGCCACTGGATACCTCACTGTTCTTTCCTCGTCTCCACACTGCATGGTCTTCAGCTCACCCTTTCCTCTGAAGGTTGATTTGACCCCCATTGAAGCTGCTCACCCCCTCCTCTGTACCCCTTCTGTGTCCGGCCCCCATCGCTCTTACTCTGGGCAAGAGCTTTTGGCTGGGTGGGACTCTGCTCGTTCTAATGATCGCTGGATCCCTAACACCTGGTTCATCTCTTCACCGAGAGCTGAAGTGGAGGGAATGTTGTGGAACTAGTTGAAGTTATTGATGGGTTGTTTACCTTTGAAAGATATTAGTATATTCAGAAAGAAATATTGATAAAGGAGTTAAAGCTGCCTCAAAACAATATGGTATAGCTACAAAGATGGTAGGGGAAAAATTATTCCAGAAGCTCTCTTGTAGAGCCTCTTTTCCAAAATGTAGTCTTATAACTTAAAAACACCCCCCCCAAACTATTATCAATGTATTATATACACGTAATTAAAAAATGAAATAGAGCAAACCAGCTTAGAATGAAAACCTTAGCCATTCTCGCTCCACCTCCTCCAGTCTTGAACTACAGGCTCAGTGATTTTTAAATGTTCAGTTTTTAGTTTATCTGGTGGTTACTGCCATATTTCTAAAGCCTACGGTTTAATCTCAAATAGGGCTAGTGAAAAACAGCCTTGAAGCCCTAGACTGTGTAACACTGAATTGTTGTTCATACTGAATCATCATTACCAACTGCATTATGAAAATTATTGAAAAATATTCTAGATAAATGCCTTAAGTCATGGTGCTATGGAATCAAAATGGTCAACTCTCACTTTTCTGTTTAGTGTTAGGAATGGAATAGGTTTTTTGGTATTTGAGGGGTATGTTTTGTATAGTTTTTGTATATTTTCAGAGACTAAAAGTGATGTTTTCCTGACCCTTTTTCTTTTCCATGTTTTTGTGGTTTTTTTGCCTCTTGTGACCATTGCTGTTTTTTTTTTAATCACATAGGGATACAGTATGGAAGTTTATAGCACCTGATTTACAAAACCTTGATGAGGGGCTTTGTGTGGCTCTTTAAAGCTACAGCTTACTCTGTTTTTGAATACTATCTCGGCTAAGAGTCTGTTCGTACCTTTCAGCCAGTGAGTGTTACAGGAAACAATATGAGAAGAATACTTTTTGAAAAAGAGCATGCTGTGGATGCCTCATTTCTGAGTGCAAAATGGCTGCTTATGTTGAAAATAAGTTGGTAGATAGTCTTTAGCGCATTTAATTAAAAGTACCATGCTAAAAGAAATGGTAGCAATTATATATTATTAACCTAAGTGGTGCCAAGGCTTTGAAGTCGTTCACTATGGCCCATTATTTTCCTTGATTGCACGCCATCTGAGATTAAGCTGGGCTGTTCAGTTATGTAGGCATTTAGAAGAGCAACATAGTAAACCCAAGTACAAAATTAGGATCTTTGGAGCCCTATGCTATACATCCAAGCTATTGCTAAGTGGATCCAATCTTTTGCCGCTCTAGTTATTTAGACTGTGATTATTCTGCTTTCCCGGCCCATTCCCCAATCAGACATTGTTTAGTTTATTGGAAAATACGTGTTGTATATGTCAACTCAAAACAGGGTGTCATTTTGGGGCCTAAACGGAGGAGGCTTTTATTTTAAGCTGAATTGAATGAATAAGGAAATTGAAGATCTGAGAAGAATGGTGCTGGGCCCATTATCGTAAGAAAATAAGGCTTTGCAAATATTGGGCTTTGAAGTCATTATATGTATGGTAGGCAGCAGGGTAGCTGGTGGGAAGGAGGGCATCTCTGGCTAAGAAGAGATCAGAATGTACTTTTCTGTATTAATACCTCTGCAAAGTGGCAAAGGGTTTCAGTAAAAAGAATAAAATAAGGTTATAGATCTGATTTTATCACTTTAGGCTGTGTACTCAGCTACACTTATTAAATAGAAAAGGTTTACTGAGTGTCCATGACAGAATTTGACAGCTGAAAATGACCAAGAATCAATGGGCCAACACCCTCATTCTACAGAAGAGAAAACAAACTCTTGTCTATCAAGTCCCTTGCCAACTGACCTTGGACAAATCCCCATGTAAGTCTGCTACATTTAATTTTTATTGGCTTTGAAATCTTCAATGTATTTTAATATAGAACTTTTACTGTAGCTACACTGGATATTTTTAGTCCTTTGTGCACCAGGAAACAAAAGGCTTAATTTGTTTACTGAAGGAAACGTTTATTGAACACTTAACAGTGTTCAAAGCACTCTTGCTTTTTAAGGTATGGCTTGTTCAGTTCAGTTCAGTTGCTCAGTCATGTCAGACTCTGCGACCCCATGAATCGCAGCACGCCAGCCCTCCCTGTCCATCACCAACTCCTAGAGCCTACTCAAACTCATGTCCATCGAGTCAGTGATGCCATCCAGCCATCTCATCCTCTGTCGTCCCCTTCTCCTCCTGCCCCCAATCCTTCCAGCATCAGGGTCTTTTCCAGTGAGTCAGTTCTTAGCAACAGGTGGCCAAAATATTGGAGTTTCAGCTTAACATCAGTCCTTCCAATGAACACCCAGGACTGATCTCCTTTAGGATGGACTGGTTGGATCTCTTAGCATAATATAAAAGTTAAAGGTTCAAACCAAGACCAGAGCCTTTCTCTGGCTCCTTCTGATCATATACTTATCTGATATGGGAGATATTGAGCTTCCATGAAAATATATTTCATGGTACACACACACAGTAGTAAGTGTGGTTAAAAAGATTTATGGAACTTTAAGCCCTCTGTTATCCAGTACAGTAATGTAAGAGAAATTCTGTTTTTCTCCTCTGTTCTACACTCCACTCACTATACTTCTGGTCACCAAATGTGTGGTGATTTTTCCTACACCAAGCAATTCTCAGATGCCAGCTAGGTGTCCTGCAATTGAACTCGATTCTGGCACTACCTGGAGATAACCTCAGATCCTGCAGGTGAAGAGCTCAGACTGCCCTGTCCCACTTCAGATGCCAGTTCCATGTCACCTGGGGTCAGACCAGCCAGTGAGAAATTGGAGGTTCCATTGAACTTCCTCTTCGGTTTAACCATTTGCCACAATGACAGAATTCAGGAAATTGTTTACCTACTAGATGACTGGTTTATTGTAGAAGGATACAACTTAGGAACAGCCAGATGGAGAGGATGCAGAGGGCAAGATAAGGGGAATGGAGTGTGACATTTACAAGCCCATTCCAGGTGTATCACCCCTACCTTCAGCACCTTCCTGTGTTCCCCAACCTGGAAGCTCTCCAAATCCCAACCTTTTATGTTCTATGGAGGCTTTATTATCAAATACATAGGCATGATTGATTAAATTGTCAATCCTTTTTTTTTTCCCTCTGAGTTCATCCCATTATTTAACTTATAAACAGCATTTAATTTGTCCTTTAAAAGTTACTTAACAATTGGCTTTTCTCAATTACTTCTCTTACATCCAAATGAGGGGAAGAATTGAACCCTTGTTTTAAAACAAACGTACGGAGAGGAAATGACCTTAACTCCTAATAACATTCCACTGTTAGATTATTGTATAAAATGTCCAAGCTGGTGGTTCTTCCAGATGCCAGTGATTGATTCAACCTCCATTTCTCTCCTCCCCTAGAGGTGAGGAGAGTAGTGGGATTGCAACTTCCAACCCTTTTATCACAGGGTTCAGTTCAGTCCCTCAGTCGTGTCTGACTCTTTGCGACCGCATGGACTGCAGCACACCAGGCTTCCCTGTCAATCATCAACTCCAGGAGCTTCCTCAAACTCATGTGCATCTAGTCGGTGATGCCATCAACCATCTCATCTGTCGTCCCCTTCTCCTCCTGCCTTCAATCTTGCCCAGCATCAGGGTCTTTTCCAATCAATCAGTTCTTCACATCAGGTGGCCAAAGTACTGGAGCTTCAGCATCAATCCTTCCAATGAATATTCAGGACTGATCTCCTTTAGAATGGACTGGTTGGATCTCCTTGTAGTCCAAGGGACTCTCAAGAGTCTTCTCTAACACCACCACAGTTCAAAAGCATCAATTCTTTGGTGCTCAGCTTTCTTTATGCTCCAACTCTCACATCCATACATAACTACTAGAAAAACCATCACAGCGTTGGCTCCCCTGCTACCAGTCCCCACCATGGGAGCATTCCAAGTCACTTCATTAACATAAACTTAGGTGTGAATGAAGGGCTTATGAATAACAAAGACACTCCTTTCATTTTATTGCTCATCACTTACAAAATTCCTAGAGTTTTAGGATCTCTGTGTCAGGAATCATGGACAAGGACCAAAATATATAATTTAAGTATACCAAATATACATAAATAAACCAAAATATATTATTATAAATCACAATATCACAAGTAGCAACTAGTCAGTATTTAAATTTAGACATATAGGAGTCTTGGGAGTCTCCTAGTTACAGCTGGTCAGTCAGAAGCTCGGTGATAACCTGCATTTGCAATTGGTATCTGATGCCAGGCAGTCTTGTAGGACCAAGCCCTTACTTAACCTGTAGGATCTGATGCTATCTCTAGGTAGATAATTGACTATTAAAATTTAAATAAAAATTATTTAAAAATAAGTATATTTAAAAATTCAGTTTCTCAGTCACACAAGCACATTTGGATAGGAATTGGACAGCATAGATATAGAATATTCCCATCATCATGGAAAGGTCTATTGGACAATGCTTTTCTATCCCTTTCCATGCCAGAATCATTTACTATTAATACAAATCTAGATCTGGAATCCAGAAAACTGAACTTGAACCCCACGTTCACCATTCACCCAGTTACATAAGCTGTACGGTCTCAGAAAGGCACTTTAATCTGAACTGAGCTCTGGTTTCATTTTGTGTAAAATGAGGTTACATATCCTACTTTGTCTGTGAATTGTTTCACATTATACCTTATGTTATGCATTGTATTAAGAGTTCATGTAAAGTTAAAAGTTGTTAACTTGTTCACATGGTGGTTGTTCAGTCTCTAAATCATGTTCGACTCGTTGCCACCCTTTGGACTGCAGCACTCCAGGCCTCCCTGTCCTTCACCATCTCCTGGAGTTTGCTCAAACTCACGTCCATTGAGTTAGTAATGCCATTCAATTATCTTATGGTCTGTTGCCCTCTTATCCTGCCTTCAGTCTTTCCCAGCATTTCCAATGAGTCGGCTCCTTGCATCATGTGGCCAAAGTATTGGAGCTTCAGCTTCAGCATCAGTCCTTCTAATGAATATTCAGTGTCCCTAGGTTACTACTGACAGTTACTTACAGTTGAAGGTGTTGCCTCTTTGCTTGTTTCATGGGGAATTCAGGGTATGTGTGGTGTCTTAGATTCATCTGCTCTGTGGGTGAATTCTGACCCTACTATAGCAGATGCCTGTATCCTTGATTCCTGGGTCTTTCACAGTGGACGCTAACCCTTTTGGCACTAGGGAGCAGTTTCGTGGAAGACAGTTTTTTCCATGGACCAGAGGTGGGGGATGGTTTTGAGATGATTCAAAAGCATTACATTTATTGTGCAGTTTATTTCTAATCTAATGCCACTGCTGATATGACAGAAGGTACCCGTCCACAGCCTGGAGGTTGGGGACCCCTCATCTATATCAAGGCATTGCCTTCTGCCAGACCTCTTCCTCTGGTCTACTCTTCACCAGACCCAGTTTTTAAAATAAGACTCAGTGTTGTGTAATGGTTAAGACCAAGAGCTCCGGAAACAGTTGTCCTCTCAGCCAGCTCTGCCGCATACTCTGTGTGACCTTGTCAAATTTAACCTTGTTTTCCCATCAGTAAATGGGGGCATGATAAAGGACTCAGGCCACAGAGTTGCTGTGGGAGTTAAATGATACAGTACTAGGCTATTAACCCAGTGCCTGGAACTCAGTGCTCAATAATTTGTTCTTGTTAATAATAGGATGATGACACTTGATAATTTAGTATAGAAAATACATTGCAGGAGGGTCTGGTTGAATTATCTGATGCAAGTGCAAAGTCTAGATATAGGTCTTGAGCACTGGAGGAGAGAAGATGTGATATTAAAAGTTTTGAAGTGCACAAGAGACGAGCTTTCTCACTTTACCTGTAGTTGATGAGCTGAAGGAAGCAGGCTTCCGGCGCCTTCCTCATGTTCCCCTTTCTTCTTCACGGAGTCTCCAAGGCAGATAAGTGCCTGGGAGCAGTGGGCAGGTGATGCCCATAGGTAAAGCAGGCTGTGAATTAGAAGAAACTGGAGGGAATGAAAAGGACTTTATCAAACTGAAGAATGTGTTGTCTCAAGGGTCTCAGTCCACGGCTAAGCCTCAGCCAGCATTGCCATGCAGGAATGGAGTATTGGTAAATCTAGATGTTTATATGAAATCTCCAAGTTTCCACCATTGGCGAAGTTTTTTTTTTTTTTTTTTACAACTTTTTACGTAGTAGATGGGATATGTCCTTGGATAGAAATTGGCCCAAGGACCACTAGTTTATGATCTTTTCGAGAAAACTTTCCTAATGTCTTCCCAAGAATGCTAAGTCTGATGAGTTGTTAAATTTGGAATTACACTTGAAAAGAAGATCTTGTAGTCAAATAACTTTGGTTAACCTTGGTTCTGGGACCAGAAATGTTTAGAAAATGCTTCATTCTGGATTTGATTCCCTAAACTCATTTGGTCAGAGAACCCTGTTCCCCATGAACTGTGTGACGTGTTTACCCTACAGACTATTGGGGGAATAAAGGAAGAACACAGTATGGGTGGCGGTATTCTGGGGAATGGTGGTAAGGGTGAACTGAACTGGTGAACCTCTCCTTAGACAATAGATGTAAATAGAATCTTAATTAACAATGAGAAATAAATCATTACCATGTTACTAATGGAATCCTTGAATTGGGTTAGATTTTCTGTTTTTAAATAAAAGATGTTATCACCCTAAAACCTATTACTAGAACATACATGCTATTTTGATGTGTTTTCTATAGGAATAAAATTGAGAAGATTGTTTTTGTTTGGGAATTAGACTAATATGCTCCATAATGATTTGTGCAGTCAAATTTAAGGAAGATAATAGGGTATGAACCAAGGCAACTGAAGGAATGCCTGGGAGAGTCACATTTGGACACATCAACTGTTCTCTCAACTTTCCTGCTATTACTTTATTTTAATGACTTGGTTATTAGGAACAAAGGGATATTTTCATTCTCATCAAGGAAATTGGCGTACTCTCTATGGATGGAGGTGAAAAAAGCCCATCTAAAAGGAATTCAGTGAGCTTTCTCCTTAGGCAGTATCTCTTGAACATGCTGTCAAGAATTCCATGGGTACCAACCTCATTTTACCTTACCTGCTATTTCAAATGTGTCTTAAAATAGCATGATTTTCCATAGTCCTATTGAAATTGTGGTGTTCTCCACTTAGTAAAGTGTTTGTGCATTAAATTTCATTTAATTCCATTTTCCTGTGTCTTTATTCTGAGCCTCAAATTCAATTTGGGAGGGGCAGTTAACTAATACGAATCTTTCTGGGGATTTCATTTTGGTTAGCATTTGAATTGGGGAAGAGAAATTGATTTTTTTACTTTGATATTTTTCAAAGGTATTTCTAGATATTAATACAGAAATCTGAGAAACAAGAGGGTGCATGGACTGCCCACTCACCTGAGGTTGAATACATTTCAGATACTGGGAAAAAGGAACTTTTGGATGCATGGGGTTGAGAGAGGATGTCTCTCCCTCAGCACAGCTGCTTAACTCTGATAAGAAAGCAGAGCTCAGTTTATGCTGACCTTGTATCTAACCAAAGTTTACCCTGCAGACTATTGGGGGAATAAAGGAAGAACTTCCTGTAAAATGCAGCTAATGTTGGCCTTCCAAAGGTCGCAAAATGAAAAGCTGTGAGCATGACGCATCCTTGTAGGGGGGACTCCAACAGGATTTCCTGTGCTGGAAAGGAAGCTTGGTGGAAACCTTTTAATTCATTCAGAAATGCAGAGAGCAGCAGGCTATTAAGAGCTTGGTTTTGCAGTTACAGGAGTTGATCTAATATAATACACTCAGCCCAGTACATCCCATTTCTAATTTATAAGAAAATTATTTATACTGAACAGTCATGATGTTATCTTGGATGGGAACTTTTTCCTTGAACATTTCGTGGATTCCTTTTTGATAATTCAAAACTGTAGTTCTGCTATATGTAATGGACACTTCAATGGGTACTTTAGTCTGTTTTAATATGGGAAATTGCCTCTAATTAAAATTTAAATCATGTTGAGTTTTAAACCAGATGTGTTGCTAACACTTGTAAAAGAGGTACATTACATGAATATTACATAATTATAGAATTTAAGTAGACACCAAGAAACATCATTCAATCAGAGTCACTTGAAAGAATAGTATATATCAAGACTCAGAGCAATAGTTATGAGCTGGTAAATGTATATTGATACTCTTTTAGTTAACTTTCTTGTAATCTTCATATTTACCATTGTTAGATATTATTTTTTAAGAGGAAAACATCTAGGTAAGTTTAAATACTAAGGAAGCCTCACCCACTTGACTCACTTGCTTCAGATTGGACCAGTTTAGTTAGAGGAAATTTTCTATATGTATTTCATTTCTTTCCTCATTGACCACACGTCAGTGGTAAAATTTCACTATTCTTTTTACCAACTTATTTATTTATTTGGTTGTGCTGGGATCTTTTAGTTGCATCATGTAGCATCTAGTTCCCTCAACAGGGATTGAACCCAGGCCCTCTGCATTGGGAGCAGAGTCTTAGCCACTGGACTACCAGGTAAGTCCCTGCCAACTTCTTTAGAACCAGCTGTGTATAATGTATGGGGCTTCCTTGGTGGCTCAGATGATAAAGAATCTGCTTGCAATGCAGGAGGCCCGGGTTTGATCCCTGCGTTGGGAAGATCCCCTGGAGAAGGGAATGGCAATCCACTCCAGTATTCTTGCCTGGAGAATTTCCTAGAGGAGCTTGGCAGGCTACAGTCTGTGAGGTTGCAGTTGGACATGACTGAGCAACTAACACAACCTAAACTTCCTCAAAAATGAAGTTCGTCTTTTCAAGAATAGGACCAGGTTTGCTACATAATAGGAAAAATCACAAGTCATATTTTTATTGTTGTGTGTACGTGATTTTTATTCATCTCTATTCAGTGTTATAGGTATCTAAATAATTGTTGCTATGAAGTGTCTCCTTATATAATACATTTAAACTGTATTTATTCCAACCTATTAGACTTTAGAAACAACTCAAATGTGAAGCATTGAACTCAGTGCAGGGGGGATGCTAGTGTTAAAGGACTTTCTAGAGTCTCAATAGAGTTCTTAACAGGGCTGGTTTATTTTGAGTATTGAGAGACAGGCTGGGGGAAAAAATGTGGTAAATGATGTCTAAAGTGATTTACCAAAGGATTCTTGGTTACCGCCAATGGACTGTTCTCCTTGTTTGGTAAATAGGTAATGCTCATGGGAACAGATCTCTGTCTGTGGTTTTGAACCTCCACTTGACCTTTTAAAACAATTAAAAACCAAATTAAAAGGATGAGTAATTATTTAGAATTTTGCACCATTGAGCTTAAATAAAAAATCATGCATAGTAAACGAGGAGGCTTAAAGGTAACAGGAGTACAAGGTAGAGGTGATAAACACATCTACATGATGGTGTTTATAGATTGTGAACTCTCAAGCAGATTCATGTACCTTTTTGTTAGAGACAGTCATGACCTGCTGGTTTAGGCTGTTGCTAAGAGTCTGTTGTTCAATCACTTATTTGCCAGGCATTTTTAGAAAACTTACTACATGCCAGTTACTTTCCTAGGTGCTAAGAATCCCAGAGGAACACAACGAAAGCCCTTGTCCTGGAGAAGTCTCATAGTTTTTCTTCAGAAGCACAATTCCTAACATGGTTTGTTCTTTCTTCTCCACACTAAGCAATGAGGAACCCTAGGGCAAATAATTCCAATAGTGGGTACACATTCTTAAAGAAAAAATGAACCATTCATAGTTTAGGCTCTGTAAATTTATTCTCCCCCGTTCTCCACAATGTCCACTCTTCTGTTGAGTTACCTGGCCTGGTCTCATCTCCCTGTCTTTCTGTCTTTACGACAGTTTGCCCCTTTTCCCCTCTGACTGTATTGTACCTGTGCTTTAAGACTGAGCCAAATCTTCCTTTGTCAATGGACGTGTACCAGGCTGTTTTTTTCAAGACTGGCCACAATTGGCATCTCACAGTTTAGGACTTAATGCATGTTGGTTTGCACAGTGGAGTTTTGGTCACACATCCTCAACTTCATTGTCTGGGTTTTACTGGCAGCTGTTCCTAAACACATCTTGGATTTCTAGCTGCTTTAGGAGAAAGCTGAAATTGAGATTCTGAGGAGGGGCAAGAGAAAGCCTGAGATTAAAAATTAACCGTATTATCATCAAGGAATGTAATCCATATGAAGGATAACAAATTCTCAATTCGAATTTTAAATTAGAATTATTTAAACCCTGTAACTTGCTTGAATTTCTTTTCATAGCATCCTTATGCAGTAAGTTACGTGACATTGTTCTCCATAAACGTTTAAATTGGGGGTTGGTGGTTCACTAGATATAGTTTGCCAAGCTGCCTTGTTTGGCCTTCATGGTGTTTGCAAAAAGGAAATCTTACAAAAAGTCAGATTTCTAGTTTGTCTGAAATAACCTCTCCCACCCTAGTGAACTCTAGGGGAAACGAAATAAATGAGGTCATTTTCATAGTCATGGCAAAGGCAGATAACAGCACAAAGAACAGCCATGCATTGGGTGTTTACTCTGAGCTAAGCACTGTTCCAAGGACAGTATGAACTCAGAGTGTCTCTAGTAAGTTGATACTGTTATACCTCCATTTTACAGATGAGGAAACTGAGGCACAAAGAGGGTTAAATAACCTTTTCCAGGGTCCTACAGCTTGCAAAAAGCAGCCGAGAGATCCAAACCTACGCAGGCTGATTACAGATGGATGCTTTGCTGCCTCTTTCGAGGACTGAAGGCACCTGCTAAAAGGTCTGCCCTAAATCATTCCCTTAGTTTGGTTATAAAGTAACAAAGTTGGTTATCATGTGTGAAAGAGGAACAGCAATTTATTTTTCTATTTCTTTAGGTTTCTTGTTTAACTTGATTCTAAATTTGGAAACAAAATGGCACCTGCATGAAGGGACCTGCAGGAATCTGATTACTTAAAATTATTTTGCATGTTAATTATCATTTTTATTATTGATTACTGTATTTGTCACATTTGCTCAATTCCAAGGATTATGGCAACCTCATTCGTCCTAAAATCAAACTGATCTTTCTCTGTGGATTCTGTCCCTACCCCTCATTTGGTCACTCCATCACAACCTGTATTAGTTTAGTCTCAACATCCCAATTAGATGATAAACATTTTAAGGATAGCATAGTCCTTTATTTCTTATATACACATAGTATGTGTATGTAACACAACCTTTAGGTCAGTACTTTTTACAGAGTAGGTTTTTAATAAGTACCATGTATCTGAGAGCGTATAAAAGTGTATGTATATAAAGATATGAAATATGTATATGTGTAAACTTTTTATTCCAGAATTTTTGAAGTATGCTCAAAAGTTGAGAGGATTGTGATAAATCCCCCTGCACCCATATCCAACTTCAACAACTCATAATGTTTTTTGTTTTTATTTTTTAAAAATATTTATGTATTTGGCTACACCTGGTCTTCCATCTTCTGTTGTGGCATGTGGGATGTTTAGTTGCAGCATGCAAATTCTTGTGGCATGTGGGATCTGGTTCTGACCAGGGATTGGACATGGGCGCCCTGCACTGGGAACGTGGAGTCTTAGCCACTAGTCCCTTACTATGTTTTTTAATGTAAATTGTGAAATATACATCATAATGTTCTGCTGCTATATATATTTTATATATATAAATATACATATAAAAGAAATAACAAAGAAAAATTGAACGCTATGTTGTAATCTCCTGACTTAAGAAATAGATGTTATTATTACCCTTAAAGCCCCTGGAATGCATTCTTTTTTCCCTCCCACTAGAGATAACTCCTATACTGAATTTTGTGTTAATCATTTGTGACTGAAATTGCCTTGGTTATTTGTGCATCAACACCTGTGCTTCCTTCTCTTTTAGTAATACAACTTCCCATGTTTTAGCTGGGCATATGCCTTCTAAAGGCTATTTCTCATGTTCCCTTTCAGTTACTTATATCATGTGACTAAGTTCTAACCACTGTGGTGTGAACAGAAATGATCTGTTCAACTTCTGTGTTGTGTCTCAGACTGTGCTTTTTCCTCCCTACCTTCCCTGTCCCACCCTTTTTATTGGTTGGAATGTAGACTTGATGGCAGGAATTGAAGCAGCATCTTAGAGACCTTGAGACAGAATCCAGGTGTTGAGGACAGAAAGCAAAACGGTGAAAGAAGTAGGTTGTGTTCTTCCCAGCCCAGAGTAGGTTGTGCCCCACACTTCCCTGTTCATTTGGCTTTGAATAGACCCTGGGTAAATTTCCTTATGTAATTTTAACAAGGATTTTACAAGCTAGTACAGCCACATATTCAAAATCCATGAGTAGTAAACTATAGGGTGAAAAATTTCTCTTTCACTCCTGCCACCCTCCCTCCAAAGCAAACAGTACCATTTACATCCAGGAAAATCTATGTAGTACTATGTATTTTAATTTTAATGATTAAAATATTGTGTATTTTAATTTTTATTTTAATGATTCGATTATAAAATTTGGAAATAGCTACAGTTCCTAACTAAGCAAGAAGTGTCTGAGGACCCCTGCTTTGGACCATGGTTCTGGGTTTTACATTAAGTGACAATCTGATACTGTTAGTGTCTGACTTAAGGGATGTGAAAGAATTCTGAAACGTGCTATGTTCAATTAAAAAGCAAAATGTTATTTGACTTCCCTGGTAGTCCAGTGGTTAAGGATCTGCCTCGCAATGCAGGGGACATGGGTTTGATCCCTAGTCAGGGAATTAACATCTCACAGACTTCAGGACAACCAAGCAGGCGTCCCACAACTGAAGAGTCCACACCCTGTAGTGAAAGATCCTTTATGCTGCAACTAAGACCTGAGGCCGCCAAATTTAAAACACAAACACACACACAACATTATGACTGTTTATCAAAGCCTGAGCACAGTAGCTGAATGTGTCCAGGTTAAGCTCTTTGATTTCCCCAAGAGTTGAGTCGAGGGACTTCCCTGGTGGTCCAGTGGCTAAGACTTCATGCTCCCAATGCAGGGGGCCTGGGTTCAATCCCTGGCTGGGAAACTAGATCCCACATGCACAGCTAAGAGTTTGCATGCTGTAACTAAGATATGGTGTTGGGAAGATCCCCTGGAGGGGCATGGCAATCCACTCCAGTATTCTTGCCTGGAGAATCTCCATGAACAGAGAAGCCTGGCGGGCTACAGTCCATGGGGTCACAGAGAGTTGGCCATGACTGAGTGACTAAGCACAGCACAAGAGCCAAATAAATAAGTAAATATTTTTTATAAAGGGTTGAGTTGATGATGAGAACTGAGCAAGCAGGAGTCCCAACACAGTAACAGTGGACTATCTTGGTAAGTGTTAGTCGTTCAGTTGTGTCAACTCTTTGTGACCCCATGGACTGTAGGCCACTAGACTCCTCTGTCCATGGCAAGAATACTGGAGTGAGTAGCCGTTTCCTTCTCCAGAGGATCTTCCTGACCCAGGGATCGAACCTGGGTCTCCTGCATTGCCCAGGCAGATTCTTTACTGTCTGAGCCACCAGGGAAGCCACCTTGGTAAAGCACCAACTTAAAAAAAAAAAAAAAAAACGGAAAGTGCTTGCACCAAAATTCATGTACTTGACACGCTGGGGAGCCTAAAATCTAAACTCAAAACGTCAATCCCCAGTCTGGCACAGAGAATTATATTCAATATCTTGTAATAACCTTTAATGGAAAAGGATTTTTTTTTTAATAAATTTATTTATTTTAGTTGGGGGCTAAAACTGAATCACTTGGCTATACATCTAAAACATTGTAAATAAACTATATTTCAATTAAAAAAAAAAAAAAGGGACTCTCAGACCCCAGCTTCCGTTTATACACATCTGTAAACTAGCAAGCTTAGTAAGTCTGCTTCCTAATTCATAGAACAAAGGAGTCATACATGGCAAAGCAGGGAAAGGGGACTTATTTATACATAAGCAGGCCTGCAGACAGAATCGAGAAATAACAGCAGACAGGATGACAAAACAGGAAGAACTTAAGCCACAGCAGCCTGAGGCCATTCAGTGGAGGGACAGACACGCCCACATACCTCCTTGAGTCCTTTTGCCTTGTGGAAGCTGGAAGCAGAGAAGCACAACACTTAGTGTTTATGGAGAGAAGCCTGAGTCATCAAATCAAGACAGGGTGTCCAGCACACTGGGTTTTAAAAGGTTAGATAATTGAATCAGACCCATGAAGGAATGACAACCTACTGCTTTGAAACTAAACAATAGACAACCAGGAGGACTGCCAGCTGCAACTATGGCAAAATTAATAACTCTCCACACAAACACACACACACACAAAACCAAATAAAACAATAAGGAAAACAACAAACTGGAGAAACTAGTTTTACTGTTTATATCAGACAAAGGGGGTTAATATTATAACATAGGGAGTCCAAAGTTTTTATTAAAAGGGGGATGAGAGTTCATGCAGCTAGTAGGTAAAGGAAAAGAAAAATTTGTGCAAAGGTTTAGAATTGTAGGTTACTTTTCAAAACATATATTTTTATGTTCTTTTTAAAATACTAAGGGCATCTGAGGATAACTGAAAACAGAAAAGGCATAGAACTTTAAGGCATTCTAGAAAGATTGTCATCAAAATGAGTGAGTACAAAGCATTTCTGTTATTTGTTTTGCCTACTTGTGTACATGAAAAAAAGGGTAAGAATATTTAGGTTCTCCAGGAAACTTTGTCAAGACTGTCTTATTCCCTTGGAGCAGATTTTCTTAATAATAACCTAGGGATCTGTGAGAGCATTCTCAAAAGTCCCTGGATTCTATGAAACTTCTAATTTAAATACTTTAAACATCTTGTGATCCTAAAAAGACATGTTTTGGATTATATGATGATCACCTCCTTTCAGATTCTTACCTCACATTTTTTTTTTAGAAACTAGCTTTATTCAGGTATAATTTACGTTCCATAAAACTCACTTGCTGTAGGTGTGTGTTTCAGTGATTTTAGTAAATTTATAGTTACACAACCATCACTGCAATGTAGGTTTAAAATGTTCCCATTACCCCAGAAAGTTATTCCCTCAGGTTTTGTCCCGTGAATTTCTATCTCTACTGCTACCCTGAGATAATCTAATGTGCTATCTCTGTCTCTGTAAATTTGCCTTTTTCTAGACTCTTCATATAAATGGCATCAAGCAACATGTAGTATCTGTGTCTGGTTTCTTTCACTTAGCGTGATGTTCTTGAGGCTCACCACTTTGTAGCAAATGTCAGTGGTTGATCCCTTTCCCTTGATGAGTAGTAGTCCATTGTCCAACTCTTTGT
Organism: Okapia johnstoni; assembly: GCA_024291935.2. Classification (NCBI taxonomy): domain Eukaryota; kingdom Metazoa; phylum Chordata; class Mammalia; order Artiodactyla; family Giraffidae; genus Okapia; species Okapia johnstoni. The sequence goes on from CM044320.1 coordinate 61,469,962, forward strand.
GACCCCACGGGCTATATAGTCCATGAAATTCTCCAGGCCAGAGTACTGGAGTGGGTAGCCGTTCCCTCCTCCAGGAGATCTTCCCAACCCAGGGATCAAACCCAGGTCTCCCACATTGCAGGCGGATTCTTCACCAGCTGAGCCACAAGGAAAGCCCTGTATGGAGTCCACTGATGGTTTATTCATTCACCCTACTATGGGCATTGGATTGTTTCCAGTTGCATTCACTTATGTTTACAATTAAACTGGTACCAAATAACCATCATGAAGCTAAAACTCACAATATAGGGTTTCAACATTTGAGAATTTTAGATATTTTTAGGACTCTGGTATTCAAAGGGTCCCTCCATTATTCAGATTTGAGAAACACTGTTTAGATATATCAGATCTATGAGCCGTACCCTAGTGATAGACTTCTTCCTCTTTTAAAGTGTTAGATTTACAATACTTACGTTGCTCTATATGGTTTGCTTAACTACATGGTGAACACTATGTCACTGACGTATCCTTGATCTCTGCTTCCTGAAGTAGTAGTTGTGTAGGTGCTGAGTCATATTTGACTCCTTTGTGATCCCATGCACTGTAACCCACCAGGCTCCTCTTTCCATATGATTCTCCAGGCAAGAATACTGGAGTGGGTTGCCATTTCCTTCTCCAGGGTATCTTCCCAACCCAGGGATCAAACCCTCATCTCTTGCATTGGCAGGTGGATTATTTACCACTGAGCCACCAGGGAAGTTCTTCCTCAAGTTTGAACTAAAATTTGTTAGAGTAGCTTATGAATAATATTAGGTGGATCCTTATGGGAATATTTGTTCTGTGTCAGGAATTCTTCAAGGGAAATTAGTTTATATCCTGTCCTTTGCCTCAGTAAATCTCATGGTCCTTGTACTTATCCTCTGACCTTCCCTGAGTATCGAAATAAACTGATCTCTTCCCAACAGAAACTGATTTGGGATAGCTTAAGAAAGGGGACATATATTGGAATTAATTCTAATAGTGAGAGACAGAACTGAAGGAGAGCTGAACAATCAGGATCCAAGGTAGCTCTTGGGACCAAAGTTATTAAGGATTCAAAGATGGTGTCTTTAGAGAGCTGACATACAAATAATTCAACTCCAAAGGCTGTGTGACTCTTCTCAAAGTCAAATTTCCTGGAGGCTGGGCTGCCTGTTTATTCTTGAGGGGTGGAGCATGGGGCGACGCCACAAGAGATCCACCTTTAGGAAACATCAAACTCCCACAAATACTTCTCTTTTTCTTGGGCACTTAACCTTTTATCTTGTGTATTTTGGTAAGGTTCTCTGCTTAAGCTAGTTTGATTATCCAACTACTTCCTGTCCCTTCCTTCCCCTTTTTACAGCTTTGTTGAGATGTATTCCTGATTCCGTAATATTCACACAGGTAAAGAGATTCAGTGGGTTTTAGCATATTATTGTGCAAGCATCATCACAATCTAAGTTTAGAACATTTTTCCATACCCCAGAAAGAAACTCCTAACCATTAGCAGTCACCCTGATTCCTCCCTGTCACTGTCTCCACCCCAGCCACAGGAAAGCATGAATCCTTTTTCCATTCTTATGGATTAGTCTATACTGGAATTTCACATAAATGGAATTATACAATATGTGGCCTTTTGTGACTAGCTTCATTCACTCAGCATATATTTTCAAGGTTCTTCCATGTTGTAGCATGTATCAGTCCTTCATTTCTTTTTGTGCCTGAATAATATCCATTGTATACCAGTTTTGTTTATCCACTCATCATCAGTGGATGGACATTTGGGTTGTTCTTTTTTCTTTATTTTCTCTACTCTTATAAATGATACAGCTGTAAGTGTTTGTGTACAAGATTTTGTATGGATATCTATTTTCAGCTCTCTTGGACGTATATCTAGGAGTGGAATTGCGAAGTCATACAGTAACTCTTTATGTTTAGCATTTTAAGGAACTGGCAAATTGTTTTCCAAAGTGGCTGCTTCATTTTATGTTCCCAACAGCAGTATATGAGGGTGCTAATTTTCTTCACATCCTCAACAACACTTGTTATTATCTGACTTTTGTATTTTAGCTATTCAAGTGAGTATGAAGTGGTATCTCATTGTGATTTTGATCTGCATCTCTGATGGCTAATGATGTTGAGCATCTTATCATATGCTTAATACCTTTGTATATCTTCATTGGAGAGATGTTCATTCAAATTCTTTGCCTATTTTCAAATTGAGCTATTTGTCTTTACTGTTGAGTTGTAAGAGTGCTTTTTATATTCTGGATACAAATCCTTATAAGATATGCATCTTACAAATATCTGCTCCCTTTCTGTGGTCTGTCTTCCCTTTTTTCTTGGTACTCTATGAGACACAAAAGTTTTAAATTTTCATCAAGTCCAACTTACCTGTTTTTTTCATCTGTCACTTGTGGTTTTGGTGTCATATTTGGCATTGCCTTAACCCAGGATCACAAATATTTACTTGTATATTTTCTTCTAGGAGTTTTAGGGTTTTAACTCTTACGTGTAGGCCTATAATCTATTTTATGTTAATTTCTGCATAAAGTGTGAGGTAGAGGTCCAGATTCATCCTTTTGCATGTGAATATCCAATTGCCCAGCACTATTTGTAAAAAAAAAAAAAAAAAAAAAAAAAGACTTTTTCCCATTAACTTTGAAAAAAATTTTATTTATTTTTCATTTTTGGCTCCTCTGGGTCTTCGTTGCTGCGTGTGGGCTTTCTCCAGTTGTAGTAAGCGGGAGAAACTTTCTAGTTGTGGTATATAGGCTTCTCATTGTGGTGGTTTCTCTTGTTTTGGAGCATAAGCTCTAGGGTGTGTGGGCTTCAGTGTGTTTGCCCTGCAGCACGTGGGATCTTCCTGGACCAGGGATCCAACCAGAATCCCCTGCATTGTAAGGCAGATTCTTAACCACTGGACCACAGGGGAAGCCCTCCCACTAGCGTTTTTTTTTGTCATTGCTGTTGAAAATTAGTTAACTGTAAATGTATGGATTTACCTCTGGATTCTCAGGTCTGTTCCATTGATATATATGTATATACTTATGCCAGTGTGTGTGTGTGTGCGCGCATGCACGCACGTACATGTATCTGCATACGCTCAGTCATGTCCGACTCTTTGCAACCCCATGGACTGTAGCCGGTTAGGCTCCTCTGTCCATGGTATTTCTCAGGCAAGAATACTGGAGTGGGTGCCATTTTCTACTTTGGCAATCCTCCCTACCCACAGATCAAACCTCTGTCTCTTGCATCTCCTGCGTTGGCAAGTGGATTCTTTTTTTTTTTTTTTCCAGTGGTCATCCCATTTTTTTTCTTAAATTAATTTATTTATTTTAATTGGAGGCTAATTATTTTACAATACTGTAGTGGTTTTTGCCATACATTGACATGAATCAGCCACGGGTGTACATGTGTTCCCCATCCTGAACCCCCCTCCCACCCCATCCCATCCCTCTGGGTCATCCCTGTGCACCAGCCCTGAGCACCCTTTCTCATGCATCGAACCTGGACTGGCAATCTGTTTCACATATGATAATATACGTGTTTCACTGCTATTCTCTCAAATCATCCCACCCTTTTCTTCTCCCACAGAGTCCAAAAGACTGTTCTTTACATCTGTGTCTCTTTTTCTATCTTGCATATAGGGTCATCGTTACCATCTTCCTAAATTCCATATATATGCATTAATGTACTATATTGGTGTTTTTCTTTCTGACTTAGTTCACTCTTTATAATAGGCTCCACTTTCATCCACCTCATTAGAACTGATTCAAATGCATTCTTTTTAATGGCTGAGTAATATTCCATTGTGTATATGTACCACAGCTTTCTTATCTGTTCGTTTGCTGATAGACATCTAGGTTGCTTCCATATCCTGGCTATTATAAACAGTGCTGCAATGAACATTGGGGTATACATGTCTCTTTCGATTCTGGTTTCGTCGGTGTGTATGCCCAGCAGTGGGATTGCTGGGTCGTATAGCAGTTCTATTTCCAGTTGTTTTAAGGAATCTCCACACTGTTCTCCATAGTGGCTGTACTAGTTTGCATTCCCACCAACAGTGTAAGAGGGTTCCCTTTTCTCCGCACCCTCTCTAGCATTTATTGCTTGTAGACTTTTGAATAGCAGCCATTCTGACTGGCATGAGATGGTACCTCATTGTGGTTTTGGTTTGCATTTCTCTAATAATGAGTGATGTTGAGCATCTGTGTTTGTTAGCGATCTGTATGTCTTCTCTGGAGAAATGTCTGTTTAGTTCTTTGGCCCATTTTTTGATTGGGTCGCTTATTTTCCTGGAATTGAGCTGCAGGAGCTGCTTGTATATTTTTGAGATTAATTCCTTGTCAGTTGCTTTGTTTACTATTATTTTCTCCCATTCTGAAGGCTGTCTTTTCACCTTGCTTATAGTTTCCTTTGTTGTGCAAAAGCTTTTAAGTTTAATTAGGTCCCATTTGTTTGTTTTTGCTTTTATTTCCATTACTCTGGGAAGTGGGTCATAGAGGATCCTGCTGTGATTTATGTCCGAGAGTGTTTTGCCTCTGTTTTCCTCTAGGAGTTTTATAGTTTCTGGTCTTACGTTTAGATCTTTGCTCCGTTTTGAGTTTATTTTTGTGTATGGTGTTAGAAAGTGTTCTAGTTTCATTCTTTTGCCAGTGGTTGACCAGTTTTCCCAGCACCATGGCAAGTGGATCCTTTACCTTGTAGTTTTGTGGTAAGTTTTGAAGCATGAGTCCTCCATCTTTGTTCAAGTTTTCTTGTTGTTGTTATACTGGTTGTTTCCATTTTTATATAAATTGTAGGATTGTCAGTTTTTGCCAAAAAGCAAACTAGCTGAGACTTTAATAGGGGATGCATTGATTTATAGGTAAACTTGGAGATTTTTGCCTTCTTAATAGTATTAAGTCTTTGGATCTGTGAACATGAGATATTATCATCCCATGTATATCTTCAATAACTCAAAAATATTTTATAGTTTTCAGTTTATAAGTGTTGTACTTGTTTTGCTAAAGCTTTCCCTAAATTTTTTTTTTCTTCATCACATTGTAAATGGGATTGTTACTTTTCTGTTGAGATTGTTCAATAGTAGTATAGAAAAATAAAATTGATTCTAGTCCATTGATCTTTTTCCTGTCATATTGCTGAACTTGCTCTACTTCTCCTCTTAACGCCATAGCTTTACAGTAGCAATGATGCTAATCCAAGAGCATTTATAAATCCAATGAAATTAATTGAACAGCTGTGAAATTTATGAGGGTATACATTGATTTGAGCCTTGTCCTCTAGGGTCTTATCTTTATCACTGCAGACATGGTCCTTCGTTTGCAACCCACATCATTTCCTGCCACATCACTCGCTCTATCCCCTGACCTTCATCTTGTCTTTTTACTTTATGCTCCAACAGGTGGCTCAGTGGTAAAATATCCACCTGCCAATGCAAGACACTCAAGAGACGTGGGTCCTGTCCCTGGGTTGGGAAGATCTGGAGGAGGAAATGGCAACCCATTCCAGCATTCTTGCCTGGAAAATCCCATGGACAGAGGACCCTTAGGGCTGTAGTCCATGGAGTTGCAGAGAGTTGGACACGACTGAGCACACATGTGCCAATAGACATACTCTGTACTCTAACATCTCTTTTCAGTTGTGTATTTTCCCCTTTTCCTGTAACAAATTCTTTCTATATCCTTCTTTCAAATCTCAGATATTTTTGACTTTCTGTGATTTCCCTAGGCAAATATAGACACTCCTATGTTGCTACCATCTTTTGTACTTGGTGTACTTCCCATTTACTGTTTGCTTAGAATCTCTTGTAAGGGTGTGTGTGAGAGTTATCCAGAGAAACGGAACCAACTGTATGTAGTTCATTTATCTGTGGTCCAAAATCTGTAAAGCAGGCTGACAGGCTGGAGACACAGGCAGGAATTGATGCTGCAGTGTTGAGGCAGAATTCCTCCTTCTCTCTGAGAGACTTTAGTTTTTGCACTTGAGACCTTTCAAGTGACTGAGTCTGAACCACATTAAAGCCAACTGAATATGCTGATGTTAACTGGTTGTATTGATGCTGCTCAAAAGACCTTCTGAGCAACACCTGGATTAGTGTCTGATTGAATTACTAGTTGTCATTAGCCTACCCAAGTTGACACGTAAAATTAATCATCAGAGTATAAAATGTCCATAGGAAAGGGTTTGTGTCTTCTGTTTATCTTTTACTTAGAGAGTCAAGTGCAATGCTAATAATCAGTAGATGCTTTAAAAATGCTGGATTGGATGATTGAATGACACGAACAGTGTTAAGTCCAAAATCCAATTTGAAGAATGGCGAGTTGTAATCTTGGTAAGATTATTGCTGCTTAATGGGTGTCTTGTATTGTCAGATATGAGCGGGAAGTTGTCTTCAATCTCTGGCGGCCCAGTTATTTATACTAAGTATGTCTGTGCCTTCTGTTTTGAGTTCTTTGCCATCTCATCATCGACAGTATATAAACTGCTGTTTTATTTTCTTTATTTGGCTATCCTTCTGACTCTGCTTGATTAAGTAAGTTTGGCATTCAGGAGGAATACAGTGTAGCACAATTCCTTTCCCATCCACTTCTGCCGCATTTTTAACTTGCAAGCACTGGGATACTGCTGCCTATGTTTCTCTCTTTAGAAACGCAATAATACTGGGTATTCTGAAACATAGTGAAATGATGGTTTGTTGTCATTAAGAAAAAAAAAAAAAAAGACCCATAGAACCTGACAGCAGTGTTTTAGTAATAGCCATAAGTAATTTTTCAGGCACAAATACTGGAGTGGATTGCCATTTCCTTCTCCAGGAGATCTTTCTGACCTCGGGATCAAACTGCATCTCTTGAGTCTCTTGTTTTAGGCAGGTGGATTCTTTGCTACTGCCGCCACCTGGCAAGCCCCCAATGGCTATAGGACATGGAGGCAAAGCAGAATTATGAGGTTAAAACATAGTGAAAGCAAATGTAGGATAGAGAGGTTGTGGGTTCTAGATTCCATAATAATATTTTCTCTTGAGCTTTTATAGTCTCTCTGCAAGTGATGTTAAAGCTAAAATAACATTTTACTTCTAAGAGACAATGCTTACACTAAGTTCCTGCAGGTCAGTCTTTTGGCAGGTGGAAGTAGTAAAGAGGTCAGTCCATCCTGGTCTTAAAGGGCCTCCTCCAACGTGAAAGAGGTCCATTTGTCCTGAGCTACAGGGTGAAGATGTGGAAGTGTTTGGAGCACAGAGGAGAAAGGAGTGGGTCTCAAAAACAATACACTTGGCAATCAATTTGAAATGTAAGGGGAAAAAAGTTTAATAACTTTATCTAAGAAACTGAAAGCCTACAAGTGCCCTTAGCATCCTTCAGGAGGTCCCCAGAACACTTTGGCCTCTAGATTCTTTCATGTTTCTGCTGATGTGCACACAACATCTAAGACAGCCTTGGTTCTATCTCTGGAATCACACAACATCTAAGACAGCCTTGGTTCTATCTCTGGAATTTGTGCTGATACGGTGGGTGGGGACCTCTGCGCCCCTCCATGTACTGGTGATGTTTTGTCTAGATGGCTGTGCCCTAGGCTGATCTCCCTGAAAAGACTCCACTTGATTTGGCCGCTACTAACTCTACAGCTTCTAAATAAAGATAAACTCTTACATTCCTGACCCAAAATTACTACATCCCCTTGCTAAGCCTCTGGTGACAAGGCACCACGGTGCTGATTCCACAGTCTCCAGTTGTTGTCAGACTCTGTGAACTCTGGACAGCCGTCTCAGACGTTAAAGTATTGAAGCATCGCCCTCATTGCTTTGCGTTGCTAAGAGATGCTAAATGTCTTGAATAAAGCCTGCCTAAACCGTCTGCTCTCATTCCGGTTTCCTCTCACAGAGGAAGTGTCTTTCAATAACCCCAAACTACTGGCTTCTAATTTTAGGGATAACTAAGGTAGGATCAGGACAGAAAATAAGCTCTTCTCTATTGATTTTTCCTTAGTCATTTTACCCCAGAGGCCTATAATTAGCTCTATTTTCTCCACCTGTAATACATGTTTAGGTGTACAGTGATGTTGGGGAAATAGTGGGTGATGTACAGGGTTAGAATTTAGGGAACCTACTTCATCCTACTTTTGGAAGCCGGTATGACTGACACTGCTGGAGTTGGAAGAAGAGGGATATTATCTACCCATCCATTTCCATTTATTTGTAATAATGTTAGTAACTCAGTGACACTCATTGATCACCCACAGATTGTCAGGCAGTCTCGTGGGTGCTTTACTCGGCTGAGCTCATCCAGTCCTCACAGTACGATAACCCTGTGGAGTAGGACTGTCATGTTCCTCTTTCACAGTTGAAACTGCAAGGAGAGATGGTGAAACAAAAACAAAATGAAACAAAAAACCAGTAGGAGGAATATAAACTCTACCTCTCACCTCTGAGAGTGCTCTAGGTCTGGCATGATGGGAATTTTTCTCCAGTAGTCTCCAATTTTAGACACTCTGACAAGGGTTTATTAGCTGCACACTAGCTCTAAAGAAAGAGGTCATATAAATACAGGGTGATCTTAAATAAAGCCCACTCAGAGGGATTAACTTCACTTGTGACTGTCTCTGGAGTTATTATTGTTTTGTGGCCGTGTTTTAAATACTTAGGAAGAGAATCAACTGCTTTCTTTTTTCAGTCTTCTGTATGAAATTATACCAAATGGGGGGAAGGGCAATCATAAAGCTGATCTTCAGTTTATAAGATCCTTCTTTTTTTTTTTTTTTTAATAAATTTATTTATTTTAGTTGGGGGCTAATTACTTTACAATATTGTAGTGGTTTTTGCCATACATTGACATGAATCAGCCATGGGTTTACATGTGTTGCCCATCCTGAACCCTCCTCCCACCTCCCTCCCCATCCCATCCCTCTGGGTCATCCCAATGCCCCAGCCCTGAGCATTTGTCTCATGCATAGAACATGGAATGGTGTTCTGTTTCACATATGATAATATACATGTTTCAATGCTATTGTCCCAGAATGTCCCACCCTCACCTTCTCCCTCAGAGTCCATAAGACTGTTCTATGCATCTGTGTCTCTTATTCTGTCTCGCATATAGGGTTACCGTTACCATATAAGATCCTTCTTGACTGGGCTTTCCTTTCCCTCGTTACTCAATTATATAGACATTCTTGCTTTTCCTTTCTCTCTGTGTTTCTCTTTCTACCTGGAATGCCATTTTTTCCTCCCCTCACTGCATTTTACTGGCAAATCCTACTCCATTTTTCTTAGACCCAATTGAAGGGTCACATCTTCTATAAAATTTTTTGTTAGATTAACTGTATCCTCTCCCATAAACTGATCACCATCACTTCTTTCTATGTAACAGCAACTTATATACTCTTCAGTTCAGTTCAGTTGTTCAGTCTTGTCTGACTTTGTGACCGTGACCCCATGGACTGCAGCATGCCAGGCTTCCCTGTCCATCACCGACTCCCGGAATTTGCTCAGACTCCTGTCCATATATACTCTTAGGACCTGTAATATTTCTTTGCAGTGCTTGTCCATGCACTGAAATGTATTACTACTCCTTCATGGAACAATCACAAAAATTAAAAGTTAGCATTTAGAATTTTTATTTTATTTTTCTAGTTTTTTGTTTGTTTTTACAGATGTGTCAGTCTGTGACAGATTCAAGTAAAAAGAAAAAATGGTCTTTCATCATGGCAGTTTGAGAATTAGTAGTCATTTATTTTTCCTTACCTGTCCCCTGTACTAGAAGGTTCACTTTTATATAAACAGCATTTTGTGTCAACAGTAATGTATTTGGCACCTGAAGCAATGAAAGTGCAGTTCTCATAAAATGATTTTTCATACAAGACACTTGTTCCTTTTTAAAGACTGAATTATGCTGTTTTCTGCCCATCATTGTACTTATATCACATTGCAATTATCTGTTTATGGTTCTTTGTTTTCCACCAAATCTTTAAAGATAATTAAGATCAGGTCTTAATCACTTCTGTGTCCCCAGTGCCAGCCATAGTGTTTAGTGAGTAAATGTTCGAAAAGCATTCCTGATTGAGTGATCTAATAAGTTCTAGCTATTTGTTTTCAGTGACCTTACTTGATTCATAAACTCACAGGGTCTGCAGATTCCTCATGATTTAACCTGTATCTTAAGAAAATTGTCTAAAACAGATTCAGAGGAATTAATTTCTAGTGTTTAACCATGTGTAAAATCTGCTTCTGTAATATTGTTAAAAATAAAAATTACTAGCCTAAATTTAAATAGCACTATTTTTTTCTCGCATGAAATGAGATTTACATTTAAAACTTGTGCTACTAAAAGGCCTCTGTGTCACACTGCCATAGATTCACATGATTGTAATCCTGCTGCTCAGACATCTCCTCCTTTGAATTTTTGTCCTTGTCCTTGAGTTGCCAAGTAAAATTCTCCAGGTTTCAAGGGACTTCCCTGGTGATCCAGTGGTTAACATTTCACCTTGCAATGCAGAGGGTATAGGTTCAATCCCTGGCCAGGGAGCTAAGAGCCCACATGCCCAGTGGCTAAAAAAACAAAACATAAAACAGAAACAATATTGTAACAAATTCAATAAAGACTTTGAAAATGGTCCACATCAAAAAAAAAAAAAAAAACAATTCTATAGGTTTCTGCTGAGAAACCATTCCCTTTGATCCATTTACATGTGTGTATGCACGCTCACGTGAACTTCTTTGTAGATGTGTTCCCTTCTCTGCAGGTTTACCTAATTAGGATTTTGGAAAGCCCCTGAAGTATCTATTGTATAACTTACATTGGAAGTCTAGATTTCAGCAAGGCTTGGAGAATGCTGAGATTGTTTTTAGATATTATATAGTATTTTAGCTTTCTCCAGTTATCAGGATACTTAGTGCAATACTTAGGTTTTGTTTCAGTTTACTCGGCATTCCAAGTTCTTTTCCCTTTTATATATATGTAAGAAGCAGCCATCATGAAATCCTTTAGGTATTTGAAATATGAATAATGTGTGTATAATCAAATAAAAGTATATTTACATTAACTTTAGTTGAAGGGGGAAATAGAAAAATTGCATCCACTCTAAAATGAATCTTGAGATATTCCAAGCCAAGAGCTTGTTAAGTAAGTAACATGAGAAGAATCGGCAGGTTGGGTGTTTTTACTAACGGTTTTCAGTTTCTTCCAGTGCAGATCAGTATTTCTGAGAAAAGAGGAGGTAGGGACTGCCATATGATTAATTTATTTTCAGGGAATCAAGAAACATAAAAGTATAAATGGCATTCCTAATGGACTGCCAAATATTATTATCCAAATCAAAGACATTTCCAGAGGAACCAAAAGAAGGGGGGTATTCTGTTTGTGTGGAATATTGTACGATTTAAAAAAAAAAAATGATGAACAGATTGCAATCACGAAGAAATAAACTATGTGTGAAGGAAAAACAGTTAATAAAGAGGCAACGAGAGAGAGAATAAAAGCAGCCATCCACATTTTGAAGATTTTTTGCCGGGGACACTGAGTGATCATAGCAACCATCTCCAAGGAGACCTGTGGAAATGTGAAAAACGCTGAGGTCACACAAGCGAGCAGAGAAATTCCATATTGATGAACAACTTCTTGATGTATCTTTTTCTCTTCACCTTCCATGCCTCCAGCCTTTTAAACAGCATTTATCAGAAGGATAAAGGAAAACCAAATGCGATTTGCCCTGCAGAGAAAAAGTAACTCTCAGAACAGAAACTCTGCTCAAAACGTTCGGAGCAGCTTTTCATTAAGCTTCAAAAGCTTTTCAGAAACTTAGATATTAATGAAGTGAGAAGTCCCGAGGATTAAATGCAAGTCTTGGTCATAGGTGGTCGCGATGGTTATTGTTTCATTGAATAAAATGCAAGTTTCAATTCTAGGGCTGGCAACAAAGCTCCCAGAAAGGGGCCTCTTCTAAGTCCTTCGTTACTAGTCAGGCAGCTCCCCACATGTGCAGGGACTCCTCCATTTTCTAATCCTTCCATCCCACTGGTCCTGCAAGGGCATTGTTTAGATGTATGTGCTGTTCACTGGAAGCAATGGTTTCCTTAGTTCATTCAGTCAGTAAACATTTACCACTTGTCCGCAGCAGCCCAACTGGCTCTCTAATAGACACTGGGAAAGCAGACGTCACCCATGGTCTCAAGATGCTAGGAATTTAAAGGGAAGATCAAAATAAAATAAAAACAACACCAGTAATTGCAGTTATAGGAAACATGTATTGAGTATTAGCAGAGAGGGACGAGAGGAAGTTGACAGGGAGATGTTTGAGTCGGGAAAAAATTTCAAGAGCAGGTTTTGATTGTGTTGAAAGCCAAGAAGGAGGGTAAGGTACCCAGGATGATGTAAAGGTCATAGGATGTGACATGGGTCTGGGAATTGTGTGCAGGTCCGTACACTTGATGAGAAGTAAGATGTGGGATGGGACAAAGATTAAGTATGCTGTCTTTCCGCCTGCTTCTCATTTATTGCTATTTGGTTAATTCTGCAGAAATAGCATTTGATGTTGGAGGGGGGGCACCCCCATTGATCAAAACCAGGAGACCAGGCCATTGGGAGCTGCTGTCTCTTACTACTGGGGACCATTTGGGATCTCTGCTCTGGGTTCACTTTCTGGTCTCACTTAATGGAATTTAGCCAGATTACAAGCTTTATACCCATGCTATGGAGTAGTTATGTAGAAATATATGTAAAACCCTTCAGATAAATGAACAAATTTATGCAGAACTCTGGGTAAATACTGTCTGATCCAGAGTAAGTGCTGGATAAAGGGTTGTTATTTTTATGAGTCATTTAAAAATTTTTTTAATTTATTTATTTGCTTCAGTCATCAGTTTTGGCATGCAAGATCTTCATTGCATCATGCAGGATCTTTCGTTGCAGCATATGGGCTCTCTAGTTGTGGCTCACGAGCTCTGAGCACACAGGCTCAATAGTTGCAGCACAGGGGGTTAGTTGCTCCACGGCATGTGGGGTCTTAGCTCCCCACCCAGAGATGGAACCCATATCCCCTGCATTGCAAGGTGGATTCTTAACCACTGGACTGCCAGGGAAGTCCCTATGAGTCACTATTATTTATATGCAGCTCTCCCAGTCCACCGGAACCCCTGGAGTGTGCTCTAGATCTCTAGCCTGAACTGAGCTGGAGCAAATCTCCCAGAAGGACATTCTCCACAAGGGCTTGGTTCTTCTAAGGAGAAGGATGCGCTTGGTCTTCGGCTCAAATCCAGATGGAAATTGTGGGTCTCTTCACTGAAAGGTTCATGTGTGTGCCAGAGAGCTATGAATCAATAGCCCTGTAGAATTTGGACTTTTGGAGGGAGCAGTGTTGAGGTAATTCTTGCATGGATTTCACAGCAATGGAAGCCCTGGGTTCTTTCAGTTCAGTTCAGTCATTGAGTCATGTCCGACTCTTTGCAACCCCATGGACTGCAGTATGCCAGGCCTCTCTGTCCATCACCAACTCCTGGAGTTTACTCAAACTAATGTCCATTGAGTCAGTGATGCCATCCAACCATCTCATCCTCTATCGTCCCCTTCTCCTCCTGCCCTCAATCTTTCCCAGCATCAGGGTCTTTTCAAATGAGTCAGCTCTTTGCATCAGGTGGCCAAAGCATTGGAGTTTCTGCTTCAACATCAGTCCTTCCAATGAACACCCAGAACTGATCTCCTTTAGGATGGACTGATTGGATCTCCTTGCAGTCCAAGGGACTCTCAAGAGTCTTCTCCAACACCACAGTTCAAAAGCATCAGTTCTTCGGCACTCAGCTTTCTTTATAGTCCAACTCTCACATCCATACATGACCACTGGAAAAACTATAGCCTTGACTAGACGGACCTTTGGCGGCAAAACAATGTCTCTGCTTTTTAATATGCTGTCTAGGCTGGTCATAACTTTCCTTCCAAGGAGTAAGCGTCTTTTAATTTCATGGCTGCAATCACCATCTGCAGTGATTTTGGAGCCCCCAAAAAATAAAGTCAGCCACTGTTTCCACTGTTTCCCCATCTATCTGCCATGAAGTGATGGAACCAGATGACGTGATCTTAGTTTTCTGAATGTTGAGCTTTAAGCCAACTTTTTCATTCTCCTCTTCCACTTTCATCAAGAGGCTCTTTAATTCTTCTTCACTTTCTGCCATAACGGTGGTGTTATGTGCATATCTGAGGTTATTGATATTTCTCCCTGCAGTCTTGATTCCAGCTTGTGGTTCATCCAGCCCAGCATTTCTCATGATGTACTCTGCATTTAAAAACCCATATAACATCTGGGTTCTTTACTACTATAATATATCATTTAGGCTGTCAAAGACAGATTTTACTTTTTGTGCTTTAGCTTGGTTTTAAAAGGATGTGTTACAGCAGATAGCCCAAGAACAGTGAATTGCTGTCTGAATATCATCCACTTCAGAACCTCCTCACGCCTAAAATTGAAGACAGTTTCCAATATGCCTGCTTTCTGGCATTCCTGTACCTACCAACTTCCCAAGCTAGTTGTGGAGAATGGGCCAGATGAGGTGTCTGAATTGTTCACAGAGGAACCCTCCATAAACAGCGGGTGCTATTTTTCCTCTTCACATCTGGCTGATCTGGTGGCTAGGGCAGATGCAAGATTATATTGTACTGCCCTCACTGGATGTTTGGTGGTTGTAAGATTTCCCTGGCACATCTCTTTAGTTTGACCAAACGCAGAAATAACTAGAGGATTCCAAATTGGTCCATAGTTTAAAATTGGGTGTGGAGGAAATTGGTCATAGAAAAACTGCCTAAAGAATTCAAACTACTTTGCAACCACCAAGAGGGACATCTTTTATGGGGAAATTACATTGTTGCTGTGTAATAGTAATAATTTTCTGCCGGACAAAGTGCTCAATTCTTGCTTTAGTCATCAGAACCATCCCCACTATAGGTTCTATAGGTGAGGATACTGAAACCCAGTAAAGTTAAGTAGCCCAGTCAAGGTCACTCAGCTAAAACTAAGTAGAGCTTGGATTTTAGCCTAGCGGTGTCTGACTGCCGAGTCTGTGCTTTAAATCTTTTATGCCTATTGCTCTGTTTGTGCTATCTAGGCCGTTTGTTCATCCATTTGCCATTTCTTTATTAAATATTTATAGTGTATGCCCAGTACCCTTCTAGGTCTTGGTGATTTTGTGGTGGGCAAGAACGTCCAAGATTCCACAGTTATGAAACTTGCGTTCTAGTGGGAGGGGCTTAAAATAAGCAAGAAAACGAATGTGGGTGGTGTGTATGTATATACACATGTATACCCTTGAGAATGATGTGTGCTATGAAGGCAAATAAAATCCAGAAAAGAGATGCAAGTAGCCATTTTACATGGTGAGGAAAAAAGAAACTAAGAAGTTACCTAAAATAGTAACTTTGCCCCTTTATTTCAGTTATGACTTTGTGTTTTAGTTTAAACTGGCTGACATTTAATACATACCTGCTAACATGTTTGCAAGTTACAAAGCACAACAGCATAACACCTGTGACCCTACCTTCTAATCTAAGAACTGTTATCAATTCTGTTCGTCTTCCTGTGCTCTGTCCTAACCCATCGACCTGCCTGTCTTTTGAAGCGCCCACTTCTTAAATTTTAAAACAAGTTTTTCTTGCCTTTAAAAAAAGGCTTATCACTTAACAGTTATATCCATTAGTACCATAGTATTTGATTTTGCTTATTCTTTTTGCCTTATCATTGTTCCACACTGCGTGTAGCGGCCGTTCATTCATTTTAACAGCTGAATTATGGTTGGTTGGGTGAATGTGCAAAACCAATTGATTCATTGCCCTGTGGATGGACATTTGGATTGTTTCCAACCTTCTGCTCTTTGAACAGTGCAGCTAAACATCCTTGTGTGTGCCTCTTAAGGCACATGTGTAGGAGTTTCTCCATGACATTCCTGTGCCAGTCAGCATTCTGCTTCACATGATAACACCAAATTGTTTTCCAAAGGTGTGGTAATAGTTTACATTCCCACCCAGAAGTGATTGAGTTGATCCACTTGGTTTTATAAGACATCTTAATTTGGGGGCAGTCTGTTGGGTACAAGATAATATTCCATTGTGGTCTTTATTGGCATTTCCTTAATAAGCAATGAGATTGAGTCTTTAAGAGGGTAATTTTTGAGCAGAAACCTGAAGGGAGTGAAGGACCAATCCATGCAAAACTGTAGTGGAACTTTCCAAAGCAGTGTTCCAGAGGCAGAGACCATTTTGGAGTGTCCATGAAGCAGCAAGAGAGGTTTTGATGAGATAAGGAAGGCAGAGGCTATGACTCCTACAGCCTGAAAACCCACAAGTATGCACAGGACTTTAGAATACTTACACTAAGAGTTATGGGAAGGCGTGGGAGGGCTATTAGGGGATGAACACAACTTGACTGACGCTTTTAAAAGATCCCTTTGGCTTCTATGTGAATAGAATCTGGGGAGGTGATGAGAACAGAGGCATAGAGTTGAGTTAGAGGCTTCCAGAAGTTAAGAGAGAGTTCTGGCTTCAACCGGGGTGTTGGTAGAGAGGATGGTGAGAAGTTGAATTCAGGACATATTTTGAAGTTAAGGCTGGGCGAGAACTGCTGAGGGCTGCATGGAGGTGTTAGGAAGAGAGGAATTATGGGTGGTATCTTGATTTGAGATTGAGTAACAGAGAATG
The DNA here is from genome assembly GCA_024291935.2 of Okapia johnstoni. Taxonomy (NCBI): domain Eukaryota; kingdom Metazoa; phylum Chordata; class Mammalia; order Artiodactyla; family Giraffidae; genus Okapia; species Okapia johnstoni. Next base: position 61,486,632 of record CM044320.1, read on the forward strand.
TAAGTCCATTAACTGAAACGGGAAAGACATTGTGAAGAGGAGCAGCACTGGCGTGAAAGTAAAAAAAAATTAATATGGCGAATAACTCTTCATTACATAGGTGGACCTACTTGCTGTGTCATCTGTTGGTGTCTCCGACGTGCCTCTGATAACACGTGGACAGGTGCTGTGTCCTCCCACACTCAGACCTCTTCCCTGTCTCATTGAGTGGTGGTCCATCTATCTGGTTGGACAGGCCAGAAATTGGGAGTCACCTTTGACACCTCCCTCTGGTTTACCACCATGACCACTCCATCTCCACAACCTGCCAGCTTTACCTCTGAAATATCTCTGGAGTCCGTTCAGTTCTTTCCATCTCCGTCACAACCACCCCAGTCGTGGTTACCAGCAGTTTTCTCCTTGAGTGTTGTCATAGCCTCCTCAGTGCATTGGTTCTGGTCCTCCTCCAGGCCACCATCCACTCTGCAACCAGCTGACTTGGAACCCTCAAGTTTAAAACCCTTCAAAGTCTCTTTTAAAAATGATTATTGCTTTTAGGATAAATCTGTAATATGCCCAAAGGACATGAATGAGCAGGCCTTGCTCATATCTCTAGTCCCGTCTCTAACTTTCTCTCTCCACCCCACCCCCATGGGCATCTTTTAATTCCTAGAAAATGGAATTTAATTCCTGTTCCCTTCCCTTCCTGGGCCTTTGCGCAAGCTGTTCCTGAAATACTGCCTCCCCTTGCCCCACATAATGTCATTCAGATTTTAGCTCAAATGATACTTTCTGAAAGAAGCTGTGTGTCCTCCCCCTCCACTCATCCACACACAGACACACACACCCCTGCTAAAACAAACTTAGATTTCCCTGTTACATGTTCTTAAAGACTATAATTCCTTGTTTTTCCTTCATAGCACTTATACAGTATTTATTTATATATTTGCATAGGTGTTAATATCTTTCTCTTTTTCCTGGAAGGTAAACTCTGCGAGGCCCATAAAACTCGTTTATACACCATCTAGCATGGTGCCTGATACATAGAAAACATTTAATGAACATCAGTGAATCATTGAAGAAAGAAGCCTTGCTCAGTATCTGAATTGATTTTTTTTTTTTTTAATGTGGACCATTTTTCAAAGCTTCCCTGGTAGCTCAGATGGTAAAGAATCTGCCTGCAATGAAGGAGACCTGGGTTTGATCCCTGGGTTGGGAAGATCCCCTGGAGAAGGAAATGGCTACCCACTCCAGTATTCTTGCCTTGAGAATTCCATAGACAGAGGAGCCTGGCTGCTTATGGATGGGATCGCTAAGAATCAGACATGACTGAGTGGCTAACACTTCGTGTTTTTAAAATCTTTAGTGAATTCGTTTCAGTATTGCTTCTGTTTTATGTTTTGATTTTGAGGCCTTGAGGCATGTGGGATCTTAGCTCCTTGACCAGCGATCAAACCCGCACCCCCTGCATTAGAAGGCAAAGTCTTAACCAATGGACCACCTGGGTAGTCCCTCTGATTCATCTGCTGTATTCATCAGACATTGCACTGCTGGTTTTTATAGGACTTTCTAAGACAAATAATATTCTTGGTTATGATAGATAGACTCTTTCATACTTGCTTGGGAATATCTTAGCTTCGTTTTAGACTTCTTTAGCAAGTTGCAACCTTTCACTCACTGTTACTGTAGATGAAATAAAAAATTGATTATTCTAATCTAAGAAATTTGATCTGTAATCTAATTTAGAATAAAGAATTTGTGGGAGAATTTTAACTGATAATATTCTGTTCATCATCCTAGAGCAAATGCCTGGGGAATAAAAGAGGATAGTAGTATCAATAAGTATTAAACAATAGTAGTAACAATAAGTGGTAAACAATAAGTATTTCAGTAGCATTATGGGTTACAAAGTGTTTTTGCATTAGAGGTGCCCAGAAGTGAATGAAGTTTCTCTCTGCACAGCATGTTACTTCACCAGGAAAATCTTTCAAATACTCTCCATTATCTACACGATTAAAGTCTGAGTTCTTTATCAGAGTGGACTAGGCCTCCAGGATCCTACCCAACCTACTTTTCCAGGATCAGCTATCACCACTTCTCAAGTTATCCTTCACCTTCCAGCAATATCAGACTCTTGGTAGGTGCCCCTTCTCTGTGCTCCTGAAATACTCTGGGCGTGTGTTGCATGGCGGACTCTGTTTACTTATCTCTCTAATGCACCACAAGTTCTTGGAGGGAAGAAACACCATCATTTCTTTTTTATACTCAGCCCCAGTAGTACAGAGCTTGGTCGGGACTCAGTAGGTGCTTGATGAATGAATGAACAGCTTTGTAGTCAATCACAGGAGTAGATCTGTGTAATGACTAAAAGGGGTACTCTAAGATTAGCCACCTGATTAATACTTCACTGAAGACTTCCTGGATCATCTAGAACTTCCGCTGTATTCTAATCTGTCTGTGTCTACTCCAGGGCTTCCCCGATGACTCAGCAGGTAAGGAATCCACCTGCATTGCAGGAGACCTGGGTTTGGTCCCTAGTCGAGAAGATCCCCTGGAGAAGGAAATGGCAACCCACTCCAAAATTCTTTGCTGGAGAATCCCATGAACAGAGCCTGGCAAGCTATAGTCCATGGTGTCGCAGAGTCCGACATGACGGAGCAGTTGAGCACTCAGTATCTACTCCTCTCATTGATGTCACTGAGCTTAACCGTTGATCCGGGCTATGGGACTAGATAGACTTCAGTGAGTTACTGTTAAGAAAGCAGATCACCTAGGGTAACGCACAGGGTAGCCGGTGATTGGTATTAGAACATTTGATGACATCTGCTCTAGGGCCTCTGTCTGCATTGCATTTGCTGTTACCCTTCTTGAAGACTCACCTACTCAAGTCTGAAGTTGTATATTGACCAATTCATAAACTAAAATGCTAATCTATCACTCAGAGGTAAACACTTAACTTTTTCTAATATCCTATCAGTCTTTCACTTGTGCCAGTAGGTATTATTTTCCTAAGATGGATCAAACAGTGCCACTTCTTTGGTAACATACTTTTTTCTTTTTATATATAATATAGGCAGGTAGATAGAGGTATATTTATATATCTTATTCATGTTACTATGTATTCTCCCATACTTACATCATCATATTATAAAGGCTTCTAAAGATTTTTTCATAGTTTTGTATTTTAATTTGGTATTTTTAAATACAAGGAATGTTTAAGATAAAAAAATAGTTCTCTCTTCATATTTTTATCCAGTCATATCAAAGAAATTTCCCATGAGTTTATATAGGAAAGAAAAATTTGAGATTATAGCTTCTTTTGTACATAATTAAGATGGTATTTAATAGCTGGCCTCATTCTGTCTTTCTAATCAAAATTATCTACCTCCAAATACCGATCTTTATTGCATAATATAATCAAGATAATTTCCTCCCTTATTAGACTAAGTAAGACAGTTTGATAATAGTCTCTTTTGAGTTTTTTCATTTTATACGAGTATACAAGATGGCTGTCAAAATTTTGTTCATTTCAGCAGGAAGTCACTTAAGAAAAGGCTACAATATATACCATTGACTCTTAAGGAACTGAACTAATTGGTGACTTGAATACTCAAACATTTATACAACTATAATATGTTGCCAAAAAAAGATGTGAGTTCTATAACAGTATGAGCTCCTTTGTCTTGAGATTTTTTGTTGCCATGTTGATGTTACTTGTGATGTTACAACTGATGTTCTTCAGTTGATTAGATTCTTCTGATTAAGCCTCAGAGAAAAGTGGGTGTCATCTTTCTTAAAGAAGCTGTGTGTCCTCCCCCTCCGCTCATCCACACACAGACACACACACCCCTGCTAAAACAAACTTAGATTTCCCTGTTACATGTTCTTAAAGACTATAATTCCTTGCTTTTCCTTCATAGCACGTATACAGTATTTATTTATATATTTGCATAGGTGTTATATATTTGCATGGGTGTCATCTTTCTTTTGGTCTGAGTTATAGATGACTTGGGTTTCTATTGAATATAAGACACTGCCAACCCCAACTTTGTACTGCATTTGATCAAGAGTTAGGCAGATTACAAATAGATGCTCTGTATAACTTTTCATGATTATGCTGTGTTCCCTGCCTCCATATTTTAGTGGATCCTCTAAGTTAGGTGTCACATGAACAATTTTTTTTGGGGGGGGGAAGCAATAGCTGATATATTGTATGATTTTCAGAAGGAATATTTACAGTCATTCTGATAACCAAAGATTATAGAACTGAGGATTCCTGCCTTAAGGGCCTTTATCGCTTACATGACTAGGAGCTTTCTTGACTTTATTTTTTGGATGGTGCCACCCCTGATTGAGGAGGGAGCACTCTGGAGAAGTCCCAGGAGGATCATCCTCTTGAGGGTCATTTGGTTGTTTTGTAGCTTGCCCTTGAGAACCAGCTTATAAAATGTACATACTCTTTAAGAGATCTCTCACCTTTCGGCACAACCCTTCCAAGTGCCTGGCACATAATATTGGGGTGATAAACCTTTGCTAAATGAGTGATTGAAATAAGGAATGATTTATTTTAAAACTTTTGTTTAAAAAAATGAGTTAAGAACTTGAGCCAAGCCATGCCATCTGGTCAAAGGCTATTTATAGCTCTTAAATAGTATCAGTTTGACATGGTATAGGAGGGGTGACTGTCACCGCGCTTGATGTTATCCTGTGTGTCCATAATGCTTACAGGAACAGATGATTTAAAGTAGGTGTGCTTCTTGCCTGGATCTTGATTTAGCCACAGAAGCTCTTGCGTGATTAAACGACCCGCTTTCCCTAGCATAGAATCAAAGATAGACTGCTTTAGATGCATATCATACCAGCATTCATATTCAAGGTGCATCTGTTGATGACACCAGTCTTTATTATGAACTATTAGCTTCCAGTATCAATGACTAGGGTTTCCCTGGTGGCTTAGCAGTGAAGAATCTGCTTGCCAATGCAGGAGATGTGGGTTTGATACCTTGCATCGGAAAGATCCCCTGGAGAAGGAAATGGCAATGCACTCCAGTATTCTTGTCTGGGAAATCCCATGGACAGAGGAGCCTGATGATCTACAGTGCATGAAGTCACAAGAGAGTCAGACACAACTTAGCAACTAAACAACAACAGCAAATCAATGACTTAGTCTCTCAAGGCAGTTGAATGCTAGGCCTTTATGTTTTTATTTCATGGTCATTTGGAAAAATAAGTGAGATGTATAGCATCTACATTTTGATGAATTTTAAGTTAAACTAGAGGAAGAAAAATTGCAATTATTTGCATACATTAAAAAGCTTCATTATTAAAATTATGCCACTAAAGATATCCCTGCAGTACTGAAATTAAAATGTATAAGTGACATCACCGTGTCACTCTGTCCTAGAATTCAAATTTTCCAAGGAAGTGTTACAGCAAAAGAAAAACTGAGCAAAGTGCTAACATTTATTGAGAATTTATGTTACTGACTTTTCACAGTCACCAGCATGTTAGTTTCCAAAGCAGGGAAATCCAAGCAAGGGAGAAAAGAGAATGGAGGAAAGCTAAGGGGGAAGGAAAGGAGTAAAAATAGTTTTTATATGAAGCACAAGATGCACTGGTAAGATGGCGCCTTGTGGCAAGTGAAAAATCAGTTTGGACAGAGGAGGACCACAGCTGGACCTAAGTTTCCAAAGGATTTCTCTTTCATTCTCTCCTCTGAATCCAATTTTATTTCATATTCTAAGAAGTATTGGATAAAGTAGATTTACAGTCCTTGGATATTGTACCAGTGGTTTAAGGACTGTAATTCTCTCTTCTTCACATCATCAATGATGTAGACTTATTTGATGTTCAAAAATCCTTCTAATTTAATCTCTTCGCAAGTTATGTGGATTTGGGGGGTAAAAATAATAGTAATAATGGCTAAGGGGTTGCTGAGCTGGTGCTGTGTGTTGGGCACTGGGCCATTTGATGTCATTCAGCCTTCATACCATCCCTGGGAGGGGGATATGAGTAGAGTTATCCCACTTTTACACAAGAGAAGAGTGAGGCTCAGAGCAAGGTAAATTCTTTGGTCCAGGTCACCCAGGTTGCAAGTGGTCCAGCTGGGATTTAGACCAACTTTGTCCACCTCCTGAGACTGAGCTCTGCCTTCTTTGGGGGTAAAGCTTATGTCTTTCTTTCTTTACAGAGTCACACATCATGGTTTTCATCTGATTTAAATAAAAGAGATGTCAGAATTGAAGTTTTTCCATTTGTCATATTGCATTTGAATGAGCCCAAACTTCTCGTCTAAAACTTGATCCTGTTTCCCAAGCATCTCTACAGGGATATTTTTTCCAATACCTCAGACTCTTCCTCTCAACACACCCTACTCTCCCTGCCCCAAATACATAGTAAAGAGATATCGATAACTAAATATGTACATATTTCATTTTTATATCTTATTATTTTCTTCTGGAATTCTTGAATAGATTCTGCTCTTAGGCTCAGGGGACTTTGGATGGCCATCCATTTCTATTCTAGAGTTCTAGAATTTGGTCTTTGTAAGGAGCTGTACACCCCTTCCGAAATGCAGGATACGCGAGATCAGATGCTGTCTGGCAGATTATTGCTATACCCTGATGCCTACTACAGTCCCTGGCTGGCCCAGATTAGGTACTTGATAAATATTCATTGGCAGACTGATTGCTACCCTTGTACTGTTGGCCCACCAGCAGGCTGGCCAACTAGTGTGTAGAGACCACATCGTCGCGTTTACATGGAAAACTGCAGATTCCCCGTGTCCGACCCCACTATGTCGTAACTCAGCCGGAGTGACCCAGTAGTCGTCTTGACAGCGTTTTCATTTATGCCCTTCATACTTCTTATTCTTTGGTTTATATCCCATCCTCAGTCCAGAATGAGAGTCTTTCTGCTCTCCCCATTCATTCCTAGAAGTCTAAGACCTTACTATCTAGCAAGACCTCTATAACACATTATCTCCTCCATGAACTCAGACCCAGTGCTTTCAGACGGAGGTAATGCACTGAACTGTGTCTCCCAAACACAAGAATGTTGAGAACACCATAATTTTCTTTGTATTTCTTAGAGAACCGGAGGACCCTTTATCAGCTGGGTTTAACATGACTATTCAGTTTACTGATTTCCTTACTGTTAATTTATTACTGGACTTCTCAGAGCCAGTGAGTATGTGATATTCTGGGGTTCACTGTGAATCTTCCAGTGAGGAGTATGCTGTATATATAGTGGGCTTTCTCCCCCTCTTTGTTTTGTCTGCCTTGATGTCCAACAGAACCAGTGTTTTCAAGTGCCTACTTGTAAACGTGCTCCTATAGGATGAATACCTGTTGTGGTGTTTAGATTCTATTTTTCTTTTCCTTTCTTTCTGGTCAAACAGTGAATCGTTATCAAATTCCAAGCTTCCCCTTCTTCTGGATGACTATACTATGAAAACTGTAGCCTGCTTTTCATATGAGGCACTCTAGGATATGCATTGCTGATGGGAGTATGCAATGTACAACCACTTTGGAAAATTAGTTTAACATTTTTCTTATAAAGTTAAATGTATATCTACCATATGATTGAGCAATTTCATTCCTGTACATTTGACCAGGAGAAAATAACAGATTCTCAGACTGGATCAAGAGTATTCATAGCAGCCTTATTCATAATAGCCAAGAAATATAAACAGTGAATATAAAATGTTCATGAACCAGGTGACTGGTGTATAAACAAATTTTAGTATATTCATTCTACCATGACCTTCTGAGACAGAGACAGACTACTCATAATGCAACAAGGATGAATCTCAAAACCATGAAAGTGTTTGAAATCTTGTTTGGGGTGATACTTACATGGGTGTATACAGTTGTCAAAACTCATTGAACTGAATGCCTCAGGTCTGTGCATTTTACTGTAGTTGAATTATCTCTGGGAGAATCAGACCAGCACAGCAGTTAAGAGCCTGGGGTTAGGAGCCAGATGACATGGATGCAAATCCTGGTTCTACTATTATTGTTGTTTCTTGGATCTTTGATGAATTGCCTCAGTGTCTGCTTCAGTTTCCTCATCTGTCAAATGTGACCGAAATTCAGATCTACTGTATAAAGTTGTAATGAGAATAAAATGAGTTAGATTGTTTGCCATTGCTCTTTAAGTTTTTGTTAAACGAAACTTAAAAATTATACACTCTAACCTTCATAACAGTACCCCCTTACAATCTAATCCCTAGTTGCATATGAGAATCACTTGGGAAGATTTCCAAAAATAAAATACCTGGGCTTTGTTCCCAAGGATTCTGCTATAATTGGCCTAGGGTGGGATCTGGGCATTGTAGAGTTTCTTCCTTCCTCCCCTCCCCTCCTCAGGTGAATCACTGTCAAATTCCCAACTTCCCCTTCTTTTGGATGACTGCACTATGAAAATTGCTCATGCTCTTCCTAAAGGACACTAAGTGAAAACCATAGCAACCCATTAGTTTATTTCTTCTTTTTTTTTTTAAACTGTATCTTGGGACTTCCCTGGTGGTCCAGTGGCTAAGACTCCACAGTCCCAATGCTAGGGGGCCTGGGTTTGATCAGCTAAGAATTTGCATGCCACAATGAAGTTCGAAGGTCCTGCCTGTCGCACCTAAGACCTGGAGCAGCCAAAAAACAACAACAACAGCAAAAAACAAAAACCGTATCTTGAGGAATGCTGTATGTTATAGTAATAGTCCCAGTTTTCAACAGCTTTAGCGCGGTGTAACAGGTAGACTTATTTGCTTCATTTCCAATAGCACTGGACACCTTTCCAGAGACGGTTAAAAAGATCAATTTAATGATGAACTTCCGTAATAATTATTGACCAGTTCATTATACTTCCATGGAGAAATGACAGAAAATCCTATCATTCAAGGGGGCGGGAGGTCCTGAAACTCCTCCTCTTTTTATTCAAATCAGTTTTTTCTTTTTCAGAGTGAAATGTTAAGTATCCAAAGTGCTTGAGGGGAAAAAGCAATCCTCCAAGTTGAGATGACAAGGCATAGGCACTTCAGAACACCCAAAATGCAAATTATGAGGCCCTCACCCTTTCTGTTCAGAGCTCTATAAATGTTAGATGTCACTTTTCTCTCTTTTTAGTTGTGAATGCAGGTAGGACTGGAAGGATAAGAGTCTCTGATTAATATGAGGAAATAGGTTACTAACTTTTTAGTGTCACTGAAGAAAGAAATCAAAGTACCTTACTTTTGCTGGAAGCGACTGAACAAATGGTTTGGGATTGCATTCATGGAAAAAATGATTATAGTCCTTGAGATAAGAAGGGAAAAATTCAGGAACTGTCAAGAGTATCGCCAATGAAAAAGCTACATATGGCACTAGGCTAATAGACAAACACTTTCAGGTATTGTAATGCTATTTTTTACCTTTGAAGATGAATATAACCAGCTGAGTTTTGCATAAGTGTCTAATTTGTTCTCTTTATGAAATGCTTTTTGTTTATACTTGCGTGCTTCTTACTGATAATCAGTTGCCAATGGACTGGTTTATGATTCTAAATGAATCCCACTGCATTTACAAAGGCAGTGTATTTCCACCCTCCCCCACCTTTTGTTTTTAAGTAAGAAAGAACCCTAGTTCTATAGAGGAGCTTCTCTCATGGTTCAGTGGTAAAGAATCCACCTGCCAATGCAGAAGACACAGGTTCGATCCCTGGGTAGGGAAGATCCTTTGGAGAAGGAAATGACAACCCACTCTAGTATTCTTGCCTGAGAAATCTCATGGACAGAGGAGCCTGTGGGCTACAGATCGTGGGGTCACAAAGAGTTGGACACAACTGAAGCAACTAACGCAACACAATGCCCTTTTCAGGGCTATAGAGAGTACCTTCTAGGGAGAAGGAATAGTGTAAGCAAATGAATGAGGGCTGGAAAACAAGGCCCTGATCAGAAGATACAACTTGATTGGAAGTTACAGTATACATTGATAGAGTGTGTATACACACACACACACACACACACACACACACACACACACACAATGGAGGGTTAAGTTAGAAAATAAGAGAAGGCCAGGCTATTGAATGCTTTGAATGTTGTCAGTCCAAAGAGTCTGAGTAAATATCTATCTGTCCATGTGAGATTTAAGTGAAGGCACTGGGACATGTACAAGCAAATGTTAAGAAAAGTTCTTAAATTGTGAGTTTAAAAATAGTCAACTGTCAAATCAGACACATGCTCTATTCTAAGTATATATATTTGTGAGATCTCTCTTTAGCTCCTTTAAATTTTTTCTAGATTAGTCAAAAGCCCATACAAAGAGTAACATAATGCAGATAAGAATATTTTCATATTCATATCTTATACAAATTGAAATTTCAAGTTTTTGCTGGTACTTATGGTGGTCATACCAAGAAACATTTATCATGAATCCTTTTAATAAAACAAAACAAAATTCTTTTAATGAATCTTTTAGATTGTGTTCCAAAGTCCTTGACATATGCTCATATGGGCCCAACATTGAATTTTAATAGTGTTCAGTTCAGTTCAGTTCAGTCGCTCAGTCGTGTCCGACTCTTTGCGACCCCATGAACTGCAGCACACCAGGCCTCTCTGTCCATCACCAACTCCCGGAGTCTACCCAAACCCATGTCCATCGAGTCGGTGATGCCATCCAACCATCTCATCCTCTGTCGTCCCCTTTTCCTCCCGCCCCCAATCCTACCCAGCATTAGCGCCTTTTCCAATGAGTCAACTCTTCGCATGAGGTGGCCAAAGTATTGGAGTTTCAGCTTCAACATCTGCCAGCAAAGGACCCAAGCAAGTTGATAGTGTTTAAGATTGGACTTTTACTGTGCTTTTTTGGGTGTGCAAGGGAAAACAGTCTGCATTCTTGGCCCCTGTTCGCTTCCCTGGGTCCTTTTGCATTTTCTCAACCATTCTGACATGAGCCTGGTAGAAGTGGATAATCACCTGGCAGCCAACTATGTGCCTTTGTTATTGCTAGAAAGAAGCATGCTTACTTGTAGACAATAGTTTTGCTTTTCTTGGGAGACCATATTTTGGAAGAGGGGCTCATTCATTGGTACCCAAAGAATGCATAGGTAAAGGGAGTATACAGATACTGACACATACCTACATTATAAATGTTAGAGAAGAGAAAGGGGTGTGGAAAAGGAGACCATTTTCCATTCAGTAAATTGGAGTCATATCCACATCTATGAACTCGGATCTGTAACTGAGGTCAAAAGCATGCAGAAACAAAAAGGTAGTTAACTAGTACTGGTGGTTTAGTCGCTAAGTCTTGTTCAACTTTTGCAACCCCATGGACTGTAGCTTGCGAGGCTCCTCTGTCCATGGGATTTCCCAGATAAGAACACCGGAATGGGTAGCCATTTCCTTCTTCAGGGGACCTTCCTGATGCAGGGGTTGAACCCACACCTCCTGTACTGCAAGTGGATTCTTTACTGCTGAGCCACCAGGGAAGCAACTAGTACTGAGAATATCCTATCTAGTCGGTGCTATTGACAGATCCAGAAAAGAAGACAACATTCTGCCATACTTTAGGTCTCTATATAAGACTCTGTGAAAAGAGGCATCTTTTTCTTCCATGCCTTTTTAAAAAGGATGCAAAGTACACTAAAAATAAACCGTTTAGAACAAAAAGCTTGAATAGTTAGAGCTTGAATCTAATGTGAGAAAACTCATGGAGCTTACAAAACTTTAATAACCAGGTTCAAAGAGGGAGTCTTGCCATTTTAAGTGAATCAGTGGTAATTTCATGGAAAGTCTTAATGTTACCTAGGATAAAATGGAAATCAGTGGTGTCACAACAATGTTAAGAAAAAGGACAAGCCACGTACTGTAAATATAAGTAATTCTGGCATATGTGGGAAGGCACCCAAGGAAAAAACCATCACTGTCACTTTAAATAACCTTTTTATGCAAAAGTAAAGCTTAAGGTAGAGAAGTTGTGTCCTAAGCTCTTAGAAATATTGTCTTTCTGCCCTAGGATACAACCCTCATGAGAGTAGAAATTTTAACCCAAAAAGATGGAAAGGAGACTTTTTCTACTTCTGTCAGTTAATTTTTACTTTCATGGAAGTTCTGTGCTTGTCAAGGCATATAAACTCTCTCAGAGAGTCCAGCTATTATGTTGCTCAGCTGTCATCCCTGTCAACTCTCTGCCCATGACTTTTTTTTTTCAAGTATTTATGTGGCTGCACTTGGGATCTTCCGTCTTCACTGTGGTATGCAGAATCTTTTAGTTGATGCATGTGGGATCTAGTTCCCTGAGCAAGGATCGAACCCAGGCCTCCTGCATTGGGAGTGCGAAGTCTTAGCCACTGGACCACCAAGGAAGTCCCATCTGCCCATGACTCTTGAATCAGTCAACCCACACCTCTTGACTGATCTCGGCCCCTGTATTGCCAGCTGCTTTTGCGTCCATTCCATTGGGTGGGCTTTCCAAAGCCATTCCATCTCCTAGGAGTGGCTTCTCCCATTTCTCTGCTGCCTCCGTTCTACCCCATTACAAGAAAGCCCAGCAGCTCTCCCACCACGTTCATGAAGTCCTTGGAATACAAACTGGCCCACTAGAGTCCTTCTTCTGAACTCAAGGAACTCTTTACTCTTCCATTTTCTGCTAGCTCGTGACACACCTCGTAACAAAACTTATATTCTTGTCTGTTCCCATGCATTATGATGTAGACTTTTGTTACCCTCTGGTGCTTTATGATCTGTAACTCTTCCAAGATCTGAGCACAGACTGCTCCCTGTCTTCGGTTAGTATCTGTAGGCTGACAAATTCTTTGGATACCTTGAAGATACTAACAGCAGTAAGTTAACTGACAAGGGTCAAAGGGAACTTGAGAGATCATCTTGGCCACTGCAGGTCCCTTTCCTCCTGGACTTTCAGGTTGTTCCACATATTTCCATACATTTCCCGAGGAGGTCCTACAACACTCCCAAGCATTTTTAACTTATCCACCTCGCCTCCACTTTCCCCCAGTAACTTTTTTCATCCAAATTCCTTGTGTTTTAGTCCAGACTTGTCTGCTTGCTCTTGTTTAGTTAGTGAAGATGTAGAATAGAAAGGCAAAGAGAAGATGGTAAGATCAGATGCTTTGTCATGAGAATGGTTATTGGGACAAAAACACTTAAATTTCCTGTAAACCCTTTCAGCAGTGCCCTTGGCTCTCCACCATCCTGTGAGCACCATGAAAGCAGGATATGGCTTTGTTTTGTCACACCACTCAATCACCAGTGCTTGGCACATGGCCTGGCCCACAGTAGATATTCAGTAAATAAATACTTCTTAAATAAAAACAAGACCATAAACTCCTATGGAGGGTTTGAGCAATGGAAGCTTTATCACATGGGTCTTTTGCCACATAGAATTGTGCTTCAATTTTTAAAAATCCTTTGACAAACTCAGAGACCAAAAAGCAGATAAATTAGATTATTTTTATAATATTTAATATCTGTGCTGTGTTTCCTTCAAGTAGCCACTTACTCCAGTGCTTTGAAAATATGATTTATGTATAGAAACACTGCTTTACACAAAAGTGTTAGTGATCTTATTAAGTGAATTATCTGAAAATCATGCTTCCTAAAATTATATGTATCCTGCTACCTTAGTGTCGTATCTTTAAGTGAAAAAGTGAAAGTCGCTGAGTCGTGTCCAACTTTTTGAGACCCCATGGACTATACAGTCCATGGAATTCTCCAGGCCCAGAATACTGGAGTGGGTAGCCTTTCTCTTCTCCAGGGGATCTTCCCAACCCAGAGATTGAACCCAGGTCTCCCGCATTGCAGGTGGATTCTTTACAGCTGAGCCACAAGGGAAGCAGCTTAATTGTGAGTATAAAGGAAATTACTAGACATCAGGGAAATGACCTGATATTTTCTGGTCTAAAGACATTTGCTCACAGAAAACAGTATATCTTATTGCTAGATATTTATTGCCAGAGATCTTATTGCCAGAAAGTTTAATAAGCTACTTACGTGTCTTGGTGAGAAAAAGAGCATCTGAAAAATTAGTGTACACTTTTTGCAATGTCTTATTAAATCATTCTTAATCCTCTAAAGACAAACAACAGCTTATTCAAACTTTTTTGTATGATCTGTAGAATCTGAACCAGTAACTGTCTTTTAAGATCCTATAACTATATGGAGGATGGAAGGAAACACAGAATCACAGCCCTCAGTAGGTTTAAATTTTAGTTGGGAAGCCAGAAACGGTTATACCAAAAAAAAAGACATTTAAACACATCCCACTAGGAAAAAGAGTGGAGGAAAAACATTCTGAAATATTCATAATGATTCTCTCCCTTGATGAGACTGGGAATATTTTTTATTTGTGTATTTCTAAATTTTCTTTTGTGAACATATATTACTGGTTATAGTTTTAAAAAATTATTTTAAAAAGAAATTGCCCAACAACATGCAGTGATAGAAATGAGAGACATGAATAGAAGGAGTGAGGAGAGAACTTCCTTGAGCTTGTGTAGTGAGGCTACATGGAAGAGTTGGGGCCTGAGCTGGTCTTAAGAGTAGGTAATACTGTAATAATCATGATATCTTGAACTTTTGTGCTACTTTTAGGTCAGACTGGTTGCCTCCTCAGTTGACAGTCTCTCTTTCTTTGTTGAAAGAGTCCCAATTTTGTTCACTTGTGATGGCTTTTTTCTAGTTGTCCGGGATCGGTTGGTTCAAAATTGGTCATGTGGCCCAGTTTTGGCCAATGAGATGGTGAAGGGAGGTGTGCTCAGGTGCTTCTGGGAAAGTTTCTTCAGACACTGAAAAAGATGATCCATTATTGCCTGTGGACATTACCTGGTGTGATATGATACCTGGAGCTGCTGCATAAGAAGAACCTCTTTGCATCCACAAGAGAAACCAGATTTAGGACAGTGGAATATAGAAGGATAAGGAACCATGAATCCTATTACTCGGTCACTGAGCCTTGGGTGAACTAGTTTCTTCTCTACTTAGGGTTTATAACTTAAGTAATTTCTTCATTGTTTAAAGTCAGTTTGGATTGGGGTGAAAGCATCCTCACTGATATTGTTCTATAATTTATTAACCTGTTCATATCCAATATTGATATTTATCTGAACAACAACTCTGTGAAGTGGGTAAGTCAATGTATTAGGGTTTTTGACAGAAACAACCCACCGGGGGTGTATGTGTGTGTGTGTGTGTAGATATATAGAGAGAGACAAAGATTGATTATAACTAATTGGCTCACATGATTGTGGATGCTTGGAGAGTACAAAATCAGAGGGGGTAGACTGTTAGGCTGAGGAAATAGTTGAAGTTTGTGTCCTGAGGAAGTCTATGGCAGAATTCCTTCTTGCTTGGAGGAGGTCAGTCTTTGTTCTGTTAGCCTTCAACTGATTGGACACTCCAACACTATGGAGTGTAATCTCCTTTACTCATAATCCATGGATATAAATGTTAATTTCATCCAAAAAACACTTTGAAACAAACATTAAAAATGGTATTTGATCAAATACTTGGGCACTATGGACCAGCCAAGTTGACACATAGAATTAACCATTACTATTCCCATATGTTGATGATGGAACTAAAGAGGATGCAACTTACCTAAGAGTTCAAATCCAAGTTTAGCAATTTTAAATCTTTCTACTTTCTTTATGCTCTTTAAATTGGAAAAGCATCTTCATGTGAATAAGAGATATGGTGCTTATAATCCATTAGTTATGGATTGAATGCCTGCTCTGCACCAAGTAGTGTTCTAGGAGCCAGGAATTCAAAGCGAAGGAGGGGAAGGAAAAGACAATCAGTAAAGAATGAGAACGTGCTCAGTATTTGGCTCATAAAGTCTTGTATTAACTTTAGTGGGTGTTGCGTGTTGGTGCATAGTGATTCCTGGATCTAAAAGTTAAGTTGGTACTAGACTGTGGGGACCTAAGGATTGCAGGCTAAAGAGTAAATTTTCTTTAAGAATTTTTTTCTGCATTATGTGTAGAGAAAAACACCCAAAAGCAAATACATTATAATGATACAAGTGATTGATAACCTCTTTTTTGTTTTAGAGGGAGGCAGTTCTGTGATTGGATGCAATGGATAAGAATTTTAGCTTTATGCATATGATGTACTTTTTTAAACCTGTAAAACATTTATGTTAATTATTAATTACTATATTATGAAAATCTGGTTTAATAAAGTTCTAGTTGATCATCTTTTTCATAGTGGAAAAATCTCTGATATTGATGATAGCAGAATCATGTAGAACCAAAAAAGAAAGGAGGACTTTTTAAGGACTTTCTAGTGGTCCAGTAGCTAGGACTCTGGGCTCCCAATGCAGGGGGCCCAAGTTCAACCCCTGATTGGGGAAGTAGATCCCGTATGCTGTAACTAAGACCCGATGCAGACAAGTGAATAAATCAATAAAAATGTATTTTTTTAAAAAGTCCTTTTGGTGACAATTTCTAAGTTGCTGCATATAATTTTATGTATAATTTGCCGTAGAACTTGAAGAAAATCTAGAAACCATCAAGAATGCTCTTTTGGGATATGGGTAGTTTTAGAATTATCCATACCTTCAATTTGTTAATATTTTATGAATTGCTTAGTTCAAATCAAACTTATCTATGACATCTGTGCCCCATATGGTAGATTAATTAAAGCAAGGATACTGAATTTGGGTAGTTTGATATCCTGTTTGAAGACTGACTTCCCTTACAACCAAGAGAGGAAAATACTGACATTTCGATTTCTCTGTGTACCAGACCTTTAACATAGAACAATAGATAGGAACTTGTAGCTTCTTTTTTTTAATTGTTCATAGGGTTTATTAGCAATTTATCCATTTACAAAGATTCTTGAAAATAGTTTGCTGTCTCCCCAATTTTGCATGACAAATTGCTTGATTAATACTTAAATTCCCTCTATGATTGTATTTAAGCATCTTTTGGTTGCAAGTATAATAACAATAGTTCTTAATGAGAGATGTAATGTGCTATAGGAACAGCCAAGAGATTGTCTAGAACTGTTATTCCTCACTAATGACTAGTAAAATGAGTGCAAAGTGGAAAACCATACTGTTTCTTTTTTTTCACCCACACCAGCAGCCTGTTTCGCCTGGTATTAAATCCCCCTTCACAGTGTATAGAAGCAGTACAGTAGTTCCAGAGGCATCCTTGGCAGGATTTAGCTTGGAATCGCCAATGCTCCCCACACAGCAGCAGGCTGCCCTGGATTACCAGGTCAGCCACAAAGTAAGATGAGTGTTTTGCACATTAGCACACAGCACACACACATATGAACTGGGCAATGTATAATAGTCTGCAGAAAGAGATGCAGGGCATGCTCCAAAGAGATGAGTGCACCGGGAGGACCAAAAACTAGCCATGTGGCCTGGAAAGGCAGCCTTCTTCTTCTTTTTTTTAAATTTATTTATTTAATTGGAGGATAATTACTTTACAATATTGTGATGCTTTTTGCCGTACATCAGTGTGAATATGTATATACATATTCATGTGTCCCCCCATCCTGAATCCCACCTCCCACCTGCCTCCCCACCCCATCCCTCTGGGTTGTCCCAGACCACCAGCTTTGGGTGCCCTGCTTCATGCATCAAACTTGGACTGGTCACCTGTTTTACATATGGTAATGTATATGTTTCAATGCTATTCTCTTAAATCATTTCACCCTCGCCTTTTCCCACTGAGTCCAAAAGTCTGTTCTTTACATTTGCATCTCCTTTGCCGTCGTGCATATAGAATCTTTCTAAATTCCATATATATGTGTTAATATACAGTATTGGTCTTTCTCTTTCTGACTTACTTCAGTCTGTATAATAGGCTCCAGGTTCATCTACCTTATTAGAACTGACTCAAATGCATTCCTTTTTATAGCTGAGTAATATTCCATTGCGTATATGTACCACAACTTCCTTATCCATCATCTGTCGATGGACATCTAGGTTGCTTCCATGTCCTAGCTATTGTAAATAGTGCTGCCGTGAACATTGGGGTACATGTGTCTCTTTGAATTCTGGTTTCCTGGGGGTATATGCCCAGCAGTGGGATTGCTGGGTCGTATGGCAGTTCTGTTCCCAATTTTTTAAGGAATCTCTCCACTGTTCTCCATAGTTCCTGGAAGACAGCCTTCTTAAAGGAACCAGAACAGTGTAGATGCAAGTGTTTACATGTCTAAACCTGGCTTGGTGCCTCCTCTGCTGCTGAATTCTTACATTTTAGTCAGCTCACGTTTCACTTCTACTCAAACCACATAAATAACGTGGAGCCCTTTTAGAGCCCTTGTAGTTGTGGAAGAACAAGTGCCACGCTCCTTCTTGGTGGAATCATCCAGGCTTGGAAGGATGTCTGGTTGTGCTCACCAGTCACCTGTTACCGGTGAGCTGTAGTGTATTCTTAATCTTTGGTTACTTGTGTCCTGAAGCCTGAGAGAGACTCTCATATGCAGCCCCAGGCAATGGTGGAGAGAAGAATACTTGGTTACTTTCTCTATTCTATCCGATTTTTCCTTGCCAGGTGATATTGTCCAAATGAAAATGATGCCCCAGGTAACTGAATAGATGGAAGGTGGTATATTGTTGTTCAGTCGCTCAGTTGTGTCCGACTCTTTGTGACCCCGTGGACTGCAACATGCCAGGCTTCCCTGTCCTTCAGTGTATATTATGATGCTATTTGTGAATGTATGGAAATGGAGCAAAGCAGTCATTTTCAGCACATTGGCACCTTCTGATACTATTTGTGAGATTCCTTTAGAAATGTATTTTATTTTCTTTTCAGCCTGATGTCTTTAATTTGAGTGAAAATGTGCCTTAAAAGACATCAACTTTGCTATGGTACTTCTCAATTTAATCCAAGTAAAATGTGATAAACGTTAAGTATATGTATATAAAAATAAGAGCTGAATTTTCAGTAAGTATACCAACAATTCGTACTCTGGAGGAATTACATTTGACGATTGAACAATATGGGTTTAAACTGTGCAAGTTCACTTATACATGGATTTTTCCAATAATTTATACTACCAGTCCCAACCTTTTTGGCACCAGGGACCTGTTTTGTGGAAGGCAGTATTTTCATGGACAGTAGTGGGGAGGGGATGGCTTCAAGATGATTCTCATAAGGAGCATGCAGCCTAGATCCCTCGCATGCACAGTTCACAGTAGGGTTCACTCTCCTATAAGAATCTAATGCTGCCACTGATATGGCAGGAGGCTGAGCTCAGGCAGTAATGCGAGTGACGGAGAGCGGCTATAAATACAGATGAAGCTTGGCTCACTTACCTGCCGCTCACCTCCAGCTGTGAGGCGTGGTTCCTAGGCTGGGAACCCCTGGTTTAAACTGCACAATCTGAGGATTCAAAACTGCAGATGTGGAGGAAGTGCAGATGGAGAGGGCCAACTGTAAGTTAAAGGTGGATTTTCCACTGCTAGGAAGGTTGGTGGCCCTAACCTTTGTGATGTGAAAGGGTCATCTGTATATTTTAAGAGAATAAGTATGAGAGTGCCTATTACAAGACTAATCTCAGACTCTTGATGAAGTCATGGAAAGTGGAACAGTAATACTCAAACCTTCCTCCATTATGAACACATGCTGTTCACCAGATCCTTATATCTGTTCTCACCAGATTCCTTATATAAGATATTTATAATATGCTTTTTTTATTGTTCTAGAACAAAAAGGGAGTTTGCAAGGACCTATAAAATACAAGAGAACAAGGGTATTTAATGGAAGGCCTGGAAGAAAGGAGGAAAAAAGGCAGTTAGAAATGAGTCAAGAAAAATGTCCATACTGCCTAGATTGCTTGATTAATGAGCAGGCCCCAGGCTTCCCATGAAGGTTGGTTTCCTCCACTGAACAGGGAAACCTGGTCTGTTAAACAATTCACAGCAACTATGAAGTGAAAAACATGTTCTCAGGAGAATAATGATTCAGTGTTAAGGTAGCATTTTTCTCCCAAGGGTGCTGGTAGTTAGAAGAGCTCTAATTATGGTAAACTGCCTGACAACATGACCCTGCAAAGGTAGCTGAATGGCTCTCCACTTCTGTTTCCTTTCAGTAAAGTGGCAAGATTGAACTCTGCCAAGTCCCTGCAACTCTCAACTCCAAAGAATGTTCTCTTTGAAAGTGAAGTGAAAGTGTTAGTCACTCAATCAAGTCCGACTCTTTGCGACCCCATGGAATAGGGCCCACCAGGCTCCTCTATCCTTGGAATTCTCCAGGCAAGAGTACTGGAGGGGGTTGCCATTCTTTTCTCCAGGGAATCTTCCCAACCCAGGGATTGAAACCAGTTCTTCTGCATTGCAGGCAGATTCTTTGCCGTCTGAGCCACCAGGGAAGCCCTGATGCTCTCTTTACTCCTGATCAGCTTTGCTTTAGAAAGCGAAACTTGCTTCTTCTTTCTCCCATGTCTTCCTACTGAACTTATCCTGTGCTTCAATCCTCCTCTCCAGCTCTCTCCTTTTGCTGTTGCCCAGCCTGATAGTCTATCAAACTTGTCTTCTTGACAGCTGCTTATCTAGTTTCCCTACTGGAAATAAAAACCCACAAAAACTGAGCAGAAGAGCTATGACCACAGAGTGTTACATGTCCAGGGAGGAACGGGGTGAGCCATATGTCAGTGCCTGGAATTGAGGTCAACCAGGAAACAGGAAGCGGTGTTTATACTTCCTTCACTTGCAGGATGGTGGAGTATTGCACTTGGAAGCCCACTTTTTGTTTAAAATAGAGGCCACAAGGAGCACCGTCTCTGGTGGTGTGCTGAATAGTTCATTGTTCTTGATTGTATTCTTCTGTGTTCCGTTGACCACCAACTACAGTATCAGCTTAAAAATGGTGTTTAGGGAAGTTGTTTTTGCCTCCGTGGTCTTCTTACGCATCCCAGTATTTTCATAGTTGGAGGCAATGTGCCTCAAAGAGTCACCATGAAGGCTCACAAGGGCACCTGTTTTAGACAGCATGTGGTAACCCCAACCAATTATACAGTCAACCTGTGGAGAGTGGGGGCTCCTAAGGAGGCAACCCAACTGTTATCCTGGCTGCAGTTTCGCTACTTGCCTGTGACCCAATGAAGGGCAGTTTTCTGCCTCAGGGGGCTGGTTTGTTTCCTCCTCCGGGTGTTCTCTGTAAATGGTCAGAACCTTCATGGCTTTCTGCATGGCAGTGAGGCTTCCATATCATTTAGGGTTGCTGATCTGTAAATGATTAGTTCTTTGTAGTAAATAAGATATTTGAGGTCGAGTTCATGCTTGATAACTACACATCAAGATGCTCAGCTTTCTTTCCCTCAAACACCTTTTTTCCCCACTGTCTGCACTTGGGTAGTTTATATATGCCCACATTAACTATCATCCTTTGTCCTCCCGTTTGAATTAAAAAGGAGTGGTAGTTAGTTCTTATCGCCATGCTAAAAATGAAGTAATTATTCTTTTTAAACTGGAGATATGGATGAGAGGGTTGAAAAATATAAGGCAGATCTGTTGACTGTCAGCTCCACTAGTAACTTATGTTTCAACTTACTGCGTATCTATACTTAATACTAATTAGCTAAATAGATAAGGATGAAGCATGTGATTTCCTTTAAAATTATAATTGGAATTTTATTTCAGAACTTTACTTATATTTCATTTAAAAAAAGAAAAAGAATTAGCTCCTATAAGTGAAAAGCCTTTTCTAGCATATTAGCCATTTTCTTGCATAATATCTTAAGTTTTGCTGAAAACAATTGACCAATAACTATTCTCTAGAGATGCCAGTGAGTCCAGATCTTGCTGAATGGAATGACCCGACCTGCCTGTGATTTCTAAGCTTTTCTATCTGCTTTTCTTAGGAAATGTATTACTGTGTTATCTTTCCATATTGGCACTTCTTGACTCTTTGCTCCATTAACTTACTGCTTCCATTACAGGTTTGTAAATCAGATCTCTGAGTGTGTTAGCACTCCATAAAATAAGAATAAGTACATGTTCATAATAAGCCCATGGGAACTCCTTTGAATAAAGAATCTGCAATTCTGTGCATTTACAACCCACTCCATCAATTCTGCAAAATCTCTTTACTTCTCAACTCCCTAACACACTCAAGTGAGAAAGGATTGAAATTAGGCCTGTTGAAAAGATTTTTATAGGCATCAATATAATGACCAGAGAATCCTAAGAGTCCTCAAGACTGTAATTTACACTAAAACAACAAAAAGGCACCTTACTGTAGTTCTTTAATTAGAGAAGACATACTTGAGACTAACTATATACAATATGACTTATATATAGTCTTTCCAAACAAACTGATGACATACATATAAAGTATATCATTGTAAATTAAAATGTTAATTGCTTTTTATTGTAAGTAATCTCAAATTATTTGGAAGATTTAGTAATACAGTTGACTCTTAAATATTAAAGGCAGGGGTTTAGGAGCAATGACCCTCTGCGCAGTTAAAAATCCATGTATAATTTATAGCCCACCCTCTGTATCAGTATTCTTGCCTTGAGAACCCCATGAACTGTATGAAAAAGCAAAAAGATAGGACACTGAAAGATGAGCTCCCCAGGTCAGTAGGTGCCCGGTATGCTACTGGAGATTGGTAGGGAAATAACTCCAGAAAGAATGAAGAAATGGAGCCAAAGCAAAAACAACACCCAGTTGTGGATGCAACTGGTGATGGAAGTAAAGTCCGATGCTGTAAACAGCAATATTGCATAGGAACCTGAAATGTTAGGTCCATGAATCAAGGTAAATTGGAAGTGGTCAAACAGGAGATGGCAAGAGGGAACATCAACATTTTAAGAATCAGTGAACTAAAATGGACTGGAATGGGTGAATTTAACTCAGAGGACCATTTTATCTACTACTGTGGACAAGAATCCCTTAGAAGAAATGGAGTAGCCATCATAGTCAGCAAAAGAGTCTGAAATGCAGTACTTGGATGCAATCTTAAAAATGACAGAATGATCTCTGTTCGTTTCCAAGGCAAACCATTCAATATCACAGTAATCCAAGTCTGTGCCCTGACCAGTAATGCTGAAGAAGCTGAAGTTGAACAGTTCTGTGAAGACCTACAAGACCTTCTAGAACTAACACCCATAAACGATGTCCTTTTCATTATAGGGGACTGGAATGCAAAAGTAAGAAGTTAAGAGATATCTGGTGTAACAGGCAAATTTGGCCTTGGAGTACAAAACAAAACAGGTCAAAGGCTAACAGAGTTTTGCCAAAAGAACGCACTGGTCATAGCAAACACCCTCTTCCAACAACACAAGAGAAAACTCTACACATGGACATCACCAGGTAGTCAATACCAAAATCAGATGGATTATATTCTTTGCAGCCAAAGATGGAGAAGCTTCATACAGTCAGCAAAAATAAGACTGGGAGCTGACTGTGGCTCAGATCATGAGCTCCTTATTGCCAAATTCAGATTTAAATTGAAGACAGTAGGGAAAACCACTAGACCATTTAGGTATGACCTAAATCAAATCCCTTTTGATTATACAGTGGAAGTCACCAATAGATTCAAAGGATTAGATCTGATAGACAGAGTGCCTGAAGAACTATGGACAGAGGTTCGTGACATTGTACAGGAGGCAATGATCAAGACCATCCCCAAGAAAAAGAAATGCAAAAAGGCAAAATGGTTGTCTGAGGTGGCCTTACAAATAGCTTAGAAAAGAAGACTAATAGCTTAGAAAAGAAGAGAATCTAAAGGCAAAGGAGAAAAGGAAAGTTATATCCATTTGAATGTAGAGTTCCAAAGGATAGCAAGGAGAGATAAGAAAGCCTTCCTCAGTGATGCAAAGAAATGGAGGAAAACAATAGCATGGGAAAGACTAGAGATCTCTTCAAGAAAATTAAAGATACCAAGGGAACATTTCATGCAAAGATGGGGATAATAAAGGACAGAAATGGTATGGACCTAGCAGAAGCAGAAGATATTAAGAAGAGATGGCAAGAATACGCAGAAGAACTATATAAAAAAGACCTTCATGACCCAGATAACTACGATGGTGTGATCCCTCACCTAGAGCCAGACATCCTGGAATGTGAAGTCAAGTGGGCCTTAGGAAACATCCTACGAACAAAGCTAGTGAAGGTGATGAAATTCCAGTTGAGCTATTTCAAATCCTAAAAGCTGATGCTGTGAAAGTGCTGTACTCAATATGCCAGCAAATTTAGAAATTTCAGCAGTGGTCACAAGACTGGAAAGGTCAGTTTTGATTCCAATCCCAAAGAAAGGCGATGCCAAAGAATGTTCAAACTACTGCACAATTGCACTCATCTCACACGCTAGCAAAGTAATGCTCAAAATTCTCGAAGCCAGGCTTCAACAGTACGTGAACTGTGAACTTCCATATGTTCAAGCTGGGTTTAGAAAAGGCAGAGGAACCAGAGATCAAATTTCCAGCATCCACTGGATCATCGAAAAAGCAAGAGAGTTCCAGAGAAACATCTACTTCTGCTTTATTAATTACGCCAAAGCCTTTGCCTGTGTGGATCACAACAAACTGTGAAAAATTCTTCAAGAGATGGGAATACCAGACCACCTGACCTGCCTCTTGAGAAATCTGTATGCAGGTCAAGAAGCAACAGTTAGAACTGGACATGGAACAACAGACTGGTTCCAAATCAGGAAAGGAGTACATTAAGGCTGTGTATTGTCACCCTACTTATTTGATTTATATGCAGAGTACATCATGCAAAATGCCAGGCTGGATGAAGCACAAGCTCGAATCAAGATTGCCAGAAGAAATATCAATAACCTCAGATATGCACATGATACCACCTTTATGGCAGAAAGCGAAGAAGAACTAAAGAGCCTCTTGATGAAAATGAAAGAGGAGAGTGAAAAAATTGGCTTAAAACTCAACATTCAGAAAACTAAGATCATGGCATTCGGTCCCATCACTTCATGGCAAATAGATGGGGAACAGTGGAAACAGTGGCTAACTTAATTTTTCTGGGCTCCAAAGTCACTGCAGATGGTGGCTGCAGCCATGAAATTAAAAGGTGCAAGTAGAGACATTACTTTGCCAACAAAAGTCCATCTAGTGAAAGCTATGGTTTTTCCAGTAGTCATGTATGGATGTGAGAGTTGGACTGTAAAGAAAGCTGAACGCTGAAGAATTGATGCTTCTGATCTGTGGTGTTGGAGAAGACTCTTGAGAGTACTTGGACTGCAAGGAGATCCAACCAGTCCATCCTAAAGGAAATCAGTCCTAAACATTCATTGGCAGGACTGATGCTGAAGCTGAAACTCCAGTACTTTGGCCACCTGATGTGAAGAACTGGCTCATTTGAAAAAACCCTGATGCTGGAAAAGATTGAAGGCAGGAAGAGAAGGGGCCAACAGACAATGAGATGGTTGGATGGCATTACTGGTTCGACAGACTTGAGTTTGAGTAAGCTTCAGGAGCTGGTGATGGACAAGGAAGCCTGGTGTGCTGTAGTCCATGGGATCACAAAGAGTCAAATATGACTGAGCGACTGAACTGAACCTCTGTATCAAGCAACCGTGGTTCATGCAGTACTGTAGTATTTACTACTGGAAAAAAAAATCTGTGTAGAGGTACACCCTCAAACTGCAAGCCAATGTTGTTCAGGGGTCACTACTTAAGGGGGCATTTTTTTTCTGTTCATTGCTTCAGATTTCCGGCCAGGTGCTATAGTTCTTTTTCATTCCTAATTAGGCCATGGTGATTTTGCCAGTGAGGCTCTACTGGGGTGGGTCTTCAAAATACCTTTTCCCACTTTGTAGTGAGTGTCATAGTTACTCCCTAACTGCTTGAGCAAACATCTTAATGAACCATCATTACCATCACTGAAAGCTTGCCACTGAGCATTGTTAGTGCACTTTGCTTGTGGGCTTTCCTTCTCCTGTAAGCCTGTTGGCCCTCCCCTCCTCTGTACTGCTCCACACTGCCTTCCATCTGTTCTTTCTCTTAGTACCACCTCCCAGCATTCACTCTTTCCATTATTCACCCATTTGTTTTGTTTTTAGCACAATGCCTGACATGTAAAAGTGCTCATTAGATAGCTGGACAGATAGATTTGTTTTTTAATGAATGAATACATCCAAAAATTATTTTAGCAATGTTTCCCAATAAAAACATTAAGAAAAAAAGAAAAAGAGCCCTGCAAAGAAACTGGGAGATTATAGGTACCGGGAAATCTAGACTAAATCTACTTACTGCAAATGAGTCCCAGATTTTTTAACTCTGTGCTTATTGAATGTTTCAGAAAGGGAGGCACAGTGAATTGATCATCCCTCATCTGGTGGAAGGAAGCATTCCAGTGGTCCAGGAGAAGCAATTTTTTTTTTTTTCTGAAAACTGGCTTCTGTATATATGGTTGTCCCTTCAACAAAGTAATTGACAGTGTCATAGTAATTTACAATAAGCTGCAGAAGTTTTTTTCTCAGTTTAAAAAAAATAAATTGAGCGTGGAATATGTGCAAGGTTCAGTGCTAGAACTAATCATACAAAGGTGAATAAGAAATACATGGTCTCTGCCATCAAAGAAAAGTCTTTTATCGTATTCTACAGAGTGAGTTAATAGTAATAATAATTAGCATTCATCGAACTGTGAGCTATGTGCCAGGAGCATGAGTGTATATATGTATTAGCATGTTAATTCTTATCTGATTCATACTATTTCTCCATTTCACAGTGGAAGAAACTGAGGCAAAGGGAAGTTAAATAATTTCCCCAAGACTCGATAGCCTGTAAGTAGTAAGAGCCAGGATTTAAACCCATGTAAGGCTGACTGGCTCCTGAGCCCAGAGTTTTAGCAGCTATTCTATAGTGCCTCTCGGGGTATAAGAAAGAGAAGAGGAACAGATTTGTGGGGACTGGAGGTAGGTAGAGATGATTGGTTTGGAATATGTTGCATCTGCGTTGCCTGACAATATAAAAAATGTAGATGCCTGTGGGGTTTACAGAGAGATCTAGGCCAACACTTAGGCAATTTTTTTTTAAGTGCTAGCAGCACATGGTTGGTATAAGAAGCCATAAGGAGAAAGTCTATGAAATGTATGAGATGAATACATTTAAAAATCTACTTTCAAAAACAAAGTTCCAGAATATATATTAAACTATAGTTCTGTAAAGATATCATCACCACTGGAAGTTCATAGCGTATAGGTGAAGATCTGTAACCCTCTGGCAGTTGGATGTTGGTATACATATTAGGTGTCAGAATTGAGCTCAGCTAATTTGGGGCTTCCTAGGTGGCACTAGTGGTAAAGAATCTGCTTGCCAGTGCGAGAGACGCAGGAGAGGCAGATTTGATCCCTGGGTCGGGAAGATCCCCTGGAGAAGAAAGTGGCAACCCACTCCAGTATTCTTACTTGGGAAATCCCATGGACATAGGAGGCTGACGGGCTACACAGTCCACGAGGCACACAGAGTTGGACATGGCTGAGTACACACATGCGTAAAGGAAGATGTGAGTGGTAATAACCACTTTTCTCATTTTATACTCGTCAGTGATGTGTTGGGGGCACACGTCACCTTGGGTCTCCCAACTCTTTCCAGAAAGGTGCTATTATTCCCATTTTACAGTTGAGAAAACTGAGTCTCAGAAAATTAAGTGATGTGCCAAGACTGCCAAGTAGGAAGTGGCAGAGTTGGGGTTTAAAGCCAGGGCCTTGTGTTTTCTGCCCTGTGCTTCTGCCCCTCCAGCACAGAGTCCCAGGAGAAGCAGTGGGTGTGGAAGCTCTGCTGGGGAAACAAGTGTGGCTCTTCTCACAAACATACAACCAGACAAGCAGCTGAAGACTCTGGTTGCCTTTAGGAGTACCTGGAAGGAATAGCCCATCTAGAAAGAGCCTGAGGACCAGTGTTAGCAGCATCTCGTGATACTCATGAAAGAACCCTTGAACAGCCATAGTTGTGGAGCAGGGCAGGAGCCCACGTGCTTGCTGGGCGAGCGACAACAAAGTACCCGCAGCTCCTTCACCTGCCCTCCGGCTGCCCTCCTCCTACCCAGGCCGCGAGCGCTGTTTCCTAGGCAGGCTGCCTCTACCCTTCCCTGACTCTGCAGTGACGTGGGTGGACCACTGCTCCGCTTCCCAGCTTCTCAGGCAGAAAGGATGACTTCCTGGCAGAGCCCTCAGGAAGTGCCCCCCCCCCCGCCCCAGCCCCAGGAAACAAGAGAAACGGAGCTCTTCCTATTCCCCTATGTTGACATCCTCTTTCCGACCACCCCTTCCCCTCAAGACAGACAGCAGAAATTTGGATTCAGCACATTTACTTTAACTCTTTATTGCCATGACTATTAATTGGGGATTCTTCTTGGAGGCCACAGGCTTCTCTCCCTCCCTGCTTCCTCGCTTATTATCTCTGGTATTCAGTGTGTGTGTGTGTGCACCCGCTCAGTTGCTCAGTCATGTTTGACTCTTTGCAACCTCATGGACTGTAGCCCACCAGGCTCCTCTGTCCATGGGATTCTCCAGGCAAGAATACTGGAGTGGATTGCCATTTCCTCCTCTAGGGGATCTTCCCGACCCAGGGATGGAACTGGTATCTCCTTTTCCTCCTGCATTGGCAGGAGGATTCTTTACCGCTAGCACCACCTGGGAAGCCCTCTGGTGTTCAGCTAAGTTCCTAATAGCCGTCTTCTCCGCAAGACTCTTCTTGCCCCACATCTCTGCTGACTCAGTATATGGACCCACCATCTGCAAAGTGTTGTTGCCCTCATCATTACTCTAGGCATGTGTGATTGTTGAAGAACACTGTCACTATACTACATGTATGTCCTGTTTTGTGCATTTTGTTTTTATCATCTGTCAGTGATAATAAGGATCCTTCATATTCTCTGTTGAAAAGGGTGCTTTCTGGGCTGCTTTTCCTTTTCTCTGACCAACTTAAAAAAATTCTTTCACACTCGCCCGTATATCAGCTGCTCCTTTCATGCCACTTTGGGAAGCTGTCCAAGGTGTGGCTCCCTGGGAAACAGGCAGAGATTTGTGTGCAGGTAGTTTATTGGGTGGTGCTTTGGGAGTCGGCATGTAATGATCCTACAAGGAAATCAGGAGCTGGGATGGCTGTCGGGAAGGATGGCCTTTTGGGCAGGGTGGCTCCCTGTAGCCAAGGACAGTGGACAGTGACTGGGGAGGGACTCAGCTGTGAGCATCCACAGCCAGCACTCCTCACAATGGAACTAGCATTGTCACCATCCTAATTTTGGCCTTAACTACTTCTCTTGGGATTCATGAATTGACTTCTCCCTCTACCACTTTTTTTTAAAAAAAATTTTTTTTGCAGTTTTATTCAGATATAATTGACATACATTAAGCTACACATATTTAAAATGTACAGTTTTAGTTCTGACATATGCACACACCTAAGAAACCATTAAGAGAGTAAACATTTCCATCACTACCAGCCCTAAATTTTATCATGCCCCTTTGTTTTGTTTTGTTTATATTTATTTATTTGTCTCTGCTGGATCTTAGTTGCAGCAGGCAGGGTCTTTAGTTGCAGCACATAGGATCTAATTCCCTGACCAGGGATCAAACTCGGGCCCCCTGCATCGGGAGCACAGAGTCTTAGCCACTGGACCGCCAAGGAAGTCCCTGTCCTGCCCCTTTGTAATTCTCCCTTTGGTCTCTCTCGTGGTTCTACTAACTCTAAGCAACCACTGATCTGCTTTTGTCACTAGGTTTCTGTTCTATAGTTTTACATAAATAGAATCATGTAGAGTTTTTTATTATTACTTTTTTGAGAAAGACTCCGGGTTCTTTCACTTGGCGTAATTATTTTGAGATTCATTCATGTTGTTATAGCTATCAAGTTTTTTTGTTGTTGAGTAGGATTCCATTGCGTAGATACACCACAAGTTGTTTTTCCATTGACCAAGTTGGGTGTGGGTGTGTGTGTGTGTGTGTGAGTTAGTCATTCAGTCATGTTCAACTCTTTGCGAACCTATGGGCTGTAGCCTGCCAGGCTCCTCTGTCCATGGGATTCTCCAGGCAAGAATACTGGAGTGGGTAGCCATTTCCTTCTCCAGGGGATCTTCCCGACCCAGGGGTCAAACTGGGTCTCCTGCATTGCAGGCAGATTCTTTATCATCTGAGACACTAAGGAAGCCTAGTTGATAGACATTTAAATTGTTTCTTCTTTAGACTACCACTTATAAAAGTGCTGTGAACATGTGTATACAAGTCATTATGTGGACATCCAGTGTCACTTGGGCACTTCAGGAGTGGAATGGCTGGATCACATGGTAGGGCTATGTTTAACTTAAAAGAAACTGCCAAACTGTTTTCCAAAGTGTTAGTACCATTTTACAATCTCACTAGCTGCAGAAAAGTTATATTTGTTCCATATCATCAACACTTAGTAGTGTGAGTCTTTTAAAAATTTACCAGTCTGGTAAGTCTGTCATGATATCTCATTGTGGTTTCAACTGTCATTTCCTTAGTCCCTAGGTCACTACATTTTTTTTTCTCTTATGTTTTCTTTTAAAAGTTATGTTTTCTAGCTTTTACACTTAGGTCTATGATGCATTTGAGTTAATTTGATTTATAGTATTAGGTAAGGGTTTAATTTTTTTAATATGTGGATACCTTTTGTTCCAGCACTGTTTGTTGAAAAGATTTTTCTTTACCTATTGAACCTTTATAAAAAATGAATTGACTATGTATGTGTGGGTCTACTTCTGACTGTATTCTGTTTCACTGATCTTTACATCTAAATGCTGACACCACACTTCAGATTACTGTAACTGTATGTTGTCCTGAAATCAGGTAGTGTAAGTCCTTCAACTTTGGTTATTTCCTTTTTTCAAATTGTTTTGGCTATTCCAGTTCCTTTATTTTTCTCCATTAGTTTTAGAATCAGCTTATTGCAGTGGCCAGAACCTCCAGTGCAATGCTGACTGGAAACAATGAATGCAGCAAGAGGTCCTAACCTTAAGGAATATGCTTGCAGTCTTTTTACCACTAAATGTAGTTTAAGCTGTAAATTTTTCATAGATGCTTCATCAAGATGAAGAAGTTTTCTTTTATTCCTAGTTTGCTAAGAGTTCTTATCATTGGTTGGTTGGTTGGTTTAGTCACTAAGTTGTGTCCAAGTCTTGCAATCCCATGGACTGTAGCCTGCCAGGCTCCTCTGCCCATGGGATTCTCCAGGCAAGAATACTGGAGTGGGTTGCCATTTCCTTCTCCATAATGGATTTAAATTTTGTCAAATGATTTTTTTCCCCTTCATCTATTAATGATCATATGATTTTTCTACTTTATTCTGTAGACATCACCTTGGCAATATAACACATCATTTCAACTGAAGATACCACCTAATTTCTTTTGCCCTAAATCACATAATGAAATGGAATTTTTCTTACTGTAAAGCCAGGGATAAGTAACAAAATGGTTAAGACCTAGCTTCCGTTTTCTCCTTTGGTTACCATCGTCATCATCTTAATTTTGACCTTAATAACATCTGATATGGATGGATAGACTAACTTCTTAAATTTTTCCCACCTAGTCTCTCTCCCTTCCTGTCTTGATCAGAGAAAAACCTTTCTAAAGAACACCTTTGGTCATGGTGTTAGTTGTTCTCATATCAGATACCATCACTGGCTCCTTATTACCCTCAGGATAAGGTTCATCTGCTCAGTAGCAGATGCATTTCCCATAATGCATCTCTGTCTAAGGAAAGCCCATTCCCACCTTTATCGATCCTGTCTGAATATGGTCATCTCCCATATCTGTGTCCTTATATCGTAGGACACTTATCACACTTTTTTCCTACATCTGTTTATATTTCATGTTTTCCCCAAGATTGTAGAGAGCTGAAGATACAACCTATGTTGCATTTATTTTTGTATTCCCATAGTGCCTCCCTAACATAGTGCTTGTGATGAGCACTTTACATGTGTTTATTGAATGAATAGATGAATGTAACATTGAGTTTCCACAAATACATATTTAATACTAAATAATATATCTTTAATACAAATGGAGAATATTTTCTTACTTCCACTTTCATAAATGTTCTTTAATTCTGTAATAGGCTTCCCTGGTAGTTCAGTGTTAAAGAATCCGCCTGCCAATGCACAAGACGTGCGTTCAATCCCTGGGTCAGAAAGATCCCTGGAGCAGGAAATGGCAACCCGCTCTAGTATTCTTGCCTGGAAATCCCATGGACAGAGGAGCCTGGTGGACTACAGCCCGTGGGGTCGTAAAGAGTCTGACATGATTTTATGACTCAACAACAACAATCCTGTAATAGCTGGAGTGTCAATAGGTTTTTTTGTTGTTGTTGTTTTGGTTTGGGGTTTTTTGCCATTGGTTTTTAGGAAACCTAGAGTCTTGGATCAGAGGTCTTTACTTTAAAGGATATAATATATTCTAAAATGTGATGGATCCCATAGAATTTTACTTAGAAGCAGTTTTTTAGTTTGTTGAGTATTCATAGTTACTGACAATTTATTTTACAATTTATTATCCGAGTAATCCAATTATTCTTTGGGGCGGGCAAAAAAAGAAAGGAACCCAAACCACAATACACAAAAAAATTCCCTTCACTCTGATACTGATTGACCCTAATAGCTCTTGTTTTGAATTTCATAATTCTAGAAGAGTTAAACTTGAAAATGTATCTCTAAACAATGGAGCCTCTGTTTTCCATCAAAAGACAGTGATTGTGTTGAGCATTTTAACTGGTTATCAGACCTCAGGCTGCCGGTTTGAAGAGTGAACTTTGGCAATGGGAACTTGGCTCTCAACCGTGTTTTGCAGCTGGCTAGAATGTGAATAAACTTCTTATTGAAAGAGAGACATGTCTTCTCAAAGAAGGAGATGAATTAAGTCCTCAACCTACTAATGTCCTCCTTGCTGTCTGCCTGCCCCAAGCCTCTACTTACCTTTTCTGAGAGCATCTTCAAGTGTCAAAAGATGGGTGTTTTCAAGTTTTCAGAAACTCAGGAAAAGAGCTCTTTTGTAAGATTCAACTTGAGAGATTTATTCTTTATGAAACCCCCGCACCAAGGAGTGTGGTTTTCTTTCTGACTTCTCCTTCTTGAAGGACATGTGTGAATACCACAAGCCTTTGTGCTTTGTGCGACTCAACTGTTTCTCTTTGACTTTTGTTCGGTTCCATCTCTGGTTCCACACGTCCTCGGGGGGCCGGTATCACTAGTTCACGACGTGCATGTGGTTTCTCCCACTGCGGTTCTTTGGGGCAGTATTCTGTTAGTCTCCAGAGGTTCACACCTTTCTGTATCCCCTCACTCCCACCCCCTGCTCTCTCTCCACCCTGGGGCTCACCATCTTAACCACAGTCTTTGAGTTTAAATGAGGTAGTGATAAAGGCTGTACAAACCTTAACATTCTGTAGAGGGCTTTTTTTTTTTTTTTTTTTTAAAGCATTCTATCAATGTAGCAGAGACATTTGAGGTGTTTTGCAAACCTTGTTTAGGATTTGTTCTTTCAAGCACTGAACCATTCCTTAATGTTCGTTATATGGCCTCATCTCTAACATGACCTACCTGCCTGTCCTTCAGCCCCCATCCCTCCCTACTGCATTACGTGTCCCGGATCTGTGTTTTCTTACCCTTTTCTGCCTGTTGCTGTCATGGTATTTACCCTGTTGTCTGGTGATGTCTTTTCATTAAGGGAGTTCCTAGAGGTCAGAGAGGAACCATTCACCATTCTTTTATCTCCAGTATCTTATCCAAGTATCTGACACATGGTAGATATTTAATCCATGTTTGTCAGTGGACCAGTCCATACATTTAGAACTAGTTTAACTACTGACCTCACCTTATGTGCTTGGTTAATAAGGTGTTCCAGCAGCCACAACAGTGAACCTTATCTGAAAAATATAATTATGTTTATTAAATTTGTATAATATTCTTCTGATGAAAAATTTTGGCAGATATTTTTAAGTGTTATACATCTTATTTACAAAAACTGATTAAACTTAAAAAGAAAGCTTCTTCCACCATGGCTCTTCATTTTTATCCGAATTCTAATTTATTTTTTAACCTGACTTTCGAAATGTTTATATTTATGGTATGAAGATGAACTTTTTTATATACACTTGAGTTCCACAGGCATGCTGTATATTTTCTCATTTAAAGACTCTTATTGGGAGAGAGGAGAGGAGTCTGTGGGTTTTTTTTTTTTTAACTTATTAATAGTAACTGATAAACATATGTGCCTATTTATAGGAATTTTAAAAACATTTTATCTCTTAGAGATATTCAGTAGATCCAACTTTTATTTTTCCTTTGGTAAGTTATATATGATTTGGCCACCTTTACTACATGTAACTGGGAGTAGGAAGGGGACATCTAGTATCCTATAGCTCTTGGATAGAATGGGCATCTTTATCATCTAGGACAAGTCACAATTTTAGGATCTGTGTCCTCTTGACTTTAAACACATACTATTTTTTTCCTCTTACACACAACGTGCCCGCGCATGCACACAATTCTGCTTTCTATTGTCCTTGTGAACCAAATGTTTTGAATTGGGATAAATAAATAAAATCCACACTACTGAGCCTGCCTTCTGATTTCTGGATGAGCAAAAAACACATAATACATTTGGAGCATCAAATGTAAGCTCCAGGTTGATCAATTTGTCTTATCTGTCTTTGGAGATAGAAATGTATTGATTAAGCCTTTACAGAGAGTTACTGGGGTATTGAAAGTGAAAGTGAAGTCGCTCAGTTGTGTCCGACTCTTTGCAACACCATGGGCTGTACTGTCCATGGGATTTTCCAGGCAAGAATACTGGAGTGGGTTGCCATTTTCCTTCTCCAGAAGATCTTCCCAACCCAGGGATTGAACCCAGGTCTCCCGCATTGTAGGCAGACGCTTTACCCTCTGAGCCACCAGGGAAGTCATTGGGGTGTTGAGTAAAGCTCAATTGTTTAACATGGAGTAAGTGGAGAAGGAAAAGGAGATAAAGGTGCTAATATGTTAAAAAACACTTTGCATATTTATCTCATTTAATCTTTAAAACCACCTTGGCAGCAGATATTGTTCCCATTTTCCAGAAGAAAAACCCAGACACAAAGAGGATAGGTAATTTGCCTGAAATCACGTGGTCAGTGGCAGAGGTGTGGTTCAAACCTACATCTCCATGGGTGCAAAGCCTGTTCTTCCATTACACCAGATTGCCTAAGGGTTATGGTTGGCAGCTATTTATAGTGCGTTAAGACTATATCAGAAAGTACACAGAAAGGATGCCTTAATCAGTTAGTGATGTGTGCCCCAGGGCTTTAGGAGACTGAGGCGGATTTGACATATCTCTTTAAACTTACAGTCTCTCTGTCTTTGAAAAAGAGAAGATGCTTTATCACTTTGTAAAGATTGATTTGGTTTATACTCTTCCACATGAAGTTAAAGAGAACTTGTCCCTCTAAGACTTTCACCCTTACAGCTACCATCCCAGCATTTATTTCAAATAACATGAACTTGGCTTTCCAGCAGTGGTGCTGCTGTTAACTGCATGAATACATTTGAGGACTTTTTCACTGGTTTCCTTCTGAGCTGTAAGCTATGTCAATGACCGTTCTTTCCCATAAATGAATACGGGAGAAATTCTGTTCTCTTCATTGTCAACCATTTTTGTT
This sequence comes from Okapia johnstoni, assembly GCA_024291935.2. Classification (NCBI taxonomy): domain Eukaryota; kingdom Metazoa; phylum Chordata; class Mammalia; order Artiodactyla; family Giraffidae; genus Okapia; species Okapia johnstoni. Next base: position 61,522,178 of record CM044320.1, read on the forward strand.
ATATAAGACATTTCACTAATTCTTTTCAGTATATTATAAACATGTCTTCTTGCTAGCACAGACCATGATATATATCATGTCTGAGCGATCTATAAAATTTTGCAAAAAATTTCTTCCTGTATTATTTTGTTGATCAAGGTGTGCTTTGAGAGTAGCTCCAAATTATATGTTTTTCCCCGCCTCTGCCTCGGAAAAAAGGAGGTAGTGCTATGTATTTCTATTAGGAAGAAGTCTTAGCAGATCAACATATTAGTGTCACAGGAAATTTAACGTATTTGCTTGTTGTTTATTTAATTGCTTTTCCAGACCAATTGCTTTTCTTGGACCAGCAATTTTTTTCAGTTATTTTCTTTTTTTGCTTTATTTTGATGGAATTTGCCCCTATCTTTCTCATTAAAAAGAGAAAAACAATATTCATTGTTAGTAGAGACAATTTGTTGTCATGGAAAGATTTTTCAAACTACACAGATGTAGGCTTGAACCCCAGCTCTGCTGCTTTCTATTTTGTGGGGACCTGAAGCAAGTCACTTTACCCTCTTGGATCCTTGGGGTTTCTTAAACTCTAAAATGAGCATAGGAATTACCTTCAAGGTTGTTTAAAAGAGTAAATGAAAAAAAACAAAAGAATAAGTGAGGTGACCTATGCCCAAATATCCAGACTATTAGTACTTTTTCCTCCTTCCCTTTCACCTTCTTTTCTAAATATTTGATTCCTATGTACAGCTGTTTGTAAGGCTTAATAAATACCTACTAAATTGGACAAGTTAAAATATAACTTTGAGAAACACCACTGAAATATAAAATCAGATGGTAGAAAAGGAGACAATCCCACTTTTTGTTTTTTTTAATTTTTTTAAAGAGGTACCTGAAACTGAGTTCTCTTTGTAAAATAATGAACTGCTTATGGACATCTCAGTTTGGGATAAGGAAAAACAAAAAAGTAAAACAAACTAAGAATAGTAGCAAATTCACTTTTTCTTTTGGTAACTGTTAGTTTGCTTGAACCTATTTATTTAAAATCACTTGAAAATGTACAGGTCTGATTACAAATCACTGCCCTAAAAGAACTTTGTATTCTCCATCTAAAGAAATCAGAGGCCTAGCCAAGATAGTGGGCCTCTTTAAAAAGACCCCATCCAAACGGGAACATGTACTTCAGAGTTTGTTATTTATGGTTGAGCCACAGATTGTGTAATATGACTTTGACAAGTTACTGATGTCTTTAGCCCCATTTGCATGACATAGGAATGATTCATATTCTTAGGCAACCTAGGTCTGTAAGGAATGGGAACCACTAAAAATGGCATGCTATTTCGCAAACAGGCGATGTGTTTGAAAATTTTGATAATAATGTTTAATTAGAGACCAGGAGATTAACCAGAAATCTCTCTTGAATACCAGAAAACTTCGGTTGTTGAAATTTTTTTATAAATTGTTTTATGTGTTAGGACACATATTCCTGCCCTTGTGGAATATGGAGGAAGTCCAGAGGAGGAAGGATAGAAAATAAATAGTTAAAATACATAAGCTGCATGGTGTGTCAGATGGTGATAAGTGCTGTGGAGAAAGGGGAGGGGATAAGGAATTCCTTTGAGCAGGCATGTTGGTGCATTTTGGGATATGAGGATCAGTTAAGATCCCACTGAGAAGGTAAAGTTTGAGCTGAGATGTCAATAAAGTGAGAAGCAAGCCTCTGGGAGATTGAGGAGGAGCCTTCCCAGCGAGGAGGGAATGACCAGTACAAGGTCGTAGAACATGCCTGGCCTTTCCTGAGTGTAGGGAACGGGGATGGAGTGTTCCAGAGAAGGAGCCCCAAGGAAATGCTGCGTTAGACTGGTGGATGAGGCGAATCTTGACTTTCACCCTGATTGGTGTGTATTTTCAAAAGAGAAGTGACCTGATCTTATTTTCTGTTTGAAAAGATCACTTTAGATTTTGTTTAAAATGAACTCTGTAGAGCAAAGACTAGAGAGGGGACCCTTTCCTACTTTACTAAATACAATTATAGTGGTAACAGTCAATTGTTTCAGTGAACTGTCCTTGTAAAATAGGTTAAGTGAATTTTTTAAAAATTGCAGTACCTTGTGATCAGTCTGAACCCAGTGTTCACCAGGCATTTGTTTGTTTAAGTTTTTATATTGACATCTGAAGATACTCATGGATAATGACAGATGGAGAAGATTTGAGTGTGGCTAGTTGTGTGTGGCTGACTGCAGGACTTCCTGGAAGGTTTTATTTTGAATGAAATTTTACCAGTTTCTGAAATTCAGATTTATAATTTCTAAAAGTGAAGTGCTAAAAAATAAAATTGAAGATATTTGTTTATTTGGTTTAGTCAGTGAAGATTCCACAATTTGTAGATTAAAAGAGCTTATTTTTTAAGTTTTTTTTAAATAATTTTTTTAAGCAGTATGCACATTATTCATGAACAGCAGTGGCAGGCATTTACTGGATTATGGTTATGTGTGGGCCCTATGCTGGATAGGGAAGATACATAGATGATTGCAATATAATTCTTGTCTTTGTGGAGCTTAGACTTCACAAGAGGAGACACGCACATTCATTTGAACCCACAGTGGCTTCAATGTGGGCCTCATGGAGATCCAAATGAAGGTTAATGGGAAAAGCACACAGACACATTATCCAAACTGGGAAGATCTTAGGTGACAAATTAACATCTACTCTAGTGTGACATTTGTAGATCTTCATGTAGCAAAGCATTAAGACATTTTTCCCAATATAAAAAGCTATTAAAAAACTTGATTCATTATGTAGATGTTAACATCAGCGGTGAAGAATCCGACCACAGTGCAGGAGACACAGGAGACCCAGGTTCAGTCCCTGGATCAGGAAGATCCCCTGGAGGAAGAAATGGCTACCCACTCCAGTATTCTTGCTTGGAAAATCCCACGGACAGAGGAGCCCAGTGGGCTACAGTCCATGGCGTCGCAGAAGAGTCTGACGCGACTTAGCGGCTAAACAACAGTGACAACCTGATCATTAGCCATCATTCCCCATCCTGTTCCCCTCCCCCCAGCGCTAAACAACCACTAATCTATTTTCTGTCTTTATAGATTTGCCTATTCTGGATACTTCATATAAATGGGATCATATAATATTTGACCTTTTGTGACTTTTTTAACTTACCATGATGTTTTCAAAGTCCCTCCATGTTGTAGCATATACTTCATTCCTTTTTATTTCTGAGTAGTATTTCACTGTATGCATGCACAACATTGTATGTATCCATTCATCAGCTGGTGGACATTTGGGTTGTTTTCACTTTTTGGTTATTATAAATAATGCTGCTATGAACACTTGAAGGCACAATATTTTGCCACGTCACATTATCATCAAGGATTATGAACCATAGGCTCTTACCACTGTTGGAACGAGAGGCCATAGGTCCTCACTGTTACCGTACCTGGTTCAGCTAAGGAACAGGACATCAGGCCACTCTGCACTGGTGACTTTTCTGGGCTTTTTCCTTCTTGGTCAATTCACGTTCATCAGTCGGCTGCTCAGGCCTCAGGCAGGACACCACCTTGAACAGGAGCACAGTCCACAGCCTGTAACTCTGCCTGTGATAGGGTATCTCTTGTACCTGACCTTGAGCAAGGACAGCTAGCAGGAGCAGAGTCATGGGCATCACGCAGCCTGGCAGGGGTTCTCCACTTCATTGGGCTTTTCTATCTATGGCGTTCAGGGATTCTTGGTGTCTGGTAACTTTTGTCGAAACAAAGTAGATGTGCACTTGTTCCTGCCCTGCCTTCACCCCCCCCCCCACACTTCATATTGAGAAAGAGAAACCATATGGGAACTGAGGGCGAGCATATGGGTGTGAGGTAAAATATATAGGCAGAGAGAGACGGGGCTGCAGTACCCGTCTGCTTTTCTTTGTTACTCGTCTGCCGGCTTCTTAATGTGCTCTTTTTCCTCTCATCAGTTTTCTTCTTGGAAGCTTGACCTGTTTTTTGGCCTCTGCATGATTTAGTCTTGAATGAGACGTGGTATAAAAAAAAAAATCCCCAGAAATGGTCTCTTGGTTGGCACTGCATCTCCATTCTCCATGACTCAGTGGGCACTGAGTCTTGGAAAAGGCTAAGTGCAGGGGCCAGTGTGAACCCCCAAGAGGACAAAGAGAGTGGCCATCAGAAGCTGCTCCCCACAGCAGTGAGGGTACAGTTTTGGGGGTGGAGGAAGGTGCAGAACAGTCTCTTGAGTCCCTATTTGAGATCTTCGGAGCTTACCTTCTTTTCTGACTCCGAATTTATGCTAGGCAAACACAGGGGCTGAGTTGGCCCAAGTGTCACTGTGAAATGGTTCAGAACAAGCTTGGTAGGGATTGGGTGAGTGGCAACTCCAAGAAAACACCGTGGCACCCAGTAGAGTTGCTGTGGCCCTTGGGTTCCGTTTCAGAAACTTTGAAGAGCCCTGGAAAGTCGTCTGCTTGCCTGTCCTACTCAGTGCCACCTCCCACCCCCATGCTTCCCAGGCACGCTTTGTTGTCTTGAGCGATCCCTCTGCTTACTCCCCATAACTCCCTTCTCACTCCCCAGAAGACTCTTCATCAGAAGGCTGCATCCCACGCTTGCTCCTAATTGCGAAATTGTCTTGTAAGAGTTACAGGCTGGTTTTCATAGTGACCATTAACTGTGATTGATCATCCTTGTTGAATGAGAAACTTCACTGAGTGTTTAATAAGGTAAAGTGGGGTCCAGAGGATGTCATGAAAAAATACTGTTTGTGGTTAGTGAAGGTGAGCATTTAATTCAATGTCGTTTGGTAATTATCGAGTTTGCAAATAGAAGGCTGATGGGGCAAATTCTGTTCCTTTGGCAGGCTGTATCTTAAGTTGTTTTCTTTCTTTCAATAGTTATTATCTTATTTTTAAAAACACAACTATGAATTTGAATTCAGTTCTAAAAATGCATACACCACACCCTACTATAGGCTTCATCAACAGAGCGCTGAGTTTAATAACTTCTAATATTTAAGCTCCGTTATCCCCTCCCCAGTCTTTTTTGTCCCTGTGTGTCAGATTAACAGTGTGTCTGTTCATCAGCTCATGAAGTTGTCCCGTTTAGCTGAAACATTTATTGAAGAAGGGGAACTGCTGTCTGCGATGTAAATGAAATGTCTTGCCCCAGGAAGGTAATGTAAATACATGTACTTTAGGTAGACCATCCTCCAGTTTGTCAGAGACAAGGTGGGATTTTTTTTTCATGACCAGAAGGTGGAGATTGCTTTGCCACTTCGGTCAAAATGTGACCCTGGCAAGACCCAAAATTTAATGTGAGGCAATCTGTTTAACTTCACCCATGCCAGAAAAACAAATAACCATCTATCCTAATCCTAAGGCTGCTTCCCCAAAAAATGTTACTGCATATTTCCAGAGAAATAAGTTTTGAAATTTCATTGGGAAAATAAGTTTCTTTTTATAATTTTATTTATCTGTTTGTTTTTGTCTATGATGGGTCTCCATGGCTGCACAAGCTTTTCTTTAGTTGTGGAGAGTGAGGGCTACTCTCTAGCTGCAGTGCTTGGGCTTCTCATTGCGGTGGCTTCTCTTGTTGTGGAGCACCGGCTCGAGGACATTCGGACCTCAGTATTTATGGCATGTGGCCTCAATAGTTGTGGCTCCTGAGCTCTAGAGCACAGGCTCAATAGTTGTGGCACACAGGCTTAGTGGCTCTGTGGCATGTAAGATCTTCCTGGGTCGGGGATCGAACCCGTGTCTCCTGCATTGGTAGGCAGGTTCTTTACTACTGAGCCACCAGGGAAACCCGAAGAAGTAAGTTTTGATCACTGAAATCTACTTTGCAGGATATGTATTTTTTTCCTCAGGGACATAGCTAGTCCACAAATTAAGGGTACTTGTATGTTTAATTTTTCTCTAATGTTTTAATGCTGGTTAACTTGGGGTGAGTTTTACTGTGTTCCTTAAAACACTGGTGAAGCCTGATGGATCATTTAAAGCTGGGATAGAAACTAAAAAATTCAGTTCAGCTGGCATTTATCCTGAAGCTTTAAATCCATGTCACTAGATTATCCATAGTTATTTCATGAGGATTTACTGATGTGCTTTCTTTCCAGATGTGAAATTTCTTCCTGTGTGAGTTTTTTGTTTGGTTGCTTTTTGTTTTGTTTTTACTGTTTAGGAGAGCCTTACTAGATTTATTAGTAAGAAACAATGTGTTTTTCTGATGATTGTTTCAAACAAGGCTATCAGTTAATAAAGAATAATTACCTTTATTGATTACCTAGGGGCTTCCCTGATAGCTCAGCTGGTAAAGAATCTGCCTTCAATGCAGGAGACTCTGGTTCGATTCCTGCATCGAGAAGATGCCATGGAGAAGGGGTAGGCTTCCCACACCAGTATTCTTAGGCTTCCCTGGTGGCTCAGACAGTAAAGAACCCACCTGCAATGTGGGAGACCTGGTTTCCATCCCGGGGTTGGGAAGATACCCTGGAGGAGCGCATGGCAACCCACTTCAATATTCTTGCCTGAAGAATCCCATGGACAGAGGAGCTTGGCGGGCTACAGTCCACGGGGTCGCAAAGAGTTAGATATGACCGAGAGACTAGCACACACACATTGATTACCTAAACTGTGTTGGACATGAAAAAGGATAATATGCATTATTTTCTCTCGTTTTAAAGATGAAGAAAATAGTATTCAGAGGGTTAAGTAGGTTCCACAAAGGTAATATTGTGGTAAAGACAGATTTTGAACCCAGCTTTGTGATATATCAAAGCCCACACAGGCTTACCCACTCTCCAATATTCAGATGATTCCACTAGTTTTATTTTCTGGCTTTGAAACTCCATACTACACCTTTTATAAAACTCTTATGTCCTGATGAATATGTCTTGGCATTAAGCTGAAATGACCAAAACTCCTCTGAAATTCAAACTGACTCTCCTGCCTTCTTGTACAGTATGTGCATCCACATCTTTGAACATCTGATGAAAATTCTTACATGATGCTTTTTTTAAACACTTCATATAGTGAGAAATGCCTTCATATCTTGGTCTGTTAGTGGAATCAGTTTAAGGCAGCACTGATACTACAGGAAAATGTTACAAATATTCTAAATCCTCAACTGAAATTCCTAGAGGTTAGCATGAAAATTCTCTCACTTTGTGCTTCCCTCCAACCTCCCCTCGGGCCAGGATTTCCGTCTGGGGATTCTGGAGTGTTGTTCCTTAATATTTCTTATCCTCTTACTTTGTTCTCCTTACCTACCATTCCTAACTGGCTCTAGGCTTCTCTTTCACCTATACTGTTTCCTTCCGGTGTCTTCATTGGTCTCCCTGCCCTCGGTCTGACATCTCTCCAGTCATTTTGCCACCAGAGTGATCTTTTTCATGTGTCTCTCCTGATGAAAGGCCTTCTCTGGTTCTCTTCTGCTCTTTCAGTTTCCTAATCTCCTAGAGCACTCAGTAATCCAGGTAGGCTGAATAATGGTCCTCCAAAAATACCCACATCACCAGAGCCTGTGAATGTTCCCCAATATGGTAAAAAGGACTCTGCAGATGTGACTAAGTTAAGGATCTTGAAATGGGAAAGGTTATCCTGGATTATCCGGATGGACTCACTGTGAGATCACCAAGTGAAATCACAAGAGGGAAGCAAGAGGGTTAACTGGGGAGAGCGTGGCGATGGGACGATAGAGGCAGAAATGGGAGCATGTTTCCAGTGCAGGTCCCAGGAATGCTGAGAATGTTGGCAGCCTCCAGCAGCTGGAAGAGGCATGGGATGTATACTCCTATAGAGCTTCTAGAAGGAGCTACCCCTCCCGACACCTTGATGTTAGCTCCTAAAGACTGTTTTGGACTTCTAACCTCTAGAACAGTAGTAGAATAAATCCATGCTCCTAGGCCGTTGAATTTGTGGTAATTTGTTACAGCAGCAATAGGATACATATGAATTCTTTGGTGACCGTAAGTTTGTTTTCTGTGTCTGTGAGTCTGTTTTCTAAATAAGTTCATTTGTACCTTTTTTTTGAGATTTCACATGTAAGTAATATCATACAATATTTGTCTTTGACTTACTTAATACGTCAGAATTATTCATATAAGTTTAGTATGATAATCTTAGTATGATAATCTCTGGGTCCATCCATGTTGCTACAAATGGCAGAATTTCATTCTTTTTGATGGCTGAGTAATATTCCAGTATTTTGTTTTGTGTGGAATATTGGAATATTTATCCATTCATCCCTCAATGGATGTTTAGGTTGTTTCCATGTTGTGGCTATTGTAAATAGTGCCTCTGTGAACACTGGAGTGCATATATCTTTTTGTTTTTTTAATATGGGGTACAGTTTTAATCAGTGTCATTAAGAACAGCATGTCCCCGAAAAGTACAATTCCTGCATTCTTTCATTCTTTCCCAGTTACTTCCCTTTATATAGTCACACTGGGTGTCCAGACTGGCCGTGATTTTATTATCTGATTGTTACTTAGATACAAATATTGTTTGTTTGTGTATATGAATACACACATACTTAAAATCTGAGCTCTTTAAGTTCTAGTTGAAGAGGACCTTTACACTAAAACACCATGTATGTCTTAAACAGTGCACAGTTATCAACCTGTTACAACTTTTGTCCTTGACCTATGCTTTGCTGACTGGGAGTGAGAAATTGGCTGAATCTCTAATCCTTGTTATACTCTTAATAGTACTCTGTAGAACTTTACTGTCCCACATGGCAGCCACTAGCCATATGTGGCTAATCAACCCTCGGAAGGTGGCTAGTTCCTATTGCAGTGTGCTATAAGGTTAAAATACACACATGATTTTGGAGGTTTAATACAGGATATTTCAAAATATCTCATTATTAACTTTTATATTGATTACATGTTGAAATTGCAATATATTGATATGTTGGATTAAATAGACTATATTTTAAAATTAACTTCATCTGTTACTTTTATTTTCTTCAATGTAGCCACCAGAAAATTTAAAATCATGTATGTGGTCTACATTTGTAGTTCATTTTCTGTTTTTACCTGCTTACTTTCTGAGAGTGCTTGTCTGCAGTTGAGCATATCATTTGGCTGTGATGCCTTGGAGAGAGAATAAGAATGTGGGGGAGGAATATATTCACTGATAACCACAGACCAGTATCTAGCTCATATAATATTTACCTACACAAGAACCACTAGTTAAAAGGGAAGACTCTGTAGATGACGCTTTTCAGTAGATTAATGAGTTCTTTGAAATGTGACTGTTATCTATTTTAGAACTTTATCTCTATTGCATACTTTTCCTCTTTTTAGGATTTTCCCACAACTGAAAATTTAAGATAGTGTCATCCCTTTTAGAGCAAGGAATAATTTTTCAGGATCATGGGGGAGAGATTTTAATGAAAACCATCTTTAAAATAGTAGTATTTAGTATTTGAAAGAGTTATAAACCTTTAAGAAATTTTTTTAATAATATTACCTGGTGTGCCTAAATATAGTATCACTGGAAAAGACATATCAGTTTTGTTTTAATCAACAGATTTGTCAGGATAGCTCCAAGATTATTTTCTTGTTTTATTTGTTTTATAAAGAAAATCATATAATGAGAAACAGCAAAAGTTGCCAAAGCAATAGGATATATTTTGGTATTGTTTTTTTCCCCTGGGGGGCTGGCACAGGGGCAGTTGGAAGTGGGAAAAGAAGAAGTAAAAAATTCTGCTACAGCAGAAATTAACACAACATTGTAAATCAACTCTACTTTGACAAAATAAATAAAAAGAGAGTGCTGGGAATCTCCTTTTCATACAATTAAAAGTATGGACTGGAGTCAGGGAGCCTGGATTCAGAACTCAGCTTTGCCTGCTGGCCAAGTGACCATGGGCAAGTTCTCAACCTCTTTTTGCCTCAGTTTACTCCTCTGTAAAATTGAGGTAATAGAATTTCCCTGATGGCAGAGTGGATTAGAATCCACCTGCCAATGCAGGGGACACAGGTTTGATTCCTGGTCCAGGAAGATTCTACATGCCTTGGAGCAACTATGCCCATGCACCACAACCACTGAAGCCCAAGCACCTAAAGTCTGCCCTGTAACAGGAGAAGCCACCACAATGAGAAACCCGTGCACCAGATCAAAGGGTAGACCTTGCTTGCCGCAACCAGACAAAGCCTGTGCAATGCAAGGAGCAAGGAAGACCCAGTGCAGCCAAAAATAAATAAATACATAAATTTTAAAATTGTGGTAATAATACTACTTACTAGAATTGATATGAGAATTAAATGAGTTAATTCATATAAAATAGATTAATGCTTGACATAATATTCACTCAACCATATTTCACTATATGGCTATGGGTAACTGGTCAGTTGTGTCCGACCCTTTGCAACCCCATGGACTGTAGCACGCCAGGCTCCTCTGTCCATAGGATTTCTCAGGCAAGAGTACTGGAGTGGGTTGCCATTGCCTTCTCCAGATATTTCACTATAGTAATACATTATTATTATAGTTGTCATTACTTTTATTAGATATCTTACATATGAATGGAAAATTAAAATTTCTAAGCCCTTTGTCACTCATACCTTCATCCTTCTGACAATAGTGTGAGTATTTTCTTGGCCTCCAAAATCACAGCAGATGGTGCCTGCAGCCATGAAATTAAAAGACGCTTGCTCCTTGGTAGAAAAGCAATGACAAACGTAGACAGCATATTAAAAAGCAGAGACATTACTTTACCAACAAAGGTCCATATAGTCAAAGCTATGGTTTTTCCAGTGGTCATGTATGGATGTGAGAGTTGGACCATAAGGAAAGCTGAGTGCCAAAGAATTAATGCTTTTGAACTGTGGTGTTGGAGAAGATTCTTGAGAGTCCCTTGGACTGCAAGGAGATCCAACCAGCCCATCCTAAAGGAAATCAATCATGAATATTCAGTGGAAGGACTGATGCTGAAGCTCCAATACTTTGGCTACCTGATGCAAAGAGCCAACTCATTGGAAAAGACCCTTATGCTGAGCAACATTGAAGGTGGGAGGAGAAGAGGAAGACAGAGGATGAGATGGTTGGATGACATCACCGACTCACTGAACATGAGTTTGAGCAAGCTCCGTGAATTGGTAATGGACAGGGAGGCCTGGCATGCTGCAGTCCATGGGATCACAAAGAGCAGGACACAACTGAGCGACTGAACTGAAATGAAGATGGGTATTTTTTTATACCCTGTTTTCATGATGAAGTCACTTGAGCCCAGAAGAGGGTGAGGCACTTGCCCAAGGTCATGGAGGAATTGACAAAACTGGGATTCTCATCCAGGTCAATGGATTGATTACCAGTTTATCTTTCCCAACAGCCTAATAAGCAGGGCTTTTAAACCCCAGGGGAAGTTACACTGTGTTTATACGCTGAAGCTCTGAAACTCCCTAGTTACATTATGAATTTTCTCTTTGAAATAGACTCCAGGAACAACTCACCAGTGACTGCTTGCGGAGGACTAGAGGGTGTTTTTATTTTATGTAAAATTCCAACTCTAACTATTTCTCAGCAAAGGGTTATCTCTGCGTTAAAATGGTGGTGTCCTCAACACACTTAACTTTTTAAGACTCAACCCTATACATCTTTACTATGTAACTTTGTAACATTTTGTAAAATGAGAACCATATTATTTTCTCTGCTCCCCTAATAAGGATTTGGATCAACCAAGTTTATTTAGTTGTTTTCAGATATAGAATATGTAATCTCCTTTAACTTTATACTATTACAAGGGGAGAAAATATAGGAGTCAAAGATGGATTGAAGCCTAGCCCTGCAGAATAAGGATATTGGAATATATTTTGCGGGACTATCGTAAGGATTAGAAGTAATGTAATAAAGAAGCCAGCCCTTTGGAGGGGACCAGTGATGATTGTTAGAGATGCTGTCAGATTTTTACCTGTGTACAGGTGGAATTGTATTGTCTTCTACACCAAAAAACTTGTGTGAAGAGATCACTAGGTGTTGGAAAATCAAAATGAATATAACCTAGAGCTTTACATATGAGAAAATATTTGGAAGAGTATGTAAAAAAAAATGCTATAAATATTTATCTCTTGGGGATAGAAAATTAAGTAGGTTTTTAGAATTACATTTTCTAACATACTGCAATTTATATGTCTGCTTTTGTTGTAATAAACAATTGTTTTTAAGTTAAAAGAATCATCTGTATATTTTTTAACGGAAAGAGGCATGGCCGTCACTCCAGTACTCTTGCCTGGAGAATCCCATGGACAGAGGAGCCTGGAGGGCTTTAGTCCATAGGGTCGCAGAGAGTCAGACATGACTAAAGCAACTTAGAACATAGCATGTCTATTTTTAAAAAGCACAGAAAGTAATTTTACCACATTAACAGGTGTATTCACAAGATGGGTAATTTCCCTCCTCCTTTCTACTTTTATAATCTTGTAAAATGAGTGTGTTTTACATGAATGATGGAGAAAATAAAAGTGGATTTTTAATAGGCATGATCACCACCCCTCAAATGGACTATACAGTGTGTTAGAACTCACAAAAATATGTATTCTTGAGAAACGTGTGAAAATGTTTTGTGACCAACAGAAGTAATAATAATATCAATAACCATAGGTACCATTTGTGGAAAGTTTTCTATGGGAGGCTCTTTTTTTTTCTATGCATTAGCTAATTTAATCTTCATCACAATCCTATGAAATTGGATTTAGTTGAGAAATAAAATTATGTAAATTACCTAACTTCAGGACTCAGAATTGAACTTGCCTTTCAAAGGAAAAACAAATCATAGTAGCATGATCATAGTAACAGAGGAAATCTTTGCTTATGCTCAGTGGGAGAAATAAAGCTTTCTGCCAGATTTATGACCAAGTTTGTGTTGGACCAGCTCTTCTCAGCAGCTAACTGTCATGTGAACTTTACCATATATTAATTTTTTTTTCTTGATTTTCTCTTAATTGGGCAATTTGATATTTTAGAGAAGTGGGTAGGATATTGACTGAATATCTTTTACTTGATTTAAGCTTAAGGGAGAGCATTGCAGAACAAGGTTACAGATATTAATGAAAGGAAAGGTTTGTTAATTGAAAAAAGGTGGTGAGACTAAAATCTGGATTTGTATAGAGATTCAAGTACAGAGGTTATGGGTGAGTAAATCTCCTCCTACTGTAGTAGGTAATGAACTTGGCAGTGGTCTTCCTTTTAGCCTTTGGTTTCCAGAGTGATTAGAAAAAGATGGTTTTTGAAAGAAGTTTCATATGAGTATTCATAACCATTTCCCCATAACTGTTAAACCTTTCTTTTCCTTTAAGTATTCATTTCTTCTGAGTCGTCTTACATACTGAACTTTTTAATTGGTTGACTTTGCTCTTGAGTGCGCTTACTCGTACACAGTATCTTTTTGGAAGTTTGATATTTAATTTGAAAAGTATTTCTGTAAGTTCTTTGCAGAGGGGGTGGGGTGCCCCAGTTTATTCATCTTTATATAAAAGCAACTAGCATGAGTCATATTGTTGGCATTTAATATGTCTTGTGTTGAACCAGTGGAGGGGTTCTTGTTTCAGTTCAAGGAGACTTCTCTAAGGGTTGGAGTTGCCTGACAGTAGCACAGACTGTTCTTGGGAAAGAGATAGTAAATTCTGGGCAGGCTTGGATTCAGGGGGAGTTTGATCACTAGACTCAGTGATTTCTAAGCTTATTGTACATTTGAGATTCTGTGATTCTTCTGTTTGTCTAGCACATGTCTAAAGAGGAGAGAAACAAAATATAAATGGGAATCGCATATTGTCCAACAGAGCCGTTGATAGCAGCGATGGTTAATGGAATTTGTACCGGCACTGGGAGCAATTGTGCTTTTCTCTGATTCCCAGAGTCAGCATGGACAGGTCTCATCTTGAGAAACTGCTCCAATAAGATTAGACTTCAGACCATCTTCCAGATTTAGGCTGAGCCCCAGGAGAGAGTTGTCTCAATTCCGAGAAAATGAGTATGAGAGTTTTAGAAGAAATCCCACTTCACATCCGGGTTACAAAAAGCCAGGAAATAATATTATTCACCAAATATGCCACCTGAAATGATTTTGATTGGTTTTCCACGTATCATTTACGTTGTTGCCTCACTCATGAAGGCCCAAAAGTTACCATTAATCTGAATCTTGTTTCTCTTCAATTTCTGACAACTGGAGAAGGTATTAATTTTATCTACAAAGCTTAGAATTTCTGTCAGTGATCACAAAATGGTATTCCAGAGGCAAAATCTGGCACAAGGATGGATTTTCAATGGTTTGGACAGAGTTTGGTTTTGTTTTAATTAGTTGCTGATATTTTAAAATTTGATGATTTTACCCCCAAATCAGATTTCTGGCTTCTCTCTAAAAAGGTCAGATTTGGCATATAACTACATCAGGCTTGCTATACAGCAGTCATTACCTGGAGTTTGGCGGCTGGTTGAGGTATGTATTCCTGCTTAAGCAATCCTTATCTTTCCTTGGTATTACATACCCAGCTTGATTCACTCATTTATGGGACTGGTCTGGCCTCTGAAGGTGATAAGTTTGTGACCCTTCCTCTGTAAGTAATGCTCATGCACATGTCTGAAGACTGTAAGTAGCTGTTATTTCAACCTCAGGAAGGGACTGCAGAATAATCTAAAGTGTTTCATTGGGTTTGGGCAGAGTGCTCTGCCTCTGGGAGGATCCCAGCCAGCCAACCCTGTAACCAGAGGGAAGAAGAAATAATGTATTCATCCTGTACTGAACTGCTGGCGTTCAGGAGAGCCACAGGCGAGGAGACGGGGCCTGAAGTGCCCTGCAGACTGGGGCTTGCCTAAGCTCAGGTCGACTTGGCACCTGTGCCGGAGACGGATCCAGTGGAGTGGCAGACGGCTCCGTGCCATCCATTCAGACAGCTTTCTGAACGCCAGCAGCCAAGAGAACATCAGCTGTGCCTGTGAGTAGTGTGGGTTCTCGCCAGAAACATCTAAACTTCAAAGGAAAATAAAATTGTACTGTGGGTCGATGCGAAAAGCTTATGGTCTTACTGAATCAGGCTCATGTTTACAGAGAAGGAAGATGGTACAAAGAATTCTGAGGAACTCTACCAGCTTTCTGGGGTTTTCCATTAAATGTTATGTTCATCTGGTCATTCAGTAAACACATGTAAAGTGCTTATCACCAGACACTGTATCAGGGAGTCACAATGGGACTACAAAATACAATGCCACATAGCTTGTATCTTCAGCTCTCTGCAGCCTTAAGGCTAAAATTAGGATGATGACAGTGGTAACAAGGGGCTTCCCAGGAGGCACAGTGGCATAGCTTGTATCTTCAGCTCTCTGCAGCCTTAAGGCTAAAATTAGGATGATGACAGTGGTAACAAGGGGCTTCCCAGGAGGCACAGTGGCAAAGAATCCACCTGCCAAAGCAAATCCCAAGGCCTTTGGCACTGGTTTCATTTTCCTCACCTGCTCCCTTGCCTCCCTCACCTACCTTGCTCCTTTCTCTCTCTCTCTCTCTTTTTTTTTTTTTTTTAACATTTTTTAATATGAACCAGTGATGAGGGTGAAGGTAGGCAGAAACCAGCTGATCCTGGGTGTTGAAGGGAGCAGGATTACTATTTCTCAATAATGCTCTCAGAGCTGTTCATGCATCTGATCTTGTTTAAAAATGAATCTCTTCCAGGTTAGAGCAGCTAAGAAAGAGTGGATGTGGCAGAGGCTGTAAAGCTAATATTGTGTTTGAAATCCTATAAAGAGCTTTTAATAGGGCTTCCTGATGGCTCAGCTGGTAAAGAACCCGCCTGTCAATGAAGGAGACACAGGTTTGATCCCTGGGTTGGGAAGATCCCCTGGAGAAGGAAATGGCAACCTGTTCCAGTATTCTTGTCTGGAAAATCCCATGGACAGAGGAGCCTGGTGAGCTACAGTCCATGGGGTCGCAAAGAGTCAGACACGACTGAGCACACACACACAGCCAAGTGCTTATAGAGAGGTGTAAGATGAGAAAATGCTAGCATTTTTACCTGTTTAAACTGCTGCTTTGTAAAGATTCAGTGATACGGTATCTTTTACAAGGTATACTTTTTCAAGGTAAATTGCAGGATAGTGGACCACAAAGTATGTAAGAAAGGTAAAATATAGGTGTTTTAAATAATTTGCCATTTTAACCTGCTTTCTTTAGGCTGCACTGATTTTGGCTGCACTGAGTCTTCCTTGCTGCACGCAGGTTACTCGCTGGTTGCAGCGTGCGGGCTTCTCATTGCAGTGGCTTCTCTTGTTGCAGAGCACAGGCTCCAGGGCACGTGGGCTTCAGCAGTTGTGACAAGTGGGCTCAGCAGTTGTGGTGAACAGGCATAGTTGCCCCAAGGCATCTTCCTGGACCACACGTCTAATCTGTTTCCCCTGCATTGGTCCTTCTTAACCACAGGAGCACCAGGGAAGTCCATTTTAAACTTTAATTCAGAATTAGATAAAAATCTAGTTATAATGAAATGAAAGGCAATCTCATCACCTTATGGTACTTATAAATCCTTCTGTTCCATATCCTCGGTATTCTACTAAATGTAGCTGACACTACCTTCTCTTATCTAAATTAGTATTAAACACTTTAAAAAAAGCTTGTCAAATATTTGGCAAAAAATGTTTTCTGATAATCAGTTATAGAATACATTTCTACAGCTATCCTTTCTAAATGTGATTAATATGCATTTTTTATTTTTATAAATTATACAGTTGACATACAATATTAGTTTAGATGTACAACAGTGATTCAATATTTTTATGCATTACCAAAAAATCACAATAGATAAGTCTAGTACCCATCTGTCACCATACAAAGTTATTATAGTATTATTGATATGTTCCCTGTGCTGTACATTACATTCCCAGGTGGGAGGGGAGGATATGCACCTGTTTTTAACTTGTTAAATAAATAAATTGAAGCATTCTCAATAATGAGAGCTGAGCAAAGATAACACTCCTTATCATTATAGAATATTTACTTTTAAATCCCCTAATAATTGGTCCAGCCCCTGTTTACCTTATGGGTTGCCATGCCCTCCTCCAGGGGATTTTAAAAACCAATGGGTTTAACCCACGTTCTTATTTCCTGCTTCAGGGGTTCTTTACAGCACCACCTGGGAAAGCCCCAACACATGCGCACTCACACACACACACACACAAAACATTGTTATTTTTCAGTCTGTAGAGCTACCTTGGGAGGCCCTAAATGGGTTTATCTTTTTTTCAGGTAATCCTTTGCTGGTTGAGCAGACAATGAGAGAATGTTGTTGAATTCAGTTTCTGCAGATTATATGGGTAAAGGTTGAATGTTTGTACAGGACCAAAAATAACTTGTACTATAGAATTTGGCTTTTATGAGAGGATAAAATAGAAGAATATTATGATTATGCATAGGTTTTTCTCTCAAATTGGACATTTTCTTTGATAGTTTGAAGGATGAAATGAAGAGGATTGTTGTTTATTTGGCTGTGCCTCTCAGCTTAAGGGTCTTAGTTCCCTGACCAGGGATCAAACCTGTGCTCTCTGCAGTGGAAACAGAGTCCTAACCACTGGGCCACCAAGGACGTCCCAAGAAGAGAATGATTAGTTCTGACATTTTAACAAGCTGATTGATGTTCAGTCTTTGCTTAGGCCTGAAAACCCTTAAAAGATATGCACATTTGTAAAACATATGCTGTGTGTGCTCAGTCACTAAGTCGTATCCAACTCTTTGCAACTCCATGGACCATATATAACCTGTCAGGCTCCTCTGTCTGTGGGATTTTACAGGCAAGAATACTGCATGAGTTGCCATGTCCTCCTCCAGGAGATCTCCCCTACTCAGGGATTGAACCCACATCTCCTGCATTGGCAGGTGGATTCTTTACCACTGAGCCACTTGGGAAGCCCAAGTGTTGGGTGTCAGGAGTGTGTGTATATATACATATAGAGATATGATTTTTTTAAATGCCATCTCTTTAAGAATTTTATAGCCCAGGATTGAAAGATATTTATTCAGTGATCCAGAATTGTGACTTCCAGCTGTGAAATGAATGTTAAGGAAGCACAAGTAACTAGGCTACTTTCTGGTTTCCTTGTGTCAGCTCCTGAATCAGAGTTCAGGTAGTTCACTTGGAGCCAGAAGTTATTGACTATAAAGTCACCAATAGCAATCCCATCAAAGTCTCTAATAGAAGTCTAAGGAAACTTAAATGAAATGATAAGTGTTCCCTTCGATATTTTCCTAGATGAAGGTGTTCTCTTGCTCTGGAATTAGACGTATAAAAGCTATCTTTAATTGAGAGATGTTTAAAACATGATTTTCGGTGGATTTAACTGGAGTTTTTTCTACTGTTGACTGAGTAGCGCATTGTTTATGGAGGAAGCCTTGTAGGGCTGGATACCAGCAGGACCACATGGAGCAAAGAATGAAGAGGTATAGTGGCATGGGTGGTGGGTTGCAGAGAGAGGAGACGGGAAACCCATTTTATGAATTACCAAAATTTGAGTCCTATGTCCAGATGTGCAGAATGAAGCATTTTAGTAACTTGCTATCTTTACTGAAGCAAACATTCATCAGAGATAGTTATTGAGAATCTATTATGTGCTGTATGGAAATTTAGAGACATGATACTGGTAATCAGATTCATAATCTATGTAGTTCAAAACTCTACAATAATTGGAACATGATAGCAGTAACAATAATGATTTAAAACAAAAGTAATTGACTTAAATACATAGTTTCCCATAAAGCCAGGACGTTTAGAAGTACTAGGGAATTAGCGTTAGCCACTTAGCTAGTTTTTGTAAAATATTAGGTTTTTAAGTATCAATGATAGAAATGCAATTTTTATTGCTTTTCTAAATGATGCTAGACACTTTGCACTTAAACTTTTATTTGATGCATTAATAGTTATATACGGCATCTGTATACATTCTGATAAATTGTCACTAAGGCTTGGCCTGGATCACTTAGACTTGCTTTGTGTAATTGCACATTGTGTGTAACTGTTGAATATTATAAATTTGCATCATGAACTTTGGAGTTAGACAAGCCTGAATGGGAATCTAAGCTCTAGTACTTATTCATTGGTCATGTATGGATGTGAGAGTTGGACAGTGAAGAAAGCTGAGTGCCGTAGAATTGATGCTTTTGAACTGTGGTGTTGGAGAAGACTCTTGAGAGTCCCTTGGACTGCAAAGAGATCCAATCAATCCATCCTAAAAGAGATCAATCCTGGGTGTTCATTGGAAGGACTGATGCTGAAGCTGAAACTCCAATACTTTGGCCACCTCATGTGAAGAGTTGACTCATTGAAAAAGACCCTGATGCTGGGTAGGATTGGGGGCGGGAGGAGAAGGGGACGACAGAGGATGAGATGGTTGGATAGCATCACTGACTTGATGGACATGGGTTTGGGTACACTACGGGAGTTGGTGATGGACAGAGAGGCCTGGCGTGCTGCAATTCATAGGGTCGCAAAGAGTCGGACACGACTGAGCGACGGAACTGAACTGAACTTATTCATTGTTTGACTTTGGACAAAATACTTAATCTCTTGCTTCGATTTCCTCATGTATGGAATGGAAGCATTACATAATGGGATTGCAGTGAGAATTAAATGAGCTAAACTACATCAAGTACTTATCACAGGGTCTGGAACATAGTAAGAATTCAGTAAATAGTCTCCTGTTCAATGTAAATGGTAAATTGTTTGGGAAGTTAAACTGTGTTCTAGTAGATGCTTTAAAATTGTAATTACTGCTTGGGAAATAGCCTTAATTTTAAAAAGCCTCAATTTGCAATTAATTCTGTACAAAAGATTTAAACTAGTCAAAAGTTTTTCATTCTTCAAACTTATTTAGAGAAAAACATATATGGAACATGTTTATGCCATGTTGAATTATTTCAGCAAAGAAAGTCACCATTTAGAGAATGCCTTGAACTTTTGTCAGTGACACAGCCATCCCAAAATGTAAATCTTTGAACTCTACACATCAGTGGTTTCCATACACTGTCTTTTTCTGGTAGTAAAAATCAATCTACTAGTATGGTCTTAAATGTCCTTGCTTAATTATGGGGAAGTTAATGAAGGTTCTGCCTCTTGTACATTCTAAATAAAAGCACTAAATTGAATCATTCAGATCTGTACTTCCTTAAACTGGCCTAACAATGTAGTTAAACTGCAAAAATTGATCACCTGAATTTATTGACTTTCATCCTGGCTAGCTCTCATCTGAAAAAAAAAAAAAAAGTGCAAATTTGGTTTCTATGCTTTACATTAAAACGTTATCTGGGCCAGAATATAATATTTGGCTGTCAAAAGTTATGAAAACTTTTGTAGTGAGCTTATACTAAGATAATATTGAGGTAAATGTCATTTCAAATGAATATATTATTATGAAAACTTAGAAAAACAAACACGGTCTCTAAGTGTAGGAAATGTTGTGATACTGACTTTACTTTCATATCCATTCAGTGAGGATTAATAGTGCTGAGAGGACACTTTTCTTATTTTATTTCTAAAGGATTCATCATAACTCTACTCGTTCCCAGATATGCAAATTATCTCTTGGCGCAGAAGGATGAAGCCATGCTTTGAGCTTAGAATGGAAGCAACCCAATTTCATATATGTCTGTGCTATTTATTTAGCTTAAGTAGTTGGTGATTTCATAAGTCAGAAGTAGAAAAAGACTTTGTTGTTCTTGGTCAGTTGTCCAGTTGTGCTCGACTCTTTGCAGCCCCTTGGACTACAACACGCCAGACTTCCCTGTCCTTGACCATCTCCCGGAGCTTGCTCAAACTCATGACTCAGTGATGCCACCCAACCATATCATCCTCTGTCATCCCCTTCTCCACTTGCCTTCAATCTCTCCTAGAATCAGGGTCTTTTCTTGATGCTAGAAATAAACTTTAGGGAGTTATATTTTTCATGAAGCAGTAACCTGAAAGATTCTATTTGGTCCAACCACCCTAAGCTTCCTTCTTCAGAAAGTTACTCTTCTGGGCCAGGGTATCAAGAATTATTATTTTTAGTTTATTTATTTAAGGAACTACTTTTCATTCTGCCAAATTTGCGGAGCCTTCCATATGTTACATATACTTTAAAGTCAGTGTGGGGCCAGCCACTGAAGCTGTCACTACTGACTCCAGTTGCCTGTAGTCTTTTCTGAAAGTCCTTTAGTGTGAGTAATTGACACCATCAAATCTAGAACTTATATTTTTTTTTTTTCTCAGTCCGCATTACATGATAATTGGCCGTTACAGTGTTTGACATGAAGAAGTCTTTGTATATCTCATCTCATTGAAGCCTTCCATTGCCTTTGGGAGGGAAATATAGCAGTTAGGATTAGTGATCATTTGCAGTTGAGGAAACATAAGTTCCACAGAGATGATTACTATTCCAAGGTCATATTTCTGTAACTGGAACCGGTGTCCTGATACTCTGTATTCTAGCTCATATTTGCCTTGTGTATGAATCTTAGCTTCTGATCAAGTCAGCCAACTCTTCAAAGACCTTTTCTGATTCCATTTATGGAACTTTTCAGATTCCACTTATCAGAAACTTCATCACTAGAGAATTGTCCTATAGATGAGCTACATTTCCAATTTTAAATGTTAACAGTCACATTAAAAAAAAAAAAGAATAGGTGACATTAATTTTAATATCTTTTTTATAACCCAGTATGTCTAAAATGTTTAATTCTAGCATTAATATAAAAATATTAATGAGATGCTTTTATGTTCTTTTTTCCCCCCACACACTAGGATTTTGAAATCCTCTGTGTATTTCACACTTGCAGCACATCTTAGTTTGCACCAGCTACGTTTCAAGTGCTCAGTGTGACACATGGCTGCATTGGACAGCACAGCTCTAAAGCCTTTTCTCCAGTGTGGCTGACAATCAGCCTCTCCTCTCTGATAACAGATGACAGGGAAATACTCATTACTTCCGCACCAGATGACGGAAATGGGTGATTCATAACTAATTAAAATAATCAGCTTAGACACAGAAAAATATGGATACCATTCATTCTGGTGAGGGTTTTTGTCAGTGGTGGTGGTTTGTTTTGCCCAATAATTCAAATGAAGACCCCTATTCGATCCCTGGGTCAGGAAGATCCTCTGGAGGAGGGCATGGCAACCCACTCCAGTATTCTTGCCTAGAGAATCTCATTGACAGAGGAGCCTGGCAGGCTGCAGTGATACAGAATTTTGGGCTTCCCAGGTAGCACTAATGGTAAAGAACCCACCTGCCAATGCAGGAGACGTAAGAGACACGGATTCAATCCCTGGGTCGGGAAGATCCCTTGGAGGAGGGCGTGGCAACCTACTTCAGTATTCTTGCCTGAGAATCCCATGGACACGGGAGCCTGGCAGGCCACAGTCCACGGGGTTGCAAAGAGCGAGACACGACTGAGCGGTTGAGCACACACACACACATACACACCCATGTAGCTTACAAAGGAAACTATTTCCTAAATAGTTTGAAAATATTTCAGTAGTGTGAAAATGTTCATATTTATCAGATATTTAGCCTTTCGTTTCATTTATTCATTTATGTGTGCTATTTTCTGAAATGCAGATCAGACTGTGTGTCTTCCTCGTTCAGAATTGTTCAGTTCCTCCCCGCTGGTGTTTCCTAAGGTTACCCAGTGATAAGATTCACCCTGGGTACTTGGATATCCTCTGTTCCTGGTCCTGTCAGACCAAAAGAATCATATAGGTATTTTTAGTAAGCTCGCCTGGTGGCTCTTACCATCAGGCCAGTTGGGAAAACTGGCCTAAAAGATAAAATTTTACTCCTTAGCCTACCATGTGGGGTCCTTTCTGACCTAGCCTGTGACTAGGCCTGTTACCAAGTAGAGTTAGATTGTAGCACAGAGAAGTACTTGGCCAGGTTCTCTTCGTGCCTGTACTTAAGCTTCCTTCAGCCTGGGATGCCCTTCCTCTCTGTGTCACTGCCAAGTCAGCCTCAGGACCACCTCCTTAGTGCTTGCTGTTTCCCCGGGCACACACACTTCCTCCCCACACTTTACATTGCTCCTTGACACTGGTGACTCAAAGCCCTGGAGGTCACTTGCTCTCACCATCTGTTGGCCGTGGCTGTCTCCTCACTGAGAATGGGGCGTGTCCTTTCCAGTCTGTTAGTTAGAGTCACTAGAAGGGAATCTGGCACACGGTAATAGTCAATAAATATTTTTCTCATGAAAGCCTGATGATACCAGTAATAATAACATCTCCATCTGTTTCATAGTGATTTGCAGATTGCAGCGTGCTTTTTGCTTGTATCATCTCATTTAAGTCTCTCACCACAATCTCGTGAGGTGGAACTCTTATTTTTCAAGATTTTAAGCAGCTTGCCCCATGTCACGTGACTTGTAATAAGTGACACTGTAACACCAGCACAAGTCCAAAGGTGCAGGATGCAAAAGAAGCTTAAATCTTGGGTTCAGATTTCAAGTGAGGAAATGGCCTTTGCTTATTCAGTCTATTTACACACAGACACACACACACACACACACACACACACACACACACACACACACACGCAAAATAAAGTTCACATGGATTTTTTGCTCCAAATTTCTAGCTTTTTTAGGCTTTTCAGCATTATTGCATGAGTTTGTACATAGTGTTCAGCTAAGCAGTAGCTGCTAGATTGTATACATATTCACATGACTATGTGAAAAATTGAGGGAACCAGTTAGAATCTCATTGGGTTCTTCTCCTTCAGGACATTCCAGGGGTTCTCATCTGTCATTTGGGGAAGTTCCTTATGTCCTTTGGGTAAAGGTACTGATAAATCTACACACAATATATATTTTGTTGATATCGTAAGGAAGATCTGACCAAACAACACTATGAAATAATTGAGATGGTTTGTGATGCTTTGGAAGTGTTAACGGTGTTTTTATTTTTTGCTGTATGATCACAAGTTTCACACCCAGTCTATCAATTTTATGTCCTAGTCCTAATCAGTCAGTAACATATTAGCAAAACAGCCCAGTCTGGCCTCAGTCTTTCCATGAAATATGCATCATACTTTGTGGTCTCACACAAATTTATTTTAAGGGTTAGGACTTCCCTTTATCAGGGCAATAGCAAGAAATGCCTCTGTTTCCTCCTTTCCTAGGCAGTTCCATTTTATTTGGTAAGTGTTAGTCAGCAGATTTTTATAGCTTAGAGAGGAACTATTTCAACCTTTTTTTTTTTTTTTACCAGATAGAGTAGTTTGAAAGCGTCATCTTTTTGTGTATTATTCTTACTGGCTTACTGATATTGATTCATTCTGTGGTGATGTGCTGGTCATTTAAAAAAAAAAAATGACAGTAAATTTTAGCTCTGTTAAAATGGCCATTGTTAGTATTTAGTAGGTCCTGCCCTAGATTTAAATAATGGCTGCTTGGAGACTCCTCTGAGGTGGCATTTTTCTGCCTGAAAGAGTTTGTACTGTTTTATGCAGTTGTCTGGGAGTCATGGTGATAAAGCTCTCAGTGTTCTATTAGGTTGATCTTTTCTATACCATTCTGGATCATAAATAAATTGAGATGAAGTAAAAATACGGAAGCAAGAGTCATTTTATGAAGACATCTTTTTAAAGTGCTTGCCCCACGTTGTCTAATTTGATAAACTGCTAAAAAGTCCTCGGTGTGGAAATAGGAGGAGGCGTTTTGTTGTTGCTCCTGTTATCATTCTCAGAAATGTCTCAACCAAAATTTCATGGAATTGTGATACGGCAGTCTCTCTTTTTTAATGTAACAGCTAAATTGAGCTATGTCATATTTCATTCAGTATTGCCCATTTAGAGTGTACGATTGCTTTTTAGTATATTCACTGTTTTGTAACTGTCACTACAGTCACTTTTACAACATTTTCATCACCCCCCCCAAAAAAAATCGTGCACCCCTTAGCCGTGACTTCCCATTTCCTCCAGCACCTCCAGCTCTCTAGTCAACAATTAATCTACTTTCTGTTTCTATGGATTAGTCTCTTTTGGACATTGCATGTCAATGTAATCACACTTGGCATTAGTGACTAGTTTTGTTCACTAGGCTTATATTTTCAGTATAAGCATGAATCTTTACTTCATTCCTGTTTATGAATGAATAACACCCCAATTTGCAGCCATACCTCATTTTGTTTTTCTGTTCCATTGAAGGACATTTAGGTTATTTCCACATTTCAGCTGTTATGAGTCATACGGCCACAACCATTTGTCTATACATTTTTTTGTGGAAATATGTTTTCTCTTGGGTATATACGTAGGAGTAGATTTGCTCAGTCTATGTCAAACTTTGAGGAACTGCCAGATTTGTTCCAAAATGACTGTACAATTTTACATTTCTACCAGCAGTGTATGAGGGTTCCAACTTCTCCAACCCCCACCAGCACTTGTGGTGTCTTTGATGATCACCATCTTAGTGAGGGTGAAGTGATATCTCATTGTGCTTTTGATTTGCATCTTCCTGATGGTGATTGACTTTGAATCACCTTTCATGTGCTGTTAGCCATTTGTATATCCTCTTTTGGGAAATGTCTGTTGAGATCTGTTGCCCATTTTAAAACTGGATTATTTCTGTTTTTATTATTGAGTTCTAAGAGTTACTATATGTTCTAGATACAAGTTAGTTATTTGGTGGTGGTGGTGGTGGTGGTGTAGTCACTAGTGTGTGACTTTGTGACCCATTGGATTGTAGTCCATCAGACTCCTCTGTCCATGGGATTCCCCAGGCAAGAATATTGGAGCAGCATTGCCATTTGCTTCTCCAGGGGTTCTTCCTGACCCAAGGATCAAACTTGGGTCTCCTGCATTACAAGTGGTCTCCTGCATTAGTTCAGGGCCCAGTGCTCCACAGGCTTCTTTGATCTGTTCTAAGCAGTGAACCAAAATTGATATGACCAGCATTTGTTTTATTTGTTTGTTTAAAAGTCTTTAAAATATGGTGGTGTACTCAGCGAGCTCAAATCTGATAAGGTCATGTTAATAGAGGCACAGCATCTATGCAGGAAGGTGATGTGCCGAATTGTGCTGCTTAACAACTCTGATGTGATGTGAGGTATCCAAAGGTTTTCCCTTCCTAACTGGAGAGTTCTTATGTTAGTACTTATATCATGATTTTTTTTTTTGCCTTGTGACCTTTTCCTCATTTGTCAAATTTTTCTAAATTAAAAGTGATCAGTCATGTTCTTCTCTAATTTTTGGCACGTATTTTTTCTCTAGTTTCTGTCCTTCCAGTTTTTTTGCTATTGAAAATATTGCCAGTGTACTATATTGACCAGAAAATGACAGATAACGTGAAGTAAGTTACTCCCTGCAAAATGAGGTTGGGGTTTTAACTGTTTAAAATAGTATCGTCCTTCTCAAAACTCCTTAACTCGTGATTTTAAACTCTGAAGGAAACAAACAAGAGAAAAATCTAAGAATGAGATCCAAGAAGGAAGCCCATATAATTTTTGTGTGCTTCTGGTGAGATTCGTATTCTCACCTACTTTTATTTCTTTTTTGGCACCAAGACAGCTTTAAAAAACAAAACAGAACTAGTTGACAGCTTAAGATGATTGATTTTTTTTTCCAGCTAGCACAGCAAGATGAGCTAAAATTACCTCCTCATAAAACACTTGCTGGGATTCTTGAATGAGAAATACCCCCTCCCTTGATTTATGTTCTTTATGAAATAAAACTAGGTCTGTATTTGTGGAGGAAAGAGTTTAGCAGACATGCTGATTGTAATACTGTATTGAAAAACACCTTTCTTTGATTGACTAAAATTCAGCTGCTGTTTCTGGTAGTTAAAAGCCTGTAATATGTCTTCATTTTGGTGTTCACCACACTTTTGTGACATGAATAATAGGGTCCCCCAATCTCCAAGTGGAAAAACCAAGAGAGGACACTTGAGAAATGCTTTCCTATCTTCTCCCGGGACTCCTCCAAAACCGGGCTGCTGGGACATGACCTAATTGAGAGCTGAGACCTTGTTTCGTAGTTACTGTATCTTTTTTGCCAAGATATAGGCCTGGCACACTGTAGGTTCTTAAAACATATTGCATGGATGAAAGTCAGGCAGAAGCATTCTATTAAGATTAATTTGATGGACAGACCTGGGCTAGAGCTCCTGAGGGTGCTACTTACTAGCTGAAGTCTCTAGATGAAGGATGTTATCTCGTTTAACCTCAGTTTCTTCTTTGCAAAATGAGAATAATATTAGTACCTACTTCACTAGAGTGTAGAACAATAAGTATTCAATTATTATTAGCTGTTATTAAGTTGAGTAAATTTCCTGACTCCTCATTCAGAACTGGATTGCCCTGCTGTTAATGACCCTGATTACACATGGTCAAGTATGTGCGTATGTATTGTCAGCTCAGTTACTGAAGAATAGGATGCAGTTGAGGAGGTGTTATTTGGACATCGGTTTCTACTAAATCCGCTGAATTAGATTCAGCCCTCACTGTTAGGGAATATGCACTGACACTGGGAAAGATAAAATAAAGAAATTTTCCAGTATGAATATTCTTGTCTTTGGAGGTTAGCCTTGAGTCTCAGAACAAAAGCAAGTCAGTAGTTATTAGTTACTGTATCTCCTTTTCCAAAACACACATGGTTCATTGTTACAGTCATTTGCAGATAGTTTTGCATGACACACTTTAGCTTTTGTGTTTCTACTAAATCACTAAATGACTAACGTTCGTGTTCCTAATATGTTACAATTGTCAAAGGATTCTTTTCAGGATTATTTATGTGATAAAGCTTAGTTAGTTGAGACAATGTGGAAAATGTGAAAAGCCAAGTGAAGAGCTCTTGATCTTGTGATGAGATGGATGAAACTGGAGCCCATTATACAGAGTGAAGTAAGCCAGAAAGAAAAACACCAATACAGTATACTAATGCGTATATATGGAATTTGAAAGATGGTAACGATAACCCTATATGCGAGACAGAATAAGAGACACAGATGCATAGAACAGTCTTATGGACTCTGAGGGAGAAGGTGAGGGTGGGACATTCTGGGACAATAGCATTGAAACATGTATATTATCATATGTGAAACAGAACACCATACGAGGTTCGATGAATGAGACAAATGCTCAGGGCTGGGGCAATGGGATGACCCAGAGGGATGGGATGGGGAGGGAGGTGGGAGGGGGGTTCAGGATGGGGAACACATGTAAACCCATGGCTGATTCATGTCAATGTATGGCAAAATCCACTACAATATTGTAAAGTAATTAGCCCCCAACTAAAATAAATAAATTTATTAAAAAAATAATAATAATAAAGCAGATTCCAGGGATTACCCCATAATGAATGGATTATTTGGATATAGAAAGAAATTATTTTTAGGCGTGGCATTCCTATAAACCCTACAGCTATGTGTTTTACAAACTAGAAATTTATGCACTAAATAAAAATTACCAGATGTCAGTGTTTGTACGTGCCAGCTGGCAAAGAAGTTGAGAAGGTTCAGCATTCTGGAAGAAATGGTGCTCACTTCTCTGCCATCCAAACTCAAAAAAGATAGTTGAGGTAAAACGCTGTTTAAAAAACTACAATGTCCTCAGCTACCCAAAGATGTCATATGTTACAAATTGTTATCTGAAAGCCTTTAATTTTTTCCCCCTCATGACTCCATGCATGTTTGTGGTGTTGCAAATGTAATCCATGTTTCTAATCTAATTTATTGCATTCCTTCCTGAGGCTTAGCTCATTCTTTTAAAGGGTCAGCAGATATCTCTTTTTTTTAACTTTTTATTTTGTATTGGGATATAGACGATTAACGGGCTTCCCCAGTGACTCAGACTGTAAAGAATCCGCCTGCAATGCAGGAGACCTGGGTTCAATCCCAGTGTTGGAAAGATCCCCTGGAGGAGGGCATGACAACCCACTCCAGTATTCTTGCCTGGGAAATCCCATGGACAGAGGAGCCTGGCAGGCTACAGTCCCTAGGGTTGCAAAGAATCAATCACAGCTGAGCGACTAAGCACTTAGCCGATCAACAGTGTTGTGATATTTTAAGGCGAACAGCAAAGGGACTCAACAAATCATATACGTATATCCATCCTCCCTCAAACTCCCCTCCCATCCAGGCTGCCACATAACGTTGAGCAGAGTTCCATGTGCTCTACAGTAGGTCCTTGTTGGTTATCCGCTTTAAGCATAGCTGTGTGTACATGTCCATCACAAACTCCCTATCCCTTCCCCTGATCTTTCCCCCTGGCAACCATAAGTTCATAAGCAGATATCTTTATTTAAAGACCCAGCCTGGACACAGCAGCCTCGTAAAGGTCCAGTGCAGAGCTAAATGTATGATAGGTTTCAATATTTTTATCTTGCACATACCAGAACACTTCAGTGATTTTCATGAAATCATCAAATGGGTTCTCTTCTTCTCTCCTTAGAAATTCGCGCTCAACTGGTAGAACAACAGAAATGCCTGGAGCAGCAGACAGAGATGCGAGTTCAGCTTCTGCAGGACCTGCAAGATTTCTTCCGGAAGAAAGCTGAAATTGAGACGGATTATTCTCGGAACCTAGAAAAGTTAGCAGAAAGATTCATGGCCAAAACGAGAAGCACTAAGGATCATCAACAGTACAAGTAAGAGAGGCTTGACTCAAATTCATCTTTCCAAGAGAATATCCTGTCTTCTATACAGTCCATGGAATTCTCTAGGCCAGATTACTAGAGTGGGTAGCCTTTCCCTTCTGCAGGGGATCTTCCCAACCCAGGGATTGAACCCAGGTCTCCCGCATCGCAGGTATATTCTTTACCAGCTGAGCCACAAGGGAAGCCCTTTATTGGTTTTAGAATTTTCCATTTTTTGTCTGAAACGTTGTTGATTGATATATCTCCATAAATAAAAGCAACCTTATGCTTATAAAGTATGAGCATAAATGTATTACATGTTAAACTAATAGTAGTCTCTTGACATGTTTTTCTTTCCAATAAATACACTAGGAATTGATGTCTCACACAGGTAGATATTTAGTTTTGTTTGTTTTTGTGATTCAAGCCAATTTTTTCCTAATTGGAGTATAGATGCTTTACAATGTTGTGATAGTTTCTTCTATATAGCAAAATGAATCAGCCACCCATATACATATATCCCCTCTTCTTTGGATTTCCTTCCCATTTAGGTCACTAGAGAGCACTGAGTGGAGTTCCCTGTGCTATACAGTAGGTTCTTGTTAGATATCTATCTTACACATAGTGTCAGTAGTGTATAGAGGCCAATCCCAATCTCCCAATCCATCCCACACCCTCTTCCCCCTTGGTATCCATATGTTTGTTCTCTACATCTGTGACTCTGATTCTGCTTTGCGAATAAGTTCATCTGTACCATTTTTCTAGATTCCACATACATGTGTTAATGTATGACATTTGTTTTTCTTTTCCTGATTTCACTCTAACACTGGCAGATAGATATTTGGATAGGCAAATTTTAAATAGCTGATTCTTCATGCAGAGAGCTCAGGAATTTTGTAGTGATCTTACATGAAAATAATCAATGAGGGTTGCTTAAATTTACATTCCCATACCCCGTCCCAGTAGTATTTGTGGTTGTTGCAGTAGAGACTGACTTAAAACAAGGGCCTTTGATAAAATGCTTATGATCTAGCTTAATTAATTGACAGTTGACCCTTGAACAACCACAAGGGTAAGGTTGCCAACCCCCCGCGCAGTCGAAAGTCGGTTTACTGCTATCTCTGCCTCAAAAACAACGGAATTGGTAAATGACTCGCCCAAAGGCAGGAAGCTGAACAGTTGTGGATAGAATCAGGGCTCAGACCCAAGTTCTACATATTGTGATCTCTAATTGAACAGAAACTATTCCCTGTACATAGTTAATTTAAAGATATGTAAAATGAAAATACAACTATTACATTTATTGAAAAAAACCTGCGTGTAAGTAGACCTGCACAGTTCAAACCCTAGTTGTTCAGGGGTCAGCTGTACTTCATTTGTTTAAAAAAATACATGCAAGTTTTTCTGCTAATGAGATTTACTTTAGAATTTAAATCTGGGAGACAAGTAGGCAAGCAACTCCAATAGAGTATACAGGTGGTCTGAAAGATGTCAGTGCAACCTACCAGGGAGACCTGATGGAAGTCCATTCTGTAGTGGAGGTGGGGTCAGGAAGGTCCAGGCAAGGTCCTGGAAGAAATGATACATAAGTGAAGACCTGAAGGACTTGTTAGCCAGGTAAGGGCCCAGAGCAGGACATTCAAGCAAAGGGAACATCGTGCATAAGGGGCCATAGGGAAGGGGAGCAGGACAGCTTTGCAGAGCAGGAAATAATCCAGTGAGAGTGAGTAATGAGGTAGTGAGCTATGTGGCTCCCCATGTACGTTGTGCCTGATCACAGAGGCCTGTAGACCATACCAGGAAGTTTGGACTTTATCCTTGGGGCTTGAGAAGCCTTTGTAGAGGCTTTTAAGTTAAAGGATGACCAGCTCAGACCTGCATCTTGAAATGAAAACTGTAGATAGGATTGTGGGCTGGAGGAGGACAGGGTCATAGTCTGGAGGGAGACCAGGCAGAAAGCCTTCACCATGTGGCATGAACTAGCCACACTGCAAGTAGAAATAGAATCATTTAGGAGATGTTAAAAAGGCAGCCCAGTCTTTCATTTCTGGAAAAACAACTAGATAATATGAGAAATATTTCTGCTACAAATCTCCTGGAAATGCTGACAGAAATATAATAGACATCATTGTAAATCTATAACTGAACTCACAGGAAAGTAGGGGAAATTTCCAGTGGCCCAGAAAGGAAAAGGGAACTGAAAACTTGAGTGGTGATTGTATCCCACGTGGGGACAGAAGAGGAGGCCTGTGCAAGGTAGGGAGCTGGACGTGAGGACTTGCTCATCACCATCCTATAGCACAGCATCCCAGCCCAAAGTCAGGGGCAGCAGAACTGCTGTCTCAGTGAAATAGTAGAGCAGAACATCACACGGACGAGGCGAACGGAGAGTTAGGGAGTCTGGGATGGACGTGTACACCCTGCTGTACTTAAAATGGATAACCAGTAAGGACCTATTGTAGAGCAGAGGGAACTCTGCTCAATTTTATGTGGCAGTCTGGATGGGAGGGGAGTTTGAGGGGCAATGGATACATGTATTTCTATGGCTGAGTCCCTTCGCTGTTCACCTGAAACTGTCCCAACATTGTTAATCGGCCGTACCTCAAGACAAAAAATTTTTTTTAAAAAAGAAAATCACTCACACCTGCCACCACACACCCCCACCCCCACCCTCCGACACACACATGGGACAATAAGGAAGCCCAAATGCTCCTGGGCTCCAAATGGTAGGAGGTTGCAGAAAAGCACATATCAGTCTTCACCATTGGCTTTGCAGTTTTATTTTATACCCTTCTGTGGCCTTGGCTCCTACATAAAAAGTAAAATAGTTTTAAAAAAAAAAAAACAAAAACCCTCCATACTGTTTTTCACAGTGGCTACACCAATTTATATTCCCACTGACAGTGTGGGAGGGTTCCCTCTTCTCCACATCCATTCTAATATTTGCTATGTGTGTTCTTTTTGGTGATGGCCATCATGGCAAGTGTGAGGTGATATATCTCATTGCGGTTTTGATTTGCATTTCCCTGAATGCTGTTGAGCATCTTTTCATGTGCCTGTTGGCCATCTGTGTGTCTTCTTTGGCAGTTCTACTCTTGGGTATATATCCAAAAAAACAAAACACTAATTTGAAAAGATACATGCATCCCAATTATTTACAACTGCCAAGGAATGGAAACAACCTAAGTGTCCATGAATGGATAAAGAAGCTGTGTTATATATACACAATGGGATACTACTCAGTCATAAAAAAAGAATGAAATAGCTCCATTTGCAGCAACATGGGTGGACTTAGAGGGTATTATGCTAAGTGAAATAAGTCAGACAGATGCTGTATGATAAATACTGACAAATACTGTATGATATCACTTATATGTGGAATCTAAAAAACACAACAAACCAGTGAATATAATAAGGAAGAAGCAGATTCACACATCCACTCCAGTATTCTTGCCTAGAGAATCCTGTGGACAGAGGAGCCTGGTGGGCTGCTGTCCATAGGGTCGCATAGAGTCAGACACGACTCAAGCGACTTAGCATGCACACATGCATTGGAGAAGGGAATGGAAACCCACTCCAGTATTCTTGCCTGGAGAATCCCAGGGACTGAGGAGCCTGGTGGGCTGCCGTCTATGGGTCGCACAGAGTCGGACACTACTGAAGCGACTTAGCAGCAGCAGCAGCAGCCTCACACATATAGAGAACAAATTAGTGGTTACCAGTGGGGAGAGGGACAACATGAGGATAGGAGATGAAGATGTATGAACTATTATGTATTTTAAAAGTTACAAAGATATATTGTATAACACGGAATATAGCCAATATTTTATAGTAACTATAAATGGAGTATAACATTTAAAAATTGTGAATCACTAATGTACACCTGTATACCTGTAACTTACATAATATTGTAAGTGTATACCTGTAACTTACATAATATGGCATATCAACTCTATGTCAATAAAAAACTTTTTTAACTCTTATCATCATAAGAAAAAGAAAAGTAGAAACTTTTGCAGAAAAAAAAGAGAGTAGGGGTTCTTTTGCAGAAGCAAATGCAGAACTATTCTGGATAGGGAATACCTTTTTTAGTTTTTATTTCAGGCTCACTTTAACCTGTATTGTTGGTCCAGCATAGAAATAAATTTTGGTGATGGTTCCCAGGTTGAGCAGATGTCAAATGCTCTTGACAGAGACTGGAGCCAGTACTAGATCTGCATTTATAGAAACTGTCTGTTTTTAAAAGTAATTGCAAATAAGAGGACAGCCCATTGGCTTATACAGTAAATATTTTTGAGTGTCTCCTTGTGTGTTCTGTACTTGGGAATCACTTGTGAACTGAAAACATGCATGGGCGCATGCACTTTAATCTGATCCCTGAGTGCATCAGCTGCCACTTTTTCTTTCTCCTGGTTGGTTCACTAGTTTCCTTAAAAAGGTACGTAGCTTGGAATTTTCCTTAAGTTTATTATTGACTATGGGACTGCAGATAAGATAATAAGTCTGCAGAAAGGCCAAACCAGGTTTGGGGGACAAAAACCAAAGACAAGCTTTAAGAAAGAGTCAAACAGACCTGGCTTGAATACTAGCTCTTCTGTGTGACCTTGGTCAGTAGCGTCAGTATTTCTGAGCCTTGGTTTCCTAACTTATAAAATGAGATTTTGTGACCATCAAACGAGAAACATGACAAATCCTTGATGCGACTGAGAGCTGACATTGGGTTCACATTCAATATTCCTTCTCCTCACGAAACAAATGTTACATCTTTGGCACTGTTACTTTACCAGTCATTTAAGTGAGGCCGAAGAGTCTAGCTCTTACTCAGTTTTGGGATGCTTGTCCTGTAGGATAATCCTTGGCCTGAATTGACTGCTGCGTGGTGGAAATACCAAGGCTCGGATCAGCCTCCCTGGAGTCAAAGAGTTTCTCTGATACTGGTTTTGTTCTTGAACAAATCATTGTGCCTTGCTAAAGCTTAAGTTCCCTCATTGATAGAGGGGATCTATCTAAATATCTCTGCCTTAAATTGTTGAATTAAGTAGTTGATGTGTGTAGGTTTTAAGCCAACTAGATAAAAATCACTAACTTTATATAGTGTAGTGTTAGCTGCTCAGCTGTGTTTGACTCTTTGCGACCCCGTGGACTATAGCCCGTGAGGCTCCTCTGTCCATGGAATTCTCCAGGCAAGAATACTGGAGTGGGTAGCCATTCCCTTCTCTAGGGTATCTTCCCTACCCAGGGATCGAACTCAGGTCTCCTGCTCTGCAGGCAGATTCTTTATTATCTGAGCCATCAGGAAGATCCCAACTTTATATAGCACTTGCTATGAATCTAAGGCATTCTAGTAAACATTAAAATATATATATTAACTCAAAAATCCTCATAATCTTATAAAATTAGTACTGCAACTTTACCCATTTTATAAATGAAGCAACAGAGGCACAGAGAAGTTTAAATAACTTGGCCAAGATCTCCTAGCTATTACATAATGATTTTGGAATTTGAGTGGAGACAGTATAGATCCATATTCCATGAACTTGACCTGTGTACTCAGTAGATGCTCAGTAAATGATAACTTAGCCGCCTCTGTTGTTATTGTTGTTGTCAATATTGTTATTACTTACTATTAGGACAATAAAAAATGTTTATTCAGTGAATGAAAAAACATGTATTTAATGCTGAACATGTGCAGGGCTGTGAGGATACCAAAAAAGTATGCCACGTTCTCAAAGAATGTATGGTTTAGTTCAGCATGAAGAGTATATAGATAAGTTAATGTAAGGTAGCATTTACCTTTGGGCTGGGTGGTAGAGAATGTCAGTACAAAGAATTCAGTATTCTGCCATGGAATCACTGCCCCATGCCCAATGGCTTTGAAAGGAAAAGAAGGTTCTCTGGGTTGGGGCGTAATTCTTATTACACCAGCTAGGAGAATGGCAGTCTTCTCTTGTGGGTGTAAGTGCTAGGACCCTAGATCACGGGTTTCTACCCTTATACCCATTCCTACTTCCTCCTCCTTCTAAAGAGAGTTTTGACTTGATGCACTCTTAAATGCCGGCTCTGAGGGGCTTAAGGACTGAGAGACCTGATTTAATCATTTCTTTTCTAACTTAGTTACTATTCAGAATCATAAGTCATCATGACTAGTAGGAGGATAACATGCCTTGGAAAATTGCACTAGTGTCTCTAAGTTAGGGTAAACATTCTGTTCCATTTTGCCATTTGAGAGTTAGTTTTGTTTTGTTTTTAATATAATTTTTTTTTAAATTTTGGCCATGCCACACATCATGTAGGATCTTAGTTCCCTGTCCAGGGATCAAGCCCACAGTCCCTGCTTTGGAAATGCAGAATCTTAACCACTGGACAGTCAGGGAAATTCCAATAGTTAGATTTTTTAAGTCAAAAGCAAAAAACAAACATCATATATACTTTTTTAAAGCAGTAATGTCTCTATTAGTCATTGGTTTTCTTTGGAGTTTTTTTTGTGAGATTTTTTGCAAGTTGCCTTTTGTGGTTTATATTCACTTTTCACTTTATTATCTAGAATAAAACAAGGAAATAGCTTAATGAGCTTAAAAAGGACATGCGACAAGTCATAAGCCAGTGAACCTCTTGGTTCTATTCATGAATCTTAAGACAATGCTATA
The DNA here is from genome assembly GCA_024291935.2 of Okapia johnstoni. Lineage (NCBI taxonomy): Eukaryota > Metazoa > Chordata > Mammalia > Artiodactyla > Giraffidae > Okapia > Okapia johnstoni. The sequence goes on from CM044320.1 coordinate 61,558,376, forward strand.
AAGTTCTGCTTCCCAGGGACACTTTTTGGGAGGCTAGAGGTTAAGTATCAGGGGATTAGTAAATCATCCTCACATTTATGTCCCATGAAAAGTATACCTAGCCAAATCTCTTCCAGCAGCACACTGGACATTCAAAGCAGGCTTTGTGTTCAGTGGCAAACCACAGTCTGTCTATGAGATAGTAGTCAATAGATTTTTATGTAAACACAACCTGCTTTCTTCAATGAGGTGATTAAAGCTGAAGGCCTGCCTGAGTACTGTGTGTGTGTTCCGGTTCTGTGCCCTTGTCAGGAGTGTAGCTTTTGACTGGTGTTCTTGGTCCAAGTATTTTTTTCCAAGCCCAGTGCTGTGGAGTGTCTTGCTAAGAGCTATGCCCAGAGGAGAAGAAACAAGAGCTTCCCATGTGTTGCGGCTCCTGGTTTTGCCTCGGTGACTTCCCTCAGCTGTTTGGAGCAGCTTTGAACTTGATGCTAATTCTCTTTTCTTCACTTCTTAGGAAAGACCAGAACTTGTTGTCTCCAGTGAACTGCTGGTATTTGCTCCTGAACCAAGTGAGGCGAGAAAGCAAAGACCACGCCACCTTGAGTGACATCTATCTGAACAATGTGATTATGCGGTTCATGCAGATAAGTGAGGATTCCACCAGGATGTTTAAAAAGGTATCTTCCATCCGTCCCACCAGAGTGTGCTTCCCTATACCCATTGAGCCCGTAACCGAGACTGGGAAGGGTCTGGTGCCTTAAATACTTAGTGGTACTCAATAAAGATTAAGTTCAAAAAATAAATAAGCAAACATATTTTGGGCTTACCTGGTGGCTCAGACGGTAAAGAATCTGCCTACAGTGCGAGAGACCTATCTTCGATCCCTGGATTGGGAAGATCCCCTGGAGGAGGACATGGCAACCCACTCCAGTATTCTTGCCTGGAGAAGTCCATGGACAGAGGAGCCTGGAGGGCTACAGTCCATGGGGTCACAAAGGGTCAAACATGACTGAGCAACTAACACACACACACACACACACACACACACACATATCAGATATTTTAAAGACACAGAATAAAAAGTTGAGCAGGCACACTCGTAGAGTTGTAAAGCACTGAATCTGTGACCTGAAGGATGTGAGCAGGATTTTGAAATGAGATGTACTTACAAATTGCACCTCTGTCCTTAGGAATAGACTTCCTGAGGTTATAAAAAAACAGACCAGAGAGGAAAAGCCTTAAGAACTGTGTTTTAGGCTCACACATGATCAGACACTTGTGAAAAAGAAGATAACCAGATGTGGCGCTCTCTTGGGAAAATGTTATCACGGTTTTTCTTACTCCCACCAGACTAGCAATGGAGGCAGTGAGAGACTGACAAGAAAAAAAATTCCACGGGACACGGATATTCATTCCCTTACATGCCAGAGAGGTTCCTCCTTCCCAAATCCACTTTGAAAAAAAAGGAGCTGGGTTTTTTAAGACTTATCATTGTTACCCGTCTCAGCCAACTCTCAGCAGTTTGTTGTTGTTTGGACATCTTTGTTGAGAACAGTAACAAAACTGGACCATTTCCTGTGTAGAGAAGCTACTTGCCCAATAAAACTGGCTTTCAGTTTTTATGTTTATGGGACAGTGATTCTCCCCCACATCCTGAGCGTCATACTTGGGGTGTTTGGTGTCTGTACTAATATCTGTACCTCTATTCAGTAAGTCTTAGTTTCAGAAAGTGGGGGGGAAGCACCTTGTAAAATAAAAGTATATTTATGTCTCAAAGGGACAACGATATAGCACTGTGCAGGCCAGCTGGGAAACTTCTTAGCCATGTTTGATGTCTCCACATTAGATTTGATTCCCGACCTAGAACTGGAATTTAGCAAACTTGAAGTTGTCTTTTGCTCTGTTAAATAGAGGGAAGCATGTTTCAAACAAAGGAGAAATTTTTTTTTTAATTTGGAAGTAAGAGCATATTAAGAAAACAGAGAAATATCTTGTGTATCTTAAAACAGAGATTTTAAAAAAATAGTTTAGACTGACCTAGGAAAGTGAAGTAATTTTCTCAGATGTCAGTCCTTTCTGCTAAGTCTTCATTTGGTTCAGTGGGCTTTTTGGATCTTATTGTCTATGAGTGGGAGATGGTGTCAGGTCTTGGAAAGGCTACTTCAGTAAAGGAAAACTAGTCCTCATGCTCAAGGAGGTCGTAGTTTATCCAAATTTGTATGATGCTATGTAATGCTTCCAAGTCACGGGGATGCTGGCAACCTTTCAGTCTGGGCCTCTGGAACCAGCAACTCAGCTGAGTTCATTTATTCATCCATTCAACAAAGCATCTTTAAGTGCCAGGCTGGGAAGCAGAGTTAAAAGACATCCCTGCCTGCACAGAATCACTTAAAAAAATTAACAGTCACCACGTTTAGGGAACATACAACCTGCTCTAGAAGCTTGAAGGATAGAGATATTAACCTTACTGTGTGTGTGTGTGTGTGTGTGCGTGCATGCATGTGTGTGCGTGCACACACATGCGCTCAATTGTGTCCTACTATTTGCAACCCCATGGAATACAGCCGGCCAGGCTCCTCTGTCCATGGAATTCTCCAGGCAAGAATACCGAAGTGGGTTGCCATTCCCTTCTCCAGGGGATCTTCCCAACCCAGGGGTCGAACCCATAACTCTTGCATCTCCAAGATTGCAGGAGGATTCTTTACCACTGAGTCACCTGGGAATCCCTAACCTTCCTGAGGAGCCAGGAAGTTCTTCACAGTGGAGGAAACACCTACAGACAAACCAGTGGGAGAAGGAGATGGTCATCAAGCAGATGAGGACAATGAACTGTTCCAGGGAAAGCAGAAGCATGACATGTTCAGGAAGAGTAAAGAGTTTGCTGTGAGTTTGGTGAGAGATTGTATGGGAGTGAGTGATGGAGTGTGAGGCTAGAAAGGACATGGTGCATGCTAAGTCATTTCTGTCGCATCCGACTCTTTGTGACTCTATGGACCATAGCCCGCCAGGCTCCTGTCCATGGATTCTCCAGGCAAGAATACTGAAGTGGGTTGCCCTGCCCTCCTCCAGGGGATCTTCCTGACCCAGGGATTGAATCCAGGTCTCTTACATTTCTCACGTTGGCAGGCGCGTTCTTTACCACTAGCTCCACTTTGCATGTCTTGCTAAGCTATAAGGATTTGTGTTTTGTAAATCAAAGTCATTTCCTTCTCCAGAGAATCTTCCCGACCCAGGGATCGAACCTGGATCTCCTGCATTGTAGGCAGACGCTTTACCGTCTGAGCCACCAGAGAAGCCAAATCAAAGTCAAGGGCTTCTTAAAGTTGATGGAAACTTAGAGCTGAGAGTCAAATGGATTTGGGCTTGAATCCCAACCGTTGTGCTTTTGTGATCTTAGGAGATGATTCAAGAAAGTGCACTCCTCTATCTCCAGGAGTGGGGAAGGCTGGGGACTGGCAGAAGGGGAAGGTGAGCCAATGGGTGCTCAGAGGTTGGGATGGCCCTTTGGAGTTTGTCACCAAGGAGGCCTTACATTTGTTTTGCAGATGTTACATTTGAGTTGCCCTTGGGGAGGGGCTGAGTAATCTTGGGGGTGAGGCAGCTCCCACTGCTGGAGGGTAATTCCCAACAGAGATTCCAAGAGCGAGATCATCTGTGAGTTTCATCAGCCAGCAGCCAATATTCCTAGTAGCTGGGGAAATATAGCTCTTGAGAGAGGGCCTGAGGAATGTACGGTAAACACACACACACACACACACACACACACAATCCCTGCTTTTTGCTGCCTAGAAGTCCTCTTCTTATCCAGATTTTCTGGGACTCATACTCCTTAGAAGCTGCCTATTTATAGCAGCCTCCTGGTTGCTTCAGCATTTAGTAGAGTGAAGAGTCTTCTCACCTCTATTGCCAATCAGCTGGAAAGTTAAGACCCATATCTGTCAAGTCTAGAGAACTTCATTTCCCTTTAGGTTAAAAACCAAGACTAGTATTTTCTGCTTTTTTAAAATTGCCAAGCCATCTCCTTCTCCAGCTCTTCTATTACTATGGTTCCAGAAGCATACTTTTTTGTCAGAATAGAAGGAAGTGATCAGAACCAGTCTGAAATAACCTTTAGAACTTCTGTGAAGTCCTTAGTATAATGCTTGTTCTTCTTTCAGGGGATTTTGCGACTTCCTCATTTTTCAAAAATAACCCCACATCTATATGGAGATCCAGATAGATGCTAAGTGCTTGACAGATGCAGCCTCTTACACAGCTGTATTGTTGATCAGAATAACATACTGATTAATTTCTAAGGCTCTAACATCAGATATTTTGGGTGTGAATGTTGATTTTATCTCTCTTGTTATCTATGTGGACCTGGAAGTGTTGGTAAACCTCTTAAGTCTCAGTTTCTACGTCTGTAAGTACATATAGTCACTTATTTCAGATACTTATATGGAAAACTCATGACTTTTGCATGGAAAGCTACTTACCCCAGTGTCTGAATTTAATAGTAATACAGTCTAACTAATTTTTAGCTGTTATCTTTGTTATTATCTTTATTGTAAACACTTATTCCCTACACCTTCACTAATTGTGTAATGTGAGCTTACACCAGACATTATCCTAAATGTGTCCTCATTTTAAAGAGACTGTAACACAGCTGTGATGACCGCGTCCAGATCATCACATGTTATTTGTGTATCACTTTTTATCAAGTTCCCAAACATATTTCTAAGCAGACTGAGAAATGCTCCAATATCCTTGCTTGTTGCCAAATTAAAATTTTGGTCCTTGCATTTTAACAGTTACTGGGAAGTTAGGGATAACCCAGTGAATACCTGTGTTGGAGAGCACCCCTGTGCCTCTCAAGCCCCCCACTGCTATTTCACTTGGGAAGTCTTTTTTTTTTTTTTTTTTAATATTTGTTTATTTGGCTGCATCAGGTCTTGGATCTTAGCTGTGGCAAACAGAAACTTTTGTTGCAGCATTCAGACCCTAGAGCAGTTGGTGGGGGGGAGGGGTTAATTGGTTGTGGTGCTGGGGATTAGTTGCCCTGAAGCCTGACGGGTCCTCACTTCTTTCCTGAAGAACAAGGAGTAGTGAGGTGCCTCCTGCCCTGTGCTCCAGCCCTGCCTCCTGGAGGGATGAGATTCTGCTGCCTTCTTTGCATTACTCATGACTGAAGAGTGGTCAGCATCTGAGTTTGTGCTGCAGCCAGAAAATGTGCAGTTTGTATGCTACACATAAAAATGTAATTAATGTCAACAATTCACCATTGTGATAGCAAAGACCACAGCTGTCGTGCAGTAATCACTTTATTTGTGTACTTTATCACATGATCTTCTTTATCAACACTAAGAATGTTTAACAGAAGTGTGTAGTTTAGAAGGGAGCACCATAAAGTGGTAGCATTTGAGGACTTCCCTAGTGGCCCCATGGGCTTCCCTCATAGCTCAGTTGGTAAAGAATCTGCCTGCAGTGCAGGAGACCCAGGTTTGATCCCTGGGTAGGGAAGAAACCCTGGAGAAGGAAATGGCAACCCAGTCCAGTATTCTTGCGTGGAGAATCCCATGGACAGAGGAGCCTGGGGGGCTACAGTCCGTGGGGTCTCAAGAGCTGGACAAGACTTAGCAACTAACCACCACCACCGCTGGTGGTCCAGTGGTTAAGACTCTGTGCTTCCCGTGCAGGGGGCCTGAGTTCGATCCCTGGTTGGGGAACCAAGATCTCACATGCCATGTGGCCAAAAAACTTTAAAAAGTAGCATTCAAATGTGTTAAATTATCTGTGAAAGTGTTAGCTACTCAATCGTGTCTGACTCTGTGATCCCATGGACAGTAGCCCATCAGGCTCCTCTGTCTATGGGATTTCCCAGGCAAGAACACTGGAGTGGGTTGCCATTTCCTTTTCCAGAGGATCCTCCCAACCCAGGGATCAAACCCAGGTCTTTTGCATTGCAGGCAGATTCTTTACCGTCTGAGCCATCAAGGAAGCCTATCATTTCCCCATGGATTGTTTTCAAGTTATTAATGTTTTTATCCTTATTTTGCATAGATATGTATACTGGTATAATTTATTTTGTTTCTTCACCGATAGTAATGACATAAAGTACTCTAGCTACCACTTTACTGAATGTTCATTCTGTGCCCAGCACTGTGCCCTGCGTTTTCCACACATTAACTCATGTGCCCTCACAGTTTCCCAGTGAACAGGGATTATAAGTCACATTTCAGGGATGAGGAAGCAAAAGGCTCAGCTATAACTTGCAGAGCCTGGCTCGCTCATATGTTTTCTTGTCTTTGCCTGTGGGTCTTAGATAGTTCATAGTTACTGTAACTTTGTTGGTGTTTTTCAGTGGTCATTGGAGATGTTATAGAATGCACAGGTTAGAAACTTCCGAGAATTGGGACACTGTGGTTCCTGGCCCTATTCATTTCTACTGAAAATCCTGAAGAAGATAGTTCTGGATGAGGCAGCAAAATCTGTCAGTCATCCAAGTTATAGACAGAGGTTCAAAGCAGCAGCGACTGGCTGCAAGCCACTGAGAATTACCTCACTTTGGCCTAAATGCCTTAGATTATCAGATTGAGACTCAGGAATGAGATTAACCCATTTTTGGTATCATAGATTTTGTGGCATAATCTGAAAGGAAGAGGAGAGTACTAGTAAGATTTGGAAATTTCTAGTCATTTTAAAATTATGATCAAGCCAATCCTATTCTTAGTAGAAAGAATTTATGTTTATACTTTATATTTTCTTAGTAGAAAGAAAATCCCATTCTATTTAAACACCTTTAGTAGAAAGACATTTCATGTGGGGAGGTGGGAATAGTGTTTTCAATTAGACTTATTTAAAATAAGTTAATATTCACACAGATGCTTTAAGTTAATAAACATTACTAATCTAGTACAGATCTCTGAGGCTCTAACCTTGTTTTGAAGAAAAAGTTCATCAGTTTAAAAAAATCTGAAAACTGCAAATCTATATATAAATGAGTCTTATTTCCGTTTAAATGTAAAAATATATACTCATTGTAGAAATTTAGAAAACACCAAAAGATGTAAAACTGGAAATAAAAGCTATCCATATTCCTCACTGTACCTTTTCTGTGTTCATATGTGTATTAGACATGTGTACTAGACAAACATATGCATATTAATATATATGTATTTTACAAAATTGAAATTTCGTTGCAGATAGCCTGGGAACATGCCCTTTTCGTGGAAATATTGTGAGCATTTCCTATGTCTGGAAGAAATCTTTTTTTTCTTTCAGTGTTAATTTTATTTATTTATCACGCTGGGTCTTTGTTACTGCACATGGGCTTTCTCTAGTTGAGGCCAGTGGGGCTACTCTCTTGTTGCAGAGGAGGCAGACTCAGTAGTTGTGGGTACAGGTATAGTTGCCCCACAGCATGTTACATCGTCTTGGACAAGGGTTCAAAACCTGTGTCCTCTTCATTGACAGCAGATTCTTAACCAACGGACCACCAGAGAAGCCCTGAACGTCATCTTTTAAAACAGGATACTTGGTGCCTGCATAATGTTTCACTGTCAGTATGACCGTGTTCTTTTCCTGTTGTTGGACATTTAAATCTTTCGCACATCTTTGATATTTTTCTTATACTACTGAAGCAGAATTATTAGGTCAGAGAGTGGCATTAGAATTTCATGCTTTGGATGAAATTCTTACTTTTTGCCTTTCTAGAGTGAAGATGGTCATGGCTGTGATTTACTGAGGAGTAATCTAGCCTCTGCAAAATAAATTGACTATGTTATTAGCAGAGAACTACCAGTGTGATTTAGCATGCTATTGCAGCAGTGGTAAATAATATAACAAGAGGAACGTTTTCAAAGCATTTCAGTGCAGTGTACAGAAGAATTAAATGGTATTCTGGTGGCCTCAGGGGACAGCTTAATTATTGATGACGCCTAGATAAATAAGTGAGTTTAGTTCAGGCTAACACTACTAGCTGGTTCTCTTGAGTTTTACCAGCTCTACAGTTAGCTCATTTTTCTAGAAATAAATCAAAATCAAGCTATGGTTTCTTACAGTGATACACTTTTCTGAAATATTTTAGAAACTTTTTAATTTGTATTTATAAATTGCTTAACAGGATAGCTGGCACATATTAAGTGCTTAGTAAGTGGCAGTTGTTAGTGCTGCTGTTCCTGCACTTATATTGTTGCCTTTTATTACCTAGTGACAACAGGACATATATGATTTTTCTAATATTTTTAACTGGAGTATAATTGCTTTACAATGTTGTTAATTTCTGCTGTACAACAACATAAATCAGCTATATGTGTACATATCTCCCCTAAGACATATGTGATTGACCTAGCCATAAATTTAGCAGGTGAGTTATTATATAAGAGCATTCACCATCAGTTTACAAGCTTTATTAAAGACTTTTTTTGTCCACACCACGTGGCATGCGGGAACTTAGTTCCCTGACCAGCCCCCTGTAGAGGAAGCAGTCTTAACCACTGGACTGCCAGGGAAGTCCCCGTTAAAGACTTCTAAATAGAACATTAAGCAGATGTTATGTGTCTGTCTCCTTGGAAAGTGATATAATCCTAAAAAACCCGAGGTCAGATAAATTGTACATTTTGTCACACAGCATGATATAGTAGTTGAACCCATAATTACATTGAGAATAGTTTTCAAAAAGCACTTGAAACTTATTTATGGTTAAAAAAAAAAAAAGAAATCTGGAAGTATATTATTTTAAATGGGTATCTCTAAGTTACTTTTATTTTCTTCTGTTTGCTTGCTCATAATTTCTGATTTTTGTACAGTGAACATATTATGTAAGACCCAAAGCAAACAAACATTTGTTGTAAACTAAAGACTTAAAGAAACTTGGCCCCAAGTACACCAGTGTTTACCACAGAGGAATGGGGAGCAATATCCAGTAACTAATTCAGACCTGATGCTATTTGTTAATGGAGAATTAGCTTATTCTCTAGGTACACATGAAAACTGTGCTTTGACTGTACAGTGTTAGGATGCTTAAAATGAAAAGACATGAAGTCAGGGACCAACTGAGCAAGATGGCAGCATGCCCCAGGGCTGCAGCCTCCTTACCTCACAAGATCTCTTTGCAATGACTAATGAAATGTATAAATAGGAAAGAGTGGCACAATCCTTTTACCTTCAAGCAGATCCCATTGCTCTGCTCATTCTATTGACTCCCGCCTAACTCTAAATAGAAGGCTGTGCCCGCACTTCCCTTCCCTAACTGTATTTTTCTCTCGAGCACTTACCCCTTGTTGACATGTTACGTATTTGCTTACTGTTTGTTCACTTTCTGTCTCTCCTTGATTTAAATATAAGTTTCTGAGAGGAAGGAACCTAATCTTTTTCACTGAAACAGTGACTAGCACATAGTAGTTACTCTGTAAATATTTATTGAATGAATAAATAATCAACACTTAACCTCTGTATTAGAAGCCAGAGGTGATTGTCATCCACATATCAGAAATTTCAAGGCATTTCAGCAAGACCCAGTATTGACAGGGCTGTATTTGCATAATACTATCACATGCTCTCTACTTCCTAAGACAGAGAAATTAGAGGAGAAATGAGTCATAGCAAGTTCGTGGCATGATGGAATAGCTAAACCTCCAGCTTTCTGAGCTGAGGACTGAAAAGAGGTGTCAAAAGAACCAAAAAGTACTAGGGAGATTACAGAGAAGGTGTAGATTTAAAAAGCTGTCTCATAAAGGTCTTTATGAACTCCTGTGCTTGCGCTGAGTTGCACCCGCTCAGGTCTGATATTCAGCAGTACACCTACCAAAGATTTTGGGAACTGAGCTAAGGGATGGACCACTGCCTGGACTCCAGACTCGCCACTGGATAGTGCATGTGCAGGTCAGATCCAAATAGTGCTACAAAGGTGTTAGAACAGATATTGAAACCACAACCCATAGAAGGCTGATCAGGATTTGCACCCTGAATTCAACTAGGATGATTTCCTGATAAGGCAAAAATATTAACATTCTACATGTGGTTTAAATAAGACCGAGTCTCATAACATAATATTCAAAATATCCAGAGTACAATCCAAATTACTCAGCATACAAAGAACCAGGAAAACCTCAACTGGCAGGGGAAAAGACAATAAATGGCCAATTCTGGATGACACAAATGGTGGAATTATCTAACAAAGACTTTTAGAGCAACCATGATAAAAATGTTCTGAAAAGTGAGAGCAAATACTGTTGAAATGAATGGAAAGATAATGTCTCAGCAGGAAAAAAAAATAATAATAATAATAATAGAAATAACCAAATTGAAATTTTAGAATTGAAAAGTACAATTGTTCAATCACTAAGTCGTTTCCAACTCTTTGCAAACCCATGGACTGCAACATGCCAGGCTTCCCTGTCCTTCACTGTCTCTCAGAGTTTACTCAAACTCATCTCCATTGATTTGGTGAAGCCATCCAACCATCTCATTCTCTGTCACCCTCTTCTTGTCCAGCCCTCGATATTTCCCAGCATGGGGGTCTTTTCCAGTGATTTGGCTCTTTGCATCAAGTGGCCAGAGTATTGGAGCTTTAGCTTCAGCATCAGTCCTTCCAGTAATATTCAGGGTTGATTTCCTTTAGGGTTGACTCATTTTGATCTTGCTGTAATCAAAACTAAAAACTCACTAGATGGGTTTCAATAGAAGAATAAGGGTAACAGAGGAAAGAGATTAGTTTCTGTTAATCTTGAAGATAGGTTAGTAGAAACTATCTAATTTGAACAACAAAGAGAAAAAAAGATTGAGAAAAAAATAATCAGTACCTCTGGGAGCTTTGGGACAACACCAAAAGGTCTGATAATTCATTTCAGCAGAGTCTCTGAAGGAGAGGAGAAAGAGAGTAGGTAGAAAAAATATTTCAAAAAATAATTGCAGGAAAGCTTCTCAAATTTGGCAAATGAGATAAAACTACCCATTCAAGAAGCCAACAAAACCCAAGCTAGCTGAATCCAAAGAAGTCCATACCTGCATACATCATAATCAAGAAAAAGCTAACCAAAAAAAAATATTGAAAGCAACCCGAGAAAAATGACACATTACTGATGGAAGAACAATTGGATGACTGTGGGTTTCTCTACCTGCTAAATGCCAGTAGCACCTTATTGGTTGTGACAACCAAAAATACCTTCAGAGGTTACCACATGTCCCCTGGGGGGGAAATCAAGAACCATTAATCCAACTGGAGTTTTCATTTTCCCAAACATTGTTTAAAAGAAATTTTCCAGTTTGGTTTGCTTTTCAATTACCTGATTTATAACTCTTGATTAAATTAGCAAATATGGAGTAGGGTAAAGACTCCCAATCTCTTTATCTCCCATCAAGAGAATTTTGAAAAAAGAATAAATATATGTATCATAGTAATGTATACTACACACACACACACACACACACACACACACACACACACACACATACACATACATATCCAGTGCCGGTTTATTTGTTGTCACTGTTGTTTAGCCACTAAGTCGTGTCCACCTCTTTTGCGAGCCCACAGACTGTAGTCCACCAGGCTCCTCTGTCCATGAGATTTCCCAGGCAAGAACACTGGAGTGGGTTGCCATTTCCTTCTCCAGGGGATCTTCCCAACTCAGGGATCGAACCCGCATCTCCTCCATTGGCAGGTGAGTTCATTACCACTGAGCCACCAAGGAAGCCCACCAGTTTACTCAGGTTCAGTTATTCATAAAAGATCAGCACTTAAGAAAGTTCATTTTCAAAGAGCCTTAGACACTGAACCCGTTCTCCTCATCCAAGAAGGAGATTACATTCTTAACAGAACTGATGAGCTGGGGACAAAAAAGAACTGATAAGGAGAGAACTTTTCCCACAATATTTCAAGGTGTCTGCAGTTGAGATCAACAAAGTCTGAAGCAACCTGAGAACAGTATTGTGGTTGCTAGCTAAGGTTTCTTACCATTTGAAGACTGTTTAATTTCACACGGTGGGATTCTAAAAGATTTCCAGCAGCTGCAAGAAATGCCATATTGGGGGATGTAGCACATATAGCAAATATTTGAGTTAAGGAACACTTGTGATACCTTGAATGATAGCAACCCAAAATATGCAGTTACAAAGAGGCTCACAGATTGATTTCAGTACCTTTTAAATCTCATAGGGAAAAAAAAAAGCTTTTCTCATTATTAGAGAAGCAATTACATAGAAACAAGCAGAAATTTTACCAACAAAATACTTTGTCAGATCAACCTAGAAAAAAATAAAACAAAATTTGACACTGGATATGTGAACTATATAAATTGAGAAAATCCCATAATATTCAGTAATTGATAGTGAATAAATACAAGCATCACTGTCACTTTTTAAACTTTGGTAGTGTCCAGTGGAACACAGAACCATAATTGTCTAATGCATTGACTTGAATAAACATTCCCATTAAAATTTCATTTCTTGGGCTTCCCTGATAGCTCAGTTGGTAAAGAATACACCTGCAATGCAGAAGATGCCAGTTCAATTCCTGGGTCAGAAAGATCCCCTGGAGTGGATAGGCTACCCACTCCAGTATTCTTGGGCTTCCCTTGTGGCTCAGCTGGTAGAATCCGCCTGAAGCGTGGGAGACTGGGTTCGATCCCTGCGGTGGGAAGATCCCCTGGAGAAGGGATAGGCTGCCCACTCCAGTATTCTGGCCTAGAGAATCCCATGGACTACAATTGTCATTGTAGGCCACCTCTTTTTGACCTGAACCTAAAGCTCGTATCAGTTACACAGCTGGCTGGAGTTAACAGTGTAGCCTGTAACATGGCAAAGTGTACATAGTTGGGTAACAGCTATCTGAGCTCTAGAAATGGCGGGTGGGGGTGAGAACTGCAGGCATGCAAGAATTTTGATTCCCAGTGTGAGGAGTTGGTATGTTGTTGTCATCTAAGCAACTAGGGGGTTTCCCCGCTTGCTTAACAGTAAAGAATCTGCCTGAAATGCAGGAGCCTCAGGAGAGGCAGGTTCGATCCCTGAGTCAGGAAGATCCCCTGGGGGAGGGCATGGCAACCCACTCCAGTATTCTTGCCTGAAGAATCCTGTGGACTGAAAGAGCCTGGCAGGCTACAGTCCATAGAGCCGCAAAGAGTCAGACACAAATAAAGTAGCTGAGCATACATGTGCACACATCTAAGCAACTAAGGAAGCAAAGAGAGATTTTGCATCAGGGTGTGACATCATCAGTTTTGTTTTTGGAGAGCAGTGTAAGGAGTAAATTGGAATGAGAAAAAAAAAACAGTCTTGGGGAAACTAGTTAGCGAGCTGGTGCATTAGTAATGTGAGTGATGGTTTTTGCTCTGTCATGAGTTATGGCCAGAGAGTATTTCCATATTTACAATGATATTGTCTTGTAAAAGTTCTCATTCATGTAGATCCAGAATGAATCAAATGGCTTTTTGTTATTGTTTTATGAAAGGTCTGATGGGAATTTAAAACCAGGACATTGTTATTCAGTCCATCCTAATCAGATTTTAAGGCTTCTACTCCTTTAACTGATGGCTCTTTAGCCTGTTGGGAGGGGTGCGAAAATCTAACCATGATTCCAAGATTCTTGGGCTTATGTTAACTATGCAAATGTGGGTTTGAACCATCTCTACAAAACAGCGTGATTGCAAACAATGCAGGTCACTGAGAGGTGTATGTTGTCTCCTAATCCTCCCAAGATCTTAGCTTCCAGCCCTTGAAGTGTTATAAAGAAAGTGTCCTTAATACTACTAGCTGCAAGACGATGAACAACTATTGCAGTTGTTGTTATTGTTCAGTCACTCAGGCATGTCTGACTCTTTGCGACCTCATGGACTGCAGCACACCAGGCTTACCTGTCCTTCACCATCTCCCAGAGTTTGCTCAAACTCATGTCCATTGAGTCAGTGATGCCATCCAACCATCTTGTCCTTTGTTGTCCCCTTCTTCTCCTGCCCTCAATCTTTCCCAGCATCAGGGTCTTTTCCAATGTGTTGGCTCCTTACATCAGGTGCCCAAAGTATTGGAGCTTTAGCATTAGTACTTCCAATGAATAGTCAGGGTTGATTTCCTTTAGGACTGACTTGTTTGACCTCCTTGCTGTCCAAGGGACTCTCAAGAGTCTTCTCCAACACCACAGTTCAAAAGCATCAATTCTTTGGCACTCAGCCTTCTTTATGGTCCAATTCTAACATCCATACATGACTACTGGAAAAACCATAGCTTTAACTAGACGGACCTATGTCGACAAAGTAGTGCCTCTGTTTCTTAATATGCTGTCTAGGTTTGTCATAGTTTTTCTTCCAAGGAGCAAGCGTCTTTTAATTTCATGGCTGCAGTCACCATCTGCAGTGATTTTGGAGCCCAAAATAATAAAGTCTGCCACTATTTCCACTGGTTCCCCATCTATTTGCCATGAAGTGATGGGACCGGATGCCATGATCTTAGTTTTCTGAATGTTGAGTTTTAAGCCAGCTTTTTCACTCTCCTCTTTCACTTTCTGCCATAGGGGTGGTGTCATCTGCATATCTGAGGTTATTGATATTTCTCCCAGCAATCTTGATTCCAGCTTGTGCTTCATCCAGTCCAGCATTTCTCATGATGTATTCTGCATATAAGTTAAATAAGCAGGGTGACAATATACAGCCTTGACATACTCCTTTCCTGACTCCAGAACCAGTCTGTTGTTTCATGTCCCGTTCTAACTGTTGCTTCTTGGCCTGCATACAGATCTCTAGGGAGCAGGTCAGGTGGTCTGGTATTCCCATCTCTTGAAGAATTTTCCACAGTTTATTGTGATTCACACAGTCAAAGGCTGTGGCATAGTCAATAAAGCAGAAGTAGATGTTTTTCTGGAACTTACTTTTTCAATGATGTTGGCAATTTGATCTCCAATTCCTCTGCCTTTTCTAAATCCAGCTTGAACATCTGGAAGTTCATGGTTCACAAACTGTTGAAGCCTGAGTTAGGGAATTTTGGGCATTACTTTGCTAGCGTGTGAGATGAGTGCAATTGGGCGGTAGTTTGAGCATTCTTTGGCATTGCCTTTCTTTGGGATTGGAATGAAAACTGACCTTTTCCAGTCCTGTGGCCACTGCTGAGTTTTCCAAATTTGCTGGCATATTGAGTGGAGCACTTTCAAAAACATCATCTTTTTGGATTTGAAATAGCTCAACTGGAATTCGATCACCTCCAGCTAGCTTTGTTCATAGTGATGCTTCCTAAGGCCCACTTGACTTCACATTCCAGGATGTCTGGCTCTAGGTGAGTGATCACACCATCATGATTATCTGGGTCGTGAAGTTCTCTTTTGTGTAGTTCTGTGTATTCTTGCCACCTCTTCTTAATATCTTCTGCTTCTGTTAGGTCCATACCCCTTCTGTCCTTTATGGAGCCCATCTTTGCATGAAAAGTTCCCTTGGTATTTTGAATTTTCTTGAAGAGATCTCTAGTCTTTCCTATTCTGTTGTTTTCCTCTATTTCTTTGCATTGATCGCTGAGGAATTCTTTCTTATCTTTCCTTGCTATTCTTTGGAATTCTGCATTCAAATGGGTGTATCTTTCCTTTTCTCCTTTGCCTTTTCCTTCTCTTCTTTTCTCAGCTATTTGTAAGGGCTCCTCAGACAACCATTTTGCCATTTTGCATTTCTTTTTCTTGGGGATGGTCTTATTCCCTGTCTCTTGTACATTGTCACGAACCTCCATCCATAGTTCTTCAGGCACTCTGTCTATCAGATCTAATCCTTTGAATCTATTTGTCACTTCCACTGTATAATCCTAAGGGATTTGATTTAGGTCATACCTGAATCATCTAGTGGCTTTCCCTAGTTTCTTCAATTTAAGTCTGAATTTGGCAATGAGGAGTTCATGAAATGAGCCACAGTCAGCTCCCTGTCTTGTTTTTGCTGAGTGTGTAGAGCTTCTCCATCTTTGGCTGCAAAGAATATAATCAATCTGATTTCAGTATTGACCGCCTGGTGATGTCCATGTGTAGTCCTCTCTTGTGTTGTTGGAAGAGGGTTTTTGCCATGACCAGTGCATTCTCTTGGCAAAACTCTGTTAGCCTTTGCCCTGCTTCATTCTGTACTCCTAAGCCAAATTTGCCTGTTACTCTAGGTATTTCTTGATTTCCTACTTTTGCATTCCAGTCCCCTATAATGAAAAAGGACATCTTTTTTGAGTGTTTTAGAAGGTGTTGTAGGTCAGCAAAGAACCGTTCAACTTCAGCTTCTTCAGCATTACTGGTCAAGGCATAGATTTGGATTACTGTGATATTGAATGGTTTGCCTTGAAAATGAACAGAGACCATTCTGTCATTTTTGAGATTGCATCCAAGTACTGCATTTTGGACTCTCTTTTTGACTATAATAGCTACTCCATTTCTTCTAAGGGATTCTTGCCCACAGTAGCAGATATAATGGTCCTCTGAGTTAAATTCACCCATTCCAGTTCATTTTAGTTTGCTGATTCCTAAAATGTCGATGTTCCCTCTTGCCATCTCCTGTTTGACCACTTCCAATTTACCTTGATTCATGGACCTAACATTCCAGGTTCCTATGCAATATTGCTCTTTACAGCATCAGACTTTACTTCCATCACCTGTCACATTCACAACTGGGTGTTGTTTTTGCTTTGGCTCCATCTCTTCGTTCTTTCTGGAGTTATTTTTCCACTTACCTCAAGTAGCGTATGGAGAAGGCAATGGCACCCCACTCCAGTACTCTTGCCTGGCAAATCCCATGGACAGAGGAGCCTGGTAGGCTGCAGTCCATGGGGTCGCAAAGAGTCGGACACGACTGAGCGACTTCACTTTCACTTTTCACTTTCATGCATTGGAGAAGGAAATGGCAACCCACTCCAGTGTTCTTGCCTGGAGAATCCCAGGGACGGGGGAGCCTGGTGGGCTTCCGTCTATGGGGTCGCACAGAGTCGGCCAAGACTGAAGCGACTTAACAGCAAGTAGCGTATTGGGCACCTACTGATCGAGGAGTTCATCTTTCAGTGTCCTGTCTTTTTGCCTTTTCATACTGTTCATGGGGTTCTCAAGGCCAGAATACTGAAGTGGTTTGCCATTGCCTTCTCCAATGGACCACATTTTGTCAGAACTCTCCACCATGACCTGTCCATCTTGGGTGGCCCTACACAGCATGGCTCATAGTTTCATTGAGTTAGACAAGGCTGTGGTCCATGTGTTCAGACTGGTTAGTTTTCTGTGATTGTGGTTTTCCGTCTGCCCTCTGATGAAGAAGGATAAGAGGCTTATGGAATAATAAAACTGAACTATTATGTTTTTGTAAAGTTCAGCATATTGAAAAGTGGTCTGGAAATATATATCCCTGATATTTTTTAGTTAATTATTACAGTCTCGACCAGAGTTCATGACACATTCTGATTTTAGTTAGCTCGGCTTATTTACATCAGCTCTTGAGAGTTTGTGCTTGAATGATTCTTCATTTAGTGACACTAAAGTGCTGTTTCGAGTGTATCACCATTTTGAGTGGAGAAATATTTCTAGCATGAAACATTGTGCTTCTTGAAGAGTTAAAGTCATACAAGCTGAACATGAAAATAGTTACTTCGTTTTCCTTATTTCCTGTGGGATTTAAAATTTCTGTCTTGAGTTACTGCTTAATCTGTCCAAGTACTCTTTATACCTGAGCGGTTATGCGTGACACTGTGTACCTGACTTTGCACCTTTGCCTGCTCACAGACAATGCCTCATTTGCCAGCAATTACATCAGTAACCATTCTAGGAGATAACCCAGATAGTTCCTTTAAGGTTAAGTTTTGTCTTGTTTTTAAATTAAGCTCTGGTTCCCCTATAACTGGACTTCCCTGGTAGCTCAGATGGTAAAGAATCTGCCTGCAATGAAGAAAACCTGGGTTCGACTCCCGGGTTGGGAAGATCCCCTGGAGAAGGGAATGGTAACCCACTCTAGTATTCTTGACTGGACAATTCTATGGACAGAGGAGCCTGGCGGTTTACAGTCCATGCGATCGCAAAGAGTTGGACACGACTGAGCAACTAACTATATCTACTATTGCTTTTCCTAATTTTCCCACATTTTCTCTTGGCATGGAATTTTATCTAAAAGAATGTTGATTATTTTTCTTTTTGGAAATGAAGTAGATTGTGAGGCTGATTCCATGTAGTGATATTTAGTTGTCATTTTAACAAGTACAAAATGATGTCCCTTGACAGATAAAAAGGAAATGTGCAAAAATGCTATTAATATGATCCAGAAGTTTGCTCCAGGCCATTAAGCCCAACCCAACTTTTTCCATTAGGCATTTTGGAGGATGCTATTGCTGCTGTCTTCAGAGTTTACAAGAATTAAGAGAATCTATTATTATGAACACATGAACACGAGGTTTTGGAAATTTAAAAGCACACACACTGTGGAAGTATGGCCTGACCCTTTTAACCAAAGTTCACATCCAAAACTCACCAAGCGTAAGACACTAAAATCATAGGCAACCCTCTTATTAAATATTTTATCTGGTTTTTCTCCTTCTCTCTCAGCCTCACTCTGACTCAGCATAAGGTTAGGATTTCTTGACTTGTCATCACAATAGATTTACTTTATAAAAGAACTCCATGAGAGGCCAGAGGCCCTCTGAATTGGTCATTTAATACAGCCACATGGATTACTTGATTGATTGCTCAATGTACTCAATTATGGTTGTTTTAATTATGTTCTTCTGCCCTCCTTTCTCTCCTTTCTGGGAGGTTCCAGGGAACAAGCCTGCAGTTCTCTAGGAATAGCAATCTGGCCAGGGTCCACCCAGTGTAGCACTTATCACAGAGCTCCATTTAAGAAGCTTCAGGCCCATCTACCTCCTCCACGAGACTGTGAACTCTGGAGGGCGGAAGCCATGCTTACTCAGCTCTTGGTCCCATTGATTCATCAAAATTTATCAAGCACCTACAGTGATTTATCAAGCACCTACAGTGTGCCAAGCACCAGAGCAGTCCCTAGGAATCCCTGCTTTCAAAAAAACCCTCTCTGTTTATGAAGAAAAATAGAAACATGATGAGTGTAATAATAATAGGTGGCATCAGTTTAATGCTTACTGGATGCTGGGTTTTGTGTCAGGTGTTTAATATGGACCATCGCGGGTACTTGGCTGGCAATCCAGTGGTTGAGACTTCACCTTTCCGTTCAGGGGGTACAGGGTCAATCCCTGGTTGGAGAGCTAAGATCCCACATCCTTCTCGGCCAAAAAACCAAAACATAGAAGCAATATTGTAACAAAGACTTTAAAAAAATAGTCCACATCAAAAAAAACTTTAATAAAATAAGAACCATCCAAATAAAACCCCGTGATGTAGAGACTATTGGCATCTCTGCTTTGTCATTGAGGAAACTCAAAAAATTAACTTACGCACAGACAAGAGTTTGAAAACAGGCATTCAGTTTTATAGTTGGAACATTTAACCACTAAATCATACAGCATATAAGTGATGATGAATGAATGTATTATAAAATCACAGAGAAGGGAGGGTCTAGTTTCTTTATTTGAAGGACATGGTAAAGTTATAGTAAAGTCTTCACAGAGTAGTCACATGTAGGACTGTAGCAGGCCAGAGAAGGAAGGGGAGTTCAAGCAGTGGGGACAGCATGGGAAAAGCAGAGATGTGAAAGCAGGACCTGGGAATGAGCAGTTCATAAACAGGTTGAAGGATGTGGTTTGAGATTTGTAGAAGGAAAGGTAGACTGGTTTGACAGGGCAAGTTTTGAGTGATTTAAGAAATTGGAACTCCATCCTGAAAATATTACAACAAGCATTTGATGGGTTTTAATCAGAGGAAGGACATAGTTAGATCTTTATCTTAGAAAGAAATTCTAATGACATACAGAAAAACAGATCAGTCAGAATAGATGGGATTGGTAGCTTCTCTTTCAAAAGAGATGATGCAGGTCTTAGATAAACCCCAGACTCTGACATGAGTGACCCTATTGTCCTGAAGCATTATAACTTCATTATAACCCTTTTAGAAAGTACTTTTCCAATATGAATCGAGGGTCTTAATTTCACGTCTGGGAATTCATATTAAAGAAACAACATAAAATGCAAGAATGCCTTCAGAACAGCTTTCATGATAGTAGTTCAGAGTGCTTAAAATATATTGGTGAAGTTAAATGAATAAGTAAGGAATTGAATGGTGGAAAATAGTGCAAATAATGGAAACCATAATAGAAAAATGGTTAACATACCTTCACTGGCTAGTTAAAAACCAGAGAAGGCAATGGCAACCCACTCCAGTACTCTTGCCTGGGAAATCCCAAAGATGGAGGAGCCCAGTAGGCTGTAGTCCATGGGGTCGCGAAGAGTCAGACATGAGCGAGTGACTTCACTTTCACTTTTCACTTGCATGCATTGGAGAAGGAAATGGCAACCCACTCCAGTGTTCTTGCCTGGAGAATCCCAGGGACGGGGGAGCCTGGTGGGCTGCCGTCTGTGGGGTCACACAGAGTCGGACGTGACTGAAGCAACTTAGCAGCAGCAGCAGCATAAATCAAAAACAATGTTCACAAAATTATATAAACACATAGAAAAATATTTGATAACTGAAAAAAAGCAGAGTAAAATACTTTATTACTATAGAATGATTATAACTGAGACCTATGTTTAGATAAACAAACTTGAAGGAAATACACTGATCAAATTATAATGGTGGTGAAAGTAAAAATCACTCAGTTGTGCCTTTGCAACCCCATGGACTGAAGCCCACCAGTCTTCTCTATCCATGGGATTCTCCAGGCAAGCATACTGGAGTTGGTTGCCATTCCCTTTTCCAGGGGATCTTCCCAGCTCAGGGATCAAACCCAGGTGTCCTGCATTGCAGGCAGATTCTTTACCATCTGAGCCATTTTATCCTTTTGTTCTCTATTTTTCCAGTGTTCTTCAATATACTTAATTTGTTTTTATAACAGAAAAAGGTAGACACTTTTGGGACTGTACCTTTAGGACTAAAGTTTGAGTGACAGTAAATAGGAAACAATTAAAAATTGACTTAGCATTCAAGTCGGGGTTTAGACATTGGAGACATTTAATAAATGTCAACTGAAGGAAAACTCTAATCAGTTTTCCATCCCTTTTGGTTAGAATCTTAGAATCCTATTGCAATGCATTAGAAGTTTTACCATCATCTGAACTTACGTAGGCCCACAGAATGGGGGAAAAAATTCTGCTTTTCTAACTTCATAGCTGAAGCAGTTGGAGAGAACTCACCTTCCCTGTGCAAAAGTAATCACTCAGTCTCAAATAACATAGAAAAAAACTTTGTTTCAAACATATATCATTTCATAAAGTTATTTTTTTCTCTTGTACAAAGGGAACATTGATTGCTTTCCTGAATACTCATATCATTTTTCTTACCTAGCAGCTCTTGGTCAAGGGTCTGTTCTCTCGGTTTTCAAATTTTTAATGAAATAGAATCCAGAGGTGTACTTAACCTATTGAATTTTGATGGACTTTGATAATCTGGATGCTTTCTAATTAAAGGACTTCAGTGCATTAGTTGAGTAGGTCAGCATACTGTGTGCCACAGCAGATGTGTTTTGGTTTAAGATTGCTTCTTTTGGGGTCCAGAGTCATATTTAGAAGAAACGCTCCCTTTTCTCTGTTACTGTAATAAATTGAAGACATGTTTAAAGTTGAGGGAGGAGACAACATGAAGTGATCTTTTCATTGTTGCTGTGTCATGAAAGAAGAGAATGGCAACCCACTCCAGTATTCTTGCTTGGAATATTCCATGGACAGAGGAGCCTGGCGGGCTACAGTCCATGAGTTCACTGAGTTGGACACAACTGAGTGACTTTCACTTTTTTACGTGCCATAAGAACAGGGACCAAGCCCCCAGCACTCAGACTCAGTCTTGATATTGTCCAGCCAAGTGTCTGTGAACAAAAGGGTGTGCAAATAATGTTTCACTCTTTAGTCACATGGTCTAGTGTTTCAGCAAACAGCCCAATTCTTTAACCATCTGCAAGCAAAGGGAGTGGTGGTAGGGAGAAATGGTTAATTTTGAGGTTACTGATTATGTCATGGGGGGTTTAAATTGTCATTCAAAGCAAAGAAACAGGTGGAAACTTCGGTGATGTGTTGTGAGGGTAGCCAGGGGGTCTTCCTACCTGAAAATAATTCTGCACCAACTTTTCACAAAATTTAAAGTTCACACTGCAGCCTGGCCCTATGAGGGCCTCTTTCATGAGTCGTATATATCTTATCACATTGGCTTATCCATTTCTTAGTGGATGTTTGATTAATTCATCTGATACCGGTAGTAATAGGACTCCCATGAAAATGGAACATAGATAAGTTCAGTGAACACGTATGGCAAGGGTACATGTAGGTAAGAAGGGTTCAGGGGCTGGAGCACAGTGTTTGAGGCCCTTCCAAATCAGGGGTCACTTAGATGGATCTAAAGGCCAGGCCGAGGGGTGGAGTGGGGGCAGGGGACATCAAATTCATTTCAGTCAGGATCTGCCAAGCACTTTCTACGTGGAAGTCAATGGAATAAGTATCCACAGAGACCAAAAGAAGGAAAAATACAACGTGGCCTTTTCACTCAAGGGAGTTAGCATTACAGTGTTTAGGAAAGAAATAATTAAACACTTATGGGGTGTTTACTGTGTGATAGGTACCATTCTGAGTGCAATGTCTGTGTCATCTGATTGATGCTGTGATCAAGCCTATGACATAGGTACAAAGACTGCATTCCTTTAATAGGTTTGGAAACTGAGGCACAAGGGAATTCAAAGCCTTTCAGATTTTGGTCCCAGCATTGACTCCAGAGTCCTTGCTTTTAAGCATTATTCTATACTGCCTCCCAGATAAATTTTTTTTTTAATTTCAGGGCCTCTGAGCAAAGGTAAACAAAGAAAAATGTGACAGTATGTGTGTAATGCCAAATTTCCTCTACCTTGTTACCTGAAATTTTGTTAAATATGAAATATGCAAAGAATCTTTTTGCTTGTCCAAAGATACTTGACTTGGATACTTGACTTCTGATCCTAAATTTTCTTGGCTTGGGGTTAATTGGACCTAAGGGATTTTTTCTGCTATTGTTCTAAAGCCTCAGCCAAGAAATATTTTCTTTTCAGACTTGCTACCTGAAATGTAGGCAGTCGAGCAGAGTTACTTGGTGGCCTTTGATCCCATTAGAGAGTTCTGAATTGGCAGCTCAGATCCTTAAAGGAAATATGATATTAAAATAACACCAAACTGAGGTCATAGGAGATTGCAGTGTAACATATACAGTCAGAATAGCCAGGATTTAGGGCAAATAAAATGAGTTTCAGTTGGCTTCATTTGCTTACTTTGTGCCTTTCCTTTCACTCTTCAGTGATTCTTAACCCACCTCTTCACATAGCAGGAGCACAGCAAAACACAAAATCTCTTAACTCCTGTGTAGGGATTTTAAAACTCTCAGAGTCTGATAAACAGCAGCATCCTTATCACTCCAGGAAAACCCGAGACAAATGCTGCTACTGAATTGGAATTTCTAAAAGTTCAACCTCTACTCTCATGTCATCTTCTCGCAGTATTTTATGTTCACGAATTTTTACTTCATCGTATTTGGCCTTCCTTAAGGGAGGCCTATCCCAGTGACCTTGTGTTTGCAGACGGACTGTGTTTCATCTAGGTCCTATTACTTTATTAAGGGTGGTCTGCAGGTCCTTGTTTTCTGCCTTCTCAGGAGTGACCGGCCTTCAGCAAAGGTAGTAACGACTTCAGCAGTTACACAAACAGTATTTCAACGTACAGATTCTTTTAGCAAGTGTTGATTGGGAGCTTTCTGTGTGCTGAAGCAGAACCTGGCCTTCTCCTTAAATTCCATACCCTCATCACCTCACTCGCCTACCTAGTTCTGGCCTTGAGCCCACGCACTGTGCAGGACACCAGGATCACAGAACTGCTCAAGATACGGCCTTTTATCATATCTGGCAGTCTGTTGGAGACACATCAATCAACCTTGGATATTGTTGTTATTACCTCAAACCGTAGATTAAACCATGCTACACATTTTTTTTTTTCATTCTCTATAGCTGACTAAAGGAGCTCAAAACAAGAAAAGTAATTTGGATATATGATTTCCTTTAAAGTAGCTTATAGATTTTCCTGAAAAAAAATAATCAAAATACTTCTCTATGAAACTCTCAGAATTAACCTAGGGAAAAATATCTTTAATGCTGTCATTGACCAACTGAGTGAAAGAGTAAAGCTCTCTTTTTTGTCTTAATGAAACGATAACAATAATAAATGCAGAGGCAAAACATGTGGATCATAAGTGGCCTTACCAATTCACTACTTTGAAAGTGTTTTCTTAAAATTACAACTATTGTCAGTCAAAGGGAAAGACAGGTATCAAATGCTATCACTTATATGCAGAACCTTTAAAAATGATATGAATGAACTTAATTATGAAACAGAAATGGACTCACAGACATAGAAAACAAATGTATGGTTGCCAAAGGGGAAAGCAGTTGGGAGGGATAAATTAGAAGTTTGGGACTAGCAGACACAAACTACTACATGTAAAATAAACAACAAGGTCCTACTGTATAGCACAGGGAAGTATATTCAACATCTTGTAATAAACTGTAATGGAAAAGAATCTGAAAAAGAATGTGTATTATATATATGTGTAACTGAATCACTTTGCTATATACCAGAAACTAACACAACATTGTTAATCAACTGTGCTTCAGGTAAAAAAAAAATTCATAGTCACTCAAATATTTATTTTGGAAAGGGAGAATGAATTTTCCTTTTGGTTTCTGACTTAGCTTTTTAGGATTCACACTGTGTAATTCCCTTGTGATGATACTGAGATGGGAAACTAGGAGCTAGAAATCATCTTTTAGTGACTTTAAGTTCTGCCACTCAACTTCTGAGCAAGCCCGGTGCTTCACCTTACTTACTTTTTCCCTCCTTTCTTGATAAAGTCTGATTTGGATGGTGGGAGAGCCACTCACCCTGTCCACGTGTTTGCTTCTGTCCAACCTACGGTGATCTTGGGTACACACATTGAGTATCTAGAAAGGGCCATTTAGTCAAAGATATTTATTATATCAGGGTCATGCTGGCCTTCCATTGTGTTACACACATTCTTCTATTTTCAGTCTGAGCTTTTTAAGATGTAAATCATCAAGAAACAAGTTTCAGTGACATTTTTTAATATTCTGAATTTCTTCTTATTACAGAGCAAAGAGATTGCATTCCAGCTTCATGAGGATTTGATGAAGGTTCTCAATGAGCTCTATACGGTGAGCACATAATCTTTCTTTAGGAAAAATCTTTGGTTTAGAATTCTGGTTTGTGGAAACACTTCTCTTATAAGAACTCATTCCAAGTAGAGTGTTGATGAATGCTTGTCTGGTTGAAATGTGGAACCTACTGACAGATGTGCACTACGATATTCTTTTTCTGCTGTCTGCCAATTTGAAGACACTGTATTCAAGTAAATACATATATGCAGTCAGAACATTTCAAGAAATAGGACTATAGTTGTCCCCAAAGGAATGTTTTTAAATGGTTGGATTATATGTGATCTGTTTGTTTATTCTATTCCAGAATATATGGAGGGGGGTAATCTCTTTTTCCTTCTTGGCAATCATTTGCTTTTCTGAATGTAAATTTTATTCAAGTTAATGCATATAAGCAGAAGAAATGAAATGATTAAATATTTAAAAAAAACAAAATCAATGATTAGTCATATGCCTATGTAAATTTTGTTTTAGACTTAGTGATCATATTATTAAATACAAATTTCTTTTGAAGGAACTTGATGAGTTTTTATTTTATAAGAGAAGAGCATATTGAGAATTGAGTAATATTAATTTGTTCTGACTAAAGATATTTGTGTTTTCATTACAAAAGATAATTTGAATTTTCCTTTATAGGCAAATTAAACCTGAGACTTATTATTAAAATATGTTTCTTGATTTACTATTTTATTTGTTCCTAAAAAGCAAGTGTGTAAAATGCAGTTTTGTGTTTTTAAATTGCATTTAATGCTCCATTGACACTTGCTAATTAAAAGAGCCTGTAGTTTTAAACTTTAAAAGGAGTGATATTTTTATAAAATTCACATTCCAGTTTTTCTCTCTGTGTGTGTGATAAATTTGTTTTTATGCAGCATATTTGCTGCACCTGTGCTTTGAATTAAATTTACAGTTTCTAATTGCTGCTTCTTTAGAAACTTTTAACTTCACATGCAAAAACCTCATGTTATAAGGTCATACTCCCATCCATAAAAATACCTAATGAGGTTGAATTTTTGATGTTAAAAGCCATTTGTTAATTTCGGATAACCAAAGGTATCAAGCATTTCTAGAAATTCTGGACATAGAATTTAAAAGTTAAATAAGCATTGTACCTCTGAGACTTACGAAGAAGAAATTCTGTGTCTTCTTGCATTGAACTGTTTTCAGATGAGGGCTTTGTGGCACTTTTCTTGTGGTTTCCTTTGCTTGCTCATTGTTTTACCTAGATATAAGTCAGTTTCTAAAACTCTAAGAAGTCTGCTGGTTGTCATGTCATCATAAACAAGAGCCCATTGTTTATGGTCTGGAACTAGCAGTGCTAGTCAAAGCAACAGTGCAAAGATAAGCTTGACTTTTGAATATTAGAAAAGTCAGTAGAACGTCATGAAAATTTTACCTCAATGGGGATGTGTCTAAAGAAATTTCTCCCGGATTCAGCCTATCAAGTGCAATTAAACATTTAGGAGACAATAGTTGAATTAAGTAAGTTGATACTTCCTCAAACCTTTGATCGGGATCAGTCTGAAAGCCTGAAGGAGCCAGGTTCTAGAAAAGGCTACAAGAGTTTAGTTTACATAACCCTGTCAGTCATTTGATCTTTGAATCAGTTGAGGAATCAAGGCACAGAGGAGACAGGCAGTGAGGTTTTAATTAGGTAGCCTGTAGATCACTGAGCTCTTGGAAGAAAATTTTACTTTAACCAAACTGGAGTGCATGCACATTCGCGGTCAGAGGTTATGTTCCTTTGGGAAAAACTTCTTATTACACACACACACACTTTTTACTCTAAAAAAAATGATTGTTTTGTCTCTCTTGTAGTTTAAGTTCAGATAGATAAATTCTGTCTTGTTCAAATGAAATCTATCCATTACTCATATTCAGTTTACATTCAGAAAGGAAGAAAAGGTGGAGAGTATTTGAACAGAGGACCAGAGGTTAGGGGAATGTGGTTTAGATTCTTTATTCAACCACTGACTGGTCGCAAATAAATTACCCTCTGAGTTAGTTGCATCATGCATAGAATTTTTTTTATAGTTTTATTGATCAATTGATTTTGTAATTGGCTGTGCTGAGTCTTCATTGCTGTGGGCTTTTTTCTAGTTCCTAAGAGTAGAGGCTGCTCTCTAGTTGCAGTGTGAAGACTTCCCATTGCAGTGACTTCCCTTGTTGCAGAGCACAGACTTCAGGGCACTCAAGCTTCAGTAGCTGTGGCTCCTGGGCTCTAGAGCACAGGCTCAATAGTTGTGGCGCACAGGCTTAGTTGCTCCTAGATATGTGGGATCTTCCTGGACCAGGGATCAAACCTGTGTCTCCTGCACTGGCAGGTGGATTTTTCACCACTGAGCCACCAGAGAAGCCACACACATAGAATCTTGTACAACTGATGCTATGATAATGATTGTTTAAGTAACTTGTATAAAATATGTAGCCTCAGGGAATTGAGGATGCTACTAATTGCCTTTTCAAACAAATTCCCTCCTCCCTTTCTCTTAACACTTGATACTCCTTGGGAGTTGAAGGTGAACTCCTTTTTTGAGAGGTGCATTAACTGCCTTAGACTGCTGCTGCTGCTGCTAAGTCGCTTCAGTCGTGTCCGACTCTGTGCGACCCCACAGACGGCAGCCCACCAGGCTCCCCCATCCCTGGGATTCTCCAGGCAAGAATACTGGAGTGGGTTGCCATTTCCTTCTCCAATGCATGAAAGTGAAAAGTGAAAGAGAAGTCGCTCAGTCGTGTCCGACTCATAGCAACCCCATGGACTGCAGCCCACCAGGCTCCTCCGTCCATGGGCTAGTGGGGTTTTATATTACAACACGGTCAGCCTTAGCAGTGGGCAGTAACCTTATGTGTGGGCTTCCCTGCCCCAAAGTAATTCTCACACAGGTCTGTTAATAATTCCAAATATTCTATCAGAAACATTTATCTTTAATAAGATACAAATGCCCAAGACAAATAGAAAAAAATGCCATATGATAATTTTACATTTTAATTGAAATAGGTTTTATCAGATCCTTTGAGAACAGATTATATCCATCTGGCATGAATGCCTGGACCTCTGAGCAGGAGAGAGAAGATGGTGGCATCAAAATGGTGTCTGGAAGGCGAGGAAAGGCTGTGAAGACATGAATCCTCTTTTCTATAATTTTGCCTCAACCTTGCCTTTGTATAGAAATGGGGCCTCAAAATGGTTTTGAGCCAGCCACAGTAGTTAGGATTAGTTGGACCTTTAACAGGTACTCTATCATGCCAGGGAATAATGATATAAACAAAATAGACATTTATTATCTCTGTCTCATAGAAGAATTTCAGAGATTGGCAGCCCAGGACTGGTATGGAGGTTACAAATAGCCATAGAAGAATCAGGCTCCTCCTAGTACACTGTTCAGAGAAACCTATCTGTATCTTTGTCCTTATATTTCAAGGTAGTTGCTAAAGCTCCAGCCATTACATCTGCATTCCTGAAATGGAGAAAGGAGACTCTGATAGAAAGAAGAAAGGAAAGAAGGGCAGGCCTTCTGTCTCTTACAAAGACTTAATGAAGGTTCCATATCACACTTTCACCTACATCTCATTGGCCAGAACTTTCAGTTTCAGTTTCGGTTCAGTCTCTCAGTCGTGTCCGACTCTTTGCGACCCCATGGACTGCAGCATGCCAGGCCTCCCTGTCCGTAACAAACTCCTGGAGTTTACTCAAACTCATGTTCATTGAGTTGGTGATGCCATCCAACCATCTCATCTTCTGTCGTCCCCTTCTCCTCCTGCTTTCAGTCTTTCCCAGCATCAGGGTCTTTTCAAATGAGTCAGCTCTTCGCATCGGGTGGCCAAACCTTTGTTGGCAAAGTAATGTCTCTGCTTTTTAATATGCTGACTAGGTTGGTCATAACTTTCCTTCCAAAGAGTAAGCGTCTTTTAATTTCATGGCTGCAATCACCATCTACAGTGATTTTGGAGCCCAGAAAAATTAAATCTGCCACTGTTTCCCCATCTATTTGCAATGAAGTGATGGGACTGGATTCCATGATACTAGTTTTCTGAATGTTGAGCTTTAAGCCAACTTTTTCACTCTCCTCTTTCACTTTCATCAAGAGGCTCTTTAGTTCTTCACTTTCTCCCATAAGGGTGGTGTCATCTGCATATCTGAGGTTATTGATATTTCTCCCAGCAATCTTGATTCCAGCTTGTGCTTCATCCAGCCGAGTGTTTCTCATGACGTACTCTGCATATACATTAAATAAGCAGGGTGATAATATACAGCCTTGACGTACTCCTTTCCTAATTTGGAACCAGTCTGTTGTTCCATGTCCAGTTCTAACTGTTGCTTCTTGACCTGCATACAGATTTCTCAGAAGGCAGGTCAGGTGGTCTGGTGTTCTTATCTCTTGAAGAATTTTCCACAGTTTGTTGTGATCCACACAGTCAAAGGGTTTGACATAGTCAATAAAGCAGAAGTAGATGTTTTTCTGAAATTCTCTTGCTTTTTCAATGATCCAACGGATGTTAGCAATTTGATCTCTGGTTCCTCTACCTTTTCTAAATCCAGCTTGAACATCTGGAATCTCACGGTTCACATTCTGCTGAAGGCTGGCTTGGAGAATTTTGAGCATTACTCTGCTAGCGTGTGAGATGAGTGCAATTGTGTGGTAGTTTGAGCATTCTTTGGCATTGCCTTTCTTTGGGGTTGGGATGAAAACTGACCTTTTCCAGTCCTATAGCCACTGCTGAGTTTTCCAAATCTGCTGACATATTGAGTGCAGCACTTTCACAGCATCATGTTTCAGAATTTGAAATAGCTCAACTGGAATTCCATCACCTCCAGCTAGCGTTGTTCGTAATGATGCTTCCTAAGGCCCACTTGACTTCACATTCCAGGCTGTCTGGCTCTAGGTGAGTGATCACACCATCGTGATTATCTGAGTCGTGAAGATCTTTTTTGTATAGTTCTTCTGTGTATTCTTGCCACCTGTTCTTAATATCTTCTGCTTCTGTTAGTTCCATACCATTTCTGTCCCTTATTGAGCCCATCTTTGCATGAAAAGTTCCCTTGGTATCTCGAATTTTCTTGAAGAGATCTGTAATCTTTCCCAGTATTGTTTTCCTCTCTTTCTTTGCATTGATCACGGAGGAAACTTGAGAAACACAGTTTCACCAGGCTACAGGGAATTCTCGGCATTATAGGCTGACTCGTTGACAGCCAGTTAAAAGTTAGGGATTTTCTCAATTTGAGAGAGAAGAGGAGATATTTTTAGGTAACTAGTCATGCCTTTCAAAGTAGCTAACATTCACTGTATGGTTATTTTATATGGTTAGTTATTGTGCTAAGCACACGACTTGCCTTATTTTAGGTAGTCCTCATAGTGTCTCTATAACGCAGCTACTGTCATTATCTCCTTTTCACAGACGAGGAAACTAAGGCTCAGAGAGGCTTGCCAGGCTGCACAATAAATAGTAGAGTGGGATCTCAAGTTCAGCTCTGGTGCCAGAGCCTCTGCAGGTGTGTCAGTTTGTCTTTGTTGCCATAGTTTGGGGAAGCCGTTCTCTAACGTCTCTAAATGATAATGGCTGCCTAACAACACAAAGCACTGAAGCTGTTTATCACCTTTGCATTTTTTAAAGTCTATGACACCAGTCATAAAGAACCTGCCTGCCAATGCAGGAGATGATCGTGGAGTCTGTAAGATTCCCCAGAGAAGGCCATGGCAACCCGCTCCAGTATGGTTGCCTGGAGAATCCCCATGGACAGAGGAGCCTGGCAGGCTACAGTTCACAGGGTCGCAAAGAGTCGGACATGATTGAAGGTCTTAGCACACACAGGCATTAATGTTGCTTTAATAAAAACATAAGTGAAAAATTGAACATGTGCCTCAATAACAACCTGTACTTCTTAGAAATGTTAATCTGTGATCAGACAGAAAGAAAAAGAAAAAACAACAAATAAACTAAAAAATTAAAATTAAAAGAAAGGTCTAACAGATGGGACTCATTCAGCTAAAAAATGAGTGAATCAGTATCCTCAGATTCCCTTTCTAATTCCCCAACTAACTTACTTTTGGGCTTAACATGCGAAAGAGAACTCAAGTGGGGTTAAGAAAGCAAGGACAGTGCTCTGCTTTAAGGAAACAAAATGGACTGGACTGGCAGTGAACTTGTACTTGAATCTCAGCTTAGTTAACTAAACTGAACATCTGTATTAGTCTAGAAGAAACAGAACCAATAAGAGATTATATATATTTATATGAGAGAGAAATTGATTGTAAGGAATTGATTCATGCAGTTTGGAGGCAAGAAGTCCTCAAATCAGCAGGCAGCAAGTTGGAGAGCCAGGATATACTTCCAGTTCGTGTCCAAAGGTCTGAGAACCAAGAGAGCTGATGGTGTAAGTTCCAGCCCAAGTTCAGGTCCAAAGCAGGAGCAGATCATGTCTCACCTCGAAGACAGGCAGAGGGAAAATTCTCTCGTATTCAGTCTGTTCAGGGCCTCATTGGATTGGATGAGGCTCACCCACACTAATAGGAAAGCTAGTTTATTTATTCCACAGTTTTTGAATGCCTCCTACTGAGCCAGCTAATTGTAGATGTACTGAAGATATGCTGTTGTTCAGTCACTAAATTGTGCCCGACTCTGCAATCCCATGGACTGGAGCACACCAGGCTCCCCTCTCCTTCAGTCTCTCCTGGAGTTTGCTCAAATTCATGTCCTTTGAGTCAGTGATGCTATCTAACCATCTCATCCTCTGGCGATATGGATGTAAATAAAAACAGACCAAGTTTCTTCCTTGCAAGGCATTTATATTCTAAGAAGGAGAAGCAGACAATAAACAAATATGGCATGTGTAACTGCTAGGAAAAAATAAAGCTGTATTAATACAGATGAAGCATTGAGAACAGTGCATGACACATGGCAGGTACTTAATGAATATAAGTAGTTAGTGTCATCCTCATCATCATTATCATCTTCCTCATCATTGGTGAAATGGGGTGGCAACAGCTTCTTGTGTGCCTCTCAGAGTAAAGGTGGAGATCAGTGGTAATGTTTAACAGTAATTATAGATGGTACAGCTATGTATTTACACATGGACTTTCCTGGTGACTCAGTGGTAAAGAAACTGCCTGCCAATACAGGAGACATGGGTTTGATCCCTGGGTTGGGAAGATTCCCTGGAGAAGGAAATGGCAGCCCACTCGATATTCTTGCCTGGGAAATCCCATGGACCGAGGAGCCTGGCATGCTACATGGGGGTCACAAAAGAGTAGGACACAACTTAGTGACTAAACAACAATATATATATACACACATACATATAATTTTTCTTTATAAAGAGTATATATTTTGTATATAAAGAAAAAGGAAGGTAACTTCCTATAAGAAAACCAAATCAGTAGTAAATGTGAGCAGGACTATGACTGGGTTAATGGAGAAGTGAAAAGGCAAAAATAGAAAAATGGTGACACAGAAGCTTAAAAGGAATATTCAAAACAAAATTTGCCTTCAACAGTGTGGTAAAGAGCTTGTCATAAAGTGGTGATTTGAAGTGTTACACGTGTCCCCTCATTCCAAAAGCTCAAAAGGTGATAGTATATTTTAGGAGAAAAACAATCATTTGTCCTGTGTTAATATTTCTTTGTTTTGCCTAGGTTTTTCAGCATTATACTCAGTATTTTAAAAAAAAGCAAGGAACTTACCGTCTTCAGTAAGCAAATTCTAATAGAGATTAACACAGATGTCATGATAAAGCCATAAGAAATTGTTAATTATGTATAATTGATGATCACTCTCTCCATACATCAGTGACACACATAGCCAGAGTCAAGAGGTAATCCATCCTCAAGTTCCATTAAATTAAGAGGAAAGAACTGAGAAAATGAAGATTTATCCAACTCTTACTATAAAGCACATGCAGGATCCCATTCATTTCTCACAGCAGCCCAGTGAGGCAGATATTTGGGATCCCAAGGTTACTAATGGGCGGGCTCCACATAATTAGCTCAGGTTCACATAGTAAATGAATGCTCCAAAATCTCAGCCCAGTTCTGTCCCCAAGGTCCATTAATTCCCCACTGGACACCTGCCTTAGGGAAGGATGTGCAGGGCAGGTGGAGACAGGAAGGGAGGAACCTGCGCTCATAGATACAACTCAGAGCTGGAACTCTTACACTGTATACTCTGATTGCCTCTTGATATGTGTATGTGCTCAGTTGTGTCTGACTCTTTGAGGCCCTATGGACTGTAGCTTGCCAGGCTTCTCTGTCCATGGGTTTTTCCAGGCAAGAATACTGGAGTGGGTTGCTATTTGCTTCTCCAGGGGATCTTTCCAACCCAGGTATTGAACGCATGTCTCTTTTGTGTCTACTGCATTGGTAGGTAAATTCTTTATCACTGAGCCACTTGGGAAGCACTTAAAAAACTTGATAAATGTTAGTGTCTGACTCGCTGAGACTCTATGGACTGTGACCTGCCAGGCTCCTCTGTCCATGGAATCCTCCAGGCAAGAATACTGAAATGGATTGCCATTCCCTCTCCCAGGGTATCTTTCCAACCCAACGATTGAACGTGGGTTTTCTGCATTGCAGACAGATTCTTTACCATCTGAGCCACCAGGAATAGAGCTTTCCAAATTGTTGATGCCGGTTACAAAGGTGGCAAACCCAAACTGCTGTGCACCGTCAGCTTTAATATTATCATGTGTTCATTTTGGGGGGTGGGTGCCTTTTTACAACATAGCTTTTCCTATAGCTTCATTGTTGCATGTGTCAACACTACCTGTTTAGCTGTGTGTTCACACACAGTGATTGGTGCTAAGTTTCCATTACTGGATAGTCCACACACCTTTGTTTTCTCCCTTTGGAGCCCTAACTCTCATTTGCCTGACAAATGTAAATAGACAATAGAAGCTGTCCCAGTACAAACACAAGTATGCTGAACCTCTTATACTGGAGTTATTTGGAAAATAAGGTCTCTGAATGTACACAGATATC
This sequence comes from Okapia johnstoni, assembly GCA_024291935.2. Classification (NCBI taxonomy): domain Eukaryota; kingdom Metazoa; phylum Chordata; class Mammalia; order Artiodactyla; family Giraffidae; genus Okapia; species Okapia johnstoni. The sequence goes on from CM044320.1 coordinate 61,592,580, forward strand.
CTTGCTGGCTTTTACACATCTTTGTTGTTTAGGCGCTCAGTCATGTCTGATCGTTGCGACCCCATGGACTGCAGCATGCCAGGCTTCGCTGTCCATCACCAACTCACAGGGTTTGCTCAAATTCCTGTCCATTGAGACGGTGATGATGTCTAACCATCTCACCCTCTGGCACCCTTCTCCTGCCGTTCAATTTTTCCCAGCATCAGGGTCTTATCCAATGAGTCGGCTCTTCGCATCAGGTCTTTAAACTACTTTAAAATGTTAAAATAAGAAACTAATTATTTTTTAGAGGAGATAGAAGGAAGACACTGTTTATTATTTCAAGCCCTTCCTTGAAAACTCCGCCTCAAGAACTGCTGGCTCCCTGCGCCGCCCATGAACCAGGAGTTAATGCATTCTTCTAGGATGAAGAAATGTGCCCCAGGCAAGGTTGAAAAGTCATTTCGAAAGAGATCCTTGGGAAGATTTTTAGGGTTTTTTTTTTTTTTTAGGCTAAGTATTTATTTTAGCTCAAGGGCATTTAAAGTATTTGAAATATATATTTCTGTAGTGAAAATGAAAATTCATTCCTTTGAGAGGGACTGCAAAGAGGTCTGGGTCTCCGCACAAAACACAGAACAAAGAAAGATACAGTGTAAAGGACATGTACAAGGTTCCCCCAAATGAGAATCTCTCCGGAATACCACAGTCTCCGTGATGCCACCTGGAAAACTTTTTTTTAGAAGCAGTCTATTTCGAGATCTTGGGCTGACAAAGTGTTTCCATATATCTTTCCCCTGGCTTTATTACTAGACAGTTAGATGGAAAGAAAGAGATTGTTGGGATCACATGACTCGCTGCCAACTTCCGAATTCTAATCTTGCCCTTGACACAGACAGACTTTAGAGACCAGGTTCAATAGTTGAACTTGTATCCGTTTTCCTGCCAATTCAATTGCACTTAGTAAAGCTTCCATTGGAAGACTCTCTAAGGATACCTGTGGTTTTTTATTTTTAAAAAAAATTTTAATGAAATATTGTTGATTTATAATGTGTTAGTTTCAGGTATACAACAGAGAGATTTTTCTTTTTTTACAGTCTTCCATTATAGATTATTACAAGGTACTGAATATAGTTCCCTGTGCTGTGCAGTGGGATCCCTGTTGGTTATCTGTTTTATGTATAGTAATGAATATATGTTCATCGAAACTCCTAATTTATCCCTGCCCCTCCTCCCCCGCCCAGGACATCTGTTTGATAAGAACTTTATATGTAAATATATTTTAGGATACCCTGCTAATTACTGAGGTGAAATGCTAGCTACTTCTGCTTGGAATTATTTTCTCTCAGAGATTTGAGATTAGTTATGGTTGGTTGTTATGAACTACAAATAAAACTGTCTTTTTTAAAAAGTGAGCAATATGAACCAGAAACGGTTATTCGGCTTAGAAATGGAAAAGAAAGTGTTAGAAAGTATAGTTTAGTAAAAACAAAACATTTCTAGAGAATGTTTCTTATCAAGAATCTTTCTCAAAGAGTACTTTATCCCAACTATTACATTCTGAAATATAGTAGTATGACTTTTAAATGATTAGAATGCTTTCATAACAGACATCTTAGGCAGAATGTTTCATTTTTATTGGGTAATTAAGGCACTTAGCTTTGTTTATCATTTTTCATCAAAACAAAATATACTTGCATGTAGAGTAAATCATAGGCATTTTCCTTAGATTTATTGTCTCAAAATGGACTAGAAATGTTGGCCAGTAGAAATGTAAAAGCCATGTGAAGAGAGTGAAGATCTAAATCTGTTGAACTGAGTGAATCGTTTCAGTGTATCTTAATTCACATGATTATCTGATAGAATTTTAGCACTGAATTGGCCTTTAGAAATAATCAAATTAACCCCATTTAGGGAGAACGTCACGGAGAGTCAAATTAAGTAATCTGAGTCCCAAGTTGGAACTATAACCCAGGTTTTATTCTAATTCAAATTAGCAACCAGGTCCTACTATGTTACATGCTGCTGTGGTGGGAGCTTAACCAGTCCAAGAGGCTTGAAGTCTGGCAAATTAAAGCTAAGCTACAGCTAAATAGTAACAGCTAACCTTTGTCAGGTAGTATTTTGAGCACTTTATATAATCAGCTTCTTAAATCCTTCCTACAGTCCTATGGAGTAGTGAGGCACAAAAAGGTTAAGTATACTTTGCCCAAGGTCACACAGCTAAGAAGTCTCAGACCAAGCTGAGTCAAAAGGCCCAGCTTCCACACTGTACTCCCTTTTTAATGGTGATTGTAACTTAAGGCAGACCATTACATACCAAGAGAAAGGTTCAGGCAGAGGGCTTTAGAGATCCAAAGAGAAAGGTCTATACCAAGGATTAAGAAAAATTCAGAGAGGAGAGGGTCTGGAAATGGACAGGATTCTGGTAGGAGGAGAGATGGAGAAAAGCTGGGGAAGGTTTTTAAAGGCAAAAGGAGTGATGTGAACCAACGCATACAATTAGGAGAAACACACGGCATATTCATAGAATTTCCTTCTGGAGCCATATGTAGAGAGAAAGGGAAAACATCAGAAGTTGAAAGATTTCAGGAGAGTACCAAATGAGTTTATAAAAACATAGTAGTAGTAGTGTAGAAGCTAAGTCATGTCTGACTCTTGCAACCCCATGGACTGTAGCCTGTCAGGCTCCTCTGTCCATGGGATTCTCCAGGCAAGAATACTGGAGTGGGTTGCATTTCCTTCTCCAGGGGATCTTCCTGATCCAGGGATCAAAGCCAGGTCTCCTGCATTGCAGGCAGATTCTTTATCCAAGGAGCTACGAGGGAAGCCCTATAAAGAACATAGGCAGCAATGAAATGGTTAGACATCTGGTCAAAAGCAATTTGAAAACCCAAAAAGCTTTCTTACATAGATTAACAAAGGTCTCTCACCTTTCTTCTCTTTTTCTCTCTTCTTTTTAATAAATGGAGTGAGAAGTATTAGATTTGAGAAACAGATTTATGTGTCAAATTCTAAAGCATTTTTCATTAAAAGAAAAGGACTCTAAATCATTCTTTCCATTTTAGTTGATGCCACAATTCCAAGGGTTTCAAGGTTTCTAGGATTTTAAAATACCAAGTGTCTTGTGGACACTTAAATATTTCATATACTAAAGTTTATGACTTAAATGTCTAATACACACATAATGTTGAAGACATGTGAAGCATTTCCCTGAAAAGAATTAATTATTTAAAATTGCAGGTGACTTTGAAATTCTAGGAAATGTGTTAGCCTTTCATTATACATGTACTTTCCCCTTCAACGTTGCCAACTGTTCAAAACCCTCCCTTTGTCACTTCCTGCTGCCACTGTGCTCACTATGGCCCTAGTTAATATGTATTCCAAGTGCCAATTCACGGGTATTATTTTTTTCAGTAGCTTAAACTTGTATTTCAGGGCCTCTGAAGACTTCGTATGAAAACCCTTTATGAAACCAGGACTTTCTGAACGACCTTCTCTATCGCTGACTTTCTCTGTTGACTTGTTGGGCAAGGATTAAGTCTCTTTGCAGCTCAGTTTCTTTGATCCATAGAACAAAGACCATCCCTCTGCTCTCAGCCTTCAGGTGTGTGAGGGTAAACAGGTGAGCACTGATACTAAGCACTGGCTGAGCCTATTGTGGGCTTCAAAGATATGATAGAAGGGGGGTATTTTTATTAATTTCTGTACCAGCCATTTAACACTCAACTGTGTCAGTGTCAGCCGCAAGTGTTTGGCATGTGTTAACTCATTTTATCTCCACAACAATCTTAGAGGCATGATTCTTATTCCCAATAACCAGTGAGAGCACTATGGAACGTGATAAAAGACAAAACAAGGATCTGAACCCCGGTGGTCTGATTCCTGAATTTAACCGTTAGAGCTGTTGAGAAATGGAATGGTTTATCTTTTAAGACAGTACTCTCCTCCTTTGGAGGGTGGCTACCCAGCCTGTGTGTGTAGTGGGTTTGTGATTTCTAAGTTCTAGAGTTTATGGAATACAATTTTCAATATTGGTCCCAAATCTTAGAATCTGTTCCCTGTCTCTTTAAGTCAGTAGAATGGAAAGTACTAAAAGCATAGTCGCCTCAGCTCTAAAATTGTTAGAGGATCATCTCTATTATATCCAGGTGATACACACCGAGTGGCTGGGAGGGGCCTTTCAGCAAATTTGTAGGTCCCAGAAGCATATTGATGACAAACAGCCCTGTCATCAATGAGCTAGACTAGGGAGCTATTTCCATATATGGTATTGGGTGCTGGGCTAGATATAGGTCTCCACAGCTTTGTGTAAGCACAGAGCCACTCCAAGGGCTTCCTGGAGATGACACCTAATTTTAGTGACAAAAGGAAGGGTGGGAAGGGCCTTCCAGAAAAGCAATTTGCAGGACTTCCCTGGTGGTCCAGTGGTTAAGACTCCATGCTTCCATTGAAAGGGGCTCAGGTTTGATCCCTAGTCAGGGAACTAAGATCCCCATATGCCATGCAGTATAGTGAAAAAACAAAGAACATCACCAACAAAGAACAAACAAAAAGCAATTTACATGTGAGGAAAAGCACAGATATATGAAACCACATTGCCTATGCAGTAAACTCCATCCACTTAAATATTATCCGAGTATTAGCAAATCATTGATGTCAGAATAAAGGGAGTATTAATCTGGACTTTCTTCAAGTCTTCTGTCCTTACCACTCTCTCTTTACCCTACTACAAATGAAGTGCTTGAAAGATGAGACAGGAAAATATATTGCAAAATTAGAGGTTCCTGGATAAAATCACATTTATTTTATGTTAACAATCTCTGATCATTGTGAAGTGGGCAGATCTTATACCAAACTGTTCATTGCTCTCATGAAGAATTATCCTTTTGAACCTAGTATAAATCAATAGAGAATAAAATATGATTGGATTTCTAATAATAGAATGTGAAGAAATCAAATAGAACAGTGCCTGTTTGTGGTACATCGTTTGGGACTCAAGAAATTTTTGCTGAATGTGAGTGTTCTTCAAGGGTTCATTTGAGATATACAAAACTAATAACCCCTGCTTATGACTCAAAGACTTGAATTAGAAGCTGCCTCTAGTGACTACTGGAAATAGAAATAGCCCAGATTAAGATTAATAAATATAGGTTGCTCTTCTTACAAATAGAAACATTTTCTTGCTAAGAAGGCAGAAAACAATTTATCCTCTTTAGGATAAGTGAGTCTTTTTCATAAATATTTTTATTAAAGTAACAAAATCTGGTGAAACTAATTGTAATTTATATTGCCATGTAAAAAATATTGTTAAATTTAGCACTTTGAAAAAGAAGACTAACACCCTGCTTTAACTAAATTATAACAGTCAAAGATAAAAGCACACAGCAAATCGGTGTGTCATCCCTGTGCCTACCAGATAGTTCCTGGGTTTTTCTCCTTAATGAGCACTTGATGATTGATCACTAATCAGTTTGAGAGCTAATTAAAGTTACTAGAGTGATGGATACCCCGGTTTAAGATTCATCAATATAATAGTACATTAGACTATACAGGCATTGTTCATTTCTAGATATTTTCAGTGCAGCAGAGCAGATGAGTTATGACCTCAGAGCCCATGGAGAATTCTAGGAGGAATCTTACATCCTTGGCATATCATGGTGTACTGTTTTGCTGCCTCAGTCAACAGAAGCAAGAGATAATTAGTATAATTTGTTGTTATACTGGTTTTTCCTTTTGATTAAAATTTATCTGCCATCTACCTATGGCAGCCTCTTTAGCAATTGAAAAGTATATTTTAGATATATGTATTTCCCCAAATAATAAATTCTAATGGTGTTGTTTAGTTGTTGTAAGATAAATAAATGAAATCAGGAACTTAAAGAATTTTAGAGCTGGAAAAGGCCTGAGCAATCCAACAACATCATTTATAGGTGAGAACGCTGTGGGCCAGCAGGGTTAGAAAGAGCCTTGCCACAAGGTCACAGTCAGGACACATCAGACCAAGGGTACACACCCTTGGATATTTAGCATATGAAAGCTCCTTACACTAACACTGGCTCTTGAAAGGCTCTTGTAGAAGATGGAGAGGGAACAGTAAATCTTCAACAGAAAGTAAAACATGAATAACAGTCTGGATGCTCTTTTTTTTTTTAGACTATTAGATGCCATCATATGTTACTTCCTCTGAGCATTGTCAAATAGTCTCTTTTTCAGGGGATATATTCAAATTCTCACAGAAAGAAGCCTTCTAGTTCAACAATCAATTTTCTTTCTGTGATAAGCCTTTAGTTTGTACTTCTCTCATTTCACACTTTTCAAACTATTTGAGGTTCATAGTTTAATTTGATTGGCCCCTTAATTTTGAGCCTGTCCGGAGGCCTCATATTGTCATCTCTACTAGCTGAAGGTCATACTGAGGGTCAGAAAGATTGAGGTTGCAAAATTATTTTGCAGCTAAAGCTAGGACCAAAATCCAGGTCTATTTTATAGACCTAAGCTCCTTCCGTTACAATGCCACTCATGAAACAAAATCTTGTACACCACGCTGAATAGAACAGAATTAATTTAGTGACTTTCTATACCTTACTTCCTCCCTTTGCATGTGTATTCTCTATTTTTCCATTTGTTTTGTTTATTCTTATATCTCTGTTGCCTTGGCATTTGATTGGTTGGCAGTCCCCACCCAGTAAGGTCCAGAGTCCCAGACAATGCCTTCTGTCCAAAGCATTTGTTTGGATTATAAGTATAATTTGATGATAAATTTAGACTGTTACACTGATTTCATTTCAGTGGAGCCACAACATACTTCTCGTTTTCTTTAATAAACTACCTATAAAGACAGGACCACATGCTATTTAATTGTTCATCTTGAGCTATTTGCTCATTTCTAAAGAGCTTTGCTTAAATTCTTACTGTATACATAAATGGAATTATCACTTGTTTCCTTCTCTTTACTAGTTGGAAGTGAAAATCTTTTCAGTCATGGAGAAATCATTACCTATTATTACAATGAAATATTTTATGGTAATTCTTTTTCAAATATCAATGGCTGACACCATGCATTTATTATATGTCAAGCTCTTTTTTCTGTCTTGACATATCTTATCTTTCCAGCTACCCTATGCATGCAGTGATAATGTTATGCCTATTAACACAGTAAAGAAATGGTGGCACTGAAAGGTTAAGTAGTTGCTCAAAATCACAGAGTAAGTACAGAGGCAGGAATTGAGCCCAAGAGGCCTGTTCTGTGAATGTAAGCCCTTAACCACCAGTATACTAGCTCTCAAAGTGAGTTCTCCTGTAAATGTTACTTTTCAAATATAATTATGTTTTGTAAATTCTGGTTTCACTGACTTATAGAGAGCTATACCAGCCTAGAAAGAAAAGGCAGAAAAGTTCATCATCGTAACAGTCTTACTGACAACTCATTACCTTCAGGATCAGCAGCCTTTCCATCCCTGATGCCACAAATGAGAATAAAAAATATTATTGTCACTCACAGGACTTAAGTGGGAGGTGGGGCATTGGGATGGGAGCTGAGATCCATTTTAAGCATTGACTAACATTCATGTTGAGGGTGGGCCTCTCCTGTCTTTCCATTCTTTATATAAATATATGCCCCTGCCACCCCACCTTTTTCTCCAGTTGAGCTCCTGGACTTAAATATAAGCTGATTAACAAGAAGCCTCGAAGTCCTTCTCCACTTGACTCCCACTTAGCCTACCTGGAAGTCCACAACCTCCTCCCTCCCTACCTCCTGTCTTCAGTCAGAGTAGGCCTGTCTTTGTGTCTTTACTGGTTAGGCATTATGTCTTTCATCTGTTGCATGATGCCTGGCTTATGGATACTCAGCTGTTTGGTGGATGAATAAACACAGATCAGTATACACTGCTCTCTGAAACCTAGGTAATTTTCCAGTAAATTACCCTTAATTTTACAGTAACTGTCAGCATACAAAAAAAAAAAGGGTGCTCATGATGAAATTAAAAGACTCTTGCTCCTTGGAAGAAAAGCAATGACAAACTTAGGGAGCGTGTTAAAAAGCAAAGACATTGCTTTGCCTACAAAGGTCAAAATCAAAGCTATGGTTTTTCTAGTAGTCATGTATGGATGTGAAACTCGACAATAAAAAAGGCTGAGTGCCGAAGAATTAATGCCTTCGAACTGTGGTGCTGGAGTAGACTCTTGAGAGTCCCTTGGAAAGCAAGAAGATCAAACCAATCAATCATAAAGGAAATCAACCCTGAATATTCACTGGACTGATGCTGAAGCTGAAGGTCCAATGCTTTGGCTACCTGATGTAAAGAGCCAACTTATTGGAAAAGACCCTGATGCTGGGAACGACTGAGGGCAGGAAGAGAAGGGGAAGACAGAGAATGAGATGGTTGGATAGTATCACTGACTCAATGGACTTGGGTTTGAGCAAACTCCGGGAGACGGTAAGGGACAGAGAGGCCTGGCGTGCTGTAGTCCATGGGGTGGCAAAGAGTCCAACATGACTGAGAGACTGAACAACGGCAACAACATGATGAGGGGACATTGCAAAGAGGCTGGAAGCCTTTCTAAGTGTGATTTCAGGTGGTGTGTTTTATGAACATGCAAGTATCTATGCCATCAACTCCTGGGTACTCATCACTGGCATATGAATTTTTAAGAGGTTTTGGCTAGGCCAAGTTGCGATATGAAACAGCAGGAGACACCTCTATCGGGTCTGCTTTTGTTGTTCTTAGTTCTGTAGCTGTTTTGTCTTTGTGAGGGCAGTGACCTGCACCTCTCTGCTTAGAGCCAGCATCTGAAGCCAGTTAGTCTGATCTCAGAGGCTGCGTGCTTGCTTCTACACCATACCTTAGAAACCGTCAAGAAAGAGAACTGCCCAGCCTGTTATGTGCTTCCCACGCGTTGTATCACTTAATCTCCATTTTGCCTCGGAGAAACTGGAGCTCAAGAAAGTTAAGAAACTTGCCCAGCTGATAACCAGTAGCACAAGAACTCAGATCCAGGTCTGCCTGACTCTATGTTTATCTCCAGGATTGGCTACAGGGCAGGAAAGCATAAGGTTGCAGGTGTAAAGATCCCAGCATGCAGTGTTAGGATGCTCTCTTAAAGGTAGTTCCTGCCCAACACCCCTGTCTAAACTAAGCTCCAGAGACACAGCTTGGCTTAGCAGAGCCCACAGCCTAGACAGAGGAACCGGGGTTCTGTGAGCCCCTGGAGGAGCCGGGCTTGCAGCTCAACCTAGGGTTGACCAGAAGCCCTGCCTTCCCCATGAACCTGAGATCTTCCTGAGAATGGACTTCCAAAGTGATGGTCCTATCCTGATGGTTTTGTTAATCTGGCACTGGCAGAAACTCAGTTACAGTTAGAGCCCAGTCATATATTGATTATATTGATAAAAAAGGGATCTTTACCTTCAGTTGTTGATATTTAAGGAAACCTAAAGAATGTCATTTTTATGAAGAGCTTTCTGCAATTGCTAGAATTAGTAGAACAATAGGCTGAGTATGGAATTGGGCTTTCTAGGTAGCACTAATGATAAAGAACCCACCTGCCAGTGCAGGAGATGTAAGAGACATGTGTTTAAATCTCAGTCAGGAATATCCCCTGGAGTAGGAAATGGCAACCCACTCCAATATTCTTGCCTGAACAATCCCTTTAACAGAGGAGCCTGGCAGCTACAGTCCATGAGGTGACAAAGACATGAGAGTGACTGAGCATGCACACACATGTATAGATCTAATGCTAACTATATTTCACAAATGATTTAGAACTATTTGCCATCCCATCAGTCCAGTCCTGGGTATTTACTGGTGGTATTGTAAAACCAGGGATGGAGGGGAACAATGCCAGTCACATGGTTTTGTTTAAATGAATAGACAGCTGAATATAAAAGGATTCCTGGCCTTCATTTGTTTCTCACCAGATCCGTATTTTATTCCTCCTGTATGTAAGGTAGTATTACAAACCTGGAGATACCTGGGGCTTCCTAGGTGGTGCTAGTGGTAAAGAACCCACCTGCCAATGCAGGAGACTAAGAGATGAAGATTCTATCCCTGGGTCAGGAAAATCCCCTGGAAGGGAATGGCAGCCCACTCCAGTATTCTTGCCTGGAGAATCCCATGGATGGAGGAGCCTGGTGGGCTACGGTACATAAGGTCAAAAAGAGTCAGACACAACTAAAGTGACTTAGCACGCAAGATCCTTTTAGTGGGTTCACTGAGTTTACAGGCCAATCCATGATACTGAATGGTACACAAACATCTTTAACACATGGCACATTCTCAGGTGGTGTCAGGAAGTAGGTCTCAGAGTTCAGAAGAACAAGGCCACTCTGACTGGGAAACCAGGGAACACTTAGCAGTAGGTTGACTTTTGATCTTGACTTGGCGGATGAGTCAAAATGGTACTGGGAAGGGATGCTGGGGAAGGGCATTCCAGGCAGTGAGGTTGGGTTGTCTGGCGGAAAGGCCACAGAGGCAGGGAAGTATTCTGAGGCAGAAGTTAAGTGATCAACTCAGATCACTGGTGTTCCAGCACCAGCCCAAGAGTGCTGCTTGGGCTGGTGTTAGAGCCAGAGTGTAAGAGCATTTGAACTCCATGATGCAGAGAGTCAAGTCAAGTTTAAGCAAAGGTCTGAGAGAGTGAGAACAGAGAAAAAGCCCTGTAGCTGCCATTCTGAATTCTCTTTTCTCCTTTCCACTCCCTCTTCTTCGTGCTAAATGAAGTCACTTCACACCCTAAATGATCCTGCCTGTCTTCACTGGATTACTGCTAAGGTACTGCTTTGACCATACTGTTTACATTTCTGTAGATTCACCAACACCTACAGAATAAATTCTATACTGCTTAAGTAGTTGGGATATCAAGGCTCTTCTCATCTGGTTCATGCTAACTTCTCTAGTCTTATTCTTCAACTCAATTATCCATCCACTACCATGAAAACCAAGTCTTCATTACCAATGTGGAATGAATACATACTTATCTTTCATTCCTTCTTTTCCTCCATTTCTGAATATAACCAAGAGTAACTATATCCCTTGGTATCTCTAATTTTCTTGAGAGATCGCTAGTCTTTCCCATTCTATTGTTTTCCTCTATTTCTTTGCATTGATCCCTGAGGAAGGCTTTCTTATCTCTCCCTGCAATTCTTTGGAATTCTGCATTCAAATGGGTGTATCTTTCCTTTTCTCCTTTGCTTTTTGCTTCCTGACTTTTCACAGCTATTTGTAAGGCCTCCTCAGACAGCCATTTTGCTTTTCGGCATTTCTTTTTCTTGGGGATGGTCTTGATTCCTGTCTCCTGTACAATGTTACGAACCTCCATCCATAGTTCATCAGGCACTCTGTCTATCAGATCTAGACCTTTAAATCTATTTCTCACTTCCACTGTATTGTCATAAGGGATTTAATTTAGGTCATACCTGAATGGTCTAGTGGTTTTCTCCATTTTCTTCAATTTCAGTCTGAATTTGGCAATAAGGAGTTCATGATCTGAGCCACAGTCAGCTCCCGGTCTTGTTTTTGCTGACTGTATAGAGCTTCTCCATCTTTGGCTGCAAAGAGTATAATAAATCTGATTTCGGTGTTGACCATCTGGTGATGTCCATGTGTAGAATCTTCTCTTGTGTTGTTGTTGTTGCTATGACCAGTGCGTTCTCTTGGCAGAACTCTATTAGCCTTTGCCCTGCTTGATTCTATACTCCAAGGCCAAATTTGCCTGTTACTCCAGGTGTTTCTTGACTTCCTACTTTTGCATTCCAGTCCCCTATAATGAAAAGGACATCATTTTTGGATGTTAGTTCTAGAAGGTCTTGTAGGTCTTCGTAGAACTGTTCAACTTCAGCTTCTTCAGCGTTACTGGTCAGGGGATAGACTTGAATTACCATGATATTGAATGGTTTGCCTTGGAAACGAACAGAGATCATTCTGTTGTTTTTGAGATTGCATCCAAGTACTGCATTTCAGACTGTTGTTGACTATGATGACTACTCCCTTTCTTCTAAGGGATTCCTGCCCACAGTAGTATATATAATGGTCATCTGAGTTAAATTCACCCTTTGCAGTCCATCTTAGTTCACTGATTCCTAGAATGTCTATGTTCACTCTTGTCATCTCCTGTTTGACCACTTCCAATTTGCCTTGATTCATGGACCTAACATTCAAGGTTCCTATGCAATATTGCTCTTTACAGCATCGAATCTTGCTTCTGTCACCAGTCCCATTCACAACTAAGTGTTGTTTTTGCTTTGGCTCTATCCCTTCATTCTTTCTGGAGTTATTTCTCCACTGATCTCCAGTAGCATATTGGGCACCTAACGATCTGGTGAGTTCATCTTTCAGTGTCCTATCTTTTTGCCTTTTCATACTGTTCATGGGGTTCTCAAGGCAAGAATACTGAAGTGGTTTACCATTCCCTTCTCCAGTGGACCACATTCTGTCAGACCTCTCCACTATGACCTGTCTGTCTTGGGTGGCCCCATACGGCAGGGCTTAGTTTCACTGAGTTAGACAGGCTGTGGTCTGTGTGATCAGATTGGCTAGTTGTCCGTGACTGTAGTTTCAGTCTGTCTGCCCCCTGATCCCCTCTCTCAGTACCTCCCGTCTTACCAGGGTTTCTCTTACCTTGGACACCGGGTCTCTCTTCACGGCTGCTCCAGCAAAGCGCAGCCACCGCTCCTTACCTCAGATGTGGGGTAGCTCCTCTTGGCCACGCTCTTGTGCCATCGCAGCCGCTGTGCTCAGAAATGGGAGGGACCTAACAGAAGCAGAAGATATTAAGAAGAGGTGGCAAGAATACACAGAAGAACTGGACAAAAAAGATCTTTACGACCCAGATAATCATGATGGTGTGATCACTCACCTAGAGCCAGACATCCTGGAACGTGAAGTCAAGTGGGCCTTAGGAAGCATCACTACAAACAAAGCTAGTGGAGGTGATGGAATTCCGGTTGAGCTATGTCAAATCCTGAAAGATGATGCTGTGAAAGTGCTACACTCAATATGCCAGCAAATCTGGAAAACTCAGCAGTGGCCACAGGACTGGAAAATGTCAGTTTTCATCCCAATCCCAAAGAAAGGCAATGCCAAAGAATGCTCAAACTACCACACAATTGCACTCATCTCACACGCTAGTAAAGTAATGCTTAAAATTCTCCAAGCCAGGCTTCAGCAATACGTGAACCGTGAACTTCCAGATGTTCAAGCTGGTTTTAGAAAAGCCAGAGGAACCAGAGATCAAATTGCCAACATCCGTTGGATCATCGAAAAAGCAGGAGAGTTCCAGAAAAACATCTATTTCTGCTTTATTGACTATGCCAAAGCCTTTGACTGTGTGGATCACAATAAACTGTAGAAAATTCTCAAAGAGATGGGCATATCAGACCACCTGACCTGCCTCTTGAGAAACCTGTATGCAGGTCAAGAAGCAACAGTTAGAACTGGACATGGAACAACAGACTGGTTCCAAATCAAGAAAGGAGTACATCAAGACTGTATATTGTCACCCTGCTTATTTAACTTATATGCAGAGTACATCATGAGAACTGCTGGGCTGGAGGAAGCACAAGCTGGAATCAAGATTGCCGGGAGAAATATCAATAACCTCAGATATGCAGATGACACCACCCTTATGGCAGAAAGTGAAGAAGAACTAAAGAGCCTCTTGATGAAAGTGAAAGAAGAGAGTGAAAAAGTTGGCTTACAGCTCAACATTCAGAAAACTAAGATCATGGCATCTGGTCCCATCCACTTCATGGCAGATTGATGGGGAAACAGTGGCTGACTTTATTTTTCTGGGCTCCAAAATCACTGCAGATGGTGATTGCAGCCATGAAATTAAAAGACACTCCTTGGAAGGAAAGTTATGACCAACCTAGTCAGCATATTTAAAAGCAGAGACATTACTTTGCCAACAAAGGTCTGTCTAGTCAAGGCGATGGTTTTTCCAGTGGTCATGTATGGATGTGAGAGTTGGACTATAAAGAAAGCTGAGCGCCAAAGAATTGATGCTTTTGAACTGTGGTGTTGGAGAAGACTCTTGAGAGTCCCTTGGACTACAAGGAGATCCATCCAGTCCATCCTAAAGGAGATGAGTCCTGGGTGTTCGTTGGAAGGACTGATGTTGAAGCTGAAACTCCAATACTTTGGCCACCTCATGCAAAGAGCTGACTCATTGGAAAAGACTCTGATGCTGATAAAGATTGAGGGCAGGAGGAGAAGGGGACGACAGAAGATGAGATGGCTGGATGGCATCATTGACTCAGTGGACATGGGTTTGGGTGAACTCCAGGAGTTGGTGATGGACAGAGAGGCCTGGCATGCTGCGGTTCATGGGGTCGCAAAGAGTTGGACACAACTGAGCAACTGAACTGAACTGAACTGAACTCTGTCCCCCAGATAAAGAGGCCTTCTATTTGTACAGTGCTTTTGACTTTCCAAAGATTGTGGCACAGCAGTTCAGAACGCTGAATCTGGAGCCAGACCCCTAGGGTACCAACCTTTGCTCTGCCAATTACCAGCTGTGTTACCTTGAGGAAATTACTTAATGTCTCTGTGCCTCACTTTTTTCATTTGTAATATGGGGTGAATAAAGGTATGTACCTAATAAGCATTTTTAGAAGGATTGTTGTTTAGTCGCTAAGTCATGTCTGACTCTTTGCCACCCCATGGACTGCAGCAGGCCAGGCTTCCCTGTCCTTCACTATATCCTGGAGTTTGCTCAGACTCGTGTCCATTGAGTCAGTGATGTCATCAGAAAGATTAAATAAGCTATTATTTGGAAAATACTTAGAACAATGTCTGGCACATAGTAGACATTATAAAATGATTGTTTAGCTAAATATATATTACATATATGTACACATATTTATTAGTGGTATAGATTGTATACATAAATATATACATACATATGTAGTAAATACTCAGTATGGTTTCAATTGTACCCCCACACAGGGGCCACATACAATTGGGTATTTGCAACAACCTTGTAAAGTAAGCAGAACTGTTAAATAACTGTCCACACCTCACACCTGGTAGATCCATTCCAGGAACCAAGTCTTCTAACTTCTGAGCTGGAAGTCAAAAAGTAGAATTTATACCCGTAATCCATTCATCTCCAACACATGGATAGTTTTCAGATACATCGTGATTTCTTTACACTGAATATTGAAGTTTATCACAGATATTCTAATTACAGATATTCTAATTATTTTGGTTTAAAGTACAAGAGCAATGTCAGATCCATTGTATAGGTCTGTCAGTAAGGGGAAAAAAAAATTAAGTTTCTGTCCATAATTTTTGTGCAGGATTTCACAGTCTCACAAAGAAATGTATGATGTGGTCACTTTCTACTTTACTATATTCTTCTTGCAGGGAAGATAAATTGAGTATTTTCAATGAAGAATTATGCATGAGGTTTTGGTAGAAAAGTATTCAAATGGGAAAATATGCTATTGGAGTACATTTAAATGGATATATGTCTGTCATGTTATTTGGTATGCAAAGGCTTGTGTTTGCACTAAGCTGATGGAGAAGCTGCTATTTTCTTTGCAGCATATATTCAAACGCTTTCTTTTACTTCTCTGAAAAAGAGAGAATTGTCTTTTATTTTATTTTAAATACAAAACACATTTAACTTCTGTCAACAGCTTACATTTTAAATAATGAAGTTTTTACTGGCATTCATCATCTGCAGTTAGAGTTCTCTAGAAGCTTTTAGTGTTTTTCTCAACTTTTAAAATTCATTCATTGTAACTGTTGACATTTTTGAGAACAGTGGAAACCCTAAGTCGAATTGGGAAAATGAAACAAAGAGATTACCTTTCTGGAAATTACCACTGAACTGGGTGGAGAATCCTCAGCTATTGTACTGAACCACATTGTGATATTTACACCCTCTTCTTGCTAGTAGTGTTGTCAGACTCAAACATTTTCCTTTTAACGCAGGCTAGTTAAGCAAATGCCACACTAGCTGCCTGCTTGGGATCCTTAGTTCATAAAGCTTGAAAGTGAAAGTGAAAGTTGCTCAGTGGTGTCCAATCCTTTGCGAACCTCATGGACTATACAGTCCGTGGAATTCTCCAGGCCAGAATAATGGAGTGGGTAGACGTTCCTCCTCCAGGAGATCTTTGCAACCCAGGGATCAAACCCACGTCTCCCGCATTGCAGGCAGATTCTTTACCAGCTGAACCACAAGAGAAGCCCAGGAATACTGGAATGGGTAGCCTATCCCTTCTTCAGGGGATCTTTCCGACCCAGGAATTGAACCGAGGTCTCCTGCATTGCAGGCAGATTCTTTACCAACTGAGCTATCAGGGAAGCCCTAAAGTTTAGTTAGTGCCAATTACCTGCTTTCCCCAGGCCTCCATAAGAGTCTGGAGTTCAGGTCTCTTCCACAGAAAGTATTTAAAATCAAGATTTCTCAGTTACCCTGTCTGTCTGAGATGCCTTTTCATCCATCTTTGATGGGAGTTATGTGTTCTTATTTCTTCCTTTCTGTCTGGTAGCAAGAAGACAGCTGAGCAACTGCATATGGGGGGGGGGGGGGCGGTGTGTGTGTGTGATTGTATTTTTTCACCCTCTCATTTAAAGATGTAACTGGAACCAAGACCCAAATGGCATGTGGGTTTGCTTCAGGCAGGGAATATAAACAGAGCCAAGCCTAGAAATGCAAGGTTTGTAATAGATTCATTGACCTTGGTGTTTGCCCAGCTGCAGGGTGACTCCCTTTTCATTCCCCAGCTGCTTCCTAAAGCTATCTTATTTTCCTTTCAAACTGGGGTAGCCAACCATACTCCCCCTCTCCGGACAGATTTGATAATTAACTAAAAACAGACAACTTTGTAGTTACACCCAGCTCAGAGAAAGGTTGCCCCAACTTTGTGGTTTAATCCACACTTTGTTCTTGTTCAGCGGTGCCTTTGACGTAATTTGCTAGCTTATGATTTTATGAGATTTTATCAGATTTTATGAGAACAAGTAAAGGCTCCTCATTAACCCAAAATTTTACTCTTCAAATAGTCATCTGGAGGATGTGCATTAAGTTGAACCCTAAGTGCTGATTTTCTACCTTTTACATGTAACCTATGAAAAAAAAGCAACTGGGTTCCACCTAAATAAATATATTTATTCTAGTGATGCTTCCAGCCCTCAAACTATTTAAAAGCTCATATTTTGAAATGAGAAAAATCAAGTTCCTTACTTTAAAACATTACATCAATCTCTTGAACACAATTATACCTTAGTTACAAAGTTAGCTCTGGATCACTTACAGTTATTTACAGATGAAATAAAGTCTGTTTGATGTGGATGAGAATTTGACATCATTTTTGAGAATGTACTGGCACCGATTACTTGGGTGCTGAATTTTCAGATATTTCTTGAGGCATTAGTTGCATTGGAATCACCATACCTTTAAACTTTTTTAATTAAAAAAATTTAAATTAGGATTAATTATATATTTATAATATACATGGGAAGGATACATTACAAAATTTCATTTCCTGTATATTCCTAAATCTATTAAAGTGCAACTTACATGTACCATTTCTAAGAGAAGAAATAAGTTACACTATATATGAAGAGTTTTCAACACAATTCTATTTATAAAAAGCAAGAAGTGAAATATTCTAAAATGTTCAATAATAGAGAATTGGTATAAGGAAATATTATACAGCTCTTTTAGAGGAATATTTTGTGGTATAGAAAAATGTTGATATTTTTAAGTGGAAAAGGATATAGGAGACTAAAAATTATAAATACAGTATGATCCAGAGTTTTTTGAAGAAGTGATATATGTCATTTTAAAATGAAGAAGAGTGTGTGTCTCTGTGTGTATGTATGTGTGTATTTTCATAGAAAAAAGACTGAATAGCTGTATACGAAAATCATATGCTTTTTTATTTTTTACTTTTTATTTTACTTTCTTTTTTCTGTCATGTTTTCTACATTGAACATAAAATATTACTTTGTGCTCATGAAAGTTTTTTTCCCTAAAACCATGTATGAACCTTACATCTACATTTTGTATTTTGACAAGTAGATTGTAAGCAATATAGTCCTTCTGGTAAGAGCTATACTTATTTGGATTTTTTTGTAATTCCAAAGTTTAGCTAAAATTTATCCGTGCGTAATGGTTTATTCTGCAAATTAATAATTCAGAGGAGATTTTAGAGAAACACTTTCAAGCTTGAGGGAACTTTTTAAGTACACTGAAAGCACACACAAGACTCTGTCAATCATTTTTTCATCACAGTCTGTTCCTAAATGCCTCTTCCTGGCAGGTGAATTTGCATATTTCTGTTTGCTTTATGTAAAAGAAATAGTATATCCGTTATCTATTTTACTAACAATCTGGCTCTCCCTCTGCCAGTTGGAAGGTGATATCTTTAACATACGCGTCATATAATGGTTTCCATTCCCTAAGTTACAGACAAACATCTTGTAACAATTTGGGTCACATTTTCACAGGTGATGAAAACATACCATATGTATCATGCCGAGAGCATCAGCGCAGAGAGCAAACTGAAAGAGGCTGAGAAACAAGAAGAGAAGCAAATTGGCAGGTCTGGTGATCCAGTGTTCCATATTAGACTGGAAGAGAGACATCAGCGGCGAAGCTCGGTGAAAAAAATTGAAAAAATGAAGGAAAAAGTAAGTAAAACTAGACTGCAGAGCCCTTCTGCCCTCCCTGGAGGTGACAAACCTAGAAACAGTGATGTAGCAGCTGATAGACACACGTTGTAAATTACTCTGAAATGACATGCATTTCCTCCCATGGGGATGAAAAATGTTTAAGAAACATAAAAATCATGTAATAACAGCTGGACGTTGTTTAGTGGTAAATGCCCAGTATCTAGCACACAATGTAGTGAACTTGGAATATTAACAAACAGATTTCATTGCAAATGGGCCTGACGCCCAAATACATTGTTGCTATTCCCCACTGATGGGCAACTTTCATTTATTTAAATCAGATTCAAATTGTACTTTTCTCAAAGGACTTGGAAGGTCATTTGTATATGTAGAATAAATCGTTTAGATGAATAGAAATTCAGGTATGTTTCCCTGTCTGAATTTAAAATGACTATTGTTTTTCCCAATTCCTGGATCTTCTTCATTTCCAGAGACAAGCAAAATATTCGGAAAACAAGCTTAAATCGATTAAGGCACGGAATGAATATCTCCTAACCCTTGAAGCCACCAATGCCTCAGTTTTCAAATATTATATTCATGATCTTTCAGATTTAATTGATGTAAGTACTTAAAGTTTTTATATTTTCCACATCAAGGTGGAGTTAGCAATAACCCTCTTTCCTTGATTCTAAAATACCATCATTTATTAAAACAATGTTATTTTATGTAATTCTCAGGGGGGACAGTGCTGCAAATTACACTACATAGGATTTGTTTTTGTTGTTGTTCATTGGCTAAGTCCTGTCCAACTCTTTGCACACCAGGTTCCCCTGTCCTTTACCATCTCCCGGAGTTTATTCAAACTCATGTCCATTGAGTCAGTGATGATGCTATCCAGCCATTTCATCTTCTTTCATCTCCTTTTCCACCTGCCTTCAGTCTTTCCCAGCATCAGGGTCTTTTCCAGTGAGTTGGGTCTTCACATCAGGTTGCCAAAGTATTGGCGCTTTAGCATCATGCCTTCCAATGAATATTCAGGGTTGATTTCCTTTAGGATTGACTGGTTTGATCTCTTTGTATGCACTAAGATACTACAAATTTTAAGATGCTTGTGAAACACTGTGCATCCTAAAACCACTGAAAAATAAACTAAGAAGTTCTGTGAAGCTGTCAGTATCCAGAAAACTAGCTGGAAAGGGACTCCAGGCATTTTCAAATGATGCAGTAGCACAGCCCTCACTTCATTCATTGATTTAAAATATATTTATTGAGCCCCTACTATTATGAGATGCTAAGGCTCTGAAAAGCTATACATGTACAGTTTTTTTTTTTTTTTTTTTACTTTATTTGGCTGCACTGGGTCTTCTAGTTGCAGCATGCAGAACTCTCAGCTGCAGCATGTGGAATCTAGTTCCCGGACCTGGGATCAAACCCAGGCCCCCTGCAATGGGAGCTCAGAGTCTTAGCCACTGGATCACCAGGAAAGTCCCTAAATGTACACTTCTCATCCCTTGGAATTTAAAGTGGAAAAGCCAGGTGTGAAGCAAATGACTATGCAAATGATTGCTTTATGACAGTTGGTATAAATACTGTAAAGCAAAATATAATACATAGAAACCACTTTTATTATCTAACAAGATATGATATAAAAACACTAGCTGGGCTCATTTAGAAATCTGCAAGTAGGAATGGCTACCCACCCCAGGATTCTTGCCTGGAGAATTCCATGGACCGAGGAACCTAGAGGGCTACAGTGGGTCACAAAGAGGCAAACACAACTGAGTGACCAACACTTTCACTTTTCAAGTATTTAACTATTAGTATATTTGTATAATGTTTACTGCCAACTCTGGCCCTCAGCATCATTCATCCTTTCAATCAGAAATTGTCCACTGAGTAGCCCAGTCATTATGCTAACACTGTAGGAGATGCAAAGATGAAATACACAAAAATCCTGTGTCCAAAAAAAACAGTATCTGCAAATAAAAGATAAAAAGTGATGTGTTATAAGGAAAACAGATAAAGTGATAGAAGTATAGAGTTCTCCGCTGGAGTTTTACTCATATTCTGCTTTGCAGTGATTGAATTCAGTGATGATAATATAAAATTATTTTCTGTGGCTCATAGTGTGTCGTAGTTTAGACATACAGTAGGTTAAGGCAACTATATGTAGTGAGTTAAGTCCACATATTTAGCTATTATTTATTAAATATTTACTTGACTGCATGAGGTCTTCAGTTAAGTCGCTCAGTCGTGTCCCAACTCTTTGCGACCCCATGAACCGCAGCACGCCAGGCCTCCCTGTCCATCACCAACTCCCGGAGTCCACCCAAACCCATGTCCATTGAGTCGGTGATGCCATCCAGCCATCTCACCCTCTGTTGTCCCCTTCTCCTCCTGCCTTCAATCTTTCCCAGCATCAGGGTCTTTTCCAATGAGTCAGCCCTTCGCATCAGGTGGCCAAAGTATTGGAGTTTCAGCTTCAACATCAGTCCTTCCAATGAACACCCAGGACTGATCTCCTTTAGGATGGACTGGTTGGATCTCCTTGCAGTCCAAGGGACTCTCAAGAGTTTCTCCAACACCACAGTTCAAAAGCATCACTTCTTCAGCACTCAGCTTTCTTTATAGTCCAACTCTCACATCCATACACGACCACTGGAAAAACCATAGCCTTGACTAGACGGACCTTTGTAGGCAAAGTAATGTCTCTGCTTTTTAATATGCTAGCTAGGTTGGTCATAACTTTCCTTCCAAGGAGTAAGCGTCTTTTAATTTCATGGCTGCAATCACCATCTGCAGTGATTTTGTAGCCCAGAAAAATAAAGTCAACCACTGTTTCCACTGTTTCCCCATATATCTGCCATGAAGTGATGGGACCAGATGCCATGATCTTAGTTTTCTGAATGTTTAGCTTTAAGCCAACTTTTTCACTCTCCCCTTTCACTTTCACCAAGAGGCTCTTTAGTTCTTCTTCACTTTCTTCCATAAGGGTGGTGTCATCTGCATATCTGAGGTTATTGATATTTCTCCCGGAAATCTTGATTCCAGCGTGTGCTTCCTCCAACCCAGCATTTCCCATGATGTATTCTGCATATAAGTTAAATAAGCAGGATGACAATATACAGTCTTGACGTTTTCCTTTCCCAATTTGGAACCAGTCTGTTGTTCCATGTCCAATTCTAACTGTTGCTTCCTGCCCTACATACAGGTTTCTGAAGAGGCAGGTCAGGTGGTCTGGTATGCCCATCTCTTTCAGAATTTTCCACAATTTATTGTGATCCACACAGTCAAAGGCTTTGGCATAGTCAATAAAGCAGAAATAGATGTTTTTCTGGAACTCTCTTGCTTTTTTGATGATCCAGCAGATGTTGGCAGTTTGATGTCTGGTTCCTCTGGCTTTTCTAAAACCAGCTTGAACATCTGGAATTTCACAGTTCACATATTGCTGAAGCCTGGCTTGGAGAATTTTGAGCATTACTTTACTAGCGTGTGAGATGAGTGCAATTGTGTGGTAGTTTGAGCATTCTTTGGCATTGCCTTTGTTTGGGATTGGAATGAAAACTGACCTTTTCCAGTCCTGTGGCCACTGCTGAGTTTTCCAGATTTGCTGGCATATTGAGTGCAGCACTTTCACAGTGTCATCTTTTAGAATTTGAAATAGCTCAACTGGAATTCCATCACCTCCACTAGCTTTGTTCGTAGTGATGCTTCCTAAGGCCCACTTGACTTCACATTCCAGGATGTCTGGCTCTAGGTGAGTGATCACGCCATCGTGATTATCTGGGTCGTGAAGATATTTTTTGTACAGGTCTGTGTTTTCTTGCCACTTCTTCTTAATATCTTCTGTTTCTATTAGGTCCCTACCATTTCTGTCCTTTATCGAGACCATCGTTGCATGAAATGTTCCCTTGGTATGTCTAATTTTCTTGAAGAGATCTCTAGTCTTTCCCATTCTATTGTTTTCCTCTATTTCTTTGCATTGATCGCTGAGGAAGGCTTTCTTATCTCTCCTTGCTATTCTTTGGAACTCTGCATCAGGTCTTAGTTGCACTTAATTATTTTAAATACAGAAGCTTTTAAAAAAATTTGTTTTTTCTTCCAGCACTCTGATGAAATGAAATGATTTTTTTCTGCTAGATTGCTGTTATTTTTCCTGAATAAAAACTTTAAAAAAATTCTTACCCCTATTTTCAAACTTAGATCTGTAAGGATTCTGCAAAATAGATGGAATGTAGAAGAACTGATTCTGTGTAACAACTCTGCTTAATTGTTTTGTTTAGGGCTTATTTTAGGGATTGTAGTATTTGGCTAAACCGAAGCCAATTTAATATGAGGATAAGTTAATCTTGAAAGGAAG
Source organism: Okapia johnstoni (assembly GCA_024291935.2). NCBI lineage: Eukaryota > Metazoa > Chordata > Mammalia > Artiodactyla > Giraffidae > Okapia > Okapia johnstoni. The sequence goes on from CM044320.1 coordinate 61,615,548, forward strand.
TGTGAAAGTGTCAATCCCTCAGTTGTGTCTGACTCTTTGTGACCCTATGGACTGTAGACCTCCAGGCTCCTCTCTATCCATGGGATTCTCCAAGGCAAGAATACTGGAGTGGGTTCCCATTCTCTTCTCCAGTGGGCCTTCCCTGCTGCTGCTGCTGCTGCTGCTAAGTCGCTTCAGTCGTGTCCAACTCTGTGTGACCCCATAGACGGCAGCCCACCAGGCTCCGCCGTCCCTGGGATTCTCCAGGCAAGAATACTGGAGTGGGTCGCCATTTCCTTCTCTAGTGCATGAAAGGGAAAAGTGAAAGTGAAGTTGCTCAGTCGTGTCCGACTCTTAGTGACCCCATAGACTGTAGCCTACAAGACTCCTCCATCCATGGGATTTTCCAGGCAAGAGTACTGGAGTGGGGTGCCATTGCCTTCTCCGGGGCCTTCCCTACCCAGAGATAAAACTCAGGTCTCCTGCATTACAGGCAGATTCTTTACCATCTCAGCCACCAGGGAAGTCCCTGATCTTGAAAAGTACTTCTTTAATACCTATAAGGTGCCAAACATGGTTCTTGATAATGGGAATCCAGCAATAAACAAAACAGAATCCTCACCTCCATGGTGTTTATGTACTAGCTGGGGAGACAAGCCATAAAAAATGTACACATATATATTATCTGTATGTGATATGTGTGTAATATGGACATATATTAAATATTTATATTTAATATGTATGTGAATTAATACTTATTGTAGTATATTGTACTAGTAACAGTGCCATGAAGAAAAATAAAGTAGACCCGTGGGGATGCTTTTTTTGATGACGTGATCAGAAAAGCCTGATGTTTGAGCAGAAAAGTGAGCTGCAAGCTTTATTGCCAACAGGGAAGAAATCCCTCATACAGAAGGACTGGCGAGGCTACAGGTATAGAGTTGGAGGTGTGTTTGTCAAGTTCAAGGTGCTCGAGGAATAGCAAAGGAGGCCAGGATGGCTGGAGCGGGGCGAGTGAGGAAAAGGTGCTGGGAGAGAAGGGAGGCAGAAGCCCAATCATTTAGGGGCCTTGGGGCAAGGAAAAGAGGTTAGATTCTGTTTTAAGTTTGAGGTGAAGCCATTGAAGGGTTTTAAGCAAGGAAGTGACATCACGTAGTTTACATTTGAAAGACTCATTCTGCCTTCTGGGTGGGAAATAGGCTAAGGTGGGTGAGGAGGACAAGTGTGAAAAAAGCAAGCTATATCTAGAGTCTTTTGCGCTTTTCCAGGCTAGAAATGATGCTGGCTTGGACTGGCATGATAGTGATAGACCTGTGAGAAGTGTTTGGATTAAAAATGTATTGAAAATAGAACTAAGAGAAAATTAGAGTGGTGGGGTTTTTGTTTGTTTTTTAAAAAGGATAAAAATGACTCTTGGGCTCAGGTCTTGAATAACTAGGTTAATGATAATACCCTTTGCTGAGATGGGGACCCTGGAGAGGAGCAGTAGTTCTGCTACATCTATTGATAGTAAGGTTGAGATACCTATGGGGCATCCATATGGAGATGTATAGTACCATCGATACTATTAGGATATACAGGACAAGAAGAACATGGCAAGTTTCTATGAGTCACCATCATGTTTGTAGATATTTATTGACCTCTTACTATGTGACAGGCACCTAGGTTTCTAAGCATAATCTCTCCTAATCATTATAACTTTGTGAGGTAAATATTATTTTCTCTGTTTTATAGATTCAAAGAACTGACTGAGGCTTAGCTACACTGTGTAACTTCCCCAATGTTACACAGCTGTTGTTAGGTTTCAAACTCAGACTTCAACCTCTAGGTTGAAACAATGCTGTTTTAAATAAATAATAGTTAAATATGCCAGCTATTTTCAAATAGCTGAATTTTTTTTTTAAAGATCAGCCTTAAATTTAAAATGTGAACAGTTCTCAAATATACAACTTAAATATGAATTTTAAAAGAAATGACATGAAATTGGTATTAACATATTGTCATATTCAAGAGAAACAGTACACTTAGTGAAAATTGTAATCCCTGTTCATTGACTCACTTTTAAGGCAATCAGAGTGTGACTCTGTACTTTCTAAAATGGCTGCTTGATTTCTGGGAATCCAATTTGCATATATAGTGGTGATCCTAAAAATCATTAAGCTCAACCGTTCATGGTGAAAAAGAAACTGATTATAATGCAAAGGCAACTAGAATCTTTTATGCTTTATGAGCCTATTTAGCAAAACACCTTTTATACTGAGCTATCTAATAATTATTAGAAGGGTCGTTATAACCTCTAGTGAGAAAAAGTTAAGACAATATTTTTAATGCACTTTAAAACATTTTGTATGTGAAAGGACACAGGAGATACTAAAGATCTTGATTAGATCAAAGCATTATACATAGTCAAAGAATTCAAGTTGAGACCTTTTTTATATAAACCTCCAGTCTCCCTAGGCTTCTGCTCAAGTCTGTATCTGTCTCATAAATTTTCTATGATAGATGATGATGAATTGATATTTAAAAAGTCATATAAATTTTCCATAAAATTTATAATTTAAAACTAGTCTTTGTATTATTATAGAAGCAGTACATTATTATAGAAATCTAGAAAATACTATAAGCAAAATAAAGTGATCACATACTTACTATCCAAAATGGTCACTATTAAAATGTAGACTTTTTCTGTGTCCATGCATACATTGTTAGATCATACAGAGAGTACGAAATCACATTTTACATACAGCTTTATAATTCACTTTGTCTAGTCATTGATCTCCACCCTTCCATTTCAGAAAATTTCTATCTCACCTAATAACCAGACTATATTCTCATTTGTGACCCCCAAAAATGTTTCTCAGCTGGTATGTTAAGACCAGATCCAATTTAGGACCACACATTGCATCTGTGTGATGTGTCCCTTCAGTCTGTTTTTATCCAGCCAAGTCCCTTGTTGAAGAGACAGTTGTTGAGGAGACAGTAGTTTCAGAGAAAGTCTCAGCCTCTCAATTTGTGTGATAAGTTGTCGTGATGTTATTTAGCCCATTTCTCTATCCCCTATATTTCCTACAAAGCAAACACACATCCATAGACTTGATGGATTCAAGTTAAACATTTTGCAACTGAATACATCATGGGTGGTATCGCTGCATCTTAGGTAGATGTGTAACAACATAAGTTTAACCTACCAATAGTAATATTGAAATTGATCAGTAGCTTACCGTGGTATACTTCTGATTCCTCCATCATGTAGTTTAATTTTTTTCTCCTTGAAACAGACTATGGATACTCTAAAACCTCTTGAATTTGGATTTTATTAAATTGCTGATGTGCTCAGTCGTGGCCGACTCTTTGCGACCCCATGGACTGTAGCCTGTCAGGTTCCTCTGTCCGTGGAATTTTCCAGGCAAGAATACTGGAGTGGGTTGCCATTTCCTTCTCCAGGGGAATCTACTAATTTGGTACTCAACAACATCTGAGCAATAATTTACTCTTGGTCAATGAAATGCTTTCTTAAGAGTACAAATTGTTGTTCAGTCACTCAGTCATATCCGACTCTTTGCCACCCCATGGACAGGGAAGCACACCAGGCTTCCCTGTCCTTCACTGTCTCCCGGAGCTTGCTCAAACTCATGTCCATTGAGTCAGTGATGCCATACAATGGTCTCATGCTCTGTCATCCCCTTCTCCTGCCCTCGATCTTTCCCAGCATCAGGGTCTTTTCCAATGAGTCAGTTCTTCACATCAGGTAGCCAAAGTATTAGAGCTTCAGCTTCAGTCTCAGTCCTTCCAGTGAAAATTCGGGTTGATTGCCTTTAGGATTGACTGGTTTGATCTCCTTGCTGTCCAAGGGACTCTCAAGAGTCTCCTCCAGCACCATAGTTCGAAACCATCAATTCTTCAGCACTCAGCTTTCTTTATAGTCCAACTCGCACATCCATACAAGACTACTGGAAACACCATAGCTTTGACTAGATGGACCTTTGTTGTCAAAGTAATGTCTCTGCTTTTTAATATGCTGTCTAAGTTGGTCATAGCTTTTCTTCCAAGCAGCAAACGTCTTTTAATTTCATGGCTGCAGTCACCATCTGCAGTGATTTGGAGCCAAAAAATAGTCTCGCACTATTTCCATTGTTTCCCCATCTCTTTGCCATGAAGTAATGGGACCGGATGCCATGATCTCTTGCTTCTTGGAAGAGTATAAGTTAATAATGACAATTTAAAAAAATATTTTCAGATACTTCAGACTATTAACTTATATATCTTTGACACCTTATTTAATGGAATCCTCTTTTGTTAATTACTACAGGTCTAAAAACTTTAATAATTCAGCACATTGATAGTAAATTTCAAGTCTTTCCTATAGACATGGAGGTGATCTTACATTTTTATTTTAATTTAATAACTCTAATTTTATCTGTTTTCAATAAACTTCACCTTTACCTATCAATGTTAAGTTTGGATACTCCGGATACTGTGTTATCTTTAGGGAGATGGGAAGGGTTTGCATTGGGGGAGGAGGGAGGCAGAGGAATTATGAAATATCTCTAATGCTTTACTTATTTGAAAGAATGCAGTTGCCCTTTGTTTCTATGGGAAATTGGTTCCAGGACCCCCCGTGGATATCAAAATCCAAAGGTTATCAAATCCCTTGTAGTTAGTCAGCCCTTCATATCCGAGGATGTGACACCTACAGATATGGAGAGCCTACTGTATATGTTTGGCACTTATCTGTAAATTTGGCATGTTTTATATTTAGAAACAGAAAAAGCAGAGAGTTAGGAAACATAAAAACCAGCCTTAAATATTTTAATCTAAAGTACACCAATGTACTTGAACTTGCCAGTTTTTCAATTATGACTTATCTTTCTGTACAGTGTTTTAAATAGTCTTCCTTTGTATACCAACTCCCATTGTGTATTATCTGTGATTTCTACTTTTGAGTTTTTTATCATACAAGAAAAAATATTCTGAATATTTACAATGTTTTCACAATCTTGCATAGTTGGCGATTGATAACTAATTTGATAACAATTTTGTTTACTCTTATGTTTCAACAACTCCTTTCTCAACTATTTTATCGGTTCAATATTTAATTATAATAAATATAAATGGTACAAATACTGTACAGTCAGCTCTTGAAAGCCTAGACTAATTGAGCAAAAATATTCCCTGGTGGCTCAGATAGTAAAGAATCTATCTGCAGTGTGGGAGACCTGGGTTCGATCGCTGGGTTGGGAAGATCCCCTGGAGGAGGGCATGGCAACCCATTCCAGTATTCTTGCCTGGACAATCCCCATGGATGGAGGAGCCTGGGGTGTACAATCTATGGGGTCACAAAGAATCGGGCACGACTGAGTGACTAAGCACAGCACGTTAGAGCCTGTTAGCTGTTCTCTACACGTTCACAGTGCTTTGGCATTTGTCACTATGCTTTAGAGAAGGAGTTCACAAACTCTCTGTAAGAGATCAGATAGTAAATATTTTAGACTTTGTGAGCCTCACGGTCTCTGTCCCTACTCAATTCTAGTGCAGAAGTAGCCACAGATAGTAAATAAGCACATGGACATTGTTGTGTTGCAATCAAACTTCGTTTATTATGTCAGGTCATGGGCTGGATTTTACTCAAAGGCCAGTTGGCTGACCTCTGCTTTATAGAATGAACTGAGAGTTAGTTAATCCAGAGGGTCACGTAAGCAGAAGACTGTTAATATTCCTCTCTCTAGAAAGTTCTAAGTAAATTTTAGTTTGTAGAGTTAACAATATCTTATTTTGGAATCAGTTGGGAAGTGAACAAAGTTAATTTTATAGTGAGGTTTTTATTATGTCATTCTGAAAAATTAATATGAATTGCAAGTATTGGGCAAAGGAAATTTAACTGATTTGGGAGTCTAAAGGCATATTATAGAGTAAAATAGATTGTAGTTTCGAAAATAATAGATTTTGTATCTGTTATCATTAAATATCTCCAACATTAAGTGCAGAAGAGACCATAGCTAATTATTCTTTAAAAATTAGGATGTGTTACAACCAGAAGAAAAACCATACAAGCAGCAAATATTTTTGATTGATTGCTAAAATTTTTAAGTGATTGTGATTTGCTGAGAGAAAAAAGTTAGGGAGAGTACAAGTCTTAATGCTAGGAATCTCTGATCTGTAATCATATTCACCACTCTGTATATCTCAAATTCTTAAAACAACTGGTTTTAAGATTGCAGAACTGATAATGTAACCTCTCTCAGTCCAGTTCTATACCTACCCACCCTCAAAAGGCAGTCAGAGAAACAAAATCGGTAACAGTAAGATTCTATTGATGCTTGTTCCCCGAGCACCTGCCCTGTAATAATAAAATATTTGTCATCCTTTCAGTACAGTTTCGCAGTCTCCAGTTACTCCCTATAAAAGTTTGCAATCACTTTGAAGCTTGAAGGATAAATCTTACTGTTACAGAATCCCCCTACTCCAGCTAATTTTCTTGGTAGAGATTTCTGTCATGTATTTTATTAGCCGTTAGTACAGAATAAGATTGAAATTAGATTATATATTTTGCATGCCATGTTTATTTTTATCATTTCTAAATCATCAGCTGTCCTAAAACTTTTATCCTCACACATATATTTAATTAAAAAGCAACTATTCAGAGTTCAGATTTTCCTTAATTACTTTGACTTTTCCCCCACTACATAACCGTATTAAGATTTATCCGTGAAAACCTGCCAAATTTTAACATTGCAGTCCCCATTAGGCCTGAACTCTTATTAGGAAAATTATAAAGAGATCATGTTAAATGGATTAGGCCAGTGTAGTTATCATGTAAATTGATGTATGCATGTTTTTATCCCTTCATAGAAGAAAGGGTATTTAAAAACTGAAATGAGTTGGGTGACCGAGGTGGATGGCCTTAAACATTCCTTCCAAGGGAGGTGTCACGGGCCTTTGTTAAAGAATTGCATCCACCTGGTTCCACTGCAGCAGAGGCTGCAGTTTCTCAGACTCCAGTGCTCACTTTTCCATCTTGGCTGTACCTCTGAATGTTCAAAGTTGCTCTAAGACATGATCCTTGGGTGTTTTTTCTCTTGGTCCCTTGCCTCAATACTATCTTATGGTCCTTATGGTATCTTTTTTTTTTTTTTTTTTTACTACCAGCCTTGATCATCTTCCTGGGCTTCATATTTGTGTATCCACTGCCCCCTGGACATCTCTAACCAGATGTCTACAGGCATCTTGAACGTTTGTCCTTGTTATCATCATCCTCTGCACACATAACTTTTTCTTACCCATTGTTTACACCTCAGAAGATGATACCACATTCCACTCAGTTGCCCAGGCCAAAAACTCAGTTCTCTCATTCCCCACATGTAAATGCATGAGCATAATCGTATCATCTCTATGTCTAAAATGTCCCAAACCTTGATATTTCTCACTCCCTGCATTCTCAGTCTCCTAGACAAAGTCTGTTCATCTCTTACCTGCCCTTAGGAAAGACGTCCAGCTTCACTAAGACCTTCCAATCAATAGTTCATTCTCTTTCCAAGAAACCAAAGTACTAAAAAAGATAAATCAGACCTGTAACCCCTATTTAAAAACTCGTCATTAGAACAAAATTCAAGCTATTCACCCAAGACCCTATGTGAACTGGCACTCACCTGCCACTCCGTATCATCTCCTGGAACATTCCTCTCAGTCCCCAAGCTTCAGGCCTTTTGTTACCCATACACACTCAGCTTTTTCTTGCCTGGGGCCTTTCTCATTTTTTGTCTAGAGCACTCTTTGTTCCAGAGTTTTCCAAGACTGATTCCTTCTTTTCATTCATGTGGCACCCAGCTGCCCTGTATAAAATAGCAGCACCCTTTCCCCCTCGCACTCCTTGTTCCTCTGACTTTTTTTCTTCATGGCATGTATCACCTGAGCTGTATTTATTGGGACTTGCTTGATTTGTTCTCTCTCCTCTCTTGTGATTTGACTCAGGGTAGTTACAGAGATTTGGCCTGGGGAAAAATGAGTCCAGTACAGCTCCTCCAAAGGAAATGATTGCCCCTATGGGTGGGAGCTGTATTAGGCAACAAAAGATTTTTCAGCCTACTTCTGGGCTCAACATATGCAGTCTCAGTTCTTCTCCTGTTTCCTACTTTGTATCCATTCCTATCACACAGATGTAACATCTTGACCTTTTCCTTGCCAAAGAGAAATTCCAGACAAGTTTTGCTAAATGTTTGGCTGCAGCTGTTAAAGCAGGAACAAAAATTTAAATTGTCAGCTCTTGGTTGTCAGGAACCCAGACATGAAAGCAGGTATGCAAAAGTTGCTTGTAGTTTAGATATCCAGTTCAATCCCACAAGATGCCTCTCTGTCACAAAGTATGTTGGTGGTATCTCGGGTGAAAGCTAGAGGAGAGATTAGTGAAGGACAAAGAAGAACTCGACTTTCTTCATTTGGCATCTACTGTAAAAGCGCTGAGCATGTCTATTTCTGGTCCTTGGAAAGTTACCCATCATCATGTGAAAGCTGTGTTTTGCAGTTCAGTTTGCTTGGGTTGCACTATTTTTCAGAGAGACTCAAAAGACGGGGTAGACCGAGTACTTACCCAATATCCATGGTTGTGGAATGGCCAAAGCCAAGCTTATTAAAAGGAGTGATGATGTTAAGATAGAATACTTGTGTACGAGTTGCTTCCCTCTCCATTCTCATGACAACCACTTAATTTTGGAGTCACATACAGGCTAGAGGCTGCTTTGCAAATGACATTGGCCATTACTGTTCCGGAAGCATGTATGTGGGACTTATTTCCCATGGAGTTCCATTATGGTAATCCCATCTAAGTCCAAACTTCCACCCTACTAGGGTTCCTCATGTCATGGAGTTTATTTCCCCCCAAAAAAGTTATCTCCCTGAACAGCTATGATCCAGTTATACCTAACATTCTGACATTATACCTGCCAAGTATATACTTCAGTTGATCTCTCAACCTTTGGGATAAGAGAAAGTGTTTGGCCTGTGACAGGCCACAATACCTACATTTTATCTTCATTTTTTATCCTATTTGCAACTCTTGTGTCTAAGGCAATTAGCCTTACTGTGGTGATTTAGACTAATGCCTAGTAGAATCTATCTCGGCAGCTCATAGGATGTGAAGAAAAAAAAAAATACACCCTTCAACTTCCAACAGTCTTTCTTTCCCCAGCTTTAATCCATAATTTAATATATCCATTCAGAGGTTTTCATCCATCAAACAACACTATTTTGTTTTCATGAAACATTTTATTGGTTTCTTATGTATTTTCATCATTAAATGCACAAATTCAACTCTTTGTTCAAAAACTGGCTTTTCATATTGTCATTAATAATTCATAAGCTCCATAGAATTACTTTAGGCCTTTTAACCAAGTATCTTGAATCTTAACATATCCAGTGTCATTTTCGCTTCCAATTTAGAAAAAAAAAAGTGATTGTGACAGGCCTTGCTGTCTCAGGAGACCTTGAATAAGAATTTTATTCCTGTTTCTTGTTTCTTTTAAAGTTCAGGATGGTTTAAAAACCTGAAGTGTAGAAAATGCTGCATATCACAAGTAACAAAATCATGCCAGTTACATGACCTCACAGACTAAAAAGTACCGGTAAAGGTCAGAGAAGGAAATTTTCCATCAAAGTTCGTCACAGAAATCTTCTAAGTGTTGTTCTCAAAGTCCCGGAGGCACCCAGGGAGTTACTAAACCAGTTACTAAACCGCATGCATGCACTAGGAAAACATAGTGAATTCAAAGGTCCCTTGCTGGGACCAGACCCACCAGATTTGCCTGGCTGAACTGGATGTAGAAACACACACTGGTACTTTTAGAATCTTGACATTTACTCCCCAAAGAAGCCACACTTAGAAATTTGAGGAGTGAATTAAATCGGGAAATAATGAAAATTTGGTATGTATTTTTCAGAGCTGTAAGTCAAGTAGATAGTTGGGGTTGAGTTTCTTTCTTCCTCTTTTTCCTTCATTCTTCTGTTTTTTCCTTTCTCTTTTATGATGAAAAGAGACTTGGTTTTTCTGGAGGGGAGGAAAAAACTTTTCTCTGGATTGTTTCTTTCCTCTCAATATCAATTTTCTATTAAGTTCCATTGGGATCTGTACTCATAAAATAAAGCAGCTTGTACAATCTGCTTCATGAAAATCAAGTTGAATTTGATTCTTTTAGAATGGTAGAGTGTGTTGAAGCACTAGAACATCTCAGGGAAATGAGGCCATTTTCTTTACAAATTCATGTTTTCCTAAGATGAGGGGTTATTGAAAGAATAATTTTCAGTCCCTCTGATATATATAAAACTTCTACACAGAACCATTATGGATTTTTGAGGAGTAAGAGGAATAAAAGAGGACTTTGCTCATCCAAGGCTAGAATTTTTTAATCAACTGAAAATCAGTCTCTATATTTGAGAGCAGCTGATTCCACTGGAAATGTATTAATGCAGAGGCTGGTTGTCGCATTTCACAACTGTATTTTACTTGCGTTTGTAATTGTGATGTGGCAACTACTGTCTGCTTTTTTACATCAAGAAATTTTTAATCTAGTCGACTCTCTGACCTGGAGAAATGGCACCCCCAAAGGACAAAGTTCAAGACCCTTGATTGTTTTAGTGCAGTGCTTCTCAAATTTAGTGTGTGTATGAATCAACATGTGGATCTCTTTTTTAAACTTCAGATAATTCAGTCTATCAGGGGTGGGCCCAAGAGTCTGCATGTCTAACAAGCTCCAGGCGATGCTAATGCTGCTGGGCCACAGACCACACTTGGAAAAGCAAGATTTTAGAATATGTTTATGTAAAAATTCCAAGTTGAAGCATTCTGAAATTGGAGTGGGAGGATGGAATCAAGTGTGTTAGCATGTCTAAGGACAGGCCATTGCTTAAATCCTGGATCAGCAAGATCCCCTGGAGAAGGGCATGGCAACCCACTCCGGTATTCTTGCCTAGAGAATCCCATGGACAGAGGAGCCTGGTAGGTAACAGTCCATAGGGTCGCAAAGAGTCAGACACAACTGAAGCGACTTAACAACAAGGACAGGCCAGTGATTAAACCTGTACCTTCATAAAACATGAAACAAGTTGTGTGTTAACTAAGTGTCAAGTACTAACACACTCTTTTAGTAGCAAACAAGTGAACAACTTAATCTTGAATTCCTTGAGAATGGAGTTTATATTTTACTGAGTTCTAGTCCAGTGGTCCCCAGCCTTTTTGGCACCAGGGACCAGTTTCATGGAAGACAAAATTTTTCCACAGACTTGAGTGGGGGATGGTTTCAGGATGATTCAAGCACATTATATTTATTGTGTACTTTTTTCCTGTTATGATTACATCAGCTCAACCTCAGATCATCAGGCATTAGATCCTGGAGGTTGGGGACCCCTGTTCTTAGTCTTCAGATTCCTAGAATCTAGCAAATGCCCAGGAATCTATAGATGGCCAATTAGTGAGCTAAGTTGAATTGAATCAGATTGAATTGATTGAATTTCATTAAAACTGTATAAGGATGACCTACTTTGTATATTTAAAACCACTAGTTTTATGTTTGTATTGCTTTTATGTGCAGATTTAATACTCTGTCAGTAATTTATAACTGACCAATATTCAGACTTGTTTTCCTTTTAAAAGTATACCCTTAAAATGCAATGTGAAAAAATAAATATAAATCAAAGGTAGTAAAGATTCAAGAAGCCAAAGCCCTGGTATGCCTAGGAGTATTAAACAAAATTCTATCTCCAGTAAAAGGATTTTGACAATCACTTCTTATTTAAAAATTTTATTCTGGAGATAAGAAAGAAGGCATTCCTGGGGTGTTTAGGCAGATTCAAACCTGTTCTTCCCATTCTGAAGAGTATACTTTAATATCGTCTTCAGTAAATTATACAGATATCAAAATGTTATAGTATGTTTGCATCCTAGAAGGATTTCAGAAAATCACTGTATCAATTTCAGTATTCATGAACAAACTTGAATGCTATTTTTTATTGTTTCCTTTCAATATTTGATTTTGCTTCTTGTATTTTTAATAGCTTTATTGAGGTATAATTCACATGCCCTACAGTTAACTCATTAAAAATCCACAATTGGCTTTTATTATATTCACAGTTGTGTATATATTGCCACAGAACAATTTTAGAACATTTTCATTACTCCAAAAATTCTGTACCCCTTAGCCATCACCCTAATTCCTTTATCCCCTAGTTTATCTTCTGTCTCTGAGCAACTACTAATTTACTTTCTGTCTCTATAAATTTGCCTCTTCTGGACATTCATATAAATGGAGCCATACAATGCGTGGTCTCTTATGACTGGCTCCTTTCACTTAGTATACTATTTCAAGGCTGATCCATGTTGTAGCATGTTATCGATACTTCATTCCTTTTTATGGCTGTATAATACTTCCTTTGGAGAAGGAAATGGCAACCCACTCCAGTATTCTTGCCTGGAGAATCCCATGGACAGAGGAGCCTTGCGTGCTGCCGTCCATGGGGTTGGAAAAAGAGTTGGACACGACGGAGCGACTGAACAACGATACTTCCTTTTGTTTATTTATTTATTGATGGGCATCTAGGTTTTTTCCTCTCAGTTGTTAATGATGCTGCTATAAACATTCATGTACAAGTTTTTGTGTGAAAGTATATTTTTATTTGTCTTGTATATATACCTAAGAGTGGAATTGCCAAGTCATATGTTAACTCTGTGTTTATTAACCTTTTGACCTGTCAGACTCTTTTCCAAAGTGGCTGCAATGCTTTACATTCCCATCAGCAATGTATGAGGATCCTAGTTTCTCTCCATCCTCCCCAGTCCTGTTATTACCTGTCTTTTTGATCATAGCCATCTTAGTGGTATCTCAGTGTGGTTTTGACTTGCATTTCCCTGATTACTTGTCATGTTGAGTATCTTTTCACATGCTTATTGACCATTTGTATTTTTTTTTTCGTTTTTTGGGAAATATCTAGCAGATTCATTGCCCGTTTCTTAGTTGGGTTGTCTTTTTATTATTGAGTCATCAGAGGTCTTTATATTATCTAGATACCAATTCTTAATCAGGTAACATGATGAAAAATATATTTTTCCCATTCTGTGGGTTTTCTTTTTACTTGATAGTGCCCTTTGAAGCACAAAAGTCTTCAAATATGATGAAACCCAATTTATCTTTTCTTTTGTTGATTGTGTTTTGATACTGATCCAAGAAACCAATGCCAGTTGAAAGGTAATGAAGGGTTTACTCCTAAGAATTTTATAGTTTTCTAGCTGTCATATTTTGGTCTTTGACCCATTTTTAATTAATTTTTGTATATGATTTCCTTTCATTTTTTTAAGTGCTGTGATCTTGGCTACCATGCAAGTCTAAACAGAGCCCTGAGAACATATCTCTCTGCGGAGTATAACCTTGAAACCTCTAGACATGAGGGCTTAGACATTATTGAGAATGCAGTTGACAATTTGGAGCCCAGGAGTGATAAGCAGAGATTCATGGAGATGTACCCTGCTGCGTTCTGTCCACCAATGAAGTTTGAGTTTCAGTCTCACATGGGTGATGAGGTCAGTATTTGAATATTTTAAAAATAATGAATTGTCTCTAAACTTACATTACTCTTTCCCTGCTGTACCCAGCAGTTGTAAGAATTCTCAGTTGATTTCTCACTCCTGCCTTTGCATGGGATCTTAGCATAATACTCTATGATCAGCCACTATCACTTTTTAAAGCAAGGGTAAAACACTCCAGTGCCTCCAGAGGCCAAAGAGATAGAGGTGCAAACTGGCTTGCATGTAAGCACTAAACTGTTGAAGGATAATTAATGAGTTCTTCCTTTTCCTCAAGATATTCAAATATAAGTTTAAAACAAAATATTTTGTTGTCCCAATAGAAGCTATCTGAAGACTTCTTATAATCCTGATTTAAAGATCCCCATAAAGAAAAATAATTACAAATGGCAGGAAAATGAAAGAGAGGAAAAAAGATACAAAATATTTTTTTAAGACTCATGTTGTCTCTAGACTGTTAAAATGAGCATTAGAAACGATGTATTATCTTAGGTTCTTCATATGAATTTAGCTTTGTCTTATTCTGTGCAAGGAAAGAATCCATGTAAATCATTTATGAGTTACAGTGGTGTATTTATTGTCTGTGAACAGGAGGAAACAAGAAAAACCAATTATTGGAGCATGCTATATAACACTGGGTGTCCCAGCTGTGCAAAACAATACTCATAGATTAAAAACTCAATTTTAGCTTATTGTGGTGACAGTATGTTTTTTAAAATAGATGTTAATTATAATTTCCATGGCAGATTTCTTCTTTAATGCCATAATTTCTTTGGAACACCTAATGTTAAAATTTAAAAGATATGTATGTATGTGCCTGATATCTTTCTAACCTAATTTTAGTTTTGCTTGATTTGATAGAGTGAATTACTTGATTAAAAGTGGTAAGCAGTTTTTATGCCAGTAGCACATGAATTTTGCGGGCGAGTGGCTTATCCTACCCAGAGTTTTGTTTCTAAAACCAGTTGGTTACTGTTTTAATCTTTTGATTATGGATGGATATGTTAAACACAAATGATAAAATGTCACAGACAAGTGATTTCAGTTGGGTTCAAAGTTTTTACTTTTTAAAAAGGCTATTACTATTTTAATATAGTAAGCCTCTTGCCCTTTTTTAGGGCCAGTTCTGCCTGTGAGCGATAGTGTCTATGATGTCTTAGAGACTCCATAAAAGGAAACCCTCATCTGCCAAGACCATTTCTGTGACCAGAAAGATGAGAAGAAATTGTTTGTTTCTAATCTGATTCTATTACAATTAAAAGTCTCTATTTTTTACCCTAATTGAGATTGTGGCCAAAATATCTTTCTACCAAAACCTCAGACCGGTTAATTTTTCAGTTTCATGATTTGGCTGATAATTGGCAAGAAAAGCCATGGATGAAAGATACAAAAAACGTCACTTTTTCTGAGTTTTCAGTGTGTGCCAAGCAGTGCTGTAAGTGCTTTATGAACATCATCCTATTTCATCCCCACCACAACCCTATGGCACAGGTACTCTTACTGTCCCCACTTTAGAGACAAGGAAACTGAGGTTTAGTAACTTACCGCAGTCACCCAGCTGACTATAATTGGTAGGCTCTGCCACCTGCCCTGCTTTCGCTGTATGACCATACGTTTGGATCATCCTTCACATTCTGCCAGGTACTTATTCCACAAGATAGGCGTCAGCATTAGAGCTCCATCTCCAGCAACCGCCACGTTCTTCAAGGGAGGCTTCCTACAGCTGCTCTCTTTCCAGTCTTATCCAGGCCAAGCAGCTGCATCCCACTCTTGCCACTTACATAACAAGTTCATATTTAACACTGAAGTGTTGTGGTGGCTGTTAAAAGTAAAATATGTAATTGGAATCTTGAGGGGATCCGCAATTCTTGCAGCCTTTACATGGTAGAACTGCGCCTCGGGAGACTGGCTTCAGGGCGCCCTGTTGTAACTGTGGTCTCTGATTCCCCAACAGGTGTGTCAGGTCAGTGCCCAGCAGCCCGTCCAGGCGGAGCTCATGCTCAGGTACCAACAGCTGCAGTCCCGCCTGGCCACACTCAAGATCGAGAACGAGGAGGTAAGCATGCTTTCTGCCCCGACAAGTAATCTAATTCTAATGTAAACTGGAAGACATTTTCACATGACCTAGGCATTTAATGGTGTAACTGCAATCTCTTCATCATGCATTTTCAGCTAAAACAGGGTTCCTAAAATACTCCTTATAGAGGATAAATGCAAAAGTTCTGTATTCCACCATGAAAGTATTAGTCACTCAGTTATGTCCAACTCTGTGTGACCCCATGGACTGTAGCCCACCAGACTCCTCTGTCCATGGGATTTCCCAGGCAGGAATACTAGAGTGGGTTACCATTTCCTTCTCCAGGGGAATCTTCCCGACCCAGGGATCAAACCGGGTCTCCTGAATTACAGACTACCTCTTTAGCATCTGAGCCACCAGGGAAGACCATAGATGACTACTTTACCAAGGACTCACTACATCCACATAACACACCTTTTATTCTTAAATACTGAAGGTAGTTCCCAGTAGATTATCAAATCCAACATATGTTTCAAGAATCTACATGAATATGTGGAAAGAAATGCCTGATGTATTAATTTAATCCTAATTTTTTAAATTAGTACTTTTTATTCTTTTTTTGTTATCTTTAGATTTTTGATACCAAACGTGACATTACTGATACAATTAGTACAAAGTAGTATTTTAAAATAGTACTTGTGGTAAAACAGTTATCCTCCAATTAAAAATAAAAGTTAAAAAAATAGTACTTGAATGGGAGTATAAAACTGTTTATTTGCTGACATTAGTGGACTTAAATGGATAGAACATAAAATGTGAATTATAAGTACATGTTGAACCAGAAAGCAGTTGTACAATTCAGCTGCCTGTTTCTGAAATTAATTTAATTGAATCCATATTCTCCTTAAATAAAAATAGGAACCAAAATGTTTCTTGTGTTAGTCAAGGTACTCACTTGTAACTTACAGGAACCCAAATCAAACTTGGTCCAGTCTCACAGCTTTCTTATTGGTCAGTGTTCACAGTGGCCTCACTGGTGATTGGATCTATGTCCAGATAAAATTATCAGGAACCTCTTCTCATCACTTTGAAGTCACACCTTCACGTATGTTGGTAGGAAGTCTCTCTCCATATCCTGTACTGGGAGATCCAGGACCACATAGTCCCTACAGTTTACCACCTCACCCCTTCCCAACATCCTTGTCTCTGAAATAGGATCTTCCATTGGCCTGACCTAAATCATGCATACTTTTGGCTCAACTGGTACATCCAGGAAATAGGTTTCTCTCGTTGGCCAGCCTAGTTTTTGTGCCCATTCATAGAACTATTTGATTGACAGCCCCAGCAGAAATATGTATTTCTAGAGGCAAGCAGTTTCCCAAAGGAAGGGATGTGGTACAGAAAAGGGGAAAAATAAAAATAAAAAAAAGAATTTGCCATAGATAAAATAATCAAAATTCACTTTAGTGCCCCTCTTTTATTTTAATTCCCCTGAGATGTTTTGAACATGTGAATTTGAATATGTGAATGTGTATTTGTTTCTGTTAAGAAAGAGGGCCATGTTTCTACACCAGAATAGTTTGGTCAAAACCCATTGCAGCCTTTTTGGGTTTCTGTTCTTTCTGAAAGAACCAAACCACCCCTTATTCAAACATGTGTGTTTAAGATGCAACCAATGTGATTAAAACTTCAGTCTCTGTGTAAAGTCCCACTAATGAGCTTTTCCAAAGGAGAACTGTTGCTCTCCTTGAGGTGTTTTTAGAGCTTAGGGTTTTGGCTTGGCATCACAAAATACTCACCTAATAGCAGTTTACGGGATCCTATTAGGCCTGGGGTTTGTATACATAGGACTTGCAATTTTTTTTTTTTTTCATGCATATGCTCTGGTGGTTTTACTTGGAAACAGCCTCTAAACTCTAGGAAAATAGTGTGTTTTACACAAGGTCAACATTGGCAGCACACAGACCTGTTTTGTTTGGCTTCCACAGTTTAGACCTATTAAAAATGGGGAAGTGTGGCAACCCTGGCCCTGCGCTGCCTCAAGAAGGGAAAGGCTAGGGTAATTGAATTCCGCTTTGCCGTAGCCATTCCGCTCCTGATTTTCTTCCACTGGACTCGTCCATTTGCATTGCCTGTCTGGCCTCTGCAACCCTTTGAGTTTGTGACCCTGGTCTTCTCCTTTGGGCATAAAGTGGAGAAGCACAATATCTTTATAAACTAATAGGAGTAGACAGTGCTTTCTGAGGGCTAATTTTTTTGAAATTTACTGTAGAAACAAGTGAATTAGATTGTCCTGAAGTTTCTTGTGGTTGTGACAAGTGGTTTATGATGGTTGGATCTGGAACAGACTGTAGTAGAATGGAATCCCCAAGGAAAGTAAGATTTAAATTGGATTTATGACAACCAGCAGATGTCCTTAGGTATAGAGAGAGGGAAAGAGGTTTCAATATATTTCACGGTTGGAGACTAAAGCGGTTTGGTTGTCACCCAGGTTCTCCTTGGGAGATAAACTGAAGGTAAAGTTGAAATCATGTAACAAGAGGCATTGAGAGACAACTTAAGAAGTTTTAATGCTGTGGGTCGATTCATTTCAGTACAATAAATATTTATTGAGTGACTTTTACATTCCACATATTTTGCCAGGTGTGGAAAGTACAGGGATGAATAAGTTACAGTTAGCTTATATCTAGTGGAAGAAGCAGCGTATAACAAGTCAAGTATACAATGTGAAACATAAGAGAACTAACTTGGGAACAACACGGCAATCATTGTTGATTTGGAGGCCCTGTGTAGCACTTTTCTCCAACATGAATAAGAAATTTGCCTCTTGTCTTCCACTGATAGACAGAAAATTGACACCTTAGTAACAGACCAAAATATACAAGAAACACATGTATAATTCTGTATAATTTTCTGCCTCTGTACAAACTTATATATATACTCATAAAGTCTAAAATTCATTGAAAAGAGTTTAATGAACTAAAAATAATATGACTGCCCAGTGAAAAGATCAAAGTTGAGGGAGAATTTCATCCAAACTTATAAAGCTTAGATAGGGCAGCTAGATAGAATATGAATCTTTTTACCCATTCTTAGACAACCATAAATACTGGGCACCCCTTGAAACTATAGGAGACATCTTAAAAGGGAGAGCCCACAGACCACGTCTGGTCACAAGTTTTATTTGCTATGCAGTGCTTGATTTTTAAAAAAGTGTTACTGTCTTTTAAAAATTGAAAGTTTTGCCTTAAAATATGGATTTTTCAGCTTGTAAAAATGAGATCTTAACATTACGAGACCTTCATTTCTGTAGGATGGTAACGGACTTGGGCTACATAGCACATATTCCCCTTAGACATAGAACTCATGCTTCCTCTTTGCCATGCTCACCACTCAGCCCACTTGTCTCTTTTCATTACTCGACTGGTCCTGAAAAATATATGAATTTTCAGCACTTGTCTCAAACCAAAGAGAAAAGAATAGTAAGCATTTGTGAAATGACTTCATATACAATTTTACATTTGCCTGTTAAACCTTTTTAAATGAGCTTTTAATTTCATTATGCTTTAAACTTGCATCAGTAGTACCTTAGTCTTATGATTCCAACTTCTAGTCAACCAATCCACAAACATTTATTAGTGTCCACCATTTATTGTGCCCATAGATTAAGCAGGGCCTGCTGCTCATATAGCTCCCAATTTTTTCTTTTTTTTTTTTTAACTTAAATGTATAACTTTTTATTAAAACTTTAAAGTGAAACATTAATAAACATCACTATTAAAGGCAACACTTTGAAAGCAACCTAAATCTAAATGCTCATTTATACCATTCTCACTATAAACATTTTCCAATCTCTTTCCAACCTAATGTTACACAGCTTTGCCCACTTTCTGAACGTTTACAGCTCAAGTGAAATAGGGAGGTTCAGAGGTACAGACTTGTGATTACAAAATAAATGACTCAAAGGGATGAAATGTACAGAATGAGGAATATAGTCAATAGCTATGTGATATCTTTGTGATATGTGACAGATGGTAACTAGGCTTAAGATGGTGATCATTTTGTAATGTATGGAAATGTCAAATCACTGTTGTACACCAGAACTAATATGATGCTGTAGGTCAATTATACTTGTAAAACAAACATACAGAAAAAGAGAAGGGTGTGGAGGGGAGGGGAAATTAGATGAAGGTCATCAAAAGGTACAAACTTCTAAGTTATAAGATAGATTATTATTTAATACTAGGGGTGTAATGTACAACATGATTAATATAATTAACACTGCTGTGTGTTATATGTGAAATTTGTAAAGAGAGTAACTCTTTTTTTTGTATCAGTGAGATGATACCTGTTCACTGAACTTATTGTGATAATCATTTCATGATGTATGTTAAGTCGTATCATTATGCTCTATATTTTAAACATATGCAGTGATATATGCCAATTATATCTCAACAAAACTAGAAGTAAAAAGAAAGAAAAAAGGAAGAAAAGGGAAGGGAAAGAAAAGGTTTACTTTTAGGCTTTGTCATAGGCATTTCAGCTTAGGGTCATTCTTGTGGCTTCTTGTTTCAAAGCTGGCCTCTGGAGGAATTTCCCATAGATCACATTTCCCTTTCCTTAGAGTTCCTCATTTCTCCCTTTGTTGCAGGAAATGGGATGTGAGAGGATGGTCATGTCCCAGGTTTCAGGCTAGTTCCTAGAATGGGCCACCAAGTGAGGGTCCTTGGCTTCACACAGGAAAGAATTCAAGAGTGAGGAAAGGTAAAGTCAAAGAGAGTTTATTTAGAGAGATAAACATACCATAGGCAGAATGCTGTTGTCTCAGAAGCAGCCCAGGATGATTAGTTTTTATGGGCTGATAATTTCAACTAACAAGTGGGAAGAGTTTTCTATTTGGGGCAAAGAGCAGGGATTTCCAGGAATTGGGCCACTACCACTTCCAATTTTTGGCCCATTTGAATGCAGAATTCCAAAGAATAGCAAGGAGAGATAAGAAAGCCTTCCTCAGTGATCAATGCAAAGAAATAGAGGAAAACAATAGAATGGGAAAGACTAGAGATCTCTTCAAGAAAATTAGAGATACCAAGGGAACATTTCATGCAAAGATGGTCTCGATAAAGGACAGAAATGGTAGGGACCTAACAGAAGCAGAAGATACTAAGAAGAGGTGGCAAGAATACACAGAAGAACTGTACAAAAAAGATCTTCACAACCTAGATAATCACGATTGTGTGATCACTCACCTAGAGCCAGACAACCTGGAATGTGAAGTCAAGTGGGCCTTAGGAAGCATCACTATAACAAAGCTAGTGGAGGTGATGGAATTCCAGTTGAGCTGTCTCAACTCCTAAAAGGTGATGCTGTGAAAGTGCTGCACTCAAGTTGCCAGCAAATATGGAAAACTCAGCATTGGCCACAGGATTGGAAAAGGTCAGTGTTCATTCCAGTCGCAAAGAAAAGGCAATGCCAAAGAATATTCAAACTACTGCACAATTGCACTCATCTCACATGCTAACAAAGTAATGCTCAAAATTCTCCAAGCCAGGCTTCAACAGTACATGAACCGTGAACTTCCAAGTGTTCAAGCTGGATTTAGAAAAGGCAGAGGAACCAGAGATCAAATTGCCAGTATCCATTGTATCATTGAAAAAGCAAGAGAGTTCCAGAAAAACATCTATTTCTGCTTTATTGACTATGCCAAAGCCTTTGACCGTGTGGATCACAATAAACTGGAAAATTCTGAAAGAGATGAGAATACCAGACCAGCTGACCTGTCTCTTGAGAAACCTGTATGCAGGTCAGGAAGCAACAGTTAGAACTGGATGTGGAACAACAGACTGGTTCCAAATAGGAAAAGGAGTACATCAAGGCTGTGTATTGTCACCCTGCTTATTTCACTTATATGCAGAGTACATCATAAGAAATGCTGGGCTGGAAGAAACACAAACTGGAATCAAGATTGCCAGGAGAAATATCAATAACCTCAGATATGCAGATGACACCACCCTTATGGCAGAAAGTAAAGAAGAAGTAAAGAGCCTCTTGATGAAAGTGAAAGAGGAGAGTGAAAAAGTTGGCTTAAAGCTCAACGTTCAGAAAACTAAGATCATGGCATCTGGTCCCATCACTTCATGGGAAATAGATGGGGAAACAGTGGAAACAGTGTCAGACTTTATTTTTTTGGGCTCCAGGATCACTGCTGATGGTGATTGCAGCCATGAAATTAGAAGACGCTTACTCCTTGGAAGGAAGGTTATGGCCAACCTAGATAGCATATTGAAAAGCAGAGACATTACTTTGCCAACAAAAGCCCATCTAGTCAAGGCTATGGTTTTTCCAGTGGTCATGTATGGATGTGAGAGTTGGACGGTGAAGAAAGCTGAGCGCCGCAGAATTGATGCTTTTGAACTGTGGTGTTGGAGAAGACTCTTGAGAGTCCCTTGGACTGCAAGGAGATCCAACCAGTCCACCCTAAAGGAGATCAGTCCTGGGTGTTCATTGGAAGGACTGATGTTGAAGCTGAAACTCCAATACTTTGGCCACCTCATGCGAAGAGTTGACTCATTGGAAAAGACCCTAATGCTGGGAAGGATTGGGGGCAGGAGGAGAAGGGGACGACAGAGGATGAGATGGTTGGATGGCATCACTGACTCGATGGACATGGGTTTGGGTAAACTCCGGGAGTTGGTGGTGGACAGGGAGGCCTGGCGTGCTGCGATTCATGGGGTCGCAAGGAGTCGGACACGACTGACTGAACTGAACTGAACTGTACTGTACCAATATTTGGTTTAGTAAATATAGCTTTCACAAGTGTGTCACTTCTATGCCATGAGTAAAACTGTCGTACATATTAAAACATCTAGTCTCTCTTAAGTTATAGTAGATTTATCCCCCTGAAGGGAATAGACAAAAGAATAATCTATAATGAATTCTTCGGTTAAATTGCATCAGTGTTTAATGAACATATAAATTTTGCTGCACCACTTAGTCTTTCATCAACAGTTCATGAAGGAGTATTTCACAGACTATTCCCAAAATACAGTCCTTATACAGGAGATGTTCAAGAAAAATGAATAATATTTTAAGCAAACTTGAGATAATTTTCATGGCATGGGTAATTGAGGGGGAAAGTAAGAGATACTTTGGTTATACCTTCTGTTACCAGTTATACTTTCTGTTACCCAAAAATTAGCGTTTGCCTCTTGGTGGATGTCAAAAGAGGCAGCCAAGCCAAGACATGGGAAGATTTATTATTTCTTGCAGCAAGTAAGGAGAACATCAAGGATCTTTCCCCAAACAGTGTCTGTTCAACAGCAAGAATTGGGGAATTTTAAACCTAAAGGCACATGCATATTGTGAAGGGATTTAAGCACAGGAGAATTTCAGGATAGACTTGGGGCAAAGGTCAGCAGAATCCAAGCTTTAGTTGATTGAGATCAGGAGGGTCAATATCTTCATTCCATCCTTTACCTAGGTGGGAGCCTTAGTTCCTGCAGAACTCAAAGATATATTATTATGTGTATTCCTTGAGGGGGAACTAGAACTCTGCCTTATCACTGCACTACTGTTTGACAAACTATTCTGTGTTCCCTTGAGATCATGGATTACTGAGACCTGTTCAAGGACAAACGTTGGGCTTAGATCATAAAATAGCTGAGGCTACAGTGGCTTCTCTTATGTCAAGAAAGCCATTCATGCCTGGTTGTCTTTCTCTGGGGACCCACTAACCTATCTGCTTTACATTTCTATCTGTGATAGAAGAATCACATCTCCCTCCCACATTTCCCTTAACACCACTGACTGCAGCAAAATCCCAAGTCATGTCATTGATCAGACTCTTAAGGGCAGTTGTCAGATTCTTATAAGACTTGGTATAAGATATGAAGCTTGATAACCACTTAATCATGATTGCTTGTCCAATGATCTCTGTGGCTTTAGCTTCATTTTTCTTTATTTAAGTGATTCTTACTTGCCTGAAACCTTCTACTGATGAGCTTGACAGTAAAAGCCCAAGTAAAAGCTAACTGCCATTTGTCCCTTAAATGATAACATCATCTTGGCCAAAATTGAAAAGAGGATCAAATATTTTTCAGTGAAAACATGTATTTTTAGAAGGGGTCTGTGTGTGTGTATTTTGTTTCAAATAAGCTTTAACTTACTGGAGGGAGGGCCCCGATCAAGGAGAATATTAAGAAGAATGAGAAGAGTTTCTGAAAATGGTCTAAAAGTGATTGGCAGGCTAGGACATCCAGAAGAAAATGGCAGAGCTCAGGATGACCGTCAGCAAGGAGACCCCACGTTACTGGTGTTGGTGTATGCCAAGCATTCCTCTGGCGTCTGTCAATTTGGAAGGAGGAAGACTTCAGCATCCACCATCCATTCAGTTCATTTTCACTGCTGTCTGGAGAATCTGCTGTATTCCAGACACTGTGCTGGTTAATAAGCTGTCCCTGACCTCAAAGTGCTCCCACTGGAGACAGAAGACAGAGGCCTTCTATACCGTGTGGTATAGGTGCTCATCAGAAATGGATTTGAGATCATGCTCATCAGACCACTGTTGGTAAAAGGTCCACCCAGATGGGTCATTAAATCAGTCTAGCAGCCGTAGGAAAGCAGGCTTTCTGAGATGCAGCTGACTCAGAGACATTGTTCAGGGAGCCCTAGGCAATGATGATGTTCTCATCTTTAGATTAAGTTGTATCATTGCTGAGAATAAATTTTGCTCAGAAAATTTTCTTCTCAGAAGTCAGGAGAGCCTGGTATTTGTAAACAGGTGTCTCAAATGCAAGTATGTACATTTTAAACTTGCATCTTAAATGCAAGTAGGTAGATTGCTAGTGTGAATTCGTTTGGAATGGTGATATGACCCTTTCCCAAACCAAGGGGAGAGGTAGCAAAAGTTGGACTGTTTTTTCAAATCTGGCCACACCTTACCCAGCACTGATAAGGTCACCTGCATCTGTGCCCCCTGTTGAGGTACCAGGGGCAAAGGAAGTATGTTGCCACTGCTCCTGCCTTATATGGCCTGTGCCAGCAGTAAGTTTCTATACCCTTGGTCTATTAACTATGGCATTAATCCAATTCATATGTGTGTGTGGATGTATGTGGTCTCGTTCTCCTAACTTTTACTACATCTGAAATGATACAGTGCTGTAATTGAAATACTTTCAAGGTCAGTGTTGGCAAGGAGGGAGTAGTTAAGTGGGGAAGAAGGACAGGGCTCAGGGGTTACCTTTACCAATGGAGTGACAAGTCTTAAAGGATGAATAGGCCTGCAGCAGGTGCAAGACACAAGGCACAGTGCCATAAAATAATGTCTGTGTTAGGGGTTGAATTGTATACCCTCCCCAAATTCGTATGTTGAAGTCCTAACCCCCAGTACTTCAGAAGGCAACCTTATTTGAAGACATGGTGTTGTCACAGAAATAATCAAGTTAAGGTGACTCCATGGTAAAGTGGTAAAGAATCTGCTGCCAATGCAGGAGATGCGAGTTTGATCCCCAAGTCAAGAAGATCCCCTGAAAAAGGAAATAGCAACCCACTCCCGTATTCTTGCCTGGGAAATCCCATGGACAGAGGAGCCTGGCGGGCTATAGTCCATGGGGTCCCAAAAGAGTTGGATATGACTTAGCGACTAAAACAACAACAGTCAAGTTAAAGTGACATCATTAGGGTGGACCTAACCAATGTGACCGATGTCCTTATATTAAGGCGGAATTTGAACACAGAAACACAGATGGAGAGAAGACAAAAGACAAAGACGATGACTGTCTATACGCCAAGAAGGCAGGGCTGCGACAGCTCCTTCCTCACAGCCTCAGAAGGCGCCAGCCCTGCCCACACCTTGATCTCAGGCTTCTAGCCTCCAAAACTACGAGGCAATAAATTTCTGTTATTTAAGCCACACGATATGTGGCACTCTATTACAGCAGCGCTAGAAAACTAAACCAGTGTGTTCAGAAAAGGAAACTTCTTGTTTTCTCTAATAATCGTAATGTCCGGAAGAAGAAAGGCAAAAGCGCCCATCTACAGAAGCCCACAGAAATCTCCTGTCCCCCATCATTCATTTGGATCTGCATCTCAGAGTGCAGGCCATCTGGACACTCCCCTGACACCTCACGTTCTTCAGGACTTTTCATAATTCCTTGTCATGTTTTTGGCTTCTCCTCTACCAAACCCAATTGCATCTCCCTGCTACTGATGGGGAGTCGTTACAAGCCTCTTGTTAGCTGTTTCATATTTGCCTCATTATATTCTCCCCTGTGACTTATTAACATGGCCTGTGTGTGTCAGAAGCTAGTGTTGTTCTTTGTCAAGAACATCCCATGGGATAATATGTAGTCCCAGCCACTGTGTCTGATGGCTTCTGTCACATCCTTTATTCTTCCTGACAGTTCCAAATTTAACCTTGACACTTACTTCTGAGAAAGAAGTTAAAAAAAAGAAAAATAGTATTATTGAGATTGACAAGGAATCACATGACTGCTACTGGGTCCACAGTATGGGCCATAGTCTCTGGGTCTGTTCCCAAGGGCCTGGGTGGGTGTGGCACCTGCTAGGTCACTGGACAGATCCGTGGAGGGCAGGACTGGCCCCAGACTGCAGCTGAGCATAGCTAGATCTGAGCACAGAGTCACAAGTCTGCTATAGGGTCCACAGCTGGCACCAAGGTCTGCATGCAGGCCAGCCTCTGGGGGCACAGGTGGGCATGTCTCCCTCCTGGTTCCTAGGTAGGCAGGACTGCTCTTGGATCACTACTGAGAGGAACTGGATTCAAGTTACAGGGCTGCTTCAGAATCCAAAGGTGGGCCTGCCTCTGGAAACACAAATGGCCTTATTTCTTGTTGAGTCCATAGGGTAGGTGTAATTATTCATAGGCCATTGCTAAGAGGTATTGGAACCAAGTTTCAGGGCTACTCTATTATTCACAGTTGAACTGAGGTTGGTGGGCCTGTTCCCAATACACAAGTGTGCCTCTTGGCAGGTCCCTGGGCAATAGGACTGCTCTCAGACCAAGGCTGGGAGGAACTACAACTGCATCATGAGCTGTTCTAGAGTCCACAGCTAGGGTCAAAATCAGCAAGATTATTTGGGACACAGGTGGGCTTGACCCCTCCTGGGTCCCTTGGCAGATAGTGCTGGTGGCAGGACCAATGCCAAGCAGGATTGTAGCTGAGTCTACAAGGGAATGGGGCTGTTTCTGAGTCTGTTGCCAGGACCAAGGTTGGCAAGCCTGCCACCTGGGCCCAGGCCAGCTTTCTCATATTGGTGCTCGTCAGCTGTGGGCTCCAGTGAGGTTTTACAAGCTCCCACCTAGACCCCAAAGCTCCCACAAAGTCATTTTGTCCATGGATGGCTGCCAAAGTATTGTTTCTGTGGGGGTGTACTAGTAGCAGACCTCTTATTCTACCATCTCACTGACATCACCTACAAGATGGTGAGTCTTCTCTTTCAGCCTAAAGATACATAATCATGACTTAAAGTAACTACTTCTAATGTTGTTTTTAAAGTCATCATTAGTATGCTTTTTTCCCCAGGGTCCTTTTGCATTGTGCATATCCTCAGGAATAATGACTAAGTCTGTTAAATTTTTTGCCTCCTTTTAAAATCTACTCTGTCACATGACCCCTCTAAGCCTCTGAACTAGCACTGATTGCTAGTGTTTCTTCTCTAAACAATATTCTGTTGTTCAAATAAACAACTTGAACTTATTTCAAAAACATGTTGCACTGAACATACTTGTTTAAAAATTGAACATATTTCTACTTTCTGTAATGATGGACTGAGTCACTCAGCTGATTCTTTCAACATTTCACTATCCAGGGCAAGGTACACGGCCAAGCTTGAAATCCATGACGTAAGGAACCGTATGTTCCCAAAGGGAAGAGCATCAGATTATTTTGAACAGAAATAAAATCTAGTGATTCTGAACTAATAGTGCCCCTAATGACTTGGAAAAATAAACGAATATTCTCTCAGGATGATAGTCTCACCTCAGAGCTCAAATAACTCTACAAAAAATGTCCAGCAAAGATAACTAGATACATAAGGAGACAAGACATCATGAGTGGTAGCCAGAAGACACAATAGACAATAGAAACAAATTATCAGAAACAAAGTGTAAAAGATCTCTTTACTGTGTTTAAGGAGATAAAAGCCAAGCTTAGATTTCAGCAGGGCACTATTATAACCTACAAACAATGAAATTTGAAAATGAACCACACAGAAATTCTAGAGTTGAGAAATATAGAAATACCAAAATACCAAAAAATACCAAATACCAAAGTACAGAAATACCAAAATATAGAAAAACCCAAATTAATAAATTGGTGCATGGTTTTAACATCAGATTAGACACAGCTGAAGAGTGAATTATCAAAATGAAAGACAAATTAGAAGAAAGTAATCAAAATGCAGCATGGAAAAACAAAAGGATAGAAAATATGAAGAGAATGGTAAGCTACAGAGGACATAGTTAAACTCCCAGAAAAACAAAATGATAGAGACAAAAGTAGAGTTGATATTTGCAAAGATAATTTTATCTGAAGTTTTATCAGACCTTAAGAAAAATACCACACAATTCAAGAAGTCTGAATATATTTAGAATATATTTTTAAAATCCTTACCTAGACACATTATAGTTAAACTGTAAACAACTTTAAAGGCAGCTGGAGAAAGAAAGCAGGGTTCTTTGAAAGTATGATAAACTGACAGTAAACTTCTCATTCAACAGGAACATGGAAGCCACAAGAAAGCACAGTGATATCTTAAATGTACTAAAGGGAAGTAACTGCCCACCAGGGGAAAAAAAAGATATCTTTATTAATTGAAGGTGAAATAAAAGGCTTTTTTAAATCAATAAAGACTGAGTTCCCTGCCCGCAAATGCATGCTAAAAAGAATTTCTAAATAGAAAACAAATTTATGGTTACCAAAGGGAAAGAAGGATAAATTAGGAGTATGGGATTAACAGATACACATTACTATATATAAAACAGATATTTGTCATTCAGTCACTAAGTGGTGTCGCTTTGCGACCCCATGGACAGCAGTACACCAGGCTTCCCTGTCCTTCACCATTTCCCAAAGCTTGCTGAAACTCATGTCCATTGAGTCGATGATCCCATCCAACCATCTCTTCTTCTGTCACTCCCTTTCCTTATTATTATACAGATGTAGCAATAAGAATTTACTGTATAGCACAGAGAACTATATTTAATACCTTGTAATAACCTATAATGGAAAAGAATCTAAAAAACTATGTGTGTAAAAAGCTATGTGTGTGTGTGTGTGTGTGTGTGTGTATATATATATATATATATAAAACTGAATTACTTTGCCGTACACCTGAAACTAACATAATATTGTAAGTCAACTATATTTTTTTAAAAAAAGAATTTCTAAAAGGTGTTCTTAAAAATGTAAGAGATAGAAATCAAAGAATGTAATAATTATATGGATAAAGCTAAATGAATGCTGATCACAATAATGTCTTATATATAAATGTATACAAATATTTACATATATATCATCTTACAAAATATTACCAAAAAAGCATATAATTCAGGAAAAGTGAATGGTTTTAAGATGTTCTAAACTCTCTACAGGCTTCCCTGGTGGTTCAGTGGTAGAGAATCCACCTGCCAATGCAGGAAATACGAGTTCAATCCCTGGGTCAGGAAGATCCTCTGGAGAAGGAAATGGCAATCCACTCCAGTATTCTTGCCTAGGAAATCCCATGGAGAGGAGCCTAGAAGGCTACAGTCCATAGGGTCATAAAAGTGACAGTCAGACAGGACTTAGCAACTAAACAACAACAACAAACCCTGTACATTGTCTGGGAAAAGGATAAAGGTATCAATTTACAAAGATTCTGATGAGCAAAGGTGGAGTACAGCCTAACTGTGAAGACAAATTGAAAAGCTCCCAGAAGATAACATAAAATAGTATGCCACTTATGACTACTTATGAGATGGGAAAGTATTTCTTAAATAGAACACAAAAAGCCCTGATTTCAAAGGAAAGGATTGGTAAATGGATTACATTAAAACTAGAGACTGTTCGTCTAAATACTATAGGAAGAGTAAAAAGCCACAGTATGGAGTAGGAAAAGATATTTGCAACACATATAGCTAACAAAAAACTCATATACATATTACACATCAGTAAGAGGAAGGCTCATCACCCAGTATAAGATTGAGCAAGAGATTTAAACAAACTGTGTCCAAGAGAGAGAATCTAAATTGCCTTAAACATGTGATGATGTGCTCAATCTCAACAATCAGAGAAATGCATATTAAAACCACAATGTGATACAGTTACACACCCAATGTAATGATTTATTTGGTTTTTGTTTTTTCTTTTGGCCATGCCCCAAGGCATGTGGGATCCTAGTTCCCCAACCAGGGACAAACCCATGCCCCCAGCAATGGAAGTGCAGAATCTTAACCACTGAACTGCCAGGGAAGTTCCATCAACACAATGGTTTAATTTTTTAAAACTGACAGTACCAATTGCTGAGGATGTGGAGTAATAGGAATTCTCCTCCTGTGTTGGTGGGAATACAAATGAGAAGAATAACTTTGGAAAACAGTCTGGAATACCCAATAAGCAGCAAGTCTACTCAAGTATGTGTGGCCCAACAAAATGTGTTCACATCAATATTATTCATAGTGGCCCCAAACCAGAAATAAGTCATCTATCAACAGTAAAAGGGATGAATTATAATGTATTCTTACAATGAATATTCAGCAGTGAAATAGTATACTCATAAGAAATGAACAAATCTTACTATATAAAGTTGAGTAAAAGAAGCAAGACAAAAATCATACATACTGTAGTACTTAGTAGCTACCTTTGGGGAGGAGAAAAGCATGTGTGGTGGTTGGGAGAAGCACGGGGTACTCATAATGTACTAGATTTCTTTATCTGAGTGGTAATCACATGAATGTGTTCAGTCGGTGATAATTCATAAAGCCATACTTATTGTTTTTGCATTTTTCTGTGTGTAATTTCACTTCAGTTAAACTGAAGGTTCTTTAAAACAAAATGTAATTGAGAGAGTACCCAGTGATACATGAGATTTACAATTACTCATATATGAATGATGTCCTCCTTAGGATAATTTTGAAGAAAGCCTCTCCTTATATTTGTGGCATGAGGTATTGTTTACCGGTCTCTCTGCCCTGTTATTGTTCATTCGCTAAGTTGTGTCCAACTCTTTGAGACCCCATGATCTGCAGCACACCAGGCTTCCTATCCGTCACCATCTCCCCAAGCTTGCTCAAACTCATGTCCATTGAGTTGGTGATGACATCCAACCATCTCATCCTGTCGCCCCCTTCTCCTCCTGACCTCAATCTTGCCCAGCATCAGGGTCTTCTTCAATAAGTCAGCTCTTTGCATCAGGTGGCTAAAGTATTGGAGTTTCAGCATCAGTCCTTTCAATGAATAATCAGTGTTGATTTCCTTTAGAATTGACAGGTTTGATCTTGCTGTCCCCACAGTGGACTCTGAACTTTCGATGGGAGGGCCTGTGCCCCCATTTCTGGCTGACAGAGGGGTTTCTCACTGAGTGTGGGATTCATGAAATAAGGTTTCACTGGAGAGATGTACTCCTGTTCCCAGGTTAAGAAAACGACTGAGGCCACCCTGCAGACAATACAGGATATGGTCACTATCGAGGACTACGATGTTTCTGAATGCTTCCAGCACAGTCGCTCCACAGAGTCTGTGAAGTCTACGGTCTCTGAAACATATCTGAGTAAGCCCAGCATCGCCAAGAGAAGAGCCAACCAGCAGGAGACTGAGCAGTTCTACTTCATGGTATGCCTGCTGCTTCCCCAGCCACTTTTGGGGCTGCAATCTGGGGTCCCCCAGCTCTGCTTTTGGAATTGCATCAGAATCATCTAGGGTTCTTTATTAAGACCAGAGTTCCCAATTCAGCAATTCTGGGATATGGTTTAGGAGATAGTGCTGATATGCAGACAAAGTTAAAAAGGGCTGCTGTAAAACAGAACTTTTAAATGATCTCATGAACGTACATGTCACCACAAGAGCTTGTTAAAATGCAGGTTCTGATCCCAATAGTCCTGGCGTGGGGGGCACTGAGAGTTCACACCTCTAATAGGCTGATGCTGCTGGTCTGCATCAGAACCACTCTTTACATAGCAAGATTCTAGGATCTAGAAGGTGAGAATGGCTGGATTTTTAGATATCCTATGGGAAGTTCCTTGACATCAAATAGTTTCTTTTAAAGTTAAAAATGTATCTTTCCTTTTGCAGAAACTCAGAGAATATTTGGAGGGTAGTAATCTCATCACAAAACTTCAAGCCAAGCATGACTTGTTGCAGAGGACGCTTGGAGAAGGTCAGTTATCTGACATAGTTGGGGAGATGACCTGGATTATATCTTGTGTCGTGTATGTGTTCCATGAAGAATATGAACCGTGAATTTGTGCTGGAAGAAGCAGAGAACAGCATATGTTTAGATTTGGCTTCATCTGTGTAAGAATCAAACTTCCCCTGGGACTATTTCCTTTTATCCTTTTTTCTTTTGGAGGCTGTGCCACACTTCCCAGGTGGCTCGGTGGTTCTGCCTGTCAAGCAGGAGACATGGGTTCAATCCCTGGGTTGTAAAGATCCCTTGGAGAAGGAAATGGCAACCCACTCCAGTATTCTTGCCTGGAAAATCCCGTTGACAGAGGAGCCTGGTGGGCTAGAGTCCGTGTAGTTGCCGAAGAGTCAGACATGACTGAGTGACTAAACAACAACACACGACTTATGGGATTTAGTTCCCAATCAGGGATGGAACCCAGGCTCCCATCAGTAAGGGGGCAGAGTGCTAACCACTGGACCACCAGGGAATTCTCTGAAATTATTTTCCTTATAAACTTGATGCTAACCTGGAGGCAGAACAGTGAAATCTAGGGAGGGCTGAAAAGCCAACACAGAGCTGCAAAGAAGGGTCTTCAGAGCCCCGGTGCTTCTAAGAGTACAGAAGTATGAGGAACTGCGCCTGTTCCCACCTGCTGACAGCCCCCCTCCTCTGCCCCAATCACTTCTTCCTTTCCTTGGTATACTTCCCCACCCTCCCAGTCCCACCCCTTTTGTTTAAATGGGCTGGTATTTGTTGTCCCATCTGTTGCCTTTTTGGACTCTACAAACCAGTTAAACCAGTTTGGATGCCTCTCCCCCTCTCCCCCCACCAGTAAGATTGGTCTTAGTTGAGAAACAGTTTAATTCTACTACTATATCTAGTAAAAGCAAAAACAACAATAGCAACCACTTACAGAAAAATCTCTGTGTGCCAGGCATTGTTCTGAGCTGTATATTTAACTGAGCGCTATTAATTTCCCCATTTTTCACAGATGCGAAAACTGAGGAGGAAGAAAGGATTACAAGCAAACGGGGGATAGTGGAGATGTTTTTCTCTTTTCATCTTTGTGAAATTTAAAAAGGGGAGAAAAAAACTGCCAGGTCCCTAAGTACCTCAGTACCAGTCTGTAACACATTTAATTCTTATTTTTCACACTAGATCTTGCTGGAAGTTATAAAAAGTGAAAGACAATCCAGATGGGAGAGGGAAAACAGGGAGCGAGTTGTGTGAACAACTCAGGCTAAAAAGAGTTGACCTAAACTCTTGCCTCCTACAGTTTAGAACTTTCCTGCCCAGAAAACAAGGTGTTTCCATCACCTTATCTCCTAGTCTCCTCCAAAGGACCCATTATCCTCAGGGAATGTCCACATGTAGAAAGGTCGTCATAACCTGAAATACCATGAATTGCAGTTAGGATGCCAGACTCTCAGATAAAAGGCAAAAAAATAATAACACTTAAAGTATTAAAAAGTGTCTTAAAAAATTATTGTTGCTAAGTCGTGTCTGACTCTGCAACCCAATGGACTGCAGCAAGCCAGGCTTCCCTGTCCTTCCAATATCTCCCAGGGTTTGCTCAAATTCATGTCCATTGAGTCGGTGATGCCATCCAACCATCTCACCCTCTGTCATCCCCTTCTCCTTCCCTCAATCTTTCCCAG
This sequence comes from Okapia johnstoni, assembly GCA_024291935.2. Taxonomy (NCBI): domain Eukaryota; kingdom Metazoa; phylum Chordata; class Mammalia; order Artiodactyla; family Giraffidae; genus Okapia; species Okapia johnstoni. Next base: position 61,649,143 of record CM044320.1, read on the forward strand.
CATCAGGAGCTTTTCCAGTGAATCGGCTCTTCACATCAGGTGACCAAAAAATCAAGTAACTAAATATAATGTGTGAATATTCATTAGATTGTGAATCAGAAATCAAAAGTTATAAAAGATGCTTTAGTGATAATTGGAGAAATTTAAATATAGACTATATGATATTATTGAATGAATTTTTCATTTTCCTAGATATGATAAATTTATGGAGGAGAATATTCTTATTTTTAAGAAATGCTTGCTAAGCGTCCTACTTCTGCAGCTTACTTTCAGATGGCTCAGGAAAAAAGACGTATGTAAGAATGAGGGAGAGAGAAGGAAATAAAGTCATTATTGTGAAATGTTATCAGTTGTGAAATCTATATGAAGGTGTAAGAGTGTTCCCTGTACCCGTCTTTCAGTTTTTCTGTAATAGAAGTTTGAACCTTAAAGAAAAAGCCCTTTTTTTTCCTTTGAATAATTGCCTTACTTCAGCTATTATGTCTTTTTCTTGTTTTTCTCCTCATAATATGTGAAGTCTTTTTCTTTTTTTCAATTTTTCACAAATGCCTTATATTTCAGTGATGCCCCAAGGTCATTGCCAGTCCCAAAGCATAAATTATCTTAAGTGCAGCCGAATGTTTACAGGACTGGAGACACCACTTAAGAAATTGTGAGTTGGAGGGAATGAAGTAGTGGGTGAATTCATTCTTGGCGCTGCAGGCAGACATGTGTTAATATTCTGATCACATTCTGAAACCTTTGTGGTACTCATTGCACATAGATTCCCTTCTGTCTCCTGGAGGGGAAGCCCCACTGGTTGATACGCTTTTACATGCCGTTATTGGCTAGGGCTATATCCGTCTTTAGCTACTGAACTGTATAAAACTATATCATACCTGGTGAACTCTGTGGCAGGATTTCTCCTCTTGTAATTTATTTCAGTGGTTTCCAGTGTCCTAGTGACACAAGCTGTGTTCGGGTATTCCAGATGTTCACTGAACTGGATTTTTTTCTGCACAAGAAACTGGATTGTTCTCATCCGGGACCAGCAGACATACTGACTGCAGACCTCTCTGCTCCCCAGCCCTGCCCACGTGCAGACTTGGCAGCACACTAGCTGTTGGTCACAGCCTGGGCTTGATGCTAGCAGCTTCGCCCAGCAAAAGACTGAGAGTGGAGGACATGCCCCATCTTTTAGCTCCTGTGAGCCCTTCAGCTTTCCACGCAAGCCCTGTTCACATTAACAGACTTACACCAAGGGAGACCAGGAAAGTTAACAGTGCCTGTCCCACAGTGAGATTATCCAATGGCGAGCCCTTAAGAAGGGCTCCAACTCTGGGGGTTGGCTAACTAAGGTTACTAGGTCAGAATTAAACAGTGCGTTTGGGGACAGTCTTGACTTTTTATATAGAAACCACATCTCTGAGTTATACTAGGCTCATTGCTGTAAAAACTGCCTTCGTAGTAAAACAAATAGAGCCTAACTCAAGGATTTAGCAGTTGATTGTACACAGCTGAAACTGTAACTACGGACATGTGTTTGGCCTGTCTTACTGCTTGCTTTTGGCAGGCTACCAGCGGCCCAGTAAGTCCTTTGATTTACAACATTGCAAAGCAACTAGCTTGGGCTCTTAAAGTGACACTGTCAAAATTCCGAATTCCAAATCTTTGAAAACAACTGAAATAGAAAAAAACATATGATGAGTTAAGGCCAAAGGCGTCATCATCTTCATCCTTCAACAACACCATTATATCATTTCGTGATGTCTTTGTTTTTAAATAGGAGATGTTAAATCGAGCATGGAAAATGAGCTATATGTCTGTAAAACTGAGGCACAGAAATTTTGTTCTTTTTTAGTAATGAGCTTTGGTGTTCACATGGCTTCTTTGAGTGCAGCATTTGGAGTTAAAGGGTTATAAAAATCAGTGTAATTTTTGCTAAACATAGATAATCTAACACTGAAAACTGAGTTCCATGTTATATTGTTTTTAGCCCTGGACATAAAGTTTCTGACAAAGGAATTAAGTAGACTATCATCACTCACTCCTTTGTCTGTCTTTGAGTCAAAGTACAAACATACTTTCGAAAGAAAAGCTGATTGTGAATAATTACTTTTTTTAGAAAAGTACTGCAGTAGTTGGTATTTTTAAGGAAGATAAAGGGCTGGAAAATCACCCCACAAGTCCTTATCAATCATTCATTAGGGACAAAATCCAGGATGTCTCCATTCAGTGTGAGCTGCATGCGTTTTAAATATTTTATCTAGTTTGGGGACTCAGATTGCCACCAAATTATATTTTGGTTTTCACTTTTACTCTGTGGATGTAAAATACATTTGGGCTTGAAAGATAATTCACTTCCTAATTCTCAAGTAAAATTTTAAAAGTAGTCGAAGTAGCTGTTTGTACCAAGAACAAGATAATCCTGGGTCATTTTTTTTTTCCTCCAAATGGCTTTTGTATTGGGGTGAAAGAAGGAGTTGTCTGTTGTTTTTAATAATTAAGTAGCCTTCCAAAGAAAGTGATTGAAATCTAATCCTCAGACCACTGGAAGCTTTCATTCGCTGGGAAGCAGATTTCTTCTAAGCTTGTGTGTTATTGATCTATTAATGATGATACTGATTAAAAAATAAAACCTCATTCATCAGTTAGGACACACTGAGTACTACTAGCAGACAAAAACAATGGATGTGGTGGTGGTGCTTATACTGTGAATGATAGTTCTCACATAGCTTGCTCTTGATTCATAAATCAAAATGTATCTTTTATAGGTTTTTAATTTTTTATCAAATACTATTAACCATGGATGGATGGAGCAAAATGATTTTAAGCCATTTTATATATGATCATTTTCTAAATCTAGAGACTATTCAGTTAGGATATTTTAACAAAAATAGTAAAATTTCAACATTGTAAAGCGTGTAGTTTCTAAGGAATTATCATTAGCAATTATCATTATCAATAATTATCATCATTTAAGTGAATCATTGAATCACTTGGAAGTTATTAACCTTTGTGGTTCTCTTTGATAGGTATTAAAGTTGTTTTAAAATTTATTTAATTTATTAAATCTTCAGTATTTTGTATTTGGCTTTATCCGTATGAGGCAGACAGATATCTCTACCTGTCTTCTAGGGTTTTTCTGAGTATTTGCTGGGGAGAAAAAGATTTACATTTTACAATATATTTGGGAGCTTGGGTCTAGAATTAAAACAAACCTGGGCTTTAGTGCCAGACCCACCACATACTGACCATGCAACCTTGGACGAGTCGCTTGTCTTCTACAGGCTCAGTCTAGCAATATTATCGTACCTACTTCATAAAGTTGCAAAGATTGTGTTACTCTACAGAAAGTGCTTAGAACAGTGTCGATACACGTTAGATATCATTGCTGTTTTTATTGTTGTTACTGATACATGTATTTTATGTCATACTTTTATGTTGTAATGAAGTATGCAACACGACAATACAATACAGTATAAGTCAGCTATTTCCTCTGCTCTCAATCCTTTGTTCGTTCTACTGACTCACCCTGGGTGATCTCAGCTCACTCTCATGGCCCCGACACATTCTAAAGAGTAGCAGCTCTTAAATCTTAACCTCCAGCCCTGTCTTCTCTCTGTGCGTTACCCTGTACAGCCAACTTTCTGCTGAAGGCCGTCCCCTAGGATATCACACTCAGCTCACTGTCTACTCGCTCCACTTCCCTATAGACCTTCTCTCCCATCCATTTAGGAATAACTATTATAAATTCTTCTAGAGCTCTGTGTCTATCTTTTCTTTTTAAAGTAGCAGAAAGCCAGCGAAAGGAAGGAACTTATAGTTGAATGATAGGTAGAAGTGGGTAGTGGAGGAAAATCAGATTCATCTCCTTTTCCCGCTCCCCAACCCCAAGTCTTGGCCAAGGACAGATTCTGCCAAGATTTACAGTAGCCTGCATCTGTGTTGAGAAAGGTTTGCTCTGATATGAACTGATGCCTCCTATTTAGTAAATAGATATTAACCAAATACTTTATGTTACTTGTTATTCAAAAGCAGATGATAGGGTAAAAGATTCTGTTGCAGCCTGGGAGTATTCACTCACAATTCTCAGCTAGCCAGTGATCTCTACCATTGTTGTATTGGCCCTGCCCTACAAGCCTGAAGCACTGCATTGTGATCTGATGGGCTGGTCTCACCTGTTGCTGCTGCAACATGATGCTTCTCTGCCAGCTGTATTTTCAAGCATTTTCAGGACCATATCATCATTTTGCAAACAAACCAGTTGAATGGTTCAACTCTCCCACACCCATTCCCACTACTCCACCCTAAATATAAGAAAGAGCAGACAGCCACCATAGATGTATTCAAACTTGAAATTAGCTCAGATTGTTAGAGCACCACAAAAAGAGAGCTGCTTAAAACAAACCAAGAAGCCTGAATGTATAAGAACCTCGTGTTTTAAATGACAGGGAATTCTGTGAAAGGCTTTTAGCTTACTAGTTGGTATAATGTAGCATAATTTAATGTCCTTGTACTTTAATATCTGCAAATGTCATTTCTGATTGTCAAGTACAACTTCTCTGCCTGATTTCATATTCTTGAAAGAATACCAATTTAAAAGAAATTGAGTTCTCCTAACCCTACGTGACCCTCTGCTTCTCTCTCACAGTTATCAGTCAAGACAGAGGGAATAACTAACATTGAAATCTTGGTTGTGTTTTATTTGTATTTCATCTTTGAACTTACAGTTAAGATCAAGCAGCTATTTCTTGTTTAAAAAATAATAATAAAAAAGCTCCCTGCCTCAAATTGCCAAGTGAAACATTTCTTTAATCTATGGAATTTATTAAGTTTTATGTATAGATTTCATGAAATACTTACTTTGAATTTTTTGTCTATCTTTATATGCTGTCGTCATGCCGTCCACCGTACAATGTATGAGTTATTATAAACTCAGCATCATAAATCAAGGGACAGATGATATAAAAGATTACCAAATGCATTCCACTGATTCCATTCAGTTGACTTATTTTTTTTTTCCTTCAGGTCATAGAGCTGAATATATGACTACAAGGTAGGAAAATATTTTAACATATTCATTGCATCTCACTCGCTTCTCTCTTTTAACCAGCAACCAATTAAATGTTGCAAGAATGAACATATTTTGTTAATGAACTTAGAAGATAGTTTGGGCTTGACAAGACAGTAACAGGAAGTGTTTGGGGTTCTCACAAAACCAGATTTGCCCTGGCAGATCTGAGGGTTTCCCACTGGAATTGTAAAGCTCTTTAATGAGCAGCCTCAGTTTAAAAAAAAAAAAAGGATGGAAATTGAATGGGTTTGATTTATCTAACCCAAAGCACTTTAAGTTTCTAAAAAGAGTCTGATAAGACTTTTGGTAATTTAATTAACGAGCAATATTATGTGTGTATGCACAGTGTCTGGCTAGTTACTTCTTGCTCCTGTATGTCATAAAAACTAGAGCTACGTTGAATATTCTTGGATTTTAGCTCAGTCCCTGTTTGGTTTGCTTTAAAATTTTAACTTTTAATGCCTAGTACGATATTGCACTTCCTTTTGTTCTTCCTTTTTTCCCCCCTTTTATAAATTCTTGGAAGGATTTTGAAGCTACTACTGAGAAGGAAAAGCCTTTTTGCAAGCAGATTCTGATTTGGGTTTGGGAAAGTTTATGGCAGCTTTGCTTTTTCTCTGCCAACATTTGTGCAACAGCCAGAAATTACTCTAATTGGCATAACAAGACATTGCACTTTTAAAGTTGAGTTCTCTTTGAGGTAGGAGGGATTTAGAACCCTGGTATGACTGTTGCAGTAATGGTCAAGTTGATTTTCAGATTTTATGATGTTCTTGCTAGGTAGTTTATTCAAAAGGAAACCCCTCTGATATCTTGGTGAACCAACTAGAAAGACATAGCTGCTGACTTACCTAAACTTTATAAAAATACTGGTTTTTCTTCCCTATGTCAGTAACAAAGAGGCATATTACTCCTGCATAGTTATATATCGCTTGTGTCACAGTTAATGTCTCCTTTACAGTATCAACTCTTACCCGTTTATAAATTATAATTCATATAAGGCACGCTTTTAAAAGATTTTTTTTAAGGCAGGAATACAAATATGTAAATTCTCAATGACTGCTATTAATTTAATTTCCCAGCAGACTGGAAGATCCCCTGGAGAAGGAAATGGCAACCCACTCCAGTATTCTTGCCTGGAGAATCTCGTGGACAGAGGAGCCTGGCAGGCTACAGTCCATGGGGTTGCAAGAGTTGGACACAACTTAGCGACTAAACCACCACAGCAGACTTAATGTTCATATCCTTCTAACTGGTACTTCCTCTCATCCACATGGGCATTCTACATGGAAAGCCAGATTATCCAGAAATTGTGTAGCAGGTACAGGACCAGAACAAGTCATACAGTTCGAATGTTGAATGAATGTAGAATCTGCCATTCACCTGGCATGTACATGGTAGAGCCAGAACCATCAGTACACCACTCTGCCTGCCAAGCCAACTCTGCCGTGGGAAGTACCTTGATGAGCTCTCAGACGGTTTATTCTAACCTCAGGTCCCTCTCACAGCTTTAGTATTTTCACATTTGATTCATCAGGAGAGGCACTTTTCAGACTTTTGGTAGAAGACTCGAGATGTTCCTCTGTTAGCCTCAGCCAGAAGGTACCCTGCATCTCTCAGCAATGCGGGAATAATTATCCAGGGCTTTGCCTCCAGCTGCAATATTTGCTTGTCCCACAAATAAGTAACCAAACAGAATGAGCTTGTGTTCCTATTCCCTTAGCTTCATCAACTGCTCCGGATAGCGCCAAATGTGAAGTTCTATTGGACCTTGTCATAAAAACCACATTTTTCTAGTTTCTGTATTTGATGCTTTATCTTCCTGGGGCCTTGCTGACCCTGGAGGGACTGTCCCTCTAATGCTTAGTCAGTTCCTAGAGATAGTAAAGGGCTTTCTTACAAGTGTGCCTTTTGTATGTAAAGCAACCAGTCCAGAGCCCATACCCTCAACTACCTCCTTTTTCAAGCCTTTATATGTAGGGCCGCTATTTACCTTCTCCAGTCACCCAAAGGCCAGTTGCTGGACAATTAGGGACAGCTCGCATGCCCCAGAGCCCACCGAAAGTATTCAAGGACTTGTCATTCAGTCACTCAGTTGTGTCCAGCTCTTTGTGACCCCATGGACTACAACACATCAGGCTTCCCTGGCATTCACTATTTTATGGAATTTGCTCAAACTCATATCCATTGAATCGATGATGCCATCCAGTCATCTCATCCTCTGTCCTCCACTTCTCCTCCTACCCTCAATCTTCCCCAGGACTAGGGTATTTTCTAGTGAGTTGGCTCTTCGCATCAAGTGGCCAGAGAATTGGAGCTTGAGCTTCAGCATCAGTCCTTCCAGTGAATATTCAGGGTTGATTTCCTTTAGGACTGACTGGTTTGATCTCCTTGCATTGAAGGACTAGCCAACCCTAAACCTGCTTTACCCTGCCTTGCCTGTTCCTTCCCATGGGAACCACAGCAAAGGCTCACATTTTCCCTCACTGTTTCTTCCTCCTGACTGATATTTCCCCATGTTCCCCTCACCCCCATGCAGTAGCATGCCCCCACCTCTTGGGAACTGTGAGTAAAAAACAATCTTTCCAATGACAGTTGTCTTCCGATCTGTTGGCCTTACCATACTTGAATAAAAATAAGCTATGCATTTTAAAATACTTCTAAAATAAGGAAAAGAGTGGATAAAGTCAAGCACATATGATTAAATTCCTTGGTGGGCAGTTTTGTTTGTTTATACCCACTAGATCCTTTCTTCAGTGAATGGCACAGAATTCAGTGTATAAATGAAGTTTCAGAAATTTCAGCAATGGTAGTTTATGACTTTCTACTTGGTGGAATTTTCCATATTTGCTTCTAGACACTTGCAAAGGCTCCTTTCAGCCTCTTAAGCACCATGGAGCTTCAGGCACTGCTTGCTGTACACCCCATTCGTTATATGAGCCCACCTGTTGGAAAGTCTTAAAATTTGGCTATGGAAGGCAGTATCAGCAAGTTTGTTCCCCTGGCTGTCATGATTGCTGTAGTGATATCTTAGGAAGGTAGCCAGGCTTCCACATAAACTCTTGGGCCTTTGTTTTTAAACTGGTCTTTTTGAACTTTAATGAACTGAAAAGGAAGTTCTTCCTAGACAGTTTGCAGCTTAATAAGGGACTTTACTTAATTTCCAAGTGTGGTATATACCCTCATGAAAGTGAAAGTGTTAGTCACTCAGTTGTGTCCGACTCTTTGCGATCCCATGGACTGTAGCCCACCAGTCTCCTCTGTCCATGGAATTCTTCAGGCAAAACTACTGGAGTGGGTTGCCATACCCTTCTCCAGGGGAATCTTCTCAACGCAGGGATCAAAACCAGGTCTCCTGCATTGCAGGCATATTCTTTACCGTCTGAGCCACCAGGAAAGCCCATGTAACCTCGTATCTGCCTTCTAAGTAAGAAGGAGTTCAAATCGGAATGTCCAAAGAAAGGTCTTCAGTCTCTTCTTCCATGTATTCCTTGCAAGAGAGTTGTAGAAGTTGAGTCATGTGATCCTGGTTCTCTTTGTTCTAAAGGGAGAGGACAGAAGTTACCCTCTTTCCAGTTACAAAGCAAGATGATGCATGTTTTCTAAATATCGTACATGGTACCCGGGATGTGCCTATGCCAGAGAGACTGACTTGTCCATCAAATCAAGTAGACTGGTGATGGAAAGAGTTCAGAACAGAATAAACAAGTGCCTCATAATTCTCTCCAGATAGTTAGGTGATGAACTAGTTTGTTTTAAAGAAATAATCATTCATGTGAGCCTGGACCCACTGCCCCCAGAAGTAGCTTTGAAACAAAACTCTATTTTTCACTTGTGACCCATTAATAGCTTCTTTTACATAAAATAAAATCCTATTAACTACCTGAGGGATATCAAATAGATGTAATGTTATTTGTGTTGAAGAATTACGTTATAAGTAAAAATATTACATTTAATTTCTCATATTGGGATCTTTCAGAGTCTTCATTTTTATGACATGTTGTGTCTTTTGTGTGAATTAGAAGTTGAATAACACAGATGTTGGTTTATAATGCTTGGCCAAAGAGCTTGCAGTTTCATTTGGTGATGCTTACCATTTTTAAAACAAATGTCAGTTACAAGAGAAGAATACTGTGACTAAATAGCTGGTGTGGGTTTTGATGCATAAGTCAAAGTAAATAAATGGGAAAGGGAAAGGACTGTTTTCCTCCATGGGTGGGAGTGGGGGTGGGGAAGGAACACAAGAATTCCTGTGTCTTGTAATTTTGATGTGACCTATGGGTGTTTCATTTGTTGTTTGATTTCTGCCATACTCAGTAATTATATTCCCTCCCTTAGGCCTCCAAATGTTCCCCCTAAGCCCCAGAAACACAGGAAGTCCAGACCCCGCTCACAGTATAATGCTAAGTTGTTTAATGGGGATTTGGAAACATTCATCAAGGTACTGGCACCAGCCATCTGGGTGGCTGATCTCCACGCTTCTTACTATAATGGTCTCAGCCTCTCATAAAAGGAGGCAGGTCATTATGTCCAAGTCTGTCCTGGGGCTCTTTGCTTTCTCAGAAAATCAATATAATATTTCCTGAAGTCAGAGAGGAAAGACTGTTTGGTTTGAGTGCCTTCAGAAGAGGGAATAAACGTGGGTATTATTATACTGGCAAAAGAAAAAGCCCTCTTCTTTTTTTTTAAAAAAAAAAAGCCATAATTTTTACAGAAAGGAAAAGAGCTACCTGATAAAATGCTTTAGTTCTACTCATGCAAATGAGATGGCACAAAATATATCTTGAAACTCCATTGTTAGGCTAGCTTTGAAGCACAGCAAGTTTCGATTTCCCATGACTTGAGGAATTCATTATATTGGACAAATTGTAAGGCCCTGTGGTCTGTATCTGAATCTCTGCTGTGTTTACTCTGTCTTCTTTTTCACCCTGTATTTCTGATAATGCTTCTAGCCGAGGACGAAGGAATTCACACGCGAGACATCAGGTACTGTGCTCGAGGGAAGTCGCGGGCACAGCCTCTTTCACTCTTGATACCATTTTCAAATCACAGTCATGCTTGGCTTTAATTGGATTTTTTAAGGTTTTTAAAAGAAAAGTGTTTGCAGTTGGAAATTAGACCGGTTTATAAATAGGTTTTACTTAGAAAAGAATTATAGAAATCAAACACTGATTTTAAGGGGAGTAGTCCTCTAGTAAAACTGGGTAAATGCTTAGGTTTTACATTATGTATTTGGCAAATATACCAAATTTTGTATATATTTGATAAGAGAGTCAATATTAAACACCAAGTGCACATTTAATACTGGATATTGGACCCTCATGTAAATTGTACAAAATAGAGAAGAACGACATAGGATGCAGTGTTTCCAGAGACTGGATTTATATAGGAAACTACATCATTGGTAACCTCCCTTAATAATATGTTACAGTGTCTTACTTTCTTTAAAGACAGATCTTTTATTGAATATGTACACTAGTGATTACAAAATATGTGTGTGTGCATGTATATGGATAGATAGACACATACAAACATACATACATGAAGAAATTTAAAGCCTCCGGCAACCTTAAAAATGAATCCTAACCCTGGAACTGAGTGAAAAGCCACTGGACAGCCTAAAGAGCAATCATGAGTCTGTTGCTATTAGCCTTAAACCCAGAAGAGCCTTATTGGCTCTAATTTAATATAAAGTTATTGTCAAATTTGATTATCTGGTTTCCCAGCCCAGGGCTTACAAACAGGGGCAAATTAGATGGAGAGAAGGGAACGATCAAATGAAAGCTCTGAGATGTGCAGCTGATGGCCTGGCAGAGAAAGAGAATATACAACAGCTCGAAGAGGTAGATGTATGATTCCATTATATTTGGTAACACAGTATAAGAATGACTGCTTAAGATCATAGAAAGGCACATATTATGTTTTTGAAAGATTTTTCATTAGGAACAGTTAAAGGAAACCAAATTTAGGCGTGAAAGGAGGAGCAAACCACTTAGCACGGAAAATTAACTTCTGTAAGCTCCTCTTCGTTCCAGTTAGAGTGTTAAAGAATCTTTGGTCCTAGCAGTGAAACGACAGGTATCATGATCTCTACACTTTTGGAAAGTGCTCAGTCAGTTGAGATCCCCACAATATCACTGTAACACAGCAAGGGAAAAACTATTTTTCCTCTATTTCCCATGGGGAAACTGAGACACAAAGGGATTTGTTTGAATGGTCAGTGGAGCATAGCCCATTGCTTCACTTCCTGTAAAATATTTTCTACCAAAGCATCTGGCGTCCGTGAAATTAAATTAAAACATGCACATTGATTATTTCTTGACTCCAAAATTCATTATATGAAATGAAATACTAATGATAGCTGAAGGATTAGCAATTATCTGAGTAAAGATGAAAATATTTTTAAAATAATATGAAAACCTAAGACGTTTCTATTTAGAACTTTCTTAGTGCAAACATTTTTCTTTTAATAACCTTTTATTCTTGGTTTCCCTTTTTGTTTTAATACTAAGTTCAGCCAGGTTGCCAACTAATAGTCTCCTTTCCATCATTTACATTTAAATACTTGTTGCTCTTCTAGATTACAATGTTCCAGGATTGTTCATATAAAGGTTACATCACCTGAAACAAACTTGTATCCTAAAGAAAAATCCCCTATCATAGTCAGTAAGTTTTGATAAAAGAATATGGCCATTCTTGAGCCAACTAGTTCACATTAAAAAACCATTTTTATTCTTCAGGACCTTCTTTAAAAAATTGATAAAGTTTATGCTCCTGAAACAGATTGCCTAATTAGAGAAACTTTAATGCAGGCTCCAGAAGTAATTGAGCCATTAACTGGTTTATACACTTTTTATATTGTCTTAAAACTGAAAATGAAACTCTCCCTCAAGAAGTATATTACCCATTCTAGGGATAGTAAAAAGTTAGATTGATGGACTGTAGTCTATTCCCACTCTTTCCACTGTTTCTTAATTGGAAAGGTTAGTGGATTCTGAATTGTTCTAACATATTGAGACAACCAAATTCTTCTTGTGTTGCAGAATAAAATTCCTCATGAATTAGTACCCAATTTCAGCTAATCATTTGAAGTCTTCATACTTCCTTTAAAGCTCTAATTCCTGAAAGAGCAGAGTCTGAAAAGTAGATGAAAAATAACTCCATAGTCGGTAACCCTCTTTAGCTACATGGAGTGCATGGCATGGACACATACTTAACTGTGACCTCAGCAGCTCCTTCATCGCATTTGTCATCCTACACACGTCTTTATACATTTGCAGAATTCACATTTGTTCAGTAGAGTGTGATGCCTATATTACAAGATGTAGAGAAAGAAGGCCAAGAAATGTTCCTTCTAAGAAAACAAGATCTAATGGGATGCACATTGGTGCCATTTTTTTTCCTCCATCCTTAAAACATGAAAAAATAACAATGAAAAATCTTTAGAGGGCGAGTCAGATCTGATGCAAACTAAATAAATACATGACACATTATGAGCAGCTATAAAGCAATTCTCGTATTGTGCATCTGGAAACCCATAAACCCTTTATAACTGTCATCATCTAGATGGTGGACTCTCGGGGCTGCTGCAGCGAGGATCCTGAGATGGCTGAACGGTTGTGTTTGTTGACTAGTACAGTCAGTCAGTCCTAAGATGGCTGCAGTTAGAATATACTGAGCTCTTTTTAGGTCCATTAGATTAATTACTTGTGTAAGTAACCTTTTTAAACATAAGTGATTTGCATAATTCATTTTGGTGTGTGAGCCTAAATGCAAGCAGAAAAGGTGAATTAGCTATGACATCCTTAGGCATAGCAGAGTGAGTTGGAACAGAATTGCCTTCAATGTATTTAATTTGGTTTGCCTCAGAACTGAAATATACCTTTGGTCGTATATAATTTTATATTTGGCCCTTGAAGAATATTTTAGAGGGAGTGTGTTTGGAAGTGATCATGTGAAAGAATGAAAAGCATTCCTTAATTAGGGTTAAACTATAAGCTTTATTATTATGTGTGATTTGTGCCTCTGCTCTGCTGTTAACTGGTTTCCATCTCTTGACCCAGGACTCAGGACAGATCATCCCCCTCATTGTGGAAAGCTGTATTCGGTTCATAAATCTCTATGGTAAGCCCTAAACTGCAGTATTCTTACCTTAAACAATTACTAGGAGTCTTTCAGTAAATGTGTCTTTCCTTTTAATACTTAATGGTTGAAAAAGAGGGTTCCTGGAAGATGTAATGGAATTGCTCATGCTCTTTCCCTTCTGTTCTCTTTAGGTCTTCAGCATCAGGGGATTTTCAGAGTGTCTGGTTCCCAGGTGGAAGTCAATGATATTAAAAATTCATTTGAGAGAGGTAATTGCACCTCTGTACCTATAAGCAAACTTTGTTAAAAGTCATCATTTTCTGTAGAGAAAAGTGGCATACTCATCCTACATGTCTTTAAAACCTTTCTCTGGATTTATTTCTTTTTGGATGTTGAATTAAGAATCTATTTAGAATAGCTGAGAAATGAAGCCAAAATCATAAGCCTTTGTTATCAAATCTAGAAAAGTATATGGGTTTTGTATCCTTGGTTTAGGATCAGCATTGGTTATCCTCAGCACGCTGTCAAAGGTGGCGCATGAAAGGGTTCTAGAAAAGTGGCAAGAACAACCGTGGGCCTGCATAGCAGGTGTTCAAGGTGACTCATCCCAGCTTCGTGTCTATTCCCTTTGTCAGGAACACTCCTTCCTCTCATTGCCATCTCCAGACTCCTTCCCTGTGCCCTTAGTTGGTGCCTTATTCTTGATCCCAATTGACTGTCAAATAAGTGCTCCTAAACTGTTCATTAGCACATTATGATGAGTATCAGGCAGACCGAGAATCAAATCACACTTCTGCATTTACTAATTGTGTGATTTGGGTCAAGTAACTAATATTTTACTTTGGCCTCGGTTTCCTCATCTGCAAAATTCTAGGATTGGTGTGAGAAATAGGTATAAGCCATGAAAGTGCTTAACTCTTAAGTGGTGGCTCTTAGCTCATAATGCTCTCCTATTAAAATGATTTGTCTTATGTCTACTTTTGGATACGTCTGCACCTTCCTGCCCTTGCCTGAAAGTCAAGCCAAGGATGCAGAAGGAGAGGGACATCATGGCTTGGAGACAGGGCCACCTCTCTTGGTCCCATTTGTCCTGACTCAGACTTGGTACAAAGCCAAGTTTGAAACCGTGGTTGAAGAGGTCAACTTGGAGCCAGATTGTTTTTCCTCTGCCAAATCCTCTGAGTGATATGATGTATAGAGCAGAGGAGTCTCCCCTCAAGAGCTAAGTGTCCAAGTCTCTTACATGGACCATATTCAAGATAAATTGAAATATAGTAAAGCTTCAGATTCCTGTGCCAACCATTGTAGGCAGAAATGGTTTTCTTACTTTTCCTTGGACATTCCCCTGGTATTTGTTGTTTGTTTGTGATCTCTTTGGATGAGGCGTTCTCACGGTGGGCAAAAAAAAAATTGTTTTGGTGAATTCGTGTTCAGTGATTTCCTGCCCTAGAAGCAGAGAAAAAGGAACCACAAGTCCATGAAAATAAACTGCCCCAAGAGGCAAAGAAAAGTTAAAATGCAGTGTACAATTTTTGTGAACATTAGAAGAGCAGACCTATGAATAAAAAACGGAGTTTGATTTAAGGCTGCACATTATGTTGAACTTCTTAAGAATTTTATTTCAGTTTAGTTCTCAGGAACGTGGACTAGTCAGGTCAGTTACCTAATATTTTAAAAGCACCCACCATAAAGAATAATGTAATTTCATGTTTGTGATATATAATTTCCCACTTTTTATACACATTCTTTGGTACTGTTAAGGGTACGTTTTCAAATTCCTGTCTGATTTCAAATCTACTACTAAAGTCAACTTTCAAATGTGCTATGAACACCACCATTCACTTTGAGAAACAGTTATTTAATGGTGTTTAATGGTAGGTATTCACAATTAGTTGAGTCCTATAATATTTCTGATAAATTTTCCTGATCCATATAGCATAGCCAGACAGACCTATATTGTTTCTTTTTCCCCAGTAGGAAATGAGACACACAATGTAGTATTTGAACTCATGTCAAACTAAGATTACAGATTTTAGCTTAAAAAAAAAAAAAAAGTTGGGTCCAATTGTAAATCCCACAATATTTTATTTTAAGTTTTTAGGTAATTTGTAAGGGATTATTTGGTAGCATATGATTTAAAAAAAGCTTTATTTTGGCCAACTATTTTTAGGTTAATCATGGGGTAGAATATCTAAACCAATTATTTTAATTTTAGTAGCATGTAATCTTTTAGTAGCATGTAATTAAAAGATACGTGTATATATAGAAATGTGTGTGAGTATAGAAACATATTTTTGTTCAGAAATAAAAAGAGAAGCAATGTGCATGTAACTAATTTGTTGGGTTTTTTTTTTTAGGTGAAAACCCTTTGGCTGATGACCAGAGTAACCGTGATATTAACTCAGTTGCTGGCGTTCTGAAGCTCTACTTCCGTGGGCTGGAAAACCCCCTCTTTCCTAAGGAAAGATTTAATGATCTGATTTCTTGTGTCAGTAAGTGGGCTGTGTTTTATTTTTTTCTCTCAATTCTTTCCCCACCAGAATTATTTGACTAACCAATTTCCTGGAAAAGGCAGCAGCCCCATATCCTCCTCCCCAACCATTACCCCATCACCACCAAATTTCTGAGACCACTTGTCTTGGATCCAGCGTGACTCATCCACCCAGCTGTGGCCTCACCCTTCGCTGAGTGGGCTCTGCTCCGGAACATTACCCAGGTTCCATCGAGCCCAAGAGCTTCCCACTTAGTAGCTGGGACGGAGCAGAGAAGCAGGTGCCAACTCACTGAAGGCAAGGAGGAAGTTGTAAGCATGGAAATGTTAACTGTTTTTTGGCTTTTGGCTTTTGGTCTTTTCCACCATCTTTGTTACTTGGGGAAAAAAGGTAAAAGGAGGTAAATGATCATTATTACAGTGCAGGAACAGTAGGTGGTAATTATCTGTCAGTGGGCATCCCCAGCTAATAGGCAGAGTGGCTCTGGGAACATGTATGATGTATTATGAAACCCATAATCAACAGAGCAAAGCTTGCTTTTTCTTCAAGGGGTGGGGGGCTCTTGACAGTATAGGAAAGAAGGTGAAAATAATAATACTGGGAATGAGGTATTTAACCACAGCCACATCCCATATGTCTATAAACTCAGTGTCCCTTTAAGTCCACGTTCCCAGGCAAGGCTATGGAACTAACTTAAATTACATAGTGAGGGCTTTTGTGAGAATCAAGCTTTACTCTAATGAACAAACCTCCTCTCCCCATCTCCCCCACTACCCACCTGGACCAACAAGTCCAAGTGACCTCAGAAAATCTCTCTACTCACCCTTCTTTCCCCTTTCCCGTCACCAGTGCTTTGGTTTCTCACTGGGAGATCCTACTCCTACATTTTGCCCTCTTTCCTTAACATACTTCATGCCAGGCACTCCTCTTGGCACTTTACATATATGAACTCATTTCATTCTCACAACCCTATGATTGATGGATTGATATTCTCCTGATTTTATAGATGATGAAACTGAGGTGCGGAGAGGTTAAGAAACTTTCTGGTGAGCAAGGTGAACCTAGGATTTGGACCTAAGTTGATGGAGCCAAAAGCCTAGGTTCAGAAGGGCAAATTGAGTTTTATATTACCATCACCACCTCCCACGTCTCCCCACTCGTTTAAAATCTATTTCATTATTTTCCACCTGAAAACAGACTCCTTGGTATGGCCAGTTGATAGTATAAATTCCTTCCTCCATCTGATCTCTCTCCTTTTGTGCACTCATCTCCTGCCACCCGCTCGGCTGACTTTGTTTCAATGATAGCAACCTGCAGACGTGCTGGACCATTTCCCACCTCCGTGCCTTTGCTGGTGCTGCTATATCTGCTGTCCCTCATGGCCATTTGACATCCACAGGGAAGGATGTGCTGAACTGGCACTCCTCCCAAACTGCCATCCATCCTAGCACCTGAGGCAGCATTAGTCACTTTCTCCTCTACTGATGTTCCATTGTGTACCTGTGTCTGTAATTTTTCTTAAAGTCCCACATGACAATTTTTTAACCGCTCTGTCTCCCTCTACTAGAGAAGAGGCTTGTAAGAAGAGGAAGAACTAGTAAGAGGAGGAAGGCTAGTAAGAAGAGGCTAAGAACATAGGTTCTAGACTCCAACAGCCTAGGTCCATATCCTAGGTCCACACTGCTCACCAACAAGTTTTTTAACTTGCTGTACCTCAGTTTCATCATCTATAAAATCAGGAGAACATCAGTCTATACATCATAGGGTTGTGAGAATGAAATGAATTGATACATATGAAATGCCAAGAAGAGTGCCTGGCATGGAATATGTTCAAGGCAATGCCTACATTTAGCTCCACGGGCGGTTGAGGTCTTGATGGATTATTATGTTTTGTAGCCCAAACACTTGGCATAGTTAATGCTGGACAGATGATGAGTGCATAATGCATAGTTAAATAGAATTTAAATTAGGAGTCAAAATTCCACCAAAATCATTTTTAAATATTTGTTTATATTTTGGGTTGTATCAGGGCTTATGGGATCTTTTACTGTAGTGTGCAGGCTCTTCGTTGCAAAGCATGGCTCTCTCTCTCTAGCTATGGTGCACAAACTCCAGAGCACATGGGCCCTGTGGTTGTGGCACACGGACTCTTTAGTTATGGTGTGTTGACTTTCTTGCTCCAAGGCATGTGAGATCTCAGTTCCCTAACCAGAGGTCAGACCAGTGTCCCCTGCATTAGAAGACAGATTCTTAACCATTAGACCACTAGGGAGGTCCCCTCCCCAAAAATCGTTTTGTTGGCAACAATGCCTAAAGTCCTAAATCTCATTGAGTAGGAATTCCCCGATAATAATTACCTCCGCCCCCACCCTGTACAGTCTGATGCTTGTGTGGAATTTGAAGTGTGCCTTTGTGTCCATTCCATGGCCCTCGCGTAGCTTGAGTCATCACAGCAGCTTCTGACCCAGCTGGAAAGAACTGAGAAGAAGCTGTCACACTTCTGGAATTCCCCTTTGGCCATGTGCAAAGATTTTCCTCACCAGCCTAGCCAGAAAGTTTATATCTGCAAAAAATTATAAGCACTCTCTAATGTTCAGTGGCTTTCTACATACATAGATCATCCACATTTATGTTTACACGTACCAGCTGGGTAAAGACGACTGGGCTCCATCGTCATTTACTATTGCAGATTCACATCACACTTTCATTGAATGAGAAATACTATTTCATTGTAGTTATTAAAAGCTGAAGCCTTGGAGGCAGAAAGATCTAGATTCAAATCGTAGCTTTGCCACTTAGCAGCTTTTAACTGTGGGCAGAGATCAATATTTAATCTTTTTAAATATATATTTCTTTATCTACTTAATAGAGTCTGTGTGAAGCAAAAGGAGACAATCCATACTAAGTGTTTCTAGCATCATGCCTGGCACACAATGAGCCTCAGTACTCGCAACATATAGTGCAGTATATGTTGTCATCATTACAACTGTCACAGCTACTCCTACTGCAAACTCAGGTCACATATGCCAATACCTGGGTTAGCCATTTACCAGTCTTACCTGTTCAAAATATGTATTTCTTTGCTATAGTTAGTTCACAAGCATTTATAAATGATGTTAGTTTAACTCAGACTTTGTAAGTAGATGTGAAGCAAAATAAGAAGATCATAAAGGAAAAAAATGGAAAATCTATAGAAATATCTTTCTTTTATTGCAAAGACTGCCTTACATGAAATGCTACAGGCGCATGTAAAGAAGCTGCAAAGACATTTCCCCCTGTATTTAAACAATGGATTAATGAAAAATGGGTTAATAATCCTTGGGCTAATTTGTATGAAAATAGTCTCTATTGGCAATGAATACCCACAGGACCAACATCTCAAAGAAGCAGGAGCCCCTGGCGACTAAGGTTGCTACGGTTGCTAGGTGCACACACCAGTAGATTTAACAATGCCAGTAATTTAAGTAGTGTTAATGTTTTTGTTCTCTAGTTACAGATTCTTAGATGTTGTGCAGTGGTTTCCCCATAAGTCCTGTTATTTTTAGTGCATAATTTTGCAGAATGGAATGTTTTTCAGAAACACTTAATGGCACCATGTATAGCAACCCCATTTCTTCCAACATCTATTTAAAAGGGAATTTCTGGTTATTATTGATTTATCTTTCGGCAAGCATTTTCTCTTACCAATGTGACCATGATATACCTGTATTTTTCCTGGATTTTCAATAAATTATTTGAACATGGTATGTCATTCATTATTATATCCTTCCATTAATATTACAGACTTTTGATGATTACTGCCTACAGTGTTGCAAAACTTTCTCAGGATTCAAAGAGTTGACTTTTGCATTCAGGAGGTTTAAAATATACTAGAAGAAATAAGATATTTATTTACAAATAAATTCAGTCTAAGTTTGTGATAGAAGCAAAAGACTTAGGAATGTTAGTGGAGAGAGGTCTTATGGAGATTGCTTTTGTCCATGTCATCTCCTAGCATCGCCTTAATTGGATTTGGTTTTCTCTATTAAGGTAATTTCATGTGATATTTTGTATAGAAAAACTTCCCTTTTCATCTTTTATTCTAAGAGTTTTTCCCTTTTCATCTTTTCTAAGAGTTTACGTAAGTCTCTGGAACACCTGCTACCTTTTGCTTACCTGTTTTTGAATTGTTTCGGGAAAGATTGTGTGTGTGTGGAGAGTTATTGTGCTATTCATATGCCTCTAAATACCATATTCTCCGGAAGCTTGCGAATGTAGTAAAAGAAAATTTGTCTTAGCATTCTCTCTCTCTTTTTTTTCCAATGTGCACTGTTTATCCCCAATTCACTACAAGTTTCTTTTTAAAAATTACTTATCTGGATAAAGACATCAAAGACAATCTAAATTTGAAATAAACTTGATAGTGTCTCCATTTCTCACCCAAGGGTTTTTTTGTGTTTTTTTAAAAACAACCATCCACTTTGTGAATGGTTTTGTGACTGCTCCAGATCATACCCACACAGTCTGGCAGCTTCTGGAATGTCCGTGTACTATGGCTCTGCGGTTCCCTAGGGCGAAGATCCAAGTGACTTGCTCTAGTAGAGCTGCTCAAGCAATTCATGGTCTTTCCTGGCTGCTTCGGGGCTGTGAGCCCAGAAGAAGCATTTGTACTTCGTTATGTGCTGTTATTTAGGGGACTGGTTTTACAAAAGGAAACATCTTTTTTTAGGAGGGTGGATTTTTTACCTATGGGGCGACAGAGGAAAAGACGATTAGATGGCATCATCACCTCAATAGACATGAGTTTGAGCAACCTCCAGAAGGCAGTGAAGGACAGGGAGGCCTGGTGTGCTGCAGTCCGTGGTGTCACAAAGAGTCAGACATGACTTAGCAACTGAACAGCAAAACCAACATTTAGTCATTATAGAAAACATAATATTTAAAAAGCACATAGAATACTTCTCCCATAATGCCACTACCCAAAGAGAATCAGTGGTGTGTGTGTACACATTCTGATCCTTGTGTATAGTCATATGCACATGCACTGTTTTTAAAAAGCCAAAGTGGAACTATACTGTCCCATTTGCAACCTACCTTCTTTTTGACTTATTTATTGTAGAGAATTTCAAATGTCACAAGAGGATGCATAAAGATATATTTACATATAAATAATATAATCGCCTTGCTTTAACAGTTTCCATGTGTTAGCCAGATTTGTCCCACATACATTGCTTTTGTATCATCCCTCTGACATCAGATCATTTCATCTGGGTTGTGTGTATCTCTGGGAGATAATGCTTCTTTTTTAATACAACATAGCCACAAAACCATTTTCATACCTTAAAAAAAATCATTCCTTAAAATCATCCAATAGCCCAATTACTGCTTTTTAAAAATAATTGTTTAATATGCAACTAACATGTGATTACTATAGAAAAATTAGAAAATGAGTAAAACAAATCTAGAATTCTTATGCACAAAGATAATATTAACCTTTTTAATATGTTCACAGATATATGTATAGACCTCTGTATTTCTTTAAAAGTTTTTTATTGGAATATAGTTGCTTTGAGGCTTTCCTAATAGCTCAGTGGTAAAGAATCTGCCTGCAGTACAGGAGATGCAGGCCACATGGGTTCGATCCCTGGGTCGGGAAGATCCCCTGGAGGAAGAAATGGCCACCCACTCCAGTATTCTTGTCTGGAGGGTCCCGTGGACAGAGGAACCTGGCAGGCTGCAATCCAAAAGAGTTGCAAAGAGTCAGAGACGACTGAGCACACATGCACACATAGTTGCTTTACAGCGCTGTGTTGTTTTCTGCTGTACAACAAAGCAAATCAGCCATACATATACGTGCACCCCTCTTTTTTGGACTCTCTGCCCATTTAGGCCACCAAAGGGTACTGGGTGGAGTACCCTGTACTCTACAGTAGCTCTCATTAGTTATCTCTTTTATACCTAGCAGTGTCTATATGTCAGTCCTAATCTCCCAATCCGTCTCATCCCCTCTTCCCCCCTTGGCGTCCATACTTTTGTTCTCTACATCTGTGTCTCTATTTCTGCTTTGCAGATAGGTTCACCTGTACCGTTTTTATAGATTCCACATATATGCATTAATATACAGTATTTGTTTTTCTCTTTCTTCATTTTGTATGACAGTCTTTAGATCCATTCATGTCTCTGCAAATAGCACAATTTCCTATGTATTTTTAAAGCAGCTTATTGAGAGACAACTCTCATACCATACAATTTATCCATTAGCATGTACAAATCAGTGGGTTTTAGTATATTCACAGGATTCGGAAAATCACTAGAATCAATTTTAGAACATTTTCATGACTCCAAAAAGAAACCCCAGTTAGCAAACACTCATAACCACCATCACCCTCAGCCCTAGACAACCACTAATCTACTTCGTATCTCTGTATTTACCTAAATATATTGTAAATCTATTAATGGTTAATTAGAAAGATTTACAAGCAGCTCATTTCTTAACCTAAAAGAACAGCTAGTAAATCATCTCAGGGCTAAGATTTATTCAATATATTAAAAGGTCTCTTTCTCTTTCCTTTTCATTCACACACATACTATTACACACACAACTGATTGATACTTTGACATTAAAACCTAACACTGAACCTAAAAATATCCTGCGTGCTATGATAAGTTGCTTCAGTCGTGTCCAACTCTTTGTGACCCCATGGACTGTAGCCCATCAGGCTCCTCTGTACGTGGGATTGTCTAGGCAAGAATACTGGAGTGGGTTGCCATTTGCTCAGATGAGGGATCGAACCCTCATCTCTTAAGTCTCCTGCATTGGCAGGCAGGTCCTTTACCACCAGCACCTTTAAATTCCCCTTGATTATTGCTTGTTGGGCTATGGAGTTCAGAAATATTTGCCTGCTCTTAACATAAGCCATTTCTACATGTGGCCACCAAGGAATTTCCTTC
The DNA here is from genome assembly GCA_024291935.2 of Okapia johnstoni. Taxonomy (NCBI): domain Eukaryota; kingdom Metazoa; phylum Chordata; class Mammalia; order Artiodactyla; family Giraffidae; genus Okapia; species Okapia johnstoni. Next base: position 61,671,706 of record CM044320.1, read on the forward strand.
CCTTTCTTCCTCCTAAAGGATAAATTTGCATCTTATGTTTTCTTATTTGTTTTCTGACAAATACCTTTACAAACAGTGCCACAGAAGAACTGATATTTTCAGAGGAATGGCCATTTGAACTTTTTGCCATTTTCTGAATTCACTTCTGTTTGGTGGTGAATTTTTCACACATGTTTACATGGAGCCATCAAACCTCCATGCTGTGAAGTTGGTGTGCTGACATGGGAACCTTGCAATGCTAGGGAAGGAACATAAATTAGCCAAGGGAGCTCTGAGCATGTGACTGAGATTAGGCAAATCCCACTTTTACCTAATTGCATGAGATGCTGACTTGTGAAAAAGAAGCCCAGTGTAAAAGAAATCCAGGTGAAATATGATCTTCCTCACTGACAGCTTGTCTGAGGAAAAGATCCATCTTTTCATGTTGTGGTTGTTCACTTGCTAAGTCATATCTGATTCTTTGTGACCCCATGGACTGCAGCATGCCAGGCTCCTCTGGCCCCCACTATCTTGGAGTTTGCTCAAACTCATGCTATCTAACAATCTCCTCCTGGCTTCCAGGTGGTACACTGGTAAACCACCTACCAATGCAAGAAACGTGAGACCCAGATTTGTTCCCTGGGTCGGGAAGATCTGACATAGGAAATGGCAACTCACTCCAGTATTCTTGCCTGGAAAATTCCATGGACAGAGGAGCCTGGCAGACTACAGTCCATAGGGTTCATGAAGAGTTGGACACAACTGAGCACACACACACACACACACAGACACACACACACACGTCTTTTCATGCAGTATAAAATTCTGAAAGTTGATGAATTGCCGCACTCAGAGCCAGCACATTAATCAGAGTGTCCATAGCAAACATAAATTTTGATGCACTAACTGGACTCTGGAGAGTAAATGAGTCATTTGTACCAGAGTAAGACTCTTGTAGGATGCATGCTGCCAACCAGGTAATATCAGAGTCCTACTCACAGCAGTCGTGGTCTGGCCTTTGGGACACATTGATTTTGCTCTATTCCAAGAGTGCCAGCCATTCTGTTTTGCTTTGGTTGATGTTCAGTGTAGCTGCAGGGAGTGCCAGCCTCTCATAATTTTATCTGGTCTTGTTGGTGTCACTATTTTACATTCCCATCGCTTTTCTCCCCTAAAGTCTTTATTTGGCATCTCACAGGACACCCTTCCCCCATTCTTTTTTTTTTAATTGCTATAAAATAGACATAAAATTGACCATTTTAATCTTTTTTAAATGTACAATTCAATGGCGTTAAGTACCTTCACACTGTTTTGCAGCTATTACCACCATTTGTCTTCAGAACTCTTTTTTTCATGCTGTACTGAAACTCTGCCCGTTAAACAGTAATTCGCCGTTCCTCCTTCCCTCTAGCTTCTGACAATCCCCATTCTACTTACTGTCTCTCTGAAATGGACTACTCTAGATACCTCATATAAGTGGAATTATACAATATTTGTGTATGGCTTTTTGTGTCTGACTTATTTCACTTAGCATAGGGTCTTCAAGGTTTATCTTTGTGGTAGCATGTATTAGAATTCCCATCCTTTATATAAGGCTGAATAATATGTCATTGTATATATATACCACATTGTGTTTATCCACCCATCCATCAATGGACATTTCTATCTATTGGCTGTTATGAATAATGCTGCTGTAAAATTAATATGGAAATACCTGTTCCAATTCTTTTTAAATAAAAAATTGAAACTGCCCTTAAGAAGTAGGGAACTGAGTTTAGAACTCAAAAATTAGAAGCAAGAGGATCTTGAATTAAGATGAAGCCTCTTGGAAGTAATACCTGTATATTCTTCTAGCCTAAAGATAACCTATGGAATTTAACAAACATTAAAGATCAATACTATATTAAACCTGGTTCCTTTTGCATTTATAGATGCAAAATTCACCACACCAAACTCTCAATGCCTTGCAAATCATCTCTAGGTATTCCATCTTCCCTCTCTGTATAGTGTGGGTTTTCCAAGTGTCCCATGAAGTTGTGATGAAAGACAAACCAGTTGCTCTGGGACTCTTGAGATTGAGTTACGTAGAAATGTTGATGACTTGATTATTTAGTCCTTTGATCCTACTGAGACTCGTGAGTCACAGTAATTAACAAATACATATATGAAGAATTAATGAGTCATGGAAAGGGAGAGGTATCCTATCCCAAAAAGTTACCTTAGTTAACGTGCAGCGAAAAGGAGTTTAAACCATATCAGATGCAAAATGTGGAAACAGCAACAAGTGAAAAACGATTTTTAAATTTAGAAGACTCTAAGCTGCTCAAAGCCAAGCCCGTGGAAGTCAGAGGAAACAGTGATGAGTCAGAAGAGAGGTCCTAGCGTACACCCAAGCAGATCACTCACTGATTTGCTTTATTGGTTACAACTACATCTCACCTAAGGGCAAAGTGTTGCTTATGTTCAGATATGTACTGAATTTGGGCGCTACAATGTTCTGCTTTAAATGTGGCTGGTAAAAGGATCCTAACCATTTCCTCTTCTGTCTGTAGGAATAGATAATCTCTATGAGAGGGCGCTTCACATCCGCAAACTCCTCCTGACCTTGCCCAGGTCGGTCCTTATAGTGATGAGGTACCTCTTTGCCTTCCTCAATCAGTAAGTACCACAATTCTTTGGCAAAATGCTCATTTTAATTCCCTGTGTACCACTCTGAATTCTTTGTTCTTGGATTCTGTAAAATGTACGTTGGGTTCCTTTTATTAGCAGAGTCAAAGAGAAGATGATTGAATAGAGACTGAAGATGCATTTTTCCTCAGCAGGTCAAAGTCATCATGTGTGACCTACCTTATAAGGTCACACAGTGACCTAAATAAACCTCATCACCAGATGTAGAAGCTGTGGCCATAAATGCAAAAATGCACGAGGATTGCTAAAAAGAACACTCTTCAGTGAAATATGTGCTTTTTTCCAACTTCCATCCAAAGCCAGTGTCATAAATGTTTTTGTCAAAATGATGTAAACCGCCTGCTCACTGCAGAAAATTTCTGTGATTTTTAATGTTATAGTCAGGGAAGGAAGGGAATTGTAGGTGAGACTTGTACACAGATCCAAGAAAGAATTGTCTGCAAATTGAGTATAACGAGACCTTGTCAAAAAGATGATATTTCTAAAGCGATCTTTAAAACAGTGTCACAGAAATCTTAAAAATCACTACATTATTTTCAAGGAAACTTGACTCTTTTAATTTAGGGAACTTGATTTCAGTTGTGTCACTTGTAGGTACATGGGCTCCATGATAGGAACATCTTCCCCTGTTCTATCTGAGTCCCCTTGCTCTCTAACATTTCAATTTAGCACTTTTTTTAATTAAAAAAATTCAGGTGGAGTAAACTTCAGGAAATGCTTTCTCACTCAAGCATGAGCTCTCCCTTCTTAAAATTAGAAAGTTTTTTCTTCTGTTTCACCAGAAGTGTTAAGTTCTTAAAAGCCATGGGGATTTATTACAACCATGCTGACTCTTCCTGAAATCATACCATTCAGATTGACCACACACCCCCAGCGCCCAAGCCAAGTATCCTACAATAGGGAAATGCTGGCAGGGGACCCATACAGAATGGAGCTAAAGCATCTACAGATGACACAAATACAAAAGTCACCCCTGGAAATAAGCAGTACCAAGAGAGATGGATGTAAACTATTTTAGGTTAAATGATACCGTAAACTTTTATCTTTAAATAAGCCTAGTCACCCAGGTAGTTGTAAAAATCTGAAGGTTTGCCATCTTCACCTTTAATTGCACATGCCTCTCCTTCCCCAACATGGACCACCTTGCTTTCCTGCTGGCCCTCTACATGATGTCCGTACCAAATATTCTTGACATGCCTAAGTGAAACCCACCATGGACCAATCAACCACAATGGACTAGGGAAGAAAACTGACCATGAATCAAGAAAGCTCTCAGAGTATGAATCTAACTGATGGTGGATCTCAACAGACTAGCAACCGTGCCATGAGCCAGACGTCGGCATTGCTTCCAGCATTTCTGCCCAGAGATGTCCCCTGGTTCCTGCACCTGCCTTCGTGCAGAGGCCAGGCCCAGTCTCTGGAGTGGGATACGTGGAACAGGAATTTTGGAAAGAGAAAGAAGCTATTCATTGTAAAATCAAAATTTTTATATCAGCTGTTTGTTCTTCAAGCCACCACTAAAGACCCAGAAAGACTAACTGACTCTCCCCATTGAGCTTAAGTGTGTCTTTTGGACATGAGATCATTCTTCTTCTGAATCTCACTTTTCCTTCCTGTGTTCCTGTTGAAGGTGATCTGTAACATGATCATTGGCTGTTATTTGTGAACTGTTTTAAGATTTTATGTTTGAGAAATGGCAGAAAGGAAAGACATATGTTGCCTGTGAGAATCATACTTCTGTATCTTCTACTTTCTCGGCTATCTTATTTCCAAAACAGGGTAATGTATCTTGTCACACGGTATCTCAGTTTCTTTGTGTCTGTCAACATCTCACAGATGTAGCCGAGTCTCTTTTTTTCTCCTTCCGTTTGTCATCTGTTCACCTGGATTTCACATTTCCTTTCAAGGTTGACATTCTATACACTGAAAGATAGATTCTCTAGATTGTCCCTGGAACAGCACTTTGCCCATGTGTTGGAGGCATAGCATAAAGAACTTCTTATTTTCAGTCCCCTGTGGAAAATATCTCACCAACAGCCATTGAATTGAATTTTAAAATTAGTACTAGACAACTGGAAATCTCTCTCAAAGTTTGTAGTTTACCAGCTTTAAATGGAATGCGAGAATTGAGGATTCTTTTTCCCCTTCGCTTGCACTTGTAATTGTCTTTTGTGGCACTAGTTGTCACCTTGTATTGATCGTCTTGCCCAAAAGCAAATTACAAAGCCTGGAGTTGCTTTCTTTCTTTCAGTGGGTACAAAGAAAAGGTGCTTTTGTTTTTCTCAAGACTCCCCTCAAGATTTATGGGAAAAACTGAAATCTGAAATGTATTTGGTTAGTTGAAGGACAATTGTAAAGATGACCATACTGTTTGCAAATGAAACTCTTTCACTTGATCCTGGTCTCCATTGTATTAGAAATTATCTTTAACTCTCTTTTGACTTTCAAAAAAATGCCCCTTAATTAAGCAAACAGGATTTATATTTCTCTCTCCATGTCTACTTAGTGGAAAGGTTGTAAGTTGCTTTATTTTCTTTGGAATTTGCTGAGCCACCTTAAAGTAGGATGAAATATTTTATTCTAATAAGAAAACTCATTTTCAGAATAGGAAGTGTCCTATTAAGCGTTTTCTTTTTCCCTCTTGTTCTTTTATAACTCCTGTCTTGCTTTGTTTCGTAGTCTTTCACAGTACAGTGATGAAAACATGATGGACCCTTATAACCTGGCCATCTGTTTTGGCCCCACATTGATGCCTGTCCCAGAGATACAGGATCAAGTGTCCTGCCAGGCTCATGTGAATGAGATTGTCAAAACCATCATCATCCACCATGAGACTATTTTCCCAGATGCTAAAGAGCTGGATGGCCCTGTTTATGAGAAGTGTATGGCTGGAGACGAGTATTGGTAAGTCCAAGAATTTTAGTCCTTCCTTCTCCTCCTGGAAAAAATTATAGAAGTGTAGATATCAACTTAATTTAAAAAAAAAAATTGACTATAAGATGCCAGTGTAAAAAAAGCAGCAGGAACACTTGAGATAAATTAGAATATTAAATCCCATGACAGCACTGGCTTCTTCTTATGGAAATTCATATTCATTTCTCTTTTCCCTAAGCATGGCATCTTTTTAGATACACCTACCCCATTATGACTTTTGTAGAGAATGGTTTTTATATAGAGAGCTGTATACATTTTTACTGTTATATCAAGAAAAGATAACGGAATTAAGAGGCTTCATTTTCATTCCTAAATAGTTTCGATTCTATGGAAAATATTTCAGAAGTTTCATTTTAAAGGAGCTGTCAACTAAATGTGTTTTCATTCTTTCATTTTCATTCTTACTAATATTGTCCTAATCAATTACAAAAGTCATGGTCACTTTGAACAAAGTTATTACATTATTATATTGTTGGGATAAAAAATTTTTAATAAGACAATATAGTCACCTCCCAGTGAAGGGTAAAAATGTACAATCCAAAGATAAGGAAACCCCAAAATGTTTATGTTCACTATTTGATATATGAGTTCCAGCTTCTAAGAAATCATATACAGTAAAACTGGTTTTAATTCGTTGAGGTCCTCCTGTGTGCCAGCTTCCCAGTGCATATGATCTCTTTTCTTCCCACTCTACCAAGTGAGTTAAGAGAGGCCAAGGAGCCAGGCCAATGACTAGTGGTTTCTGGAGGCAGCCCAAGTCTGTCTGATTCCTAAGTCCACACAAGTCTTCCCACTCAGCAGCTGCCTACCAGCCTCCCTCGAAAACTGCCCTGTGCAGCTCAGATTCAGGAGCAGCTGGAAATAGATTTGCCTAAGCCCTTCAGTCTGGACTCTGCAGGACACTCTGTTTCCCATTGCCTTACTGGGGATTAAGTAGAAGTAGAACAAGTAGCTGAAAGATCTAAATAACTGAAAGTACACTTTTTTTTTTTACTTAAACCACAGTGTAATTTAAACCGCAAACAATCTTATGCCATAAGAAAATTCAGAGTTGACCATTTCCAGAAGTACTGCTTTCTAAATTAACAGCAAAGCGCAATAGATTCTGTGGGTGTGTTAGTTGCTCAGTTGTGTCTGACTCTCTGCAACCCCATGGACTGGAGCCCGCCAGGGCTACATATTTTTAAAATATTTACTACATGCACATACGGACATAAGCTTGGCTCTGGAAAGATAAATGAATAAAACTCAGCCCTGGTGAGTTTTTCAGAATTTTATTTTCAGAATTCAGAATTTTATTTTCCTAGTTGTATTTGTTTCAAGGCCAGTGTCAGTCATGTTTAGTATTTACAAATATTCAGGGCTCTATCAGTAAATTGGGCTGTCTTATTCACTTTATCAGAGAGCGAATATATGGATGTCTGATCAATATTATTTAATGTGTTGTATTCTAGGACTTTTTGTGGTTGCTCCTTTTTTACAAACGGGGTAAAATCCCCATAATAAAGAGTCTTGAAGTCAGTAACGTGTGCTTGATTATGTCTTCTCCCACACATGGTATTCTCTATAGATATCACTTGTTTTAAACAGAAAATCAATATTATAGTAATCATCCTCATCCCCTAATGCCAGCAATATAAGTGGCCTTTTACAACAATGTCAGGTTTGTATTTGTAAACAATGCATTCCATTTCTCAGCATACATTTGAGAAGTAATAGTGGTAATGTTAAAGGATAAAATCTAACTCTCAGATATAAAAATGAGCATGTGTCAAGAAAAGTTTAAAAAGACACTGCAGCCAATTCAAAGCAGAAATCAAGCAGTAGGGGATATTGAAATGAATTTGCAAAAATTGGTATATCCAGAGGGTGATAATCATATTCCACTAGAATTCAACAAATTTTCATTTTTATACATAAGAATCATTTGTAATACTGTCAGTTTCCTACAAGTCAGTTTTGTCTTTACAGAGTTGTAACATGTCAAAGATGAAGGGACATAGACTCCCATAGGATTACACAATCCTGGAGGCTCCAGCATTCCACTGAAAGGCTAATCAGGAACTCCTTTGCCATTCCGAAGTCTTCCTATTTTTCCTTAGAGTAGCAGTTGTTCAGTTTTGAAATTCACTTTGGCTTCATTTGATTTCTGCTTCTGCTCCTCAGCGACAGCCCATACAGTGAGCACGGTACACTGGAGGAAGTGGATCAGGACGCTGGTACAGAGCCGCACACCAGTGAAGACGGTATGCACTTGTGCTCATGCTATTATAAAACTAGTCTTTGTAGCCATTTTTATAACCATTTTTAAAGAATTACTTATATTGTACTCACTTTGGCAGCACATATACCAAGAATTGCTTATATTAAGAATTCAGTAGATACAAAATAATATATTCCAAATATGTGTAAACTACAAAGAATACTACTACAGGGAACACCTGTGAAACCACCACCAAATTTAACAAAAAGATATCATTACTTTTTCACTTTCCTGAACCCATTGTCTTCCATGCCCCTCAAGGTAAGCTCTGTGTTTGTACTGTTAAATGGATTATTGTTTCATTTTCTGTTTTCTTGAACTTTTTATAAATGGAATCATACTATATAGATTTTCATTGTTTTCTACTCAGTATTATATTCCTGAAATTCATCCCCGTCATTGCATGCAATTAGAATAATTTATTTACCACATGAATACATGAGGTGTTTTCTGGTTTTTGCCATTAGAAACAGTAGGTATGAATATTTTGAACATGTACCTTGCTGCAGGTGTACAGGAGTTTCTCTCAGATATACACACCTAGGAGTAAGCATGTCTTCAACCTTGCTACATACTGCCAAACTATTTTTGAAAATGGTTGTAAGGGGACTTCCCTGGCAGTCCAATGCTTAAGATCCCACCTACCACAAGAAACAGTCAAAAAATAAGAAAATGGTTGTAGGGCTACCCACTCCCAACCAACAGTGTCTCAGCCTTTCAGTTGTATGTAGTTATCAACACTTGAGTTTATCAAATATTGTAGTCTTTGCCAATACTGTTAAGTGTGTAATGGTATCTCATTGTGATTTTAATGTGCATTTTTCTGCTTACTGATGAAGATGTTTTAAAACATAGTATATTAATAGAAAACTTATGGTATGGTAAGGGTAAGGGGGTATGGTAAGGCCAACAGATCGGGAGATGATTGCCACTGAAAAGATAATCTGATGCTCACAGTTCCTAAGAGGAGGGGACACATCACAGCTCAGGGGGCCAGGGAAAGCACCAGGGTCAGTCGGGCAAGAGACGGAACAACTGGCCAAGAGTTTTTATTGTGGTTTCCACAGGAAGGAACAGGCAAGGCAGGGTAAGCAGGGTTAGGACTGCCTAGTTTGCATACTTTCAGAGGGCTCTGTGGCTGTCTCTGGTTGGTACCTGGCCGTGAAGTGACTGCGGCAGGGAGATAGTGGCCTAAAGTATGGGAGCGAGCCCCAGAGAGGAAGTGGCTGGATTGGTTGGTTTGCATTTGAAAAGCACATTCCAGGTGAGTTGTTTACTAGGCATTTGCTAACCCTGGAAGGGATAGTCCCTCCAGGGGGAGCAAAGCCCCAGAGGTCATACTATAGAAAATGAAAAACATGGTTAATACAGATACACTAATTTTTGTATGTTTAGATTTATTTTTGCAAAATTCCTATCAAATGTTTTGCCAGCTTAGGGCCTATTTGCCCACTGTTAGTTTCTCTGGGCTTTTTTTTGCTTGGTTTAGTTAGTTTGGTTTGGCTTTGGTTTTTCCTTGTAAAAGTTTATGAGGCTGGATCAAGTCCTTTATTGAGTATATGCTTTGCAGATATTTTCTGCTCTGTAGCCTGTCTTTCATGTGCCTATTACGTCTTTTGCCAAACAGAGGATCTTAATTTTAAAGGAGCTGAATTTACCCATCTTTTCCTTCATGGTTGTTCCACTTTGTGTCTCCTTTAAGAAATCCTTATCCTTCTGTGCCTTGAAGTTAATGTAGAAGTTCTTCTTCAGTCTCTCTAAATCCTTTCAGGTTTTGTTTTTCACACAGAGGGCTTAATTCTACCAGGAATTCATTTGGAGGTATGGTGTGAGGTAGGGATCTGTTCCTTTTTTCTCCATATGGATGCACAGCTATTCCCACTGTCCCAGCGTTAATTGTCCTTTCTCTACTGCCCCACACCTTTATCATAAATCAATTGTCCTTTCTGTGTGAGTCCATTTCTAGTCTCTGTTTTTTCCATGGGTCTACTTGTTTATCCCTACACTGCTGTCTTCATTTTGATACCTTTTAATAAATCTCAATATTTGTCAAATCAAGACCTCTGACTTTGTTCCTCTTAACAGTTCTTGGCCTTTTGCAATTTCACTTAACTTTCAAATTCAGTTTTTCAAGTTCTTAGAAACAAATAAGAAAAAACTAAAAACCTGTTGAGGTTTAGATTGCAGTTGCACTGATTCTACATATATTAATATGGAAAGAATTGATATTTTTATAATATACAGTCCACAAACATCTTTCTAGTTACTTAATGTCGCCCAATAAACTTTTATATGTTTCTCTGTAGGAATCATTTTTTTCTCTAACTTCTTAAGTTTAATGTTTAACATTACTTTTTGACATTTTTAATATGAACATATAAACCAGTCAGTTTTTTCTTAGTACCTCTTTGGCTATATGCATAATCCTTTTATTCCCTCTTTAACTGTGACTAACCTGCTTTAAACTTATTCAATTTTTTATTTTTTTTTTTCTCCCAAGTTCAGTTCACTTTCATATCTGCTTGGTCATTTGCTCTTTACTCATAATACTAATCCTTTCTATTGTTTTAGATTATGTGTCTAATTATTCTAAAAAGCTGAAGTCTTCCTGGATTTGTTTTTGTTGGCTTTTGCTCATCTGAGTCTTATTTCCAATGTGTTTTATATATTTTTTACATATTTCTTAGAACTTTATGGAATTCATTTACATTGAGGTAAAGGTATGTCCCTCCGGAGAGGGTTTTCATTTACTTCTGCCTGGGGCATAACCAGCTTGGAACCACAAATAGATTTTTAGTTTGAGGTTTTTCAGGCCACCCAGGTAGTATCAACTTAAAATGCTAACCTGCCTGAGGGCTAGAATGTGGTTGGGATTCTGAGGTGATTTTTTTTTTTCCAAGCCTTTAGATAGATTTTTTTTCCTTAAATTCAAGGTTAGAGTGGTTACATCTATGGAGAAGTGTGGAGAGTGAGAAGGGAGGAGAATTTCAGAACTAGAAATCCACTGTGACACTGAGAGTTCGACACTTTGGTGGGGCTTAGAGTCTCCATACTGGGTAGCCCCTGGACCTAGTCTTTTGTTTAAAATAAAGCTTAAGTTAACCAGGCAGGGGAAAAGGCCCTCAAGGCAAACTCTGACTTACATATTCTAGTGTTCATAATTCTGGTGTTCTGTTTACCTCCGTAGGTGCCTTCATTCATCAAGTTTAGTATTCCTCATTGTCATGATTAATGCAATTACGAAGTTTTGGGGTTTTTTTTTAATCCAGCATTTTTAGTTGATTTCAGCAGGAAGGTTATCAAGGTGTCTAGGGTCCACTGTCTACTTTAAAAAAAAAAAAATTGACATTTTCAGAAACTTAAATTGGAAGAAATACTTTAAAGTGAGAGCTGCTTGCTATTTCTGTGGGATTGCTTTTGAAAGTCTCTGAGCCCACCCTCTGGCCATTCTTCTCTCTTTTCTTTTGTCTTGAGTTTCATGTCTCTATAATTCATTCCTTTTTCACTGGTGAGTTTTCTAAGTGTTTCCTTGCTTGTCCCAGTGTCAGGAAAAGCCCACGACAGAGCCCCAGCTGTCTCTTCCCAAACCTCAGTCTCACCACTGTACCATCTGTCAGTTGTTCTTACCTGTTCTTACCTCTTGGCTACAAAAGAGAAGCTTTGCTGAGAGCTCTGTATTTGAGATAACATTTTGATCTTATTCACCTGATAGTACTGGAGACAAAAGCATTGCTTACTAAGAACAGATATTCTTGCCTGCAGCCAGACTCTAAAGTCTACTAAATTAACCAGAGTATTGATCTGTCTGTTTGATCACCAGGTATTGCATTTTCTTCCCTCTGTCATGGTATCACTAAAGAGAGTAACTTTTGTTTCCAAGAGAGAGGCTGTCACAGAACAAAATCATCATCTGCAAGGGCAGGGGTAACATATGTAGGAGAGAAAGTGTCAGGGACAGCAAGGTCCCAAAGGGATAGCATGATATACTAGCACTTTGTATAAAATTACAAAAAATGGAAATATAAGACTTGATAGCACCAGGCAGTCAGAAAATCAGCTCTGTTGAATGTTCTTTCTCTTGCACAAAATTACAATAGCCATGTAGGAAAATAAAGTTATCACGTTCACCCTCGTTGTTGTTATTGGGAGCAGAAGCATTCTACTAAGCCTCTGCAGGACTTTAAAGGGCTGTGTGACCCTACATGAAAGGGGTGTGGTGCATCGCCATGCCCTGAGATCGATTTGCTCTGCAATGACTAGACTGAGACATGTATAAATAGTTTATTGATTGACACTTGACTGAAATTTCTCTCATGGGAGTAGAAAGAAGTCAAAATAATGAAATTGCTCAGAATTACTAGTTGATGTAGTAAGATCACCAATGAAGTATACTTCTCATCCATCTGGTCATTCTTTCATAATGTCTGTACCTTTGAACTAAATAAAGTCTGATCATCTTGCTGCTAGTTGTTTCAAAAAATAAAGAGGTAATGAGCATAGAAGGCATGATGATGAAATTATAAAATATGTACATATCTATTAAACAGTCTTAAATGGCCCTTGGCCAGTGATGACAGTATATGATTGAATGGCATTAAAGAACATGAACAGCTCTCTCTTCCCTTTGACAGGTACATGGGTTGTATACTATGTTATGCTATTATATTTCCATTTTTTTCAGTAAAACGGTTTAAACATATGGGTGTATCACATAAGAATTTGCAGACTACATATCATGAAGCTCTTCTTAATCAATTAGCATGCCTTCATTCCTCCATGAATGTTTATTTGTGTCCCTTACACCACAGACATGTTTATTTCTGTCCCTCATGGAGACCTGGGGTAAAAAATTTGGTATCTGTCATCTCGGTTCAAGCAGGATTTACTTTTTATGTGCAAGTTTAGAACAAAGTATAAAGTTAGTCCCCTTGAATAAGGAGTTCTATTTCCTCCTCTATGAGCAGACTTGTGGATATTTAATGAAACTGCTATTTATATTAAAATATTTTTAGGATGGAAAAATGGAGTGTTAACATATGATCTAAAAGTTATTGTCAGTTGTTAAAGAACTTAAACTATTGTTTTAAAATCATTTTTACACCTACCTTGTTGAGAAATATACCATGTACAGATTATAGTGTTTGATTCTTCCATATGAATTATTATTTACTTAAGTATCTACTTATCTACTAGGAAAGGATGGGGCTTTTTTTTCTCTTTATTTTAAGTATATAGCAGAAATTCACACTGATCCTTCATAGAAGATAAATCCTAAGCTTTTTCAATATGTTTGTTGATTTTTGTGTTCATGCTGTCCCAGAGAATGTTTGCATTTTTCAAGTGAGACAGCTTAGCTGGCTATCCAGAGATTTCATTTGTAGTTATTTCATATAAGTACAACAGATATTGAAGATATTGCATTAAACTTTGGGAAGAGATTAACTCTTTTAAACGAAAAGGTTTGTTACCAAGGGAAATAGAAGATAATAAGTTCCTGACAAAATATTTGATAGTTTTTAATCTATTATGTGTACATATATTCTAAAGCATTTCTAAAGTAACAGCATACATGTTCAGTTTTTAACAAATGAGATTGCTCACTGCATAGAGTTCTCTAAGCATAATACCACTTGTACTGACCCTTTTTAGTTCTGTTTCTTATTGATTAGAAGTTGATTCACCTGTTGTTGGTGGGAGAGGAGAGGAAAGACCACAGAACTACCAGTTCTGGACTTTTTGCAGTAACCTGAATCACAAAAAGCAACTCTTGTAGTTGTTTTGAGTGGTTTGTCCTCTTATTTGCCTTCAGTATTTGTGGTCAGAATTCAAATAGAGCTGAAATTCCAATTCTAGGCGCAGAGTTTGATATCTCGTTTCAACTTTTGATTTTTTGAGATCACTGTAGATTCATATGCATCTGTAAGAAACACTACAGAGAGATGCCATGCACCAACCACCTCCCCGTTTCCCCCCGTTAGTAACTAACATCTTACATCACTGTTGTTACTGTCACAAGGACACTGACACTGACACACTCCATCCGCCATATTCACACTCCACCAGTTTCACATGCATTCACCTGTGTTGTTTACTTAGTTCTACAGCTTTATCACACAAGTCGATTTGTGTTACCACAGTCAAAATCAAGAACAGTTGTATCATAGGGACCCCTTTGTGCTACCCTTTCATAGCCAAAGCCATTTCCTTCCATCGCGTCCCCCCACCCTAGCCTCTGGTGATCACTAATCTATTCTCCATCTCAGTTATTAGGTCATTTCAAGTATGTCATATGAATGGCCTTGTGCAAGATGTAACTTTTTGAGGTTGGCTTTTTCTCACTCACCATTTTTCCTTTCAGTACCTTTTGATCCTAGAAGATATTTTTGAGTCTGGTCTCTTGAGTAGGTATGCTTGTTTCACAGGTGATATCCAGAATTTGGTTTTGATACTATAAAAAATAAAGTTGTCTTTACGCTTGGTGGTAAGATTTGATAGTGCTCAAAAAATACCTAATGAAATTAAATGTATTCAAACAATATTTAATGTGGTGATATCTGTAAACTTGTTTTTAAAATAGGCAAATAAAGCATAAACTTCTTGGTGTTCTAGAATAGTGACTCTTACATGTTATAAATAGTATTAACATGTTGCCTGGGAACTCCATCAACATCAAAGTAATACTGGAGCTATTGCAGAGAACATTGCAACCCAAGGAGAGATTTTATATATTACAAAGTTTTATTAGACTATCATGATCTCTCCAGTACAAGGCTGTAAAAATTAAGATCTAATTTTCAAATTTTCTTTGCCTGAGAAACTGATGACAGAAAGAGAATGTTTTTCGTTATCCCTTTTAACAGCATCATTTTCTCATTGTCTTGATTTATTACCGTGTTCTGTCTGGTTATTAACATGACCTTGTTTCTCTCTAAAGCCTCATATAGACCTTTCAGTTAGTGTATCATGCCTTCCTGACAACCCTGCCCCACACTGTTTTCTGGTGTGTTCTTTGTAGAATGTGAGCCAATAGAAGCGATAGCCAAGTTTGACTACATTGGGCGGTCTGCCAGAGAATTGTCCTTCAAGAAGGGTGCTTCCCTGCTGCTGTATCACCGCGCTTCGGAGGACTGGTGGGAAGGAAGGCACAACGGGATTGACGGGCTTGTGCCGCACCAGTATATAGTGGTGCAGGATATGTGAGTAGTGCCAGCTTCCATCACCTGAGTGCTCCCAAGAGGAGACTCCAGCTGTTGTTCTTACATTGTTCATACCTTGGTCTTGTGAGAAAAGAGAAGGGATTACACAGCAAAAACGTCTGAGCTGGGCTGAGTTCTTTACCTTGCTGATGGAAAATGAAAACCTGTTGGCCGGGAAGTACTGTTAGCAAGGACCCATGCTCTCCCAGCAGGTCTGGAGCAAGGACTAGTGAGAGATGCCTTCTGAAGCTTTCAGGTTTGTAGAAAAATACCCTGTGCAGAGGCTAGTTTTAGGAGCTGAAGTGGCACTGCTAATTCCTAACACAATGGTGCCTCTTCCCTTGATGTCTGTTTTAATTCCAGATTCCCCAAAGTGAGGCTACTGACTTCAAGTCTAAAGAGAATCATCTTCAGGCTTCGCTTATGAGAAAGCTCTACTTTCAAAAATACTTAGAGTGGTATCTTCCCATCTGGTCTTAATATTAAGTGAAAGAAACCAGTTACAAAATAACATGTACAGTATAATCTTAATTTTGTGACTATGGTATTTCACAATGCAGCACCACTTTACGAACAGCTTTTCAAGGAAAAGAGGAAAATACCACATAAAATGGATACAGTGATTGATTCAGCCTAATTTTAAACTGTTCAAATGTCTCTCAGAATCCAAGAAATATTATGTGTGTGTGTGTTATGCAGACATACAGTCCTAAAGTACACTAACATATAAATATCTACAGTAAATACTAGACATACATGTGGACATTCTTATAGATAGGTATGTCATGCAGAAGAGAAAAGCAGAGAAAGATATTTTCTAGAATTCAAACAGTGGTTGTCTCTGGATGTTATATTATGGGCGATTTGTCATCTGAACTTTCCAATTTACCTGCCATGAAATGATGCTATATTTATAGTGGAAAGAAACAAGTTATGTTAGTAAGAGAAAGACTTGCATACATAAATGCCATCACTTATTCTTTTGTCCCCATTCATCAAGCAAAAGACCCTCACTCTTGATTCTTACTGTCTCAGGGATGATACATTTTCAGACACTCTGAGCCAAAAAGCCGACAGCGAAGCCAGCAGTGGGCCAGTAACTGAAGACAAGTCTTCATCCAAGGACATGAGCTCCCCAACAGACCGACATCCTGACGGCTATTTAGCCAGGTAGGTGGACTCCCGAGCCTCCACTTCTCCAGGGGTTCTGAGGAGCTGTGGCGTCCATAGCCTTGCAGAATTACCCATTATGACAACCTCTGCTATTCTCTCTGCCTAGACAAAGAAAAAGGGGAGAGCCACCCCCTCCAGCAAGGCGTCCTGGCAGGACCAGTGATGGCCATTGCCCCCTCCATCCCCCACATGGTCTTTCCAACTCCTCAATTGACCTGGGGTCCCCAAGCCTGGGCAGTCATCCCCGGGGCCTGCTGCAGAACCGGGGCCTCAACAATGACAGTCCTGAGAGGAGGCGTCGGCCAGGCCACGGCAGCCTGACCAACATCAGCCGCCATGACTCCCTCAAGAAGATCGACAGCCCTCCTATCAGAAGGTCCACATCATCAGGGCAATACTCAGGCTTCAACGACCACAAGCCGCTGGACCCAGAGACAATCGCTCAGGTAGGCTACTTTGAAGAGAACATTGCATGCTAAGTACCAGGGTATGATGAAGGAGGCATAACAGGAGTTACTTTCTAGAGCCATATCTTTTGTATAGAACCAACTAAAGAAAACGGAAAGTAGCCCATTCTTTGAGGCCATTTGTTACAAGAAGGGCCCAAATACTGGGTTGGCCAAAAAGTTCGTTCTAGTTTTTCCATCATATCAGAATGAAGTTTTTGGCCAGCTCAGTGTATTGGGTTCATAGTGATTTAAACAGAGACATGGCAGAAATGTAAGACCCAGGACAGTCAAACCTATCACTCCTAAATGGCCAGAAAGATTCAGAAAAAAAGAATGAGGAAAGACTAGCCCCAGAGCTTGAACGTATGCTTGAGCTAGTAAAACAGACAAATCAAGGGAACAGAATGGAGAACCCTGAAACAACATTTTTAGTGTATGGTGAAGGTGACACTTTCAACTTAGGAAATGAAGGATTAATCAATAAAGGAAGTGAAAAATAATGGTTGGCTGTTTGAAGAACAAGTTTAGCTACTGTGTCACTCCTGAATGCACGTGTATCTTCACTTCCCAACAGTGACTGCAGAGAAGGGCTTTGTAGTTTTTTTCTAATGATTAGAATTGACAAAGTGTAAGTAAAATATTAATAGATTTTCCCATCATTCTACCATTTTTTCCCTCTGGCTCTTTTTAAAGCACAAGCCATCAGAAAATATATGTATGACAGAAAAAAACAAAAAACTGAATCACTATCCTGTACATCTGAAACTAACACAATATTATAAATCAAGTATACGTCAATGAAAAAAAGAAAAGAAAACGTGTATGGCTAGTGAAAAAGGAGGTGAAAGAGATTATTCAGGGTTTGCCATCTGAGTAATCTTAAAGTGTCTTCTAGCTACCACTGAAGCTTAAAAAAGTGAGTGAGAAATTAATGAAACAAACATGGGGAAGTATTAAAGATGGGTCATTTTTAATAAAGAGCACTCCAGGAAACCTGCATTTTGATAGGACAATGAAAATAGCTTGGAAATTTGTCATAACTAAAAAGAATTTTGGAAGGCAATCAGATTACGTGGAGAGTTTAATGTGTTTTCACAAAATTAATCTAATTTTAAGTGCACAATAATTTTTCAGCAAAAATCAAAAAGGCTTTTGACCTTTTTGGGGTTTTGTCTATTTGAAAGGCAATGCAGAGTCCTTTGAGGTATATTTAGAACCAGTAATATTTGACTATAATTGAATTTAATGATTTGAAAAATCCATAACATCATTGCTTATAAAAAGCATATGAAACACTATTTAGGTTAGAGAGACAGGGAATTAGGAGCTTAGTAGTGGAAAGGCATAATAAGGCCTACTTTAACCCTTTTGCTTCCAGAACCAGGAAATCCTTTAACTGTAAATCATAAAAACAAAAACTCAACAGATAAACCAGGCTCTGTATGTTTTCTCTGGGGCTAATACTTATAAAAAACAAATCCATATATTTAGCATCAAATGGAAATCACATATGAAAATAATCACTTGTAAAGTGATGTCATCCTCACAAAATGGCTTCCAGCTGTATCCTTTATTTATCTTTCCATCTCTCATCTTCAGATTTTCCCATGAGGATAAGTGAGCCTGCCATCATGGTATTCATACCAAAAACACGCAAATTCTTTCAGTAAATAAGTGGAACCCCTGATAGAGCTTTTTTAAAAATGCGACTTATCCTTATGTGATCACTGGATTTTTATTCATTTAGCAAGTCTTTATTGAGCACTTACTGTATGGCAGCTCCCATGATAGACGTTATAGACAGAGTTAAATCAGGGGTCAGCCACTGCATGAAGGTACTTGTAAATCAGTGGGGGAGGTGGCTGTGGAAATCAATTCCTGCTCTCCAGAGCCACAAGCTAATGCTCAAGGTGAGTGGAAGTCCTGAAAATGTAGAGAAGAGGCATTTCAATCACACTAGTGCAATGGCTCTCTACCTACCTCACACAATACTCATATGTGTGTGTGTGAATAAACAGTGTGAAACAGATCCTCTTAACCTTTTTTTTTTTTTTTTTGGAATTTAGTTGCTTTACAATGTTGTGTTAGTTTCTGCCATATAGCAAAATGAATTAGCCACACATATACATAAATCCCCTGTTTGTCACCAGTGAGCATTGAGTAGAGCTCCCTGTGCTACACAGTAGGTTCTCACCTTAACCTTTTCTAAGTGTGCAGGTCAGTAAAGTATTCACATTGCTGTGTAACAGATCTCCAGAACTTTTTCATCCTGCAAAACTGAAACTCGGTACCCATTTGAGAACAATGCCTATACCCCTCCCCCCCCCGACCTTAGGCCCAGCCACAACCATTCTACTTTTTCCTTCTGTGAATTTGACTACCTCATATAAGTGGCGGAGAAGGCAATGGCACCCCACTCCAGTACTCTTGCCTGGAAAATCCCACGGAGGAGCTTGGTAGGCTGCAGTCCATGGGGTCGCTAAGAGTCGGACACGACTGAGCGACTTCACTTTCACTTTTCACTTTCATGCATTGGAGAAGGAAATGGCAACCCACTCCAGTGTTCTTGCCTGGAGAATCCCAGGGACGGCGGAGTCTGGTGGGCTGCCGTCTATGGGGTCACACAGGGTCAGACACAACTGAAGCGACGCAGCAGCAGCAGCATATAAGTGGAATCATGCAGTGTTTGTCTTTTTGTGACTGGCTTATTCCATTTAACATAATACCATCAAGATTTATCCATATTGTGGCATCCTTTTTAAGGCCCAGTAACAATCCCTTGTACATATACAGCACATTTCACTTACCCATTCCTCTGCAGTGGTGCACATTGGTATACACTTACCTTTTTACAACAAATACTTTGTAATTTCCACTTTATTATCTGAAATAAATGGATAGATGATATACCTAATTTTTTAAAAAACATATAAAGCCCTAAATACAATAAAAAGGAAAAATAGAAATATTAAAACAAATGTATTTCAGTTAATGATTAACTAGAAGAGAGGCTTCCCAGGTGGTACTAGTGGTAGAGAACCCGCCTGCCAATGCAAAAGATATGAGAGATACAGGTTCAATCCCTGGGTCACGAAGATCCCCTGGAGGAAGGCATGGCAACCCAGTCCAGTATTCTTGCCTGGAGAATCCTATGGACAGGGGAGCCTGGAGGGCTACAATCCATAGGGTCAGACATGACTGAAGCGCCTTTAGCACACATTCACACTAGAAGACAAATGAAATAGATGCTTTCACTTACATGTAGACTTACCATAAATACAATTAAAAATGGACATTGAGGGGCTTCCTTGGTGGCTCAGTAGTAAAGAATCTGCCTGCCAGCGCAGAAGACATGGGTTTGATCCCTGATCCAAGAAGATCCCACATGCTGTGGAACAATTAAGCCTGTGTACCATTACTATTGAACCATTGCCCCAGAGCCCGCATGCTGCAATTAGTGAGCCTATGTGCCACAACTGTTGAAGCCTGCGTGCTCTAGAGCCTGTGCCCCACGACAAGAGAAGCCACTGCAATGAGAAGCTGGCACACCACAAATAGAGAAAAGCTCAAGTAGCAATGAAGACCCAGCACAGCCATATGTAAATGAATAAAAAAAAAATTTAATGTACATTGAAATGAGTATTAAGTTAACTAGTCTCAACCCAGTTTCCATAATGGTGTTCCCATGAGTGATATGATTTTTTAAAGTGGTGGACCACCCTCTGTCAAACATGCTAAGTCGCTTCAGTCATATCCCAACTCTTTGCAACCCTATGGACTATAGCCTGACAGTCGCCTCTGTCCATGGGTTTCTCCAGCAAGAATACTGAAATGGTTTGCCATGCGCTCCTCCAGGGGATCTTCCCTACCCAGGGTTCGAACGTGTGACTCTCCCATCTACTGTATTGGCGGGCGGGTTCTTTACCACTAGTGGTCATACAGTTCTAATCAAAGCAGAGTATAATGTACATAATGGTTTCATTCTTAGAAAACTTAACACTATAAAAAATATATTTTGTGTTTATATATAAGAAAGAGTTAAGTTCTAGACTCAGATTATTATAAAACAAAATTTTCACCTACATAAATGTCTGGAGGATATTAAAAAGTTGAACAAGATCTGGGGCAATTCATTGCATGTAAATTATCCAAGACACTTGCAAGGTATCCAATACCTCTGCTCACTAAATGCTATCCAGTTATTTTGGCATTTAAAAATACACACACCATATTACAGAAATGCTGTCTATGGAGCAGTAACACTACCATTGAGACCTACTGAACAGAAGCATCAGGGAAGGCTTGAAATGAATTTTGAAGAACTGCTAGGAGTTAGCCAAGTATATAGTAAGTGCTCAAAAATGATTTGTTGAATGAATGAAAAAAACCTGATTTTTCATGCCTGTTCACGTTTCTTAAGAAATTGCTGGTCTAAATTTAAGCTACCTTTTACCATAGATTGAAATAGAATTCTATGTAAGATGTCAGCATGTAAAGTCAAAACCACCAGAAGATTGCCAACTGCCTCAGAATGGCCAGTGCTTGCTCTGTGGCTCCATGAGCCATTGGAGCCATTTCATCTGTCTCCTGCACCTTCAGAGTCACAATAGTTGTGTGAAATAGCATTGAGTTTACACACATTACACACTGGTGTCAAAACAGTCATGCTTTTTGCTAGTCTGCTTGCTTTGAAGTATGTGAGTTTCTGTGAGGCTTAAAATGAAGAAAGTAGGGAAGACCACTGGACCATTCAGATATGACCTAAATCAAATCCCTTATGATTGTACAGTGGGTGTGACAAATAGATTAAAGGGATTAGACCTAGTAGACAGAGTGCCTGAAGAACTATGGATGGAAGCTCGTAACGTTGTACAGAAGGCAGTGACCAAAACCATCCCCAAGATAAAGATGTGCAAGAAGGCAAAGTGGTTATCTGAGGAGGCTTTACAAATACCTGAAGAAAGAAGAAAAGTATAAGGCAAAGGAGAAAGGGAAAGATATACCCAACTGAATGCAGAGTTCCAGAGAATAGCAAGGAGAGATAAGAAGGCCTTCTTAAATGAACAATGCAAAGAAATAAATAGAGGAAAACAATAGAATGGGAAAGAAGGACTAGAGATCAAGAAAATTGGAGCTAAAGGGAACATTCATGCAAGGATGGGCACAATAAAGGACAGAAATGGTAAGGACCTAACAGAAACAGAAAAGATTAAGAAGAGGTGGCAAGAATACATAGAAGAACTGTACAAAAAAGATCTTCACGATCCAGATAATCATGATGGTGTGGTCACTAACCTAGAGCCAGACATCCTGAAGTCAAGTGGGACTTAGGAAGTGTTACTACAAATAAAGATAGTGAAGGTTCAGGAATTCCAGCTAAGCTATTTCAAATACTAAAAGATGATGCTGTTAAAGTGTTGCACTTAATGTGCCAGCAAATTTGGAAAACTCAGCAGTGGCCACAGGACTGGAAAATTCAGTTTTCATTCCAGTCCCAACGAAGGGCAATGCCAAAGAATATCCACACTACTATACAATTGCACTCATTTCACATTCTAGCAAGGTAATGCTCAAAATCCTTCAAGGTAGATTTCAGCAGTATGTGAACCGAGAACTTCCAGATGTACAAGCTAGATTTGGAAAAGCCAGAGGAACCAGAGATCAAACTGCCTACATTTCTTGGATCGTGGAGAAAGCAAAGAAATTCCAGAAAAACATTTACTTCTGCTTCATTGACTACGCTAAAGCCTTTGTGTGGATCACAACAAACTGTGGAAAATTCTTCAAGAGATGGGAATACCAGACCACCTGACCTGCCTCCTGAGAAATCTGTATGCAGGTCAAGAACCAACAGTTAACACTGGACATGGAACAACAGACTAGTTCAAAATTGGGAAAGGAGTATGTTTGTCATACTCATTTTGTCACCCTGCTTATTTAACTTACATGAAGAGTACATCATGCAAAATGCTGGGCTGGATGAGTCACAGGCTGGAATCAATATTGCCAGGAGAAATATCAACAACCTCAGATATGCATATGATACCACTCTATGGCAGAGAGTGAAGAGGAACTAAAGAGCCCCTTGATAAGGGTGAAAGAAGAGAGTGAAAATGCTGGCTTAAAACTCAGCATTCTGAAAACTAAGATCATGGCATCTGGTCCCATCACTTCATGCAAATAGATGGGGAAACAGTGACAGACTTTATTTTCTTGGGCTCCAAAATCACTGCAGACAGTGACTGCAGCCATGAAATTAAAAGATGCTTGCTCCTTGGAAGGAAAGCTATGACAAACCTAGATAGTGTATTAAAAAGCAGAGAGATTACTTTGCCAACAAAGGTCCATATAATCAAAGCTATGGTTTCTCCAGTAGTCATGTATGGATAGTGGAGGACAGAGGAGCCTGTCATGCTACAGTCCATGAGGTTCCAAACAGCCAGACACAACTTAGCAACTGAACAACAACAACAATTCCAGAAAAACATCTACTTCTGCTTTACTGACTATGCTAAAGCCTTTGACTATGTGGATTACAACAAACTGTGAAAAATTCTTCAAGAGATGGGAATACCAGACCACCTGACCTGTCTCCTGAGAAATCTGTATGCGGGTCAAGAAGCAACAGTCCATGGGATTGCAAAGAGTTGAAGACGACTTAGTGACTGAACAACAACAAAAGTCACTAAGTTTCGGGGTTATTTAATATGCAGCAGTAGATGGCAAGTATATCGTCAACAGCAAACATTTATTGCTACTGTTCAAAGTGCCTTGCTAATAGACTGAACCAGATGATCCTTTAAGGTAACTTGTATCTTTACAGCATCAGTGTTTTAATAGCCTTTCATGTCACTGACTCAGTATCTTTTCCCTACAAAATTCCTGTAAGACAAGGAGAATCAGCCAATCAAACATAAATAGACATTAATAAACATCCATTAAGTTTGTAGAAATAAAGAACCTCAGCTGAAGCTGGAGTCAGAACATGTCTGTAGGGAGAGCTCTCATGGCTGTGCATCATCAGTTACTCCAAACTGTAAGAGACATACCCCTACCTCTTTCCCACAGGAAGGTGTTGCCTACTTTACTATTTAGCAGGAAGAAGGAAACCATCTTTCTGGCCAACCACTGCCCAGTCAATCAAAGACTGCAACACCACAAACAATGAAAAGCTTCCATAGGCCATACTTTGAACTCCCTGCCTCCTCCCATGAACTATTTAGTTATGACAGCCCCTTCAGTTCAGTTCAGTTCAGTCGCTCAGTCGTGGCCGACTCTTTGCGACCCCATGGACTGTAGCCCGCCAGGTTCCTCTGTCCATGGAATTCTGTGGGCAAGAATACTGAAGTGGGTTGCCATTTCCTTCTCCAGGGATAACACGGTCTAGTGACTCCACATTTCTGTACATTTCAGAATGATCACCATGTTAAGTCTAGGTTACCATCTGTCATTTGTTTTTCCAACAGGATATCGAAGAGACGATGAACACTGCTTTGAATGAACTCCGAGAACTGGAGAGACAGAGTACAGCAAAGCATGCCCCCGACGTGGTGCTGGATACCTTAGAACAAGTGAAAAACTCTCCCACCCCCGCCACCTCCACGGAATCTCTCAGCCCTTTGCACAACGTTGCCCTCAGGAGCTCAGAGCCTCAGATTCGTCGGAGCACTAGCTCCTCCAGTGACACATTGAGTACTTTCAAGCCTGCGGTGGCACCCAGAATGGGCGTGCAGCTGAAGCCCCCAGCCCTTCGGCCGAAACCTGCTGTTCTTCCAAAAACAAACCCGACTGTGGGACCCACCCCGCCTTCCCAAGGTCCAGCAGACAAGTCATGCACAATGTAACACCCAACTGAGCGTGGTCATCTGGGGCGATGATTAAAAAGAGAAGACAGATTAGTGACAAAAGTCAACGATCCATAACTTGCGTTAGTCATGTGCTTATAACTGGAGATCTTTTGGCTTTTCTATGTTCTCGAATGTAATGTCTGAGATTAGCTAAATTAACACGGGCATTTGTATTTTGTAATTTCTTTTTTTTTTTTAAATAACTGGACATATGCCATTTTAAAGACAATAGAAACACTTAGACTTACTTGAAAATCCAATGCTGCACCATTTGTAATGAAGACAGCACCGCTCTGCCCTGCACATTGCACAGTGCTTCAGGCTTAGTGTAGCCGGTGAGTCAGAAACGCTGGCATCTCAAGGCAGGAGAATCTGAGTGCCAGGCCCTGGAGTGCAACCAGTGTTGGTCAGTGGCACTTGGAGTAAGGCTGAAAGGTGACAATGGTATTGTTTAGTAACTGACAGTGAGTACCTCTGATCTCATGCAGCGGGGCTGAGACCAGCCCTTGCTGCATACTTGCTGTTGTCACAGTGGGCTGTTCCCAGTGGGATTTGCAGCACACTGCCCGAATGACTAGGATGATTGTCTTTTTCCTAACAGTCGTTTCCCTGGGCCCAGGTTAAATCTTAGCAGGGGGTGCTAGAACCTCTGCAGTTACTGCGCCAACTAAATGTGGGAAAGGAGAGGGGGACAGTCCCCCAGAGCTCCTGCTGGACTCTTTCCCTGAGCCTGATCAGGCCCCAGGAGGGTTTCCAAGTCCATCTGCTGCATTCAGCACAGACTAGAACAGTCTAATTTTCAAGACTTTCTGGTTACCCTGTTCCATCCACTCCTTCAGAGATCTGTTGTTGCCTAGAAAATAACTTCCAGCTCCCATGAAGCCCTGGGTTTTCCTCTTCAGCAATGGAGAAAGTGCTTGGTTCACCTGGCCTTCTCTTCCCCTGACTAGAGGATCTGGGTTCCCCTAAACATGCTGCAGAGGCCTGTTGATCCTAAATTGAATCCCCAGCTTCCCTCACCATCTGTCTCTTCGAGCTGTGGTCTGGTATGAGCCAGACCAAGGCGGGAAGACAACCCCATGGTTCCAGGATGATCTCCTCCCAGTTGTGCAGCCTGGAACCTGGGCTTGCTTTGTTGTTTTCCCAACTGGTCTCTACATCATTCACATATTCAGCTCCGCTCCATCGGGATCCTCCTTCTCTGACATCCTCACCCATAGAGTTTTTCTTTAGCCCATATTTATGCTCTGTTTCCCTCTATCTTAAAAAGAATACCTTGAACTCTGTTTTTTTTTCTAAGGTACAGATCACTGCTGTTCTATCAGCAGCCACCTATACCATCTGTAAGCATTTTATCTACTCTGTCATGAACTTACTGATGAAGAGGGTTTGTTTGTTTGCTTTTGGGGTTTTCCCCCCTAAAAATGGATAACCAGAACTAATCCCTCTGGACCACTTTGATTTCAAACTAGCAGCCAATCGCATGCCCACCTAAGAGTCACAGTATGGACTTTGATTTCTCAGCTCAATGGGGAATGCATCAGTGTGGAAAAAAAATGGGGATCTGTACTAAAATCAAGATCATTACTTTGATCTCTACCTCAGTTTGCCAGTCTGATCATTCTAATGCAAAGAGAGGTTTCATTTATGAGATATTGTTACCTTTGAAAGTCACACTGCTGGTTGCTTGCCTGCAGCCTGATTTCACAAATGGACTCAATAGTGAAAAAAAATTACTTCAGGTATTTCCAGGTATTGTAAACCTCTGAATTTTCGTAACCATCCTTTTCACACATTTTGATAAAGAGGCCCAGCTCAGCATCTTGTGCAACCCTCCCAACCTTTCCCTTGAGCTTTATTAGTCTTTCAGCACCTTTGGACACCATGGAAACCCTGCCAGGACTGAGCTCTGAGCAGCACCAACCCTTCTGAACAATCTTCCCAAATGTCTGGAACACTGAAACTTTTAATATGATAATCTCCCAGTTCTTTCTCGATTCCACTTTGGTCTCCTCTTAATTCTCTGTTGTCCAATAGGGAAACAGAAGAGAAAGGGGTGGAAGTAATGGTGGAGGAAACTTTAAATCTTTTAGAAATTAAAATAAGATTCTTAAAAACCACTTCCTTATTTGATGGAAGAGTAAGATGTTAACAGAGGGCATCAAAAGGGAAGAGGTGTTTTGAACTTACTCATTTGGGGAGGGTTCTTTTACAAGCTTTAACTTAAGTGTTCCAGATCTTACTCGTGCAAGCGCCATTTCTTCAGACTTCTCCCTGGTAACCTTCCCCAGTGTCTCGTCCCTTTGGTGTTGACACCTGTGATGGAATGAGGACTGCCTTTCCACCCTCCACATCAGGACTCTGCTGCCCTGGAAGGCAGAGGACATGCTGCTCCAGACCTCAGAGCCTCAGAGGCTGTGCCTTCTTCCAGGAAACAGCTCCTAACACTCCCCCATCACTCCCTTTCTTTACCTGTCTCCGTCTTTCTCTCTCTATTACTCTGTTGTCACCTGAGGCTTTTTTTTCCCTTCAATTCCCAGGAAAGGATGTGACCTCAGAGTGAGTAAGGATTCAATAAGGACTCACTTATCCTTACTTTGTTTAGTAAAAGTTGAAGATTCCAAGGATAAGACAAGGTAGCCCCTTCACAAAGGATCAAAAATAGCACCCAATGAGTTCCTTCAAGGGCTTACCTGCAAGTGGTCCTCTTGACAGCCACAAGTGTAGCCCACAGTGGGGAAGTGGGAAGTCACAAGGAATGGGAAGAGAAGAAAGAAAATAAGTTCCTGGAAGGTTATACTCCAGTTTTAAGAATCTTATCATAGGTCCTCATGTGCAGTTTGAGAAGTATGTCATTTTGGTGATGGGTAAATGATAGTTCTACAAAGATTACCTGACTCCACTTACACAAGAATGTGTATTCACAGCTGATATGACTGAATGTTCACATCCCATCCATAGAACTCACTTAAGTAGATTTACCAAATTGGCCTTTGGGTTTGGGTGAGGATGCTTGCAGTGAATCATTAGCATAGAGTGAATGGTTCTTAAAACATATTTTCTGATGAGTGTTCTGTAAATTATTTCAATTTGTTGAATGGCCCTTTGTAGAGCTCCATGTTCAAGTTGGGCATAGATGCCATTGTTTAACAATTTTGCACATTTTCACACAATGTAATCTGACTTTGATGCCCCTTGAGCAATCCATAGAATAATGTACAGCAGGGTCCCACTTAATCTACTGAAATGAATATAAGCAGTGATCAATGGATATAGAGCGCCAAGGGTCAAATTGTATGAGTTTTCTGTCTTTGTACTTTTGCCATTCCCAAAAATGGGTTCATAATTTAATCAAGAAAAAGGGGAAAAAAACAGGGACATGGAGGTCTCCTTAGTATTCGGGAATGAGACATAGCCTCTAGGGTCTATAAACTAAGGAAACTTTAGTTTGATAATCACAGTCTCTGAAGTCCAAAGTTAAAAGAGCCTATGGTTCAGTTGGGTTTGGAAGACTTCAGATTTGGGATGTCATTCCTGACCACAGTAATGAGAGACCATGAATGCAGGAAATGCGCTGGGGGCTGAGTCTTGGCTCTGAGTTACCTCCCATAGAGACTGAGAACTGTGGGGCAGCTTAGAAGTGAAGACT
The DNA here is from genome assembly GCA_024291935.2 of Okapia johnstoni. Classification (NCBI taxonomy): domain Eukaryota; kingdom Metazoa; phylum Chordata; class Mammalia; order Artiodactyla; family Giraffidae; genus Okapia; species Okapia johnstoni. Next base: position 61,699,884 of record CM044320.1, read on the forward strand.
CTTCCCACAGAGCTCCCTAATAGAGGCTAGCACCTGAGCTAAAAGCCAACCTCCAGCTGGGCTGGGGTGTCGGGCATGGAGCAGGGTGACTCTGGCACAGCTTTGTTCAAATCAATAAAACAAACTGGAAATTGAGCTTTCACTTACCCACCCTAGTATACTTTCTTTAAAAAAAAAAAATAGAGTCTGTATTATAATCGAAATGGTACCTGTATCTTAAAATTATGTAGGGAATTTTGTATGTTTAAATAATTGTACTGGGTTCCATAATGCTTATCTTAGAAACTGTTTAGTAAAAGAAAATATATAAACTGTGCATTTGTGAATGCCCCCCTTTAGAACATTCATCCAAGTTCAATGTATAGTGTGATGGTTATTATAGACGTTTAAAGTATAGTAAGTGGCTGTGTGACAGGAGAGACTGCTATTTACCTACTGACTTAAGAGTTAACTCCTGCCCACGTAATTAAATCAGTATTGTCCTTGCCTGTTGGTTTGATCAGTTGCAGTACTGGTGGCTTCCTGCTTGTGACTGTTACCTAATCGTGTCAATGTACATCTGTAGTATGTACATGTGAAAGTGCCTTTCTATTTTAGAGGAGTCTTAGCCTTGCTCTTTACTGTTGCCCCACACACTTCTCCCCCACACCCAATTCCTCCGCCCACTTGAGTGTTTTGAAACTTAACACCACTCTCTCCCAGCTTCTTTGCCATGCCCACCTTTCTATGCCTCGGTGCTCAGTATTGTCCAGTCTTGCATCCTCATCCGTCATGGTCAGGTCATGGTCATCAGACATCATTTTCCTCTTAGCCGTGACTGTGCCTTTCCCTCCCTACAGTCACTCTCTGGGTCCCCGACACCTCACCCCTCTCCTGCTCACGTGCTACTGATGGCCATCCTGTCCTCCTTGGCTCTGTACTGCCTCTTACCATGACATTTCCTCGTCTCTGAGGTGAAAGTAAAGGGGGATGCTTTTCTAGTTCTGGAAGGGAAAAAAAATGTTTTGTTAATCTGTTGTGACAATGCACTTTTATGTATAGTACTGTACATTTTAGCATGTACCATTCCAGGCTTCAGTATACAGTCAGGTCTGTTCTTCACGGTGTATCTTTATAATAAATGAGATAGTTCTGGCTGCCTTTGTCTGCTTCCAGTGTGGTCTGATTCTCTGCACTGTTTCCATTCCTTTCTTTTTCTCATCACTGTTAACCCTTTAGAGAGCTGAGTTGCCTTGAATTGTTAAATCACGTGAAACTACCTTTCTTTTTCATGTTTTTAATCTCACTTTCATTTTTGTTTGTGAATTGGAAAATAGCACCTCATTCATAGGGTCTTGTCCATGAAGCCAGGGTTTTTTAGAGTAGTTTGGAGACCCCTGTGTAGTGAGAGAACAGGTAAGGAGGATCTTAACTAAGCAGCTGAGAGAGCACAGTCCTAAACATTCCAGATTGAATTTTTTCTTTTGAGAAGGAATTTTTGACATAGTAAACCTTGTCAAGCCAACTTTGGGATTCATTTGATTATGCAGAAATGCAATCCTCAGGTTTAGACTATGTTTAGAATTCCCCCATGTATAGATATTTTATCTTCAATCTTCCCTTTTTTTGCCCTAAATTCTTGAGGACTAGCAATACATAATATAGCTTTGTAAAAGTGTATCAGCAATGTGCAGATTGTATCAGCAAAATGTCAGATTGGAACATTCATGAGATGTAAAAAAAAATGACATAAATGGAGGGTAATAAACTCTTACTGAAGCATAAAATACATATAGAAAAGTATACAAATCATTAGTGTAAGAGTTTTCACAAAGTGATACCCTATTGCGTCCACCCCCAGATCAAGAAACAGCATTGTATCAGCCTCCTAGAAGCTAGGCTTGTGCCTCTCCAAAGTTAATCAACATCCTGACAAGTAACACCATAGTTTGGTTTTGTCTGTTGTTTTAACTTTCTGCAAATGGACTTGCAATATTTAGATTTTCTTTGGCTTCTTTTTGTGAAATTCTGTGTTCAGGAGAGTCCATATTGCTAAATATAACTATGTGTGCTCAGTCATGTCCAAACCTGTGTGACCCCATGAACCATAGCCCGCCAGTCTCCTCTGACCATGAGATTTCTTAGGCAACAATACTGGAGTGAGGTACCATTAACTACTCCAAGGGACCTTCCCAACCCAGGGATTGAACTACCATCTCTTGCATCTCCTGCATTGGCAGGTGGATTCTTTACCACTAGTGCCACCTGGTAAGCCCTGTAATGGCACCAAATGGTCAATACTGAAATCAGATTGATTAGGTTCTTTGCAACCGAAGATGAAGAAGCTCTATACGGTCAACAAAAACAACACCTGGAGCTGACTGTGGCTCATATCATGAGCTCCTTATTGCAAAGTTCAGGGTTAAACTGAAGAAAGTAGGGAAAACCACTAGGCCATTCAGGTATGACCTAAATCAAATCCTTTATACAGTAGAGGTGACAAATAGATTCAAGGGGTTAGATCTTGTAGACTGAGTGCCTGAAAACGATATTCGGAGGTTCATAACGTTGTACAGGAGGTGGTGACCAAAACGAACCTCAAGAAAAATAAATGCAATTAGGCAAAGTGGTTGTCTTAGGAGACGTCATACATAGCTGAGAAAAGAAGAGATACAAAAGGCAAAGGAGAAAGAGAAAGATATACCAAACTGAATGCAGAGTTCCAAAGAACAGAAAGGAGAGATAAGAAAGCCTTCCTAAGTGAACAAGGCAAAGAAATAGAGGAAAACAATAGAATGGGAAAGACTAGAGATCTCATCAAGAAAATTGGAGATACCGAGGGAACATTTCATGCAAAGATGGGCACAATAAAGGACAGAAACAGCAAGGACCTAACAAGCAGAAGAGATTAAGACAAAGTGGCAAGAATACACAGAAGAACTATACAAAAAAGGTCTTAATGATCCAGATAACCACAGTGGTGTAGTCACTCACCTGGAGCCAGACATCCTGGAGTGTGAAGTCAAGTGGGCCTTAGGAAGCATTGCTATGAACAAAGCTAGTGGAGGTGACAGAATGCCAGCTGAGCTTTTTAAAATTCTAAAAGATGATGCTGTTAAAGGACTGCACTCAATATGCCAGCAAATTTGGAAAACAGCAGTGGCCACAGGACTGGTAAAGTTCAGTTTTCATTCCAGTGTTTAAACTACCATGTAATTGCGCTGATTTCACATGCTAGCAAGGTAATACTCAAAATCCTTCAAGGTAGGCTTCAACAGTATGTGAACTAAGAAATTCCACATGTACAAGCTGGGTTTAGAAAAGACGGAGGAACCAGAGATCAAATTGCCAACATTTGTTGGATCATGGAGAAAGCAAGGGAATTCCAAGAAACATCTGCTTCACTGACTGTGCTAAAGCCTTTGACTCTGTGGATCACAACAAACTGTGGAAAATTCTTCAAGACATGAGAATACCAGACCACCTTACCTGCCTCCTGAGACATCTGTATGCAGGTCAAGAAGCAACAGTTAGAACCGACATGAAACAACAGACTGGTTCCAAATTGGGAAAGGAGTACATCAAGACTATATATTGTCACCCTGTTTGTTTAATGTATAGGCAGAGTACATCATGTGAAATGCCAGGACTGGACCACTCACAAACTGGAATCAAGATTGCCTTGGAGAAATAGCAACAACCTCAGATATGCAGATGATACAGTTCTAAAGAGCCTCTTGAGGAGAGAAAGAGCAGAGTGAAAAAGCTTGCTTAAAACTCAACATTCAAAAAACTAAGATCATGGCATCCAGTCCCATCATTCCATGGCAAATATATGGGGAAAAAGTGGAATCACTGACAGATTTTATTTTCTTGGGCTCCAAAATCACTGAGGACAGTGACTGCAGCCATGAAATTAAAAGATGCTTGCTCCTTGGAAGGAAAACTATGACAAACCTAAACAGTATATTAAGAGAGACATCACTTTGCCAACAAAGGTCTATATAGTCAAAACTATGGCTTTTCCAGTAGTCCTTTATGGGTGTGAGCATTGGACCATAAAAAAGGCTGAGAACCAATGAATTGATGCTTTTGAACTGTGGCGCTAGAGAAGACTCTTAAGAGTCCTTTGGACAACAAGGAGATCAAAACAGTCAATCCTAAAAGAAATCAACCCTGAATATTCATTGGAAGGACCGATGCATAAACTGAAGCTCCAATACTTTGGCCATCTGATGCAAAGATTCAAATCATTGGAAAAGACCCTCATGTTGGGAAAGATAGAGGGCAAGAGGAGAAGGGGACAACAGAGGATGAGATGGCTGGATGGTTTATCGACTCAATGGACATGAGTTTGAGCAAGCTCCAGGAGATAGTGAAGGACCAGGGAAGCCTGGCCTGCTGCAGTTCATGGGGTCTCAAAGAGTCAGACATTACTTTAGGACTGAACAACAATAAATATAAACATAACATTATAGATATAACTGTAGTTCTCTCCATTTCTGGGCTGCATAGAATTCTATATGAATATGCTTACTGTTATACTTCAGTATTTCCTGATTAAACTTTTGGAATGATATGCAGAAATCTCTAAACATGGACAAATTTATGAAAAAAGAAAGGAAGACAACCTATTTAAAGAAAATGTTTCCCCAAACAGAATGACTTTGAACTAAGCCATTAAGTGGAACACCTATCTGAAAGCAGGTAAGTACCACTTTAGGACCTGAGAGTTGGATCTAGAGGCTGATCCACAGAACAAGGACTTTCCAGGTAGCACTAGTAGTAAAGAACCCGCCTGCCAATGCAGGAGACCTGAGTTGGATCCCTAGATCAAGAAGACCCCCTGGAGGAGGGCATGGCAACCCACTCCAGTATTCTTGCCTGGAGAATCCCATGGACAGAGGAGCCTGGCGGGCTACAGTCCATGGGATAGCAGAGTCGGACATGACTGAAACGACTGAGCACACATGCATGCCACAAGAACAAATGCCCAAATCAGACTATAGGATTGTTCCAGAAAAGCCCCACTGTCCTGCTTACCTTTCACTACTATCCTCAAACCCACGATCCTCAGCCAGCCACAACCCTCGCAATCTGTGCCTGCATCCCTCACTCCTGAATTAGAGTTCCACATGGGGATGTCTGGCTGTCACCTCCCACTGCTCATATACCAGCATCCTGAAAGAATATTAGGAAGGCAGGGAAAGGAAGTTTTCTGGCTTCTACCTTGAGTAATTGGGACTCAAGCAGAAAGTTCCCAAGCTTGATCTGAAATGCCCAAAAGTTCCTGGAAGCCAAAAATTATAGCAAAGTCCATTCCATGGGTCATATATCCCCTTTTGGATTTTGGAAAATAGGGTTATGATCCCTTGGGGAAATAATCGTGGTGAGGTTCATCATTCTTCAGTAGACTTTTATCTCTATAGATAGTGGATAGAAAACTTGCCTTCAACAGTGAAAAATGGTGATTTTTATCAAGATTACTCCTTAGCAGGAGTGGCTAGAGAGCTGGGACCAGGTTAAATATCTAAATGAGTGTCTGTGTCTTTAAGAGAGAAAGAGACCAGTCCTCCTGAAGCCCTGAGACATTCTTTATTCAACATTAATATCTTGAAGGAGGTTAAGATATTTGCCATCCAGTTCTGGCAACTAGTGGGTGCCCCCTTGCTACCAATCAGCTCTGTCCAATGTACTCCTGGGGTGATGGGCTCTCTTTTAGCTGCTTGGGTGTGCAGCTAAAGGAAGAACTACTGATGGATTATCCTCTCGATGATGCGTTGTACTAATCTTTTTGTCTTTGATATATCCAGGGAATCTTTGGTGTAAAAATCCATGTCCCTCTAAATGAAAGGGAACAATCATGTCTGTAAGGGGAGAGGTAAGCATCATCAGTAGTCTAGTGAAATATTCTAAATTATACAATGATATGATATTAACTAATTTGAAAAGGAGATTTGAGGTTGTAACCCTTTGGTGGATGGACTGCATTTTTTTTTAAGACAACATGGTCAGGTTTTGTAATAGAAGGTATGGTCTGTGAGCCAAAGATGATTGCATTAGTAACTGAATATTAGCATATACAGTAGAAGAGGAAAAAATTTTGATAAGATAAAAATCTATTATCTGATCCTAATTCACGCTCAGTTACTGGATTTCTACAAATCATCAACCCATGCCTCAATTTCCCAGTCAGAAATAATCCCCAGCAGCATTTTAGTACAATGTTCTCTAATCCTTACACTATGCTTATTTTTAGCAGAGTTGACCTTGTATTCTACATATAATTGTGTATCCTTGTCAGGTTTACCTCCCTCAAATCAGTTCATATTACAAGACTCAGTAAACATGATTTTTTAAGGGCTGCATAGTATTTTAACATACAAATGTGCCATAATTTAATCATTTCCTATCACTTGTTTGCAGGTTTTTTCAATTGAATGCTCTGCAAAGCTGTAGTAAGCAGCTCTGTACATAATCACTGTCTGCATTTTGAATTGTTAATTTGGCACTGCTTCCAAAATGTGAAATAACTGGGTCAAGGGTATAAGCATCTCTAAGGTGCATGATAAATGTTGCCAACCTATTTTCCAGAAAGACTGCACCACTTTATACTACTGCCAGCAAAGTATAGGAGCACAGAACACAAGTTGCAATCATTTGTTACAGTCAGTTGTTTCTTTGCCAAAGGCACTTGCTCAGTAGTGTCTGACTCTTTGTGATTCCATGGACTGTAACCTGCAGGGCTCCCCTGTCCATGGAATTTTCCAGGCAAGGATACAGGAGTGGGTTGCCATTTCCTCCTTCAGGGGATGCAGGAGGCTTCTTTGCCAACTGTGCCACCACCAATGTAATATGCAAATGAAAGTTTTGATCTAAATTCTTCAGTCTTTATTAAAGTGCACACCCTCATTTCCAGAGTGGAAACCCCTGTGTTACTCACCTCTTTGTCCTCGATCTCAGATTTCTCCCTCTCTATGATTTCAGCTGAACATCAGCAGACAGAGATTTTTCCCTTAGACACGTTAAACTCAGGAGACCCAAAAACTAAATCCACTTTCTTGTATTCCAAAATATATTCCACCCACCTCCCCAGTATTCAGTGTTTTACTAATTTTTATCTCTGCTTTAACCTAGTTCTGGGCTTCATTCCTTTTTGCTACAACTATTATAGTATCTTTCCACATAGTTTTCCTGGGTGCATTGTCTCCCCTTTGCAAGGATTATACACTCCTACTAATCATCTTTCTTAAAAAACATAAACTAACAATCTAATGAACTAGTGAGTAAAAAAACTAACACGCAAGCAAGCACAGAAGACTCACTATCTACTAGACATTGCTTGATAAAAATAAACTTCCTCGATGGCTCAGCGGTAAAGAGCAATGTAGCAGACGTGGGTTCAGTCCCTAGGTCGGGAAGATCCCCTGGAAGAGGAAATGGCATCCCACTCCAGTTTTCTTGCCTGAAAAATTCCATGGACAGAGGAGCCTGGCGGGCTGCAGTCCGAAGGGTTGCAAAGAGTCGGACATGACTAAGCAACTGAGCACACATATAAAAATAGCTAATTTGTATTAAGTGTCAGACACCATTATACAAACATTCATTTAATCCTTACAAGAAAGCCAAGCAGGAGCTACAATTATTATCATCCTTACAAACGAGAAAATTAAGCCACAAGGGGTTAAGAACTTGCCTGGGTCACAGAACTAGCCAATGGTAGAGCCAGAATTTGATTCTGAGCCACCTGGTCCCAGAGATTATGCTTATGATCACTGCTACATTCTGACCCCTGTACAATGCTCACATCATTCCCCTGCTCAGAAACCATATGTTGCTCCCCATTATAGACCTGAAACTATGTCTCTTTCACCTTTGCATCTTCAAACCTAACACGTCATTAACTAAGTAATGAAGCTGAAATGAATGCAGTATTTGCCACCTTGCAGTCTGCCATTTCAGCCTTACTGCCTACCACTTCCTCTCAAGAACCTTTATGTTCTGCTGTAACCTGCTACTTTGCCCTGAGTAGGCTGGGCTACAAGCTTCCTCTCCATAGTTCAGGCCATTCCTCAGCCTAACATGTCCTCTGTTTAAGTGACTCAGTCATGTCCGACTCTTTGTGACCCTATGGACTATAGCCTTCCAGGCTCCTCTGTCCATGGAATTCTCCAGGCCGGAATACTGGAGTGGATTGCCATTCTCTTCTCCAGGGGATCTTCCCAACCCAGGGATCGAACCCAGGTCTCCCACACTGCAGGCAGATTCTTTACCAACTGAGCTACCAGTGAAGCCCAGCATGTCCCTTATCTCACTTGCATCTACCTGATGAAATCATTTATCCTTGAAAACACAACTAAAATATCACATCTCTTGGCTTATGTTTACCGCTCCATTCTTCAGGCTTCCAACCACATTTCTTCACTCATTTGATCAGGCTCACTTCTGGACATATGGCCGTAAACAAGACAGCTAAGCTTCCTGGACTCGTGAAGTGTAGTTATAGTTCTCAGTTGGGTAACAAGCACTGAACATGCCAACAACTATTTTGGTAAAACAATTCCAGGTGCTGATAACTGCTACACACACACACACACACACACACACACACACACACATATGTACTTCTCTAGGTGGAAAAGTAAAGACCACAATTAGAAATAAGAGAATTATGAAAAAAACTCACCAGTAAAGGCAAACATACCAAAAAAAGGCAGGACATCATCCAAACACAAAGCTAGTAGGCAGGTTAAAAGACAAATGTAGTAAAATTACCTATATCCACAATAAGCAGTTAAGGCATACACAAAACAACTACCTGGAAAATATGATTTCAAACCAGTAATCTTGAGGGGAAGAGAGTACAAATGTAGGGTTTTTAAAAGGCACTTGAAATAATAGATCAGCAAGTTAATCACACACACACGTGCACACACGCATAAATAGAAAGAGAGTGCTAGATGAAAACTTCATGGTAACTATAGACCAAAAATCTATGCTATACACACAAAAAGAAAAATAGATCCAGACGTAACACCAAAGATAGTCATCCCCAGAATTGCCAAAGCAATCTTGAGGAAAAAGAATAAAGCAGAAGGCATAACCCTACCAGACTTCAGACAACAATAGAAAGCTATTTTGTTGTTATTCAGTTGCTCAGTTGTGTCCAACTCTTTGTAACCCCATGGACTGCAGCACTCCAGGCTTCCCTGTCCTTCACTATCTCCCAGAGTTTGTCCTTTGAGTTGATGATGCCATCCATCCTCTGTTTCCCCCTTCTCCTCATGCCCTCAATCAATTTTCTGCTGATGGGTAGGGCTGCGCTCCCTCCCTGTAGTTTGGCCTGAGACAGCCTAGTCCTGGAGTCTGTCATCTCTACGGCAGGGCTAGTGGCACCCTCCTCCAAGAGGACTTATGCCAACACACCCCACCTCCCATGACTGCTGCTGCCAGTGCCCCTGACCCACAGCAGGCCACTGTTGACCCGTGCCTCCACCTGGGATTCCCAAACACTCACAAGCAAGTCTGGATCAGTGTTTGTGGGGTCACTGCTCCTTTCCCATGGGTCCTGGTGTGCACAAGGCTTTCTTTGTGCCCTCCAAGTGTCTCTGGCAGGTATGGGGTTTGATTTTAACATGATTGTGGCCCTCCTACAATCTCATTGTGGCTTCTCCTTTGTCCTTGGACGTGGGTTATCTTTTGGCAGGGGGTGGAGGGGGCAGCTCCAACATTCTCCTGTCAATGGTTGTTCAGCAGCTACTTGTGATTTTGGTGTTCTCACAGGAGAGGATGAGCGCACATCCTTCTACTTCGCCATCTTGGAGGATTAGATCTGATAGACTGCCTGAAGAACTATGGATGAAGGTTCATAACACTGTACAGGAGCTGGTGACCAAAACCATCCCCATGAAAAAGAAATACAACAAGGCAGAATCTTGTCTGAGAAGGCCTTACAAATAGCTAAGAAAAGAAGAGAAGTGAAAGGCAAAGGAGAAAGGGTAAGATATACCCAACTGAACGCAAAGTTCCAAAGAACAGCAAGGAGAGATGAGAAAACCTTCTTAAGTGAACAATGCAAAAAATAGGGAAAAACAATAGAATGGGAAAGACTAGAGACTTCTTCAAGAAACTTAGATACCAAGGGAATATTTCATGCACAGATGGGCACAATAAAGGACAGAAATGGTAAAGATGTAACAGAAGCAGAAGAGATTAACATGAAGTGGCAAGAATAAAACAGAAAAACTATACAAAAAAAGGTCGTAATGACCCACATAACCACAATGATGTGGTCACTCACCAAGAGCCAGACATCCTGGAGTGTGACGTTAAGTGGGCCTTAAGAAGCATCACTAAAAACGAAACTAGTGGAGGTGATGGAATTCCAGCTGAGCTATTTCAAATCCTAAAAGAGGATGCTGTTAAAATGCTAAAGTCAATATGCCAGCAAATTTGGAAAACTCAGCAGTGGCCACAGGACTGGAAAATTCAGTTTTCATTCCAATCCCAAAGAAGGGCTATGCCAAAGTATGTTCAAACTACCACACAATTCCACTCATTTCACATACTACCAACGTAAAGCTCAAAATCCTTCAAGCTAGTCTTCAACAGTACATGAATTGAGAACTTCCAGATGTACAATCTGGGTTTAGAAAAGGCCGAGGAAACAAAGATCAAATTGCCAACATCCATTGGATCTTAGAAAAAGCAAGAGAATTCCAGGAAAACATCTGCTTCATTGACTATGCTAAAGCCTTTGGCTCTGTGGATCATAACAAACTGTGGAAAATTCTTAAAGAGATGGGAATATTAAAACACCTTTCCTGCCTCCTGAGAAACCTGTATGCAGATCAAGAAGCAACAGTTAGAACCAGACATGGAACAACAGACTGGTTCCAAATTGGGAAAGGAGTACATCAAGGCTGTATACTGTCATGCTGCTTACTTAACTTATATGCAAAGTACATCATGTGAAATGCTGGGCTAGATGAAACTCAAGCTGGAATCAAGATTGCCAAGAGAAATATCAATAACCTCAGATATGAAGATGATACCACCCTTATGCAGAATGTGAAAAGGAACTAAAGAGCCTCTTGATGAAGGTCAAAGAGGAGAGTGAAAAGCTGGCTTAAAACTCAACATTCAGAAAACTAATATCATGGCGTCTGATCTCATCACTTCATGGAAAATAGATGGGAAATCATGGAAACATGGAAACAGTGACAGATTTTATTTTCTTGGGCTTCAAAATCACTGTGCATGGTGACTGCAGCCATGAAACTGAAAGACACTTGCCTCTTGAAAGGAAAGCTATGGCAAACCTAGACAGCATATTAAAAAGCAGAGACATCACCTTGCCGACAAAGGTTTGTATATTCAAAGCTATAGTTTTTCTGGTAGTCATGTATTGATGTGCCAGTTGGACCATAAAGAAAGCTGAGTGCCAAAGAATTGATGCTTTTGAACTGTGGTACTGGAGAAGACTCTTGAGAATCCCTTGGACAACAAGGAAATCAAACCAGTCAATCCTCAAGGAAATCAACCCTGAATATTCATTGGAAGGACTAATGCTGAAGCTCCCATATTTGGCTACCTGATGCAAGCAGCAAAATCATTGGAAAAGACCCTGATGTTGGGAAATATTGAAAGCAGGAGAAGGGGACAACAGAGAATAAGATGGTTGGAAGGCATCATCGACTCCATGGACATGCGTTTGAGCAAACCCTGGGAGATAGTGAAGGATGGGGAAGCCTGGCATGCTGCAGTCCATGGGGTCACAAAGAGTCAGTCATGACTGGGTGAATGAACTACAACAAATAGTAATTAAAATACCACGGTATTGGCATAAAAGCCGACATGGATCAATGGAACACAATAGAGAGCTCAGAAATAAACCCACATACCTATGGTCAATTAATCTTTGACAAAGGTGGTAAGAATGGGGAAAAGACAGTCTCTTTAGCAAATACTGTTGGGAAAACTGGCTAGTTGCATGCAAATTAATGAAGTTAGAAAACACCCTTGTGCACTAAAAGTAAACTCAAAATGGCTTAAGTATTTAAATGTAAGACAAGACAAAATAAAACTCCTAGAAGAGACCATAGATAAAACATTCTCTTACATAAATAGTACCAATGTTTTCTTAGGTCAGTCTCCCAAGACAATAGAGAAAAAAAAAGCAAAAATAAACAAATGGGACCTAATTAAGCTTATAACCTTAGCAGAGCAAAGGAAATCAACCATTAAGAAAACAAAAAGACTACCTATGGATTAGGAGAAAATATTTGCAAATGATGCAACCAACAAGGGCTTAATTTTCAAAACATACAAATATACAAAATATTTCAATAACCAAAAACCAGTTTGAGTCAAAAATGTGCAGACAATCTAAATAGGTATTTCTCCAAAGAAGACATACAGATGGCCAAAGAGCACATGTAAAGATATTTAACATAGCTAATTGTTAGAGAAATGCAGATGAAACTACAATGACATACCACCTCACATCAGTCAGAATGACCATTATTAAAATGTCTACAAATCATAGATGCTGGAGAGAGTGAAGAGAAAAGGAGAACCTTCTTACATTGTTGGTAAGGAACATAAGCTGGTGTAGCCATTATGGAAAGCAATATGAAGGTTTCTCAAAACACTAAAAATATAGTTACCACATGATCCAGCAATCCCATTCCTAGGCATATACCCAGATAAAACTATAATTTGAAAAGATGAATGCACTTGTGTTCATTACAGCACTATTTACAATAGCTAAGACATACAAACAACCTAAATTTCCATGGATCAATGAATGGATAAAGATGATATGGTACATATATACAGCAGCATAGTACTCAGCCATAAAAAAGCATGAAATAATGCTATTTGCAGTAACATGGATGGACCTAGAGATTACCCCACTAAGCAGAGTCAGTCAGAAAGATAAAGAAAAATACCATACATATGACTTAAATGTGTAAACTAAAAGATGACACAAATGAACATATCTACAAAACAGCAACAGATTTACAGACATAGAGAACAGATGTGTGGCTCCCAAGGGATAAGGAGATGGGAGAGGGAAGGATTGGGAGTTTGGGATTAGCAGATACAAACAATTATATATAGAATTGATAAATAACAAGTCCTACTCTATAGCACAGAAAACTATATTCAATATCCTATGCTAAACCATAATGGAAAAAAATATATAGATATAACTGAGTCACTTTATTGTACAGCAAAAATTAACATTGCCAATCAATAAAATTTAAAAAAATATATAGTCAAATCCTAAGAGAACAAGAAAGAAAAGGAAAAAAAGACCTCCAATAACAAACCCAAAGCAATTAACAAAATGGCAAAAAGACCATACATAATAATTACCTTAAATGTAAATGGACTAAATGCTCCAACCAAAAGATACAGAGCGGCTGAATGCATACAAAAAGAAGACCTATATATATGAAATGAAAACCACAGTCACAGAAAACAAACTGATTACATGGATCACAGCCTTGTCTAACTCAATGAAATTATGAGCTATGCCATGTAGGGGCACCCAAGATAGACAGGTCATAGTGGAGAGTTCTGACAAAATGTGGTCCATTCGAGAAGGGAATGGCAAATCACTTCAACATTCTTGCCTTGAGAACCCCATGAACAATATGAAAAGGCAAAAAGAGGAACTCATGACACTGAAAGATGAACTCCCTAAGTCGGTAGGTGCCCAATATGCTACTGGAGAATAGCAGAGAAATAACTCCAGAAAGAATGAAGAGGCTGAGCCAAATCAGAAACTACACCCAGTTGTGAATGTATCTGGTGGTGAAAGTAAAGTCTGATGCTGTGAAGAATAATATTACATGGGAACCTGGAATGTTACGTCCAAGAATCAAGGAAAATTTTAAGTGGTCAAACAGAAGATAACAAGAGTGAGCATCAACATTTTAGGAATCAGTGAACTAAAATGGACAGATATGGGTGAATTTAATTCAGATGACCATTATATCTATTACTGTGGGCAAGAATCCCTTAAAAGAAATGGCATAGCCCTCAGAGTCAAAAAAACAGTCCGAAATGCAGTACTTGGGTGCAATCTCAAAAACAACAGAATGATCTCAGTTCGTTTCCAAGGCAAACCATTCAATATGACAGTGACCAAAGTCTATGCTCCAAGCACTAATGCTGAAGAAGATGAAGTTGAATGGTTCTATGAAGACCTACAAGACCTTCTAGAAATAATATAAAAAAAAAGATGTTCTTTTCATTATAGGGGACTGGAATACAAAAGTAGGAAGTCAAGAGATACCTGGAGTAACAGGCAAATTTGGCCTTGTAGTACACATGAAGCAGAGCAAAGGCTAACAAGAGTTTTGCCAAAAGAATGCACGGATCATAACAAATGCTCTCTTCCAACAACACAAGAGACAACTCTACAAAAGGACATCACCAGATGGCCAATATTGAAATCAAATTGATTATATTCTTTGCAGCTGGAGATGGAGAAGCTCTATACAGTCAGCAAAAACAAGACCAGGAGCTGACTGTGGCTCAGATCATGAACTCCTTTTATAAAATTCAGACTTAAATTGAAGAAAGTAGAAAAAACCACTAGGCCATTCAGGTATGACCTAAATCAAATCCTTTATGATTATACAGTGGAAGTGATAAACAGATTCAAGGGATTAGATCTGGTAGACAGAGTGGCTGAAGAAGTATGGATGGAGGTTTGTTACTTGTACAGGAGGCGGTGATCAAAACCATCCCCAAGAAAAAGAAATTCAACAAGGTAAAATGGTTGTCTGAGGAGGAGCTGAGAAAAGAAGCGAAGTGAAAGGAAAAGGAGAAAAGGAAAGATACACCCGAATAGCAGGGAAAGATAAGAAAGCCTTCCTAAATGACCAACACAAAGAAACAGAGGAAAACAATAGAATGGGAAAGACCAGAGATGTCTTGAAGAAAATTAGAGGTACCAAGAGAACATTTCCTGAAAAGATGGGCACAATTTCTGTCCTTTAGGACAGAAATGGTAAGAACCTAACAGAACCAAAAAATATTAAGAGGAGGTGGCAAGAATACACAGAAGAACTATACAAAAAAGATTGTAATGACCCAGATAACCATGACGGTGTGAGTATTCACCTAGAGCCAGACATCCTGGAGTGTGAAGTCAATTGGGACTTAGGAAGCATCACTACAAACAAAACTAGTGGAGGTGATGGAATTCCAGCTGAGCTATTTCAAATCCTAAAAGGTGATACTGTTAAAATGCTGTAGTCAATATGCCGGCAAATTTGGAAAATTTAGCAGTGGCCACAAGGACTGGAAAATATCAGTTTTCATTTCAATTGCAAAGAAGAGCAATGCCAAAGAATGTTCAAACTACCACACAATTGCACTCATTTCACATTCTACCAAGGTAAAGCTCAAACTCCTTCAAGCTAGGCTTCAACAGTATGTGAACCAAGAACTTCCAGATGTACAAGCTGGGTTTAGAAAAGGCAGAGCAACCAGAGATCAAATTGCAAACATCAGTTGGATCATAGAAGTTCAGTTCAGTTTAGTCACTCAGTCGTGTCCAACTCTTTGTGACCCCATGAATCGCAGCACACCAGGCCTCCCTGTCCATCACCAACTCCCAGAGTTTACCCAAACCCATGTCCATCGAGTCAGTGATGCCATCCAACCATCTCATCCTCTGTCGTCCCCTTCTCCTCCTGCCCTCAATCCTTCCCAGCATTAGGGTCTTTTCCAGTGAGTCAACTCTTCGCATGAGGTGGCCAAAGTATTGGATCATAAAAAGAGCTAGAGAATTCCAGAAAAATATCTACTTCTGCTTCACTGACTATGTTAAAGCCTTTGACTGTGTGGATGGATCACAACAAACTGTCAAAAATTCTTAAAGAGATGGGAATACTAGACCACCTTATCTACCTTCTGAGAAACCTGAATGCAGGTCAAGAAGCAACAGTTAGAACTAACATGTAACAATGGGCTGGTTCCAAATTGGGAAATGAGTATGTCAAGGCTGTTTATCGTCCCCTTGCTTATTTAACTTACATGCAGAGTACATCATGTGAAATGCTGGGCTGGATGAAGCACAAGCTGCAATCAAGATTCCTCGGAGAAATATCAATAATCTCAGATATGCAGATGACACCACCCTTATGGAAGAAAGAAAGTGAAGAGGAACTAAAGGGCCTCTTGAGGAAGGTGACAGAGGAGAGTGAAAAGCTGGCTTAAAACTCAACATTCAAAAAAACTAAAATGAAGGCATCTGGTCCCATCACTTCATGGCAAATAGTTGGGGGGGGGGAAATGGAAACAGTGAGACACTTTATTTTCTTGTGGGCTTCCCTCATAGCACAGTTGGTAAAGAGTTTGCCTGCAATACAGGAGACCCTGGTTTGATTCCTGGGCCGGGAAGATACCCTGGAGAAGGGATGGGCTACCCACTCCAGTATTCTTGGGCTTCCATTGTGCCTCAGCTGGTAAAGAATCCATCTGCAATGCAGGAGATCTGGGTTCCATCCCTGGAATGGATTCTCCCCTAGAGAAGGGAAAGGCTACCCACTCCAGTATTCTGGCCTGGAGAATTCCATGGACTGTATAGTCCATGAACTCACAGAGAGTCAGACACAACTGAGTGACTTTCACTTTATTTTCTTGGACTCCAAAATCAATGTGGACGATGACTGCAGCCATGAAACTGAAGGACACTTGCTCCTTGGAAGGAAAGCTATAACAAACCTCAACAGTGTAATAAAAAGCATGACATCACTTTGCCAACAAAGCTCCATATAGTCAAAGCTATGTTTTTTCCAGTAGTCATGTATGGATGTGAGAGTCGGACAATAAAAAAAGGCTAAGTGCCAAAGAATTGATGCTTTTGAACTGTGGTGTTGGAGAAGACTCTTGAGAGTCCCTTGGACTGCAAGGAGATCCAACCAGTCCATCCTAAAGGAAATCAATCCTGAAAACTCATTGGAAGGACTGATGTTAAAGCTGAAACTTGAATACTTTGGCCTCCTGATGTGAAGAGCTGACTCACTGGAAAAGACCCTGATGTTGGGAAAGATTGAAGGCAAGAGAGGGGAACGACAGAGGATGAGATGGTTGGATCACATCACCGACTCAATGGACATGAGTCTGAGCAAACTCAAGGGAGATGGTTAAGGACAGGGAAGCCTGGCATGCTGCAGTCCATGGGGTCACAAAGAGTCGGACATGACTGAGCAACTGAACAACAACAATAACAGAGTCACTTCAGATCTAGAGACCCACATAGACTTAAAGTGAGGGGATGGAAAAATGTATTCCACACAAAAGAAAATCAAAAGAAAAAGTAACAATAATTATATCCAACTAAATAGACTTTAAAATAAACACTATTACAAGAGACAAATAAGGACACTACATAATAATCAAGGGATCAATCCAAGAAGAAGATGTAACAATTATAAATATATATGCACCAATATAGAAGCACCTAAGTATATATAGCAGATATTAATGGACACAAAAGGAGAAACTGACAGGAACACAATCATAGTAAAGAACTTAAACACCTCACTTACACCAATGGATAGATCATCCAGATATAAAATTGATACAGAAACATGAGCCTTAAATGACACATTAGACCAAACGGACTTAACATATAGAAAGCATTCCATCCAAAAGCAGCAGAATACTCATTCTTTTCAAGTATACATGGAGCATTCCCCAGGATGGATCATACGCTGGATGACAAAATAATCCTTGGTAAATTTTTAAAAGTTGAAATGATGTAAGCATTTTTCGTATCACACAGTATGAGACTAGAAATCAACTGAAATAAAAAAAAAAAAACCTGCAAAAAAAACCCCAAACACAGTGGAGGCTAAACAATATGCTACAAAATACCCAATGGATAACTGAAGAAATCAAAGAAGACATTAAAATATACCTGAAGTCAGTAAAAACAAAAACACAATGATACAAAACCTATGAGGCAGCAGCAAAAACAGTTCTAAGAGGCAAGTTTAGAGTAAAAGCAGAGACATTACTTTGCCAACAAAGGTCCGTCTAGTCTAAGCTATGGTTTTTCCAGTAGTCATGTATGGATGTGAGAGTTGGACTATAAAGAAAGCTGAGCGCTGAAGAACTGATGCTTTTGAACTGTGGTACTGGAGAAGAGTCTTGAGAGTCCCTTGGACTGCAAGGAGATCCAACCAGTCCATCCTAAAGGAAATCAGTCCTGAATATTCATTGGAAGGATTGATGCTGAAGCTGAAACTCCAATACTTTGGCCACCTGATGCTAAGAACTGACTCATTGGAAAAGACCCTGATGCTGGGAAAGATTGAGGGCAAGAGGAGAAGGGGACAACAGAGGATGAGATGGTTGTATGGCATCACCGACTCTATGGACATGAGTTTGAGTAAACTCTGGGAGCTGGTGATGGACAGGGAAGCCTGGTGTGCTGCAGTGCATGGGGTAGCAGGGAGTCAGACACGACTTAATGACTGAACTGAACTGAAGCTTACCCCAGGAATCAAGAAAAACTTCAAATAAGCAACCTAAACTTATACCTAAAGGAAGTAAAAAAGAACAAACAAAACCTAAAATTAGTAGAAGGAAAGAAATAATGAAGATCAGAACAGAATTAAATGAAATTAGGCTGAAAAGAAAATAAGAGAAAAGATAAGTGAAACTAAAATCCGGTTCTTTGAAAAGATACACCAAATTAATAAACCTTTAGGCAGACTCAGCAAGAAAAAAACGGAGATGATCCAGATCAGTAAAATCATAAATATAAAAGAAGTTACAATCAACATTATAGAAATATAAAGGATCAAAAGACACTACTATGAATAATTATATGCCAATAAAAAGGACAACCTAAGAAGAAATGGACAGATTCTTAGAAGGGTACAATCTACCCAGACTGAACCAGGAAGAAATAGAAAATATGAAAAGACTAATTACCAGTAATGAAATGTAACTTTTAAAATTCCCAACAAACAAAGCTCCAGGACCAGATGGCTTCACATGTGAATTATACCAAACAAAGAGTAAACACCTATCCATCTGAAATTATTCCAAAAATCTGCGGAGGAAGAAACACTTTCAAACTCATTATATGAAGCCATAATAGCCTGATACCAAAACCAAACAAAGATATCACAAAAAGAGAATTATATGGCAATATCACTGATGAACATAGATGCAAAAATCCTCAACATATACCAGCAAACCAAATCCAACAATACAATAAAAGTATTGTATACCATGATCAAGTAGGATTTATTCCAGTGATGCAAAGTTTTTTTTAATATTTACAAAATCAATGTAACATACCACATCAACAAATTGAGGGAAAAACTATATGATCATCTCAATAGATGCAGAAAAGTTTTTCATAAGGTCAACATCCATTTATGATAAAAACTCCAGAAAGTAGGCATAGAGGGTATATACCTCAATATTAATAAAGGCCATATATGTCAAAACAATGGCTATCATATTCAAAAGTGAAAAGTTGAAAGCATTTCCTCTAAGATCAGGAACAAGATCAGGAACAATGCCCACCTTTTATTCATCATTTTTATTCAATAGTTTTGGAAGTCCTAGCCACAGCAATCAGGAAAAAAAGAAATAAAAGTAACCCGGACCGGAAAGGAACAAGTAAAATTGCCATTGTTTGTAGACTACATGATACTATACATAGAAAATCCTAAAGACAACACTAGAAAGCTACTAGAGTTCATCAACAAATTTTGTAAAATTACAGGATACAAAACTAATATACATACTAATATACATAAATCTGTTGTATTTCTATGTACTAACAATGAACTATCAGAAAAGAATTAATAAAGTAATCTCATTTACCATATCATCAAAAGGAGTAAAATAGCTACCTACCTAAAGAGGTAAAGGATCTATACTTGGGAAACTATGAGACACTGATAATAGAAATTGAACACAACACAAACAACTGGGAAGATATACCATGTTCTTAAATGGGAATAATTAATACTGTTAAATATGACCATATTATCCAAGACAATCTACAGATTCAGTGCAATCCCTGTCAAAATATTTTACCAATGGCTTTTTTTTTTTTTTTTACAAAACTAGATTAATTTTGAAATTTGTATGAAAACACAAAACCTTGAATAGCCAAAGCGATCTTGATTGAGAAAGAACAGAGTTGGAGATGTCATGCTCCTTGACTTTAGACTATACTATAATGCTACAGTACAAAATAGTATAGCATTAGCAGAAAAACACGGAAAAGGCAATGGCAACCCACTCCAGTACTCTTGCCTGGAAAATCCCACGGACAGAGGAGCCTGGTGGGCTGCAGTCCATGGGGTCGCTAAGAGTCGGACATGACTGAGTGACTTCACTTTCACCTTTCACTTTGCTGCATTGGAGAAGGAAGTGGCAACCCACTCCAGTGTTCTTGCCTGGAGAATCCCAGGGACGGGGGAGCCTGGTGGGCTGCCATCTATGGGATCGCACAGAGTCGGACACGACTGAAGCAACTTAGCAGCAGCAGCAGCAGCAGAAAAACATACACATCAATCAATGTAACAGAATAGAGAGCCCAGAAATAAACCCATGCTCTTATGGTCAATTAATCTATGACATAGGAGGCAAGAATATACAGTAGAGAAAAGACAACCTCTTCAATAAGTGGTGCTGGGAAAATTGGCCAGCTATATGTAAAAGAATCAAACTAAAACATTTTCTAACACCATACACAAAAGTAAACCCAAAATGATTTAAAAACCTAAAAGTAAGACCAAATACTATTACAAAACTCGTAGAGGAAAACATAGGTAGAGCACATTTTGACACAAATCGCAGCAATATCTTTTTGGTTCCACTTCCTAGAGTAACGAAAATAAAAACAAAAATAAGCAAACAGGACCCAATAAACCTAAGAGATTTAAAAAAATATTTATTTGGCTGCACTGGGTCATACTTGCTGCTTGTACAGTCTTCACTGCTGCATGTGAGATTTGCAGCATGTGGTATCTAGTTCCCTAACTAGGGATTGAATCCAGGCCCGTGTTGAGAGCACAGAGTCTTAGTCAACGGACAACCAGGGATGCCCCAAGCCTAAAACCTTTTTGCACAGCAAAGGAAACCATAAACAAAATGAAAAGACAACCTACAGAATAGAATATATTTGCAAACAATGTGACCAACAAAGGAGTAATCTCCAAAATACACAAACAGCTCATGCAGCTCAATATCAAAAAACAAAAAACCTAATCAAAAAATAGTTGGAAGATCTAAACAGATATTTCTCCAAAGAAGACATAGACGGCCAAAAAGCACATGAAAAGATGCTCAACATTGCTAATTATTAGAGACATGCAAATCAAAACTGCAATAAGGTATCACCTCACACCAGTCAGAATGGCCATCATCAAAGTCTACAAATAATAAATGCTGGAGAGGGTTTAGAGAAATGGGAACACTTCAACACTGTTAGTGGGAATGTAAGTTGGTACAACCACTATGGAGAACAGTATGGAGGTTCCTTAAAAAACTAAACGTAGAGCTACCTTATGATACAACAATCCCACTCCTGGGTGTATATCTGAATGAAACCATAATTTGAAAACATATATGCACCCCAATTTTCATTGTAGCACTATTTAGCCAAGACATGGAAATAACCTAAATGTCCATCCACGGAATGGACACCCAGAGGAATGAATAAAGAAGATGTGGTATACAAAGGATTATTATTCAGCCATAAAATAGAATTAAATAATGCCATTTGCAGCAAATTGATATACCTAGAGATTATCATACTAAGTAAGTCAGACAGAAACACAGAAAGACAAATATATAGATATTACTTATATGTGGAATCTAAAAAGATGATACAAATGAACTTATTTACAAAAGAGAAAGAGACTCATAGACTTCAAAAACAAACTTGTGGTTACCAAAGGCAAAAGATGGGGGTAAAGATAAATTAGGACTTTGGAACTAATATATACACATCACTTCATATAAAATAGGAAATCAACAATGACCTACTATACAGCACAGGCAGTTCTACTCAACAATTTGCAACAATTTATATGGGAAAAATAATCTGAAAAAAGAATGAATATATGTATTCATTTAACTGAATCACCTTGCTGTACACAACTGAAACTAACAACACTGTAAATCAACTATACTCCAATATAAAAATTAAATTTAAAAAAAACTTCAGAATAAATCTCACCAAGATGGTGAAAGACATATGCTGACAACTATAAAAACATGAATAAAGGAAACTGAAGATGATTCAAATAAATAGATATCCCATGCTCTTGGATTGAAAGAATTGATATTATTAAAATGGCCATAGTACTCATAGTACTTAAAGTACTATGGATTTAATGTAATCCCTGTCAAAATTACCCATGGCATTTTTTTTTTACAGAGCTACAACAAATAACCCCAAAATTTATATGAAAACATAGAAGATCAGAATTGCTAAAACAATCCTGAGGAAAAAGAACAAAGTAGAAGGCATAGCCCTCCCAGACTTCAGACTATACTACAAAGCTACGGTAATCAAAATAGCAAGGTATTAGCACAAAAACAGACATATGGATTAATGAAACAGAAATCCCAGAAGTAAACCCATACACCTATGGACAATTAATCTTCGATAAAGGAGGCAAGACTATATAACAGGAAAAAGACGGTCTTTTCAGCAAGTGGTGTTAGGAAAGTTAGACAGTTACATGTAAATCAATGAAGTTAGAATACACCCTATACCATACACAAAAATAAACTCAAAATTGCTTAAATACTTAAATATAAGGCAAGATACCATAAAGTTCCTAGAAGAGAACATAGGCAAGATATTCTCTGACATAAATCATACCAATATTTTCTTAGTTCAGTCTCCCAAAGCAACAGAAATAAAAGCAAAAATAAACAAATTGGACCTAATCAAGCTTATAATACTTTGTACAGCAAAGGAAACCATAAGCAAAACGAAAAGACAACCTATAGCCTGGGAGAAAATATTTGCAAATGATGCATGCAACCCGTAAGGGCTTAATTTCTAAAATATACCAACAGTTCATACAATTCAATAACAAAAAACAAACAATCCAGTCAAAAAATGGGCAGAAGACCTAATAGACATTTCTCTAAAGAAAATATACCAATGGCCAATATGCACACGAAAAGATACCTATCATCGCTAATTATTAGAGAAATGCAAATTAAAATGACGATGAGGTATCACCTCACACCTGACAGAATGGCCATCATTTAAAAATTTACAAATAATAAATGCTAGAGAGGGTGGAGAGAAGGGAACCCTTATACACTGTCGGTGGGAACATGAACTGGTGCAGGCACCATGGAAAACACCATGGAGGTTTCTCAAAAAACTAAGAATAGGGCTTCCCCGGTGGCTCAGTGGTAAAGAATTCACCTGCCAATGCAGGAGACATAGGTTCAATGCCTGATCCAGGAGGATCCCACATGCTGCAACGCAACTAAGCCCATGGGCCACAACTACTGACCCTATACTCTCGAGCCCAGGAGTCACCGCTACTGAGACCACGTGTCACAACTACTGAAGCTTGAATGCTCTAGAGCCTGTGTTATGCAACAAGAGAGGCTGCGGCAATGAGAAGCCTGCACATCACGACTAGAGAGTTAGCCCCCACTTACTGCAACTAGAGAAAGCCCACGTGCAGCAACAAAGACCTAGCACAGCCAAAAAATAAATAAATAAAATTATTTTTTAAAACACTGAAAATAGAGTTGCCATATGATTCAGCAATTCTACTCCTGGGCATATATCCAGACAAAATTATAATGTGAAAAGATACATGCACCCCATATGTTTATAGCAGCACTATTTACAACAGCCACAACGTGGGAACAACCAAAATGTCCACTGACAGATGAATGAATAAAGAAGATGTGGTACATGTATACAATGGAATATTTCCTAGCCATTAAAAAGAATGAAAATATGTCATTTGCAGCAACATAGATGGACCTAGTGGTCATCACACTAAGACAAGTAAGTCAAAAAGAGAAAGACAAATACCGTACGTATCACTTACCTGTGGAAACTTAAGGACAACATAAATGAAACAGACTCACAGACGTAGAGAACAGACTTATGGCTGCCAAGGGAGAGGGGAGTGAAGGAAGCAAGTATTGGAGTTTGGGATTAGCAGATGCAAGCTATGATATATGTGTGTGTTATGTGCTTAGTCGCTCAGTCATGTCCGACTCTGTGATCCCATGGACTGCAGCCCACCAGACTCCTCTGTCTATGGGATTCTCCAGGCAAGAATACTGGAGTGGGTTGCCATGACCTCCTCCAGGGAATCTTCCTAACCCAGGGATTGGACCCAGGTCTCCTGCATTGCAGGTGGATTCTTTGCCATCTGAGCCACCAGGAAAGCCCAACTATGATACATAGGATGGATAAACAATAAGGACTTACTACATAGCACAGGGAACTATATTCAATACCCTGTGGTAAACCATAATGGAAAAGAATATTAAAAAGAAATATATATGTGTGTGTATATATATGTAAAACTGAGTCACTTTGCTGTACAATAGAAATTAACACATTGTAATTAGCTATACTTCAATAAAATTTTTAAAAATTATAATGTGGTATAACCACATAATGGAATAGTGTTCAGCAATAAAAAGAAATGAAGTACTGATACTTGTTACACATGGATGAACTTTTAAAACACAATGCTAGTTATATGAAATTCAAGATAGCCAAATCCAGAGAGACTGAAAATAGATTCACAGTTGCCTAGAGATTAGAGGACAGGAGTTGGAGGAGAGTAACTACCAAGGGATGTGGGATGTTTGGGAGAGGTGATTAAATGTTCTAAAATTAATTTTGGTGATGGTTGCACAACGCTGAGTATACTAAAAAACCACTGAACAGTACTCATTAAAGTGGTGACTTATCTGACATGTGAATTATATCTCAATTAAGCTATTACCCCCCCCCCGCAAGCCAGTTGAAACCTCTGTTTCATAAGAAGTAAACCAATAGCTCCTTTAAGCCACTGAATCATTCTCAGCTCTGTCACAGCAGCCTCACTTTATTCTGACTAATGCAGTCTGCCTTCCTCCCTCATGAGAGTAATAAATCTTCTGCTGAAGCAGGAAGGAGCATGTGGGGCTGGGAAAAATAGTAGGACCTAACTTCTTCTCGTATCCACAAATCTCCATTTCAGCCTCACCTCAGAAACACCAAGTACAATCAAGAAGTTTCTTTAGTGCAAGTCAGTTTTCCAGGTTAGGATTCAACTTTTTCCAGATGCTAAATATTACTGTTTCCTTTCTGTTTTCCAAAACTTTGTTACTGTTGTTACCTCTCTTAGTCTCTGTAATTGGGTGTTTATGTCATTTTTTAAATGTCCTTCATTGTCATTTGGGGCTTCTCTGGTGGCTCAGACCGTAAAGAATCTGCCTGCAATATGCGAGACCCAGGTTCCAGGTTCAATCCCTGGGTCGGGAAGATCTCCTAGAGAAGGAAATGGCAATCCACTCTGGTACTCTTGCCTGAAGAATTCCATGGACAGAGGAGCCTGGTGGGCTTACAGTCCATGGGGTCTCAAAGAGTCAGACAGGACTGAGTGACTAACATTTTCACATTGTCACTTAGAGAGATTTTAGGAGGCAACAGAAGTAAATGTCCTGTCTTCAAATTAATAATTTAGAATTCAGGCTTCTGCCTCACAAAATCCTTTCTGCTTAACTCAGCCAGAGTTGGTTTCTCTTTCTTACAATTGAAAGCCCTAATAAACACATTCAGAAAGAATTTTCTTCCTAATAAAGGTATCATAGTTACTGTTTAACATCCCAAATTCTGCAGACCACAACAGTTGCAAATGGTACCTGTTTCCATCAGGAGGATGTGACCTTCCCCTATTCTACCTCAAGAGAAAATGGCTTGGAGAAAGACACAGCCAGGACTTACCTTTGCTTTACTAGGTTTAAAACTTTAATGTTTAGGAACAAAACAGTGGGAGAAAGTGTTTCATTTTATCTTGGAATATTTTAGGTTTTCCTTTTTAAAAAAAATTAAGAAAAATAATCAAAGAGGAATACTTTTTTCATGTGGTATGAAGCAAAATACATAATAACAAATGCTTGCTTAATAAATAAAACATCTTGCCAAAATTAGCGAGTAAATTGACCATCCATTAGAGTTCAGAAATTTCCACTTGGAAAAAAGTACATTAGAATGGGAGTGTGTTAATGACAAAAAAAAATAGTAAGCTTCATGGTCAGAGAACCAAGTGTCCCCAATGATCTATGTGGGGGAAAAGAAAAATTCAATTGTACTTGATTATGTGCTGAAACAAGTTACCTATGGGCTCTGGAAATAATTTACATTGACTAGAGGAAATTTCAAAATAGGAATTCATATGTAGGTCAAATGCAGGTCATGAGTTTTAAAAGTCTACTGGAATGGAGAAATATATATGGAATGAAGACATTATAATTGAGTTTTGACAATGCTGGTTGAGGAGAAACTATTTACCAAAGTTATACACCTGAAAATAGTGGTCACAGTGAGGAGAGGAGGTAATTGTTAAACAACCCAATTTGATGGTGCAATTCATTTTACTTGTTTTTAGACGTAAATTGCCTAGGCTCCAACCCCCAACTGCCCGAGAAAATAAAATTTCCCAAAATCCCTCTATTCCCTTCCAGGCTCCCATTCCTCCCCCTAGATGTCCTTGTTTGTTTCCAAGTGCCTCAGGGGATGCAGAAGTTGCCTGGATCCATCCAGTATCAATACCCCAGGTGTGCAGCAGAGAGGCCGACAGCTGAGTAGCTGGTGGTCTTTGAGTCATGCCCAAAGCATAGCACTGGACAAAGTCCCTAATCTCAGAGCAGACATGCATGCTAAAGTAGCAGTATCCTCTAAAGGAGCAAGTCTGAAATGGACAATGCTGACACAGACAGAGGCTCATGTTGGTACATGGTTGAGGTGTCCAAGCTACTTCACTGAAAGAGTAAATAAGCCCTTCAGTAAAAAGAGATGCCAAAGGTAATATATGTCAATACATGTCCCTTAACTGGGTCTATTGGGTGAACAAAGTTCTTGTTCCCTCAGCAGTTACTTGCTGGTGATTATTTGCTAACTTGTCCAACCACCACCACAGAAGAAATCATTTTCTTTATTTCCAGCTGAACAACAGACTTGTTCCAAATAGGAAAAGGAATACGTCAAGGCTGTATATTGTCACCCTGCTTATTTAACTTATATGCAGAGTACATCATGAGAAATGCTGGGCTGGAGGAAGCATAAGCTGGAATCAAGATTGCCAGGAGAAATATCAATAACCTCAGATATGCACATGACACCACTCTTATGGCAGAAAGTGAAGAACTAAAGAGCCTCTTAATAAAAGTGAAAGTGGACAGTGAAAAAGCTGGCTTAAAGCTCAACATTCAGAAAACTAAGATCATGGTATCCAGTCCCATCACTTCATGGCAGAGAGATGCGGAAACAGTGGAAATAGTGGCTGACTTTATTTTTCTGGGCTCCAAAATCACTGCAGATGGTGACTGAAGCCATGAAATTAAAAGATGCTTACTCCTTGCAAGGAAAGTTATGACCAACTTAGATAGCATATTAAAAAGAAGAGACATTATTTTGCCCACAAAGGTTCGTCTAGTCAAGGCTATGGTTTTTCCAGTGGTCATGTATGGATGTGAGAGTTGGACTATAAAGAAAGCTGAGTGCCGAAGAATTGATGCTTTTGAACTGTGGTGTTGGAGAAGACTCTTGAGAGTCCCTTGGACTGCAAGGAGATCCAACCAGTCCATCCTAAAGGAGATCAGTCCTGGGTGTTCATTGGAAGGACTGATGTTGAAGCTGAAACTCCAATACTTTGGCCACCTCATGCGAAGAGCTGACTCATTGGAAAAGACCCTGATACTGGGAAAGATTGAGGGCAGGAGGAGAAGGGGACAACAGGGGATGAGATGGCTGGATGGCATCACCGACTCGATGGACATGGGTTTGGGTAGATTTAGGGAGTTAGTGATGGACAGAGAGGCCTGGTGTGCTGCGGTTCATGGGGTCGCAATGAGTCAGACATGATTAAGTGACTGAACTGAATCTAGGGAAAAGTCCTAAACTAAAATTTAATATTGTTTTAAATGATGTAAGATATATAAAGTTAACTTATTAATATGGAAGTTTTCTGTTTGTCCTTTTGTCATTGTATTATAGGTATGGAAAACAAGAGGAAGAATCAGGTATGCTCCAGTCAAGCCCTCCCCTGAACTACAGAATCTCTGCGTCAGTTAAGGAATCAAGTACCCAGGGAATAAATGATAAAAAAACATTCATGTTACATTTCTATGTGCAGTTGGAAGCAGGACTGGTTCATAATGGTTCTAGGTCTTCACTATTTATGTGGCCATCCTTTTCCTTTTTCTAATTTTTTTTATTTATTTATTTTTGGCTGTGCTTTGTCTTTACTGCTGCACAGGCTTTCTCTAGTTGCAGTGAGCAGGGGCAGCTCTCTAGTTGTGGTGCTCGGGGCTTCTCACTGCAGTGGCTTCTCTTGTTGCTGAGCACGGACTCTAGAGCACTCAGGCTTCAGTAGTTGGGGTTCCTGGGCTCTTAGAGCACAAACTTGGTAGTTGTGGTGCACAGGCTTATTTGACCCACAGCATGTGGACCAGGGATCGAAACCATGTCTCCTGCACTGGCAGGCTAATTCTTTATCACTGAGCCACCAGGGAAGCCCTCCCCCACCTTTTTTTTTTTAGTTATGTAGTTTGAATCTAAAGCGTGACATAGCTCTTAGTGTTGTGAGTGAAAGTCGCTCAGTTGTGTCTGACTCTTTGCGACCCCATGGACTATACAGTCCATGAAATTCTCCAGGCTAGAACAGTACCTCATCCAGATCTGCTTGTCTAATTCTCTGTGTACCTACAGTTTTCTTAGATCTTTGCTGAGAAGAGACTTTTAGGATGAACATTTATGTTGCACTTAAGAACTTGGTCTCCTCTGACAAACAAGATGAACAGGTAAAGACTTCAAAAAAAAAAGCAGTTAATATAGTCTAATAAACATATCATCTCATTTCCCGCTTAAACCTCTTACAATGACTTTCCATGCCACCTAGAATAAAATTCAAACTCTTAACCTGAGTCCACATGATCCAGCTTCTGCTTTTGCCATGGCCTTTCACCTTGTATTGTGTACAGTGCCCCCTCCTACTCATGACACATCTGCCAAACTGGCAGCTTTACTGTTCTTCCAACATGCTCAATCTTTGAACCCATGGCCCCTGCAGGGGAAGCAACGGAGTCTAACCTCTGGACCACCAGGGAAGTCCCTGCCTCAGACCTTTACTCTAGCCCCCTTTGCCTAGGATGATCCTCCCTTAGGTTTTCATACAGATGGCTCCTTTTTGACAATCAGAGTACTGCACAAATGTCAACTCTACAGAGAAGCAACACCTACCCTGCTAAATTAACAGCCTAGATACAGGTTGATGGATGTGCGTTTGTTCTGTCCCTTTGCAGAGCAATCTGACAACAGTGATCAAAATCACAAACACATATCCCCTTTACCCCTGTAATTCCAGCTTTAGAAATTTATCCTACAGACAAATTCATATACATGGGAAATGATATATGAATAAGGTTATTCGCTGCAACATCATCTGGAATAACAGAGGATTGCAAACAACCTAAATGTTCATCAATAAGACACAGGTTAAATAAATTACAGAACATTCACACAATGGGCTACTTACTTACTTTTTGGCTACAAAGGAGAAAGAGGAAGATTTCCAAGTAGTGATATAAGAAGCTCTCCAAGACATATGATTTTTGTAAAACAGCAAATGCAAAACAGTGTATGTGGTATATGCTACCACTTGTGTCAAGAGCAGCTAAAATAACATTATATGCTTGTAGTGGGGTTGCCAAAAAGTTCACTTGGGTTTTTATGTAATATGTTCTGGAAAAACCCCAAACAAACTTTTTGTCCAACCCAACATTTGCTTGTTTATATAAAGAAACTGTAAGAACACACACAAAACATACTTACAGAGGTTACCTAGGTGGAATGAGTGGGGAAAAATAGGTGGATGGTGGACAGAGATGTGAAGAAGACTTTCTGAACATTTTTATGTCTGATTCATGTGACTGTATTCTGATTCATGTGACCTTTCCAAATTAATTTTAAATGCTTTTCACATTGTGATAAAATAAAACTACTTCCCAATGCCCTGTGTTCTATCATTCTTCTTTATTTTCTTTTTATTTCTCAGTTCCTCTGCAATGAGAAGCTGGTGCATCACAACTAGAGGGTAGCCTTTGTTTGCCACAACTAGAGAAAGCCCAAGTGCAGTAATGAAGACCCAGTGTAGCCAAAACTAAATTTAAAATATTTCTTTAATTGGGACATAATTGACATAACATATTGCTTTCAGGTATGGAATAGAATGATTTGATATTTGTATGTTGCAAAGTGATCATCACAATAAATACAGTTAAGATCTAACCCCTTACATAGCTACAAAAGGTTTTTCTGATGATGAGAATTTTCAAGATCTACTCTCCTAGCTACCTTCAAATATGCAACTTAGTAATTACTAGCCATAGTTGCCATGCTGTACATTACATCTCCATGACTTACTCATTTCATAACTGGAAATTTGTACCTGTTGACCCCCTTTCCCCATTTTGCCCACAATCCCCACCCCCACCTCAGGTGACCACCAATCTGTTCTCTATAAACATTTGCTCAGTTTTCTGGTTTGGGTTTCTCTTTTTATATTCTATGTATAAATGAAATTATATGGTGTTTATCTTCTCCTTTCTTTTCTGACTTATTTCATTTAGCAGAATGCCCTCAAGGTCCATCCATGGTGTCACAAATTATCCTGCTCTGTTTTGTTTTTTAAAATTTTAACCATATTTCACTATACAGTTCAGTGATACTAAGTAAATTCACATTGTTGTACAACTCTCACCACTATCCATCTCTTGGATTTTTCACCTTCTTAAACTGAAACTCTGACCTCATTAAACACTAACTCCCCCTCCCCCCTCTACATCCCCAACCCCTGGCATCTCTTGATGTACTTTCTGACTATGAATTTGACTATTCTAGGTACCTCATACAAGTGAAATTAAACACTATTTGTCTGCACATACTGTATATTGGAATTCCTGCTTTCTTTTCTCCATAACATTTACTACTATGCTGCTGTTGTTGTTTAGTCACCAAGTCATGTCCAACTCTTTTGCAACCCCCATGGACTTCAGCCCTCTAGGCTCCTCTGTCATTGGGATTTCCCAGGCAAGAATACTGGAGTGGGTTACCATTTCCTCCTCCAGGGGATATTCCTGACCCAGGGGTCGAACCTGTGTCTCCTGCTTGGCAGGTGAATTCTTTATCACTGAGCCACCTGGAAGCCCCTACTCCTATATAACAGGATATAAAATGGAAGTTCCACCAAGTACCTCAGATTCTATTGCATGAGACCAAATCAACTGCAAGTTTTTAAAGGATTTCACTAAAAGCTCATGAACGCCTCACTCTCATTTAGTGATACAGAGACTATGGATATTAGGAGAATGAGTTATGAAGATTTTTAGAGAGAAGCATGAATGTGCTGTGAGCTCCCCTCATAGGAGAAGAGTGGGGGGATTGCATGGTCTTCACCTCGACTCTCAAGAGAAGGGCATCAATGGGAATCCCCCAAAAGTGTGGTATATATCTCCTGCAGTTGAAGGACACGTGCTGATGGAGGAGATGAAGGAGAGGTGGCAGCATGGGCTGTCTGCACTTCCAGAGTGTGTCAGGACAAGGGATGTATGAGGTGGGCCAAACTGTATGCAGAAGAAAACTGCTTTAGTGGTATCTTATGTCTTGGTCTAAAGACTGCCTGGAGAGAAGAACAGAATGTAGCTGAATGGAGCTGGATTCCTGAGTGCTAAGGAAGTAGTAAGCAAACAGCTAGAAGAGAGACGTATGGAGGGGATTTCTGGGAGAGATTCTACAGAGATGATGGGGTCGGAGTCTCTGAAAACTCAAAGTACTTCTCTAAGGAAAGATTTCATTTCAATCTGTGCCTTAAGCACAAAGCCAGTTTAAGCAGATGGTACCCATTAAGTAAGAACCTTCCTGCTCCCTTTCTCCTCCTGCCTGACTTCTCCACTTGATCTAGCTCCCCCCTCTGCAGCTGACCCCAGCTGGAGCTGGAAAAGAGAATGTTTAATTCAAAATAAATTTGGAGTTGATATTATTTATCAGGGACTAAACACTAGAAATAACTGAATCAAGACTGTTTGCAACTGAAAGGGATCACAGGATTTTCATTACCTAGTAATAACCAGAATAGTCACCATGACAGAGAATAAAGCAGGTGGCAAGGGGCACTGTTTTAGGCAGGGGATCAGGAGAAGCCTGTCTGAGGAAACGACCCTAGTGAGGTGAGAAGACAAACCACACTGATATCTAAGCAATTTCTAAGATTTTTCCAAAGCTGAGAGAACAAACAACAGAGTTTCCTGAACAGGGAGCGTGCCTGAAAGGTCGGCAAAACAGCAAGAACCCAACTTGACTGGACAGAGTGAGAAGGCAAGAGTGAAGATCATGAAGCAGGAAAGTGAGATGAGAACCAGACATGGGGGGCCTTGCAGACTACAGTGAAGAGTTTGGTTTCTCTTCTAAGGGGGATGGAAGATTTATAGAGTGCAGGATAGTTGACCCAACATGAACTGAATGTGTAAAGGACCTGCTGCTACTGCTAAGTCACTTCAGTCGTGTCCAACTCTGTGCGACCCAATAGACGGCAGCCCACCAGGCTCCACCGTCCCCAGGATTCTCCAGGCAAAAACACTGGAGTGGGTTGCCATTTCCTTCTCCAGTGCATGAAAGTGAAAAGTGAAAGTGAAGCCGCTCAGTCCTGTCCGACTCTTCGCGACCCCATGGACTGCAGCCTACCAGGCTCCTCCGTCCGTGGGATTTTCCAGGCAAGGGTACTGGAGTGGGGTGCCATTGCCTTCTCTGGTAAAGGACCTAATCCTACCCAATCACCATTTTCTGTCCCTCTCACACATTAAATGATTTGAGAATGGGTCCATTGCCCAAACTGGGCCAAATTAGGATCAGTTTGGGGATTTGTGTTTCACTTTTGGTAAACAGTTGCCCTCTTTTCCCCTGAGGTTGCTAAGCCAGTAGGATGTAAGCCAGGAACTGTGAGGGCCACTCTCCTCAGGGAGCCCTGTCTGAGAATGACACCAATACCGAGGAAAACAGACACCAGGAGGGAAAGAAAAACTGACAGAGGAACCAAATTTTAATGACATATTGTGAGCCCTTGAATGTGGTGAGCCTAAAAATATAACCCTGGGTTTATCAGCTTTGAAAACTGATATATTTCCTTTTTTTTTTTTTAACTCAATAGTTTGAGTTTGGTTTCTGTCATTCTCGGTAGTTTGAGTTGGATTTCTGTCATTAGCAAGTTGGGTTTCTGTCGTTCTCAGTAGCTTGAGTTGGGTTTCTGTCATTAGTAAGGATTCAGATTAGTACAGACACCAAATCATTAACAATAATTCTCTTCAGTGGTGAGACTATGGGTGATTGTTTCTTTTCCTTTTCTGCTTACATGTGCTCTGTTTTTCAGTACTGGCAACTTTACTAACTTTGCAATAAACAATTTTTCTTTTGAAAAATTAAAGGGTTACTTAACGAATGGAGGGGAGAGTTAGAATGTCTTTGAGGTTGTAGAATCAACAGATAGACCCTTGCTGGCAATCTCCAATCCCTACTTCAATAATAGGGTTCTTCTGTGTGCCACGCCCCCTGCCCCGACTCATATTACTCGCACAGTCTACTTTTAAAATCCAGGAATACAGGAACAGCATTGATGATTTCTGAAAGTCTCTGCATGTCTATAATTGTTCAGAATGACTTCTATTTCTGCATGGATCATAATTGTACTCCAGTTAAAGCTGATGTTGGTGCTATATTTTTCTTTGCAAGAGGAGAGTGTGGAACATGAGAAATTCTTTTCTTTCCTGAAAACATTCTTATACTTACTTACAGAAAAAAGAAGAAAAGGCTATTGCTAAGACTTTAGACCTTCACGGCCAGAAACTCCACGGTGAGCATGTCCCAGGTATAAAGAACAAAGGAAAACAGGCTTCACTTGCTGTTGGAGGGAGTTGTTCACCTTAAGGAAAAACTCCGGCTCCTCAGTCAAGGAAGTGATGCTATTACCGAGAAGAGTGATGGAATTAATCTTGGGACTGAATCCTCTGGGGTTCCTTAAGATATGGTCTGGATCTTTCTGGAAATCTGAGTATCAATTTTCCTAGGTCCGTGACACCACCACTACCTCCACCCCAAGTACTTCTTTTCAGTGATCAGTAAGTCTGTGCCGAACGCAAAGGATATCTGTTAAGAATTCATCATCACAAGCAAAAGAAACACTCCGGATGACTTAAAGAAAAGGGGAATTTACTTAAAGGTGAATAGTTAGCTTGGAGAACCTCTAGGAAGTCCAGATAATCAGTTTGTTGGTCTCCTATCTAGGAACTCCATCAGAGCAATGCCACAAAAATGACTAGGTCGAGATACCACTGCTGCTTCCACTGACACTGAGCTCAAACTAAAACCTCCCAACACTGCACTAGGAAAGAAGGAAGGAGGGAGGGAAGGAAGCAGGAAAGGAAGGAGTATGGATCTTAGACAATAATATGGAAGCCATTTGTTGAGTATAGCAGAGCAACAACAAGGTAGGGGGAGCCATTTCTACTAAGGTACTGCTCTTTTGGCTTCTGTTTATAGGAGATGAATTTGTATCCAAACTTGGGATTTATCAAAATAGCTTTCTTTGCCTTCAAAGAAGGTATAGCAGACTGGCTTCAGCTCAAAGAGTTAAAGCCAGTGCTGGCTGTAAGACGCCATGCTAGAAGGTCCCAGCAGGAAGTGAAGGCGTACTAATGAGATGAGAACTGTTCATCTCAGCTAGGCTAACTTGGTATATTTAGGGTTCCCAATGAACCTGTAGGAAACATCTATCAGAAAAATATCACCAGCAACATCTGCTAAAGGGAAGAAAGAACATAAAGATACTACTTGGGTTCATTATTTAGAGGAAGGAACCCTTGTGGGTGTTGGTGAAAGCTCAGGTGCTGTCCTCAGGCCAGACTGACCAATCCTCTCACCTTCCTGCGTGTGCTGAGGAAGGCAACAACTGAGGGAGGATTCCCTCCACATCCAGCATCCTACACCCTCCACCTGAGACACATTTTCCCTCCCACTTCAGTTAGCTAATGATCATGTGGACCACATACTTCCTCAGAATCATCTGGGATATTTATGTAAATGAAAATTCCTGGCCTCAGCCCCCAAAATCTGATTCAATAGGTCTGGAATGCTTATTGTAGTGGTCATTTCACTATATATATTTATTTATTTATGAATCGAATCATTATGTTGTACACCTGAAACTAAAAATGTTACTGTTAATTATATTTAAATTGTTTTAATCTGGAAATTTTTTTTTAAATGATCTGCATTTCACACACTCTCAAGTGGATTTTCCTGTAGTCATTTGAGAATTACTGTCATAAATAATGTGAAAAAATTGCATAGAAGCAAATTCTTAATATAAAAATACACCAAAAAGCTTTTCCCACAGAGTTCATGTTCATAGACCAAATATAATTTCAGAAAAATGGAAAAGTCCATGAATTCAGATTTGTTCCAATGTATTTTCCCTAAATTCTCTAATGAGAGTAAAACTGAGCCAAATGTTAATATTATCACTTTTTCCAGAACCCCTAAATAAATGTCTAAATGAGTCATGTAGCAGTATTCAAGAAAGAAGTCAATCACATCTCTGTAACATGTAGACAGCACACATTTCTCACTGATTCTGTATGGCAAACTCTAAGCCAAGAGGAATGCAATCCCCATCAACATAAGGAGGGTAAAAGAGCCAGGCTTCTGCTGCTTCTCAAAAGGATTCACTTCCATGTATGATTCTAGTAAACACATCAGTGACAAATATGTGATTGGATTGAATGCAAAGGTTCCCTATATATGGAGTCAAAAAAGTTGAACTCACAGAAGTAGAGAGGTAGTAAAACTAAAGTCTGATGCTGTAAAGAACAATATTGCATAGGAACCTGGAATGGAGCCACATGGCCCATGAACCTTGATTCAGGTCCATGAGTCAAGGTAAATAGGAAGTGGTCAAATAGGAGATGGCAAGAGTGAACATTGACATTTTAGGAATCAGTGAATTAAAATGAATGGGAATGGAATTTAATTCAGATGACCATTATATCCATTAGTCTTGGCAAGAATTCCTTAGAAGAAATGGAATAGACCTCATAGTCAACACAAGTCCAAAATGCAGTACTCGGGTGCAATCTCAAAAATGACAGAATTATCTCAGTTCGTTTCCAAAGCAAACCATTCAATATCATAGTAATCCAAGTCTATGCCCCAAGCACTAATGCTAAAGTTGAATGGTTCTCTGAAGACCTACAAGACCTTCTAGAACTAATACCCCCCAAAATATGTCCTTTTCATCACAGGGGACTGGAATGCAAAAGCAGGAAGTCAAGAGATACCTGGAGTAGCAGGCAAGTTTGGCTTTGGAGTACAGAATGAAGCAGGGTGAATGCTAACAGAGTTTTGCCAAGAGAACGCACTGAGCATAACAACATCCTCTTCCACCAGCACAAGAGATGACTCTACACAAGGACATCACCAGATGGTCAATACCACAATCAGATTGATTATGTTTTTTGCAGCCGAAGATGGAGAAGCTCTATATAATCAGCAAAAATTAGACCAGGAGCTGACTGTGGCTCCAAGCATGAGCTCCTTATTGCAAAATTCAGACTTATATTGAAGAAAGTGGGGAAAACCAATACTCCATTCAGGTATGACCCAAATCAAATCCTTTATGGTTATATAATATAGTGAAAGTGACAAATAGATTCAAGGGATTAGATCTGCTAGACAGAGTGCCTGAAGAACTATTGACAGAAGTTTGTAACATTGTACAGGAGGCAGGGATCAAAACCATCCCCAAGAAAAAGAAATTCAAAAATACAAAATGGTTGTGTGAAGAGACCTTACAAATAGCTGAGGAAAGAAGAGAAGTGAAAGGCGAAGGAGAAAAGAAAAGATATACGCATCTGAATGAAGAGTCCCAAAGAACAGGAAGGAGAGATAAGAAAGCCTTCCTCAGTGATCAATGCAAAGAAACAGAGGAAAACAATAGAATGGGAAAGACTAGAGATCTTTTCAAGAAAATTAGAGATACCAAGGGAACATTTCATGAAAAGATGGCCACCATAAAGTACAGAAATCGTATGGACCTAACAGAAGCAGAAGAGATTAAGAGGTGGCAAGTATACACAGAACAACTGTGCAAAAAAAGTCTTAATGACCCAAATAACCATGATGGTGTGATCACTCACTTTGAGTCAGATATCCTGGAATGCAAAGTCAAGTGGGCCTTAGGAAGCATCACTACAAACAAAGCTAGTGGAGGTGATGGAATTCTAGCTGATCCATTTCAAATCCTAAAAGAGGATGCTGTTAAAGTGCTGCACTCAATAAATCAGCAAATTTGGAAAACTCAGCAGTGGCCACAGAACTGGAAATGGTCAGTTTTCATTCCAATCCCAAAGAAGGGCAATGCCAAAAATATTCAAACTACTGCACAACTGAACTCATTTCACATGCTAGCAAAGTAAAGCTCAAAATCCTTCAAGCTGGGCTTCAACAGTACGTGAATCTATGATTTCCAGATATATGCAAGCTAGGTTTAGAAAAAGCAGAGGAACCAGAGATCAAATTGCCAACATCCACTGGATCACAGAAAAAGCAAGAGAATTCCAGAAAAACATATACTTCTGCTTCATTGACTACACTAAAGTCTTTGACTATGTGGACACAACAAACTGTGGAAGATTCTTAAAGAGATGGGAATACCAGACCACATTACCCATCTCCTGAGAAACCTATATGAAGCTCAAGAAGCAACAGTTAGAACTGGACATGGAAAAATGGACTGGTTCAAAATTGGGAAAAGAGTATATCAAGAATATATATTGTCATCCTGCTTATTTAACTTCTACGTCTGCATAGAAGTTAAATACATGTACTACATCATGCGAAATGCTGGGCTGGATGAAGCACAAGCTGGAATCAAGATTGCCAGAAGAAATATCAATAACTTTAGATATGCAGATGATGCCAGTCTAATGGCAGAATGTGAAGAGGAACTAAAGCCCTCTTGATGAAGGTGAAGGAGGAGAATGAAAAAGCTGGCTTAAAACTCAGCATTCAACAGACGAAGATCACGGCATCCAGTCCCACCACTTCATGGCAAATACATGGGGAAACAATGGAAACAGTGAGAGACTATTTTCTTGGGCTCCAAAATCACTGCAGATGGTGACTGCAGCCATGAAATTAAAAGATGCCTGCTCGTTGGAAGAAAAGCTATGACAAACCTAGATAGCACATTAAAAAGTAGAGACATTCCAACAGTGGTCCATCTAGTCAAAGCTATGGTTTTTCTAGTAGTCATGTGTGGATGTGAGAGTTGGACCATAAAGAAAGCTGAGTGCTGGGGAGCTGATGCTTTTGAACTCTGGTGTTGGAGAAGGCTCTTGAGAGTCCCCTGGAAAACAAGGAGACCAAACCAGTCAAACCTATAGGAAATTATCCCTTAGTATTCATTGGAAGGACTGATGCTGAAGCTCCAATACTCTGGTTACCTGATGCAAAGAGCCGACTCATTGGAAAAGACCCTTGTGCTGGGCAAGATTGAAGGCAGGAGGAGAAGGGGACTACAGGAGATGAGATGGTTGGATGGCATCATCAACTCAATGCACATGAGTTTGAGCAAACTCTGGGAGATAGTGAAGGATAGGGAAGCGTGGCAAGCTGCAGTCCATGGGGTCACAAAGAATCAGACACGACAGAGGGACTGCACAACAAACAAGAGAGTAGAATGGTCACTGCCATGGGCTGGGGGTCAGGGAAATGTGGAGATGCTGGTCAAAGGGTATACATTTTCAGTTATAAGATGAATATAAGGACTTCGCGGGTGGTCCAGTGGTTAAGAATCCACTCATGCAGGGGACACAGATTTGACCCCTGGTTTGGGAAGATCCCACCTGCCATGGGGCAACTAAGCCCATGCACCACAACTACTGAAACCTGTGTGCCTGGCGCCTGTGTTCCACAACAAGAGAAGCCACCACAATGAAAAGCCCATGCACCACAACTAGAGAGAGAAGCCCCTGCTCACTCAACTAGAGAAAGCCCGCACGCAGCAACGAAGACCTAGTGCAACCAAAATTAGACAGGTAAATAAATAAAATTTTTAAAAAATAAGATGAATGTAAGTTCCAGGGATCTAATGTACAGCATAGTGACTATAGTTAATCATAGGTGGTGCAGCGGTAAAGAATCTGCCTGCAATGCAGGAGACAGAGGAGACGCAGGTTCGATCCCTGGATCAGGAAGATTCCCTGGAGGAGGAGATGGCAACTCACTCCAGTATTCTTGCATGGAAAATCCCACGGACAGAGGAGCCTGGCAGGTCACAAAGAGTCAGACATGACTTAAACAACTGAGCACACAACATATCATGTACTTAAAACTGCTAAGAGAATCGATCTTAAGTGTCCTCACCACATATACAAAAAGCAAATTATGTGAGATGACAGATGGGTTAGCTTGATTGTGGTAATCATATCACACTGGATAATTATGTAAAACATGGCATTGTACACCTTAAACATATTCATTTTTACATCAATTATACCCCAATAAATCTGGGAGAAAATATCTTAGAATTTACAGTCCACTATATTGATTTTGACCCTGTTCTATTTCACACCAGATTAACTTTGGAGGAATTCAGTGGAGTTTGGCAGAAATGCTTTGAGGATGATAAAAAGAAACCTAGCTTCTGCGGTGTCATTCTTTAACATGAGCTATAAAATACTGTGGAGTGGGGGTAGCATGTCTATTCTCAACATGGAGTTGAAAAGACTTAAGCCATGTGATCTAAGAAAATATACATCTCGAAATGTATGTACAGAGTTTGAAAATGGACCCCTCTTACAAGTACTGTACAATATGGTCAAGTTTTAAGGAAAGAAGAAAAGAAGGGGCTTAGTGAATCCACCTCCTCTAAAGAGATTAGTCCCCTCAATTTCCATTTCATCGTCATGACAACTAGTATTCCATCATTGCCATAGTAACCAGCTGAATAGCATTAGTCTAAAGACATGCTCTCTGATTGGGTGACCAGTGGAAGCCATTAGGTGTCACACAACAATGATGAAAAGGGTGTTCTGCCATCATGTTGACCCATTTCTAGCCTTCCGACGTGTTTCAGTTCTCCCACGTGTTTCTCTAAACTAAATGTTTTTTTTTGGAATGAGACCATTTCAAGAAGTGTATAACAATTATACTCCCCTATGTCAATGCTACATTTGGACCATGTGTTTTCTCATTTTCCAGAAGTGTGGTAATAGCTGACAGATATTCCCTTCACCATGCCTCACAGTTTAAAGACAACATTCCCTCTGCTGAAGCAACAAGGCACACCGCCCACATCTAAACCAGATGTTGGTCACTGGTGACAACAAGCTGCCTTCTTTGTTGGACGAGGTCACTGACAAGCTGAACTACAAGGAAATTCGAGGCTGGGGAGTGCCACTCCTGTAAAATAACAGACTGAGGGGGAAGGACTCAAGCATGTGGCAGCACTCTTATTTACATATGCACATAAACTACGATTTACAACACAAAAATGGTTTTTAAAAAATGTCCTTTCGAAAAGCTGTTGAGTTTTTAAAAGATAAACATTTTCCAGCTGATATTCTTGCTTGGTGCTTGCTCAAAGCAGACTGCTTATGAATTCATGAGCCTTCCTGGTATGCTCTTGGAAGCAGAGATACCTTGAGAAATCTATTCCAGCCCCGTCCTACCCTCCTCTCTGGCTGGTCCAGGCTTTTGTTTACTGTTGGGAAACTTCCTTGATGTTTTCCAGCTCTGAGCTCTTATAAAATATTGAGAAACTACCAATTGACAACACCAAAGTTGCAAAGGGAGGAGCCTGAAAGTGCAATGCAGTTGGAAGGTGGGGAGTTGAGGAAGGGAGGAGGATGACTTGTCTCCAAAATGGGTTTGCAGAACATGGACAACTGAATATTACAGACCAATGGAAATAGTTTTCTCAAGAAGTCTTGATTAATTCAACAAATAGTTCAAAGCACTTGCCACCTGGCAGAACTTTTCCAGATCTTGAGACACAGAAGTGAACAGATGATGGGCTCGGCACTTGTGAAGTTATATTCACGGTTTACATATTAGGTTGGTGCAAAAGTAATTGCAGTTTTGCATTGTTGAAATTTGCCATTTGATATTGGAATGCATTCTTAAATAAATGTGGTTATGTTATACATCATGTTAATGAGCATTTCTCACTTTATGTTTTTTGCTAATGACTTATTACTTGCTGTTAATTTTATATTTATTTTAGACTATAGAACTGACATTAGACATAAAGCAAATTCGAGTGATTTTTTTATTCAGGTTCAAAATGGGTCATAAAGCAGCAGAGACAACTCACTATATCAACAACGCATTTGGTCCAGGAACTGCTAATGAATGTACAGTGCAGTGGTGGTTCAAAAAGTTTTGCAGAGGAGACAAGAGCCTTGAAGATGAGGAGCACAGTGGCTGGCCATCGAAGATGACAACAACCAACTGAGAGCAATCATCATAGCTGATCCTCTTACAACTACACTAAACATTGTCGAAGAACTCAGCATCGACCAGTCTATGGTCATATGACTCTTGAAGCAAATTGGTAAGGTGAAAAAGTTCAGTAAGCGGGTACCTCAAGAGCTGACCAAAAATTAAAGAAATCGTTGTTTTGAACTGTTATCTTCTCTTATTCTACGCAACAATAACGAACCATTTCTCACTCGGATTGTGATGTGCTACAAAAAGTGGATTTTATACAAGGATCGGTGACAACTAGCTCAGTGGCTGGACCGAGAAGAATCTCCAAAGTGCTTCTCAAAGTCAAACTTGCACCAAAAAAAGATCATGGTCATTGTTTGATGGTCTGCTACCCATATGATCCACCACAACTTTCTGAATCCCAGCAAAACCATTACATCTGAGAAGTGTGCTCAGCAAATCAGTGAGATGCACCGAAAACTGCAACGCCTGCAGCTGGCACTGGTCAACAGAAAGGGCCCAATTCTTCTCCATGACAGTGCCTGATCGTACATTGTACAACCAGCACTTCAAAAGTTGAACTAATTGGGCTATGATGGTGGAGTTTGCTCATCCACCGTATTCACCCTTCCTCTCACCAACTGACTACCACTTCAAGCATCTCAACTTTTTGCAGGCAAAACACTTCTACAACCAGCAGGAGGGAGAAAATGCTTTCCAAGAGTTCTTTGAATTCTAAAGCATGGATTTTTTTTTTTTTTTTGCTACAGGAATAAACAAACTTATTTCTCATTGGCAAAAATGTGTTGACTGTAACAACTATTTTGATTAATAAAGATGAGCTTGAGTCTGCTGCTGCTGCTGCTAAGTCGCTTCAGTAGTGTCCGACCCTGTGCGACCCCACAGACAGCAGCCCACCAGGCTCCTCTGTCCTTGGGATTCTCCAGGCAAGAACACTGGAGTGAGTTGCCATTTCCTTCTCCAATGCATGAGAATGAAAAGTGAAAGTGAAGTCTCTCAGTCATGTCCGATTCTTCGCGACCCCATGGACTGTAGCCTACCAGGCTCCTCCCTCCATGGTATTTTCCAGGCAAGAGTACTGGAGTGGGTTGCCATTGCCTTCTCCACTCTAGTCACAATCATTTAAAATTGATGGTATGAAACCACAATTTATTTTGTACCAACCTAATAAGATTGAGAAAACGGCAAGAACTGCTAACCAAGAACAGAACTCTTTTGTGGCGGATGACTGAAATCACGGGAGAGCCCCAACCCTGAACCTTCCTAGATACTGCCACTGGTACATGTCACATGCCAGCCTTTGTGCTAGAAACACAAATGTTAGCAAAAACAGGCTCTCTAGCCTCAGGAAGTTTACAGAACAGAGAAGGTGAGAGTTGCTTAGGAATGAAATGACCATTTATAACAGAGATCAGGGCACTGAAAAGAAAAGTAACTGAAGAGCCCTCAGCCAAAGGAGATTGAGCAAGGCGAGGCAGAGAAGGGGCGAGGACTTTCGGAGGAAGTGATGATTGGGATGAGGGCTGGAATATCAAGGGATGAGGGGGTGACATAGGGTGGAGTGTAAAGAGCATTCAAGACACAGGGAACATCATGGACTGTCCCAGGGCCCCAGAAGAATCCCTGGAAGAATGAGTGAGATGAGGCTGAGGAAGAGGGCAGGGTGCACACCCCTGACAACACCCAAACTGCAGTATTTACTAAAAAATAAATCCTTAGCTCTTTAAACCATGTTTTTGATACTAAGAACTCACTCCTTAATTAATTTAATATAGTTCTACTTTAAATCTATGCATGGAAAATAATTCTTTGCTTTGGGTTGGGGATTATAATAAAGGGAATTCAGTTTGGCTTGGGACTAGAATAAAGAAGGTTTCAATTCAACAAACAGTTCTCGAGCACCATCTACATGGCTGGCACTAGTTGAAAAGAGATACCAGACCAGTCAGATGGTCCTCAGGGTCTATTCATACATCCAGAACTACACAAAACCATCTAGGACATTCAGAAAATAACCAAAGAGAGAGGTGCATGCATGGACATGGGGCAACATTCACGGAACATTTGCATCTAGCTGAACTGAGGACCTCAAAATTGTAAACTTCTTCAAGGCAAGGCATGCCTTACTCACCCCTGTAACCTGGAGTACTTAACAATATAAAGTAGTAGTTAGAAATTCAGGTTGTGGAGTCAGATAAGGGCAGATTCTAGGCCCAGCTTTGTTTCCTTACTAGCAGTATAACTTTGGGCAAGTTATTTAACTATTCTGTGCCTCAGTTTCTCTACCTGAAAAATGAGATTAGTTTCCTATCAAGTATGATGGTAGGAAGATTAAGATAGAGCACATAAAGCCTTGCACAGTGCCAAATTCATAGTAAGCACTCAAGAAAGGTCAGCCATCATTGTTAGTTCACTGTCTTAGGGAAGTAGGGGTTCAAAATGTCTGCTGAGAAAATTCCCTGGCAGTCCAGCGGTTAGGACCCAGTGGTTAGGACTCAGCGCTTTCACTGCTGAGGTCTGGGTTCAATCC
Organism: Okapia johnstoni; assembly: GCA_024291935.2. Classification (NCBI taxonomy): domain Eukaryota; kingdom Metazoa; phylum Chordata; class Mammalia; order Artiodactyla; family Giraffidae; genus Okapia; species Okapia johnstoni. The sequence goes on from CM044320.1 coordinate 61,744,223, forward strand.
CCGGCCCAGGAACTAAGATTGCACAACCCGAGCGACACAGCAAAAAAAAAAAAAAAAAAAGTGCTGAATTACCGAAGATCAGGATTTTATTTTCAGCTCTGTTCAAAGCCTTCAAAAAATTTCTGCTTTTTTCCCTTATGGTAAAGAATTTATTAATAGTGGTTTCCTATGTAACTGCGAGAGGAGGATAGATTCATTTTAAAGGCATATGTGAGAATAGAAACTGATGTACAGCTAGCGAAAGAGAATGGGTCTTTCTTAACATCTTAAGAGAACAACTACACCCACAAAGAATGAGTTAAGAGTTTGGGATTATGCCCAATATTGAAAAAATTCAGTAACTATTGAGAGGAGCCCTTTTACACAGTTGGAACAGAGTACTATCCAAGAGAAACCCTCTGACCCAAGATAAGGAATAACACAAGCAGAATGACTAATATTAGCAGACTGCATTCAGTCTCCTCATAGCCATTTAGAACTGAAAAGCACTATGGGCAAATGTTTATCATCCTTACTGTTAATAATTATTACTTTGCCAATATAGTCATTACTTAAATATGACAGAATAACTAAGATTCCACAATTCATACAAACACAGCAAGGTAGAGACAGAAGACTTGAGCTGAATTCTCCAACATGCTTCTTCACAAAGGTATAGTTTCTGCTAAATACATGAGTCAAAGCAAAGGAACAAGCAAATACCACAAACTCAATTTTCTCATTGAAAGGGGGAACACCCTTTGTGGATTGTTTTTATAGAGTCTCAGAATTTTCAGTTTGGAAGAAATTTTATAAGACCCTATAGATTAACTTCTAATCTACAGGATCACTATCCTGGTCACTGGATTAAAAAGGTAGAAAGGGAGGAATACAGGGAGGAAGAGGTTCAGGGATAAAATCAGAATCTTGCAACTCGTTACTTACCTAATTCTGTGTCTCCTCCCAGGCTGACTTCAAACCATGGATAGTCATTGGGTGGGAGTTTTGGCAAGGTATAGAGAACCATACTGTAGTCAAGGCCTCATTGGGTTCATTTTGTCTTCAACAATAACTCAAGTACTACACTGGAAACTTTGTATTAGATAATCCAGACCCACACCCAGGACTCTGATTTACACAGCATTCTTACAGTTACCTGGATAAGGCCGTGTGCCACACAATCATCATGGGCCAATGGACATCTTTCTGAATTTTTATTGGAAGGCCCAGTAGGTAACCTACTTTGTTATAAATGTTAAAATCAGGATAAAGGATATCTCAACACATGATACTCAGTAAGAGTATTAAGTGAATAAAATGGGTGTTCTCTTCCCTTACTAATTTCTATGCTGCTAAATTTCCCTAATGAGCAGTTCTCCATTGGAACTTTCCTTTTCCCCTCCCTTTCAAACTCCTCCCTTCCACAAAATATAACACGTTTCAAACTACAGAAGATTTCATAGTCTAATGAGTGAAAAAAGACATTTACTCCCTCATGAAGGTTTGAAGTATCACAGCATTGCCAGTCACATGAATAAATTGGGAGACTGGAGTTCCAGGTAAGTTGCCCCAGGGGCCATAAAACAAAGTACGAAGCTAAATGCCATGAGAGTGGTCTGAATAAACTGGGGCAAGAGTCCTTGAAAGGGAAGAGATCTCTTCTGATAGGGGAGCTGAGGGAAAACCCAATACAGAAGATGTAGTCTTCCTGGGTTTAGGGAGGCATAGGATTTTGGTAGGTAAAGATAGTATGAAGTAAAGGTCTATTGTTGATTGGAGATTTTTAAAGTGTAGATCCTGGCCCTGCAACATCAGCATCACCTGGTAACTTGTTAGAAATGCATATTCTAGAGTCTATGCTTGCCCTATTCAATCAGAAATAAGTCTTAGCATTCCATGGCTAGTAAGTATCCAGGTGACTCTGGTACATGCTCTTGTTTGAGTTTCAATGATCTAGATTTAAAATTTTGAACCTGGAGTCAGTGAACTTAATTGAGGAAAGCAATACATCTTTATTTTCACTAACCTCTAGCTGATACTTAATATCTTCTTCCAATGCAGATGTCGGCAATTAACTGCTATGATAATAATTAGGGCCAATGCAAGGTCCTGTTATTTATAAATGAATCTATAAATACATATCACAGATTTTAAAATATTTTTATAACTGTATTTTAATATAACTGTTTTCCTTTGTAATTCTGTGTATGTAATTTGAGGTATTAAAAACATTCTGAGAAAGTGTCCATCAGCTTCACAGACAAAGAGATCCATCCCATTGTACAAAAAAAACCTTAAGAATTCCTAGACTAGAACTAGTCTAAGCAAAGAAAACTGAGCAAAGGCTAAGAGGTAAGAAAATACGGGGCAGAGCCCATCCTCTACTTTTTTCTTCTCCCGTATTCCATTTTGACCGAAATGTGAGAAAACAGTGAAGAGGAAAAAAAAAAGCGGGACAGAATCAGAGCACGAGAAACCCCATCAAACCAGAGTTTTAAAATAATTGCCTGGTGAAGGTAAGAAGGATGGACTGGAATACAAAGAAACAGAAGGTGAGAGGCTAAATTTCTAATCCAGGCTTGACTAATAAAAGCCCCAAATGAAGATCAAAATGGAAAAAGGAAATGACTATGAAAGTGCTCTGAAGGTTTAATGTTGAGTATGACAGAGAGGAATCAAAGATGACCCCAAAGTTTCAAGTGAGGGTCACTGGAACAGAAGTCTAACCAAGAAAAATCAGGGAAGCCAAGTAGAACAAGTTTGGGAAAGAAAAGTGCTAAGTTGCCTACAGGATATCCAGGTGAAAACATTCAGTATTTAAGATCAGGCTTCTCTGGTGGGTCAGTGGTAAAGAAACCACCTGCTAATGCAGGAGACATGAGTTTGATCCTCTGGCGAAGGAAATGGCAACCCACTCCAGTATTGTTGCCTAGGGAGTCCCATGGACAGAGGAGCCTGGTGGGCTACAGTCCATGGTGTCACAAAAAAATCGGACATGACTTAGTGACTAAACAACAATTTATTTGAGGTACTAAGGTCCTAACCCTCAAGACATATTGCACTTCCTGAATAACTTATTTGGAGCTGGCAGGTTTCAGATTAATCTTTTTTGGATCTCTTTGATGTCTGAACTTTCTAAAAAGGCTCTATCAAAAGTAGCATTATTTCAAAATCTTTAAAGAGTTTGTCACCAACAGAGATTTTCACCCTGGGATGCATGGACACATAGGAGTTTCCATGAATCCTTGAAATTAAAAAAGAAAATTTTGTCATCATGGACATTTTTCTGGGAGAAAGAACATACTTTCAATACAAACTCAAAGGATATGTGACCCTCTTTCCTCCTCCCAAAATGCTAAGGAATAACTCCCTAGTCATCCTTCTAAACACTCCAGGCACAGGAAGTGCTGTGGTCTGATGATATGGGGAGGAGGCACAAGCCTCAGAACAAATCAAAAAAGTCTCTATAATCCAGCAACGGCAAGATGCCAGTCATTGGTGAATGGTTCTGAGTCAGGAAGAGCTCACCGCGCAGTCACTAGGTGAGAAAAGAGTTTGGAATTTCTTGGTCAAAATTCAATGAAGAGGACAGTAGAGCTTCTGACTCATTTCTTGAACTAAATCTTGCCAAAATACCTGTTTCTACAAGAGCAGTCATGAAAGCACACTAAAAATGCTAAAAATGGTCATTTTGGTGATAATTCCTGCACTGCTCAGCTTTCCACAGTCCAGAAGAAGACACACTATACCGATGTCGCCAGGGCAGAAACAAAACCTCAGGTCAGGAGCTGTTGCCCTCTGCTGGCTAGTTCCTAGTTACTCTCACTCCCAACCTTCTTGCCACCAAATGAAAGGTTTTGCAATTATGTCAATGTCAACAGTGCCTTTCTAGAGAGTTCAGACACCAAAGAGATGCCCCCCAAATTTAACAGAAATCTATTAGTGTCAAAAAAAAAAAAAAAAACAAACAAAACTCATAATACCAAAATATCAACAACGTTATTAAGTACCTACAGCATTGTCTACTGTTACACATTTTGGGGACTTGAAAGAATCTGCCTGCCAATGTAAGAGATGCAGGTCCGATCTCTGGGCCAGGAAGATCCTCTGGAGGAGGAAATGGCAACCCACTCCAATATTGTTGCCTGGAAAATTCCATGGACAGAGGAGCCAGGTGGGCTACAGTCCATGAGGTTGCAGAGAGTCAGACATAGTAAGCACACACATACTGGTGGTCCAATGATTAATGTGGAGGTGGCTCAGACGGTAAAGCATCTGCCTGCAATGTGGGAGACCCAGGTTCAATCCCTGGGTCAGGAAGATCCCCTGGAAAAGGAAATGGCAACCCACTCCAGTACTCTTGCCTGGAAAATTCCATGGATGGAGGAGCCTGGTGGGCTACAGTCCATGGGGTCGAAAAGAGTCGGACATGACTGAGCGACTTCACTTTCACTTTCGTATACTAAGATCACAGGTGTATAGCCTTGTACCGAGGCCACAGATGTGGAGCCCTATACCAAGGTCATCTCCAGAACTGACCAAGCCCCATAGCAACCATTGTCATGAGACCAGCCTGATTTAAACCGGCCGGCTCCTTGACCCCATATTAGGTAAAACACCCACCCTATTACTACCCTCTAGCATCCTAACCAATCGCTCAATGCCACCTTCCAGCAGGAATTTTGCCTTGAGGCTACAAAAGTTGGCTACTAGCCCGAGAAAGGCCTCAGCTCTCCCACGAGCCGGCGCACAGTTTTAACAGTGTCTTCTGCTCTAATAAACTCTGAAAGTGTTAGTCTCTCAGTAGTGTCCAACTCTTCGCAACCTCATGGACTATAGCCCACCAGCCTCCTCTGTCCCTTGGATTTCTTCCCACTCAAGAATACTGGAGTGGGTTGCCATTCCCTCCTCCAGGGGATCCTCCCAACCCGGGGATCAAACCTGCGTCTCTTGCACTTCCTGCATTGGCAGGCAGGTTCTTCACCACTAGTGTCACCTGGAAAGCTCCCTATTTAATTATATAAGGCAGGGCAATCCCCTTTCTCCCCTCTCTGGCCCATGCCAGTTCTTCTTCCAGGGAAACAAAAGGAAGACCCTGCAGGTAACCAGAACAATTCTACTTAAAGTATCTTCTCAAACTATTTCTTCCAAGCATTTAATACTTTCCCCAAGAAGAATTTTATTATTGGAAGCTAAGCAGTTGACAGCTTTTCAATACTGTTAACAACACTCAATTGTAGTTAACTGATGTTTGACAAATCAGTACAGTTTTTTGTTTTTTGTTTTTTTTTGAAGCTGGGTATCTCTTTAGCTCCTGTAGGTCTTACTTCATTGGAAGTTAATTCCCTGAGGACACAGACAAGAAACTTTTCCTCAATATCACCCATCCCTTTAAAAACGAAAGACCACAGAGACTCAACTGTGATGAAATGAAACATTATTGCTCCTGGAGATTTTTGCTGGTTTTTAAACTAAAAATAACATTTGAAAAAAATATGTAAAGAATCACCTTCTCAAGCTTTCCAAGGACAAATGTACTTGCTAAGCCAGATGGTGACAAACACATGTCTGAGAAAGTGGCCTCATTATGGAAAGGCATAGTTGAAAAAATTATGCAAATAAGTCATTGTGTCTGTATTAACAATTTACTGTGGAATTGTATGATTCCACATCAATTTAGTCATACACAATTGGGTCATAAAGTTTAACTGGGACTTCTCTAGTGGTTAAGAATCCGCCTGCCAATGCAGGGGACATGGGTTCTATTCCTAGTCTGGGAAGATCCCACATGCTGCAGGGCAACTAAGCCTGTGCTCCACAACTACTGAAGCCTGTGCCCTGCAACAAGAGAAGCCACTGTGATGAGAAGCCTGTGCACCGCAACTAGAGAAAAGCCCGTATGTAGCAATGAAGACACCATGCAGCCAAAAATAAAGTAAAAAAAAAAAGTTTAATTGGCATGTCCAGACTGCATCAATGAGAGTGTAAAATAAGGTCACATGGATTTATTAATACCCATTTTTAAGAAAACTTCAACTCTCCATACTGCACAACTGTAGGAATTTCAGGGTCTTGACACTTTCCTGAAAGACACCTCTCAAAGCTCAGGAAAATGGAAGGGGGCATTTCAACACCAGGAACACTTTAAAGCTGTACTGGATGTAGCTACTCACAGCCCAAACACACCTCCATGTCTTTTATAACAGTGATCTTTCAGACTGAGACTCCACCACCTGGGGTATGTGAATATGCCCCCAAGAAATACGAGGATAAAGGTCATTTCTAGGAAATCAATTTCAACCTCAACTTCTATATAAACTCTTTCCCCCAAATGAATCTCTATGAAGGTGCCTTTGACAGGTTAAGCTTTCTTTCTATCTTCTTTAGTAATGGCTCTTCTCTTAAAAGCAAACTCACTTCTCACCCATAAGTTTATGTGGTGTATCAGATTTTTTATGGGTCTTGAGTGAAGCACTAACTGCCCTTAATTCTGGACTATCTTTCAAAGATGCATGTGTCCTGGTGAGCATCCTTAGAAGACAGCATACCCCTTCACCTAAGAGCACACATATTCACTGTTAAGGGCTGAATGATGTCTCTCCCCACAAAAAGATGTTGATGTCATAATCCCCAGCACCTCGGGATGGGAATTTATTTGGCAATAGGGTCACTGGAGATCTAATTAGTTAAGATGAGGTCATACTGGAGTGGGCTTCCCTGGTAGCTCAGCTGGTCCAGAATCCACCTGCAATGCAGGAGACCCCAGTTCAATTCCTGGGTCAGGAAGTTCCCCTGGAGAAAAGATAGGCTATACACTCCAGCATTTTGAGCTTCCTTGATGGCTTAGATGGTAAAGATTCCACTTGCAATTTGGGAGACCTGGGTTAGGAAGATCCTCTGGAGGGCATGGCAACCCACTCCAGTATTCTTGCCTGGAGAATCCCCATGAACAGAGGAGCCTGTGGGCTACAATCCACTGGGTTGCAAAGAGTCTGACATGACTGAGCGACTAAGCACACACACACACACATATGGAGTATGGCAGGCTCTTCATCCAATATGACTGGTGTCCTTATAAGAAGACAACCATGTGAAGACAGAGAAATGCCAAGTGATGACTGGAGTCATGCAGCTATATGCCATAAAATACCAGAGATTGCTAACAAAACATCAGATGTTGGAAGGCAAGGAAGGATTCTTCTATAGGTTTCAGAGGGAAGATAGCCCTGCCACCATCTTGATTTCAGACTTGTAGCCTTTAGAACTGAGAGACAGTAAATTTCTGTTGTTTAAAACAACCAGACTTCTGGTATTTTGTAACAGCAACCCTTGGAAACTAATATAGTTACTGCCCAGAATAACACTTGAGCAAATGGAAGGCATGCTTATTGACCATTAAAAAAGATTTGGATTTCCTAAGGTCAGAATTCTCTCCTGAAATGCAATGTATTGTGTGAGCAGGCATCCATCTGGGCTCATCCACATTTGCCCTGAGGGAATTGGGGCTCAGAGAACCAGTGCAAAAATGGGAATATTCTGGCTATTGCTACTGCTGTAATTACCTCCTGTGTGCTGCCAGCACCCATGAAATTATGGCAGGGTAACTTGTAAAATATCAGACCCCTCACAGTTCTTAATATGAGGTATTACTAGAGGGTGTAAAGATCTCTGCTCACCAGAGGAACACTTAGACAACTGACTGCATTAACCAAGTCACCATAAGCAGTACCTACTCATCTCATTGAAAGAGATATTGCCAATAAAATGTTCAAATAAAATTTCTAGTATGTATGTCATTTGGTCTTTAGACTCTTGGAGCTTTATGGAATAGAAAGAACATACATATATATATATAATATGCTGATAAATATTTAATAGGGTGATCAATAAGACTTTTAAGAAAAAAACATTAGAAAAAAATTCTGGGACTTCCTTGGTGGTCCAGGGGTTAGGACTCTGAGCTTCCACTGCAAGAGGCATGGGTTTGATCCCTGATTGGGGAACTAAGATCCTATATGCCGAAAGGTGCAGCTGAAAAAATTGTTTTTTAAATCCTAGAATAATATTCTATGGGAGAAACAGAATGGAATTCAGGGAGCAATATAATATTTCCAATTGTTACAAAGCTTATTAAGATGTTTTTAAATATATAAAATGGTAGCTATTAAGTCTATTATAACAAGATTTCACTGATACATTTAAAAGAATGAATATTTTTATTTCCAGTGTCAACATCTACAATGCATGATAAAGTGTATCACTTGAGACATTTAAATGTGATGATGATTTCAGATTAAAAAAAAAAAATCCATCAAGGAATCATGGTTTTTCCAAAATTGGTAAAACAAGTTTGAAGACTATTCATTGCCTTCCTGCTTACAATCCTCTCAGCTCTGGGCCTGCCTGGGCGGTTGGAGCCAGCTCACCTCAATACCAGCACTAACCAAGCTGGCCTCATATTTGTCATGGTTGACTGCTTTATGCCCATCCTTGGTGTGGTTAATATTTGTGATAGTTGCTCAGTCATGTCTGATTCTCTGTGACCCCACGGACTAGAGCCCTCCAGGCTCCTCTGTCCATGGAATTCTCCAGGCAAGAATACTGGAGTGGGTAGCCATTCCCTTCTCCAGGCAATTCCCTTGACTCAGGGATTGAACCTGTGTCTCCTGAACTATAAGTGGATGCTTTACCATCTGAGCCACCAGGGAAGCCAGGAAGTTGATATTTAATAGTTGCTAAATGAATATAAGCTAAATACCAGCAAAGAGTCATTCATATCCTCTATCTGCTTTTGCTATGGGGACCGACTGCTCTACTGGTCTAGCCTGGAGTGACTGAAACCAGGATGGCTCTGGAGTCAAGGGGTGTCCTCCATGGCCAGACCTTGACACACTAAAAATGAGTTTAGCTCTCATCTAGAAGTTTAATCAGCTGACTCATTATAAATCTCATATCAAATGAGACATCAATTTTCAAATTTAAATGAATTGAGGAATTACTCTACAGTTTCTAAGACCTGCCAAAGTTCCCATGACTATCTTCCCCTGTGAGATCAGTGTCAAGTACCATCCTGCATGTTCCTGCTGTTGCCGCCGCACAGCTAAGCAGTTCTCTTTCAGAATGCACCTCAACACAGCTGCCTCTCATGGCCTCTCCCTGAGTTCTATCATCAGGCAAACTCCTGCCCCCAGGTGCTGACATTAGGTTCTTGTTGCTTAGTCGCTAAGTCGTGTCCGACTCTTTTTGACCCCATGGACTGTAGCCCGCCAGGTTCCTTTCTTTATGGAACTCTCCAGGCAGGAATACTGGAGTAGGTTGCCATTTCCTTCTCCAGGGGATCTCCCTGATCCAAGGACAGGACCCGAGTCTCCTGCATTAGCAGGCAGAGTCTGACATTAGGTACAGGGCCACAGGAAGCAGAACACATTTGCATCTCTTCATTTCCTAACATTGATATCTTACACATACCATATGGTTTTAAATTTAAAGTATCCCAGAAACAGATTTATCAAAATCAGATTGAAAAAATATGCAGACAAGTCAAAAGACTTGCATTTAACGAAGTCTCAAGGATCTACAAGATATCAAGAGAAGTCTCCCAAGGAAGAAGGACACGACAAGCATATTTCTTCTGACTCATTTCCTCTGGAGAAGCAGCTTAGAATTATTCAGGCAGAAGGCCATGAAATAATTGCATTGGAGAATTGCTAAACTCTATCTACAGGGATTTCTTGGGATGTCACATGGCATGTTTTTTCTTTCTCACTTGGATGGGAAAAAAATTTTTATTTTCTTAAACTTACTTAAAAGAAAAACAAAAATCAGACGTTAATGTGAAGTCTTTATATAGACTAATTACAGAAAATAGACTGAGGGTGATTTTCTATCTAATAATAAAAAATTACAGTAAAAATATGCTTGGAAAGATTTTAGTTCTGAGTAGCTTTTCTTGCTGAGTAATCCACTGGATATACACAGCACTGCTTGGCTATAGTTGGCTAAATGTCTTGTGTGCTCATGAAGTGGTTGGGCTTTTTGCGGTCACCCCATTAGTGTCAATACTGAATTTTTCCCCTCTATGTATTCCTTTGCAACTGCCTGAAAAAAAAAAAACCTAAATAGTTGTAAAAACAATCGATATAAATATTTTCAGACGCTGCTTTCCAAAACTGGGTCAGAGATCACTAGGGTACTGGCTTCCTGAAGCATGGGAAGAATTTCAGATGAGATTGGGCGTGTTCAGGGTGGTATGGCCATAGTGGGAAGAATTTTAGTGGCTAAAGTGGAATTGCTGAGGAAGGTATTAGAAAATAGAGAGGGAGGAAAAAAGTAGAAGAGAGGAGTTAACAGTAATCGAGAGAGAAAAATCAACCATGAAGAAGAAATAAGGGAAGGTTGTAATATTTTATATGAAAGTGTCATGGTAAGAGGAAAAAATGGCTGCTTTGATTCAGATTCAGGGTTAAAGCTAAGAGGCAAAAGGCAGAAATCCTTATAAATTCTTACATATTTCTTTACAAACTCCTCAATGTCTCTGGAAGATGCTGTACAACTCACTATTTTAAAAACTGACAAAAGAATAAAGCATTTATCTAGCCACCCCTTTATGAGCTGTTCTTCAAGCTAACTAAATAGTTGGAGGTGTAGTTCCTCTTTGCAGATTTGTCTAATAAACGAAAATGGAATGACATATTTAGAATCCAACAGTTTTGTAACCTCTACTAATACAACCCATTTAGATAATGCCAGGTATTAGCTGTCTAATAAAACATACAACGTGTGTGTGTGTGTGTGCACACGCATGCTAAGTCACTTCAGTCATGTCCGACTCTTGGCGACCCTTTGAACCATATCCTGCCAGGCTCCTCTGTCCATAAGATTCTCTGGGCAAGAATACTGGAGTGGGTTGCCATGCCCTCCTCTAGGGGATCTTCCCCAACCAGGGATGGAAACTCTGTCTCTCATATCTCTTACATCTCCTGCATTGGTTCTTTACCACTAGCGCCACGTGGGAAGCCCAAAATGCACAACACTTGCTACCAAAAAAAAAAAAGCAATTACTGAATCTGATCAAACATCTTGATCTAACTCCCAACATGAAGAGAAAAAAAGAGAACAGAAAGCATGTTAAATAATGGTTTGAGGATACCATCAGCAAAACCCTGGCTGTGAAAACCTCATAGGAGAAATGAACTAAACATTTCAATCAAAAGGCAGACACTGTCAGATACTGCTCTTTTTAATCAGTATTCTCTAGTTCTCACTACACACACTTTAAAAACAATGATACAAATAAATGACAAGTGAGAGGGTTGAAAAAGACACACCATGCAAACAGGAAACATAAGCAAGCTGGAATGGTCGTAAAAATGAGGCAAAGGCTTTCCTGATGGCTCAGAGGTACAGAATCTGCCTGCCAATGTAGGAGATGTGTTTGATCCCTGACCTGGGAATATCCCACGAGCTGTAGAGCAACTAAGCCTGTATGCCACAACTATTAAGCCCACGCTCTAGAGCCTGGGAGCCCTAGAGCCTGTGTTCCACAACAAGAGAAGCCAACGCAATGAGAAGCCCTCTCACTGAAACTAGAGAGTAGGTGCTGCTCGCCACAACTAGAGAAAGCTCATGCAACAGCGAAGATCTAGCACAGCCAAAGAAACTATTCTTAATTTTTTTTTTTTTAAAAGAGGCAAAATAGACTTCAAAGCAAGCAGTACTAATGGAAATCAAGTGGGACGCTTTATAATGATAAAATGGTTAATACATGAGAAAGAAAAACTATAAATGTGTATGGTCCTAATAAAAGGAATTCAAAATGCAGAAAACTGACAGAAATAAAGAAATCCACAGTCACAACTGGAGATTTTAATTCACCCTTCTCAATAACTGATAGAGCAACCAGACTAAGAAATATCAGTAAGAAAACTGAAATGAAATGATGCTTCCACCAATGATAAAAATTTGGGAAGAACCACAAAGATTCTAAAATAAGTAGAGTAGGTGGGCTGATTAGACATTTATCTGCCACCTCTTCTAAACTAGCTCTTTAAGTATCATTCAAACTTAATGTCTAAGTACAGGTTTGTCACCAATCTGAAGAAAAAGATGAGAACAGGAAAGTTTAAAGAAACAGTGGTTCATCTTTTATTTTGACAGTGTTCAAATTCAAGTAAGTTTGCAAAGCGTTTTTTACATGCGTGATCTCAGTTCATTCTTAACACATCCTTTGGAAAAAGCAGACCATATTTCCTTATTCCCATTTTACAGATAAGGAAGTCAACCTCAAGAGACCAACTTGCCAATGAAAATTGCAAGTTTGCTGTTAGATCAAATGGTGAACTTATTTTGAGGATCACCTGAGTGACTCTACTGGGAGTGAGGTTGAAATAACAACTATTTTCTCTCTTCATAGTAAATTTTCTCTAGTATCTTCAAATGTATAGAGCAATTATAAACAGGATACTGGCTCCTGGGTGAAGAATTTAGCTTTACTGTCACAATCCCTAAGATGACACAGTCAGACACAAGGTTGGACCCAAAGGACAAAGTCATAAATGTTCACCCTCTGTCCAAACAGCGTTCTGAAATGAACACTCCTTGATAGGCTTGTTGGCAAACTTGGTAAGTGTTCACTACACTTCTGGTTACCCATAGACATTGATCAAGTTGTGGTTTAGAAACATATTTCAAAGCAAACGGTCTACAGAAAATATGAGCATTTACTCTTCCCATTAGCAAAGCATGGAGCTTCCCTGATAGCTCAGTTGGTAAAGAATCTGCCTGCAATGCAGGAGACCCCAGTTCGATTCCTAGGTCAGGAATATCCCCTGGAGAAGGGATAGGCTACCCACTCCAGTATTCTTGGGCTTTCCTTGTGGCTCAGCTGGTAAAGAATCTGCCTGCAATGCGGGAGACCGAGGTTGGGAAGATCCCCCGGAGAAGAGAAAGGCTACCCACTCCAGTATTCTGGCCTGGATAATTCCATGGGATAGTCCATGGGGTTGCAAAGAGTCACACACAACTAAGCGACTTTCATTTCACTTCACATTAGCAAAGCATAGACTTTATAGATCATTTCATTACTGACTTCAAAGGACAAATCTCAGAGAGTAAAATGACTTTTTTTCTTGGCTTGAACCAAAATAGGTTTAAAAATAAATATACAATTCAAATATGTTCTAGGCGAGGACTCAGTATTTAAATATTGTATATATCTTTTATTTACACTTTCTGCCACGCTCCACTGAGGCCTATTTCTTTTAGGTAAACGGGACACCATATTATTAAGGCTAATGGTGGTTTCATCTAGGGGGAAAAAAAATTCATGAACACCAAGGAATATTTTTCAGCTTCTTGGAAAAACACGAAAAGCAAGAAAAATGATTTGACTATTTAGTTCCAATTGTTTTCAATTTTTTATGTAAGTTAAATGTTGTGAAATCGGCCCAGATTTTTATAGAACCTGAATGAATAAAATGCAGAAGTAAATCTCTACTTCCTATGTAAAGCAAACTGGCTTTTCACAAATCCTATTTTTATTTTTTTAAAAAAAAGGAAAAAGAAAAGAAAAACACATGTTCTCCACAGAAAATAGGCCAGTGGGCTCTTCCACCAGAAGTCCAGTCTGAGATAGGCAGGCCTCCTACATGGACTCGAGAGACTCCCTGGTCTCGGCCAATGCTGCCAGCTTACCTGCTGTGGCCAGCCCGTAAATAACCATGACTCCATGCAATCAGGAGAAAGGGGACTGCTCTGATCATTATGCTGTACACAAGCTTTGAAGGAACTATAAAATAGTAACAACTCAGTTACTCTTTGTGGCTTATTTTTATTCTGAATCAATAACCTAGAAGGGAAGGTCTCCACAGTCCATTATGGCTTCACTGATCTGTCTCCTTCCCCATGAACACCTACTGAAGGAAAGTGTTAAGGAAGCATGTGTTAAGATGTATCACTGCTTCTAAAAATAATGTGGAGGAGACAGGAATGAAACCCAGGTTGAGATGTGCTTAACTGTAGGTGGATTACTCAACTATGAAGAGGCCTTTTGAATGCGCAATAGATTTTTAGCAAGTAAAAGGTATCAAGACCTCCATTTTGAATTTATAGAAGTAGGTTAAGTTGCATAAAAGTGGCTGAAAAATCAAGACTGCCTACTTTTTCAGCCTAAAGATAACCAGGGAGTGGAGCCAAACACAAGCATGCATTTCAACAGAAAGGTGATAAATAGAGAGCCAAACAGCTCCTCTGCTGAAGGAGGAAGAAATGACCACTTAACGGCTTACACTGACTTTAAAACAGAACGAAAAATTCAAACTTTGCTGTACCGCAGAGACCAGCATCCGTGACCACCTCCTAGACTACTCTTTGGATATGCAATTCAGTTGGCCATAATTGCTTATAAAGGGTGCAAATGCAATCAGGCAGAGTTTGTCACGGGGTAGGGGAGGAGTGTGTGTGGGAGGGGTGATGGTGTGGGGTGGGGGTGGGGTGGAACCTCTAATCACAGACCACTGTAAATCGTTAGAGCAATTAAGAACACAATACCCAGTCTTGAATACCTTTCACACAAACCACCTGCTAACCTTTGGATCCAGGTTTCAGACTTGCAAAAACCTTGGGGTTCTTAAGGGCAAGTGAGATCTCACTAAGGAAAGAAATAAAGTGGGAGTCTCTCTCTGATTTCTTTGACTCAAAAATGACAACAATGGTAAAGTGAGGTTCTGGGCGGGTGAGGAAATAGGTGCTCTGAACTTTGTCATCATAGAAGTGGACCACTTTCTCCAAGCTGTTCAGGTCGGACGTGCGGTCCGTCATGATCATGATGACATTGGGCCAGTGCATGACAGGCCGGTCGCTGGGCAGAGACACCACAGCCGGATATTGATCCACGCCCTTGGGGGCCTCTCTGTAGGAATGGGGGTGGTGATAGCCGTGACCCTGAAAGCTCTCAGAACCTCGGTTGTCGAAGATTAAGGATACGTTGGCAGCATCATATTTCCTAATGAAGCTGGAAATCTTTCCAAAGAGGTCGGGGCTGGCTTTTGCAGTCAGCGCTTTCATTTCTGAAGCAGTCGTTTGTCGGCTCAGCGCCTCGTGGAAATAGAAGCTGAATTTGGCAAGAAGCATGTTTTTGAGTTTCATCAGCCAAAGGAAAAGGTGTGGGGGCTGAACGGCCTTCTGAGACTGCCCTCCAAACAGATGTTTCTTGGTCTCCCGTTGCTTTTCAAAGATCTGGCCCCAAGTCTGCAGCTTGGTGTGAGCGCTGTGCAAGCTCACCAGGGACGGGAGGAACTTCCACTCTGAGATCTGAGCCTGGGCCTTCAGGAGGTGACTCAGGACGTCCACCTCCAGCTGGAAACTGCTCTCCAGCGGACTGAGGATGGGGTGGTGAAATCTAAAGTGGGAAGGGAAATGAACATGTTAAGTGGAAATGTGACCCCACGGTGACACTTTCTATCCTCAAAAAAAAAAAAAAAATCCCCAATGTGGTCAGACAAACAATATTATGTTTGGGGGCAAGGAAGGGAAAGCTAGAAAGATTCCATGTTGATTTATTTAAACAATCGTTCGGACAACTTCACCATCTCAGGATTGTGTCAGTGTTCTAGTCTCCCACGGGAAGAGCCTGATGTAACAAAAAGAAATTGAGAATAGCTGCTACTTCCTTTTCAAGTAAAGAGAAACTGAATCAGCTATAAGTCTCTCTCAGCTTTTGTTCGTTTCATTTTGTTTGTTTTTGGCCATGCCGCACGGATTGTGGGATTTTAATTCCCTGATCAGGGTTGAACTCGGGCAGTGAAAGCACCGAGTCTTAAACACTGGACTGCCAGGTAATTTCCGTTATAAGTCTTTCTGAAGTTTATTTATTCCAGGAATTGTATGATGAAACGAGACATTCTATTTTCAGGCTTTGGTCCTAAAGAGGCAAAGAAAAGGTCACTAAAATATCTCGTACATGTGCACATAACACATATCAACTTATTTAATGTTCACAGGAACTCCAAAAGGATTATAAAACCTATTTTGCAGATGGGAGTAGAGATGATAAACCAATATCTGAAACATAGTATGCAATCAATAAATGTTTATTAAAGGAATAGAACACTTACCAGAAAGCCCTTATTCAATCCTAGTTCCCAAATTCCCTTCATAATTTAATCACAGTTACAAACAAAATAGTGGCTAAATTTTTAAAATTTTATACTTCAGTCACTTTTCATTTATCTCAGGATAAAATCTAAAATCCTTAACAAAGGCTTACAAGGCCTTTTAATAACCTGTGCAAGTTCACCTTCCTTGAACTTAGACCCTCCTCAGTTTGACCCACATTCCCATTCTCCTCAGTTTCCCCAGAAATTACATAACTAGAAATGAGATGATATCACAAAGAAAGTTAATACTGTGATTTCATTCCTATTTGTCCTAGACAAAATGTTTTTTAAAAATTTTAGCCACGATCTACAGTAAAAAATACAGTTTATACTGTGACTTAGTACTGTGACTATATTACATACATATACCTATAGATAAATAAAAGGTTTTAAAATTTCATATTTACACTTACTATGCACAATGTACTCTTGATATTTATTATTACATATATATTTGTAATTAGGTTACTACTCACTAAATTAATTTGATGACTGCTACCTGCTGGTGGTAAAACATTTTCTACTTCTTTTGTATAATACATTGAAGGGAAAGGGGACAGGATATGGCAAGATTCTCTCGCCCAGGCAAAGGGGATAAAGGGCACCGTGCAAAGACCCTGAGGGCAGTGAGAGTCTGACCCTTTTATATCAACACTTCTTTCTGTTGCTTCAGGTCTTCTCTTCAGAGTCACTTTCTTAGAAATGTTCACCCACAGACTAGGTCAGGCCCCCTAATTATATCCTCTAGTTTCTTAATATCTGTCTTCCCCTCTGGTAGCTTAATCTTACAACTTATCAGACAAACTGGGACATAGGGTCACTCTTGCTTTGAGCTCCTTCTGAAGGGAAGTAAAAGCTGCCTGCTTCCTTCCCTCTTTCTCTCTCAAACAAAGGGCACAGTAGTAGAAATTTGGCTAATGTGGTAACTGCCTATGTTAAGATTTGAGTCCCAGTTTCTGCGTCATTGTTTCTGTCTGGTGTTTCTGATGGAAATGAAGTTCTGTAACCGTGAGATGGAATGGTTATCACTTCTTAGCCTTTTGGCTAAGATCACGTGCAGACTGCTTAAGGAAAGTCCTCTCTGCATGGACCACCCTAGAGCTTTGCTCATCTTTTTCTTCTGAGAAATGCCCAGGGAGTTATAGGATCTGCCCGGCGTGATGCACCTTCCTTCCTGAGGAGCCTACACAAAGCCCTTACACTCTTCCTCAAGTTCCAGAGCATCTGCAGAAGTTTCAGGAATCATGTTAGCAAGTGACTCCATTTTAAAGGTGTGGGCAAGATCTAGCATTTCCTGAGCACATTGTATGCTCCTGTCACCATGGGAAATGATTTACAGGCTTGACCCTATGTAATTTAACTGCTACACTTCCAGTAGTCAAGTACAGATGTGAGAGTTGGATCATAAAGAAGGCTGAGTGCCAAAGAATTGCAGTGCTGGAGAAGACGCTTGCGAGTCCCATGGACTGCAAGATCAAACCAGTCAATCCTAAAGGAAATCATCCCTTAGTACTCATTGGAAGGACTGATGATGAAGCTGAAGCTAGACTACTTTGCCACCTGATGTGAAGAGCCAACTCACTGGAAAAGACCCTGATGCTGGGAAAGATTGAGGGCAGGAGGAGAAGGGGACGACAGAGGATGAGGTGGTTGGATGTCATCACTGACTCAATGGACATGAATTTGAGCAAACTCAAACAGTGAAGGACAGAGGAGCCTGGCATGCTGCAGTCCATGGGGTTGCAAAGAGTCGGTCGTGACTCAGTGACTGAACAACAGCAACAATATACGGTCAAAGAGACAGAAGATTCACACACATCTGTTTTGGCCCTGGTTGAAGAGGAAAAATGTGGTTATCAATTAAATAATTAGGAAAAAAATCATCACAAGTATATCTAGAGTTTTTAAAACCCTAAAAAAATGAGATTATGATTATGAGATCCCAAACTAGGTTGAATGTTATAAGACAGAAACTGATTATCATGTGATAAATAGGATGCAGTTATTCACATAACAATAATGCATTGTTTTTTGTATTACTGGCATTTTATAGTCAACATCCTCTAGGAAAGGGAAGCTAAAACATGGATGGAGGGTGTAGTCTAATAAGGCACTGAAAGAATCAGAAGGACAAATTCAGTTCAGTCGTTCAGTCGCAATATTCTGTAATCATGGTTATCAAGAAAAATCTGCCAAGGAACTATGTACACAGTAAGACTGTTAATAATGGGAAAATAGTATCATTCCATCACAAATAACAGTACTCAAAGTGATTTTTCTGCTTCCAATTGGAAATCATTTATATCCAATATTCTCCTTGAAAGAAAATGAATCCTCTGTACCAATCTTTAGAGAGAACTCCACACAAGCTCTTCCATAAACATACTAAAAGTGTTTAAATGTTCAATGTTCATTAGGATGAATGTGAATGGTGAAGCTACTTTTCATCTTTTCAAGAACAGCTAAAAATTCATGTTGATGTTATTCTGCCAGACTTTGAGATTAGCATTATGTTGTATCATTTTCCCATTCCTACTCTGTACCTTACACCTACTCACATCTCAGACCATGGGGTGGGTGGTGGTAGTGGTCTGTTAAATCATAATCCAAAAACACACACCTCAGCTATGGCAGCGAGTTTCAAAGAGTCTGAATACAGAATACATTGACAACTATTTGCAGAGAACATCTGCTCCAAAAAAAAGCCAAAAGAGAAGACGGAAAAAGAGTGAGAGAACTCAAGCATGCACTCCTTCCTTCACAGATCCCATCAAGCAGTTCCTTCCAAAAGAAGTATGGAGGTCCACACATGTGAGAAGTCAGAAGTCTGATGAAAAATAAAGCTGTAGCACAATGTGAATATAGGATATGTCACAGAACTGTACACTTAAAAATGATTAAAACAGTAAATTTAATGTTACATAAATTTCACCACATTAAAAAAATCTATAATCCCACTTAAAACAACTATTTTACTAGTTTTTAGATACAAACACACTGACAAAATGAAGATGAATTAGCCAAAGGTTTGCCCTACAGGACTTAACCTGGTGGAAGGAGGCATTTATAATGGGTATAGGTAGGAAGTAACACATCTCTTAGGATGCGTACACATCAAGTAACAGTTTAGAAAAAGGAACAATTCCTTTTGGTTGAAAGGTTGTGCAGGCCATGGAGGAGACAGGTTTAAATTGACCCACAAAGCTCAAAGAACTGGTAGGAATCAGCCATGTGAAGATGAGGGCTTAAATTTCAGGCCCCAAATTCCTAACCACCCCAATTCCACCCACTTTGCTGTGTGATTTTGCGACCCTCCCACCAGAGGTGGCCCACTTTCCCACCCTGGACCATGGATTGGTTATGTGATTTGCTTTAGCCAAAGGGATGTTAACAGATCTGATGCAGGCAAAAGCTTAATATGAGCTTAACTGGGCTTGTTCTTTTGCACTTAGGTCCTCACCACTAGGTAGCTGCTTCCTCTCTAACCTTGAGCTCAGAATGAACACATGTGTAGCTGACTAAGCCCACAGCTCAGAGCAAAAAGCCAAGCTCACTGAGAGCAATGTGTTGAGAACAGCTACCCAGCTGAGCCCAGCCTACATCAGACAATTCCCAGTAGACCTGTCTGCCCGAAAGTGTGACTTTGGGGATGGTCTGTTATACAGAATGATTGTGGCAACAGCTGATACAAGATAGAACTCTATGGGGTTCAGAACAGGCTACCCCAATATATGGCATCCTGGTATATTGACTATTTTAAGCTGAATGAATTTGAGAAATGACATGTGCAGGAAGGACCTTCTGGCCCTCTCCTGAAGCAGGTAATAAAACCTTCAAGTAAGAGGGCCCCTCCTTGTACCCTGGGGAAAGGAACATTCTTATCTCCAAAGACAAAAGGTCACAGAGAGAAATCTGAACTAACAGGCCTTGCTGTTTCTCCCAGTTCAGGAAACTTGGCTCATACCACTTTTTTCCACAACTCTTATTCATCATCAAATCTAGCATAAAAACACAGGTTTAACAACTTATTTGGGTCTTCATTTCCTTAAGAAGACTCCAGGCCACATTGTTGTTTGGTTGCTAAGTCGTGTCTGTCTCTTTGCGACCCCGTGGACTACAGCCCACCAGGCTCCTCTGTCCATTTCCCTGGCAAGAATACTGGAATGGGTTGCCATTTCCTTTTCCAAGGGATCTTCCTGACCCAGGGATTGAACCAGTGTTTCCTGCATTAGCAGGTGGATTCTTTACCACTGAGCCATGAGGGAAGCCCCCAGGCCACATTAAAACTATATTAAATACATTTGTATGCTTTTCTCTTGTTAATCTATCTTTCACTAAAGGGTCCCCAGCTGGAAAAAAGGGTAAAGGAAAGAGGTAGTATTTCCTCCGCTACAAATTCAAGCATATTCTAAGCGAACTAAGTAACAGGAACTAAGGTAGGAAATAGCAAATACTTATGGAGAATTCATTAGATTGTGGACTGTTTTGGGGTTTTTTTTTTGGGGGGGGGGCTTCTGCTTAAAATCCTGTTTTCTCTTTGAAGCTGCTTCCTTTTCACTCAGAGTTTGAATGCAATTTAAAGCATTTGATGGGTCTTAGATAATTTGAGAAGTTGGGTTGGGTCAAGATCACAGGAAAGCCTCGAGTCTTCACTGTTAAGATCTAAGCATGTCAATTAACCAGAGTAGAATGTGTCCCACAGAAATCGCACTGTTGGTTTTGCTTATGAAATTTTCAGTGGGCAATAGTTAACCTTATTGAACTACACACATGCAGCCAACTGTGTCATTAACAGTGTTATCATTACAAATCTTTTTTGAAGGAAAAAGGGCATAAAGCCTAAAAAATCAAATCACAGTTTTGCCTACAGTGAGAATTCTGTCATTTGAAGCATTCAGATTAAAAAACAAAACGTCCTTCCTAAAATGCAAACAGGAAACACATAGTTTTTCAAGGCAGAAGCCTGGTGTGTCTACCTTTGCCTGGCAAAGGTTTAAAGCTATCCTTTTCTACTTCAACCCTCCCCCCCCAAATGCAAATAAATTTACGTAACTCGATTTTTAAAAATGTCCTTTAAATACTAGCTATAAAATTATGATTAAAGAATACAAATCATTTAATAGAATATTATTGCTATACCAGATGGACTTTAAAAAGCTGTCTAGAATGAATAATTGCAGATCCCTGGTTGGGGAACTAAGATCTTGCATGCTGCATGGCGTGGTATAAAAAGGATACATGGTACCACACAAGGAATACAGCCAACATTTTATAATAACTATAAAAGGGATATATCATTTAAAAATTGTGAATCACTACATTGTATACCTATAACATAAAATACTGCACTTCAATTAAAAACTCTTGTTTTAGGAGACTATATATTAATTTGTATTTATAATCAATATTCTAGTTTTGCTTTAACCATGAAACAGAAAGATTAGACAGAGTCTTCTTTTATGCCCATTGTACAAAACAGGTAAATAAATTCAAAACAAATTCTACAGAATCAAAAAATGTTCCACTGATGCTTCCTTGGGGAAAAAACCCAAGTTCTACTTCCCTGAAAAAGTAGTCAAGGAATAATGGACACCCTGACCCTGAACTCAACATTCAAAAAACAAAAATCATGGCACCCAGTCCCATCACTTCACCACAAATAAATGGGAAAACAATGGAAACAGCAACAAACTTTATTTTCTTGGGCTCCAAAATCACTGCAGATAGTGACTGCAACCATGAAATTAAAACATGCTTGCTCCTTGGAAGAAAAGCTATGACCAACTTAGATAGCCAACAAAGGTCCATCTAGTCAAAGCTATGGTTTTTCCAGTAGTCATGCATGGATGTGAGAGTGGGACCATAAAGAAAGCTGAGCGCCAAAGAATTGATGCTTTTAAATTGTGGTGTTGAGGAAGACTCTTGAGAGTCCCTTGGACTGTAAGGAGATCCAACCATTCTATCCTAAAGGAAATCAGTCCTGAATATTCATTGGAAGGACTGATGCTGAAGCTGAAACTCCAGTACCTGATGCGAAGAACTGACTCATTAGAAAAGACCCTGATGCTGGGAAAGACTGAAGGCAGGAGGAGAAAGGAACGACAGAGGATAAGATGGTTAGATGGCATGACCGACTTGATGGACATGAGTCTGAGCAAGCTCCAGGAGTTGGTGATGGACAGGGAAGCCTGATATGCTGCAGTCCATGGGGTGGCAAAGAGTCAGATATGACTGAGCA
Source organism: Okapia johnstoni (assembly GCA_024291935.2). Classification (NCBI taxonomy): domain Eukaryota; kingdom Metazoa; phylum Chordata; class Mammalia; order Artiodactyla; family Giraffidae; genus Okapia; species Okapia johnstoni. Next base: position 61,766,594 of record CM044320.1, read on the forward strand.
ACTGAACTGAACTGACCCTGAAAGAATTAAATCTGTATTATTCTTTCTATAGGGCACACAGAATGATTGTTAATGATTAATCAAATGATTAATGTTAATTGTTCACTTTGAAATGCAGCATCACAAATGACTGTGATTCTTAAACAAGAATTTGTATTTGTTTAACAATGTAGTAAGTTTGCCAAAAGAGGAAACCTTTAACACCATTCTACTCTGAGCACAACTGGCTTCCAGGGGTAAAAAACAAAACATGCTTCCTCTTTAACTCTGAAAGCAAAGGGTAAATCATGTTAATTTGTATCTAAAATAATTCCACTTTCTCTCCCAAAATCAATATATTATACAAAATTTCAACTTTTCAGTAATTCTAAACTAAAGAATTTATATTGCTCAAATTAACCCAAAGCATTTAAATGTAGATCATTTTTAGACTAGGATGTGTCTGTGATCAGTAATTCCCTATCAAGTAGACAAAGCTAGCATTGGTGGAGAATGTCTATAGCTGAAAATACTTATTGATCATGTGTTATCTTACAGCCCAACTCCATCAGTATCCACTCAGCAGGATGAGGGGTATAGACAAGTGCCCTAAGATCTACAAGAATGAAATCTGGGCTTTTGCTACTGCAGTGGAAGAAATTCCCAGGGCTTTGAGAAGTTGGGGTGTTTCAGAGAAGGTTCAAAGTTATATATCAAAAGTCTAACAAAATAAAAACAGTTAAATAGTAATAACCTTTCATTACTATGGGGAATCTCTGGAGCCAGTGGTAAAGAATCCACCTGCAATGTAGGAGATGTGGGTTCTATCCCTGGGTTGGGAAGATCCCATGGAGAAACAAATGGCAACCCACTCCAGTATTCTTGCCTGGGAGATCCCAGGGACAAAGGAGCCTGGCAGGCTACAGTCCATAGGGTCGCAAGAGTTGGATACGACTGAAGCGACTAAACCACTACTACCTTCATTACTATGACACAACAAACGCACAGTCACTTGCACACATATTGATAAGGCTCCATACCCCATATATCCAGTATTGGCATCATTCTCTTATTTATTCAATTTTTCTTGCAGACTGATGTATCAGTATCACAGGAAACTTTTAAAACAGACAGGTGTCTGGATACCCAATCCAGAATTGCTAGATCTTACTCTCTTGGGAAAGAAGAAGGGCCCTGGTATAAGTATTTTTTTTAAGCTCCCTAAATGGTTCAACAAAACCACTTTCACGTTAGCATTTGGGAATCACCACATAAGATCCTTCACCCTAAGAATCATATCTCCAGTTATACTATACTTTTTGGTTTAAAAAAATTATTAAGAGACAACATATACTAAATCAGATTTGAGGGAGAAATAAAACAACACTTCCAAACATAAAAAAATTGAAAACATGTAAAATTTGTTTAAAAAAAGAAAATGTGTGTATTGATAATGCATAGACTATCTCTTGAGAACAGAAAAAAGTTGTTAACATTCACTGACTCACAGGAAGGGAATTTAGCTGAAGAACAGGGGCAGAAGGCAAATTTTTATTACTGTATTCTTTTGCACTTTTATAAATTTTGAGCCATGTTAATATACTGGAAAAGACCCTGATGCTGGGGAAAATAGAGGGCAAGAGGAGAAGCGGGCAACAGAGAATAAGATGGTTGGATGGTATCGCTGACTTGATGGACATGAGTCTGAGCAAACTCAGGGAGACTGACGGACAGAGAAGCCTGGTATGCTGCAGTTCATGGGGCTGCAAAGAGTCAGACACAACTTAGTGACTGAACAGCAACAATATATTATCTATTAAAAGTAAATAAAAAGATAATTTAGAATACAGTTTACCCTTTAATGACATGAGTTTGAACTGCACAGATCCACTTACATGAAGATTTTTTCAACAGTAAATATTTTGCATCCTTGGATGTGGAATCACAAATAGGGAGAAACCACAGATATGAAGAAACCTTTCTTTCTACCAACCTTTACTCTCAAAATCCTACCTGCCCTTAAAAATCTTCTCAGAGAGGGATAGATTGGGAGTTTGAGATTGACATCTATATATTTATTTTAAATATAGCAATGTGTATCAGAGAAAACCATAATCTGAAAGGATATATGCACTCCAATGTCCATTACAGTACTATTTACAATAGCCAAAACATGGAAGCAACCTAAATGTCCATCAACAAAGGAATAAAGAAGATGTGGTACACATATACAATGGGACATCACTCAGCTATAAAAAAGAATGAAATAATGCCATTTGCAGCAACATGGATAGACCTAGAGGCTATCATGTTAAGTGAAGTAAGTCAGAGAAGGACAAGTATCGTGTGACATCACTCATACGTGGAATCTGATTTTAAAAAAGATACAAACGAACTTATTTACAAAATAAAAGCAGACTTCAGTTCAGTTCAGTTCAGTCGCTCAGTTGTGTCCAACTCTTTGTGACCCCATGAATCGCAGCACGCCAGGCCTCCCTGTCCATCACCAACTCCCTGAGTCTACCCAAACCCATGTCCATCGAATCGGTGATGCCATCCAGCCATCTCATCCTCTGTCATCCCCTTCTCCTCCTGCCCCCAATCCTACCCAGCATTAGGGTCTTTTCCAATGAGTCAACTCTTCCCATCAGGTGGCCAAAGTATTAGAGTTTCAGCTTCAACATCAGTCCCTCCAATGAACACCCAGGACTGATCTCCTTTAGGATGGACTGGCTGGATCTCCTTGTAGTCCAAGGGACTCTCAAGAGTCTTCTCCAACACCACAGTTCAAAAGCATTAATTCTTCAGCGCTCAGCTTTCTTCACCATCCAACTCTCACATCCATACATGACTACTGGAAAAACCATAACCTTGACTAGACAGACCTTTGTTGGCAAAGTAATGTCTCTGCTTTTAAATATGCTATCTAGGTTGGTCATAACCTTCCTTCCAAGGAGTAAGCGTCTTTTAATTTCATGGCTGCAATCACCATCAGCAGTGATTTTGGAGCCCCAAAAAATAAAGTCTGACACTGTTTGCACTGTTTCCCCACCTATTTCCCATGAGGTGATGGGACCAGATGTCATGATCATAGTTTTCTGAATGTTTAGCTTTAAGCCAACTTTTTCACTCTCCTCTTTCACTTTCATCAAGAGGCTCTTTAGTTCTTCTTCGCTTTCTGCCATAAGGGTGGTGCATATCTGAGGTTATTGATATTTCTCCCGGCAATCTTGACTCCAGCTTGTGTTTCTTCCAGCCCAGCGTTTCTCATGATGTACTCTGCATATAAGTTAAATAAGCAGGGTGACAATATACAGCCTTGACGTACTCCTTTGCCTATTTGGAACCAGTCTTTTGTTCCACGTCCAGTTCTAACTGTTGATTCCTGACCTGCATACAGGTTTCTCAAGAGACAGGTCAGATGGTCTGGTATTCCCATCTCTTTCAGAATTTTCCCCAGTTTATTGTGATCCACACAGTCAAAGGCTTTGGATATCAAAACAAACGTATGGTTACCAAAGGGGAAAGATGGGGAGAAGGGATAAATCAGGACCTTGGGATGAACATACACACAAAACTATAAATATAAGATAAATAATCAACAAGGACCTAGTATATAGCACAAGGAACTCTACCCAATATTCTGCGATAACCTATAAGAAAACAGAATCTAAAAAAGAATAAATGTATGTATGTGTATAACTGAATCACTTTGCTGTACACCTGAAACTAACACAACACTGTAAATAACTATACACCAATAAAATTAAAATATTAACAAAGTAAACAAAATAGAATAGGTAACCAACAAGGACCTACTGTACAACACAGGGAACGTTGCTCAATATTCTGTGATAATCTAAATGAGAGAAGAATTTGAAAAAGCACAGATACATATATACGTGTAACTGAAACACTTTGCTGTACACCTGAGACTAACACAACATTGTTCATCAACTGTGCACCAATATAAAATTTAAAAAAAAATTTTAAGTCTCCTCAGAGTCTACCTCCTCCATATAGTCTCTTTTAATCTCTGTACTTTGCCCACTACTCATCTATTAATCAGATGAGCATTAATTAGACTTCATTTGGGAATATAAATTAATATATCTGCCTTTCTTTTTTAAGCAAATATATCTGAACTCACTATGTCCAAAGGAGGGGCATCCTTCAAAGTCATCACTTTCCATTTAGCTCATCATAAAATTATGGAGCACCTACTATGTGCAAGACTCTATGCCAGGTTCCAAGGACCCCAAAATAAAACTGAGTCATTCACAGTCAATGATGTCCACAGCACCATTCAAATTCTTTTGGAATTGCTTTTTGGATCTGGCAGTAAGTAATACATTACAACCAATCTCACTTCTTTATAGGTAGCTTGTGTCTCCTGCACTGGCAGGCAGATTCTTTACCACTGAGCCACCAGGGAAGCCCTGCTTAATGTATACGTGTTGATTAATTAACATATATAAAATGTAATACAGTCATTTCTCCTTCACAGTTATTCCATGAGACTCTGCATGGAATTGCAAGGTTGCCACATCCCCTCCCCCTCTCCTCACCTATACTGACCTGGAGCTGTATTTCTTGAGGATGGTGTCCAAAAGGCCAACGAGCTCTTCAGCATTGATGAACTTCTGTGTGCTGAGAGTGTACATCTTCTCATAGAAGTCTGCGATCTCTGTGCGAGCCTGAACAAAGAAGCATAGCTGCTCCGACAGGTGGGAAAGGAGCTCTTCCACGTGAGGAGCAGTCCCCCCGAAGGCACCACGGCCAGTCACCACCTTCTTCAGCTCGTTGTGCAGAGAAGTATAGATGGTGCGAATGGAATCCTTCCTGCTGAAGAAAGACTGGCCCCCTGGAAGGCAAATGACAGAAGCAGGTAAGAAAGAGAAACCAGACCCACAAAATGCTTGCCAGCATCCAGAAGGAAACAATCCAAACCAGTAAGCTCAATGATTTTTCAGCTACCATATTCTCTGACTTCTACGTATTTTGTGATTCATAATTTCACCGGAGAGTAAGTTAAGTGGATGCCTGGTACCACTCATTTGTGTAGCAACGGACCTGTGTATGATTTTCTTGTTGTCTTGTTGTTTAGCCGCTAAGTCGTGTTTGACTCTTGCAACCCCAAGGACTGTAGAACATCAGGCTCCTCTGTCTATGGGATTCTCCAGGCAAGAATGGGCTTTCCTGGCAGTATTCCAGGCAAGAATACTGGTGTGAGTTGCCATTTTCTTCTCTAGGGAATCTTCCCGACCCAGGGATCAGACCAACGTCTCCTGCATTGGCAGGTGGACTCTACCACTGAGTTTTCCTTACCCACATGCCAATCCCACTTCAATGAAGGATTCAGATCAAATTCAGAGGATAGTTAACCTAGCAAGTGACATGAACCTGGTTCTAAAAAGCCCTCCTTCCACATTTAGGAATTTAAAACAAAAGAGAATACCCAATTATGAGACACTGTTATTATTCCTGGTATATCAGAAAACTTCATTTTGGCTTTGGAGTTGTATTTTTCTTTTAAGCTATACTAGAAAATGGAAACGGAGAAGGCAATGGCACCCCACTCCAGTACTCCTGCCTGGAAAATCCCATGGTCGGAGGAGCCTGGTAGGCTGCAGGCCATGGGGTCGCTAAGGGTCGGACACGACTGAGTGACTTCACTTTCACTTTTCCCTTTCATGCACTGGAGAAGGAAATGGCAACCCACTCCAGTGTTCTTGCCTGGAGAATCCCAGGGACGGCGGAGCCTGGTGGGCTGCCGTCTATGGGGTCGCACAGAGTCAGACACGACTGAAGAGACTTAGCAGCAGCAGCAGCAGAAAATGGAAAACACAGCCTACTGGGATCCCAGGGGAAAAAAAGGAAATGTCAGTGTTCTTAGCAAGGTTGACACTATAGGTTATATCACAATAAGCGCCACATTGTGAATTACTAAGAGAAGGAAGCAATTATAAATAACTGCTGCTGTAACTCAGGGGTTCCAAAGGAAATCAGCAAGAAGTAAGGCCAAATACATTCTTTACAACAGCTGAAAAGGTTCAAATGGCATATACATCATTTCTTTCCTTCTGTATGAATACATGAAAAACTATATTTCTGGGGCCAGTTTCATAGATGTTGTCTTACGCAATTCTGTACCCCAACAAAGGATCAGAGGCAAGACATTAGGAGAACAAAAAGAAACAGGGCAGGTTTAAAACAGGAGATCTTAGGAATATTAAAAATCTCAGAGACAAGTGACAGTTTAAATTCTCTGCTGATAATTCACAGAAAGCTGTAATGAATGAGTTAGTATTCTAAACATACCAGTTAGGAGGGAAACTTACATATCAAGGCTTTTGTAAAATGTTCTAATGAATGAAACATTTCACAATTCATTGCCCAGTTTGTATTTCAAGAAAGGATTCTTATATCCCTTACTACTATAGCACCTTGCCCCAGTTTATCTGTGACTGTCCAGGTTTTAGTACTGAAAATCTAGCTTCTCAGGAAACCCTTAGTGCCATGTCCTGAAAACCCCCTCAACTTTGAGCAAACCTATGCGGATGGTCAGGCTTGCCTCATAGCTCAGTTGGGAAAGAATCCGTCTGCAATGCAAGAAACCCTGGTTCGATTCCTGGGTCAGGAAGATCCACTGGAGAATGGATAGGCTACACACTCCAGTATTCTTGAGCATCCCTTGTGGCTCAGCTGGTAAAGAATCCATCTACAATGCGGGTGACCTGTGTTCAATCCCTGGGTTGGGAAGATTCCCTGGAGAAGGGAAAGGCTACCCACTCTGGTATTGTGGCCTGGAGGATTCCATGGACTGTATAGTCCATGGGGTTGCAAAGAGTCAGACACAACTGAGCGACTTTCACTTTCATGTGGATGGTCACCCTACTTAACTTCTGATTCCATAGGCAAACTACTGATACTTAAAAAGTGCTTTCTCCAATATACTGCCCAATCACACTGGCTAGCATTCACATCATTTCTCTTACTAATAGCAGCAAAAACGATATGGTACAGGTGGATCCCCAGGTGGCACCAGTGGTAAAGAGCCCATCTGCCAATGCAGGAGACCTAAGAGATGTGGGTTGATTCCTGGGTCAGAAAAATCCCCTGGAGGAGAGCATGGCAATCCACTCCAGTTTTCTTGCCTGGAGAATCCCATGGACAGAGGAGCCTGGAGGGCTACAGTCCACAGGGTCTCAAAGAGTCGGACACGACTGAGGTGACAGCACACACAGGTGGATCCAACATCCTATACAGGACTGTATCCTGGAAGGTTTGCCTTCCTTCTCCATCTGTATTCAGTCTAGCTTTGCAGACTTTGTAAAGTGATGGTATGAAATAAATGGACATTTGTGCCAAGGTCTAGGACAAAATCTGTTAGGTTAGGAAGGTAACAAGAGTACCAAGTAAAAGCTGAAAGCTCTGGAAGGCTGAAAGACTTGGTTCCAAATCCCAGCTTCCAAATTTACAAGCTGTGTGATGTGCACTGACTTAGCCACTTTGAGCCTTAGTTGTTGTTTCAACATGAAACTAAAAAGACACAATGAAATAACACTTGGTTTGTAACACGCCTGGAGCAAAGCACATAATCAATAATGGTAATCTCTTTCTCTTTCATTTGGGCTTCCCTTGTGGCTCAGCTGGTAAAGAATCTGCCTGCAATGTGGGAGACCTGGGTTTGATCTCTGAGTTGGGAAGATTCCCTGGAGAAGGGAAAGGCTACCCACTCCAGTATTCTGGCCTGGAGAATTCCATGGGGTCGCAAAGTGTCGGACACGACTGAGTGACTTTCACTTTCCTTCCATTTCTAACTGATATAAGAAGCTCTCCCAATAAACATATGAATGATGCTCAACATCGCTCATTATTAGAGAAATGCAAATCAAAACTTCTGTGAGGTACCACCTTACACCATTCTGAATGGCCATTATTAAGAAATCTACAAACAGCAAATGCTGGAGAGTATGTGGAGAAAAGGGAACCCTCTTGAACGGGTGGTGGGAATGTAAATTGATACAGCCACTATGGAGAACCATAGGGAAACTTCTTAAAACACTAAGAATAAAACAACCCAGCAATCCCACTACTGGGCATAGACCCTTAGAAAACCATAATTCAAAAACACACATGTACCCCAGCATTCACTGCAGCACTATTTACAATAGTTATGACATGGAAGCAACCCTAGATATCCAAATAGATGAATGGATAAAGAAGTTGTGGTAAATATACACAATGTAATGCTGTGTGTGTGTGTGTGTTGTGTTAAGTCGCTTCAGTCATGGCTGACTCTTTGCGACCCTATGGACTAAAATCCGCCAGGCTCCCCTGTCCTTGGGATTTTCCAGGCAAGAATACTGGAGTGGGTTGCCATTTCCTTCTCCAGAGGATCTTCCCAACCCAGGGATCAAACCCACGTCTCTTACGTTTCCTGCATTGCCAGGCAGGTTCTTTATCACTAGCACTATCGGGGAAGCCCATAAAAAGGAATGAATTTGAGTCAGGTGAACTGAGGTGGATGAACCTATAGTCTGTAATACAGAGTGAAGTAAGTTAGAAAGAGAAAACCAAATATTGTGTGGGTGCTAAGTCGTTTCAGTCATGTCTGACTCTTTGTGACCCAATGGACCATAGCCTGCCAGACTCCTCTCTCCATGCAATTCTCCAGGCAAGTAGGTTACCATGCCCTCCTCCAGGGGATCTTCCCAACCGAGGAATCAAACTCGCATCTCTTATGTTTCCTACATTGGTAGGTGTGTTCTTTAACACTAGTGCTGCCTAGGAAGCTCCAAATATCATATATTAACACATAAGTATGGAATCTAGAAAAATGGTATGGATAAACCTATTTGCAGGGCAGGAATAGAGACAAAGACATAGAGAACAAACTTGTGGACACAGTGGGGGAAGGAGAGGGTGGGACAAATTGAGAAAGCAGCATTGAAACATATATATTACCATACGTAAAATAGACAGCTAGTGGGAAGCTGCTGTACAACACAGGGAGCTCAACCTGGTGCTCCAAGACAATCTTGAGGGGTGGGATGGGGGTTGTGGTGGGAGGGAGGTTCAAGTTTCCCTGGCGGCTCAGATGGTAAAGAATCCACCTGCAATGCAGGAGGCCTGGATTCGATCCTTCGGACAGGAGGATCCCCTGAAGAAGGGAACAGCCACCCACTCCAGTATTCTTGCCTGGAGAATGCCATGGACAGAGGAGCCTGGCGGGCTACAGCCCGTGGGGTCTCAAAGAGTTGGACATGACTAAACAACTAAACAGGCACACACTCATTTGGTGTGGAAACACCACATAAATATAAAGAATACCTTTTAAAGCTTATCAATAAACATACACTAGTAGTATGTGAAATCGAGTTAACTGACACTTTAAGGAAGGGAAAGACCACCAATGCATTTCTTTTAAACGGGTCTTTTTTCTCAAAGCTCTCAGGAGCACAAGCCTATTTGGTGACTGTCTGTCCTGCTGAGGAATGGGAAGCCCGGGTGGCTCAGTGGTAAAGAATCCACCTGCCAATGCAGGAGACTCAGGTTCGATCCTGGGTGGGGAAGATCCCCTAGAGAAAGAAACCCACTCCAGTATTCTTGCCTGGAACATTCCATGGACAGGGGAGCCTGGCAGGCTACAGTCTAGGGGGTTGCAAAGAGTCAGACATGATAAGCATACACACACACACACACACACACAGACTGGAATATGCAATGGGGAGTGGCCTTTCTTTATGCTGGGAAACAAGGAACCAAAGACACCAGACTTCTTTCTCATCTCAGTTTTTTGAATTTAGAAAATATAATTATTTTGAATTATTTCTAGAAGTCTATTTTCATGAAAGCTCATTATTTTTCGAGATTTCAACAGTCTATCTCGTATCATGAAATTTCAAGTAGCAAGTATATTAAAGGAGCATGCAAAATTTCTAAGCATATTTTATTCCACAACTTCTTGCTAATGATAATCTTTAAACATCAGTTCTCAAGTTAAGTCATTTTCTACCATGGTAACTTCCAGCAACCAGATGTCGAGGAAACTCTCCAACAACAAAACAAAGAAAAGTATGACCTTCTAAAGTCCTCCACAAGTGATAGCGGCAGAGTGAAGGGCCAAAGTAGGGAATAGTTAAAACCATTAGGCGATTATAAGTAAAAAAAAAAAATGGGAGACCCTTGTAAGTTACTGATTATTCAAAGAAATAGGTTTGCTTAACAACGAAACCAAGCAGGCTTGCTTAGCAACAAAACCATGCTGCAGAAGCATGAGACATGTCCCCAGACAATAAAACCATGGGGGCATGAGACTCACATATTGCCCAGTGAGCTCAGTAAGTTAATGATCACCACTTTGACACGCTCTCTGACACATAAAAAACAATGATTTGTGGACCTAGCTTGACCATGTTTGGACAAGAAAACTCCCCTGCCCCACCTGGAGGAGGAGCCGATGATGGAAGCATGACGTCTACTTAAGGAAGACAAGGAAGTTCTTCTCTTCCTTGCTACTTTTCCTTTGATTATAAACTATAGCTCAGTTAAGTTCATAAGGGGCAGCATTTCTCGCCCACCCGCTTGTAAGCCTCACAAGAGTCCTATTCTTATAAATCACTTCTTATCTATCACTTTGCTCTCGTTGAGTTCTCCATGCTGAGACATAAAGCACTGTGGTATGAGAGCTCTTTGGAACCCCCAGAAATGACACCAGTTGGTTTCGGTTTCACAGGTATTGAGTCACCATATTTTCTTTCCCCAAATATGTATATTCTCCCCTCAGAGTACAGAGAAGGCTATAAGATAAGCACTTCCCCCAAAGTTCTTCAACTGAGCCAAGACAGGAACAGAAGGCTCCCTGCCAGTTCTGTCCTTTGTCTAAAGTCCCATCCTTCCATTTACAATTAGGATTCACAGCTAAGGTCTGCAATAAACAGTCACAAAAGTAGGGTCAAAAAGACTCACTTTTTAAAACCATGTTTTCTACATGTTTAAAAGGTATACATAAACTTTTTGTTTTGCTTTTTAAAGAAACCCAGATAAGTATTCTAAATAGCAAAGTAGTTGAAGAACATGGGACTGTGTTAAGTGGCAGTACAAAAATTTTCCCAAGTTTTTAAGAAAATGGGAGAGTCATCTCAATAATCAAGAGGTCATATTGTAAGCACATTGATACCACAAACATTCCCATACCAAAAAATCGTAAGGTATTTGCAAAGTTAAAATTTTACATCTGGAACCTACATTTACTGTACATGGGAATAAGTTATGAGGCATTAAACATGCCATTTTCAGAACATTTACTCTGAAATGACAGATCAGCTGAGAGTCTCAACAGCCCTGAGGATGTTCCATAGTGTAAATTGCTCTGTGGATCAATTTCAAAGCACAGCCCTCAGGCTCACCCATGCAAGCTGGGGTCCTTGCAGAACTAATCACTTTACATAAGAGCCACTTCACAGAATCCAAGTCAGAGACAGTGATGGCTTTGTGCATGTTCTTATGTACACCAAGCACAGAAAGCCAGGCACATACAACATAAGCTAGAGTAGATTTCTTTTTTTTTTTTTTTTTTTTAGAAATCTACTTTAGAGTGGATTTCTTAACTGAGGTCTATACATAGGCTATGAGCTTCCCAGGTGGTTCAGCGGGTAAAGAATCCACTTGAAGATGTGGTTTCAGTCCCTGGGTCAGAATGGCAACCCACTCCAGTATTCTTGTCTGGGAAATCCCATGGACAGAGGAGCCTAGCAAGCTAGGGTCCACGAGATGGAAAGAGTTGGACATGACTCAGCGACTAAACAACAACAACAACATACATAGGCTTTAGGAAATCCGACTGAATACTTTCAGGTTATATGCAAAATTGTATTACACATATATTTTTCTGGGGAGTGAGGCCACAGGTTACCAAATTCTCATAGGTGAGCTAAAAGAAAAAATCTAAGAAACATGACCCTGGGATCAATTAACAATTTTCATGTGGTAGGGGAATCTAAAAACACTAAAACTGCCAGAAAATTACCCACCATCAATTTTATAGCCAGGATCGTCTCCATTTTCATATATACATAATATGTAAATTACATAATACATAGTATGTAAATTACAATACATCTACAATTTTTTATAAATCATATGGTTACAAACACAATCTGACAGTTCAAAGGTAGGTATTCTGGTACAGGCTCTGTCACCTACTCACACAACTTCACACACACACACACACACACACACACACACACACACACACACAATTTGCCAATCCGTAGAAAGGGGAATTACAATAATGCAACAGCAATTGTAAATTTATGAAAAGTGCCACTGTAGGAAAGGAGGAAAAAATACAGAAGGTGAAACTAACTGACTAGTTCTTGCCAACAAGTCAACACACTAAATAACAAGATACTGTTTGAAAAGCTAAAGCAAAGATCTCAGAAAGTCCTGCCGCTTGGGTGTTTACAGAAAGCAAGATATACAAGGTCACCTTCTGGCAATATAAGGAAAGTGGGGGAAAAAACTCAAACTGGAATCTGCACTCAGTTGTACTCTTCTATTTTATATTGTATATGTGTCCTTCACTCATACCAGACCCTGTGCCTCTGATATTAGAGAGTCTAAAACAGGCTAAAGCACTAAAAAGACTCTTAAAACCTCTGGAATTCATAATATCGGTAATTGTTAGTAGTAATACTTTATATGTATAGCCTTTGGCTTTCACATATATTATTTCCTTCTGATCTACTCATACTGTTTGTTTCTACTAGTGAAAATCAGCTGAATCAGCTCCTGATTTTCAGGGGCAAGATTTATCATGGGATGATAAGCGTGTTTACCATTTTCTCTGTAAGACCCCTCTTGTTAGAGTTAGGCATCTTTCTTGCCTTTCCTGTCCAGTATGCATTTTTTTTTTTCTTCATTCATTAAATGTTTATTGAGGGTCTACGAAGACGGGGTAGGACTCCATCTGTAATTCTCTGGGGCCTTAGCCTTAAGATGCCAGACAATAGTGTGTATTAATTCTAACTAGGTTGTACTGCCAAGTTTTGCTCCTCTCGCCGCAGTGTCACTGGTTAGAGAGAGAGTTTGCGTAACTTCTCACTTATGGCACCAATCCATGCACGACAAAAATGGATACAGCCATCCGTTTGGAGCACAGCCCTGCAAAGAACATCCACCCAGTTGGCCAATCTAACTGCCGCGCAGGCCGGTGGGCGGAGTTTGTGGAAGCCGAGGGAAGGAAGGGATCGGTGGGAGGAGACCTGGGAGTGCAGAGTTGAGCCAGCGGCTACGAGTGAGGCAGAGACTGGGGACCCAAGCCACTGCCGATCGGGGAATATACTCCCTTTCCTTCCTCCTCCAGGGGCACCGGGGGGCGGGGCGGAGGTACCTAGTTTCTGCCCCAAGTAGGTGAGGCTGTGATAGACTCCGTTCCCGCAGCTCTGACTATTCGGACCCTCGGGGCAGAGCGCTAGGCGGCCAACTCGCTGCTCCGTGGAGCTGACTTTCAGAGGTGAGCTGAGAGGCCCCTCCCTGTGAGACTGCGTCAGTGCTGATGACGTCACGTTTACTTGACGTCAGTAGTTCTTGCGCTAACATCTGGCCTGGGCTGCACGAGCCTGAGGCGCAGGGCTGGGAATTGAGGGTGCGGCCTGGAAGCGTGCTGGCTCTCACAACAAGGACTCTGTAGTCACTGCTTTCAAACCAAACCCAGTAACTGGTTTATAGAAGCCAAGCCTCACGTGGGTAAAAGTTTCTTTCTTTTCCTCATGTCTGATTTTCACCCATCACACGAGTTAATTCTCGCCTCTGTGGGGTTCTAGTCATCTCAAGTTCGTGCTAACGAAAGGGCTTCCCAGCAGAGCTGCTCCTGGGCTTGGCCATACTACATTAGGCTTCCTTAACAAGTTCTCAAAATGAAGGGTACCTTAATGTAACTTCTGTTAAAGAATCTGAATTGATCCACTTTGCCATTAAGGTTAATTACAAATTTTTCTGACGTTTAAGAAACTCCATAACCCAGCTTATGTGTATGACCCCTGCTTGAGACACTACCCACTGCTCACTTAGCTTTTACTTTTCTCTTTCCTTGTACATGCTTATTTTATTTATTTTATACTATTTAGTTATATTGTGTTTAGTCACATAAATTTACATGTCTCTTTCCCCTACGAAGTGGTGATTTCCCTAAAGCAGAATCTAGGGTTCATTAACCTTTATAATCTTTTCATCATGGATGGCACAATGATGTTCTTTAGTCAGATGAGGGACTTGCCTGTTTTCATTTTGTTGGTCAAATGAGATCTGTTCTGCCATTGTTACCTTTTAATATAACAAATCCCATAATTTGATTTTAATGAATATATGGTGTATCTGTTGCTTGCTTTCAAGAATATAATTGAGTAAGATCAACTCTGTTAACTGTGATACAAAGCAGAATTTTATGTTATAAAGGTAAAAAGGGAGGAAGCAGTGGTGTCTTTTGGAAGAATCAAGGCTTCCTGGAAGACAATGTGATGGTTCTAAATGAATGAGTAGAAAAGTAAGTAATCAAAAAAAAAAAAAAATGTAGTACTAGCACCAAAACCGACAGTGAAAAACAATTTTAAAGCTCATAAACATACTCAAGATATGTAAGAATTCCTTAGATAGTAAAGGTGACATCATAAATGAATAGGGAAAGGAAAGCTCAATTAATAGTGAAGGAGACATGATTATGGGTAAGAAAAAAAACTTTCCCCCTGTATCCTGCAACAAAAAATAATTGCATATGTAAAAAACAAAATCGTAAACAAACTAGAAAGAAATCAAGTGAAAATTTAATTGATCTAGAAATAGAAGAACGTAATTATGAAAGAATTGGAAGAAATTACAATTGCAAGAAGGGATTGAATTGTTTGTAAAAATTTCAAGAAAACACAGTGCCATCCTTGGGGAAAGATCTTTGTAACTGTATGTCAGGCAGAGGTCTGATGTGCTTAACATATCAAGATCTAGTCATCAGAGAAATGCAGATTATTATATTTTTCACCTAACAGATTTTGTAAAAATCTTTTTTTATGTGCTGGTAAACATGCAGGGACTCTGTTCTTATACCTTACAGATGGGAGTGTAACTTGGTATGACCTTCCTGGAACACATTTGGCAATATATATTAAGGTTGTGTGTTAGTCGCTCAGTTGTGTCCAACTCTTTGTGACCCCATGGACTGTAGCCCACCAGGCTCCTCTGTCCATGGAATTCTTCAGGCAAGAATACTGGAGTGGGTTGCTATTTCCTTCTCTGATATATTAAGGTTAAATGAGAGTATATGCACAGTGTCTAAAACACTAAGACAAAGTAGATGCTTAATAAATATTAGTTAACACTTATTGTTACTATTGTTGCTTTTATCATTCGCAAATTGTTCGCAACATCCAACCTTTTAATCAGCAGAGCACCTAGAATAATACCTTGAACTTATCAAATTTAATAATAGCCAATTATTTTACCTGCGAAAGAGTTTACTCAGAAATAGCCAGAGGAATTGCAATTCATGTAATGGAAACTATGGCGGACCACAGGCAAGTCCAGAGGACATGGAAGGGCTTCCCTGGTGGCTTAGATGGTAAAGAATTTATCTGCAATGCAGGCAGCCTGGGTTTGATCCTTGGGACAGGAAGATCCTGTGAAGAAGGGAATGGCTACCCACTCCAGTATGCTTGCCTGGAGAATTCCATGGACAGAGGAACCTGGCGGGCTACAGTCCATGGGGTCGCAAAGAGTCGGACATGACTGAGCAACTGAACTGAACTGAACTGAAGGGGCTATCATAACTAAATAGTTCATGGGAGGAAGCAGGGAGTTCAAGTATGGCCTATGGAAGCTTTTCGTTGTTTGTGGTGCTGCAGTCTTTGATTGACTGGGCAGTGGTTGGCCAGAAAGATGGTTTTCTTCTTCTTGCTAAATAGTAACGTAGGCATACCTTCCTGTGGGAAAGAGGTAGGGGTTTGTCTCTGACAGTTTGGAGTAACTGATGATGCACAGCCATGAGAGCTCTCCCTACAGACATGTTCTGACTCCAGCTTCAGCTGAGGTTCTTTATTTCTACAGACTTAATGGATGTTTATTAATGTCTATTTATGTTTGATTGGCTGATTCTCCTTGTCTTACAGGAATTTTGTAGGGAAAAGATACTGAGTCAGTGACACGACAGGCTATTAAAACATTGATGCTGTAAAGATACAAGTTATCTTAAAGGATCATCTGGTTCAGTCTATTAGCAAGACACTTTGAACAGTAGCAATAAATGTTTGCTGTTGACGATATACTTGCCATCTACTGCTGCATATTAAATAACCCCGAAACTTAGTGAATTTTGTTGTTGTTGTTCAGTCACTAAGTCATGTCCAACTCTTTGCAATCCCATTGACTGTTGCTTCTTGACCCGCATATAGGTTTCTCAGGAGACAGGTCAGGTGGTCTGGTATTCCCATCTCTTGAAGAATTTTTCACAGTTTGTTGTAATCCACATAGTCAAAGGCTTTAGTATAGTCAGTAAAGCAGAAGTAGATGTTTTTTTGGAATTCCCTTCCTTTCTCTATGATCCAACAAATGTTGTCAATTTGATCTCTGGTTCCTTTGCCTTTTCTAAACCCAGCTTTTACATCTGGAATTTCTCCGTTCACATACTACTGAAGCCTAGCTTGAAGGATTTTGAGCATTACCTTGCTAGCATGTGACATGAGTGGTAGTTTGAACATTCTTTAGCATTGCCCTTCTTTGGGACTGGAATGAAAATTGACCTTTTCCAGTCCTGTGGCCACTGCTGAGTTTTCTAAGTTTGCTGGTTTATTGAGTGCAGCACTTTAACAGTATCCTCTTTTAGGATTTGAAATAGCTCAAGTGGAATGACATCACCTCGACTAGCTTTGTTCGTAGTAATTCTTTGTAAGGTCCACTTGACTTCACACTCCAAAATATCTGACTCGAGGTAGTGACCACACCATCATGGTTATCTGGGTCATTAAGACTTTTTTTGTACAGTTCTTCTGTGTATTCTTGCCACCTCTTCTTAATCTCTTCTGCTTCTGTTAGGTCCTTACCCTTTCTGTCCTTTATCTTGTATATCAAATAACCCCCAAACTTAGTGACTTAAGAGAGTAAAAATCATGTATTGCCTCTCACAATTTCTGTGAGTCAGGAATTCAAGAGTGTCTCAATTGGGCATTTCTGTTTTAGTGTTTCATAAGGTTACAGTCCAATGTTGGCTAGGGTTGTGGTCATCTAAAGACTTATTTGAAGCTGGAGAGGCTGCTTTCAAAGTGACTGTCTCACACGTCCAGCAGGTTAGCAAAGACTGTTGGCTACATGGGTCTCTCCATGGTATGGCTTGAGTGTCCTGCTCACAGCATGGCCACTAGCTTGTCCTGGAGCATGTGATCAATCTGATAGACCAAAGCAGAAGCTGCACAACTTTTTATGACATAGCCTTGGAAGTCACACTCGGACACATTCAAGGCCATCCCTGATTGAATTTGGGCAGGCTAGGGAAGGGCACAAAGGCTAGGCAGTAAGGTTCAATGGAGGCCATCCTGAAAGCTACCACAGATGTGGATGACATTTCCAGCATGGAGAATTATCTGTCTTCGTGAAAATATCTAAGGATGGAAGCTCCTAACTGATCCTTTTTAGTAATATTGCTCAAGAAGTTGTCCCTTAATTTCAGCCCTAACCTTTCCTGTTAAGTCTAGAAAAGACCACTGATTTGATGCTGCTCTTTACAGAGTCTTTGAAATATCCCTACTGACAATGCCAGTGACAAAACTATTTTAGTGATAACAACCCATTTTGGGGGCAAAATGATATTTAAAATGGGCAAGGCATTCATTCATTTATCCAAGCATTTTTTTTTCATTCATTTGATAAACAGTTGATTACATTTTTTGTGTTGAAAATACATATAAGAGAACATATACCAAAAATAATTTTACAGTTTAATTATTCCAGTTAATTCCTACCCCAGTTTTTAAGTATTTCAGCTTACTTTCTTTTTGCTGATTTGTTTTCTTGACTTTCACTTTTTTCACTTTTCTTGACATTATACTAATATAATAGTAAAATTATTATTGATTTAGCACTTACTATACACCAGTCTTTAACGTATGACTAATCTTCCAACAGATCTTCACAGCAGGTGTAGTTATTACCATTTGATTACAGAGAATTTAAGTAATTTATTCAAAGTACTCACAGCCAGTAACTGGCAGGGTGACATGCAAACCAAGATCTGTCTCTCTCTTCTGTCTCTTTGTGTCTCTGTTCCTGAGTTATCCCCTTATGCATATGCCTCCTACTTCAGAGGTAAGAGACTTCCACATTGTTACTCAGGCATTTTCAAATTGTTTCTGCAGTTACCTCCCTTTTTATATGGATAGTATGGTTGAGAGGTCTGATTTCTTTTTTTTTCTTTTTTTTAAAATAAATTTATTTATTTTAGTTGGGGGCTAATTACTTTACAATATTGTAGTAGTTTTTGCCATACATTGACATGAATCAGCCATGGGTTTACATGTGTTCCCCATCCTGAACCCTCCTCCCACCTCCCTCCCCATCCCATCCCTCTGGGTCATCCCAATGCCCCAGCCCTGAGCATTTGTCTCATGCATAGAACATGGAATGGTGTTCTCTTTCACATATGATAATATACATGTTTCAAGGCTATTGTCCCAGAACGTCCCACCCTCACCTTCTCCCTCAGAGTCCACAAGACTGTTCTATGCATCTGTGTCTCTTATTCTGTCTCGCATGTAGGGTTACCGTTACCATCTTTCAAATTCCATATATATGCATTAGTATACTGTATTGGTGTTTTTCTTTCTGGCTTACTTCACTCTGTATAATGGGCTCCAGTTTCATCCATCTCAATAGCACTGATTCAAATGTATTTTTTTTAATGGCTGAGTAATATTCCATTGTGTATATGTACCACAGCTTCCTTATCCATTCGTCTGCTGATGGACATCTAGGTTGCTTCCATGTCCTGGCTATTGTAAACAGTGCTGCGATGAACATTGGGGTACACGCGTCTCTTTCAATTCTGGTTTCCTCGGTGTGTATGCCCAGCAGTGGGATTGCTGGGTCGTATGGCAGTTCTATCCCCAGTTTTTTAAGGAATCTCCACACTGTTCTCCATAGTGGCTGTACTAGTTTGCATTCCCACCAACAGTGTAAGAGGGTTCCCTTTTCTCCACACCCTCTCCAGCATTTATTGCTTGTAGACTTTTGGATAGCAGCCATTCTGACTGGTGTGTAATGGTACCTCATTGTGGTTTTGATTTGCATTTCTCTAATAATAAGTGATGTTGAGCATCTTTTCATGTGTTTGTTAGCCATCTGTATGTCTTCTTTGGAGAAATGTCTGTTTAGTTCTTTGGCCTATTTTTTGATTGGGTCGTTTATTTTTCTGGAATTCAGCTGCAGGAGTTGCTTGTATATTTTTGAGATTGTTTGTCTGTTGCTTCGTTTGCTATTATTTTCTCCCATTCTGAAGGCTGTCTTTTCACCTTGCTTATAGTTTCCTTTGTTATGCAAAAGCTTTTAATTTTAATTAGGTCCCATTTATTTATTTTTGCTTTTATTTCCAATATTCTGAGGGGGTGTGTCATGGAGGATCCTGCTGTGATTTATGTCGGAGAGTGTTTTGCCTATGTTTTCGAGAGGTCTGATTTCAATGAGAAGTCTTTCTTAATTTACCAAGAGGAACCAGATATTTGATATGGAACAACTTCTTTCACTTTCTCCTTGGATTATTTACTAAAAAATACCATACAGTTAACAATATATAGCTCTCTAGCACCTAACTTTGAATTAAATTACTTTTCCTGTTGTATATTTTAAAAATCTGACCAATAACAGCCCCCGTTTTTTTACACGTAATTAACTCTTGCCATTTTGTCTTTTTACCCATAAATATAATATGATTTTGAAGTCAAAAGGTGGAAATTATGCAGGGTAGTGAGTTGAAAAAGAAAACTAAACTTTAAGAGAGAAAGCATATTTTAAATCTGTGCTCTAAATAACCGTTGCCTAGAATTGATATGGAGCTGCATTGTGCAGTATGGCAGTCACTAGCAATATGTGGCTATTTACATTTCAATGAGTTGAAACTAAATAAAATTTAAAATTTGGTTCTTCATTTGCTGTAGTTACACTCCAAATGCTTAGCAGCCACCTATGGCTAGTGGCTACCATATTGGACAGTACAGACACTGAATTTTTTTTTTTTTTGGCTGTGCCTTGCGGTGTGCAGGATCTTAGTTCTGACCAGGGATGGAAACCATAACCCCTTCATTGGGAGCTCGGAGTCTTAACCACTGGACCACCAGGGAAGTCCCTGAAATATCTGTCATCACACAAAGTTCTGTTGAACATGCTGGAAAGAAACAATGTCATAAGAAAGAATTTCACAGATTAAAAACAATAAGCCAAAAGGAAAGAACAGAATTTCTGTTATTTTAATCGTATTTCATACTTTTTCTTGATTTTATCCATATTTATGTTTTCTCTTTAAAATGTTATGTGTATATGTATATACATATATATATATATATACATACATATCAGTTCAGTTCAGTCGCTCAGTCGTGTCCGACTCTTTGCGACCTCATGGACTGCAGCATGCCAGGCTTCTCTGTCCATCACCAACTCCCGGAGGTTACTCAAACTCATGTCCATAGAATCGGTGATGCCATCCAACGATCTCATCCTTTGTCACTCCTTCTCCTCCCACCTTCAATCTTTCTCAGTATCAGAATCTTTTCCAATAAGTCGGTTCTTCACATCAGATGGCCAAAGTATTGGAGTTTCAGCTTCAGCATCAGTCCTTCCAATGAACATTCAAGGTGATCTCCTTTAGGATGGACTGGTTGGATCTCCTTGCAGTCCAAGGGACTCTCAAGAGTCTTCTTCAACATCACAATTCAAAAGCATCAATTCTTTGGCACTTAGCTTTCTTTATAGTCCAACTCTCACATCCATACATGACTGCTGGAAACACCACAGCTTTGACTAGACAGACCTTTGTTGGCAAAGTAATGTCTCTGCTTTTTAATATGTTGTCTAGGTTGGTCATAGCTTTTCTTCCAAGGAGCAAGCATCTTTTAATTTCATGGCTGCAGTCACCATCTGCAGTGATTTTGAAGCCCCCAAAAATAAAGTCTGTCACTGTTTCCACTGTTTCTCCATCTATTTGCCATGAAGTGATGGGACTGGATGCCATGATCTTAGTTTTCTGAATGTTAAGTTTTAAGCCAACTTTTCACTCTCCTCTTTCTCTTTCATCAAGAGGCTCTTTAGTTCTTCTTTGCTTTCTGCCATCAGGGTGGTGTCATCTGCATATCTAGGTTATGGATATTTCTCCCAGCAATCTTGATTCCAGCTTGTGCTTCATGATGTACTCTACATATAAGTTAAATAAGCAGGGAGACAATATACAGCCTTGACGTACTCCTTTTCCTATTTGGAACCAGTCTGTTGTTCCATGTTCAGTTCTAACTGTTGCTTCCTGACCTGTATACAGATTTCTCAAAAGTCAGGTCAGGTAGTCTGGTATTCCCATCTCTTTCAGAATTTTCCACCATTTATTGTGATCCACACAGTCAAAGGCTTTGGCATAGTCAGTAAAGCAGAAATGGATGTTTTTCTGGAACTCTGGTGCTTTTTCAGTGATCCATCGGATGTTGGCAATTTGATCTCTGGTTCCTCTGCCTTTTCTAAAACCAACTAGAACATCTGGAAGTTCACAGTTCACATACTGTTGAAGCCTGGCTTGGAGAATTTTGAGCATTACTTTACTAGTGTGTGAGATGAATGCAATTGTGTGGTAGTTTGAGCATTCTTTGGCATTGCCTTTCTTTGGGATTGGAATGAAAACTGACCTTTTCTAGTCCTGTGGCCACTGCTGAGTTTTCCAAATTTGCTGGCATATTGAGTGCAGCACTTTCACAGCATCATCTTTTAGGATTTGAAATAGCTCACCTGGAATTCCATCACCTCCACTAACTTTGTTTGTAGTGATGCTTCCTAAGGCCCACTTGACTTCAGATTCCAGGATGTCTGGCTCTAGGTGAGTGATCACACCATCATGGTTATCTCGGTCATGAAGATCTTTTTGGTATAGTTCTTCCGTGTATTTTTGCTACCTCTTCTCAATATCTTCTGCTTCTGTTAGGTCCATATCATTCTGTCCTTTATTGAGCCTATCTTTGCATGAAATGTTCCTTGGTATCTCTAATTTTCTTGAAGAGATCTCTAAGTCTTTCCCATTCTATTGTTTTCCTCTATTTCTTTGCATTAATCACTGAGGAAGGCTTTCTTACCTCTCCTTGCTGTTCTCTGAAACTATGCATTCAAATGGGTATATCTTTCATTTTCTCCTTTGCCTTTAGCTTCTCTTCTTTTCTTAGCCATTCACACACGCAAAATGCTGCTGCTGCTGCTAAGTCGCTTTAGTTGTGTCCAACTCTGTGCGACCCTATAGACGGCAGCCCACTAGGCTCCCCTGTCCCTGGGATTCTCCAGGCAAGAACACTGGAGTGGGTTGCCATTTCCTTCTCCAATGCATGAAAGTGAAAAGTGAAAGTGAAGTCGCTCAGTCGCATCCGACTCTCAGTGACCCCATGGACTGCAGCCCACCAGGCTCCTCTGTCCATGGTATTGTCCAGGCAAGAGTACTGGAGTGGGGTGCCAAATTCCAGGAACTGTACTAAGTGCCTTCTGTGAATTAACTCATTTAATCCTTCGAACAATGTTATATTCATTATGGAAAATATTTTTAAAAGAGAGAAAACCAACCTTAATCCGCAAACCCAGAGGTAATCACTGTTGACATTTCCGGTGGACACTGTGGTATGCTGCCTGGAGCTCAGAATACAGCTGCCAGGAATCTTGGCTGCTGATGACTCACAGTTGAGTTGTTCTCCAGAATTACCTTCTATGAAGGCAACTGCCTCACACTAGGTTACATCCCCTCCCTGGGGACAGCCCATATCCCATGACTGGTCACTTGTAAAGGTACAAGGCACAGTCCCTCAAAGATAAATGGTTGCTTATTTAAAAAAAAAAAAAGGTTCAATGTGGGCTTGATCCCTGGTAGGAGATCCTGCATGCTGCAACTAAGACCCAATGCAGCCAAAATAAATTTTAAAAGTACACGGGACAGTCTGAGACATCCAGCTTCAGAACTCACCTCGGAAACAAAGCTTCTGTGGCATCTGCCTTGTGGTTCCCCCTCCCCTCTGCCCAGTCCTGCCTCCCCTACCAGTGCTCTCTCAGAGTACTCTGTGCTAAACCACCTGCATGCAGATCTCTGCCTCAGAGTCTGTTTCCTGAAAAACCCAACCTCAGTCAACATTTTAGAGGATCAGTTCCAGCTTTTTTATTGTTGCATATATTTAGTTAATTTTTAAAAACCTACCCAAACTTAGGTCACCCCAACAACTTTGATGTTTTCTCATCTATTGTTTTGTGTGTTAACTTTTAGTTGATAATATTCTATGAATAATTTTGAATGCCACTAAGTATTTTTTTATACCACAGTTTGTAACAGCTCCCGGGGATTCACGTAATACATTATACTCAGTCTTACATTCTTGAATATTTTGGTGTTTCCTGGTTTTCACTGTGGCAAACCCTGTAACTTAGACCAACATTCATCCCCAACTTCTTTCTCACTTGCCTGCCTATGGGATGGGAAAACCAAATATTCCCATGTATCTTGTTTTCCTAACCTTGCTAGGAGTGGTGTAAATTCCAGCCTTCGAGAAGTCAGCTGAAGATTTCTTAAGTTGAAGGGAAGTTCCAGGAAACCTTTTGCCTTCCAAATAAAATTGCATAGCCAAAAATGGTATCATCTCTTCCCTGTTCTCTCTGCTTGGTAAGGAATAGGATGTTTGGAGCTGTGGTAACCATCTTACATCCATGAACAAAAATCAAGAAAGTGAAGGGCTTTTGGCCTTAAGATCATTGAACATTTAAACCAGGGGACTTCCCTAATGCAAGGGATGTCGGTTCAGCCCCTGGTTGAAGATCCTGCATGCTGCAACTAAGACCCGATTCAGCCAAAATAAATTTTTTTAAGAAAACAACTACCTATCTCTGGATTTCTTGTTATGATGAGGAAAAAAACTATCTTTTTAAAAATGTGCTTATGTTTGGATTTTCTGTTACTTTTGGCTGAAATAGTTTATAAATGTCACTATCCTTGATGTTCATGATTAGAAGTAATATAGTGATAAACACTTGAATAGCAATGGTTTAACATAAAAGTCAGGGAAGAAGAATCAGGATCCTTCTCTTGCAGTGTTTCTTCTTTTTGACCTTGTGCAGCTACTTACCCAGTCTTGAGGCTGTTTCTAATTTGACAGCCACAGAAACCTCAGGCTGGCTGGTTCGGGTTCAAAGTAAAGCATGGGGATACTTTTACAGGTTGCGGGGGATCAGAGTATCTAAGACCTGGGGTGTCCAAGATAGACATGCTCTAGCTCATTCCCACTAGTGTCTTTAGGATGGACGATGGTTCTAGATCTGGCCAGACTGCCAGCAAGTTGCTACAGACTAGACTTCCATTCATGAGCGTGGACTAAAACTGGCCTGGCAGAAGCAGCAGAGTGAAAAGCCAACCTAAGGAAATCATATATCTAATAAGGGGATAATATTCAGAATCTATAGGGAACTCTTACAACTCAACAACATCAAATAGAATCCACTTTAAAAATGGGCAAGAAGATATGCAAATGGCCAGAAAGCATATAAAAAGATGCTTAACATCACTAATGATCAGAGAAATGCAAATCAAAATGGCTACCATTGAAAGCAAACAAACAGAAAATAACAAATGTTGGCAAGGATGTAGAGAAATTGGAACCCTTGTGCCCTGTTGGTAGGAACATAAAATGGTACAGCCCCTATGGAAAACAGTGTGCTGCTTCCTCAAAAAATTAAAATAGAATTAACATATGATCCAGTAATCCCCTTTCTAGGTATACATCCAAAAGAACTGAAAGGCTTTCAAAGAGGCACTTCCACATCCATGTTCATAACAGCATTATTCACGATAGCCAAAAGGTGGAAACAACCCCAGTGTCTATAAATAGATGAGTGATGAAGAAAATATGGTATATGCATACAGTAGAATATTTTTCAGCCTTAAAAAGGACGGGAGGGAGAGAATCCTGTCACATGCTACAACATGGATTATGAGGACATTATGCTAAGTAAAATAAACCAGTTGAGAAAAGACAAATATTTGATTCCATTTATGTGACGTATCTAGAATGGTCAAATTTACAGAGACAGAAAGTAGAATCGCAGTAGTTGCCAGTGGCTGGGAGAGGGGAATGGGGACTTGCTGTTTAAGGAGTATAGAGTTTCAGTTTTGCAAAACGAAAATATTCTGGAGATCGTTGCACAATAATGTGGGTGTACTTAACACTTAGGAGAGGTGGAGAAAGAAAAGTAGATCAAGATCACAGCGTCCTGCAATGCCTAAAATACATATTTACTATCTTGGTCCCTTGTTTGATGACCCTTGCAAATAATATTACTGATGGCACATTGTGTATTTTTATATTTCCTTGGTGTATTTGGTGCATGAAATAGGACCCACTCACATCGTGTTAAGCAACAGGAGATTTAATACAGGGAATCAGGAGCTTATAGAGTTACTGGAAAGGCTGAAGAGATAAAAGTGGGGCCTCCAGGAGTGCTTACTAGGACAAGACTGCTGGGCTGGTTTACCAGGCAAGAGGCGATCTCTGCTATAGACAGAGAGCTGGGGCATCCAGGGACACCATTGGTGCTGTTGAGTTCAAAGACTCAACAGTCACTGTTATCAGGAAGCCACTGCTGCTCCTGGGACTACCTCTCAGCACCCACGAAGTTAATACCTAGACTAGTTAGTAAAGCCCAGCGTGTTCACAGCTGAGTTTACCAGCAGAAACAAAGCAGGTGGCTCCAGCCTTCAATCCATCTTCCAAGTGCTTCTAATTGGCAGAAGCAGAACCCTAACTGCATGAAGATGGGGGAGGTGTGGTTTTTAGCCTTCTTTAACATCTGCAGAGTGCTGAAGAATTGATGCTTTCGAACTATGGGACTGGAGAAGACTCTTGAAAGTTCCTTGGACAGCAAGGAGATCAAACCAGTCAATCCTAAAGGAAATCAATCCTGAATACTCATTGGAAGGACTGCTGCTGAAGCTGAAGCTGAAATACTTTGGCCACCTGATGTGAAGAGCCAACTCATTGGAAAAGATCCTGATGCTGGGAAAGATTGAAAGCAAAAGAGGGCGACAAAGGATAAGATGGTTAGATGGCATCACCGATTCAGTGGACATGCACTTGGGCAAACTCTGGGAGATGGTGAGGGACAGGGGAGCCTGGAGTGCTGCAGTCCCAGGGGTCACAAACAGTTGGACACGACTCGGTGACTGAATAACAACAATGACACCTGCAGTCTCAGAAACACTAGAGGACTTCCCTGGTGGTCCAGTGGTTAGGAATCCACCTCGTAATGAAGGGAACATAGGTTTGATCCCTGGTTGGGGAACTAAGATCCCACATGCCACAGAGCAGCTACTGAGCCCCTGTGCTCTGGAGCTAGCTTGTCACAACTAGAGAGTCTGTGCACCTCAACAAAAGATCCTGCATGACGCTACTAAGACCCAACCCAGCCAAATAAATATTAAAAAGAAAAGAAATACTAGAGGTTTGGCATAAATGCTGAGAGCCAGTTCAGAGCACCCACCACAACTGGATTGTGGCTTTAGGCTCCTTCCGCCTGTATCATCTTTGGCCAGTTCCTTATTCCTTTGCTTGGGAAATCTTCTCTGACACTCCCTTCTCTACCTCCACCCTTACAGAATGGAATGCCCTTTGTGAGCTTCCCTAGGTCTTAGCTCTAGCTGTGTGGCCTGTGTAGTTCTCTATATCATAATAGCCCGGTTTCTTCTTCCGGGCTTCCCTGGTAGCTCAGCTGGTAAAGAATCCGCCTGCAATACAGGAGACCCCTGTTCAATTCCTGGGTTGGGAAGATCTGCTGGGGAAGGGATAGGCTACCCACTCCAGTATTCTGGCCTGGAGAATTCCATGGACTATCGTGGGGTCGCAAAGAATCAGACATGACTGAGCAACTTTCACTTTATTCCTCCACTAGACTATAAATGCCTTAAAAGTAGAAACTTGGTATATTATTTGTTAAGAATAATATGTAGTTCCTATATTATAACATCCCAAATAGCGTTTCTTTTCCTATTTTCTTTGCTCCATACTTTTGTGTGCTGATATCTATATGGTAAAGGCAAAAAAAGGTAACTTTCTGGCTTTTTGGCAGAGCAAAGAGTAGTTCCACCAATACTCTCTATATATGTATTCTTATTTGACTCTCTGTATACCTACATAGGCACAACTATACTCCAGTAAAGTGAAAGTCGCTCAGATGTGTCCAACTCTTTGCGACCTCATGAACTGTACAGTCCTTGAAATTCTCCAGGCCAGAATACTGGAGTAGATAGCCTTGCTCTTCTCCAGAGGATCTTCTCAACCCAGGGATTGAACCCGGGTCTCCCACATTGCAGGTGGGTTCTTTACCAGCTGAGCCACAAGGAAAGCCCCACATTCCAATAAAAATTAATTAAAAAAAAATACTTGAAGTTCTAAAATTCCAGAACTCTATGAATACTACTTTGTTTTTCATTCAATAATTATTGCTTCTGTATAGTGAAACTTTCTTCACCCTCTGAAGTCTAAGCGTCTGTCGTATTTCAGTTTTGTTTCCTCGCATCTTCCATGATACCTAGTCCAGTGTCCTGCATAGTATGAAACAGGCTCTTAAGAGGTCAAAAATAAACATATAGATTGAGATCTTTCCAAGGGGAAATATTCATCAAGTTTTCTCCTCTTTACTGTCATATGTTACTTTCTTTTGGGGGTGACATTCAAATTTAATTTGAGTATGCCTCCAAGAAATCAGTCCTCAACATTTTTGGAAATGTTTCTGTAGTCAGAACTGAGATTCTTTTCCTTAGAGCAGGGCTGTGTTCACTGCCCAATTGTCTATTCCTGTGACTGAATGTGAAAAGGCTTCTTTTATGAAAATTGTGTTGCATGCATATAAAATACTCTTGGCCTGTGGATAATGCCAGATATAGTAGGGAGTTTTCTATAGGGGACCTGTTTTTATTCTGCTCCCTGTCTCTTACACAGGGCAGTCATAAAATCACAAGACCATTCAACAGTTTTTCTTAATCTTGGAGGAGTCACTTTTTTAGATAATGAAGTTTAAAAAGAAAAAGGAAATAAAATTCTCTCTAAGCATATAAATGACCTATGGATAAGGTATAATGTTTCTGAAACTTTGACTTACGTCAGTAGTTCAGTCTCAAGAAAAAAGTTACCATGAATGCAGATTAAGCAAAGCCCAAAAGCGTGTGAAAGGGAAAGAAAATAAGTACCTTTTAAAAAATTAATTATATTTAGCTGCTATTTTACATTATGGCTTCCCTGGTGGCTCAGATGGTAAAGAATCTGCCTGCAATGCAGGAGACCTGAGTTCAATCCCTGGGTCAGGAAAATTCCCTGGAGAAGGGAATGGCAACCCACTCCAGTATTCTTGCCTGGAGAATATGGACAGAGGATCCTGGCAGGCTAAGTCCATGGGTTCACAAAGAGTCAGACACAACTGAGTGACTTTCACCTTGATATTACATTCTAGGGAAACAGCAAAATTCACCTCTGGGGTAAAATGGAGATTCTGTTTGAGGAGAGGAAAAAAAAAAAAAGACCAGCCTTTGGGATTATGAGCTAGTCTCTATGGGGACGGTTTGACAATGAGAATTTTTAATACTTTGTCTGGAGTAATAAAATTACAGTGATTTGGACCTGTGGAGCTCAGGAAAGAGATGAAGGAGAAGGAAATCTGAGCAAAATGGCAGCAGGCAGGACCTGAGAAGAAAATACCGTGATAAATTCCCTGTGTTGAAAACAACCATAGAACTTTTGGATACTTACATTTTCTGTCCTGTGCTTAAGTTTAGTAATTCCTCTTGTAATTCCCAGACCTTCAGTAAGTCTTTTATAAACAACCACTTGTACAGAATGGTGCTTGGGGAATAAATGAGGAGGGGGCAGTGGTGACAACTAGGATGAAGTGGGGCAAAGAGGAGATAGCAGCCACTAAAAAGCAGGAATTTAGAGAAGATCAAGAATTCCTTCTTAACCTTGGGGTAACCTTGGGGAATCATAGTTCAGTTCAGTCGCTCAGTCGTGTCCAACTCTTTGCAACCCCATGAATCACAGCACGCCAGGCCTCCCTGTCCATCACCAACTCCTGGAGTTTACCCAAACCCATGTCCATCGAGCCGGTGATGCTATCAAACCATAACCTATGTGTTAAAGGGCCAGGTAAACCTAGAGGCCTGGGACACTTGAGGTCATTCAACGCTACGCATGAAAGGTTAAAGCCTGATCCCGAAGCAACAGAAACAACCCCCAGATTGTACAGGATCAGCGTAGATGGGCTGAGGTGCCCTTTAAGAACTTGAATACAGAGAATTCATAGAGAAAATCGGAGACTGATATTAAGAACCATTCATCTCACTGAAGAAACTGCATATTTAGAAACAAGAACAACAAAAACTGCATATTTAGAAATGATAACAACAACAAAACAGAACTCTGTAGCCTCTTCCCATGTGGATCTGTGCATTCTTAGTAACTGTCACCATGGTAGCAAGGCAGTTTGACAGGGTGCCTTCTTAGCACAGTATATACAAAGGAGAGAGATAACAGCTCATCATGTACTGTCTTATACCTTCCTTATTTATTTGTGTTGATCCTGTACCTCTATTAGCCTCTGACACTTCTCTTCCTAATAGCATCAAACACAGTGCTAAGAATATATTAGGCACCAAAACACATATACTGATTGACTGGATTACATTTCTGCTGTGTCTTCCTTTCTAAGGTATAGAGAGAGTCACCCAGCAGAAATGTGATTTTAAAAATGACTCCTGGGAATTCCCTGGCAGTCCAGTGGTTAGGACTCTGCACTTTCACTGCCAAGGAGGCTGGTTCAGCCCCTGATTGGAGAATTAAGATCCTGTAAGCCTTGCAACAATCTCCCCACCCCACCCCACCCCCCATAAAACCTCCTCTGTATATCTAGAGGATCAAAACTAGGCCATTTTCCTAATTGGACTGGCCCAACATGCATTTCAGATTGGAGGGGTGAAAGGACAGATATTAAGTACTCTGAGACTCTTTATCTTATTAGAAGACTAACATGTAAGTAGTAGATAGATGAGTAAGTAAATTCACTTGCATCAGTAAGGCCGCTCAAGGCCCAGAGGCTTTTTGTGAAGACTTGCAGTGCTGTTTTCTGCTTTGATGCAAAGACAAGATTGGCAGCAGTTCCTGAGTGAGGAATGTCAGGCCTGGGTTAAAGCCCAGAGGACAGGGAGTTCCCCAGATTTGAACTTCAAACTGAGAAAGCTTTTTTGGGCACCTTATATTCAGTGAACACT
This sequence comes from Okapia johnstoni, assembly GCA_024291935.2. Classification (NCBI taxonomy): domain Eukaryota; kingdom Metazoa; phylum Chordata; class Mammalia; order Artiodactyla; family Giraffidae; genus Okapia; species Okapia johnstoni. The sequence goes on from CM044320.1 coordinate 61,797,138, forward strand.
CAGCCTGGGAAGCCTCCTTATTATAACACTTTGAGTGAATGATAATCTTTTAGTGTAGTCTTTTCCCTAATATATTCTTAGATTTCATTTTAATTTGTCATCTGTATAATTGCCCTGCATTTCAGTGACTTTCACTTCTACTCTTAATGTTTTGTTATTTCACGTTTCTTTTTTAAAGTATTTAAATGTAGACATAGCCTCTTTGTTTTAATATCCAGGGGGGTGCCTAAATTTGCCACTTTTAAATCTGGATTCCTGTAGTTTCAACAGATTCTCAGCATGTGCCACCTCCAGCTTACAGATTGATATTCCAGTCATGTTTGAGGCTGAAAATAGCTGCAAGAATTTGTCCTTAGAATTCTTTAGCAGTTGCTTCCAGTTGATGAAGTCCAAATTTGGCTGGTTGATGGATCAGCTACTGGGGTGTGATTATCATCATGATATCATCCCACTGGGGCAAACCAAATGGGACCAGCCTCTCGTGGAACAAGCTGCGGAGGTCGCCATTGCCAGAGAGGAACAGGTTAAATCCTTCCAAACCTGCTAAGGAATTTGACCTAGTTCCTGGAAATTAGAGTGTATAATGAAAAGTCTATTTGGTTGCAAATGTGTTTCTTTCTTTCTCAAAATTACTTTTGAACCCCTGTGAGACAGGGATCTCGTGGACTCAGGTACCACCGTTAATAAGCTTGACTAATTCAGTATGAACTTGGATCAAATCCCTTATGAGTATACAGTAAAAGTGACAAATAGATTTAAGGGACTAGATCTGATAGAGTGCCTGATGAACTATGGACAGAGGTTCGTGACATTGTACAGAAGACAGGGATTAAGACAATCCCCATGGAAAAGAAATGCAAAAAAGCAAAATGGCTGTCTGAGGAGGCCTTACAGATAACTGGGAAGAGATGCAAAGATAGGCTCGATAAAGGACGGAAATGGTACAGACCTAACAGAAGCAGAAGATATTAAGAAGAGGTGGCAAGAATACACAGAAGAACTGTACAAAAAGGATCTTCATGACCCAGATAATCACGATGGTGTGATCACTCACCTAGTGCCAGACATCTTGTAATGTGAAGTCAAGTGGGCCTTAGAAAGCATCACTACAAACAAAGCTAGTGGAGGTGATGGAATTCCAGTTGAGCTATTTCAAATCCTCAAAGGTGATGCTGTGAAAGTGCTGCACTCGATATGCCAGCAAGTTTGGAAAACTCAGCAGTGGCCACAGGACTGGAAAAGGTCAGTTTTCATTCCAATCCCAGAGAAAGGCAATGCCAAAGAATGCTCCAACTACTGCACAATTGCACTCATCTCACATGCTAGTAAGGAAATGCTCAAGATTCTCCAAGCCAGGCTTCAGCAATACGTGAACCGTGAACTTCCAGACGTTCAAGCTGGTTTTAGAAAAGGCAGAGGAACCGGAGATCAAATTGCCAATATCCGCTGGATCATCGAAAAAGCAAGAGAGTTCCAGAAAAACATCTATTTCTGCTTTACTGACTATGCCAAAGCCTTTGACTGTGTGGACCACAATAAACTGTGGAAACTTCTGAAAGAGATGGGAATACCAGACCATCTGACCTGTCTCTTGAGAAACCTGTATACAGGTCAGGAAGCAACAGTTAGAACTGGACATGGAACAACAGACTGGTTCCAAATAGGAAAAGGAGTATGTAAAGGCTGTATATTGTCACCCTGCTTATTTAACTTATATGCAGAATACATCATGGGAAATGCTGGGCTGGAAGAAACACAAGCTGGAATCAAGATTGCTGGGAGAAATATCAATAACCTCAGATATGCAGATGACACCACCCTTATGGCAGAAAGTGAAGAACAACTAAAGAACCTCTTGATGAAAGTGAAAGAGGAGAGTGAAAAAGTTGACTTAAAGCTCAACATTCAGAAAACTAAGATCATGGCATCTGGCCCCATCACTTCATGGGAAATAGATGGGGAAACAGTGGAAACAGTGTCAGACTTTATTTTTGGGGGCTCCAGGATCACTGCTGATGGTGATTGCAGCCATGAAATTAAAAGACGCTTACTCCTTGGAAGGAAGGTTATGGCCAACCTAGCTACCATATTTAAAAGCAGAGACATTATTTTGCCAACAAAAGTCCATCTAGTCAAGGCTATGGTTTTTCCAGTGGTCATGTATGGATATGAGAGTTGGATGGTGAAGAAAGCTGAGCACCAAAGAATTGATGCTTTTGAACTGTGGTGTTGGAGAAGACTCTTGAGAGTCCCTTGGACTACAAGGAGATCCAATCACTCCATCCTAAAGGAGATCAATCCTGGGTGTTCACTGGAAGCACTGATGTTGAAGCTGAAACTCCAATACTTTGGCCACCTCATGGGAAGAGTTGATTCATTGGAAAAGACCCTAATGCTGGGTAGGATTGGGGGCAGGAGGAGAAGGGGACGACAGAGGATGAGATGGTTGGATGGCATCACCCACTCAATGGACATGGGTTTGGGTGGACTGCGGGAGTTGGTGATGGACAGGGAGGCCTGGCGTGCTGCAATTCATGGCGTCGCAAAGAGTTGGACACGACTGAGCGACTGAACTGAACTGAATTCAGTATGAAGTTTGGGAAGCAGACAAATAATATGACTTCATTTTATGAAAAGAATGTTTAGGCTTATAGTGGTCAACGTCTGTGGAGACACAGTTAACATGCTTCCAGCATGCTTGTCTCCTGTTTTTTGACCCCTATGTTTAAAACAATGGCAGGCGCTCAGTCAATGTTGAAGAAGTGAGAGAACGAATTTGAAAAGCTCCTCACATCCTGACTCCTACCTACTTGTCCAGTTGTGGTATATCTAACTGCCCTCTCCCCAAAACATCCAATTTATACTTTGGCAAAATAGTTACTGAGCTTCCTAAAAATCTCTCCTGCTTTCCCACTTCTGTACCTTTGCTGTTAACTGTACCAATAGCCTGGAATATTCTTCTCTCATATACCAGAATATGAAAAAGTTACTGTTTTTCAAGCCTCATCTCAAATGCTATTTCTTTCATGAAAATTTTACTGATGATCTCAATAAGGTAAATCCAAGCCTCTTTGCTTTCTAACTCATAAAACTCTGTACCTCCTGGTCATTTATTCTCAACTATTTTATCACATAATTATCTCTGTAGTTAACGTATTACAAGCTTGCCATATAGTAATCTTCTTGAAGATTGGCACTGGGTCTTATTCATCTTTACAGCAACTCGCACTTAGTTGCTCAGTAATACTTAAATACTCAGTAATTGTTGTTGTTATTCAGTCACTCAGTCATGTCCAACTCCATGGATTGCAGCACACCAGGCATCTGTGTGTTTCACCATCTCCCAGAGCTTGCTCAAACTCTTGTCCGTTGAGTCAGTGATGCCATCCAACCATCTCATCCTCTGTCGCCCTCTTCTCTTGCCTTCAATCTTTCCCAGCATCAGGGTCTTTTCTAATGAATCGGCTGTTTGCATCAGGTGGCCAAAGTGTTGGAGCTTCAACTTCAGCATCAGTCCTTCTAATGAATATTCAGGATTGATTTCCTTTAGGATTGACTGATTTGATCTCCTTGCAGTCCAAGGGACTCTCAAAAGTCTTCTCCAACACCACAGTTCAAAAGCATCAATTCTTCAGCATTCAGCTTTCCTTACAGTCCAACTCTCACATCCATACATGACTACTGGAAAAACCATAACTTTGACTATGTGGGCCTTTGTCGGCAAAGTAATGTCTCTGTTTTTAATACACTGTCTAGGTTTGTCATAGCTTTTCTTCCAAGGAGCAAGCGTCGTTTAATTTGATGGCTGCAGTCACCATCTGCAGTGATTTTGGAGCCCAAGAAAATAAAGTCTCACTGTTTCCATTGTTTCCCCATCTATTTGCCATGAAGTGATGGGACTTCATGCCATGATCTTCGTTTTTTGAATGTTGAGTTTTAAGCCAGCTTTTTCACTCTCCTCTCTCACCTTCATCAAGAGGCTCTTTAGTTCCTCTATGCTTTCTGCCATTAAGGTGGTGTCATCTGCATATCTGAGGTTATTGATATTTCTCCCGGCAGTCTTGATTCCAGCATTTGCTTCATCCAGCCCAGCATTTCGCATGATGTACTCTTCATATAAGTTAAATAAGCAGGGTGACAGTGTACAGCCTTGACGTACTCCTTTCCCAATTTGGAACCAGTTCGTTGTTCCATGTTGGTTTTAACTGTTGCTTCTTGACCTACATACAGGTTTCTCAGGAGGCAAGTAAGATGGTCTGGTATTCCCATCTCTCTTGTAAGAAATTTTCAAGTTTGTTGTGATCCACACAGTCAAAGGCTTTAGCATAGTCAATGAAGCAGAAGTAGATGTTTTTCTGGAATTCTCTTGATTTTTTTATGATCCAACGGATGTTGGCAGTTTGATCTATTGTTCCTCTGCCTTTTCTAAATCCAGCTTGAACATCTGAAAGTTCACGGTTCACATACTATTGAAGCCTGGCTTGAAGAATTAAGCATTACTTTGCTAGCCTGTGAAATGTGTGCAATTGTGTGGTAGTTTGAACATTCTTTGGCATTGCCCTTCTTTGGGATTGGAACGAAAACTGACCTTTTTCAGTCCTGTGGCCACTGCTGAGTTTCCATATTTGCTGGCATATTGAGTGCAGCATTTTAACAGCATCATTGCTTAGGATTTGAAATAGCTCAGCTGGAATGCAAAAGTAGGAACTCAGTAATTAGTTGTTGAAATAATTATGGTATTCAATTTTACAGTGCTGTACTGTGAACCCCAGCAAATTTTTTATCAGTTTTCTTAATAAAATATAAATGTCATTCTCATAAATGGACACTATTTAAACTCCCGAATAGATTGGAGTTGTATTTGTCAGCATTTTCTTTCTAGTTAATTCTGTAAAAGATTGGAGCCCTCATTAAGACAAAAGGACTCTCCCTTTGTGTTTTAAATGATCATGGACTTGTTTAGTTCTTTTAGTGACATCATTAAAATTTATATCTTGTGTTCCTCAGAGAATATCTTTTGAGTGCGTTTTTCCTAAGTATGTATGTGTCATTAAATTTTAATTCCTCTAATCATTCATTTCTGTTGTTCTCACCTGTGTTACTTACAGTTGGCATTTCCATCCATTTATCCATTTACATGTAGGGCAAAGGTCTTCATGGAGACTTTTGGAGCTGTGCTTTCTGCATATTATTAAACATTTTTTCTACAAATGACTTTGTCTTGACACTTAATGATAAAACTAAAAATTTTCTCCCATTTTTAAATAGTTAGCTATCACCACATGCAGAGGTTGAAGAGAGAGGAGATGTAGCACAGATTATCCAAGAAGTAAGGCTGGAAGTGAACTGAAAGCTTCCCTCTTAAAAGCAAGCACAGCACTGTGTGTCTTATTTCCTAAAACTTCTAGTTCTCCTGAGGAAGGCATGTAATATCTCATTCAGAAGATTAAGGATTTAAGACAAAAGATGCGAAGAAGTAGAAAAAACTGTCCTTTTCAAAAATTTGGGATGGTCTTTATTCTGACTGCTACATGAGTAGCAGTCCTAAATTATAACTTTCCAAGTCCCCTAAAAGCATTATTCCTAAAATAAATGCTGCTTCAGTCAAACCCTCACCAGTTTTTATTTTAAATGAAATTTTCTTTTTACCACGCTTCTCTTGCTTAGAGCCGTGACTCTGTGTCCTCTCTTTTTGTCACTCTCTCCCCATCTCATTTCCTTCTTTTCTAATCATATTTCTGTCCTTCTTCTCATTCTCTTTATTCTAAGTTATAATGTATGTACTTAAAATACTTTTACATTTTTAAAGTAATTTCATAGTCTTCCTGTCTTAATTGAGGCTTTTCAGAATATCCACTTCTTATTGAAAACATCTGTTGAACATCTGTTATCAGCCAGCTCCTGAGCCAGGTAAGGAGATATAATCATAAACAAATGATTTAAGGCCCCTGTAAGGCGCTCATAGTACTAGAGATGGCATTCATTAAGTAAATAATAACATAGCTTATTTGTCTAATAACTCAAAGTCTATGATAGAGTGGAGTCGAAGGTGGCTTTACTGAGAAAGTGATATTTAAGCTGAATTTTGTGAATACAAGTATGAATGAGGTATGAAGGGGCTTGGCATGCTCAAGATAAAGAGAAAACACAGGGGTGGGGAAGGATGGGAAAAAAGAGAGAAGACCAATGTGGTGGGAAAGTTTTGAGCCAAGGGTAGAGTGATTTGAGGGGAGGTAGGTAGGGACCAGGACATGTAATGCCACTATGGGCCAGGTTATATATTTTGGACTTAATCCTAAGAAAAATGGAAAAGCTATTGGAAAGTTTTAAATAAAAAGGATGTGATCAGATTTTATTATTTTAAAAGTAACTGGAGAAATTTAAGATTCAGGAGACCCCTAAAAAAGCTATTGCTGTAACATAGGTGTTAATGATATTGGTTTGGACTAGTAAAGATGGGAAGAAGTATGTGTTTCGAAATTCTATTGTGGACAGAATTCACAGGACTTAACACTTCCCTGTGGATGAGTTTAGATCTGTCCTGTCTAGAGACAGAGGGAGAAGTGAAATGACTTCTCTTGAAGCATAGGAGTCTTACTCAAGATTAATTCATAATAATATAGTAGTTCATGATGGAAAGATGCAGATAAAAGAAGAGGAGACTTCATCTTAGTAGAATATAAATGCCATGCCATAAGTCAGGGATTTTTAATTTCTTGTTTATTACTGTATCTCTAGTGGTTGGAATAGTGCCTGACACATACCTACTAAATAAATATTTGTGGAATGAATGCCTAGTGCCAGAGTTACAGTACAGAAACTATCTAAGCAGTTGCCTTGGCCAAGACTAATTATAAGAAGGAAAATTTAGATTAAATTTACTGTCACACCTCACATTGCCTCTCTAAAGAGGCAATGAGAGAAAGCTTTGTTTTTGTTTATTTATTTACTTATTTGGCTGTTCCTGGTCTTGGCTGTGGCACATGGGATCTTTAGTTATGGCATGTGTGATCTCGTTCCCTAATCAGGGATCAAACCTGGACTCCCTGCATTGGGAGCGTGGAGTCTTAGCCACTGGACCACCAGGGAAGTTCAGGTTTTAATCATGGGAAGCTGGAGAATTTAAGCTAAGCAGCCAGCTGGTGTATAGGAATAAAGATGGACAAAATACTTGCCTGGGCGGCTCGGCTGGGACCAGGTAAAGGTCCTCGAAGCCTAGTGGCTTTGCAGGACCTCGTTGTTGGAAACCACAGAGAATCTGAGTATATCTGAGTATGTGGGCTAAATTCCTGACTTTAATTATAAATGGAAATTCATCATTGCTTATATCACACATCTGTGAGACTTATAGATTGCCTCATCAGCAACACCCAAGAACAAAAGCCTGTCTACAGTTATCGCCCAGCTCTCCTAAACTGAATTTTCCAAGTTGAAATAGCCGAGTCTACTAGTAAGCTTCTGAAAGCAGCCAGTTCATCCGGTGTCTACTGCAGAGACTGGAAAACTGCCACCTGTGGGACCAGTTAGCCTGCAGCCCATTGTTTACTTTTTAACAGCTTTATTGAGATACAATTCATATACCCTACAGTTGCCCTTTTAAAGTGTACAGTTCAGTGGTTTTTTGGTGTGTTTATTGAGTTGCACTATCTTCACTACAATTGATTTTATAACATTTTCATCACATATCCCCAGAAAACCCTCACCCATGAGCAGTTCCTCTCCCTGTCACCAAAACCTGCCAGCCTTCGTATTCTTTTTTTTTTGTCTATAGATGTGTGTATTCTGAACGTTTCTTATAAGTGGAATCATACAATAGATGGTTTTTTTGCGACTGGCTTCTTTCATTTAGCATGTTTTCAGGATTCATCCAGGTCGTGGCACAACAATGCTTCTTTCATTCTTACTGCCAAAAGAATGAAATGGATGTTTCCACATTTTGACTATGATGAATAATGCTGCCATGGACATTTGTGTACAGTGTTTTGTGTGGACATATATTTTCATTTCTCTTGGGTATATACGTAGGACTGGAATTGCTAGATCATACATAACTCCCTGCTTAGATGTTTGCTGCTGCTGCTGCTACTAAGTCACTTCAGTCGTGTCTGACTCTGTGCAGCCCCATAGACGGCAGCCCACCAGGCTCCGCTCTCCATGGGATTTTCCAGGCAAGAGTACTGGAGTGGGGTGCCATTGCCTTCTCCGTTAGATGTTTGAGAAACTGCCAAACTGTTTTCCAAGTCTGCTGTGACATTTTACAATTCCCACAGTAATGTATGAGGGTTGCAGCTTCTGCATATTCTTGCCAACACGTGTTATTATTTGTCTTTTTGATTATAGCCATCAAGGGGTGAGGAATGATATCTCATTAGGTTTTGTTTTGCATTTCTGTAATTTACAGCTTATTTTTATACAATGTGAAAACTACGAATGGTTTTTACATTTTTTAATGTTGAAAAAAATCAATAGAGGAATATTTATCTGAAATTTCAATTTCAGTGTCTATAAATAAAGTTTTAGGGAAATACAGTCTCACCAATTTATTTTGTATTGTCCGTGGCTGCCTTTCTCCCTACAACAGAGCTGAATAGTTACAACATTGACTGCATGGCCTGCAAAGCCTAAAATGTTTACTGTCTGTTCATTTACAGAAAATGTAGTTGGATGGGACTTGTCTACAATGTAGTTGATGGGACTGCAAAGAATCTAGGATAGGAAGGAGGAAATATCACTGCCCAGTAGCAATGGATTTTTAAAAAATAAACATAGGGGATGCAAACGAGCAGAACAAGGGAGCAAATCAGGATGTTATGGATCTTAGGGAAACTACCATATGTTCACTTGAATCATTATTATAAGATCCTTCCAAATCTGGGCTCTCCAATCTTGCAGTTCTCTCGCAGAGTTCTATTCCTAATCTACTGTTCTGGTTATGTATTGTTCATCAGAAACCTCCAGGGATGTCCCATGCCTGCAGACCTCTTCTTCAGGAACACTTAGCCAGTGTCCCACATGATCTGCCACAACTTAATTTTCTGACGCTTACCTTCTGTCGAAGATGTGCATGTGCTAAGTTGCTTCAGTCATGTCCAACTCTTTGCTACGCCGTAGACTGTGGCCTACCAGGCTCCTCTGTCCATAGGACTCTCCAGGCAAGAATACTTTACCACTGAGCCACTGTTGGAGACACCTCACCTGAATTTCAGGATTTTGTGCTTTCACTTATACTTTCTTTTCTACTTGGAATGCTTTTCTCTTCTCCAAATCCTAGACACATTTTATTATTATCATAAAATATTTCAAGCAGACAGAGAAGATAATAATATAGGGATATCTGTGCACTCATCACCAAGCTTTGTTGAATCTTTTGCCATCTTCTTTAGTTTGAAAAAAAATTGCACACTTAATGAAACAATATTACCCACGTAGATACTTTTAAAACCTCCACAAATACTAAATCTTCTAAGTTTGGCCTTGTTAATGAACCCAATCAGAATTAAATTTCTTTCTGTGATTTCCTGTAACCCTTTCTTTATACCTGTACCATCTGACTTATTCTACCCTATAATATCTTCTTTAAGTGTTCCTTACTATTATCATTCCCATATAGTGGTACAAAGATGATTTTAGATAGTCCAAGGTAAAGGCATTTAAAATTTTTAGAATTGTGTTTATTTAAAAATGCATATTAGAAATATGTAAGCACAAGTATTTAAAAATATATATCTAGAACATCAACTCCATGATTTCCCAGATACTCTAAACTAGGAAGAGGTACTAGAAAAATATGGAGTAAATAATGATGTTAGAAAAATATGAAGTAAATAAAAATACAGATGATATGGCAAAAGTTTTGAAGGTTGTACTCGGCTGAGCTTAGAGAATTTAGCTTTTTGGAACAGAGACCCAGTTTTATTAATTTTCGCATATCCTAAGTATCCAACTAACTCCAAATTAGTCCAACTAAATCCAAACTCTCTGGGACAGCAAGATCCTTGAAAATTGTGTGAAACCTCCCAAACCTCTGACAGACTACATTTAGACGTTGTCACCACATTGAGTGTCCCCAGCACATATGCCAAAGACAGATGGTGCTTTTTTTCCCCTCTCTCTTCCCTGTCCATTATGACAAGTTGCCCCAGTTGGGGCTTGATAAATATGAAATAATGCTAATAATAGTCGTCATCTGAAGGAATGAGAACTCAGAGTTGCCAGAATGCTGTCATTAGTATCCACTTCAACAGATCAGTCTCAGCAAATTTCAGTCTATGGGCCATTTTAGAGAAATATTTCTCCGCCTTCTTAAAAATCACTATTTTGTGGCATCTTTTCATTATTGTTAACACAGAACCATCTGAAGTCACATTGGCAACTGAATTTGGTCTTGAGACTTGGCAGCGAGGAATCATTTTGTTGTGTAGCAAGCCCAAAGCATCATGCTAGCCAAATTATGTCATACAGTTACAAAACTGCTGTCCAGTCTTCCAGCTTCTCTGAGTAAATGTGGCCTTTTCAGAAGTTTCATCCCTCCTACCCAAAAATGACCTTGTATGCGCTCAAATATCAGAGAATCCTCATTGTGATGAAAACTTTCACTCTATGTATTAGTATTTCCTTTTTTACAGCCTGTGTTTTGAGGTGGTGTTTTGTTAATATGGGGGAGTCAGGGGAATCCTTGACGCTTCTGAGTCACAAAAGAAGATCAGAACATATCAAAATTTTGGTTGAACCCCCAAAGCTTTACTCATATTAGACTGGATATGCTTCTCAACAAAGCCCGAGAAGCTTCTCTAAGTAGGTTTAACTTTTGCTTCTTAACTCCCACTTCTAATGCATAGATCTTTCGTGATCCTAAAATTCCACAGCGAGACTGGCTTCTAACCAGGGTACAGATATAACCTTATTACTTTATCATCCAAATGAGGACACTATTGAAAATATAGCAGAGGTGCTGGGGGAAAAAAAAGCATAAACCATCCAGGGACACCGTGATGTTAAGTCACCATACTTAAAACATTGTGAGCCGTTTAACCTCTAGCAGAGCCTCTCAAATTGGAGTCTGGACTTCAGCTTGAAAGTCTGTGGAGTTTCTTAGGAAGATGAAAGTTTCTTTTTTATTTCAGTGGAATGCCTGTGTTTGCATTGTTTATGTTGGGCCATTGTTTGTCCCTAAGTGGGGGAACTTTGAGTGTCCTCAGCCAAAAAGAGAACAGAAGCAGGTACTTCCCTGGTGTCCAGTGATTAAGACTTCTTCACCCTCCCAATGCTGGGGGCACCGGTTTGATCCTTGATTGGGGAACTAGAATCCCGCATACTGCAGGGTGCAGTGAAAAATAAATAACACTGTGGCTATGTAAATCAACCAGATTTCAAAAATTTTCTTTTAATTTAAAAGAAAATTAAAAAAAATAGCAATACATTGGGGAAAAAAAAGAACACAAGCAGATTTCAAACATAGTGAAATGTTCAAGGGACAGTCCGAGGTTAGCGTGGCCCTTACAGAAAGATGTGTAGTAGTTCTGAAGAGCACAGTGAAATGTGATGCCAGAAGACTGAAGAACGTAAGGGCCTTTGTGATACATTCTACCATCTTCATTTTGCGAGGAGAGGTAGAGTTTGAGCAAAACATCACATGTCACATTGATATTAATTTACGTTTAATTTTGTAAACTTTTAAACTATACATTTGTGCTGATTTTATAAGAACATATGGGGGCTTCCCAGATGGCTCAGTTGGTAAAGAATACACCTGCAGTGTAGGAGTCACAGGAGCCACGGGTTTAATCCCTGGCTTCCCTGGTCGGGAAGATACCCTGGAAGAGGACATGGCAACCCACTCCAGGGTTCTTGCCTGGAGAATCCCCCAGAGGATGACAGAGGAGCCTGGTCGGCTACAGTGCATGGGGTCACAAAGAGTCAGACACGACTGAAGCGACTGAGCACAAAAGAACAGTTTTCTCACACCTAGATTTATGTTAGTACATATTAAAGAAGACTAACAACAAAAATTAATTTAATTTTGAAGATCAGCAGGAATTAAAAGTTTAGCAATCAAAACTCCTAGAGCGGTTGTATTTTTCTGTCTTCCTTGTCCAATTTTGCCCCCTGGTGGTTATAGTTGTTAATAGAGGTAAAATGTTTACTTGCCAAGCAGTGTTTGACTCTTGCGACCCCCATGGACTGTAGCCCACCAGTCTCCTCTGTCATTGAGATTTCCCAGGCAAGAATACTGGAGTGGGTTGCCATTTCTTTCTCCAAGGGATCTTCCCTACCCAGGAACAGAACCCATGTCTTCTGCATTGGCAGGCGGTTCTTCACCACGGAGCCACCTGTGAAGCCCCAGGATGTAAAATACTCCCTTTATAAATGTGTCCTTTCCAAATTTGTTTGCAGGTTAGCTGTGCTGAAGACAGAGTAATTTCTGGGTAGGAACAATGTTCTAAATAATGGCTAATATTGCAGAATAGCCCACAAAACTCCACAGTGGCCTCTTTCACTTGATCTACACCCTCCACCCTCCTGTACTGCCCTGCTGCTTCTGCTAAGTCACTTCAGTCATGTCCGACTCTTTGTGACCCCATGGCCTGTAGCCCACCATGCTCCTCTATCCATGGGATTCTCTGCAAAAATACTGGAGTGGGTTGCCATTTCCTTCTCCAGGGGATCTTCCCAGCCCGGGAATCAAACCTACGTCTCTTTTGTCTCCTGCATTGGCAGGCAGGTTCTTTACCACTGGCACCACCTGGGAAGCCTCTACTGTCTTCCTTGCTGGCAAAATAAATCACTAACCACTGTCACTACCATTGCCACTAACTACTGTGTCTGCATCACCACCACAAGTAGAAAGAGGAAGGAAGGGCATTAGTGGCTCCATCAAATCCAACATCTTATTTATGGGCACAACTTACGCCCTGAAATTCTACAGCTCTCCTGGGGTCTTCAAAGGAGTGGACCACCCAGAAGGAAACTTAACAGTCCCCTTTGCCTCTCAGAATCTTAGGGCAGATACTAATCTCGCTTTCTTTCCTCTTGTTCCACCTCTAGCCCCTCTTAGTTCTGCAAAGTCACCTTCCAAGTAGAAGACAACAAGAAAGGAAAAGAAAAATAGAAAAACAAAAGGAAAGAAAACCCTTTGCCCCAAGGTTTTTCCTAAACCCAGAAGCCAGAAATCTCTGATATATAACCAGTACACCTTCAAAACCTTAGCTCCTCCAAGGTGTATAGCTTCCTCATCAGTCCCTTGTAGGGACTGGCTCAAAAAGGAAGGGTTGGGGGCAGAAGCAGTCTTGGTCCTCTTGGTGTTCATCATATACTATCAGCATGTAAGTGGTCAACTGTTATTTGTGCTGTGTGATTCCAAGGGCTCCTCCCCAGTAAGGGACAGTGACAATGTGGACCCTGTTGTGCTTAGACAAATATAAATCCCATTTTAAAAGGATTAGGAGAATTCTGTGGAATACTGTCTAATCCATTTAAAATGACAAAAGGGAAAATGACTTGATGATTTTAGCCATGTTTAGCCAACTTTTAGAAAAAAGTTGGAAGAACAGATAAGTAAAATACGCTGGTTAGAGTGCTTGATTGTGGCAAATGATTTAATTTGGAATTACACTAACATTGATAGAATGCTGTAAATGTATTTAAAATAAATGAAAATGTCCTTGTTCTGTTTACCCATTGCTACATAATAAACCACCCCAAAACTTAGAGGCTTAAAATCACACTTATTTTTTTTTTTAAAAGACAAGCTTATAGAAACAGAGGGTAGAAAGTGGTTGCTAGGGGCTGGGATGGGGAAATAGGGAGAGGTTGGTACTTCTCCAAACTTTTAAGGGTACAAACACTTTCAATTATAAGATGAATAAGGTCTGAGTACCTGATGTATAACATGGTCACCATAGCTGATAACACTGTATTATATAATTGAAATTTGCTAAGACAGTAGCAAGTGGTTCCCCTCCCCCTAAAAAAAAAAAAAGATATCTGTGTGAAGTAAGGGATGGATTAACTTGAGTTGGGGTGAGGGGTGAGGGTGGGGAAAATCCCTTCACAGAGTACAAGGATGTCAAATCATCACATTGTTTACTTCACCTTACAGTTTTATTAGTCAGTTATACCTCAGGAAAGCTTGAAAAAATCCAACCCTTTATTATATCTCACAATTCTGTGGCTTGGCTGGGTGGTTCTTCTAGAGGTCTTACTTGGGGCCTTTCCATGAGTTTGCTGTTATGTGGCAGCTGTGGCTGGCGCTCCTGTCTGTGGTCTCCTTCTACATGTTTCTTTAGCCCATGCTTTCAACTCAGCATAGAAGAGGCACTTTGTACAATAGCCAGATATTGGGTAGCACTATCCCAGATGTTGGGATATAGTCATGAACTCCTGCATTGCAGAAAGTAAGTAAGTAAACAAATATAAAGTGAAGTAAGTGATTGGGAGGCCACTTTGGAGAGATCAGAAAAGCCCTCTTTGAAGTGACACTTGATGATCTGGGGAGGAAAGCATTTGCTAGTGCAAATGTCCAAGGCTTGAAAGAACTTGGAGGTTTAAAGGAAAACCATAAAAGGCCCGTGTGCTTAGGGAGTAGTGAGTGAGACGAGTGATTGGATTAGGTCACAAAGGTAGTCAGAAGTCAGGTCATTAAGAGTCCTGAAAGCCATGGTAAGGACTCTGGATTTCATCTTGGGTAATGGGAAGAAAAGAGAAGGTTTAAAGTCATAAATTATATTGATTTCCTTGTTCAAAAGAATAGTCCACTCTCACCTTAGAGAAGGGTTTTGTAGGAGTCAGGGGTGAAAACAAGGTAATGAAATAGTTTATTGCATTAGGTGATGGAGGTTTGGACAAGAGTAGAGTAATTATGGGAAGTCAGTAGATTATTCATATATTTTGAAGGAATTTCCAATAAGTGCTGCTGATGAATTGTGTTTGGAGGATGAAGAGAAAGGAGAAAACACAAAAGTCTCCCAACTGTCTCTTTTGAGTGGTAGAGTGAATGAAGTAAAATTCACTGAGGAGGAACAGACTGGTGGAAGAACAGATTTCTTTATTTGGGGAGAAGGCAGGAAAGAAAATTTTAAATTCTATTTGAACATTTTAAATTATGTTATGCCCACTTAATAATTTGTAATTGAACTGTTAATACATGGTTTAAGGTTCACCCAAATCTGTGCAAGAAGAAGACATGTTATAACAAAGTGCCACACTACCTGGGAAATTAGAATTAATGATGTGTATTTAAAGTATGAGTTCTTAAAGCAAGTTAGTGTTTCTGTTAGGATAATTACTACCATCGATTGAGGGGGTTTTTATTTGTTTGAACCATATGAGATTGCAGATATTGATAATTTTGAACTTGAAAATGGCTTGTGGTTTGTGTCTGTATTCTGGCCATAGAACTATTTGTTTACATATGAATGAATGAATACTCACAAAAACCCTTAAGGTAGACTTTCTGTTAACTTATGCTTGATCAAATGGAAGTTCTGAAAGAAGTTAAATAACCTGCCAAAAGTCTGATAACAAGTAAGTAGATGGGCAAGAATCAAAACAAAGTCTTGCTGACAAAGCATCTGGACTATCGGTCACAAGGTTATACCACCCCTATTTCCAGCCAGAATCATTCTGCCTTCCTCTCAATGTAAAAATCTTGAGTTCCAAAAGACAGATATACAGGCACAGAGTGCTTGGTCTGACGGTGTGAAGAATTGCTGACTATCTTCCTCCTACAGAGAGCCAAGTTCAAGTGGAACTTACAAGTCATTACTGTATTTTAGAGGTAAATACAATGAACAAAGAGAAATCAGAGTGAGTTAATACTATTAAAGGTTGCTCAGAAATTCCCATTGAATTCATTTTTTCAAGAAATTTCCAGCTTCTCTTCTACATTTATCACTGAAATCTATCACCTATACAAATACATTAAATAGAAAACAAGTGATTCTAACCTCAGAGAAAACAGTGCCACCAGCTGAAACATATCACCAGTCAACAAGCTGTGACCACTTTTAGCAAATGCCTTATAGCATGTTTAATACCATACTTAATATCATAGTCAGGCATTTCTATACACTGAAAAGTGGTACCACCAGTGAGTGAGAGTCAGTATGGAAATAAGTAAAATACATCATTAATCATAGAGACTTTAGGCTTTTCCCTCTTAACATGGTTTCTGGGTTATCTAGATTTCAGTAAAATAAAGAAGGTCTTCATATATGTATTCTCACCCTGTCTGTGAATCAATTAGGAACGCTATAAGGACAGAATGGCAGAGTCTGCTTGATCAGTTAGTAATTAGCTGTTTAAATCAAAGGTTAAAAAAAGTTTACATGACTGAAAAGCTTTCTGTCCACCCTTGGGAAGAATATTTCCCACGCAGCTCTTGCATTGTGAATGCCAGTTAGAGTCTACAGTCCTTGGTGATGAGCAGTAGAAATGGTCACCTAATGAAATCATACTCCTGTAATATAAAATTGAGTTTTCAGTTTAATAATGAAATGAATCTGTTCTTCAATGGTGTATAGATTAGGGGCTGAGTATAATAGGTAGTCCCCAAATTGGTCCTGGAAATAAGGGCAGTACTTATTAATCTCTAAGTTCTCAGCCAGCTTTGATAGTAGTTTAATAATAATAAGTACCAAAACCTAAAACTTCCCCGGTGGCTCAGTGGTAAAGAATCTGCCTGCCATTGCAGGAGACGCAGGAGACATGGGTTCGATCCCTAGGTGGGGAAGATCTCCTAATGGGGAAAATGGCAACCCACTCCAGTATTTCTTGCCTGGATAATCCATGGACAGAGGAGCCTGGCAGGCTACAGTCCATGGGGTTACAAAAAGTCAGACATGACTCAGTGACTGAGCACGCATGCACTGAATCCTTACTACTTCCACATACCATGCTATATGCTTAAGCAATACCTTTTCATTTAAATCTAAACCCTCTGGGATAGGTTATACTTTCGTTTTGATTAAGGCTTAGAGATGTTAAGTAACTTCCCAAGGTCCATAACTAATGGGAGAGAAGAGGCAACACGGACAAGAAGGCACATGGGAAAGAGATCCCCAAGCCTCTCCAGAGCCTCGCCACTCCTAGCCCAGAGCCAGGGCACTGCGTGGAAGCCGAGGCAGAGCTGAGTCAGTCCTCTTGTCATTCTGCAGGCTCCACACTCATCAGTAGTCAGCCTACTGGCCATCATTTTTCCAGTTTCAAGTGTTGCTTGCCTTTGTCTTAAGAATCTTTTCAAATTCTCCTGTCTAACCATCTCTTGGGAATAACTCCTCATCTGATAGCCGGGGACACTCGTAAACACCATTTTGCTCTCCTTTCTGTCCCTAGATTAGAAAGCAGAAGACTTGTAATCTTGGATGGGTGACAGTGCAGAAGGCTCAGACACTTTCTGGGGCAATGCTGATGACAGCCAGGAGGAAAATGCTTAGTCCAAAGAAAACAGTATTGTTGAAATCAAGGTACAACCAGGCACTGAGCCAGGGTAGCAGAGGAATGCTAAGAAGTGTCTCATCACAGGCAGAGAATATCAGAGCTGGAAGAGAACTTGGAGAACAAGTTCTCCCTAGCCTTCCACATAGCAGAGGAGGCCCTGAAAGGAGATCTGGCTTTCTCCAGGTCAAACAGCTGGTTAGTGGCTTAGCCAGAACCAGAAATCAGATGTCCCGAGTTTAATTCTCTCTCTGCTGCACAACACAGGCAAGTCTGGCTTGGGAGCTCTTTCTTTGGTGCTGAATTCTTCTCTGATTCTCCCTGGTGTAAGTTGAATGGAGGACCAGTTCCTGAGTTCTTAGAAGCCCAAATCCAATAGCTCAGCAAGGATGCCAAAGTAAAGGTTTTTGTTGGATTAGTTTACTGCCATAAGATATAGTAAGACATTTAAAAAATAACTGGAAGAGCCATAACTGCTTATAGACAGTTTCTCTTTCATAGAAACTCTACGAAACTGCTCTCATTAGCCCCCAGGTTCGTTCAAAAGTGGCAGAATGCATTGAGTTTTGTTGAAGCAAGTCTAAGCTTCTTTCCCCATGATAAATGAGGAACTGACCTTTCTTACAGCTATGCCGATGTTCTTCTGCTCCTTCTTCCATGAATACTTATATCACTAGAATTTTTACAGGTGGTGTCATCCTGTTACCCAGTATTTACACTCCCCACAATTTATTTTTGGATATGTCAGTGGCTTCATGCCAGTCACCATTATTACACTAAAACTCATCAGGGTGCACTTTCTACATTTGCTCTTTATAGATTTCTGTTTCTTTTATGTCTTTAGAAACTTTTTCTTTTAGAAAAATGCTAGTCTTCAGCAACACTTTATGTATGTCATTGTATTGAACAGTTTCTTTTTTGTAGCAGATTAAAAACTTTAGAGACTTCTCTTAGATATCGATGGAACCTTCAAATAAGATCTTTTTTGTAGAATATAGGAATAGCTGTATTTCTAATAAATATTAAGTGGACTTCCAATTAACATTTTATACTCTTATTAACATTTCACAGATTGTTTCTGTTCAACCAATTTCAGAACTTCATGAAAAAGTTGAGTGGTAGGTTGGGTAATAGGGTAACATAATGGGAGCCTTTTTTCCAATGCTGGCATGTGAATAAAGTACCTGCAAATCATAAAAAGAAACAAAATAGAGAGCTTTAAAAACAAGACTTTTCACACCAGTCACATCATTAAATACATACTTACTGGCATAGGGCTATTGAGTGTGGGAGTTTAACCCACAATACTGCCAACATTTAGCCCTCCAATCTCCTCCATTTGTGACCTAGAAGACCTCTGATATGTGAGCCTTTCAGCTCACTGAAGCACTTCACTTCAGCAAAGAAAGTGAATTGCATTAATAATGTATCAGTTATCAAAGCATCAATAAGGAAGCTAGGACTGTCCTCACCACAGTGTGAGCTGAGGCTCCTGCCTCTCGTTTTCACAGGCCCCACACAGTGGGGAGTTGAAATGAGTCAAGCTGGGGTGAGTGAAGCTTGGCCCCCCACTAGGACCAAGTCGAGGGAAGAGGAGAGTTTGGCCCCACGGCCTCAGTGAAAGTACAGTTGACCCTTGAACAACATGGGTTTGAACTGCGTGGATCCACTTGGGCTTGGATTTTTTTCAGTAAGTACACATAAATATAGGTGTAGAACACTGTACACAAGACTTGTAATGAAGTGGATAGCCTATCCTTACATAGGCATAAGGTGATGTTTAATATAAAATTGATAATGTGTTAGTTTTCATATTACTGTTTATAACTTTGCTTTCAAAGAATTACATACCATATAGTATGCTTCTCTTTCTTATAATTGGGAGAACTGTATCAGCCTATCACCACAGGTGTTTTTAAGTAACAATGTCTCCAATACTATATTATGAATATGACTGTAATACTGTGTGCCATATACGTTTTATTATGATTCTTTCATTATTGTATAAGCCAGGTTACCATGAAGCGATCATATTACTACTGCTTTATTACCAATGCATGAACCGTTATGCCTGTACATAAATATAAATTTCTTTTTCACAGTATCTTTTCATTTATTTTGCCTAGTGATTGTAATATGTGTAACATCTACAGTGCTTTGTATCATATAAGACAATATTAATGTAGATACTTACAGACAGTTCATCTTTTAAAGACAACATGAACTTCCTGTATTAATAAATATGATTTTCTTAATAATATTTTCTCTAGCTGACTTAATTGTAAGAATGCAGTATATGATACATATAACATACAAAATATGTATTAATAAACTTGATGTTATCAGAATGGCTTCTGGTCAAAAATAGGCTATTCGTTAACTTTGGGTGGAGTCAAAAGTTACATGTGGATTTTCAACCACGTGGGGTGCGGCACCTCTAGCTACAACACTGTTCAAGGGTCAGCTACTATAGGAAAAAACCAGGGAACAGACAAAAGTAAGAAAATCTCTAGCTAGACTCTTGGACGGCTTCAAGCATTGCTTCTCAGCCCTGGACGCACATTAGCATCACCTAGAGAGTTCATTTTAAACACCAGTGCCCAGGCACCACCCCAGACAAACTGAACAGTTACAGCATTTCTATATGTGAGACTTGGGTAGCCCATGTAGGAAGGATAACACTAAGGACAGAGAGAGGAGACAGTGGCAAACTAAACAGTGCGTTGTCTACCTAAGAGGGTAGCTACTTTTGAGCCCTGGCCAAATATTGTCATGTAGGCATGTGACACTATTGTTGCCATTGTTCTGATTTTTAAATGTGCATAACTATTTTTAAGACATTGATTTATGTGACCCATGCTACAACATGGATGAACCTTGGAAACATCATGCTAAGTGAAAGAAACCAGACACAAAGGCCATATGTTGTGTGATTCCATTTGTATGAAATGTCCAGAACAGGCAAATCCACAGAGACAGAAAGTAGATTAGTGGTTGCCGGGTGCTGGGGTGTGACAGCTTCATGGGTAACAGGCTTCTTTGGGAGTGATGAAAATGTTCTGCAATTAGATAGGGGTGGTGGTTGCACAACATTGTGAAATGTATTAAAAGCCACTGAGGGAATTCCTTGGTGGTCCAGTGGTTAAGACTCTGTGCATCCAATGCAAGCGGCCTGAGTTCGATCCCGCATGCCATGTGGTGCAACCAAAACAAAAAAGTAAAAATAATAACAATAATAACAAAGTCTTGGCAGTTCCCTGGTAGTCCAGTGATTAGGAATCAACACTTTCACTGCTGTAGGCCTGGCTCAAAAAATAAAGTCTTTAAAAATAAAAAAGCCACTGAATTGCACCCTTTAAAATGTTTAAAATGGTGAATTTCGTGCTATATGAATTTTACTTCAAAAAAAGTGAGGAAAAAATTAGGTCATGTGCACCAGCTCATAGTGGGACAACCAAAACCCTTTTATGGGAACCAGAATGGAACCTATGCTATAAAACCACATGGAGGAAAAACAGGATTGACACTGGCCTGTAAAATTTTTTAAATCAAATCTTTAGGCCACAATACATGCCTTCCCATCCTTGTATGTCTGTCTCCATCCGAAGTAATAACAAAGCTATGCCTGCTGCACCCTTTTCATCTTAAGTTAGACACAACCTGGGTTTTGTTTTGTTTTTTCCTTTAAAGGTGCTAATGCAAAGCTATACCGCTAAGAGCATTTGGCTTTGCCAGCCTATAAATAGAAGTAGGAACCCCTGAGGTGCAGAACAGGCTGGCTGATGAAACAATACTCTCTACTGTTCTTTCTTACGGTTTTGTTATTGAATGTAAGTAAAGGGTAAATGAAACAACAAAAAAGAAAACCCTAATAACTGCATTCATCCTTCCTCCTTTATCAGTTGTTTTTCTTTCCCAGTGACTGGGTTACTTCACAGCCAATTGTACTGTCTTCTTCAGTAGGGTTTCTTACTTTCAGTTACATGTTAAAATCATTACCAGTTCTGCGAAATAGATGCTGGTTGTGATAAAGACAGTGAGTGAGAAACAGTTCTTCCCAGAGAGCTTTGATGACTCACTGGTTTCTTCTGGCCTAGGAATGTACTTCAAGTGGCAATAGTTCTTAGACACCCCCCCACCCCCAAATCCTACCTTACCACAGTAAGGTAACTATTTTATCAAAGTAAAATGTTATTAAAAATAAACATTAGAATTTCCTATTGTCACTTAATCTTCTAAATATTGGGCTGTGTTGTAGTTTTCATGAAAATAAAAAAATGAGTGGATTTTGTGGCAGTTGAGAGTCAGACTTTTTCTTACCTGAATTCTTCTCTGTAGTTGTTCCTAATATACTCAGCTAAAGTCTTGCTGTACTGCAGGCAGCTCTTGAGGATGTAAAACTGCTGGTACAACAAAACCGCTCGGCCAGGACTTAGCAGCTGAAATGAAGCTGAAAGGCCCTTCACCACTTGTTTCACCATGCTGGCCACAAAAGTAATCTAGACAAGGGAAACACAGTTACACGCATGCTGCATGCCACCTGCAAGGGCACCTGCTTAGCTGGAATCTCAACTAGAAATCTAGGCTGAAGTCCTCACCACCCTGACACCGATGCCCTTGCATTGCGCTATTTCTTAATGAATTAATACTAAGCGAGCACCAGACCATAGACTGACTGGGTTTGCCAGTTGCCCTCCTGCAAACTGGATCAGAACTAGACCTGACTGTCAAAGGAGTTTGGCTCCAAAGCAGAAGGAGGACATTGGAAGCATAAATTTAGGCTACTGTAAAAAACAGAAAGGAATACTACTGCCCTTTCAGGCTCTAACCAGAAGGTCATTCTGGATGCTCATTAAATTAGCACTGACAAAATTTGCCTTTTCTATTCACGTGGCTACTGACCCTTCCTAAGTAAGGCAGGTGATCTGAAGTTTCCCCAACCCAGATCCGTTTACACATACTGACTAAATATTGTGGCAGGCAAATGCAGATTGAGATCAGAGAGACTGGAGCAGGGAAACAAAGCAATGCCCATTTGGGAATTAAATTTTTAATTTCTTTAGCATCTTGCTGTAATCAAGAAAGAGAATCAGCCAGAGCTGACTGGCATGCAGGTATATTCAATGATTCCACCGTTTCCCTGCTTGCAAATTTCTCTCAAATGGTCTGCTTCTACCCAGACTCTTTAGAAATAGGTTAATACTTAAGTTTTCAACACTGTTAGTGGTCCTTTTGCCATCTTTCATCCTGACATGCTTTATGGTCACAGGCTGGCCACATACTCAGCTCAGTTCCTTTGGGGAACCAACCCGAGAGGCTGATAAGAAAACTTTCCTGTCACTTGGAGTTCTTAGGACCCCAAATTTCACACAACAGTTTAGATGATGAGGTCTGCAAACACCCCACACAAAAAGTAAGGGTCTTGCATCGTGCACATATGAGCTACTGTTGCTGGGAGTGACTGTAACTTTACAACACTCTTTGAAGTGGGCCTGAGACTGGTTAGAGTCTATGTCTGTTAAAGGACCCAGGTTCCTGGCTCAATCTCTGTATAAGGCAGTTGGCTGTACTACTGACAAGTGTACCCTCTGACTGCAGTCAGGTTTTTATAGATATATGTCATAGAGATCTGGCAACTGGATTCCCTAAGACAGACTCAACATCAAAACAGCTCAAAGCAGGAAACCACTGATGGTTAAAAGAAGCATGTTCATGTATGGAAAGAGAACATAATACCACATGTCAATCCTCCATTAGCAACAAAAATTTAGTTTGCATTACTACCTTTTGAAAAGATTTCCAATTAAATCTATGTTGACTGCACAGACAAATACATGAATGAATAAAGGGAAAGTAAGTTTGGGGAGATGAGAAGAGATTAATGGATAAAGCCTTTCTTAGAGTTAATTCAGCAGATATTTTATTTAACATCTATTATGTGCCTGGCACAAAACACAGAGCTCCTACCCTTATGGCCCCTGGAGTTTGGGAAGAAAGACGTATCAATCATGGTAGACTAGGTTATGTGATGGAAATAAATCTCACAAAATATCAGTGCATTGTTTTAACACAATGAAGGTTTATTATTTGCTCATGCTGTACGTTCCTTAAGGATCAGTAGGGGTTTCTGCTCCTTGTAGTCACTGGTCCACATTCCAGGACCTAGGCCACATTTCAGGACCATATGGAATGTTACTAGTCGCCCTACCAGAAGGAAAAAAAAAAGGCAGGAAAGGATATACTGGCTCCTAAACCTTTGGGCAAGAAATGACATAGGTTACTTCTGCTCACATTCCATTGGCCAAAGCAAAAACAGAGACCCACCTGATTTCTAGTGGGTAGGGAAGTGCACTGCTACTACGTGCCTGAAAGGAGAGAAACCCAGAATATGTACGGACACTAGTGGCTACCCTAAGGCAGAATCAGATAATAACACAAACAGTGTAGACTGCAGCAGTAACAAGTCCTATGGAGAAAGGAGAAAGTTGCCATGTTCTGACAATGTGTGGCCGTGATGGAAGAATCTGACATAATCAGCAGTGAGAGAATCATCACCTCCACCCCACACAAGGAAGGGGCAGTGAGGCCTGAAGGATGAGTAGGAGTTAATTAGGTGTAAAAAGAAGAAGAAAGCACTTCAGGCAGGCAGACAGAGGGAATGGTAAAGACCGTGTGATGGAGTTGGGAGTACTAGGGTGGGCAGTGGGTATGAGACCCACATAGCTGGCAGAGTGAGGGACCAGATGAGGCTGTAGGGTCATAACATGCACAGCCTTGTAGGCCATATTAAGAAGTTTTCAGTCTTCATTTGTTATGTCTTCATTTATTATGAGCACGTGATTTAAAGCAAGTGATGACATAATCAGATTTTTTATTTTGAATAGATTCCTTTGACTCTAGTCTGGTGGGAAGATAGGACAGACCACATAGATGTAATTATAGTGTCAAGGAGAGAGATGGTGATACCACAGGCCAGGGTGGCGGCTGCCAGGGCAGTGGCCACAGTACTAAAAGTGTTCTACTCATACTCACCAACTCACAGTCACTGTTTAAGATGAATGTTCATGTTTTTCACTTAATTATACAGCCAGTGTTTTAAAATTCTGTTTTCTACATATATCTTAGGGCTTTTCATTAAATACAAATCACATTTAAGATGTTATTTCAATATCTTAAACATTCAGGCCCCAAATAGAAAAACATTTTATTTTGACTAATAAAATTATCAAATGTACATTTTCTTCTGTTTTATAAACTTGACCCCTTATAGAGAAATAGTCATTAATTAAGCATAAGAGCATCTGTTTCATCAGCCTTGAGTGATAGTTTTGTTTCTGCTTCTAGGAGGTACTTACTATGGGAGGACAACTTTGTAGAAAGGACATTATCCAGCTAATAGCAAACTTTGTTGACTCCAGTCCAAGATTTCCCTAAAAAAATGCAAGGAAATAAGCAAATTATATTCATGAAGTTCAAACATAGTTAAAAAGGTACTCATTTTCAAATACATTTTATCCTGATTAATCAAATCTTTAAGGTCAGTATTAAGGAACATAAACTAGATGAACACTTAAGAGCAATAGTAGTCCTATCATTTAAACCACCCAATTTTGGAGATTATCTCTAATAGAAGCATTTTAATTATTCAATATATATATATCATACAACAGGGCTTCCCAGGTGGCTCAGTGGTAAAGAATTAGCCTGCCAATACAGGAGATGCAGGTTTGATCCCTGGTTTATGAAGATCCCCTGGAGAAGAAAATGGCAACCTGCTATAGTACTCGTGCCTGGGAAATCCCATGGACAGAGGAGCCTTGAAGGCTACCATGCATGGGGTCGCAAAAGAGTCAGACGTGACTTAGTGACTCAACAACAACAGTATATATCATATAATGATCATGGCATTTAAGATAATGACACAATATAGCATGTATAATAAAACCATTGTACCTGCTGAAAGACAAGAAGTATCTCATACAAAAGTGCTGTAGCTGTATCTGTATATTCCAGGATAAGCTTCTGTAACTAGAATTTTAAATAGTAATCAATGCGGTATCATTGGCAGAGCCAGAAAATAATCATTTCTTCTGGATCTCCTTAGGTATTTATAAAAATAATTTATGATCAATAGAAAGTATTAGTGTGGTTAATTTTCTTATTCTGTTTGATTCAATCATTCTTGAAAAAGTGGCTCTCATAAAATGACTGCACATTTAATAATGGCTAAGAAAATGGGTCAGGAAAAGAAGATATGGCCTACAGAATACTGACACACAAAAAAATGCACACTTGATTTGCAATGTCATTTAGATCAACCATCCTGCTTCCTTTCAAGAATGTAGAAATGTACTCCCCAGAATTGAAGTAGGAGATTCTCCAGGGAATTAAGTCTTATGCCCAACTTGAAGGATAACTCCTTCTGTGGTATGGGTAAATGTAGAGTTAGAGACATTTTGTGGTTGTTGTTCTCAAGAAATTCAAACAGTTGGTGAAGCTGTCTCCTAGCCCAGAGGCCACTTGGTGCATGAGAACTGTGTCTGTAGGCATGCTACAGGCCCCACATTTTCCCTAACAGTATTCTTTGCAAGAAGAGTTCTACTTTGAAATCTCCTGCTCTATTAGATCTTGGAACCAGAATTTATATAATCTGCTGATGGCTTCACTCATAGCCCAGGTGCAAAAGATCAGCTGGTCCAAAAACAGGAAATTCAGACCTGTCTATACTGCTCACTAGATGTTTTCATATGGAAATATCAAAGGCAAATCAAATAAACTAATCTAAAACCAAGTTCATTATTTCCGCTTTAAACCTACTATTCTTGTTATAGTTGTTATCTGTCACCCAGGCCAGAATCTAAAAGTCATCTAATCTTAACTCTTTATATTTTCATCAACTCAGCTTCCTAAAAATTTCTGTAATCTTTCCTGTTCATAATTACCATCTTCCTTTTTTCATTTATTTATTGAACAAACATGCATCAGACACAGTACTTATTGGAGTCCCGTAATGTACTAATGGATAGTAACAGGGACATGGTTACTGCCCTCATGGAATATACAATCTAGTGGGGAACAGACATTAATAATTACATAAGTAAATGCACAGTTACAAACTGAGACAAGGGCTATGGAAGAAAGGCACAGGAAGTCAGAAGAGCTCTAAAAAGAAAGCCTAGTGTTGTTTGGGGGTCAAGGAAGGCTTGCTTCTGGCCCCTGTCATCCCTCAGCTGGACTACAGCACTAGCTTCTTAACACCTCTGTCAGTCTTGTTTCCATCCTCCTCTTTTAGCCCTAATCCACTCATTCCACTGTTGAAATTGGTACTGCAGATGCTCCATATACAGTCTGTAATAATATTTGATGTTATATTTGACCAATTAATGCCTGTCTCTTCAACCTATGAAGGCAGAAGTTGTGTCTGTTTTGCTTTTTATTTGTAGCCTGCTGCCTAGCACACTGTTTAGCTCATAACAGACATTCAATAAATATTTATTGAATAAATGAGTGAATTTAAGAACTTGCTAAAACATAACTCTGATTGTGTGTTCAAGAACTATGAAATCATGTTCACCCTTTAAAGAAAATCTGAGTTGGCCTACTCAAACTAATAATAACCTGATTTATTCTCTCAGAGTAAGTACATTATAGGCACTTTGATACCTCTAATGTTTTAGTAAAACTTTAAACAAACAAGTAAATCTAAATTTGCACTACTTGGGTAAGGAAGTGATAAACTAAGACAAGAACGTTAACCCTGATATTTCTCTAAGTCAGTACTTTTTTACCCATTAGACCCCTGCTGTGGAATTATATACGTAAATATTTTACAGAGACAGATATAAAAAGATTTATCTAATATATACAGAATGCTGTTTTCTCAGTGTGCATACTTTAAAACATATAAAATGGATATAATATTGACAGAATAGCTATCTAAGTTTTGAGGTTAATAACAAAATATTAACTTTGATTTAAGTATGTTTCTATATTCTAAGACTCATGGTGCACATAGAAGAACTCCTATATATTGTAGTTACTCTATTCCAAAATTTTCATCTCACCTCAGTATCAAAAGACATCTCAACTACAGTTGAATCAGCCACCAGCTGGATGTCAAACACAGGACACGATTTTGGAATCTGAGGCTCACTAATTAAAATTACCAAAAGGTTAAATAGTGTTCCCCTGAAAAAAAATAAAGGCAATTAGTGAGTTAAGTTCAAAAAGAAAAACAGTGACACCAAGTTTGCAGGCGCTGAGTATAATTATATTTAAAAGTATGAAGCACTGTTTATTTTAATTGAGGTATAATTGATTTATAATATTAGTTTCAGGTATACAATATAGTGATTCAAAAATTTTATAGATTATACTCCATTTATACTTATTACACAATATTGGCTATATTCCCTGT
This sequence comes from Okapia johnstoni, assembly GCA_024291935.2. NCBI lineage: Eukaryota > Metazoa > Chordata > Mammalia > Artiodactyla > Giraffidae > Okapia > Okapia johnstoni. The sequence continues at coordinate 61,824,988 of CM044320.1, forward strand.
CTTGTACAATATATCCTTGTAGCTTATTTATTTTATACATAGTAGTTGTACCTCTTAGTTCCCAACCTCTGTTTCGCCCCTTCCCCTTCCCTCTGCCCACTGGTTAGAGCACTTAGTTCTTTATAGCCGTGAGTCTGCTTCTTTTTTGTTAGTTTCACTAGTCTTATTTTTTAGATTCCACATATAAGTGATACCGTAGAGTTTTTTGACTCTAGAAACCATTTGTAACAAACCATTTCAGAGGTTTATTGTTCCATGAAAGATCACTAGCTATTAGTGAATAAAAGTAGTATTAAACTTAAGGTCTTTCAAATGTAGTGTACAGTCCCCTAACATATACTAATAACCCACTTAAATGTTACTGCATGTTTGAATAATATATCATACTATTTGAAAATAAAAAGGCTCACACACTCAAAACTCACAATTCAAAACATGCTTCCTGAGAAGCTGGGTCAGTAATCCCATTTTCATATGTATAGTACAACCCCTGTAAGGTTGAAAAAAAGCTGAAGGCAGACCACTGGAAAAATCCATTCCCTAATTGAAGACAATATCAGAGAAGCTTTGACAGAGAGGAGCAATAAAAGAATGTACATATAGGACTATATAAAAATTCTCTATATTCTTAAGCATTCCTTTCATAATGGAATATAAAAGAGTATAAAGTCTTATTTAGTAATATTTGAGGCTTCCTAATCTTTCTACAATCATTTAAATCATTACCATGATAAGTTTACCAAAATTCTAATAAAAATGCAATTCCCCTCCTTTCACCAACTCAAAAAACAAATCTAGTTCTCATATCTGCAAAAGAAGTTAGCACATTGTCAGTTACCACATTGCTCAAACAAAGCAGGATATGTCCTACAGGATATTTGCTAATGTTTTATTCAGGCTGTTTTAAAACAGCCAGTCTATTTTCAGAAGACACTTCCAAAATCAACAAAACACTCTATTTAGAAGCTTTCCTGATATTAAGTTTGAATTGACATTCCATTCACTGTAATATTTAATTATAGTCCTTTATTTTCAGCAACAGCTTCTTTTCAAACTATCATATAACCTAGGCTAAGGGGAGGAACTCTCAAATTCTGAGTCACTTACTGTGGTAAGTTGAATACATGAATTCAACCATAAGAATACTGAAAAAAGCGAAGGGTTATGGCATATTTCAAGAATACAAAGAAGTGGGTTGAACTAATAAAATCTCTACTTACGAAAAAAAAAAAGGAAAATGCTGAAATGAATAAATGTTTTTTTATTTGCTCAAATGGAATTTAATTTTAAATCTATCCCTTCTGAAATCTATCCCTTCTGCCAACTCAATTTAAAATCCATTAAGTCAATAATAGATAAAAGAAATTTTATTCTAAAATGGTACTTCATCCTGACTTATAATAGACACCTTAAGGTTGAGATCACACCTGTAAAAATGGTATCAACAGTTTGATACTTTCATTGTTTAGACTGTTATTATTTCCAATGTAAGATTTTTGTTAATGTATTACAGTATCTTAAAGTACAGACTTTGAAGGGCACACTCATGGTCTCATAAGTCATTCTGTGGTAAGCTTATTTTGGTAAGCAGAATTTTAATATGGCTTCCAAGATTTGCATACTGCGGTATATACACTCTGTATGATCCCTTCCCTAACGTATGGTCAGGACCTGGTAACATATTAGGCTTTCATTCTCATCATTAAGTTATGTTAGATGAGAAAGGTGAAGAAATTTTGCAAATGTAATTAAGACCCGCAGTGAGTTGACTTTTGAGTTAATCAAAGAGATTATCCTGAATGTGCCTAAGCTAATGAGGCGAGTCCTTTAAGAGAGTTTAGGCCTTTTCTGAGCTCAGAGATATTCTCCTGCCAAGAAGCAAGCTGTCATGAGTTTTACAGCTATAAGGAAACTAATTCGGCTAACAACTACCTAAATGAGTTTGGAAGAGGGCCCCGAGCCTGAGACTGCAGCCCCAGCCAACCACCTTGATTACAGCCTTGTGAGACCCTGAGCAGAGAAGCCAGCTAAGCTGTGTCCAGATTTCCTGATCCACAGAAACTGTCAGATAATAAGTGTATGTTGTTGGAAGCCACTAAATTTGTGGTATTGGGTTGGTCAAAAAGTTCATTTGGGTCTTCCTGTAAGATCTATGGAAAAAGCCAAATGAACTTTTTGACCAACCCAATAATTTGTTACATGGCAAGAGAAGATTATTAGTTGTATTAGACATTTACTGTGCTAGTTAATGGTACAGATAACATGATTTGACCACTATGAATATCAAAATTGACTGAAAAGTTAGTATTACAACCAGACTATACTATAGCAATATAATCTATTTACCAAAGGACATGAGAAGAATTTGTCATATCAGGAAAGAAGCTTGATACAGTAGGGCTGATGTGGCAGAACCAAGTTAAGACAGAGCAGTTAAAATGCAACACTTTACAACAGAGATTGGTAAGAATGATTTTCTCCAATTGGGATAAAGAAAAGTAGAGACCAAAAGGTGGACAAAAAGGATAACATGTTTTAGCAATAATTTCAGTGTGGGAGAAGGCATAAATATCAGACATAATTTTGAATCTCTCTCTTGGATATTGGAAAATGGCAGTACCGTCTACTACATAAAGAAGTATGCAGAAAAAAAAAAGTATACAGAGAAAATAGCAGTATATTTTCCTTGTATACTGTAGAGTAGGGGTCAACAAACTATGGCCTGCAGGCCCAATAGCCCAGAGCCTGTTTTTATAAATAAAACTTTATTGGAATACTGCTGTGCCCTTTCCTTTGCCTGTTGTCTATGGCTGCTTTTGTGACAGTGGCAGGATTAAGTAGTTTCAACAGAGACTACGTAGCCTTTTGCAGAAACGTTTGACCACCCTGCTGTAAAGCATAATATGCCTATAGTCCTTGACACATAGCAAGTTGCTTAAGATATGCTAATGACCATTATCAGTAAAATTTATTTGTAAAAGTCTCTAATAAATAGCCTGGAAAAAATAGTACTAAAAGTTCTTATTCTTCCTTCTGGTTCAAATGTTTTAGAGTCCATGGCTCTCCTCCTTCTTCCACCTTATGATGCAAGAAATGTAGATAAACAGTTGATTGACAAGGGTGGGAGGAAATTAAGATTTTAGCCAGACCATTGCCCAAGGATATAATTCATAGCCTATAGATCTCATAAAAAGGTCAAACAGCTAATATGCAAACACACACTTTCTGTGGCAAAGAATGCTGTTGTCCCACACTATACATTCTCCCATTCTTCCTTTGAATAACAGCTGTCCCATTGCTAAAGTTAGCTAGGCACACAAAAGTCCAACTACAGACACATTTTGCAGCCTCTTTTGCGGCTAGACATGCCATATGCCTAAAATTCTCACCAATAGAAGGAAAGCAAAACTATTATGCAGTCCATGGGGTCTCAAAGAGTGGGACACAACTTAGTGATTGAACAACAACAACAAAAGTCTTCTATGCCTTGCTTTAAAAAGAAAATTGGGAAGCTGCTATATAGCACAGGAAGCTCAGCTGGGTGCTCTGTGATGACCTAGAGGAGTAGGATTTGCAGCAAGGGGGAGGGGGAAAGAGGGAGCAGGTGAGAGGGAGGTTCAAGAGAGGGGATATATGTATACTTATAGCTGATTCACGTTGTTGTACAGGAGAAACTAAACAACATTATAAAGCAATTATACTTCAATTAAAAAAATAAGTAAATAAAAATATATTCCTAAGTAAAAAGAAGAAGAAGACATTTCCTTGCCCCTCCTGATTCCCACAGAGTGTGATGAAGGCAAGAAGTTCACCCAGCTAACATGAGGACAAAGATAGCATGACAGAAGACAGTAGAGCAACAAAAAGGAGGATACCTAGGTCTCTGGCTGATCTTGTAGCAAAAAGCATGGCTCTTTACTCTGGACTTTTATGTAAGAAAGATGTAAATTTCTCTCCTTTGGGACACATATTTTGGAGTAACTTCATTACACCTCTTACCCTCCAATACCATTCACTCCAAGATTGCGTGCATGCTAAGTCGCTTTGGTTGTGTCCGACTCTTTGCAACCCTATGAACTGTAGCCCTCCAGGCTCCTCTATCCATGGGATTCTGCAGGCAAGAATACTGGAGTTGGTTGCTATGCTCTCTTCAGGGGATCTTCCCAACCCTGTGTCTCCTGCAGTTCCTGCACTGCAGGCAGATTCTTTACCACTAAGCCACCGGGAAAGCCCCTTGGTCTTCTTCAAAAGATAAACTTAGTATAACAAAATCTTTGTGCCCTCAATAATCAGAGAGAACTCAGTATTCACCAATTAATCTGTTCATCACAGAAGGAAGTGAGAGACAAAAGAGTTTAATATATTTACAAAGCAATCAAACAGAGAAGTCAGAGAATTATGAGTTTTGGAAGACACTCGAAAGAGTAGTTAGTGGGTTGCAGCTATGAGATCTCAAATTTTAAAAGGCCTTACTTCTTAGCTGCTAATATGTTCAGGCGCAATGACTCCGTTTCTGTTTCTCTGAACATCCGTCCCAGAGTCTGTATAATTTCAATACACACCCTGTAAAACAAAGAGGAAAAATGTCACAGAAATGGCATGACTTCACTGAGTTCAGAATTTCACAATATCAGTAATCCTTAATAGAATTACATTCAGCTACCCATTTAAAAAAAAGTATAGGAAGGAAATTCTGTATATCAAATTGCCAACATTGGTTGCAAGCCTACTCTGTGATGGCTGGCTGGTAAGCACTCAAAAATATTTGTCAAATGAATAAATAAGTGCATGTCAGGATTACAAGTCATTATCATATTGATTTTTGTACCTATTTTTTGCAAAGTTTTAAGATAATCACACTATTTTAAAACAGAATTTAATCATTTTAACTGTTTCAAGTAGGTAATTTTTCAAAATTTCAAATGTAAAAGTGGGGATAAGTGAAAGGTGTCTTTCCTTCATACACTGATTTTTTTTCCCTTTGGGGACAGCCAGTATTACTAGTTTCTTGTGTAGTTTATGACCACACAATTAGAACAAAATAAATGCTATTTTTAAAAATCTATGTGAAGCAAAATTTGCAGCACTATTTATCATTAAAGCAGTACATATTTTGCCCAGTGCCTTCCATTTATTTAACATCCTAGGGAAAAAATATCTGTGATTATCCTGTTAGTACTTACACCAGCTCATCAGCCCTTTGGCTTCTATTGTGAAGTGCATTCTTATCCCTAGACTCTGGCAAGTATTCATGAAGTTTGTTCACTAGGAAATAGAAAAGGTCACTGGTCTGTGAAAGCAAGCAGGAAAGAAATGGTAATTAAGTTCAGTTCAGTTCAGTCACTCAGTCGTGTCCGACTCATTGTGACCCATGGGCTGCAGCATGCCAGGCCTCCCTGAGGCCTTACCTGTTGGCAAAACTGTCGATTCTTCCATAATAAAGATAAGAAATTATTTGTTCTTTGATTAGGGAGGAAGGGACTTACAATCTCTCTCATTAACGCTAGCATAACACAAACTGAAAACATACTTTTACTTACAACCAGGAGACCACTATCGTGCTGAACAGAGCCGGAGCTAAAACTGAGCAGGTGATGTTGGGAGACGACTTCACCATTAATACTGAAGATCATTCAGAAGTAGGTGTATAATTTAGGCAAGTCATTAAGTTACCTTGGAATAATAATGTTAAATGGGGACCACTATATATCTGGCTTTTCCAAAGTAATATGGCTTTTGTGAGAACATGATGAAATAATGTCTAGAAAAGCACTCATTGTGAAATGTTTACTAATTCAAAAACAAATGAATGGCAGTGGTACAGCCTGTGAAGATGGTGCAGAATGATTTTAATACTTCTGTTAAAAGAGTAGAAATGTAGATTGCCATTTCTGCCAAAATAAACACTGACTTAAGAGTGGGGGAACCAATTTTTTGTGTGTTCCTATCCAGTCTCATGAGATAATCAAGCATGACAATAAGCACTGGCCCATGAAATGAGGCAAGTTGGTACCACTGAGAAATAGGATGTAATTGCTTCTGTTTTCTATTCTTCTGTTGTTCCTTTTCTCCCCAGGACTTTCTCATTTACTTGTGGCAACCTAGACTCCTTGTTTAGACAGGTACGTGTGTGCTCTTATTTAGTTAATGTGGCGTGAGAAGAGGCTGGGATGGCAAGTGGAGAATGGGAAGGAGAAAAGGGGCAAATGAACACCTTGGCCCACTGAGAAGTGCTGGGATTTACCCAGTGCCCTGATAAATGAGCAGAGTACGGCAGCTTTACACACTGACTCTGGAGCCAGGCTGGATGTATGCTCAGTTGTGCCCGACTCTTTGCGACCCCGTGGACTATAGCACCCAGGCCCCTCTGTCCATGGGATTCTCCAGGCAAGAATACTGGAGTGGGTTGCCATTTCCTCCTCCAGGAGATTGTCCCAACCCAGGGATCAAACCCACGTCTTCTGCATTGGCAAGTGGATTGTTGACCACTTGAGCCACCTAGGAAGCCCAGTTCTGCCACTGGATAGCTGCAGGATGTTTGGCAAATTACTTATATATTCTATAATTCTTCATCTCTAAAATGGGATTAATAGAATCACCTTGTGAAGTTGATGTTAGGATTAAATAAGACATAATTTGTAAAGCCTGAACAGTACTCAGCATATTGTATGTGCTTAATAAATATCAGTGATTATTGTAATCTCTCACTTGCTCAGTGGATCAGGAATTTTCACATTTAAAATATCTTCCACTGGGACTTCCCTGTGGTCCAGTGGCTAAGACTCTGCGCTCCTGATGCAGAGGGGCCCAGGTTCAATCCCTGCTCAGGGAACTAGATCCCACATGCCTCAACTAAAGATCCCATGTGCTGCAGTTTTTAAAGACTCGGCACAGACAAATAAATAGTTAAAAAATTTAAAAAATAAAAATAAGATATCTCCCACCTACTAGCAACAACATGAAAGAATCTCAAAAATATTATGTCAAAAGAAGCCAAACACAAACTCCAGTACAATTCCATATAACTGGAATTCTAGGAACAGCAAAATTAATCTATGATAGAAAATACAATAGTTGCCTGAGGACATGGGTCAGAGGAAACTGAGTGCCAGAGGGCACAATTTAGCCCTAAGCAGTAATAGAAATGTTCTAAATCTTGGTTGGGTGGTGTTTATACAGTTATATACCTTTGCTAAAACTCTTTAAACTGTATGTTAAAATGCTTTAAACTCTTAAAATACATGTGCATTTATTATATGTAAATTGGACCCCAGTATTTCTCTGAAGAAGATATACAAATTGCCAGTAAGCATGGGAAAAAATTCTCAATGTCACTAACCATTAGGGAAATGTAAATCAAAACTACTAGATACACCCTAACACCCATCAGAATGACTGCTTCAAAAAATTAGTAAATAACAAATCTTGGCAAGGAGTGGAAAAACTGGAGACTTTATGCACTGTTGGTGAGAATGTAAAATGGTACAGCTGCTGTGCAAAACAGTATGGCAGTGCCTAAAAAAATTAACAATAGAATTACTATATGATTTAGCAATTCTGCTTCTAACTGGGCTCCAAAAAGAATTGAAAGCAGGGTCTTAAAGAGAGATTTACACATCCATGTTCATAACAACATTATTCACAATAATTAAAACATGGAAGCAATCCAAGCTAATCAGTGGATGAATGGATAAATAAAATGTGGTATTACATGTCTGGAGTATTATTCAACCTTAAAAGGAAGGAAATCCTGACATATCCTGTAACTTCAGTGAATCTGGAAGACATCATGCCAAGTGAAATAAGCCAATCACAAAATGATAAATGCTGTATGATTCCACTTACATGAGATGTTTAGAATAATCAAACTCATAGAAGCACAAAGAAAAATCATGGTTGCCAGGGGCTGGAGGAGGGGAAATGAGGAGTTACTGTTTATTGAGTATAGTTTCAGTTCTGTAAGATGAAAAGAGGTCTGGAGATGGATGGTGGTGATGGCTACACAGCATGGACACATAACATTGAACCACACACTTAAAAATGGTTAAGATGGTAAATTTTATATCTTTAAAAACTGAAGGAAAAAAAACTTCATGAATAAAAAAATGAAGGGTTGGTAAAGAACGTATCTAGACAACTCTTTTGGGACTCCTTTGGCAGTCCAGTGGTTAAGACTTCAAGCTCTCAATGCAGGGGACACGGGTTTGATCCCGGGTTGGGGAACTAAGATCCTGCATGCCACATGGTTCAGCCAAAAAAAAAAATAGAGCACTCTTTCATTCATTCACTGAGCGTATAACTATTTAATCCAGCCATGTGGCAAGTACTATGCAAAGTAATGCAAATAACATCTTCAGCAAAACAGACTAACTGGACATGATATCTGTACTCCTAAAGCTTTCAGTTTAGTCAGCCTATGAAAAAGTGTTTTCAAAATTTTAAAGTTTTATTGTAATAGAATAAAAATTACCTAACAGAGGAAAATTATACCCCAATAAAGTTGATTTTTAAAAGGGAAAATGATACACAGTTGATCCTTCAACAACAAGGGGTGGAGGTTTGGGGGGAGTTAAAAGTGCTCATCCTCTTCACCATCAAAAATCTGAGTATAACGTACAGTCAACCCTCCATATCTGTGATTCCATACCCATGGATTCAACCAAATGTGATCATGTAGTACTGTAGTATTTACTATTGAAAAAATTAACGTGTAAGTGGACCCAAGCAGTTCAAACTAATGTTCAAGGGTCAACTATATATATTACTATAATTATATAATATTATGTTGTTTATTTTTATAATAATTGTATTATTAATTATAAGAATATGGCTATAATTATTCATTATACTAATTTTATTATAATTTACAAATATATATATAATTTCCCATCCTCTTACCCAAGAACCAAAAATTAGAGCTGCCTCTAAGCTAATAATGTGGTGTATTCCTAACAGGGTCTATCTAGCACAAGCATAGATGATACAGCACTACATCATCCCTACCTGCCTCAATGCTGGGAACACTTGACAGACTATTCTCTATAGCTACTATGCCCTCTGGTTAGGGTGATCAACCATCCCAATTTGCTTGCAATTGGTCTAGCTTTTGCACTACAAGCCCCAAGTGCCATTAACTTCCTCAGTCCCAGACACACTGGAACAGTTTGTTACCCTACTCTGGGTAAACCAGGATGGTTGGTCATCAGACATGTGAAGCACTCAGAATCTAAGAAATAGCCAAGACTGTCTTGTATGGTGGGGGAAGCTGCGCACTTCCCAACTGTGCAATAAAATGGCAGCAAGTATGCATGAGGGCAGTAGCCAGAATCAGCCTCATTAGCACAGCACCAGTACTCACTGGGCTTCTCAATGCCTTCACCTAAAACTGAATGACACTAAGTCAGTCTTCCAGAGTAAGTCTGTAACTTGCTGAGTGGGAGAGCTAGATTGCTTTGACTTCTCAGAAGTCACCTTTTTAAAACATTATTTTATTTATTTATTTATGTCTGTGCTGGGTCTTCGTTGCTGTGCAGTCTTTTCTCTCGTTGTGGCAAGCAAGGGCTGCTCTCTAGTTGTGATGCTCAGGCTTCTCGTTGCTTCTCTTGTTGTGTAGCACAGGCTCTAGGGTGTGTGGGCTCAGTAGTTGTGGCCTGTAGGCCTAGTTGCTCTGCAGCCTGTGGAATCTTCCTGGATCAGGGATCAAATCCATGTCTCCTGCATTGGCATGTGGGTTTTTTTTTTTTACCACTGAACCATCAGGGAAGCCCAGGAGTCATCTTTAACAAAGTGAATGTACTTAGTGCCACTGAACTGTACAGTTAAATATGGTTGAGATAGTTTTGTATTATGTGACTTTTACCACAATAAAAAATTTAAAAAATATATCAATCCTACACTTAAAAGTGTATTTAATTCTATTTTTGTTGTAGGGGAACATGCACATAAAACTTCTTGATATCTTATACTTCTTGCATGCCAGAAGCTTCCCCCCACCCTCTCTCTTTTTTTCACTCTGTCAGCCTAACCCATGTGAGCTACCATCATTTTTCTACTGCTCTCCTCTCTTCTGTCTCCCTGGCCCCAGCGCACACATATACATTGATTACATTTCAAGCATCAAGACGATTGCATTAAATTTAATCAACATTTTTTAAAAAACAGCATCAGAATACAAGATATGTATTTCTATTTTACTTTATGCTTAAATATGCTACATTTGATAAACAGATAAAATGAGTTTTAAAGATTAAAAATAAGACAATATACCTACTTTCCAGAAAAGTCTTTTCAGAATGAAGTTTTTCTGGGCTGCTACTTTAAGTTCCTTAATTAGACAAAGTATCTTCCTCAATGTGTTGTCTTTAAGAAAAAGTTCAGATTTAAGCTGACCAAAGTGCTTAATTTTCTCCTCAGATCTACAGAAAGAAAAGAAAATTTACCATGGGAAAAAATGATAATAAACAGCATTTGAGGAATATCAACAATTATTGACAGGTATGTAAAACTTTGTTACTAATGGAATTTTTTTCTTTGGTTCCCTGAGGCATTTTATCTGCATGTATGTATTACATCCCTAAAAAAAAGAATTCAAGGATTTTTCCCTCCTGTGTGTTTTCATCTTGCTTACTCATGGTCTGTGATGCCAATTGAGGTTGTCGGTACAGTGAAACGAAACTGATGTGACAGGAGCAGGTTATTCTGCCATTTTTCCACATCTTTGAGTTGCATATCAAATCTGAAGCTGATCACTCCACACTTATTTAGCCTGTCTGTGAGTTTCCCAACAATCTTCCCAGCCCTGTGATCATCGATTATTTCAAATTCGCCAAGGTAACCATGCTTCATCATGGACAATGACTTTGGAGCACAGCCTAATAAGAATCTGGCATTTGCCTCTCTTTGGGGCATTGTTGATACTCTTGAAAGCATTAGCCAGGACATTCATGGTGCCACCATCATAGCAGCATGGGAAGATGGCGGAAAGAGGACCAAGGAATATTAATATAGTTTTGTACTTCTAACTTAATTACTTATCAGTAATGAAAACTGCTCCTTGTAGCCCTCCAGGCTCCTCTGTCCATGGAATTTTCTGGGTGAGAATACTGGAGTGGGTCACCATTTCATCCTCCAGGAGATCTTGACCCAGGGAGCAAACTCACATCTCCTGCATCTCCTGCACTGCAGGCAGATTCTTTGCTGCTGAACCACTGGGGAAGCCCCTAAATTGAACTATTTATTACTCTCCAAACACATTTCTTACCATGCCCCTTTACTTGAGCTGTACATATCCCGAATCTTCTGTCCCTCTTTCATAGTCTAGCTCAGAGTTTGTTTGTATACCATTTGCCATAATCCATAAATCATATGTAATATTATTTGCATACTATTTTTCCTTTAAATCAACTCATTTTTTTCTTAGAGAAATTTCTTTACAAAGAAAACTTTTTATTACTACTTAGCAAGGGAAAAACCAGTACTGTTTGCTATAATTAGCAGGTAACTGTAAAAACAGCTTGAAAGCAACAAAATTCTAAGTAGATGCTCCCTATTTTGAGCCTGAAGTCTGCTTTCCCTTTGACAAAAGGGCAGATGAGTGTATTAGAGAGCTGCCTCTACTGGCACCAAGTCAAGAGATTCTCCCTGATGAGTTGAGACGAGTTGGAAAAGAGAATCACTTTTTTACCATGGAATTCAAAGTCATTTCATGCCATGTCAGAATACCACATGAAGTCACCCTACATCATTGCCCCACGTCCATTCCACACTTCAGGAAAAGCTGGCTTCACTGAAATGAGTTAAAAAGCCAAAACAAATTTCATAAGAAAAAGCACACTAATCTCTTCATGCTGAAAATCAATCATGTATAAAGTGAGGTCTTATCTTACCTCATAAATTCAAATTAAACTCAGTAGTCTATATTTCTACAGAGAAGTTATGGATGATCACAGTTTCTCTGAAAATTCAGAGAATATTTGCGTTTACATAGATGACAAACTTTGACTAATTTAAATAAGAAAAAGTCTAGTGCCAGAAGACTCCATTATTCAGTTTAGGAATAAGAGGAAATTTTATATTAAAGTTAACAGATATTGTATATTTCATGACCTAGAAAACAAAACCTTACCCAAATGTGGCAGGAGAATTCTTGATTTAATGACAAGTTCTATTTTTCCTGTATTTTTTCATTTTTATAAACATTTAACATCAGTTATACCTTACATTTGTATCATACTTTATAGCTGGAATGGTTTTTCATACATTATCTCAGAAGCCCTTTGTATATGTTCACAATAGTCAGATTACAGAGCTCAAAACTGTGACAGAATCCTGACTTGAAAACCCAAAGAATATTTACTCCTTTTAAACTGAAGGTGCCTTGTAGGTATAGACCATTTCCTATGTGTCTTGTACATATATTTGCATCCTTCATGGTGCATTAAATTACTATACTTTAAATATATTGCCTTTAGAAATTAACTTTGTAAGAAATATGCTTTTCCTGAGCCCAGATAGAGGCAGACCTCTCCTTGCCTTCAGGGATAAATTTCAAGCCACACAAAGTGAGAGCCTGTTTTATTATACAATTAACTTTAAAATCACTTTACACAATATAGCACCAAAATTAAGGCTGATGCTTTTTAGAGTAAACATATGAAAACATGTAGAAATTCTAAGCTACCTAGATAATCATCTTTTTAAAAAAGAAATTCCAAACATTATGTTATTTAACCCCTATACCTCAGAACATATCTCAAAATAAATGGAACATTTCCTTGCAAACTCAACATTATCACACCAACAAACTTATCAATAATTCTATAGTATTGTCCGTTACCCAGTCCATATTCAAATGTTCTCTGTTGCCTTAAAATATATTTTTATATTTGGCTTGCTAAAATCACAATCTAAATAAGATAATGGTTATATTTGCTTGCTGTGTTTCTTAGGTCTTTTGAAAACTTTAACTATGTAAATTTTCATACACAAAAATGGAGAAAATCACATAAGAAACCCCCACATACCCATCACTTAGCTTCAGTAATTTTCATCATTTTGCCACTCTTGTTTTATCTATTCCCTTACACACACACACACACACACACACACACACACACACACCCCTCTTTAAAAATTCTGAGATAAAATATACATAACATAAAATTTACCATTTCAACCATTTTCAGGTGTATTAATACAATTCAGCAGCAGTAAGTGCAATCATAATATTGTGCAACATCACTACTATCTGTTTCCAGAACTTTTTCATCATCCCAAACAGAAACTCTGCATCCATTAAATAATGTCTCCATTCCTCTCTCTCCCTAGTTCCTGGTAACCTATATTCTGATTTCTGTTTCTATGAATTTGCCTATTATAGGTGTCTCATATTAAGTGGAATCATAAAATATTTGTCCTTTTATGACCAACTCATTTCACGTAGCATATGTCTTCAAGGCTCATCTGTATTGTCACATGTGTCAGAATTTCATTCCTTCTTAAGGCTGACACACCCACACTTTAAGTCAGATTCCAGTTTAATTGTGGAGAAGCAAACAGCAACCCACTCCACTTTTCTTGGCTGGGCAATCCCATGGACAGAGGAGGCTGGCGGGCTACAGTCTATGAGGTTGCAAAAGAGTCGGATACAGCTAGGGGACTAAACCACAACAAACTAGTTTAATTGTTTGAACAAAGATGTGCCATAGGTGGTGCTTTTTGTTTCATGTTATGTCAGATAATGAGGCACAAAATTTTTAAGTGCCTTATTAGAGCATCCCAGTTAAGTGATGCTAAGACTGATCAATGGTTTAGTTATTTACATGATCCCTCGATTTTGAAGTTCCACTTCACCATTCTATCTAATAGTTCCATCCATTGAGATCATTGCATGAAACTTTTATTTCATTTGAGGTTGGAAAAATGGTAGTTTTCTATTTCTATCAAACCTTCCACATTTATTAGCTGGAATTCTGTAAAATGAAATTTGTTCTCATCAACTTGAGCTACTTGGTTACCCTGAACTAACTACAGTTTAGTCAGGAAAGGCAGGATAAATGCTTAATTCTTTCCATTTGTTTGCTTATTTGCAGAGAAATGAATTAATGCCCTATTTACTTCTAATGGAGTTCAGCACATTTTTATTTCTTAATGGAAGGAGGGTAGGAGAGAGGACTTTCTATGATGCATTATTATACACTTCGGAATTTGTATATATTCATTAGGTTTTAACCATCTCATTCATTATTTTTTCTGATCTCGTGTTGTCCTATCTTTGGCTGTTAGGAGCCCCTTCATATGTGTCCTTTAGTTTGGGCCCTGTTGCTCTTTGCATTCTGGCACCAGCTGTTTCAAACTCATTTGTTTATTTCCTGCCGCAGGTCTAGAATCAGTCATTCTTCCAAGGAACTTCGGGTCCTTTTAATGGGGAATGAATTGTATCTTTTAAAATTAAACTTTCCTTTAGTTTATTTACATCATCCCCAGTATATGTCACTATCACAAATCTCTCAAAACTCACTTATGACTTAATATCAAAGTTATTGGAATCATCAATTAACAGAATGTTTCCTTTGTACAAATCTCTGTTTTAAGTAAGAAAAATACAAAAATTAATAAGACATCCTACTTGCCTTCCAGGGTGGTGGTGGTGGTTTTGTTGCTAAGTCATGTCCAACTCTTGTACCCCATGGACTGTAGCCTGCCAGGCTCCCCTGTCCATGTGATTTCCCAGGCAAGAATACTGGAGTGGGTTGTCATTTCCTTTTCTAAGGGATCTTCCCCACCCAGGGATCAAAACCACGACTCCTGCATTGCAGGTAGATTCTTTACCCCTGAGCCACAAAGGAAGTCCATTGCCTTCCAGGGGCTCACAATCTAGTGGAAGTAATAGTCACATCACAAGTAACTACTTCAATGTAAAGCTGGCTGTTGTGAGAACATAGTAGTATTATAAAGTCTGGATAAAATCCAAGTTCCTTTGTCTCGCATATAAGGTCCAGCCTCTATCTTATTTCTTCATTCATTCATTCATTGTATAAAGCTTACTGGCAGTCTACTATGTGCTAGAGACCAAGGTACAGTCCCCCCTTAAGGAGCATATTTCCTAATGGGGCAGCACACAAACAAGCAATCCATAATATAGAGTGGACAGTGCTACAAGTTGTGTGACCACAGGATGTTATGGAGGGGCCCTCTTAACTTACTTTGAGAAGTGATTTTAGAAAAAGGGATAATGAACTAAGACTTGAGCTGACATTTCTATGAAGAGGAAGAAGAGAAGAGGGTAAGTTCTAGCATGGAGGCCATCATGTTAGGACCCAGATGCACAGGGAGCTTTTTGAGAGCTACAAGTTCTCTTCGATCAGGAATTTAAGGCAGAAGTGTGGGGGACACAACAGTTGAGGATAGAAAAATAAAGAGATATCAGGAAGATTTGTAAAAAGGTGTTATAGAGTGTAGACCTTCAATGGGCACTAGGGAGCTCTTCAGAGGCTTTAAGGGAGAAGTGACATGATCAGATTTGTGCTTCTGAAAGATTCCTCTGTCATGCTGAAGAAAGGTCTAGAGAGGTGCAGGAGTGAAGGCAGAGACGAGCAAGGAAAATACTGTTCAGAGCCCAAAACAGAGATAATTGGACCTGAGCACATGGCAGTGGAAAGAAGAGGGTGTTATCCAGATATATTCAATAGGTACAACAAATCATGTGGTAATGACTGGGTGTAGAGGGTGGGCATCTGGGGATCCAGGACCCTGGCTTAGGCTGCCTGGAGATACTGACATCATGCCCTGTTTAGGAAACATAGACAGAAGGTCAGGTCACAGAAGGAAGAGGCTGAGCCCTGTTGTGAATATGCTGACGTTATGGCTCCTGTGACACATACAAGAAGTGATGTCCCATAGATTATAGTATTTGCATTTCAGGGCAAGAAGTGATGTAGATATAAATGTGATGGTCAGTTAGGAGAGGCAAAGAGAACAAACCCCCCCACCTCCTATGTAACTCTGACCCGTCATCACTTCTTACCTGTATGGCTTTTGACTTCCAGTAGCAGGACTGAGCTCACTAACATATAGCGGATCTTGTAAAAGAGTAGCTTTCTGAAAGAGGAAAAAAGTGGGAATAGTTAGAATTTTTGTTGACTGAAAATCAATTCCCCTTACCTTTAGTCAATATCATATATCTATTCTTTAATCCCTTCTGTAGTACATGATTTGAAACTCATTCCAGTATTTGATCATACCACAGGGAATTTTTTCCTTCCATAGTTTTTTTAAAAAGTTTTAAACGTAACACTTGCTCATTGTATCAACATCAAACAGTACAGAGATGTGTAAATGATGGAAAGTTCCCTATCCCTCACTGCCCCTTCTGTCTCAGTATTCAAAGCACCTTGCTCTTGTTGGTTTGGTTTAGATTCTTTCCGGCAGATAAAAACATATTAATTATAGCACACATTTATAATATTTACAAATTAGGTATATATTTATAATATTTATTTGATACTAGCCACATCATATCACATGTTAATCTGGGGGGTTTTTTCACTTAATACATAGTAGACAATTCTTCATATATATATATATATGTGTATTTACTTCAGTCTTTTTAATAATTATCCAGTATTACATTGCCAAGATATACAATAATTTTGCTACCTGTTCCCCCTTTAATGGGGTTATTTTTTCCTTAAATCGTTAGTGTTGCCATTTCCCATTCATTCTGGGTCTTAAAACAAACTGGCATGTAATGTTTGGCAAGTTCTCTAAATAATTTTTTGTTTATTTTGAGGCTTAACAGACAGGTCAGAAGAGATTTCTGAAATGTTTCTGATTTACAGCTCCAAACAACTCCTGTCTTACTCCTTATAAACAGAGTATGGTGGTAGGTGGGTGTGTAGGGGGGAATTACGTGCTTTGTCTTACTATTTTTGTCATCATTCTATGTTTTGTTTTGTTTTTTTTAAAGGCTGCCCTTTTTTCCTCTCCAAATTTATGCTTGCTTTAAATCTAGAATTTTAATTTGAGAATATTCCTTAGTTATTTAGCTTTCTAGCAGTTATCTTCACAACATAAGGGCAAAGAATTGCCATATTTTGTCTTCGTAGAATTTAAGATGCTAAACAACAGAGATCATAATTACTTTTGGTAAAATTTACAGATAAAATGGCTTACTCACAGAGACAACTCTTTGGAAACCCTTAAAATCAGAATGAGTGCTAATTTCTAACTGGATGGTTTAGGTTAATTTTACCTGAAAGTATACAGAGAGTTAAGATGTCTTTTCTCAGGAGCATTTCCATACCTCAACAGGAAAGAAATCTCAGACACAACAGATCAATTACCCAAGATAAGTCTGACTGATTTAGGAGATTATTTTTTTTCCATTTCCTAAAATTTATGAAGATAGTGAAGACTAACCAAAGGTAACTACCCTAATTAGAGAATTCAACAATGTCAGGAAAAAAGTCACACCTTTTAAAATGTTTATATTGAGTTAATACCCTGTTTTCACTAGAATAAATGCTAACCTAATTGATTCATCATGTGTGTATGAAATATTTGCTTACTTGTTTCCCATCTTTCAAGGGATAGAACATTGTTTAATAATAATGTCTGCCAACTCATAAGGATAACCCCCTCCATCCACATTATTTCAGTGCATAGAAAAAAAAAATCAGTCTATCTGGGTTCAAATCC
This sequence comes from Okapia johnstoni, assembly GCA_024291935.2. Lineage (NCBI taxonomy): Eukaryota > Metazoa > Chordata > Mammalia > Artiodactyla > Giraffidae > Okapia > Okapia johnstoni. Next base: position 61,842,685 of record CM044320.1, read on the forward strand.
CAGTTCTGTGTTAGTTGTATAACCTTGAATATATCATTTAATTTCCCTATACCTCAATTTCCTCATCTATGAGATGAGAATAACAGTCTTACCTGATAGGACTATTGTACAGATTAAATGAGTTAATATACAGAAAGCATCAGCACAGTTAATAACACTGATAATAACACTACATGTTAGTTATTTGTTGTTGCCTTTATTATAGCCTCAGAAGGGCTATGAGTTGACTCATCTGACTTACCCCAAGCATGCCTCTACTGCGAAATTTTAAAGTAGTACTTAAAACTAGAAGTTGGTTAATTCTGGAAGCATAAACAGTTATTTTGAAATATTTAGGCAGATTTTTAAAAGTCAATTAGGTTTTGGGTTTTCTATTAGAATATATAAGGCCTTCTTTTAAGAGATCAAGATTTTCCCTCTATTTATGATTCACATACATTCTTAATTTGGAGAAAGCTGTTTAAATTTTTACAGATGAATTTTAAACATTTAATTTAAACATTAAATATTCTGAACTGTGCTATGAGAAAAAAACTAGAGTTTGCCTTGCAGTCTTCCAAATTTGGGGCTACTTATAAAAGGCCCCTCCTTCCTAGCTCCTTCTGAGTGAAAAGAGTCTTTCATGCCTCTTAACATTATTATGAAAGACTTTTTACTCAGAAGGGCTTCCCTTGTGGCTCAGCTAGTAAAGAATCCACCCACAATGAGGGGACCCAGGTTGGGAAGATCTGCTGGAGAAGGGATGGACTAACCACTCCAGTATTCTTGGGCTTCCCTTGTGGCTCAGCTGGTAAAGAATCCATCCACAATGCAGACCTGAGTTCGATCCCTGGGTTGGGAAGATCCCCTGGAGAAGGGAAAGGCTACCCACTCCAGTATTCTGGCCTGGAGAACTCCATGGACTATACAGTCCATGGGGTTGCAAAAAGTCAGACATGACTGAGAATTTCACTTCAACATTATTATATTCGAAGATCAGTAATAAAAATTATATATCACTGAAGGTAACTAAAAAGAGTCATATTATAAAGCTGATCCTGGCGTTATAAAAAGATTACTAAATGAGAGTTCTGACTCTGCCTCTAAACTTACTACACAATGTTGAGTAAGTTACTTGGAATTTTTTTTTGCTTCAGTCTCCTCATTTATAAAATAAGGGACATAAGCCAGGTGATCTCTATAAAATTATCTGATCTTATGACAATGACTCCCACTAACCTACTTGCAGTAGCACAGCTAAGAAATAATGAAACATATTGACAGTGTTGAGCTTTGTCCTCACTGAAAGCTGAATGGTTAAGAAATCACCCGTTGTGTGCATGCTAAGTCACTTCAGTTGTATCCAACTCTGCAACACTATGGACCATAGCCCACCAGGCTCTCTGTCCATGGGATTCTCTAGGCGAGTATACTGCAGTGGGGTGCCATGCCCTCCTCCAGGGGATCTTCCCGACCCAGGGATAGAACCTGTGTCTCTTAAATCTCCTGCACTGGCAGACAGGTTTTTTACCACTACCGCCACCTGGGAAGCCTGAGAAATCACCCCAGCTAACTATAAAAAAACCACACTGCTCACAAAGATCCCAAAATAAGACCTGTCTCCAACCTTCCTCACTGATTCCCACGAGCCTTACGGCCAACTCCCCTGTTTATTACCTGCCTCGTGAAACCTCAGGCCCATCTCCTTTTCTTTAAGACACTTTTCATTAATGAGCGTTTTCCCTATTGCAGTAGCCTGATAAAATCATCTCCTTAATTGTCCAGTGCATTGCGTATTTCGCTATCTTAAATCCCAAGGTTAAGTTTCCAAAATGGGGAGGAAGAGCAGGGAAGCCTATCCTAAAAAACAATACTCAAGCCAAGGTTAACTTAGGAAGACACTTACTATAATATAATTGTTCCATGAACTTTTTAAGTGCAGAAATATTGATGACGTTGTGGAAATAACATACAAATGAAGTTCTGACTCCTTTTTCTCTAGGTTTGGGTTGCTCTGTAAAGGGGAAGCCAGGGTGGAATTTCCTAAGTAAAATTCATTTCCGTTCCCATTGCACTTGAAAGGGATTTCACTTAGAGAGTCTTTGTGATCTGAAAGCCCATGGGGTTCTTTTGTGTCTGTTATACAAAATGGCCCACTAGCTTTGCTATAGGCTGATGTGAGCTGACAGCTTCTCCTGGAGGGGGTAGGTAAGGGTCCACAGGCTCTTTGGCCATGAAGGGACAGCTTCTTCAGGTCTGAAGGAGGGCCGAGAGTTGAGTCCCTGGATGCTGTGCTGCTCTCCCGGTGGTACCTGTCAGGTAGAATTTAGAGTTAAACATAATATTCAGAATTTAACAGAAAGGAACAAAGAGAACCTAGTGGCCCTTTGCAGCAGTTTGAGTCTGAAAGTAAAAGTCTTCACATAAAGGGAATGCTTGTTAGGAGAATGGAGCGATTTACTCTCACCTGCTGTTCACCACTGACCTAGAGGAGTTATGGTACAATTCTTCAGTATATACTCCTGCTTTCAGAAATAGAATTCTACCCTACCGTCGTTTAAAGAGGCATTTTTTTACATCTAAAGCATTATGCCTGTCCTTCACAGAGCCCAATACTCCTAGTGAAAGGACTTTTCATTCTAGTTTTGAAACTTGATTGTTCTTTCATTGTGCATTTCTGATGGATACCATATAAAGAAAAAACTATTCATATTGAGAGATGTGAAGAGAGATTTTCTTAAATGGTGTTTTCTTTGACTCATGTTTTGCTAAATACTCTTCTGATTTTTCCAATATCATTGCAATAGCATCAGCAGTTTTTTTTCAGAATCAATCTTTTGTCCCATCTTTTGTCTTCCCTGTTTTCTCCAGCTCACCATGACCCATTTCTTTTCTCTGTAGCCCAAGGAAGCAAGTGGCAGAGGCTAAGAAGTTGCAGGGTATGAGATCCAAGTTCTAATCCAGGCTCTGCCACTCAGTTGTTATGTGATTTTGATTGACCTAAGCCTTAATTTCCTGATTATAAAATAGAAACCAATAGAACCATATCTTTGGGTTTCTGTGAGGATTAAGTAAGAAAATACATGCAGTACTCAATAGATGCTAGCTATTAATCACTCACTAGGTGCTAGCTATTAATATTACCCGATATTGCCTTGAATTGCTGGTTTATCATTTTATATTAATTTATCTTGTCTCCCTTATGAGACTGGAACCTCTATGAAAGTTGGAAACCACTTTGTTTTTATTTGTTCTTAATTTGAAACAGGTGTAGAATTAATTCATCATCTGTACAATGCTATGAACTAGGCTGAGTTTCAACTCTCAGCTCCTTCTCCCACTGACTTTACATACGTGTACATGTATGCATGCACACACACATGCATGAACATACAAGCGCTCAAAAAGTGATAGCTTTTCTTTATTCTTGTAAATGGTATTTTCTAAAATTTTCTCTATGGAAATTGAATTTAATAGCCAGTGCACAGATTATGTTAGATAATGTTATGAAATTAGGTTAAAATGTTCATTTTAGGCACAACATATGTTAAACTAAGATCATGGCATCTGATCCCATCACTTCATGGCAAATAGATGGGGAAACAGTGGAAACAGTGACAGACTTTATTTTGGGGGGCTCCAAAATCACTGCAGATGGTGACTGCAGCCATGAAATTCAAAGACGCGCTTGCTCCTTGGAAGAAAAGCTATGACCAACTTAAGCACCATATTAAAAAGCAGAGACATCACTTTGCCAACAAAGGTCTGTCTAGTCAAAGCTATGGTTTTTCCAGTAGTCACATATGGATGTGAGAGTTGGACTATAAAGAAAGCTGAGCACCAAAGAATTGATGCTTTTGAACTTTGGTGTTGGAGAAGACTCTTGAGAGTCCCTTGGACTGCAAGGAGATCCAACCAGTCCATCCTAAAGGAGATCAGTCCTGAATTGGCAAGACTGATGTTGAAGCTGAAACTCCAATAGTTTGGGCACCTGATGTGAAGAACTGACTCATTGGAAAAGACCCTGATGCTGGGAAAGATTGAAGGCAGGAGGAGAAGGGGACGACAGAGGATGAGATGGTTGGATGGCATCACCAACTCAATGGACATGAGTTTGAGTAAGCTTCGGGAGTTGGTGGTGGACAGGGAGGCCTGATGTGCTGCAGTCCATGGGGTCGCAAAGAGTTGGACACGACTGAGCAACTGAACTGAACTTATCTTAAATGTGAACAGTCAGCAAAATGATTTCAGGTCCACTTGAAATGACTGTAATTTACCAAGTTGTATGAAAAATTTATTATTTTAGAGAGTTAAAAGAGTTTCTAACAAGGATTACCTTTTTGACAGCATAAATTAAAATGCCACAGACATTACAGCTTCATCAATTAAGCAAGCCAACCATAAAGCTAAACTGTACTTTTCATTTAAAATTCAGTAATACCCACTCTTAGTAGTCTGATTAAAGAGTAGTTCATTACTAAGCAAGAGTTCTAGAACCTTGAATTTCCACACTTGTTGACTTCATATTTATAGTACTAGGTTGCTAAAAGTCAGATGTTTTTCTAATAAGCTGATTATGTATCTCTAGGGAAAGCCCGGCCATAAAGGAGTAAGCAATGAGAGAACTGGGAAAGATAACTCCAAGATCAAAATTATGCACAAATGACTTTTCTCCTTTTCCCCTCCACATCAAACACAGCCACATTCACTCCTTGAGGCTGAAACTATCAAGTTAAAGCCATGGTACAAAAAGCAACAGGCAACATTAAACAGCTTCAGAAAAATCCATTAGATGCAAGGTCGACTAATAATACAAAGTACATATATGCTAACGTATTGATTCTATCAAGAAATGAAGAAAAATGGTAAGTAGAATTTATTTAACTTCTTTCTCATCTTTTTCAAGAGTTTTACAATCAAATACAAAAAAATAATTATTTGATTTTTAAAACTCTTAAGAAAAAAGAGAAGTTAAATACGGAAACGGGGAATTTAGTTTTCATGGAAAGCAAAGCACCTATTTGAGGAAGTAGTCACATTAATGTATAAAATGGAAAAAACAAGCAGAACAATAAAGAACAATGAATCTTCTATAAAAAAAATCATATAGGCCTAGATCTCAAGATGTAGAATTTCAGTTGTTCTGAATAAAAAATTCCCCATGAAGGCTCTACTAAAGCAGAATTGGTAAGATACAAGCAATTTTATGTAAAATAATTCAAAACTGGAAAGCAATTATCAGTATTTAAGTGTAATCAAGAGGCTGGCAGAGACCAGTAACAAACTCTTCATGTGACCCAGAGTCACATAACATAATATTCAGCACAGTTAGCACTCTGAATTTTATGCACATTTTATGGCAACCCACTCCAGTATTCTTGCCTGGAGAATCGCAAGGACAGAGGAGCATGGCAGGCTACAGTCCATAGGGTTGCAAAGAGTTGGACACGTCTGAAGTGACATAGCACACACACATGCCAAATTATTGCACAATAGCATTTTTAATAGCTTTTAAAAAATTATTTACTTATTTTTGGCTGTGCTGGGTCTTCATTGCTGCATGAGTTTTTCTCTAGTTGTGGCAACCGGGGGCTACATTCCAGTTGTAGTATACAGGCTTCTCATTGTGGCAGCTTCTCCTATTGTGGACCACAAGCTCTAGGTGCACGGGCTTCAGTAGTTGTGGCGTATAGGCTCAGTAGTTGCAGCTCCTGGGCTCTAGAGCACAGACTCGGTAATTGTGGCACACCGACTTAGTTGCTGCTCAGCACGTGGGATCTTCCCGGACCAGGGACTGAACTCGTTTCTCCCTCACTGGCAGACAGATTCTTTACCACTGAGCCACCCGGGAAGCCCACACAATAGCATTTTTATTCTTTAAATACCATATTATTAGTGAGAGTAGAAAAGAGGAAAGTTATTCTGTTCCAAGACTTGATCAAGGATTCTGAGGATGCTAAATAGATTATTGTTTAGTGACTGACTTACAGATAATTAGCAATAACAACAGAGCTAAGTTTAATAGGGATTTACTAAGTGTCACACACAGTTCAAGCACTTTACATGTACAGTTGACCCTTGAACAACATGGGGTTGGGGCGCTGACCCTCTGCACAGTTGAAAATCAACACATAACACTTTAGAGTCACCCCTCTGTATCCAAGGTTCCATATATGAGGATTGGGTAGGACTGTAGTACGTACCTATTAAAGAAATATCCATATAAATGAACCTGCAAAGTTCAAACCTATGTTGTTCAAGGGTCAACCGTACGTGATTTAGTTCTTTATGTATCATCCCTGTGGGACAGGTACCATTGTGAACCCCGTCCTACAATGAGGAGTGAAGCCCTGGGAAGGTGAAGTCCAGACTTGAGGTTATCCAATGTGACTACTGAGCCTCCATGTTTTTCTCTACTATGCAGAAAAGAATAACACAGCTCCCTTTTTCTACTCTCTGCCAAGAAATGTTTCTTCTTAGAGAAAGATACAAGGTTCAACTTCTTGATTGTTTTTTTCCCTTTTATTTTGCTAATGATATTAAGTGCAACACATTCTCATTTCATAAGCATGCCAAGGTGGTCACCTCTGTCATGTGGTGGTGGTTTAGTCACTCAGTCATGTCTGACTCTTGCAACCCCATGGACTGTAGCCTGCCAGGCTCCTCTGTCCATGGGATTCTCCAGGCAACAATACTGGAGTGGGTTGCCATTTCCTTCTCCAGGGGATCTTTTCAACCCAGGGATTGAACCCGGGTGAATTCTGTTTATTAAACAGATCGGTTTCTTCAGTTCATCTTTCTACTTGCCATGCCCTATGGTTAGAAAGTCTGCTTTTAAGTTTCCATTAGCTAGATATCGGTAGAGGATATAAACAGATGTAAATTCAGATCAAAATCCACCCTAGTGGATATGAGCTGAGCAGATCTAGACTGAGGGCTAAGCATTGTCACTCTTTTCCTTTTGGATTATTCAGGGTGAACTCAGTTGAATTTATGTAAATCTGACTCTGTGAGCACTGTAAAAATGTTCTGTTGATCTCTATGTTTTCCTTTTATATGTGCAAGCAATAGGCAGTCTTTTCTCCTCCAGTTTTAGGGGACTCTTAAGTAGGTCACAATGAACTTTTCCTCAAGGAGCATTTTGAGGAGCATTTTGGGTTTTCTCCTGTAAAATGTTTGAGTACATGAAACTATCCACTAATGAAGAGCTATACTAAAGATAGAGAAACCGAAGTACTGAATCTCATTATCAGAGATCATCACTAGTCTGTTTTCCATCCCTCAGGTGTTAAAAGGTCTGTTGTTTACTATTACCTTGAAAAGTAATCATATTTATGTAAGTCTGATGTCCCAAGATAACTGCTTCCTTCTTATGACCTGCAGCTTCTCATAATTAGGCCTAAAACTTTATACCACAGAGGTATTTCAAAGCCCTCTACACGATAACATTCTTTAGCCCTCTAATTAGTGTTTATCATAGCCTGCCTTTTCTTTACACTTTTGACTCAAATGTTTAATTACGAAGATGGTAGTCCTAGAAAACTATGGATAGCAGACCTAACTCTACCACCTCGACCTATATTCACTCCTCTCCTCCACACATGGAGCGCACAGAAGCTGCCATGTTTTTAAACCTCTTGGTTATGGTGAATATTTTCAGCATGGAATCACTTTTTCAAGATAGGCATCAGAGACTTCCCAGGATTTTTCTTTTTTTCAGTTGTGGTGGGTCTTCATTGAAGCTCTCAGTCTCTTCATTGCTGTGCGTGGGCTTTCTCTAACAGAGGCGTGCAGGCTTCTCATTGCTGTGGTTTCTTTCGTTGCAGAGCACAGGCTTTAGGGCACATGGGCTTCAGTAGTTGTGGCACATAGGCCTAGTTGCCCTGTGGCATGTGGGATCTTAGTTCCCAGACCAGGGATCAAACCTGTGTCCCCTGCACTGGCAGGCGGATTCTTAACCACTGGACCACCAGGGAGGTCCCAGGATTTTTTAATTTTGTGCAAGAAAGTTTGTGAGTTAGCCACCATGTGGTGGTGGGAGCAGTAAAAAGTGAATTTAAGACAGCTGTTGACTTTCCTGTCCCAGAGAGGACATGTTATTCAGTGAAAGAAAATGAAGCTGATCCACAAACATCCAAGGAGACAGAGACAAAGTTCTATGGCATTCAAGTCCCCAGTTCCAGGTGTGCCTAATCCAACATCATGCTTACCATTCCTACATTCCTGTGCTGTGGTTTCTACCTTTTGCTGATTTTTCTTACTGTTGTACATCTGAAAGCAATCACAGAGCCCAACAAATAGAATATACCAGATTTAACAGGTAAGATAGATGGATCTACATTTATATCTATATATATCTACTGAATGAATGTTGACTAACATGCATTGCCCTCTAATTCCAATATTGCCTAAATTCCCCTTTTAACCTATGTTGGACTTCAGCCACTTTTAACAGAGTTCTAACCTCCAAGATAACCTACAGCAACTACTGCATACATTACTTATAAACTCTTTTATTTTTCTAAATTGGAAGAAAACAATGAGGCTATCAGAGTGGTCTAGAAAAATTAGGGCACTGTACACCAAATGTGAAGTGAAGAATGTTGAATCTGAGAGCATGTGGGGCTATCCACTGGCACGGGCCCTTCTTCAATACTTCCAGTTACACAAGCCGTTAGGAACATCACTTAGTGCCTTGAGACAGGAAGGCAGAGACCCCTCCTCCAAGAATCTAGTAACTTATGGTGCTCAGGGTAACAATGGAATTGCAACCCCTTAAAACATGGCTTCTTATTGCATGGATTTAGATCAAATCATGCTCCTCTAAGCCTATCTGACACAAGCCAGGCTTCCTAAGCCAATTTTTTTTCTTTTGGTGAGGAAAAAAAGTAGAGGTGGCAAGAATACACAGAAGAACTGTACAAAAAAGATCTTCATGACCCAGATAATCACGATGGTGTGATCTCTCACTTAGAGCCAGACATCCTGGAATGTGAAGTCAAGTGGGCCTTAGGAAGCATCACTATGAACAAAGCTAGCGGAGGTGACAAAATTCCAGTTGAGCTATTTCAAATCCTAAAAGATGATGCTGTGAAAGTGCTACACTCAATATGCCAGCAAATTTGGAAAACTCAGCAGTGGCCACAGGACTGGAAAAGGTCAGTTTTCATTCCAATCCCAAAGAAAGGTGATGCCAAAGAATGTTCAGACTACTTCACAATTGCACTCATCTCACACGCTAGTAAAGTAATGCTTAAAATTCTCCAAGCCAGGCTTCAGCAATACATGAACCGTGAACTTCCAGATGTTCAAGCTAGATTTAGAAAAGGCAGAGGAACCAGAGATGAAATTGCCAACACCCACTGGATCATCGAAAAAGCAAGAGAGTTCCAGAAAAACATCTATTTCTGCTTTATTGACTATGCCAAAGCCTTTGACTGAGTGGATCACAATAAACTGTGGAAAATTCTGAAAGAGATGGGAATACCAGACCACCTGACCTGCCTCTTGAGAAATCTGTATGCAGGTCAGGAAGCAACAGTTAGAACTGGACATGGAACAACAGGCTGGTTCCAAATAGGAAAAGGAGTACATCAAAGCTGTATATCGTCACCCTACTTATTTAACTTGTATGCAGAGTACATCATGGGAAACGCTGGGCTGGATGAAGCACAAGCTGGAATCAAGATTGCTGGGAGAAATATCAATAACCTCAGATATGCAGATGACACCATCCTTATGGCAGAAAGTGAAGAAGAACTAAAGAGCCTCTTGATGAAAGTGAAAGAGGAGAGTGAAAAAGTTGGCTTAAAGCTCAACATTCAGAAAACTAAGATCATGGCATCTGGTCCCATCACTTCGTGGTAAATAGATGGGGAAACAGTGGAAACAGTGGCTGACTTTATTTTTCTGGGCTCCAAAATCACTGCAGATGGTGACTGCAGGCATGAAATTAAAAGACACTTATTCCTTGGAAGGAAAGTTGTGACCAACCAGACAGCATATTAAAAAGCAGAGACATTACTTTGTCAACAAAGGTCTGTCTAGTCAAGGCGATGGTTTTTCCAGTGGTCATGTATGGATGTAAGAGTTGGACTATAAAGAAAGTTGAGCACCAAAGAACTGATGCTTTTGAACTGTGGTGTTGGAGAAGACTCTTGAGAGTCCCTTGGACTGCAAGGAGATCCAACCAGTCCATCCTAAAGGAGATCAGTCCTGGGTGTTCATTGGAGGGACTGATGTTGAAGCTGAAACTCCAATACTTTGGCCGCCTCATGCAAAAAGCTGACTCATTGGAAAAGACCTGATGCTGGGAAAGATTGAGGGCGGGAGGAGAAGGGGACGACAAAGGATGAGATGGCTGGATGCCATCACTGACTCAATGGACATGGATTTAGGTGGACTCCGGGAGTTGGTGATGGACAGGGAGGCCTGGCATGCTGCAGGTCATGGGGTCACAAAGAATCGGACACGACTGAGCAACTGAACTGAACTGAACTGTACATCACTGTGCAGTGAGAGAAGGTGAATATGAGAGTAAGTACAGTGGGAAACTGACCCTCCCTAGTATCCTGAGTTATTACACAGCATGGTGCACCACAGGTCTGTGTGTACTTCCCAAGTAGGAGTTCACTTTTCCTTTGCAGCACTTTACAATGTTTTTCTAACTTGGCTATTCCCTCCATGTCATGCCTGACTTTCAGGGCCTCAGCACACCTTAATTCTCCCCCTGCCTGTCATCCCCTGAATCAGAGCTCTTAGAATCCTATGCTCCCCTCCTCCTTCTGGGTCTAGATACTTCAAGTGTGTAATAGAACCATACTTTGAGTTGTGCAGCTTAGGAAACTCCTTTCTAAATTTACACATGTTCCATCTTTTTCCTGCCTCTGTTGTAGCTTCTACCGTTCCCGCAACTGCAATATCTGAATCACCATGTGTGCTGTTCCTTCAACAACTGTCATCTGACATCTTGACTCCTCCCCCAAACTGAATAAAACCTTTCTCCTCATTAAATCTCTCTGACAATTTGCTCAGACTCATTGAGGACACTTAGCATGCGTACTTTGCAGTATCTTCATTTATGCAAATATATGTCCTGGTTAGAATCAGCATCTCAAGGCTAGGAACTATGTCTTACTCATTGTTGTATGTATTACAGGGACCAACTTCCTACTACACAGAATCAGAGTTCAGTAAGTGTTTTCGAATTTAATTTTAATCATTTACTTATATGGAGACACTGTATATTCCATTGAAATGAGAAAATTTATAGTTTATAACTAACTGGATTTGAATTTAGAGTAAAACCTCCCCACATACCTTCATTATTATATATATGAGATAAACAGAACTCAATTAGAAGATTTTAGTAAAGTAAAAGTGCTTTAAAAAGCCACCTGAAATGTAAAATAAATTTTGGTCAGCAAGTTAAAAACATAAACCAACAATCTCACCTGAAAAAGGATTCATTCAGACTTTTAAACTTTTTGCCACTCCAAAAGACAGGCCCATTATTCTCTTCTTTGACTAAGGAAAAAAGAAAAGTTAATTGGTCATTAATTGCCTAATTTGATTGAGCTTATAAAGAAGACATAGTTACAGGTGCTGATTTGATGACTCCTTATTTATTTAGCTGCATTGAGTCTTAGTTGTCTAACGCAGGATCTTTCATGGTGGCACACGGACTCTCCAGTTGTTGCTCAGGCTCAGGAGTTGCAGCTCTTGGGCTGCCTGAACCCTGGAAGAAGGTTCCTCACAGGCTGTTCAGTCCCTGGAGCAGACCCCCAGGTTTCTTCCACTATTTGGCTCTTCTCTTCCCACTTTGGATTCCCTAAGAGGCTCCAAAATCTTTTCAATAAATTCTCTTTGGCATTAAGGCAGAATCAAATTGTACTTGCAAGCTAATAACCTTTACTAATACGTAAGTGTTTAGGACTCCAGTCATCACAGGCTCTTGAAATAGTAGGCATTTCACAAATTTGGTACTAAATGTGATACAAATAACACCTTTGGTTTTTGCTAGAATTAAGTAGAACATATTAGTAGAACACCTGTGGCCTAGGGGTCAGACAAGTTTGAACCTATCTCTTGCTTCAGGACCACATATTACAGGATGTCTAGGAGGTGAACCACAGGAGTCATATGTACAGAGCAGTACCTAACCCAGGAAACAGGCAGCTTGGAGAACTGGAAAGACAGAGTACAGCACTGCTGGCATGCTGGAAAGGGGAAAGAGAGTGCTGGGGCTTCTTTACTAAGAAGCTGATACTACCTACAATCAACCTGTACCTAGCTACTAGGTTCAAGTCATCTCTTAAACCTGATTTCATCCAAGTTCACCAACCAAACTTGAACTTTCTCTTTTTGTGTATGAGGACACTAAGAGGTTGTGACAAAACTTTAGTGACAATGTCCCTGCCTCTCTATATTAGCTTTAAATTTTAATTTGTAACAATGGAGTGGCTAAACTTAGGATCATCTGTTCTCCACTGAGAAATGAAGTATGGCTAGAGTTGTTAATTTCAACACTTGGTGGGATGTCTGGTCTCCTGGATGCCAGTGATCGGAACCCAGCAGGGCTATACTGGCAATAATGACAAGAGAGCCTGAATACAGATAATAGAGAGATCTGCCCCTGTGTTATCTCGTGTGCACCAGCAGTCTTCAGTCTTCTTCAGTAGCTTAGGTAGGAAGTCCTTCAGCCATTCAGCACAGTGTGTGTCTGATGGTACATGGTGCTGGTCAGCTGAGGAGTACTTTCAGAAGTGACACACCAAAAAGAGAGAACTTGCTGTTTTGCCTGTAGGAGGTTTGATTATATTTGTCAAATCCTGTTCCTGTGGGGAAGACCGACAATGTATTATGTATTGATAAAAATTATCCAGAGACTTCCCTGGCATTCCAGTGGCTAGGAGTCTGTGCTCCTAATGCAGTGGGCGTGGGTTCCATTCTTGGTCAGGGAATTTGCATCTCACATGCTGCGTGGAGCAGCCAAAATTTTTTCTTTTAAAAAGTTATCCACTTAACCTAAGAGACTCATCAGTGTCTTGTTGTTTTGGCTTTACCCCACATCACTAGTTTTAAAAAACATCTAGGTTTTAGGTTTAAAATAAAAATTATGCTCATACACATGTATACATATACACACACATATATAAAACTTTGATTCTGTTTTTGTTTCATTAAATTATTGCATCTCATTCTGGTTTGGGGACTAGTCTACTTCATTTTATGCCAGTGTTTCAAAATATGCCACTAAAACCTTTAAGGTCCTTTTCCTGATTCTAGAACTGCATTGATCAATTTGGTAGCCATGAGCTACCTGTGGCTATTAACATTAAAATTAATTAAAGTTCAGTTAGTAGCACTAGTCATCTCAGGTCCTCAATAGCCTCAGGTAGCTGATGGATACCGTTTAGACATAATTAGACTAGATATAGAACAATTCCATCATTGCAGAAAGTTCTATTGGATAGTGCTATTCTAGAATGTACCTGAAACTAATGGGCATTAATAACCCCATTCATTCTAGAGCTCTTACTGTTAATACAGCTCACCACTGTCACTGTGCTCTCACCAAGACTGTTCATTTAGAGTTTACTAATCATGCCCTTCATCTAACATGGGTGCAGGCGTACTAACTCACTTCAGTTGTGTCTGACTCTTTGCAACCCTATGAACTGTCATCCACAGGCTCCTCTATCCATGGGATTCTCCAGGCAAGAATACTGGAGTGGGTTGCCATAAAATGTGCAATTTGGAGTGCTAACTGTGGCCCATACAAGTATACGTGTTTACTATAGAGAAAATCCTCTTTGTAGCTCCAGAAAAGTTGGGCCTAATTAGAAATCCTGCTTTAAAGTATTGTTATTAAACTCAGTATTTATATTATAAATGATCTGCTATTTTGAGCTCCCTTTGTTAAGATGATCTACTTGATTGGAGTTTGAGCACCTTTACCACATGACACAAATATTCCCTAGGCTTTCACCCAAGAGATTTGGAGTTCTAATAATTATCTTTATTTAAATACTCGATAATTAATGTGAGCGGCTTCTCTAGGCATAGCATCATCATTATTAACATGAAGGACTCTAATAATGACTACTGTCAAATAGACGCTTAGATAGGCTTGAGTGTATCTCTTGCTTCAGAATTACATATTACAGAATGTCCAGGATGTGAACCACTGGGGTCCTGTGCACAGAGCAATACCTAACCCAGGAATAAGTAGCTTGGAGGCCAAGAGGAGTCTGAGCACATCAGTGCTGACTTGCGGGAAAGGGGGCATGTTTTTTATCCTCCAATGTGTGCTATGTATGACTCCTTGAAACAGCAGTAGTTTCATGTTTTCGAAAATCCCTTTGCCAAAGTATCAGATGGTACCTTTGGGGATGAAAGTAAAGAGGAGGGGAGAGGTGTCATTCCATGAATATGTGTGTGAACAAAGGATAAGTTTTTAAAGACTCTTCACTGCTTTTAACATCATTTGCAAAGTTTCTAGGAATTTAAATTTCATAAAACTTCTACCTATAATTGGCTTCTTTAATGCATGTTTTCATCTTCTTATACGTGTTAGGGGAAAAGAAGCCAAGAATAATTATGCTTGTGGACAAGGATAAATATGCATTTAAGGCAACCAACACCAGTTAGATATCCTAATTAGTGTGACAGGAGACCTGGTGAGCAACCAGGGATTTAACAAGTTTGCTAATTAGAGCAGCTTTTAGAAACAGTCACCATGCTCTAGCGTGTCGATGTGGTAAGGCCCTTATCCAGGACAGTGTACGAACACTGGACATTTTTCTCACACTTAGGAGCTATTCAGTACTCCAAGAGGTTGACCCTGATTTTGAGTGGAGTCCAGTGAACAGTGAATGGGGTGGTACGGGTTGGTCTGGCTATACTGGCTAAATGCCGGAAGTTGGAAGGCCTATCCAGTGAACCACCATGGATCTCATTCTTTCTTTCTCCCTCCATACTAAGCATTCAGTCTTCACAGCTGCCTATTTTCCTGCTGTGTGCCCAGCCCTGGCCATGTAATTTCACATAATACAATGACCTTGTGAAGCTAGTAACAGAGACGCTGAGGCTCACAAAAAAAGTTGAGTGAATTGCAGACAGTCACACAGCTGGGAAAGGTGAGAACCAGTATGCAAATCTGGGCTTAACTGAGTCCCAAGTCTATGCCTTTTCTTCTGCTTTTCACCAGCTCCCAATTATAGGGATGGATACTTTAAAGGACTCCTTTGTATACATGTACATTTCATATGCATATATCAAATACATATATATGTGTATTTTTCATACACAAAATAAGACCAAGAAAGTAAGCAGTGTCATGCTGAACTATATAATCTACTTTTATCCAGTCACCCTTGAATTTTTAAAACTTCTCCATGAGGAATGTTTAGGAAGGGCCAGAAGTGTGAAATCTAGAAGCAGGGCTGCTCTGAGGTTGAGCCCGATGAGTGCAGGGAGTCCGGACTCCCCATCTCCCTTTCTCTAGATTATCTGGATCTCCTTAGGTACAACTGGAAAATCACACACTGAGCTCCCTAAAAACAAGATCTAAAGG
Source organism: Okapia johnstoni (assembly GCA_024291935.2). Lineage (NCBI taxonomy): Eukaryota > Metazoa > Chordata > Mammalia > Artiodactyla > Giraffidae > Okapia > Okapia johnstoni. Next base: position 61,858,241 of record CM044320.1, read on the forward strand.
TGATTTTTCATGTATGGTCTAGATGTGAATCATTCTTGGGAACAGATTTCCAGCCAATATTTTGAATGAAGAGGGAATGCTGTTAATAAACCACAATTATCAGGGCAGGGTTGGTGGCTCCCTTGCTGGTAAGAGGCCCAGGATTCAGAGAGATGACTATAAGGAGTTTTCCTAAAGCCAGGTGTTCACAATCTTTCTGGGTACCCCTTCACAATCTTTCTGGTTACCCCCTGCACTTCTTCACGAGGTTTTTCATTAAAATCTCTGATTGTTGATAAGGTTACTAAAATCAAACAAGCACTGACCAAAGGGAATTCAGAATCTAACTCATTCTTTTTTTAAACCAATATTTAGTGAAAACAGTTTCCTCTCTTTTTTCTTTCTTCTTTTATTTTCCTTCCTCCCTTTCTTTCTTCCATACTTTTCTTTCTTTCCTTCCTCTCTGCTCATGGCAAACTCTGCCCAGGCACTATGCTGCTGATCATGGATAGTCAGCTTATCCTCAGTGTAAAGAACCAAATCTGCTCAATATCATTAATCATAAGGGAAAAGCAAGTCAAAACCACAGTGCACTATCACCTCACACCTGCTAAGATGACTTATTGAAAGGTCAAAAGATAACAAGCGTTGGCAAGGATGCAAAAAAAAGAGTACCCTCATGCACTGTTGGGAGGGAATGTAAGTTAGTACAGCTAATCTGGAAAATGGTAGGGAAGTTCCCCAAAAAATTAAAAATAAAAGCAATCCCACTTATGGGTATATATCTGAAGGAAATAAAATCACTGTCTCAAACAGATATCTGCACTCCCATGTTCATAGCAGAATTACTTGCAGTAGTCAAGAATCGTGTAATGGGGCTTCCCAGATGGCTCAGTGGTTAAGAAACTGTCTGCCAATGCAGGAGATACAGAGGTGTGGGTTCAATCCCTGGGTTGGGAAGAAAGAAGAGCAACCCACTGGAGAAAGAGTAAATCCCCTAGAGAAAGAAGTAGCAACCCACTCCAGTATTCTTGCCTGGGGAATCTATGGACAAAGAAGCCTGGCAGACCACAGTACATGGGGTCACAAAAAGTTGGACATGACTTAGTAACTGAGCACACACAGTCAAGAATGATAAACAACCTAAGTGTCTGGCAGTAGATGAATGGATAAAGAAAATGTAGTGTGTGTGTGTGTGTGTGTGTGTGTGCATGTGTGCGTGTGCTTAGTCACTCAGCCTGTCTGACTCTGCGACCCCATGGATGGTAGCCCTCCAGGCTCCTCTGGCCATGGAATTTTACAGGCAAGAATACAGAGGCAGGTTGCCATTTCATACTCCAGGGGATCTTCCCGACTCAGGGATCAAACCTGTGTTTCTTGCATCTCATGCATTGGCAGGTGGATTCTTTACCATTGTGCCACCTGGGAAGCCTGTGTATGTATATATGTATGTGTATATATGTATACATATACACACACACAACATAGTATTGTCCAGCTTCTAAAACTGCCATGGCAGGAAATTCTGCCACTTGCAACAACATGGATGAACCTGGAAGACACTGTGCGAATAAGCCAGGCACAGAAAGGTAAATATTGCATAATCTCACTTGTGTGGAATCTAAAAAAGGAACTCACAGTAACAGAGAGTATAATGGTGGTTACCATTGTGGGACTCAGAAGTGGAGGTGAGGGAAAAAGGTAGGTGTGCATCAAAGGTTACAAAATTTCAGTTATAAGATAAATAAGTCCTGGAGACTGAAATGTATTGCATGGTGACTGTAGTTAACAACAACATGTTGTATATTTGAAATCTGCAAAGAGAGATTTTCAAGATTCTCAAGTGTTTAAAAAAAAAAAGCAAACAAAAAAGTAACTGCGTGTGGTGACGGATATCTTAATTAGCCTGACTGTGATGATCACTTCACTGATCACAGTGATCAAAACTTCACACTGTATTTACACTATAGGATTGCTAAATAAATAGTAAGTGTTTTTATTTGTTAAAATATACCCTACCACTTCCATTTTTAAATTTTTTAAAGAATTTTAAAGGTCTTAAAATGTATAATTAATTGGATTTAGACTAGGATTTTTCTCTGCAGAGGACAATAGCCATTTGTAGAGAACAGTCTACAAAGATTCTGTGAATACAAACATCAAGGTTTAAACTATTGGAAGTTTCCTACTTCTAAATAGCTTTTTCTTCTCTCCAAAATGCTTGTTTTCTATTCTTGACTGAAAAGGGAAATCAATAAATATTTAGGACTTTTAGATCTTTTCTTTAACAATCTACTTCCCTTTTTATGACAGATAGGCAGCAATAGCACATAATAGCACATAAAGCTTAAGAGTAAAGGGAATCACCTGTGTGTACCTGTGTGCTCAGTTGCTTCAGTCGTGTCCGACTCTTTGTGACCCTATGGACTGTAGCCTGTCAGGCTCCTCTCTCCATGGGATTCTCCAGGCAAGAATACTGGAATGGGTTGCCATTTCCTTCTCCAAAGGACAATCACCTGACACATACTTAAAACTATTAATTCAAACATCAGGAGGGATTCCTCTGTACTTTTTATAAGTGCTTAGAATTTGGGTAAAAATGTTTCCTGTGATTGTTCAGTTCCATCATTTTCTTTTCACAAATACAAGAAGGAGATTAATGATAATAATTAAAAATTTTAAATCTAATACAGAGTAACCAAAGATAGGAAGATGGATTAATGAAAAACTATCAGGACCTACGCAAATTTTTTAAATTATTTTCAAATATGTAGGGTAATTCAAATCAGGCTAATGAAGCAAGGCCTAGTGGAGAATGTGCTTTAGTTAATACAAAGTTTTATAGTTAATAAAGGAATTCTTCACAAAAGATTCTTCAGAAATGCCTTTATTTTGAAACCTCTAAGTTTATAAAATTAGAATGTTACACATAAATAGCTAAATTTTCTGGTTTGTGCAACTGTATTCTGAATGTTTTTCCCTGGCTTTAGTCAAGAAAAATTATGAAAGGCTTTGAAATAGGCAAAAAGGATTATCTAGGTGTTCATCTTTTATCATCTTTACTGCTGCTACTGCTAAGTCGCTTCACTCGTGTCCGACTCTGTGCGACCCCATAGACGGAAGCCCACCAGGCTCCCCTGTCCCTGGGATTCTCCAGGAAACAACACTGGAGTGGGTTGCCCTTTCCTTCTCCAATGCATGAAAGTAAAAAGTGAAAGTGAAGTCACTCAGTCGTGTCCGACTCTTAGCGACCCCATGGACTGCAGCCCATCAGGCTCCTCCATCCATGGGATTCTGCAGGCAAGAGTCCTGGAGTGGGGAGCCATTGCCTTCTCTGTATCATCTTTAAGCTATTTTAAAACTGTAAGTTGTAAAAAACTGATAATAATCCAAATGATTTTTGTCCATAATGATACGGATTGTTTGTGTCCAGTGGAATAGAATTGATCATTGCCATCTGATACAAAGAACAGCTATTGGATATCTGCACCAGTGTGAATTTGTTTTCTAAACTTTACTGATCTGAAACTATAAGCTCTTTCTATATCTAGGTGTCTGTAATTTAGAAAAGCTTTTACCTCTTGTTGTGTTAGTGAGTAATATTTTCCTATTTCCAGAGGATATTAATAAATAAGTAATTCTTTTAAAAAATTATTCATTTATCTATTTGGCTGCACTGGGTCTTAGATGCGACACTAGGGATCTTTAGCTTCAGCATGTGAGATCTTTCAGTTGAGACTTGTGAATTCTTAGTTGTAGCATGTGGGATCTAGTTCCCTGACCAGGGATCAAATCCGAGCCGCCTGATTTGGGACTGCAGAGTCTTAGCCATTGGACCACCAGAAAAGTGCTAATTAGTAATACTTTTTGGTTTTAATTTTTAAATGTATTTATTTATTTTTGCCTTGGCTGGATCTTCCTTGCTGTGCCCAGGCTTTCTCTAGTTGTGACTAGTGGGCTTCTCACCGTAGTGGCCTCTCTTTGTTGGGGAGCTCAGGCTTCAGTAGTTTCAGCTCTCAGGCTCAGGAGTTGTGACTTATGGGCTTAGTTGCTCAAGGCATGTGGGGTCTTCCCCAACCAGGGATCAAACCCTTGTCCCCTGCATTGCAAGGCAGATTCTTAACCACTGGACCACCAGGGAAGCCCCTGCATTAGTAATTCTTAAAAGAACTCTGTTCTCATGGCTTATAGAGTAAGTAAGCACTTAGGTAAGTAAAATGTTTCTGCTCCAAAATAAGTAAATTTAACATCTAATATATTAAATGTGCTCTGCATATTCATTGGAAGGACTGATGCTGAAGCTGAAGCTGCAATACTTTGGCCACTTGATGCTGACTCATTGGAAAAGACCCTGATGCTGGGAAAGACTGAAGGCAAAAAGAGAACAGGTGGCAGAAGATGGTTAGATAGCATCACTGACTCAGTGGACATGAACTTGAACAAACTTTGGGAGATAATGGAGGACAGGGAAGCCTGTTGTGCTGCAGTCCATGGGATCACAAAGAGTCGGACATATCTTAGCGACTGAACAACAATAATTCTTTACATTATATTAGTATAATGTGTGCCATGTGCTTAGTCATGTCTGACTCTTTGTGACCTCACAGACTGTAGGCCGCCAGACTCCTCTGTCCCTGGAATTTCCCAGGTGAGAATACTGGAGTGGGCTGCCATTTCCTCCTCCAGATCTTCCTGACCCAGGGATAGAACCTGAGTCTCCTGTGTCTCCCACATTGTAGGTGGATTCTTTACCCATTGAGCCATCAGGGAAGCCTTATTAGTATAGTATCTCAGTATTATTAGCTATATTTAAGCATTATATAAAAATCATTTTCATGCATTCATTTTTACAAATGAGATATAATTTTACGATGTCTTTGAAAACAAGCTTCATCACTATCCTTAGAGACATTTTGTCTAATTTTTTGGCATGGCTTTATTATCTTTGTTCTGCATGTCATCAGTTCAGTTCAGTTCAGTCGCTCAGTCGTGTCCAACTCTCTGCGACCCCATGGACTGCAGCACGCCAGGCCTCCCTGTCTGTCACCAACTCCCGGAGTCCACCTAAACTCAAGTCCATTGAGTCGGTGATGCCATCCAACTATCTCATCCTCTGTCGTCCCCTTCTCCTCCCGCTTTCAATCTTTCCCAGCATCAGGGTCTTTTCCAATGAGTCAGTTCACATCAGGTGCCCAAACTATTGGAGTTTCAGCTTCAACATCAGTCCTTCCAATGAACACCCATGACTGATTTCCTTTAGGATGGACTAGTTGGATCTCTTTGCAGTCCAAGGGACTCCCAAGAGTCTTCTCCAACACCACAGTTCAAAAGCATCAATTCTTCGGTACTCAGCTTTCTTTATAGTCCAACTCTCACATCCATACATGACTACTGGAAAAACCATAGCTTTGACTAGATGGAACTTTGTTGGCAAAGTAATGTCTCTGCTTTTAAATATGCTGTCTAGGTTGGTCATAACTTTCCTTTCAAGGAGTAAGTGTCTTTTAATTTCATGGCTGCAGTCACCATCTGCAGTGATTTTGGAGCCCCAAAAAATAAAGTCTGCCACTGTTTTTCCACTGTTTCCCCATCTATTTGCCATGAAGTGATGGGACCAGATGCCATGATCTTAGTTTTCTGAATGTTGAGTTTTAAGCCAACTTTTTCACTCTCCCCTTTCACTTTGCTCAAGAGGCTCTTTAGTTCTTCACTTTCTGCCGTAAGGGTGATATCATCTGCATATCTGATGTTATTGATGTTTCTCCTGGCAATCTTGAATCCAGCTTGTGCTTCCTCCAGCCCAGCATTTCTCATGATGTACTCTGCATATACATTAAATAAGCAGGGTGACAATATACAGCCTTGATGTACTTTTTTTCCTATCTGGAACAAGTCTGTTGTTTCATGTCCAGTTCTAACTGTTGCTTCTTGATCTGCATACAGATTTCTCAAGAGGCAGGTCAGTTGTTCTGGTATTCCCATCTCTTTCAGAATTTTCCAGTTTATTGTGATCCACACAGTCAAAGGCTTTGGCATAGTCAATAAAGCAGAAATAGATGTTTTTCTGGAACTCTCTTGCTTTCTCTATGATCCAGTGGATGTTGGCCATTTGATCTCTGGTTCCTCTGCCTTTTCTAAATACAGCTTGAACATCTGGAGGTTCACAGTTCACGTATTGTTGAAGCGTGGCTTAGAGAATTTTGAGCATTACTTTACTAGTGTGTGAGATGAATTTTCTTGTCAGTTGCCTCATCAGACTTTCCTCTCTGAAGGTCTGAGTAATAAACTAATCATAGTCATTTAACATCTCTGTCTTCTACAGATAGTTTTTGTTTTATTGAGATGCTTGCTTGAGAGTTCTACTATAAGCTAAAGATCAGAGTTTGTGTCTTCAACAAAGAAGGCCAGTTTCAGAGCCTCCTGGAAAAAGAATTGAGCCAGGTTCTTCAAACTATTTTTAAACATATTTTTATTGAGGTATAATTGACATATAATTCTTCAAAGTATTAATACTTCGACACTGACCTGATATTATACAGTCAGCCCTCAAGACTGCACCAGTGGGCTGAGTCAGGATTTCCAGGATTCTATTATATCAAGAAGCAGGTGACTTCATAAGGCTCCTAACCCAATATTTATCAGAAAAAGAATTAACAGTTTAGGACAAAATGAAACTAATGAGGGGAATTTTATTTTTATTATTTCTTTGGACTATTATTACTGTTGTTTTAATGTCCTGTTTTTCTGGATATGAAAGGAAGCCCTTTCTCTTTCTTCTTAAATAATAATCAGTATGTAACATAACAATTTAGTAGATTCTACTTTTGGAAACTGAAAATGTTTAAATATCAGATCTTTACTGACTCCCCCAGAATTCAGAAACTCTTAACTTGATTGAATAAAGATCTGCTTTCCTTTTTACCAGGATATAACCTGACAGACACATTGATTGTACAGCAACAGCCTTACATGAAGTGTAATATTTAAGTAGAATGCTCGTTTAACCAGGTATGGCAGGGCATTTTAAGGGCCAAATTTGGCTGTACCTATGGAACCAATGTTAACAAAGACTTCCTGGGAAAACTGGCCTGGTACCTAGGTGTACCAGCCTCACAGGTATTAGGAAAGTCACTCCCTGGCAGACTAGAAAACTCAAGAAATTTTCTGAATCTCAAGAAGACCCTCCAGGAGAAATTTCAAGATCTCAAAAATCACTCAAATTTTATAGGTACTGCAGGAGAAATCTGGTGGAGTTTCTTAAGCTTGATTGCCTAGCTTTGGGAAAGCAAATACAGGCTTTTAAAAGTCTAACCTGCATTCATTATGGAACTTCCAGATAGAAGTTAAATCTGCAGCAGTGGTAGTTGTTCAGTACCCTAGATTTGTAAAGTATTTTTAAGAAGGCCTATCTGGTAAATTGACACTCTTCTGGCACCTATGTAAATAATCTGGCCAGCTTAAAGAGTCTTATATTGTGATAAAGAATCTTTTCTCAGAAATTCCCTGGTGATCACTGGTTAGGACTTGGTGCTTTCATTGCGGGAGGCTGAGTTCAGTCCATTGTTGGGGAAAACTAAGATCCCACAAGCTGTGGGGCTTGGCTGAAAAAAAAAGAATGACCTGCTTTTTTTGAGATTATTATGATAGTGGGGGTGGGAAAGACTTTGAAGTGGGGACAGGGGTGATTAGTAGGAATTCTGCTGAGGGTAACCTAGCTATATCTTTCATTGTCTTTGACATATTTCACAATGCTGTTATTTGTAGAAAACTTTTCTGTGTTTTTAAAAAACATACAGAAACATAGAGTTTCTAAGTGGTAAATCTATCAACTTTTGTCCTCATTTCTTCCTTTGTTTATGCTTAGAAATGCCTTCTATACCCTAAAATCAGATAAATATTCACCTATAATTTATATTTCCTTTATGGTTTTCTCTTTTACAGTTAACTCTCTAATACCTCTGGAATCTTTATTGGGAGTGTTCCTTAAGACTTCAGTCAATGATTCCAAGTGTATTTAGTGTTACTCTGATGAAAATCATGCCTTAAGTAGAGACTGAATGCAAATAAAAATAAACATTTCTGAGTCAAATTGCTTATTAGCAGTTTGGGGGAGAGAAAAAGTATTTATAATTATTTGAATAATAATTGCAGTTCATGAAAAACAGCACATATTTTATATAATAATACTTGCAGCAAATCTATAAGGTAGTCATTATTAACTCCATTTTGCAATGGAAAAATCCAAGATTCAAAGAGTTAAGTTCACAAAACTAGTAAATAAATGGTGGAACTAGAATTACAAATCAACTTACTCTGTCTCTAAAGCCAATTTTATAAAAAAACAGCTAAGGTTCAAGTGCACAGCCCTGTTAGTGGTCAGAGGTGGGGATTTTCTCAGAGAAGAATTTCTTTTAAAAATAAGGCAGGAATCCAAACAGTAATCAAGCAGCTGGATTCACTATTGTGTAAGAGTTTCAGTCAAATTATGCTAATTCCTTCATTTGGAAGTAAGTAAAGTCAGACCTCTTTTTTAGTTGCTGTAATCATTGAATATGCTTAGCTGTGTCATTCTAGAACACGGTATCTTGCTTAAATACACTAATGTGACATTTTATACAAAGAAATCATTTAAATTTTTTCTGTATTCATTGGCATGAAAAAATGTCCACAATATGCTGGAAACTAAAAATAACAGATTATAAAACAGTATGTGGAGTATATGGGCTTCCCTGGTGACTCAGGGCTTCCATGGTGGCTCAGACTAAAGAATCTGTCTGCAATGCAGGAGACCCAGGGTTCGATTCCTGGGTCAGGAAGATTCCCGTGGAGAAGGAAATGGCTATCCACTCCACTGTTCTTGCTTAGAGAATCCCATGGACAGAGGAGCTTGGCAGGAGGAGTCTACAGGGTCACAAAGAGTCACACATGACTGAACAACTAATATTTCACTTTTCATGTGGTTCCATATGTGTTAATTCGTTGATCAGTTTGTAATATTGTACTCCAGATTTTCTTGGGTATATGGCTAACTGTGGTTATCTCTGGACGATGGAACTATATGTATATAATTTATTTTCATTTAATTGTAAGAATCATCTTGTTTGCTGACCTTTTTAAAAAAAATATTTCAGCTGGTAGTCTGGCATCTCATAGTCATAAAACACAGATGTGTGCATTCTTCCCTGAAAAATCTGTCACCAAAGAGTTCGGGTTGCGGGGGTGGAACAGTAAGGACAACATCTAATATGATTAATAAAAACAATTTGTTTACAGTAGCCTCACTTTTAAAAAAGCCATTTTTATGCACACCATGACACCCCATCACGAGAACGGAGGTGGTAAATGATTCCTGATAACAGTCACACAACTATAGGGATGCATCTGTGTTGGAAAAGGGGGGGAGATGATGACAGATGTGATAAACAGTAACTATGAATAGTGGTAGTGCCAAAATGACCAGTCACTTTTCACCTTCCCTCTTCTCTCTTATTGGTTCATCCAACAATCATAATCTCAGTTGCAGATCCTATGAATACAAATGTATAGACAGAGCAAAACTCTGACATACACAAATAATTCACTTGGGCTTGAATTAGAAGGGCAAAGAAAGGAAGGTGGTCTCTCTTTTTTTCTTTCCCTTTTAAAAATAAAAAAAAAATTAATGAAAATCTTTTTTTCAAGACCCACAGCATGCTTGTGAAGCATGAGAGGACCACCCAGGAGCCAAACAAGGTGAATTTACTCATCCGTGGGGTATTGGCCTAGTTTTCTGACTAGAAAGCCTCTCCACTGGCAGCAGTGAACAGGGCAAGGGCACTTAGTCCAAATCAGTGCCTGAAGAAAGAAAAGAAAGCTCTTAAAGGGGATAGAGCTGAACTCAGTTCCTTGTTAGCGATTTACTTTAGATGTGATGTTATCTGAAAAAAAAAGATGTTTTGCCTTTGCACTGGAACATCAGAAACATCTTTAGGAAATTCAAAAGCCAAAGTTTTAGACAAAAGGAGAGAGAGAAATGAGATGGGGGTTGGGGGGGAGGAAGAGGAAGAGGAGAGGAGGGAGGAGGCAGGAAGAAAATTGTAATGGTCCTACAGAATTACCTTTAAAATTTTCTAACTTTATCTCCCAAATAAGCTTTAAATATGACATATTCTATTTTGTAAACTCTTAGCTAATTTAGGTTGGAAATAAGATTATCCATTGTTTCATACAGCATTGAATTTATGTTTTTAAGACCATTTTTCAAAGCTGAAAGAACTGCTTTTACTTCTAGCACAGGTAATCATACCTGTAGAATATCTACATGAAAATAACCGTAGAACTCCAAACTGAGACGCATGACAAATTTTTTTTTCCCTATGACTTGTTGACATAAAAACTCTTAATAAAATAATTAAACCACACTATTTATATATAGGTCCGTCTAGGTAAAGCTATGGTTTTTCCAGTAGTCATGTATGGATGTAAGAGTTGGACTATAAAGAAACTGAGAGCCAAAGAATTGATGCTTTTGAACTGTGGTGTTGGAGAAGACTCTTGAGAGTCCCTTGGACTGCAAGGAGATCCAACCAGTCATTCCTAAAGGAAATCAGTCCTGAATATTCATTGGAAGGATTGATGTTGAAGCTGAAACTCCGATAGTTTGGCCACCTGATGCGAAGAACTGACTCATTAGAAAAGACCCTGATGCTGGGAAAGATTGAGGGCAGGAGGAGAAGGGGATGACAGAGGATGAGATGGTTGGATGGCATCACCGACTTGATGGACGTGAGTTTGAGCAGGCTCCAGGAGTTGGTGATGGACAGGGAAGCCTGGCATGCTTTAGCCCATGGGGTCACAAAGAGTCAGACACAACTGAGCGACTGAACTGAACCGATTTATATATACTCGATAAATGACCTCTTTTAAATATAACTGTGTTAAATTATTACTGATTCAGTGCGGTACTTCTGCTGTTCCACTTATATAAATGATAACTTTAGCTGTCTGCCTTTTCTCATTAGACACTGAGGCTGACAAGGTAGAGTTATTTCCCAACAGCCTCCTAAGTGCTCCCTCCCAGTCAATATTATAAAAACTCTAAGACTGTTCGAGGAGATCCAACCAGTCATTCCTAAAGGAAGTCAGTCCTGAATATTCATTGGAAGGACTGATGCTGAAGCTGAAACTCCAATAGTTTGGCCACCTGATGCAAAGAACTGACTCATTGGAAAAGACCCTGATGCTGGGAGAGATTGAGGGCAGGAGGAGAAGGGGAGGACAGAGGATGAGATAACTGGATGGCATCACCGACTTGATGGACATGAGTTTGAGCAGGCTCTGGGAGTTGGTGATGGACAGGGAAGCCTGGCATGCTGCAGTCCACGGGGTTGCAAAGAGTCAGACACAACTGAGTGACTGAACTGAACTGAAGACTATTCATCAGTTGTAGTGCTTCCTGATATATGACTTTTCTTTGCCTCTGAAAAAGGTGCTAGCCCCCGTCACTACTAATACGGAGCCCCATGCTCCAACCATGTCCAAGAGCACCAGCTGCTATCCTCCCATTAAAAGGTAGGTCTTGGGGGGAATTCCTGGGCAGTCCAGTGGTTAGGACTCCACACTTCCACTGCAGGATATACAGGCTCTGGTCAGAGAACTAAGATCCTGCAAGCCACATGATCCCCCCTCAAAAAAATTGAGTCTTGGGGAAAATCTTAAAAACAACAACAACAAAAACCTGTATCACTGATGCTGAAAACTTAGCCTCTGTACACTGGTGCTGAATTGAGTTTTGGGTGAAGTAGAAAAGAAAGCTTTATTGCTATGCCAGGAAAAGCAGGCTTGTGCCCCTCAAAAACTGTGTATCCAAACCCAGGAAAAGTTAATGAGGGGTTTTATAGCAGTGGTTCATGAGTTGGGGTGTTTATGAGGATCAGAGTGTGTAGGGCCTGTACTCCTTTAATATGACCTCAGGTGGTCCTCTCTGGAATGAAGAATGCTAACATCTTCCATTTATGGGGAGTTTTAATTCTGTAAGGCGCTCAGAGAAATTGTTCTGTATACCCCTTAAGGGGGAACTTCCCAGGTGGCTCAGTGGTAAAGAACCTGCCTGCAGTGCATGAGCCGCAGGAGACATGGGTTCGATCCCTGGGTTGAGACGATCCCCTGGAGGAGGAAATGGAAACCCACTCCAGTATTCTTGCCTGGAGGACCCCATGGACGGAGGAGCCTGGCGGGCTACAGTCCATAGTGTCGCAAAGAGTCAAACACAACTGAAGTGACATAGCACGCACACACGCAGGCGTCCCTTGGAGAGGAACACAGACCCTGCCCCAAGGTTGCGATGTTGTTTCTTGGCTGCTCCTCCCTTGTGTCTGCTTCTCCTCCCTTCCCTGATTAGCAACCGTCTGAAAGGCTTCCATGGCCAGGAGCCCAAGAGTCCTGCTAGGTTTCACTGCTTATGTGAAGGGGAAAAAAAAACATGCTGGCTCACCAACTAGGAATACCTTCTCTCAATCTGTGAAGTTAAAAAAGTAGGTAGGTGTGCAGGACAGGGTTAACTCTCCAAGTCTGAGCTGCTCATACCTTGCAGCTCAGACCTGAAGATGGAGGAGCCTGGTGGGCTACAGTCATGAGATCACAAAGAGTCAGACAGTACTTACGTAACTTAGCATGCACGCACATGCTACTCCACTGGGCAAGGACACATGGAAGCTTGCACCTGGTATCTCCTGGATTCCATCCTACACACCTCCCTTTGTTAAATGTAATCTTTATTCTCACTGCAATAAACCATATCTGAGTCCTGTGAGTCCTTCTGTGATCCATCAAGCATAAAGGTAGTCTTGGGGACCCCCTACACAGTTGGACAGCCATACCCAAGCATTAAAAAGCAAAGACATCAGTTTGCCACCAAAGGTCCATGATAGTCAAAGCTATGGTTTTTCCAGTAGTCATGTATGGATGTGAGAGTTGGACCATAAAGAAAGCTGAGCACCGAAGAATTGATGCTTTTGAACTGTGGTGCTGGAGAAGACTCTTGAGAGTCCCTAGGACTGCAAGGAGATCAAACCACTCAATCCTAAAGGATATCAACCCTGAATACCCATTGGAAGGACTGATGCTGAAGCTGAAGCTCCAGTACTTTGGCCACCTGATGTGAAGAGTCGATCCATTGTATAAGACCCTAATGCTGGGTTAGATTGAAGGCAAGAGAAGAGGGGGCCAGAGGATGAGATGGTTGAAATCACTGATTCAATGGACATGAACTTGGGCAAACTCCAGGAGATAGTAAGGGACATGGGGTCACAAAGAATCAACACGACTTAGCAACTGAACAACAGCAACCCAAGCATAAGGCCATTGGCTGCCTACACCACTGGTTATGCCTCCTTTGGGCAATGCAGAGCCTTGCCCTTTCCCAGGCTATTAAGTCCTGAGGAGTCAGCCCACCTTCCTGTCCTTCCTTTTCAAATAACTCATAAGATCCTGATCCTTGAGGCCAGATTTGCTCCAGAGTGAAGATGGGAAAAAGAGATTAAATGTTCAAACAGTATCTTACAAAATGTAATAAAATTTAACATTTATTGAATACTTATTACATGTTCTTTATAGGTATTACTTCACTGAATCCTCATAGAACTCCTAGTGTAAGGTGAAACTATTCCCATTTTACAAGGGAATTTGAAGAACCTGAGGCTGAGAGAGTTAAGTGGCCTGCCCAAGGTTCCTTTGCTAGTAAGTGGCAGACCAAAGATTCAAAATGAATCCTGTGCTTTTAATTTATGCCAATGCATGCAAAATATAAAACATATGTACACATACACACAAAAACTAACATACTGTGGGTCTAAAAATAAAATTGCTTCTATTATGAGATGGTGCAATGGTATGATGAGGTAGATTTTTGTGTTTCTGTATTTTGTAATCTTATTGTGAGACAGTGTTTAAGGACAAAGACTGCTGTACAGACTTTATTACTATGGCAACAAATGTCACAGAAACCGCAAAAACTCCAAATTTTCTAATTACTAAATGGACCCATTTGGCTCTCATTTCTTTTTTCTTTCTTTTTAAACTGAAGTTTATGTGTATTGGATATTAATCTTTTATTAGTCATATCACTTGCAAATATTTTCTCCCATTCAGGAGGTTGTCTTTTTGTTTTGTTGAAGGTTTCCTTTGCTGTGCAAAAGCTTTAAAGTTTAATTAGATCCCATTTGTTTATTTTTTGCTTTTATTTCCTTTACTTTAGGAGAGATAGGTAACTCTAACTTCTTACTCATTTTCATGTATTGCCCACCTACCGAGTTTCTATCAAAGCCTGACATCAAAGAGGGACTGAAACATGAAAGAGAACCTCAGACTAAGAAAGCCTAAAAAATGCACATAAACTCATGTACAAAGATAAGGATTAAAATCACTTGGAAATCAGATGTCTAAGTTGAAGGTACTAAAATATCCTAAAGAAAAGCCATCAAGCAGGCAGCAGTCTAGTTAACTGGTATGAATTATTTTCATTAAAGTCTTATGAACCAATTCATTGTTTTGTGCCCTAATTATTAAGTACATCATGACCAAACTAGGTAATCAGCCAACACCTTGACAGAAATTTGGAATGCTGGGGAAACACTATGAACTAGCAGTTAAGAAATTTGATTCCTAATGTGGTCTCCCTTATTAGGTTATTATGTGGCTTTGGTCAAGTTACTTAGTCTCTTTTGGCTGTGATTTTCTCAGGTTAAAATGAGAAATGTGGAATCAATTAAGGTCTCTTTAAGCTTGAATATATATTTTAAAACATGAAATTATAACATTACAGTATTATTTAAACTTTGTTAATGAATGTACTTCAGGAAATGTATTTGCATGATCAGAAAGAACCACAAGAGCTTCTCTGCAAAGATGCAGGCAAAGGGCATCTACTGAGTCCTGTTTTGTGGGAGGAGAATATATGTAAATATGTAATTTACCTATGCATTTTGTTAAGAACATTCCTTGTAAAGAATTCCATATCTATATCCCAAAGAATCTTGTAAAAGGTATTGGTACTAGCCAACCTATAAGAAATATTAAATGCAGTCCTTTATTCTAGTTTCTTTATGCTTGAGATTGTCCATATGAAAAAGTAAATATGAGAGAGATGATAACCAAATGCAATGTGTGATTCTTGATTGGATCCTAGTTTGAACAAACTGAAAAGACAGGGAGAAACAGAAAAGCTATGTGACCTTTGCTAAAATAGGCTCTACTAGGTTCCACTGATTTGGGTAAAACATATTGTAGAAAGGGCTTCCTAGGTGGTGCTAGTAGTAAAGAACCCACCTTCCAATGCAGGAAACAAGAGACGCAGGTTCGACCTCTGGGTCCGGAAGATTGCCTGGAGGAAGACATGGCAACCCACTCCAGTGTTCTTGCCTGGAGAATCCCAGGGACGGAGGAGCCTGGAGGTCTACAGTCCATAGGGTCACAAAGAGTCGGACACGACCGAAGCAACTTAGCACACATACACATTGTAGAAAGCTGATGAAGCACATGTTATTCCCTCCTTTTACGAATACTCTGTCCCTTTTTTTTTTCGCCTAGAAACTTCTAATCTTCCTTCAAGATGAAACTCAAAAGTTACTTCCTTGGTGAACCATTACCCATTCATCTACCCAAAAGAATATGTCACTTTCTCTTATCCCACAATATTCTATTTAATCTGCTTTCATATTCCATTATAATCATCTGCTTCATTTTTCTTCTTTTCCATCTGGCTTACCTTCCTCTCTAAATTATGAGTTACTCAAAAGCAGGTTCCATTTTTTATTCGTTTATACACTGTAGTATAAATGAATACTAGTAATTCAAAATGCTGATAAAATGCTGTCTATAAAATCTAACAAATTCAATAGAACTATTCAGTGTAGAAAGAAGAAAGACATAAACCAGAAGAAAAGGGAAAAACTGAAGGCAAACATCTATTTGGAGATCATTTTACTTAACAAGCTTCCCAGGTGGCTCAGATGGTAAAAAGTCCGCCTTCAATGCAGGAGATGTGGGTTCGATCCCTGGGTGGGGAGGCTCCCCTGGAGAAGGGAATGTCTTCCCATTCTTGCCTGGAGGATTCCATGGACAGAGGAGCCTGGTGGGCTACAGTCCATGTGGTTGCAAAGAGTCACACACGATTGAGCAACTAACACTTTTACTTTTTTTCACTTTTACTTAATGGGACAGTAGGTAGTTGAAGTAAGGCCCTGATACAGGTAAACTGTGAGGCATTTTTCCGCTTCCATTGTCATTTCAGGACCTAACTTCCTCTGCACAGCACATTCTAACTCGACAATCTCCCAAAAAGGGAGGAAAGCAGGTAGAAAAATATTAATTTACTCAAATTGCAATGTAGTGAATCACCTGTTCCAAGATTATTTCAGAGCAAATCTGAAGGAGGACCACTGACAAGCCCAAAATATTTAATATCCTGATGAAATGGCCAATCAATATATGGAGATACCATCAATGAACCTCCCTCAAATTAAACCACATTAGTTACCGCCTATGTCACACTGTACTTAAGCTTACTCCTAAGTGGAGACTATTTTTACATTTCAGTTCAGTTGCTCAGTCACGTCTGATTCTGCGACCCCATGGACTGCAGCATTCCAGGCTTCCCTGTCCTTCACCAGCTCCCAGAGTTCACTCAAACTCACGTCCATAAAGTCGGTGATGCCATCCAACCATCTCATCCTCTGTCGTCCCCTTCTCCTCCTGCCTTCAATCTTTCCCAGCTTCAGGGTCTTTTCCAGTGAGTCAGTTCTTCGCATCAGGTGGCCAAAGTATTGGAGTTATAGCTTCAGCATCAGTCCTTCCAGTGAATATTCAGGACTGATTTCCTCTAGGATGGACTGGTTGGATCTCCTTGCAGTCCAAGGGACTCTCAAGAGTCTTCTCCAACACCACAGTTCAGAAGCATCAGTTCTGCTGTGCTCAGCTTTCTTTATAGTCCAAATCTCACATCCATACATGACTACTGGAAAAGCCATAGCTTTGACTAGACAGACCTTTGTTGCCAAAGTAATGTCTCTGCTTTTTAATATGCTGTCTAGGTTGGTCATAGCTTTTCTTCCAAAGAGCAAGCGTCTTTTAATTTCATAGCTACAGTCACCATCTGAAGTGATTTTGGACCCAAAAAAAAAATAAAGTCTGTCACTGTTTCCACTGTTTCCCCATCTATTTGCCATGAAGTGATAGGACCAGATGCTATGATCTTAGCTTTCAGAATGTTGAGGTTTCTTTCTTTTTGTTTCCTTTTTTTTTTTTTAATAAATTTATTTATTTTAGTTGGGGGCAAATTACTTTACAATATTGTAGTAGTTTTTGCCATACATTGACATGAATCAGCCATGGGTTCACATGTGCTCCCCCTCCCGAACCCTCCTCCCACCTCCCTCCCCATCCCATCCCTCTGGGTC
This sequence comes from Okapia johnstoni, assembly GCA_024291935.2. NCBI lineage: Eukaryota > Metazoa > Chordata > Mammalia > Artiodactyla > Giraffidae > Okapia > Okapia johnstoni. Next base: position 61,875,652 of record CM044320.1, read on the forward strand.
ATCCCAACGCTCCATTCCTGAGCATCCGTCCCATGCATAGAACATGGAATGGTGTTCCGCTTCATTTATGACAATATACATGTTTCAGTGTTATTGTCCCAGAACGTCCCACCCTCACCTTCTCCCTCAGAGTCCACAGGACTGTTCTATGCATCTGTGTCTCTTATTCTGTCTCTCATATAGGGTTACCATTACCATCTTTCAAATTCCATATACATGCATTAGTATACTGTATTGGTGCTTTTCTTTCTGGCTCACTTCACTCTGTATAATGGGCTCCAGTTTCATCCATCTCAATAGAACCGATTCAAATGTATTTTTTTTAATGGCTGAGAAATATTCCATTGTGTATATGTACCACAGCTTCCTTATCCATTCGTCTGCCGATGGACATCTAGGTTGCTTCCATGTCCTGGCTATTGTAAACAGTGCTGCGATGAACATTGGGGTACACGCGTCTCTTTCAATTCTGGTTTCCTCGGTGTGTATGCCTAGCAGTGGGATTGCTGGATCATATGGCAGTTCTATTCCCAGTTTTTTAAGGAATCTCCACACTGTTCTCCATAGTGGCTGTACTAGTTTGCATTCCCACCAACAGTGTAAGAGGGTTCCCTTTTCTCCACACCCTCTCCAGCATTTATTGCTTGTAGACTTTTGGATAGCAGCCACAGAATGTTGAGTTTTAAGCCAACTTTTTCACTCTTCTCTTTCACTTTCATCAAGAGGCTCTTTAGTTCCTCTTCACTGTCTGCCATAAGGGTGGTATCATCTGCATATCTGAGGTTATTGACATTTCTCCCAGAAGTCTTGATTCCAGCTTGTGCTTCATCCAGCCCAGTGTTTCTCATGATGTACTCTGCATATAAGTTAAATAAGCAGGGTGACAATATACAGCCTTGACGTACTCCTTTCTTGATTTGGAACCAGTCTGTTGTTCCATGTCCAGTTCTAACATTTAGCATTTGGCACAGCCTTCCACTGTGCTAATTGTGCAATCTCCCCCAGGTGGTTTTTTTCCCATTGTACTCTCCTTGGGCTTTAGCACACCAATCCCTGAGGAAGTCTGAGTAGGTGAGCTATTTTTGGAAAGTATGAATATTGCTGGTGTGAATGATCCACTCATAGATTTCAAAAGGAATTACTCACTAAGAGAATGGGGCACTGCCGTCGCATAATATTTGACAATCCCTAGATTATTTTAATGTTCACTTGAAAAATCATTGCCTCAGGACTGAGAGCCACACCTCAGGAATACTAAAAGAATAAAAAAAAACAACCTGGCAAATCTTGGCCCTGTGAAAAAGATACTATATTCCATCTGGGTCTTTGCAGCCAAACCTGTCCTTGAACCTCATCAGCAGCAATGACACCAGCCTCAGTTGTGAAGGACAACAATCCTGAATACAGAGAGGTGGTGTGGGAGAATGGAAAAGGTGATTTGTTTATCCACTCCCCTCCTTCCTGACACCCAATACTCAGAAACCATGCAATGTGCATACTGAGGTAACTCTGTTGTCCTATTGCAAAACCTAAAAGCTTCTCAAGAAATATTAATACCATAAATTTGTAGGAGGCCAGTTGTTACTATATGCATAGTGGTTAAGGAATGCTGGCTATGATGTCCAAAGGTTAAATTTACATTCCAACTCAGATGTTTTCAGGTTATGCAACTTGTACAAGTATTTACCCTTTCTTTGCCTCAGTTTTCTCATCTATGCAAGAAAGAGAACATCACCTTCCTGAAAGAATCAATACAATGAAATGAGATAATCCACTTAAAGTGGCTGGCACACAGTACATACCCAATAGGTGTCTGTTATAACTCTTGATATTTGATTGTTCATAAGAACTTCAGTAGTGCAATGCTGAGCCAGATTCATGGTCCACTCAGTCTGGCATTTGTCTCTGATGATGGCAGCAAAAGGCATTTGGGGAGAGAGGTGAATGCTCTTTTTTGTTATCAAATGAATGGCTTTGTTTGAGAATAACCCTATTTTTTTTTAATTAATCTCTAAGAATAAAATGGGCTTCCCTGGTGGCTCAGACAGTAAAGAATTGGCCTGCAATGCAGGAGACCTGGGTCTGGAAGATCTCCCTAGAGAAGGGAATGGCAACCCACTCCAGTATTCTTGCCTGGGAAATCCCATGGACAGAGAAGCCCGGCGGGCTACAGTCCATGGGGTCGCAAAAGAGTTGAACACAACTGAGCTTATTAACACTTTCACTACCCTGAGAATAATATATCACTTATGAATGAGTCTGCATCATTTTTTACCACATTTATATTTGCAACTGGTACCAATTTCTCTTATATTAAAGTACTACTTTCAAAATGCAGGGAGAGAGGAAAACTCTTCTTATTTTCCAGTATTTTGTGAATAATCCTATATTTACCTTACCTCTTAGTCTTGATTTCATAGTCTTCACTCAGATTTCTTTTACTAGCTTTTAATTTCAGAGAAAAAAGGAACCCTAAGCTTTCAGCAGTTGATTATCAAGTTCCTAATTTATTCAGTTCAACTCCTCATAGATATTTTGAGTTCCGGATACAAAGCACAAAGTTGAAACATACAAAACATAAGATTAGAGTTTCTATTTTCAAAAGAGTTTACAGTCTTCTGGAGATCCAGTCAATGAAAAGTTTTTAAAAAATGATCTGCTATGTACTAAGGCAGCTGTAGGCTAGAGCTTAAGAGCCCTGACTCTGGAGCCAGATGACTTGGGTTCAAATTCTGGTTCTGTCACTTGGTGGATGACCACGGGCAGACTGCTTGCAATCCTTGTATTTCGGGTTCCTTATCTGTAAAACTGAGCTAACAGTATCATCTGGGGCTTGTTGTAAGGATAAAGAAGTTTCACATCAACCACTCAGAACAGAAGCTGGGTAGCATATAGTAAGCACTCAATAAAATGTCAGCAATTTGAGGCAGACATTAGAGCTGTTCACAAATATTCCTATCCTCTCTTCCAGACATGTGGAACACACACATGGTAGGATCATATTTTCCTACCGCCTTTTATGTTAAGCATGGCCATGTGCCTGACTCTGGTTAATGAAATGTGAAAAGTAGGGACATGCCCCTGGGTAGAAGATGAAAACCCAGTACATAATTTTCAGAGGTAATCTCCCCTGCCCTGGTGATCAAGCAAGCATGTGGTAAAAGGGAACCTCTGATGTTAAAATGGGTAACTCAGTACCACATACCTTGTGAGTAAAATGAACAGTCCTTGCTAATCCACCATGGACAGGTAGCCAAGACTAGACTCTGTGCTGTGTGAAAGTACTCAGGCTTTGAGGTGATTTCTTAGTGCAGCTTAAGCCAAACGATTCTGACCAGTCATCAGAGTCAGAGCAGTGAATCAGGCTGACAAACTGCTGGTCCTCTTAGAGTTTCTCAAGACTTGAATGCAATATCCAAAATATTCTATGCAAACAAACTCTTAAGCAGCCAAAATGACTGATAAGAGTTTACCACTTTTTTCCACCTCCCACAGTGAGATCTTTGAAATGTAACAAGTGAGTCAAAATACAGGGGAAAAAAGTTCAAGATGAAAAGAAGTATTCATAACATGGTCTTACCTTCTATAACTCTTTACTACCTCTCAACACAGGGATTATCTCATGCAAACACACAAAAAAACATGAAGAAAGCTGAACCTGAGGAGCAGGAGACCCATGAGAATGTAGTCTGACTCTGCCACTAACTGACTATGTAACTCTGGCCAGTGTGATGAGTTGCCAATCTCCCAAGTCTCTCAGTATTTGGAAATAAGGAAATATGATCTCCCTTTCTAAGAAGTGAACTGTATGATGTATCTGAGCATCCATTTATTCACTTATTCATTCTTCCAATTTACAAATAGTTATTGACTATCTGCTATGTGTCAGAGAATATAACGCACAGTGATATAGGGATGAACAAGACAGACAAGATCCTGCTCCCACGGAGCTTACATTTATTGTGGGGCATTTGTTGTTGTTTAGTCGCTAAGTCATGTCCAGCTCCTTTGCGATCTCATGGACTGTAGCCCTCCAGGCTCCTCTGTGAGATTTCCCAAGCAAGAATACGGGTTGCCATTTCCTTCTTCAGGATATCTTCCCAACCCAGGGATCAAACCTGCGTCTCCTGCTTGGCAGGCGGATTCTTTACCACTGAGCCCACTGTGGGACACAGATAAGAATAAATCACCAAACACATTAATCTTGTGGTGCAAATAGTGGTTAAGTGCTTTGAAACAGTGATATGGTAGTTGTGTTGGGGACTGACACTTTAGACTGGGTGGACCCAGAAGGCATCCCTGTGGAGGTGATGCTGAACTGGAAATATGACTGTCAAGGAGGAATCAACCCTCTGAAGATGTGAGGGAAATTGTTCCAGGTAGTTCATAGTTAAATACATTTTAGCAGACAAATGACAGGGTTCAGAACACGCTACCCCAAAATATGGTACCTTAGCATACTGAATGTTCTGAGCTGAAGGGATTCAAGAAAATGCAGATGCAGAAAAGTCTTTCTGATCCCCAGCCCTCTTCCCTGAATTGGGTCATAAGGCCATCATGAGAGTTGGTTTCTCGAAACCCAGAAGAAAGGAACAACCTTATCTCCAAGACAGGAATGCTAAGATGAATCCAAACAAGCAGGCCTTGCTAAAATGTCCCCAGTTTATGACCCTTAGCTTTTTCAACTTTTTTGAACTATCACATTTTCCTATGACTCTCCATTCTTCATCAAACCTAGTGTTAAACACACACCGGTTTTTGCTTTGTTTTTTAATATTTTTCTTTAATTGATGTGGGACCATTTTTTAAAGTCTTTATTGAATTCGTTACAATATTATTTATGTTTTGGTTTTGTGGCTGTGAGGCATGTGGGATCTTAGTTGTCCAACCAGAGATTGAACCTGCACCCCTTGTATTGGAAGGCAAAGTTCTAACCACTGGACCACCAGGGAAGCCCCCCAACACAGGTGTAACTGTTTCTTCTTTGGAATTTCATTTCCTTCTAAAGTCTCCCTTATCATATAAAATTTATGTTAAACAAGTTTGTACACTTTTCTCCTGTTCATCTATTTTTTTTTTCAGTTTAAGTTTCAGACCTAATTAGGATCCCTAGAAGGGTTGAGGAAAACCTTTTCCTCTTCTACACAAATCAAGAGGATAGACTAATATGTAAGATGTGGGAAATGAAAGAAAGATAGAACTAAAGATAATGGAAGATGACATTACTTCCTAAAATGGGAAAAGTTAAGAGAGGAACAGGTTTGGGGGTGGAGCTCAGGAATTCTGTTCTTCAACAGATTAAACTTGGCAAACCCAGTGGGCAAGTTTTCAAAAAGAACAAGTGAGATTTTTCAACACCTAATACATAAGCAATGCTCAAAAACCAGTTCTTTTTTTTTTCCCCCAAATTTACTAATCTCCCAAAGAGATATCAGTCTTACAGATTCACGAACCTCAGTTGACTTAATCTACATGGATAAAGGTTATTAATGATGGTGATTGCAGCCATGAAATTAAAAGACGCTTACTCCTTGGAAGGAAGGTTATGACCAACCTAGATAGCATATTGAAAAGCAGAGACATTACTCTGCCAACAAAGGTCCGTCTAGTCAAGGCTATGGTTTTTCCATTAATCGTGTATGGGTGTGAGAGTTGGACTGTGAAGAAAGCTGAGCACCGAAGAATTGATGCTTTTGAACTGTGGTGTTGGAGAAGACTCTTGAGAGTCCCTTGGGCTGCAAAAAGATCCAACCAGTCCATCCTAAAGGAGATCAGTCCTGAGTGTTCATTGGAAGGACTGATGTTGAAGCTGAAACTCCAGTACTTTGCCCACCTTATGCGAAGAGTTGACTCATTGGAAAAGACCCTGATACTGGAAAGGATTGGGGACAGGAGGAGAAGGGGATGACAGAGGATGAGATGGCTGGATGGCATCACCGACTCGATGGACATGGGTTGGGTAGACTCCGGGAGTTGGTGATGGACAAGGAGGCCTGGCGTGCTGCGATTCATGGGGCTGCAAAGAGTCGGACACGACTGAGCGACTGAACTGAACTGAACTGAAAGGTTATTAATAATAATGAAACATGTATATAGCTCCTACAATGTGCCAAGTACTATTTTATTTATTTTTTAAACACATTTATTTATTGACTTATGTATTTGGTTACACCACGTCTTAGTTGTGGCATGTGGGATGTCATTCCCTGACCAGGTTTTGAACTTGGGCCACCTGTGTTAGGATCATGGAGTCTTAGCCACTGGACCTCCAGGGAAATCCCCAAGTATTATTTTAAGTGTGTTTCATTTATTAATGAAGTTAATCCTTCCAACAGTTCTATAAGGATGATGCTGTCATCTCCATTTTACAGATGAAGAAATAAAGTACAGAGAGATAAAGTAGAGGTTGAATAACTTGACTAAATCCACACAGGTAGAAAGCAAAAGCTGAATAAAAATGTACTACTAAATACTCCAATGTATACTGCAAATAATAAGTTGAGAAACGAAGAGACAGATTATGTTGAATATTTAAGAAATAGTTATAGGCCACGTCACATGTATCAATCAGGCAGTGTTCAGGAACCATAGGAAATCACTGTTTAGGATAGTTGGTTCTCACACTTGAAAAATGTATCTAATCTTAGAAGTGCTTAAAGAAACTCTAGAGCTTTCAAAAGTAATTTTTAAAGAAAATATCAGCCTCTCACAAAAGCTCTGCCTAAGGGACCTTGGAAACCCATTGTTTTAGGAGATGAACCACATCAGACACCCACTGAATGGTGACCATTAGTAATGTGTAGAAATATTGAACCACTGTGTTGTGCACCCGGAACTAACACAGTGTTATAGGTCAATTATATTTCAGTTTTTAAATTAATTAGTTTTTAAAAATAAATGATAAAAACTTACATAAAATTATTTAAATAAATCTGACATTAATTTGTTTTGGAAAAAAATCCCCTACTGAGACCTCCAAGTGAACATCAAACTTGTCTTTGCTAGAATAGAAATCTCACTTCTGTGTTTTGTTGCTGTTCTTTTCATTTTTTCCCCCCCTTAGGGGAGAGAATAGAATTTTATCTGTATATTTGCACATTTTTTTGTGTGAAGTGTAACTAGAACATGAGACATGAAGTAAATGGAGAGATCTGGCCAGATGGGGAACAAGAAGGGTGGGGGCCCAGAGGCATAAAGGATTGGGTTGCTTAGGGGCTTTATTGACAGTAAAAACAAAGGCCACTAGGAACCTGAGCCAACTGAAAGTTAAATAAGAGACAAATTTGCACAGTAAACTGAGAAGACCTTTGAGAATGGAAAAGGATTCTAAAGAGGTAGCCTTAGAAAAAGACAGCACCCTAGTAGAAAAGGAGATTAAAACAGTTGATCTTTGAAGAAAGGAGGAACCGGTTCTAAAAAACAAAGCTGCCTGGCACTCTAACAGTGTAATCCACTGTAACAGACAACTATATATATGAGGGGACAATATAGTTGACCTAACACAGAAATCAGGAAAATTCTCCATGTGGTATTAAGGACAGACATAGTGTTCACAGAGGGATGACAAGCCAACTACACCTGTGGATATTAATTGACACTAGGTAAAGCGATGTGGGGACACACCCTAGGAAGCTTAGTACAAGCCGCCATCATTGTCCTTTAGTTGCTAAGTCATGTCCAACTCTTGGTGACCCATGGGCTGCAGCACACCAGGCTCCTCTGTCCTCCACTATCTCCCAGAATTTGCTCAAATTCATGTCCATCGAGTTGGTGATGCCTTCCAACTAACTCATCCTCTGTCGCCCCCTTCTCCTCCTGCCCTCAGTCTTTCCCAGAATCAGGGTCTTTTCTAGTGAGTCAGCTCTTCCCATCAGGTAGCCAAAGTATTGGAGCTCTAGTTTCAGTCATCAGTCATTCCAATGAACATTCAGGGTTGATTTCCTTTAGGATTGATTGGTTTGACCTCCTTGCTGTCCAAGGGACTCTCAAGAGTCTTCTCCAGCACCACAGTTTGAAAGCATCAATTCTTCAGTGCTCAACTGTCTTTATGGTCCAACTCTCACATCTGTATATGACTACTGGAAACACTATAGCTTTGACTATACAGACTTTTGTCAGCAAACTTATGTCTCTGCTTTTAATACACTGTCTAGGTTTGTCATTAGCTTTCCTTCCAAGGAGCATGTATCTTTTAATTTCATGGTTGTAGTCACCATCCACGGTGATTTTGGAGCCCAAGAAAATAAAATCTGTCACTGCTTCCACTTTTTCCCCTTCTATGTGGCATGAAGTGATAGGACCAGATACCATGATCTTCATTTTTTGAATGTTGATATTCAAGCCAACTTTTTCCACTTTCTTCTTTCACCCTCATTAAAGGCTCTTTAGTTCCTCTTAACTTTCTGCTATTAGAGTGGTATCATCTGCATATCTGAGGTTGTTGATATTTCTTCCAGCAATCTTGATTCCAACTTGTGATTCATCCAGCCCAGTATTTCACATGATGTACTCCCCTGGTGGCTCAGTGGTGGTAAAGAATCCACCTTAAATGCAGGAGACAGAGGTAGACGCAGGTTTGATCACTGGGTTGGGAAAATCCTCTGGAGAAGGGAATGGTGACCCACTCCAGTATTATTGCTGGGAAAATTCCATGGACAGAGAAACCTGGAGGCTATAGTCTGTAGGGTCGAAAAAGAGTCAGATATGACTGAGCACATACACACACACACACTCGCTCTCTCTTTGCATTTAAGTTAAATAAGCAGGGTGACAATATACAGCCTTGTCCTACTCCTTTCCCAATTTTGAACCAGTCAGTTGTTCTACATCTGGTTCTAACTGTTGCTTCTTGACCCATATACAGGTTTCTCAGGAGACAGATAAGGTGGTCTGGTACTCCCATCTCTTTAAGAATCTTCCACAGTTTGTTGCAGAGAAGGCAGTGGCACCCTACTCTAGTACTCTTGCCTGGAAAATCCCATGGACGGAGGAGCCTGGTAGGCTGCAGTCCATGGGGTCACTAAGGAGTCGGACACGACTGAGCGACTTCACTTTCACTTTTCACTTTCATGCATTGGAGAAGGAAATAGCAACCCACTCCAGTGTTCTTGCCTGGAGAATCTCAGGGACGGCAGAGCCTGGTGGGCTGCCGTCTGTGGTGTCGCACAGAGTCGGACACGACTGAAGCGACTTAGCAGCAGCAGCAGCAGCAGCACAGTTTGTTGTGATCCACACAGTCAAAGGCTTTAGTGTAGTCAATGAAGCAGAAGTAGATGTTTTTCTGAAATTTCTTTGCTTTCTTCATGAGCCAACAAATATTGGCAATTTGATCTCTGGTTCCTCTGCCTTTTCTAAACCCAGCCTGTATATCTGGAAGTTCTCAGTTCACATGCTGTTGAAGCCTAGCTTGAAGGACTTTGAGGATAACCTTGCTAGTATGTGAAATGAGGGCAATTGTACAGTAGTTTGAACATTCTTTAGCATTGCCTTTCTTTGGGATTGAATGAAAACTGACCTTTTCCAGTCCTGTGGCCATTGCCAAGTTTTCCAAATATGCTGTCATATTGAGTGCAGAACAATGCAAAGAAATAGAGGAAACAATAGAATGGGAAAGACTAGAGATCTCTGTCTAGTATTCATGAATGGATGTGAGTGTTGGACTATAAAGAAAGCTGAGTGCCAAAGAATTGATGCTTTTGAACTGTGGTGTTTGAGAAGACTCTTGAGAGTCCCTTGGACTGCAAGGAGATCCAACCAGTCCATCCTAAAGGAGATCAGTCCTGAATATTCATTGGAAGGACTGATGCTGAAGCTGAAACTCCAATAGTTTGGCCACCTGATGCGAAGAAGTGACTCATTGGAAAAGACCCTGATGCTGGGAAAGATTGAAGGCGTGAGGAGAAGGGGACACCAGAGGATGAGATGGTTGGATGGCATCACTGACTCAATGGACATGAGTTTGAGCAAGCTCCAGGAGTTGGTGATGGACAGGGAGACCTGGTTTGCTGCAGTCCATGGGGTCCCAAGGAGTCAGATACGACTGAGAGACTGAACTGAACTGAACTGAGAGATCTCTTCAAGAAAACTGGAAATATCAAGGGAACATTTCATGCAAGAGTGAGCACAATAAAGGACAGAAATTGTAAGGACCTTACAGAAGCAGAAGAGATTAAGAAGTGTCAAGAATACACGGAAGAACTATACAGGAAAGGTCTTAATGACACAGATAACCATGATGGTCATTGAGATGGTCAATGGTCATATTTGCAGTGGTCATTCACTTAGGGACAGACATCCTAGAGTGTGAAATCAAGTGAGTTTTAGGAAGCATTACTACAAACAAAGCTAGTGGAGGTGATGGAATTCCAGCTGAGCTATTAAAAAATCCTTAAAAATGATGCTGTTACAATGCTGCACTCAATATGTCAGCAAATTTAGCACAAGCCACTGAACTATAATAATAACTATAATAAAAACTCAGCAGAAGAGATTGTCAAGGCATTTGTGCTTGGCATTATTGTACTTATTACTCACTGAAATAATATTTTTTAAACAATTACTCATTTTAAAACATCATAAGAGAAAATACTTCTGTATTGATTTCCTATTGCTATTGTAACACATTTTCATAAACTTGGTGGTATTAAATAACACAAACTTATTTTCTTAATGGTTCTGGGGTCAGAAGTCTGAAATGGGTCTCACTGATCTAAAATGGGTATCAGCAAGACTGCATTCTTTCTGGAGGCTCTAGGGAAAAACATGTTTCTGTGCCTTTATCAGCTTTTAGAGGCTGTCCACATTCCTTGGTCTGTGGCCCCCTTCCAACTTCAAAACCACAGTAGTCTTTCTTATAGTGCATCACTCTGCTGCTGACTCTTCTTCTGCTTCCCTTTTCCACTTTTAAGGATTTAGTGATTACATTTACCTTATGCATATAATCCAAGATAATCTCCTGATTTTAAGGTCAGTTGGTTAACATACATGTGCAGTTGCTCAGTTGTGTCCAACTCATTGTGACCCCATGAATTGTAGCCTGTCAGGGTCCTCTGTTCATAGAAGTTTCCAGGCAAGAATATAAGGTTGCCAGTTCCTTTTCCAGGGGATCTTCCCAACTCAGGGATCAAACCCACGTCTCCATCTCCTGTACTGGCAGGCAGATTCTTTACCACTGCATCACCTGGGAAGCTCTGCAACTGTAATTCCCCTTTGTTGTATAATATAAAATAGGAAGTAATATAAAATAGAAACAGGTTCTGGAGATATCTTTGGGGAGCCATTATTCTGCCTTCCACAGCTTTAATCAAAGTTAAACTATATTGTGTAAGATGGACATTCAATGTACCGACCAGGGACTTCCCTGGTGGTCCAGTGGTTAAGAACCCGCCTTCCACTGCAGGGGATGCAGGTTCAATCCCTGGTCAGCAAACTAAGATCCCACATGCTGTGGGGTAACTAAGCCTGCATGCCTCAACAGCAGAGCCCTCATGCTCTGGAGCCCACACTCAGAAACTTGAACAGTCCCACATGCTGCAACCAAGACCCAACACAGCCAAAAAAGAAAAAATTCTATCAACAATGCTGAAATCTTAAGACTTGTTCAATACCTTTATAGACATTACACACTCTCCCATATGCCAGAAAGGTAAACTTTGTACATCAGGCATGATCAGGTATGCCTTTTTGTAGTATTCTTGGTTTGAGAGACCTACAGAGCTTTACTGTACTTTGCAGATTCTGACAGCTTAAAAAGAAAGCTATATGACACCTATTGAAATATGTATACTGTCTCTTTTGGGAGAGAGTAACAATATCCTAAAATCATTACTTTCTGTCCAAAGAATACATGTTTACATTACAGACACTAGAAAAAAAGTTGACCATTTAATGTTTTCTAAAACATTTGGTAGGAAATTTAAATTTTTTAAAATTTTAGTTCAAGAGAATGCAAATAGCAGTGAGGAAAAGGTAGTTTTACTTCCAACTTCTGCTCAAATTAAGGCAGGAGATAGGTGGAGTTCATCCCCTATGGACAGATAGTCCAAAATAGCAGAAGGAAAGAGAAGTTAAGCCCTGCCCAGATTAAAGAGACCACATATTTATCACTCTTGAGGATAAGGAGACCTTTTTGACTATATATGCGCAGAAAGGCTTCTTGGAGGTCTAAAGGGAGGGGGCGCCACCCCATATCACATATTAAGTGATATCAACCTATGGATCGGCCTCTCTGCTAGAATCCTTCTTGGCTAAGGGATCATGCACACACATGGAAAGACCCTAATGCATACCAAATATGGACTCAACCAGGCAAAGCAAGATGATTGGCCAGAGGAAACCTGGAAGAAATGCCCCATTAAAGTGATTCAAACTACCACAAGGGCACAACTCTCTGAGACCACCTGTGTGTCTATCCGCAATACCCTTTTTCTCCTAATAAATGCTTTACTTGTTTCACTGCTTTCTGTCTCTATGTGGAAATTCATTTCTATACAGCTGACAGGCAAGGGCCTTGTCACTGACCACTGGTCCCTGATGTTCTAGTCTAGGATTCAGTGCTGTCACTTCGGTGGCTGACTTCAATCTCTGGCCAGGAATCCTGCTTCAATCCCCTGCAGGCTGATGCCACCTGAGATCCAAATGAAGCAAAGAAATCAGCATAGTGATATCAGCCCATGGAGGTGTTTTAAATAGAAAAAGAAATTTCACTTTTTCATTCCATTTTCACTTTCACTTTTTCATTCAATTTCATTATTTTCTTACAGACATGTTCCACAGAAGCTATCATTTTCTTGACCCTATCAAGTCTTGCTAGCTTCTCCCCTGGGAGATGCAGAGACTCAAGCGAGGGAAAGAGATACAAGGCTAGACACCTATCCCCAGTGGAAAAAGAAAGAACACACCTGGAGAGCAACTCAGACAAAGGGAGCCAAGGAGGGAAAAACAGTAATTGGAGAGGAGACTGCTTCCAAGCTGTTGCTGGTTTATAAGGTAAATCTATGGCTGGATGGAAGGGATACAGTAGCAGCAACTAAAAACGGAGACAGACTGTATCTCCTTCAAGGCTCCTGCTCTAATGACACTCCTTCCAGGAAGTTTTCCCAGCATGACCTGAGCCTGGATTGGATGAAATACCTGCCAGAGATTGCCATGCGTCCCATACAAATCTTATCAATGCATGCACTTATTCATTCATTCACTCACTCATATTGAGTACCTAACATGGTCTAAGCCCTAAAGATACAAAATAAATAAATAAGGCATATTAGCACTTCTCACATGGCATTTATTTGCACTGGTTTTGGTTTTCTGTCTTTCCCACAGAATCTTCTAGGAAGACCCCCTGTTTCAGTTTCTCATCCTCAGAGTCTAGCTTGGCCCACTGTGGGTGCTTAATTAAAGAAAGAACGACCTTAAAGCGTACTTCTGGTAGGAGGCTATATTCTTAAATCTGTCGTCCTATTTGAGGGGACAGGGATGACCGGTACACAAGATGAGAATGGTAAAAAGCATCTTTATTCGGAATGCATGCAGCAATCCAGTTTTCCTATGTGGCTGCTAGTAGGGAAGTATATGTTAACGAGAGCAAGAGTCCAGGGCAGGGTGGGGAAGGTCCTCCTCCTCCTTCCCGCGTGTAACAGGGATTGGGGGGCCCAAGAAAGGGGTTCTCGCGAGCCCGTCTGCGCGCCTCACCAGGTCAATGGCTACGATGTCCCGCAGCGCCACAACTCGTCGGACGGACTTGGGCGGGTTCTCGGTCAGGTAGATGAGCCGGTCAGTTAGTACCACGTACTTCAAGGTGTGTTTCTCCGAGTCAGATACCACGATGCACTGCTCATAGGCGCGGACGGCGTCGTAGACCTCGGGAGGCAGATGCCTCCGCAGGAAGGCGTCCAGGCGGCTATTCTTGTGCGCTGGGAAGCCGCAGCGCGGGGGGCTGGCCATGCGGGGCGCCCGCGGCCTGGCAGAGTGCCGGGGTAGGCGGACGCCTCTGCCCGACCCCGCCTCCGCGCCACCCGCGGTGGAACCCGAGCGCGCCACAAAGCCCCTGGCTTCGGAGCTCCCGCGTTCGGCCCCCTGGACCACCACCGCCCCCCCACACAACACACCAACACACACATACACCAACACACACACACCGCGTCCGGCCCCGCCCCCCAATCTTGGCCTCAGTCCCCGACAACAATGGGCGGGGCGAGACGCTGGTCCTTCTGGGCTCGCTGCCAAGCATCCTGCGGCCCTCTGCTCACCCTGACCCCTTACCCTCCCCTAGCCTAGCTGTTACGGACCAAGTATCAGCGTCTCTCGGGTTTAGTCTGGTTTTCTATTACAAACTTGAACGAGATCAAATTTACCGATTTATTTTTAAATAAAACAATCCTAGAGCTCTATTAAGATTAACCACACAGATTTAGCATTTGATTATAAGATTGCTTGGCATAGCTCTCTAATTTTTCACGAGTAGAGAACGAAGCTCTTCTTTCTGCACCTACATAAAAGCTCTCTGACAGAAGAGCCCGTTTTAAATTGTTTTGCGTACACTCAAGTCTACCTAATGGATATGCTTCTGTTCCCAGTGACCAGGACAACGCCCCGTAGGCAGTCTGAGCTCAATCTGTGTAGGATGAATGAACGGGTGAAGCCTGCGTCTCTAAAAAATTGAAACTTAGAGGCTGAGAAATGCTGAACATGCAGCCTTGAGGCTTCAGGGTAGTAACAAGTACTATTTACTTTTTACAGACCAGGAATAACTTATTGTAAATTAGGTTAATGAGATGAGAACACAGCAACAGAAACTTATCTCCAGTAACCCTAGGTGAGAACTTTCATTTTAATTTCAAATCCTAGAAAAGTCATTCTCTCTCCCTTCCGATTCACCCAGAGCCCAGAGACAATGCAAACAGTATATGTATATTTTGTTTAATTTGTTCCAGCTACCTTCAACTCAGTATTGAATTATATTTGCATTTTACATTTTCCTCATATTTTACTATTGCATAGTATGTTGTAAGCAATTTCAAATCCTTTGTGAAAACAGTATAAATAAATTAAAACACATAAACATAATGTAGACTAAATCACTACAAAAGGGAACAGAGGAGAAATGTTTAGATGTAGCTAAAGAAGTCTGAGAAACTCAATAGCAGCAAAGGAATAGAAACAATATTTCTCTTTTGGAAAGACTGTATCTGGTGAGTAAGGAGAGAAGTGCCACCTGCTGACAAAATCTTAAATGACCTAGCATTTGAAGTTTTCTTAGGATCTGATCATACATCTGACTCTTCATATTCATACCTGGATGAAAAGGGAGCCCCAGGGTCATGGCTATTTCCTCTGAAGTAAGGATTATTCCCATCTAACCCATTCTGAAATTTGTTGCCTCAAACCAAGAGAAGGAAAGGCCCTTCAGATTTGCCAAAGAGTCATACCTCAGGAGAGTGGTTGAGAGGGAAATGGCTACTGCAGAGTTGGAATGGGAGGCCCCAGTGGGGAACAGGCCTCAGGCCAGACTGCTGTCTCAAGTCTCACAGGCTCCCTGTTTCATAGCCACTTCCCTGGACTAAGAAACAGAATGACTGAATCAGGACCAGAAAAGAAAGCATATCTGACATATCTGCCAGGAAGCCCACCATAAACAAGTTTCTGGTGACAAGGGTACTAAGCCTAACAAATGTGAAGATGATGCACATGAAGAAGGGAATTTAACAAAGGGTCTGGGGGTTAAGGTGACCTCAGTTAACTTTTAATTTTGTCGCATACAGAGAAGGCAGTATCATGGTTTCCAGGCACTCATTGTTCTGTACTGTTGCCAAGGTAAGAGCAAAGTTCAGATCACAGGAAAGGGGTTTAATATAGGAGAAAGATCCCTGGATTTGGAGTCAGGAGAACTGGATTAGAGCACTAATCCTGTTGCTTAGTATCTGCGATTTTTGAAAAGTCACTTCACCTTTTGAGCTTCATTTCACCATCTGTGTAATGAAACTACTACTAAACATATGCCCTGCTAACTAGAGAGTTGGTGGGAGGACCAAAGGCAATGGCTTATGAACTATGAAAGGACTACAGACATGCAAAGTGTCTGTATTCCCTTACCTTTTGGTATACTTTATAAGAATAGTTAACATAAATATAGGCTTCCCAGGTGCCTCAGTGGTAAAGAATCCTCCTGCCAAGCAGGAGGTGCAGATTTGACCCCTGGGTCAGGAAGATCCCCTAGAGAAGGAAATGGCAACTTACTGCGATATTCTTGACTGGAAAATCTTATTGACAGAAGAACCTGGTAGGCTCCAGCCTATGGGCTCACAAAAGAGTCGGACACGACTTGGTGACTAAACAACAACATAAATGCACGCTACATAGGCATTTACTCCTTATCTTCTAAATCCAACCAAACTCAGGAAGCATTTGGTACAGATCCTGTATAAGATCCCGGGGAGGAGGGAATGGCGACCCACTCCAGTATTCTTGCCTGGAGAATTCCATGGACAGAGGAGCCTGGTGATTTACAGTTCATAGGGTTGTAAAGAGTTGGACACAACTTAGTGTCTTTGTGACCCCATGGACTGCAGCACGCCAGGCTTCCCTGTCCATCACCAACTCCTGGAGCTTGCTCAAATTCACGTCCATCCAGTCGGTGACTCCACCCAACCATCTCATCCTTTGTCGTCCCCTTTTCCTCCTGCCTTCAATCTTTCCCAGCATGAGGGTCTTTTCCAACGAGTCAGCTCTTCGCATCAGGTGGCCAAACTATTGGAGTTTCAGCTTCAGCATCAGTCCTTCCAGTGAATATTCAGGACTGATTTCCTTTAGGATGGACTGGTTGGATCTCCTTGCAGTCCAAGGGACTCTCAAGAGTCTTCTCCAACACCACAGTTCAAAAGCATCAATTCTTCGGCGCTCAGCTTTCTTTATAGTCCAACTTTCACATCCATACATGACTACTGGAAAAACCATAGCTTTAACTAGATGGACCTTTGTTGGCCAAGTAATGTCTCTGCTTTTTAATATGCTGTCTAGGTTGGATAGACATCTGGATAGAGCCAGATGACCTGGGTTCAAATTCCAGCTCTCACTCAGTAGTTAAAAAAATCACCTTGGAAAACTTTTTTATTTGGCTGTGCTACATGGCATGCAGGATCCTAGTTCCCCAACCAGGGATCAAACCTGGGCCCTTGGCGGTGAGAGTGAGGAGTCTTATCCACTGAATGCCAAGGAATTCCTGGACAGCTTACTTTAAATGCTCAGTGCCTCAGTTTCCTAATCTGTGAAATGGGTAATAGGGTTATTACCAATGCCACAGGGTTATTATGCGGATTACCAATGTTTCTGAGTACTTAGAACAGGTACTTGGAACAGAGTGAACACTACATAAGTGTTTTAAAAATAAATTGAACCAGTATGTGATTTCCTGGTACATATGTGGTCATTCAGTTCCCCTTACACAAAGTAGTAATATCAAATTCTTCTTTGTTGGGTGATAGCATAACAAGTGGGCCTTAGGAAGCATCACTACGAACAAAGCTAGTGGAGGTGATAGAATTCCAGTTGAGCTATTTCAAATCCTAAAAGATGATGCTGTGAAAGTGCTGCACTCAATATGCCAGCAAATTTAGAAAACTGAGCAGTGGCCACAGGACTGGAAAAGGTCAGTTTTCATTCCAAATCCCAAAGAAAGGCAATGCTAAAGAATGCTCAAACTACCGCACAATTACACTCATCTCACATGCTAGAAGGAGAAGGCAATGGCACCCCACTCCAGTACTCTTGCCTGGAGAATCCCATGGAGGGAGGAGCCTGGTGGGCTACAGTCCATGGGGTCGCTAGGAGTCGAACATGACTGAGTGACTTCACTTTCACTTTCCATTTTCATGCATTGGAGAAGGAAATGACAACCCACTCCAGTGTTCTTGCCTGGAGAATCCCAGGGACGGGGGAGCCTTGTGGGCTGCCGTCTTTGGGGTCGCACAGAGTCGGACACGACTGAAGTGACTTAGCAGCACATGCTAGAAAAGTAATGCTCAAAGTTCTCCAAGCCAGGCTTCAAGAATATGTGAACCGTGAACTTCCAGATGTTCAAGCTGGATTTAGAAAAGGCAGAGGAACCAGAGATCAAATTGCCAACACCTGTTGGATTATCGAAAAAGAAAGAGAGTTCCAGAAAAACATCTACTTCTGCTTTATTGACTATGCCAAAGCCTTTGACTGTGTGGACCACAACAAACTCTGGAAAATTCTTAAAGAGATGGGAATACCAGAACACCTGACCTGCCTCTTGAGAAATCTTTATACAAGTCAGGAAGCAACAGTTAGAACTGGACATGGAACAACAGGCTGTTTCCAAATAGGGAAAGGAGACCGTCAAGGCTGTATATCATCACCTGCTTATTTAACTTATATGCAGAGTACATCATGAGAAATGCTGGGCTGGATGAAGCACAAGCTGGAATCAAGATTGCTGGGAGAAATATCAATATCCTCAGATATGCAGATGACACCACCCTTATGGCAGAAAGTGAAGAAGAACTAAAGAGCCTCTTGAGGAAAGTGAAAGAGGAGAGTGAAAAAGTTGACTTAAAGCTCAACATTCAGAAAACTAACATCATGGCCTCTGGTCCCATCACTTCATGGCAAATAGATGGGGAAACAGTGGAAACAGTGATAGACTTTATTTTGGGGGGGTCCAAAATCCCTGCAGATGGTGACTGCAGCCATGAAATTAAAAGACGCTTGCTCCTTGGAAGAAATGTTATGACCAACCTAGATAGCTTATTAAAAAGCAGAGACATTACTTTACCACAGAGATCCGTCTAGTCAAGGCTATGGTTTTTCCAGTAGTCACATATGGATGTGAGAGTTGGACTATAAAGAAAACTGAGCATGGAAGAATTGATGATTTTGAACTGTGGTGTTGGAGAAGACTTCTTGAGAGTCCCTTGAACTGCAAAGAGATCCAACCAGTCTATCTTAAAGGAAATCAGTCCTGAATATTCATTGGAAGGGCTGATGCTGAAACTGAAACTCCAATAGTTTGGCCACCTGATGTGAAGAGCTGACTCATTTGAAAAGACCCTGATGCTGGGAAAGATTGAGGGCAGGAGGAGAAGGGGACGACAGAGGATGAGATGGTTGGATGGCATCACCGACTCTATGGACATGAGTTTGAGTAAACTCCGGGAGTTGGCAATGGACAGGGAGGCCTGACATGCTGCAGTCCATGGGGTCATAAAGAGTCAGACATGACTGAGCGACTGAACTGAACTAAGCCTAACTTTTTACATTTTAGATTACAGCTCAAAACAAAAATATAACCTACATACACAAACATACAAACAAAAGAATGGAATTTTTACCTTTTCTTTTTTTAGTAGCATTTTTGGTGGAGAAGTGAGCAGTGGGCCACAGGTCATAAGAACCCTCATAAGGATTTCAAACTAGAAGTACCCTTCAGTGGGTCTTAGGATCCCAAGTGTTCCCATCTCTCAATCTGAAAATAAGGACAGACAGTATGTAAAGAGAGATACTTGAAGTCTGCAACAGGTAAATAGAAGCTGAATTTTTAAAATGTCTGAATTAGGAATCCCTTGGTATTTCTACTTAGTATTAACAGATACTAACCATTTAAATTATCTACAACATTTAGCAATTAACTGAAATATGGAGGAGACATGTTATTATAATGAAGTCCAAGGAACTATCCAAAGCGTTGGATTAAAACAAGCATTTCTTTTACTAAATAATGCCCCAGTGCTCTATTCTGCCTCAGGCTTCCTGCTTCACACCCACTTCCTATAAAAGAAACCAGCGATTGAACTAGAACCCAATAAAGACAGCTCATCTGACCTATTTTCCAACTTCTTTCTCTGCCAGGAAGCTCATCATGAATGAGCTTTGGGAACAATGGCACTAGGCTTAATAAGCACTGAGATGAAGAAAATTTGACACAGAACTCAGTGTTTATCAGCTCACATTATATTATTTCAGGTTCAATTCAATACATGTCACAGATACTTACTGAAAAGTTGTTATCCATAAACAGAATCAGAAAGAACTTATTTTCAGTCTTCAAGAATTGACTACTAGGTGAGTAAGAAAACCATACAAATTTAATACAGAACAAAAATATATTAATGACATGAAACGTATGAAAAAAAAGCACACCAAAGAAATGATTGAACAAGTCTGGTTGTGGAAATGTAGAGTCACTTCATGAGAGCAATAGCATTCAATAAATTCTCAAAGTCAATGAAACTATTCCTTTTTTCCCTTTTATTACAGTCAGTTTTTTTAAGAATGTACTACATATTCACTGTGGAAGAAAAATTGTTTTAATCCAAAAAGGTACGAGAAAGATAACAAATCACCTGCAGTCTTAAGATAACTTAAGATAAGCTAAAGATAACTTTCAAGTAATGGATAAGTTTCCTTCAGTAAATCCAGCAGAGAAGCTTTGAAAGCCTAATGTAAGAGGGAGGAAATAAGGAAAGGAACAGAAAAGACAGATGTGATAGCTCTATGCTGAAACTGAACTGGGTCATTGAACATGAAAGCAACAAAGGTGATCCCAAGAGCGCTGAGTTGTGCTGAGGAGCTGGATGCATTGGCAGAAATGGCAGCATCAGGAGTCAGACGTATTTTGTGGGGAAGATCACGACTTTGGTTTCTGGATGTATTTGACTACATGTACTGGTTGAGATGTGTGGGTGTCTTGTAACACAAGTTGAGAGTACAAAACCTTAGAACCAGATGTAGAGAAGGTGAGATCTTCATAGAAATGACTGCTGAAGATGTGGAAATAATTACTGAGAGCAAAGGCAGAAAACAGAAAGCCACATAGCTAAGAAGACAGCCTTGGAGAAGACATGGTAAGAAAATAAAAGTAGGAGGCGTCATCAGAAAAATAAAAGGAGTTTGAGGATAACACAGTGTCAGAAATCAAGAGAGGAGAGAATTTCAAGGAGAAAGGAAATAGTCAATGGAAAAGTTGAAGTAAATTAATAAAAATGGTCACAGGGTTGGATAATTTTAAGTTTTAGTAGAATGATTTGAGGATAGAAAATAGATTACAAAAAGTAAGAGACTGGAGGATTAAGTGTAGGCAAAAATGTATGGTATACTAAAGACAGGAAGCCTAGATTCAAGAGTTTAGGGTTCCAATCCACCATTTACTAGCTATGTGACTTAGGTGTGTGCATGTGGTTTGTCGCTCAGTCATGTCTGACTCTTTGTGACCCTTTGGACTGTAGCCTGCCAGGCTCCTCTGTCCATGGGATTTTTCAGGCAAGAATACTGGAGTAGGTTGTCATTTCCTCCTCCAGGGGATCTGATCTTCCTGACCCAGCGATCAAACCTGAATCTCCTGTGTCTCCTGAACTGCAGATGGATTCTTCACCAGCTGAGCCATCAGGAAAGCCCCATGTGACTTAGGGTTCAGTTCAGTTCAGTCGCTCAGTCGTGTCCGACTCTTTGTGACCCCATGAATTGCAGCACGCCAGGCCTCTCTGTCCATCACCAACTCCCGGAGTCTACCCAAACCCATGTCCATTGAGTCAGTGATGCCATCCAGCCATCTCATCCTCTGTCGTCCCCTTCTCCTCCTGCCCCCAATCCTACCCAGCATTAGGGTCTTTTCCAATGAGTCAGCTCTTCACATGAGGTGGCCAAAGTATTGGAGTTTCAGCTTCAACATCAGACCTTCCAATGAACACCCAGGATTGATCTCCTTTAGGATGGATTGATTGGATCTCCTTGCAGTCCAAGGGACTCTCAAGAGTCTTCTCCAACACCACAGTTCAAAAGCATCAATTCTGCAGCGCTCAGCTTTCTTCACCATCCAACTCTCACATCCATACATGACCACTGGAAAAACCATAGCCTTGGCTAGACAGACTTTTGTTGGCAAAGTAATGTCTCTGCTTTTAAATATGCTATCTAGGTTGGCCATAACCTTCCTTCCAAGGAGCAAGCGTCTTTTAATTTCATGACTGCAATCACCATCAGCAGTGATTTCGGAGCCCCAAAAAATAAATTCTGACACTGTTTCCACTGTTTCCCCATCTATTTCCCATGAAGTGATGGGACCAGATGCCATGATCTTAGTTTTCTGAACGTTGAGCTTTAAGCCAACTTTTTCACTCTCCTCTTTCACTTTCCTCAAGAGGCTCTTTAGTTCTTCTTCACTTTCTGCCATAAGGGTGGTGTCATCTGCATATCTGAGGTTATTGATATTTCTCCCGGCAATCTTGATTCCAGCTTGTGTTTCTTCCAGCCCAGCATTTCTCATGATGTACTCTGCATATAAGTTAAATAAGCAAGGTGACAATATACAGCCTTGACGTACTCCTTTTCCTATTTGGAACCAGTCTGTTGTTCCATGTCCAGTTCTAACTGTTGCTTGACTTAGGGTAAGTTACTTAAAATAGATCTGCCTTGGTTTCCTTAACTATAAATTAAAAATGATGATGATGATGATGATGGTGATATATGCTCCATCCTGACAAGCTAAGAGGAACAAATTAGAAAAGTTGTATGGAGACATACTGTAATCCATAAGGCAATATATAAATATTATCTATTATGCTTCTTTCAAGTACTCTGGCAATTGTAAGAAAAGGGATATATGGGACAGGAATAATATTTTGTTGTTGTAAGAGAGGTGCCTCAGCATATTTATAGGAAGAAGAACTAGGACAATAGTTCTACAGTGTCATCATCCTTTAATGAACCTTCGAGAGACAGGGGTTGATAGCACACACTCTAGAGTCAGACTGTGTGCATTTGAATCCCAGCTCTGCTACTTAACTTTCATTTGTTTCCTTATCTAAAAAATGATTGATGTCTAAACACCCAGAACAGGTTCCAGCACTTAATAAATGCTCAAAAAAGTTCAGTTCAGCCGCTTAGTCATGTCTGACTCTTTGTGACCCCATGGACTGCAGCACGCCAGGCCTCCCTGTCCATCACCAACTCCCGGAGTTTACTCAAACTCATGTCCATTCAGTTGGTGATGCCATCCAACCATCTCATCCTCTGTCGTCCCCTTCTCCTCTTGCCCTCAATCTTTCCCAGCATCAGGGTCTTTTCCAACGAGTCAGTTCTTTGCATCAGGTAGCCGAAGTATTGGAGTTTCAGCTTCAATATCAGTCCTTCCAATGAACATTCAGGACTGATTTTCTTTAGGATGGACTGGTTGGATCTCCTTGCAGTCCAAGGGACTCTCAAGAGTCTTCTCCAACACCACAGTTCAAAAGCATCAATTCTTCGGTGCTCAGCTTTCTTTATAGTCTAACTTTCACATCCATACATGCCTACTGGAAAAACCATAGACTTGACTAGACGGACCTTTGATGGCAAAGTAATGTCTCTGCTTTTTTAATAAGCTGTCTAGGTTGGTCATAACTTTTTTTCCAAGGAGCAAGCGTCTTTTGATTTCATGGCTGCATTCACCATCTTCAGTGATTTTGGAGCCCCCCAAAATAAAGTCTATCACTGTTTCCACTGTTTCCCCATCTATTTGCCATGAAGTGATGGGACCAGATAAATGTTGAGCTTTAAGTCAACTTTTTCACTCTCCTCTTTCACTTTCATCAAGAGGCTCTTTAGTTCTTCTTCACTTTCTGCCATAAGGGTGGTATCATCTGCATATCTGAGGATATTGATATTTCTCCCGGCAATCTTGATTCCAGCTTGTGCTTCATCCAGCCCACCATTTCTCATGATGTACTCTGCATTTATGTTAAATAAGCAGGTGACAATATACAGCCTTGACATTCTCCTTTCCCTATTTGGAATCAGCCTGTTGTTCCATGTCCAGTTCTAACTGTTGCTTCTTGATCTGCATACAGATTTCTCAAGAGGCGGGTCAGGTGTTCTGGTATTCTCATCTCTTTAAGAATTTTCCAGAGTTTGTTGTGATCCACACAGTCAAAGGCTTTGGCATAGTCAATAAAGCAGAAATAGATACTTCTCTGGAACTCTTGCTTTTTTGATAATCCAACAAATGTTGGCAATTTGATCTCTGGTTCCTCTGCCTTTTCTAAATACAGCTTGAACATCTAGAAGTTCATGGTTCACGTACTATTGAAGCCTGGCTTGGAGAATTTTGAGCATTACTTTTCTAGCATGTGAGATGAGTGCAATTGTGCAGTAGTTGGAGCATTCTTTGGCATTGCCTTTCTTTGGGATTGGGATGAAAACTGACCTTTTCCAGTCCTGTGGCCACTGCTGAGTTTTCCAAATTTGCTGGCACATTGAGTGCAGCACTTTCACAGCATCATCTTTTAGGATTTGAAATAGCTCAACTGGAATTCTATCACCTCCACTAGCTTTGTCTGTAGTGATGCTTCCTAAGTCCCACTTGACTTCGCATTCCAAGATGTCTGGCTCTAGGCAAGTGATCATACCATCGTGATTATCTGTGTCATGGAGATCTTTTTTGTACAGTTCTTCTGTGTATTCTTGCCACCTCTTCTTAGTATCTTCCGCTTCTGTTAGGTCCATACCATTTCTGTCCTTTGTTGAGCCTCTCTTTGCATGAAATGTTCCCTTGGTATCTCTAATTTTCTTGAAGAGATCTCTAGTCTTTCCCATTCTATTGTTTTCCTCTATTTCTTTGCAGCCTGATCACTGAGGAAGACTTTCTTATCTCTCCTTGATATTCTTTGGAACTCTGCATTCAAATGGAGAATCTTTCCTTTTCTCCTTTGCTTTTTGCTTCTCTTCTTTTCACAGTTTTTTGTAAGGCCTCCTCAGACAGCCATTTTGCTTTTTTGCATTTCTTTTTCTTGGGGATTGTCTTGATCCCTGTCTCCTGTACAATGTCATGAACCTCCATCCATAGTTCATCAGGCACTCTGTCTATCAGATCTAATCCCTTGAGTCTATTTCTCACTTCCACTGCATGATCCTAAAGATTTGATTTAGGTAATACCTGAATGGTCTAGTGGTTTTCCCTACTTTCTTCAATTTAAGTCTGTATTTGGCAATAAGGAGTTCATGATCTGAGCCACAGTCAGCTCCCGGTCTTGTTTTTGCTGACTGCATAGAGCTTCTTCATCTTTGGCTGCAAAGAATATAATCAGTCTGATTTCGGTGTTGACCACTGGCGATGTCCATGTGTAGAGTCTTCTCTTGTGTTGTTGGAAGAGGGTGTTTGCTATGACCAGTGTGTTCTCTTGGCAAAACTCTATTAGCCTTTGCCCTGCTTCTTTCTGTACGCCAAGGCCAAATTTGCCTGTTACTCCAGGTATCTCTTGACTTCCTACTTTTACATTCCAGTCCCCTATCTTGAAAAGGACATCTTTTTTGTGTGTTAGTTCTGGAATGTCTTGTAGGTCTTCATTGAACCATTCAACTTCAGCTTCTTCAGCATTACTGGTCAGGGCATAGACTTGGATTACCGTGATATTGAATGGTTTGCCTTGGAAATGCTGAAAATGTTGGCATTTAGTAAAAGCATTGTCATATGCAAGCACATATGTCCAACTCTTTGCGACCCCATGGACTATAGCCCTCCAGACTCCTCTGTTCATGGAATTCTCCATGCAAGATTACTGGCATGGGTTGCCATTCTCTTCTCCAGGGGATCTTTCCAATCCAGGGATCAAACCTGGGTCTCCCACATTCTAGGCAGATTCTTTACCATCTGAGCCACCAGGGAAGCCCATATGCAAGCACACATACTTTAAAATAATGACTGTTCTTTGTCAACATTATATAACTGGCATTTTATTAGTCTGAGATGAGAAACTGTCCATTCCATTATAGGTGGGGGAACCAGAATATGGAATGGTCAAATTTAATATCACTCTCAGATCCTCTTCTGGTGGATTCCAAGTAGTTCCTTATTTGTTATGAAATAATGTGTCTATAAAATGGAAAGACTTTTACAGTCCTAGGCATTTGAACTACAATGAAGGGCCAGTGTTACTAGATAAACTGTAGATAAGGTACCAATATTAGATAAGCTGTAGATAAACTTCATGTGATAAAAATTAAACTATGAAGTATTCACAAAATGAGTTTACAAATGAAAAAGGCAAAGATAGTAGCAATATAATGGACTGTTTTTTTTAATAAATTTATTTATTTTAGTTGTGGGCTAATTACTTTACAATATTGTAGTGGTTTTTGCCATACATTGACATGAATCAGCCATGGGTTTATATGTGTTCCCCATCCTGAACCCCCCTCCCACCTCCCTCCCCATCCCATCCCTCTGGGTCATCCCATTGCCCCAGCCCTGAGCATTTGTCTCATGCATTGAACCTGGAATGGTGTTCTGTTTCACATATGATAATATACATGTTTCAATGCTATTCTCCAAGACTGTGTTTTGAAGTTCTTTAGGATGATACAGCGGAGAAGGCAATGGCACCCCACTCCAGTACTCTTGCCTGGAAAATCCCATGGATGGAGGAGCCTGGTAGGCTGCAGTCCATGGGGTAGCTAAGAGTTGGACGCGACTGAGTAACTTCACTTTCACTTTTCACTTTCATGCATTGGAGAAGGAAATGGCAACCCACTCCAGTGTTCTTGCCTGGAGAATCCCAGGGACGGTGGAGCCTGGTGGGCTGCTGTCTGTGGGGTCGCACAGAGTCGGACACGACTGAGGTGACTTAGCAGTTAGCAGTAGCAGGATGATACAGTGGAATATACTGAACACAATATAGGCTTTGGAGCCACTTGGACCAGGATTAGTATTGAGCTTTCATAGTCAGTAGTTGACCCACACAGCTAATGCAAGACAAGAATCCATGCAATGATTCACTTATTGAATTGTAACTACAGGGTGGTACTAGGCACCTGGGATACACTGAAATAGAACAGGAATCCTAGCCTGACATTTTGAACAAGTAAATTATAAACGTGATGCAAAAGTGACTCAAGATACTTTATATATGAAATGCCTGGTGCAGTGTTTTGCATGGGGCAGGTCACGAAATAAATGTAGCTGTTATATGGTTACATTAATTTTATTCTACTTTTCTGTCCATTCCCTTCTCCCAAGTTTTGTTTTTCACTGTAGTCCCACTGAGGGTAACCTAGTCTATATTCAGTCCATACTTAACATTCAGTAATGAAACCTAAATTCAGAGCACTTTTTGTTTGTCAAACATAAGTATTAACTCAATTCTCACAACAAGCCTTTGAGGTACGTACTATTCGCATACACCGTTTTACTGATAAGTAAACAGGTGCATCCCAGGTGGCTGAGTGGTAAAGAATCCGCCTGCCAATGCAGGAGAGGCGGATTCCATACCTGGGTGGGGAAGATCCCCTGATATATGGAATGGCAACCCACGTATTCTTGCCTGGGAAATCCCACGGACAGAGAAGCCTGGCGGGCTACAGTCCATGCGGGTGAAAAGAGTCGGACACTACTGAGCGAGACAAATCAAATCGTAGTGAAGTACAGATAAGATTATGTAACGTGCCTGAAACTGAGGTTAACAGTGAGCGGGGTAACGGGAGTGGGGCGAGCTGGGATCCAAATCTACGCAGCTTGAGCCTGTACTATCTCTATTCAGTATTTGAACTAATCTGTGAACGAATAAACCAAGTAACAGTATCACACGAAGTAAGCAGTATCTTTTCACGAATAACAAAAACACTGGTACATTTAAACTGTCAAAAAATTTTCAGGGCTCGTCGGAGACTGCTCACGCGGGGGAACGTGTGGGATCATAAAAGAGAAATTAAACAACTGATTCACACTGGTTTGGACCACGACAGGCGGCTCTCCGGGACTCCGTTCTCTAACTTACCAACTACCTCCCTAAGTCTTTATGGAACGTGCTAAGCAAACCCAGCCCGGTTTGGCGTGGTGGGGAGGTGGTTACGGATCTCCGCCCCGGCGCAGAAGCCACACCAGACTTCACGGCCGGGAAAGATTCCGCCCGGACCCCCATCCCGGCTGCACCAGAGGCCCTGGCGACCACTCCTCCCGGAGAGCGCCCGGTGCGCGTGTGCGTACTGTCGCCCGGAAGCGTCGCCTGCACATTGCATGCTGGGAGTCGTAGGCTCCCGGTCCGGGCCGTCGGGCCGGCGTCAACCCTCTCCATGAGGCTGTTGGCTTTGGTCCGCGCGGCACCGACGCTGGGAGCGCGCTTCGCGCTGACTCAGCGGCGACGGCCGTGGCGGCGTTAGCCGGCCCTCACGCTCTTATCCTTCCTGGGGCGCCAACCCCGCCCGCCAGCTTGCTAGCTTGCCTGCCCGGCGCCACGCAAGAGAAGGCGCCAGAAGACGCAGAGCGGCGAGAGGAGCGCGGCCCCGGCCAGCTCCGTCTTCAGCGTTAGCGCCGCGGCCGTGGCGGAGGACGACGGTGACTAGGACGAGGGCCGCTCTTCTCGCTCCCTGCTTGCGGCGCGGCTCCACTGACCGGCCCTCGGGAGTGCAGGCGGGCAGGCGGGATGGAGTGATAGGGAAGGTGACTGGGGGCTTGGGGCGGGACTCGGACCCAGTTCGGTCCACGCGAGGCTGCGGGGAAGTTGGCCGGGAGGACTGGCCCAGGAAGCCCCCTTGCTGGAGAGGGGTGCGGGCCGGGGGCTCTCGATGGCGGTGCGCCCCGAGGCTGGGCTGACTGGGTGGGGGTAGTACGAGCTGCGGCGGAGCGCGTCCCCAGTGCGTGGCCGCTCGTTGCCCGGTGTTTCATCACTCCAGTTGCCACGAGGCTTCCTTTAGGGGAGGGATCCGGGGGAAGAAAGGGGGCAAGGCCGGTGGAGGAGGGCCCCCATCGCCTGTGGTCCCCACATAGTAAAAGTGGCTAAGCCCATTTGTAATAGTTGTAGCGTATCTCAGCAGTTTCAACTGCAGAGACCTCAAACTTAATCCCCACCCCCACCCCGTCCCAGGACAAAAAAGAAAAAAAGTATTATTTCTGTGTAGTAATTTGCCAGCACGGACACGCCATTTTTGCTCTTCCCTTCCTCACAATTCTGCAGGAGTAGAGAAACATGATGTTTCCTCGTAACCAGGAAAAAAAAATACTTTTTGAAATTGCTAATTAGTTATTACTGGGGGAAGTTACGTTTGATTAGAGCGACTTGTCAGCGTGGTGGTAAAAGGCTGGAAAGATTCAGCCTTGGAACTGAAGAACAGTGTTCAGTAGGTGTAGTGGAATTTTTCCAGATTGTTTTGATTCTTGATTTAGTGGATATCCATAGTAAAGTTAAGGCTTAATATTTTAAGTATTTTGCTTGCCTTCCCCCAGAACATTTGCTAGATGCGTGTTTGAAGGGTTTGTCATATTTTAACAAATGTTTAAGCCTGCACCGCTATACCATGTTAGATATGTGTTCATGCACAACCTTTTGCTAGGAAAATTGTCACGTTTTTGCACAGGTTACAACTTTTCAGGTTTTTTGCGTACATGTAGGTGATTTATCATTGCATATTATTATCCAAGTGTCTTCTCCGTGGGAGATTCTTTCTCTACTGACAACTGTAACAAGTTCGTTTCCTTAGATTTTATTTGCAGTGTTTTTTTTTTCTTAGTACCTATTGCTGTTTCCCTTGATACAATCAAAGTGACCAAGTTTATGCAGTTTTCCCTAAAGCCATGCCATATTCAGGGAATCTTTTACAGAATTTCTCGATCTGGGATTCATAGAAATTCAGATCGTCTTTTCTTTCTCTGTGTGCATTTTTCAGGGGAATTGTCATCAAATTTTTAACAATGCCTTTGTTTTTCCATCTGTTCAAAATGCCAGTTTTCTAGTGTGATAGGATAAATCGAGAATGCTCCAAGTAGTTCCCGTTCTCCCATGTGCCTAGCTCTGAATTATGAATAATCTATTGCAGGCCCACTATGTGTCAGACATGCTTTACATACCTTGTCTCATTGAAGTCTTTACTGCTTCATGAGGCAGGTACTCTTTTCCTATTTCATAGAAAGAGCTCTCTCAGTTTTTGTAGTTGTCCACGTGGCCCCAGTTTGAAAATAAGATTAGAGTGCCAATCCAAATCTTTGCAAATCCAAAATCTTTGTTATATTATATCCTAGGAACATAGTGACAAATATTCAGTCACTCCTTCCGTTTAATGAGAGAAAAGTAGAAAGCAGACAGTGACAACCTATCAGCACTTAAGAGGGGCATCTCCAGTTTGGGAGAATTGAACAGGAGTCAAAGAAGTGTTCTTGAAAGTGGTGACCTCTAAGCTGAGTTCTGAAGGACAAGCAGGGGTTAACCAAGTAACGAGAGCAATGTGTGCAAAGAAGATGAAAGGCATACTACCACTTGTCTTGCACGGTTAAAGTGCGGAATGGTTACAGTCATTGGAAAGTGTTTGGATCTTAATCCTTAGGGCAGTAGGGAGTTACACTGGTTTGATGTAATCTGCAGGTATGACCTTAACTATAAGAGAAGGGGCTGAGCTTTCTTCTCCAAGACTTTCAACACATCCTGATTTATCATTGATTTGGGCAGAACTAGGGGGAGACAGAAAAGCGTGTTGTAATAAGAATCTTCTAACCTGGATCCAATCCTGGCCTCACCATACCCAAGAAAGGCTGTGGCCCCTTCCTCATCATCCCCTGCGCCCCCCCACCCCCAGGTTCTTGCCTTTTAAGAGTAGTAAGACCAGGCCTCCTTACCTCAGGTAGAGCTTGTTCTTTATTTCTGCAAATAAATACACATTTTATCAGAAACCAAGTTGCCTTTGGGGATAATCATGTTCTTGAAAATGTTAGACTCTAATTTGTGAAAAAATGCAGTGCTTTCCAGAGACTAAAAAAAGTTCTTAAATAAGAGCAGTCAGTGTTAAATCATCAGCAACATAATCTCAATTTGTATTTCTTTTTGAACTTAATGTGGTTGCACAGTTGCACTTTATTGGAGATAGTAACAACGTAAGTTAGATACTTGTATTTCAAGTAAAAAGAATTACTTTCTATACTTTATTGATGATCTTGAAGAAAAGAAATTTGAGAACCTTAATGGCATACCTTAGAAATTACACATTAGTGGACTACTTAGCAGACCCACTCTTCTGAGACAGGCTCCTATACTTGTAATTTGGATTGTTTCAAAGGAAGTTCTTTGAACTCTTAAACGTCTTTGTATAATGTTATCTGCTTGTAATTGTATTCAGGATAAGCATCTTATTTTGCTTATCAAGTGTTTTTTTCTTTCAACTTTGTGTGTGTGTACAGATGTTCGTGGATTCTTCTGTGGGATTAGAGGGCACGCCTATTGTAATCAGAAAACTCCAAGTATAGCAGCAGGAATGGATGAACAGGCTCTCTTAGGGCTAAATCCAAATGCTGATTCAGACTTCAGACAAAGGGTAAGTCATATTGGCTTAATCAGTTTTTAAAGCATGTTACATAAACATTTTCATTTAAGGGCTTGAATCAAAAATACACATCTGATGAAGATTTAATTTGGATGGAAATGAATAGAGAAACGCATTTGAGGTATTTCACTATATTCTGAATACAGAAACAGTGATGATTGTGATTTATTTTCTCTGTAGTTGGCTTAACAGTATTAAAATCTCATGTAATTCAAAGCAAGTCTTTATGTCACATCATTATTTATAATTATTTGAAAGTTGTAATGCAAAGTATTGTTCAAGGAACTTGCTATAGTAGCAGGCGTACATATTATGTTTTTCCATTGCTTGATTTAGTTTAGTCTAAATAAGTTGTTTAACCCTCATGTTAGTGATAGTTAACATTCTTGTTACTTCGATCAGGCAGACATGTAAATAAGCAGGTATTATATACCATGTCTCAGGTTACATAAAATGATTACATGACAAAGAATCCATTATGAGGTGCTGGGATATTTGGGTAAGTATAAACAATTAAACATATTGTAGCATACACTTGTAATCATGGCTGAATGATAAAGGAAGAATCTAAAGAACAAGCCTGTAATTACATTTTTTAAAGATGTGCAGGTGGTTTGAAGTATAAGTTAAATGGATGAAGAGTCATTTTCTTTCTGCTCTCATAGCAAAGGATATTTCTTTTATAAATGAGCTAAATGAAGTTAACAATTTGCAAAATATAAAATATAAAAAATTTTACAAAATATAAAACTCAACAATTTTACAGAAAATTTTTTAAATAGTAAAAAAAAATCTGCAGGGATTTCCAGGATAGTACTATGTACTTGTCTCTGCTGTTAAAAGAAGTAACCAGCCTTCCAGATAGAGGTAAATGACAAGAATTGAGATTTAAATAGCTAATTACAAGATACCTATCAAACCGGTTAGGACATGAAAAGTCATTAAAAGTCTATGTCTTGTGTATATGGACAAATATTTCTTTTCATAGGAGCTTTAGCTACCTACCTTCAAACCCTTAGTCATGAACATAGTTGAAGCATAATAAATCTGTACCTTTCGTTTAGCTGGGTGTTACATAGCTTTTGACTATTTGTTTAGTTATTAAATAAGCTTCTCTTATTTTTTATGTTCCTTTTTTGAAATCCTTTGTTTTATAATTAAATTCCACCATCAGAACTTTTTTTTTTAATGTGCCATGGTTTTCTTTTTCAGAAAGTAAAACTAGTACATTGACAGTGGTTTTAATATTATAGAAGTTAGGTTTTTCAGCAATAAAAATGGGTTCTATCAGTCATAGGCATATGTTAGACATCCTGATCCAGGCCTAATTTGATACTCCATTAAGCCAACCTGAGTAATAATTAGAATGAAAAATAAGGAATTGTAAGGAAAAGTAAGTTCTGATAGTCCTGATGCTGCAATTGAGGAGTAGTAGGGGCTTAATTCAGTTTTGTAATAAGGTAAATGACTACCAACCCTGGTTCCCAATTGTCTGTCTATAGTTCTCTGTTTTCTACCTCAGCACTACGTAACTGAACTGACTGTTGCTGCTTAGAGACAGTAGAGCATTAGAAAGGTGTGAGATAGAAGAACTAGGCGATGAAAACTGACTTGTTTTTCATTACTACAGTGTTGTTTTTGTTTTTTTTTAAATGCTAGTATCACATGTATTCAGAGTGCAAAGAATAGTTAAAACTGAAAAATTTCAAGTTATTATAATTTAAAAAAAATAGAATATCTGTCTTTGGCTTAAAACTTAGTGACAGTTCTAGCAGCTGTAGCACACCTCCTCCACCTGTTTTGGTAAGTGAACTATTAGATGGTAATGCAGTCTGCAAGACTGACTTCAAACTTGTCCCCGCCCTGGCCCCTGAGATACTCCTAAAGGAAACTCGAGGCTTTATGGAATAGGTATTGTTACGGAGAAGGAAATGGCAACCCACTCCAGTACTCTTGCCTGGAAAATCCTATGGACAGAGGAGCCGGGTAGGCTGCAGTCCATGGGTTTGCTAAGGGTCGGACACGACTGAACGACTTCACTTACGCTTTTCACTTTCATGCATTGGAGAAGGAAATGGCAACCCACTCCAGTGTTCTTGCCTGGAGAATCCCAGGGACGGGGGAGCCTGGTGGGCTGCCGTCTGTGGGGTCGCACAGAGTCGGACACGACTGAAGTGGCTTAGCAGCAGCAGCAGACACCTGAACTAGATTTTTTTCCTGCTGCTTGAGCTCCTATATTCTTAATTCTAAAGACAACCATTATTTACACTTAAGATAGTATTTGGTGATCTTCATCTACTCACTTCTTTTACCTGGTCCTCTCAGTGGGAACAGCCATTGAGACAACATATAAAAACTCATTTCCTCATGCATACAGTTGCATAACACAGGAAACCCATCACCTAACTACATGAGCGTCACTCACTCAGTCATGTCCAACTCTTTGCAGCCCCATGGACTGTAAGATGCCAGGCTCCACGGTTCATGGAGTTTTCCAGGCAAGGTTACTGGAGTGGGTTGCCATTTCAGTAGCTTTCCATTATTATTGCAGGTTTTAAAATATATGTTTATTTATAAAATAAATAAAAATATTTATTCATTTATTTGGCTGCCTCGGGTCTAAGTTGTGGCAAGCAGAATCTTTTGTTGAGTCATGTGAGATCTTTCATTGTGGCTCAAGGACTCTAACTTCTTATTTTTTTTAACCTCTAACCCAAAGGAAAAAATAGTTTTATATCATGACCCAGTATGTGTGTATGTATATGTATGTATATACACACATGAATATATGACATGTACACACATAAGTAAAACAAGTCATACAAAATAATAGTTATTCTTGGTAGGTGCAGTGCACTCTAATATCTCTATTCTGTTTCATTTTTTAAATTGCTGATCAAGACTGATAAAGTTGTTTTCACAAAATTGATGAGGCACAAACCACATTTAAAAAAATATATATTGGCTAATTGAAATTAGATTCCTCAACTCATTTCAGAGTATGTGCTTAATTGCTTCAGACTCATTTAGCAATGTTTCTAGAGATTATGTGTTATTTTCTTAACTGAGATATTTTTTGCAAGTTACTGAGATTACTGTTTGTTGTCATATGTGAAACTGGCATCTGTCATTTATCTCCTTTGCAGCATACAAATGGAAGAGTATGAGTCACCACTATTTTCCCAACAGTGATAGATAGCCTATGGACTTGGTGCTACATCCGTTCTAGAGGATACTTGCTCCTGTAACAAGACCCAGAATTCATGAATACAGGGATGAGAAACGAATTTCCTAAAGCTTTGACTTTTTCAGTTATTTGGTACTTCCCTAAAATTCATATCAAGCAGTTGAACTCTGATTTTAATCTCACCATTTAAGAAACTTACTGATGCAGTTGAAAAATGAAAATAATTCTCCTTTGCTGTTAAATGGTAGATCAAATGATAGTACAGAATATGTGTCATCCTTTATAGGTAGTCACTTCTTTAATAGCATGTTTGCTATTAAATAGGAAAAGTATTCTTTATATACCATTTTATAACTGCATGTACCTCAGGAGTATAGCACTTGACAGAGCACTGGAGTGTTTTCTCTCAATTTTTTTAATAACCCAGTGAGGTCTGCAGGGCATTTTTGTGTTGTCTCCTTTCCCATAAGGAAACAAGTTAGAAGTATTCAACTGATGGAATTTGTTTTTTACTTAACCTTTTTCCTAGGAATAATCATTCAGTTGCACCTACTCAGAAGCCTGAATTCAATGTTTAGCTGTCTCTTTTTAGTCAGTGTAGTTGTTTGCTACTCTCAGTAAAGTTTGTTGAGTATTGGCAGAGAATTGAGATCGACTATTCCAAATGCATATTCTGCTTTGCAATTATACAGGCCCTGGCCTATTTTGAACAGTTAAAGATTTCCCCAGATGCCTGGCAGGTGTGTGCAGAAGCTCTGGCTCAGAGGACATACAGGTAATTAAAGCAAAATTTGCATAACTTGTAGAAGACTTCAAATTTTTATGAACTTGGCAGGATTGTTTTATTTATCTGTTTGAAAAAAGCTTTCATAAAAACATTTAATGACTTAGTTTTAAATAACTATTCCATGTAGAATGAGAAAAATAGTAAACTAAAAATTTTGGCCAATCCTGAATTCACTTTTCATTAAAACTATCCTTTCTTTGCCTTATTCTGAGTACCTGAGTATTTTGGCCAATCCTGAATTCACTTTTCATTAAAACTATCCTTTCTTTGCCTTATTCTGAGTACCTGAGTATTTTGGCCAATCCTGAATTCACTTTTCATTAAAACTATCCTTTCTTTGCCTTATTCTGAGTACCTGGCAGTAGATTCCAGCTGGCATGTAGTACAGTAGAAATTTCCTTATTTTCTTACGATGAGTGGGGATGGTTGGTTTTCTAAAAACTTGGTAAAGAAGGTAATCAGAAATTATCTATCTTAATTTTTAACTTAAGTGCATAAACATTCAGTTACTAATCTTTTGATGTCAGACCAATGATTTGTCTTTGTGTATGTGCCACAATCACTTTGTGATTCTTAATGTTGAAAATATTGATTGCCCCCATAATTGATCCTCTCCAATTTCTTCTTTGGGTCCCTGTAGTGGGTTGAAGAACAGTGAATGTGGATTTCTAAACCTTTTATTTATTTGTTCTCACATCTCCAAGTCTTCTGGTTGTCTGGCCCACAACAGACATGTACAAGGGTTTTTCTCTCATGCAATGTGACTTTCTATGAACTCTTTCTAAAGCGTTCAACTTAATTTTTACAAAAATAGAAACTCATCCTACTCACTGCATTATTTTATATAGTAGTTCATTAAGTTACTTAAATATGAAAGAAGTACAGTGCACCTAGTGAGACTGGGGGAAGCACACAGACTAGTTGTAAACAAACAACTCTACTAGTGGGAGTGTAAATAGGTTTATAGGGGTCAGTGAGAATTCCTACCTAGATTTCTTGCATGCTGGGAGTATCAGTCACTGCATTTTATAGCTGAAAGCAAGTGCTCCAGTTTAGTGAAAGCTGCTTTTGAAGAACATCTATATGTCTTAGAGTAAATGAGGGCTGGCTTTTAATTAAGGGCTCCCTGTAGTTTATATTTTGAGTGAAAAATCTAAGTTTTATATAATTAAAGCTCCAGTGCAATCCATGATAAGAATAGAAACCCTAAGGTCTTAGAAAAGATGCTAATTAAATGTAACTTTTTAAAAAACTTTTAAAAATTAGGTTTTATTTTCTTCAGTGTGAGTTTTTTCTGGTGAAGAGGTTAAGGGATGTAGTCAGAATGAAGACAGTACCTCCATTCTTACATTGACTATAGTTAGCTTTGTATATGAAAAATTGTTCCTTGACTATGCCTGACTCAAACCAACTGTCTAAAAAGAACATTGTTGTTCATTAAAGGGACTTGGTCAGAGCTTGTAGCTAGCTCACTGCATCTCTGTTGTCACTCCTAGGGAGACAGTTAGAAGTGGACAGTGGATGGATATTGATTTTTACTCCCCCCCCTTTTAAGGTCATATATTTGTTTTTACTTTCTTTCTTTCTTTTTTTTTTTTTTAAATGGCCTCTCCATGCAGTGTGCAAGATCTTAGTTTCCCAACCAGGGACTAAACCCATACCCCATACAGTGGAAATGTAGACTCCTATCCACTGGACCACCAGGGAAGTCCCTAAGGCTGTGTATTTGTAACCTGGTTTTCTATATGAATTTTGGGGCTGGACTGCCAGTCTAGGAGACTTCTCTTGTTTTGGATTTTGCTGCAATAGAACTTTTAAGATTAAGTATGACTTTGATTACCATCCCTGACTTGACTCAGTCTCTGGCTGTTCTACCATTTGTCATTTTACACCTATCCTTTCTGTTATAAAGTGTAAGAATTGCTTTGGGAATCCTAACATCTAGAATTTGGGGGAAATGCTCTCTGTTTGCAAAGCACTGTATGTAGTTAAAGTGAATCTTAATTTGGGATTATTCTGTTTGTCAGATTTCCATTGAATATTGTATAAAGTTCTCTTAGCTTACAAATGGATGTGAATGTAACACTTGAGAGCAATTAGTCAAAGGTCTGGTTTGAGAAACTTTCAACTGAGTTATTCATTACTATTTACCTTTGATTTGTTTTCCCCAATTCATATTCTCCTTATCTAATTTTTCTTTTTTTTTCTTTTTCAGTGATGATCATATTAAGTTTTTCTGCTTCCAAGTACTAGAACATCAAGTTAAATATAAGTATGGCTTTTCTCACTGAGGTTTGGGGGGAGAGGCTGTTTTTGAAATTAGTTTTTCCCCCTTTGGGGGCATCATAACATAGGTTGTAAATTGACATTATGTGTCATATCAAGCTTTGAGATATGTTTTGATTTATCCCAAGGTGTTTTAAAAATACCAAGTTCATTGGCTACATAAAAGAATCCAGTCAGTACACAGGAAAAAGTTAAATTCCAGTTTCTCTGGGAAAGAATTTAAAGATATGGCAACACCACGCTTGTATCACTACATGACCAGTCTCTGTTAGAGTTGAGTGGCAGTATGGACACTTGTATTTAGAGCCCCTGCCTTGTTTAGTTACTCAGTAGTGTTCAACTCTTTGTGACACCATGGACTGTAGCCCTCCAGGCTTCTCTGTCCATGGGATTTCCCAGGCAAGAAAACTGGAGTGGGTTGCCATTGACTTTTCCAAAAACCCCTGCCTAATTTAAGCAGAAACAGTGAATTGCTGCCCCAGGGATCCTTAGTTTGCCTCCTGATTTATTCTGTAAATCACAAACCTGAGACCATGGACTTACTTTCATTTGAAAAATTGTGTAGCTACCATTTTGTTTTAGCATGAACTGGACCACAGATCAAACTAAGATCAATATTGATACCCCTCCAGCCACTCCCACCCCTGTCTTTAAAGGGGTAATGAGAATTATTACCAATTTATCATAGGGAATTTTAGGTAATTGCTATACAAATTTTCTGTTGTAAATATAAGAAGCCATTACTTCTTAAAAACCACATACACTAAATATTACCATTATTGTTTTTCTTCTGTATTTTGAACAGATATTCAGAACTAACTACTGTTCAACAACAACTAATTAGGGAGACGCTCGTATCTTGGCTTCAAGCTCAGGTAAAATAGTAGTTTTTACATTTAGTACCTCAAATTGCCAGGTATTTCAATTTTTATTTTTGGAAGAGTTTACAACTTCACCTCAAAAATGTCGCTCATTTATCCTCCCTTTGATCATGTAGCTCTTTTAGAAAGTGCTGGCTTTAAAGATTACAAGTGATAAAAACTTAGCAGTAACTTAAAATTATATCAGTAATTGAAGCTGTCATTCTTTCCATGACACATGGTGGAAACTTCTGATTTTAAAATGTAATTTTAACTACTAGACAAAAGTCAATTTTCACACTTAAGGTGAGTCCTCCTGGAATAGATTCTTCACAAAGATCCCTTTTTAAAGGAGCCAATAGAGTTCTTTATTCACAGTATTTTATTTTTCATTAATTTTAGCTAATCTTCACATATTAAAGCAGTTGTGTAGCTAGAATATTTATTTATCTTACAGAGCAAGCAGCTAGAAGAAAAATCATTGAATTTGTTTTCTTCTTAGAAAAGGTTATAGGAACTACTAAAACTCTGCCCATGAAACTTGAATACTTTGGTAATTCTCAAGAATATTTGCTGCACAGCTGTTGTAGACCATGGTGCAGTTTAGTGGGATTTTGCCTGTTAATGATAAATAGGAGAACAATGTTTGAGTCTTTTCCATTTACATTTAATTTTATGAACTGTATCTCTGTTTGTCAGATGCTGAATCCCCAACCAGAGAAGACCTTCATACGAAATAAAGCTGCCCAAGTCTTTGCCTTGCTTTTTGTTACAGAATATCTCACTAAATGGCCCAAGTTTTTTTTTGACATTCTCTCAGTAGTGGACCTAAATCCAAGGGGAGTAGATCTGTACCTCCGAATTCTCATGGCTATTGATTCAGAGTTGGTGGATCGTGATGTGGTTCACACCTCAGAGGCAAGTAACATCTTATTAATAAGTTTTTAATTTAGATATTGCAAGAGATAATGGGTACATAATAAAAGGATCAAGAAGGATTTTTTTTGTTTTTGATAAAACTTTTTAAGAATACTTACAAATTTGCTCACCAATTTGAATTTTGTTTTACAAAGGAACTTAAATTTGGGGTTTTTCCCCAGGTACAGGGTGAAATTAGAGCATTTAGCTTTTTTTTTTTAACCAGACAGGAACTTCCTCTAGTAAAACAAACAAATTGATTTTTTTCCTATGAATTTGTAGACAAATGTGGCCTATATTTACTACTACTTTATAGTTGCTGAGTGAGCAAAAAGCATTGCTACGTACCAGTGCTGGATTCTTCTGTATTCCCAGTTAGTCACATAGGCCATGACCTTAGTCTTTCTCTATTTCTTTATTACCCAATATAACTTTCTCCTTTTTCTTAAAGCACACAATGGAAATAGCTTAATTCAAATGTGTATGATGATTTAAGGTCCTTGTGTGTTAAATATGACATTTATAACTAGTATTGTTTACATTCTTGCTGTTCTCTTAAATAAGTATGTTTGTATAATACTGAGAAATGACTTACCACATGGCTAAAATTTCTAGAGTGTTTTTTTTATAGTTTGTGTTTAATAAATTATGGTCTAAGTTGAATGGAAGGAAGAATTAGAATCACAGGTTATGATTTTAGAGCAGATAAGTAGGAAATACTGGCAGGGAATGTGTTAGCAAGTCGGGAAATGTAGTGGTGAGAAATTACTGTGTGCAGCTATTATACAGATATCAAACATTATCTTGGGAAGTAATCTGATTGTATATATGGTATTTTGGGTTTTTTTTAAGGAGGCTCGTAGGAATACTCTCATAAAGGATACCATGAGGGAACAGTGCATTCCAAACTTGGTGGAATCATGGTACCAAATCCTACAAAATTATCAGTATACCAATTCAGAAGTGACATGCCAGTGCCTTGAAGTAGTTGGGGCTTATGTCTCTTGGATAGACTTATCCCTTATAGCCAATGATAGGTAAGTAAATCTATATTTTAAGAATATAAACCTGCAGAATACAATATGTAAAACTCATGAATTTGAAAAATATTGTAAGAATTTTTGTTTCTCCATTGCCAGGTTTATAAATATGCTGCTAGGTCATATGTCAATAGAAGTTCTACGGGAAGAAGCATGTGATTGTTTATTTGAAATTGTAAATAAAGGAATGGATCCTGTTGATAAAATGAAACTGGTAGAATCTTTGTGTCAAGTGTTGCAGTCTGCTGGGTTTTTCAGCATTGACCGGGTCAGTAAATTTATGTATAAGGTTTTGAAAATTGTTAGAACAAGCTAGGAGAGGCAGTAACTTAAATGTGCTTTCCTTTTTCTTTATTTTTGTTTTTAAACGTTGGAAACTTCCTTGAGCTTATAATAGTGAAACATTGTCCAGAAAGCTGTAATGTCATGTGTAACATTTTCCTTGACCATGGATAATACCAGACTTAAACTTGAAGATCTGGGGTAGTACTTACTATTGTGCTTTCTAATACCCTCCCAGGTGATGCTGGGATACTGCTGTTCATGGACCACACTTTAAGAAGCATGGCAGTGCATTTTGACCTAAATTAGACTCCATTATAAATGTTATATTTTCATCATATTCATTTGAGCTATTAGAGTTTAGCTCCAGCAGAATTAGGGCTCGAGTGAGTGTGGTAAATTACTAACTTAGAAACTGAATTTGAAGGTTTTTACTTTTAATTTTACCTGTGATAGTGATAAAGAATTACTAAGAAGTCTTTGTATTGTTGATACGTCAGGAGTGTACCTCTGGCAAAGTGTAGTCAGTTTTCGTAACTGACAAAGTGTAGTCAGTTACACTGCTAATAATTGTCTTGTTAAAAGACTTAAAATGGTGAAGCTAAAAAATCTTTCTGTAGGAAAACATCATAAGGATAATTAATGAAAATTAACCTGATTTTGAGTTCTGACACTAATGCTGATTAGGCAGGTTATTTTAATAGCAGTTTTATCTCTTTGTAATGTAGTTGAGGTTCAAATTAAATAGTGTCAGAAAGGACTGTCATAAATTGTTGCACAAAGCATAATATGGCAGCATTAACTTTATTAGAAGGTATTGACTAAATTCCTCAGTTTAGAGAGAAGGTTTTGAAACCACAGATCTCTTTTTTTAAACTTTTATAAGTTGACAATGTCTACATGACTATAATCATTAAAGATAGTTATTTTGAGAGTTAGTACTAGTGGATAATAAGAGTAGAAGAATTCAGACTCTTAAAACTTCGCAGTCAAAATGGTAGTATTGTTAATGTCTAATGTTAGTTTAAAATTGACTTCCATAATTGGCACTTGATCCATTCTAAAATTTAGAGTTTTTCCTCTCAGGTAGTTGGTTTTAAATTGAGATCTGTATTGTTTATAGGAAGAAGATGTTGACTTCCTGGCCAGATTTTCTAAACTGGTCAATGGAATGGGACAGTCATTGATAGTTAGCTGGACTAAATTAATTAAAAATGGGGATATCAAGAATGCTCAGGAGGCACTGCAAGCTATTGAAACAAAGGTGGCGCTGATGTTGCAGCTCCTAATTCATGAGGATGATGACATCTCTTCTAACATTATTGGATTTTGTTACGATTATCTTCATATTTTGAAACAGGTAAGTCCTTATGCTAATCTTTGTTGT
Source organism: Okapia johnstoni (assembly GCA_024291935.2). NCBI lineage: Eukaryota > Metazoa > Chordata > Mammalia > Artiodactyla > Giraffidae > Okapia > Okapia johnstoni. Next base: position 61,917,686 of record CM044320.1, read on the forward strand.
AGATAATATAGAAAAGCCATAGAGAATTGGAAAATACAGGAAAACGAAAATAAGATACTCAATTGTATCTGCTCTAATGACATTTACTGTTAATTATGAATATATTTTCACCTTTTTTTTTTCCTTTAAACTTCTTAGCTGGAAAACATAATGGCCAGGTTCTAAAATTCACTAGACGAAAAAGCTTCAGAATTAGTTATAGGTTTAGGTTGTTTCTTTTATTTTGAATCTGTGTTTATTTCTTTTTGGCCTTGTATCACGTGGCATCTTAGTTCCCCGATTGGGGACTGAACCTGTACCCCCTGCTTTGGGAGCATAGCATCTTAACTGGACTGCCAGGGAAGTCCCCTGTGTTTGTTTTTAAATACAGTAGAAATTTTGTTAAAGATGGTTTATTATTTTAATTACATATGCGTCATTTCTTATAAACAGTTTTTTTATAATTAAAAATTTCCCCCTAGAGAGTTGATGCCAATAATAGAACTTAAAATGTAGAAGGTATGAATCTCATATACTATACGTGTAGCCTTTTAAAGAATTAATAACTTCTCATTATGACATTAGGTGAGAGCTATGCCTAATTTATTTACATTGATTTAGTCGAATTGAGTCAAGCTTAAGATAATATTTTTCCAAACTGGGTTTGGCTTCTGTTGTAACATGTTTCTGCATGCCTACTTTAAGAAATTTTAGGCAATGTGAAAAGGTATTAAGAAAATTAAAGTCACTATTGGTAATCCCACTGTATCTCATAGTGGATTTCTAGGCTTTTATGGCCTTACTTAATTAAAAACAAGGTGAGATCATACTTTGCTGTTCTGTAATCTGCTTCTTTGCTGAGTACATTTATAAGTATCTTTAAAAATCAAGTTTGTCTACATGGTTTTGCCTGTATGCCAAGTTACTTACTAGAAGTGAAATTGATAGATTTTAGATTAGGTATATTTCACATATAGAAAGGTACTGTCAGACTGCCCTCCAGAAAAGCTGTGTGCATATTTGAAAAGATACTAACTGATGAGAAAAATATTTTGATAAGCAAGTATTACTTTAGGAAACCTAATAAATGATTGCTTTCTTTTCAACAGCTTACAGTGCTCTCAGATCAACAAAAAGCTAATGTAGAGGTAATTGACTTCTTTTTGCTTCTTTTAAACCAGTAGTAGACTCTTTATCTGCATTCTGCCTTGAAATACAGCCTAATTTCAAATTGTATGAAATTAGAGGAGACTGACAGAAGATATTTTTTTCTTAATTTTAGGCAATCATGTTGGCTGTTATGAAAAAATTAACTTATGATGAAGAATATAACTTTGAAAATGAGGTAAGAATTTTGGATTGAGAAAACAGTTTTAATTTTATTATGTACTTACATCGAATTACTATTTCAAGTTTTAAGTATCTTAGAGTCCTTTAAAACAAGAAGTGTTTTAAAAATTAGTCTTGTTTATATTGACGACTTCTTAGATTAGTGGAAACTTCATAATTCTTCATGTTTTTGTATTTTGTCCTGTAATTCTTTAAAATTACCCTTTTAAGGACACTTTGTAGCACTGAACTTTGTAAAACATTGATAGTATTGTTCATGATCATATTTCACTTTACATTTAATAAGAGAGGAATTGAGGCCAAATTGGTGGACCTCAAATTGTAATTGTCTACGGGAGAGTGTGAATGAGGCACTTCACTGTCTCTGGACTTGTTCTGGTTAAAGTCCTCTCCAGGGTTGTCATGAATCAGCTTCCCATCAGTCACAGGTGTCATGAGTGCTCTCTGGCAACTCAGTAATGGCATGTACTGTCTAGCTGTATGCTAACGTGTTCTGTTACTCGCTTCAGACGTTCAGAAACTTTGAACTACACGAGGATAATGGTGAACACACCGTGCACTTGCAAAGTGCCAGGTTCATTACATATAATATCTTTAATCATGTGATATTATTACAGTTCTTACAGTGGACAGTAAGATACAAGGAGTATACATAAGGTGCTAAGGTTCTCATAAAGCCCTATGTGAACCCATCATGGCTTAGACTTTTGCTTTTGTTTTCCAAAGCCTTCCATTATCTGGTGTTTGCCTAATTGTCCCTCAGTCATTCTCTTCCGTTATAATGACTCTTGTTTTTAACCTCTTCCCTGTGCTGTTTCTGGCTCTAGGCTTTCATGGTCTAGGGCTGGGAAATAGTTATTTGTGAGCAGGAAGGGAAAGACTACTGCATTTTCCTACATAAATAAATATGAAAAAATAAAAGTGTATTAAATTTGTAGATATAAAAAACTATTGAGAACTCACCATTTTATATGTCTTAAGGTCTTTAAGTTTTTTAATGGAATTTTTTAAATACCATAGGGTGAAGATGAAGCCATGTTTGTAGAATATAGAAAACAACTGAAGTTATTGTTGGACAGGCTTGCTCAAGTTTCACCAGAGTTACTGCTGGCTTCTGTTCGCAGAGTGTTCAGTTCTACACTGCAGTAAGTTTGTTCATCTGTTTCTAACAAGTCACCTCTTTCCTCTTCTCCCTGATGGTGGCATACCATAAGTGATTCACATGACTTACTTGTTTATGTTACTTACTAAGATCTTATGTGTATCTCAGAAACAATGCACTTGACTCGTTGATTTATCTTGATCCTTGAGGGGAAATGCTGCTCTTTGGAACATAAACAATAAAATGGATTACATTGGTTATTTATACTTCTGTGATACGAATTATGTTCCCTGGCAGAATTAACAATTGCTGTGACTTTTTAATAATTAAAGAGGATTTTGTTGGTGTCTTTTTATCTGGTGCATCACTAGTTGTATAGAAAGTTTGTATTCAGATCTCAGTGATGTATTATACCTTGGTAGGAATTGGCAGACTACACGGTTTATGGAAGTTGAAGTGGCAATAAGATTGCTGTATATGTTGGCAGAAGCTCTTCCAGTATCTCATGGTGCTCACTTCTCAGGTGATGTTTCAAAAGCTAGTGCTTTGCAGGATATGATGCGAACTGTAAGTATACTAAAGATAACTTATTCTGAACCTAATTTTCTGTTTTCATATAAGCTAATGTGAGTTTCTTAATTGTTAGAGTTTAATATACATTATTACAGGGACATTTTGATGTTACAGTAAATGAAGATAGATTTCTTAACTTTTTCCTGCTCTAGCTGGTAACATCAGGAGTTAGTGCCTATCAGCACACATCTGTGACATTGGAGTTCTTCGAAACTGTTGTTAGATATGAAAAGTTTTTCACAGTTGAACCTCAGCACATTCCATGTGTACTAGTAAGTATACACTTTACTCTCAGCTTTTGTTATTTTCCATGTGTTTCAGCTAATGAGCAGATAGTATTCTATCTTTCTTTTATCACTTTTTTCCAGAGCTCTCAAAAACTCCTGAAGATGCTAAAACTCTTCCATTTCTTTATAATGGAGTTTGTGTCTAGTCAGTTATTTAAAACAAATAGTCAAGGACCTGTTTGTGTATAGGGTAGGCTTATTTATATGTACCTGGTTCCTCTCTTCCAGAGCTAAAAAGTAAAATTCGATGTGAACAAAAGCATGTCATGACGTTAGCAATAAAAGATGTTAAATAAGTACAGAAATAGTAAAAGTGTCTCTGTTTCTTTAGATGGCTTTCTTAGATCACAGGGGTCTGCGGCACTCTAGTGCTAAAGTCCGGAGCAGAACCGCTTACCTATTCTCCAGATTTGTTAAATCTCTCAAGTAAGTAAAACATTTTGGCTGTTATGTTTAATTCTTATTTTTAAGATTGTTAAGTAAGATGTAATTTATTACCTAAGAGCCTATGGTAGATTTAGTTCTTTCTGTTCTTAGGCTTTTTAAAAAAATGTTCCTTTTTGTATTGTGCTAAGATTTCTTTTCTTTCTCTTTAGCCAGGTACTTTGTTCATTATTAAACTGATTTGTTTGAATATTTTTATTTTTATTTTTATTTTTTTGAATATTTTTATATGTAACAGTTGTCATTACTAATGGCATTAGTTATTTCACAGTTTTATTGCTGTAGATAAAACTATATAGTTTCTTTGAAATTCTAAAGATGATGTACCTTGGAAATACATTTTTAACTTAATCTGTCATATTGCTCTGTACTAGTACCATTTTTTAAGGTGTGAAAACTACATTTTCTTAGGTTATAATATTGTAATTTAAAAAAAATCTTAGCTAGTCTGAATGGTGACATGTGACTACCTTAGAAATGAACTTTTTTTTACTTCTGCCTTAAAGAGGAATTTTATATTTCAGCACTTCTCCAAGCACTGTTATATATATAATTGTGGTTTTCCTTTTTGCCTTTATTCAGTAAACAAATGAATCCTTTCATTGAGGATATTCTGAATAGAATACAAGATTTATTAGAGCTTTCTCCACCTGTAAGTATCTTTCTTTCTAAATATACGTTTTAAGTTGGGCTTAGATCTATTTACTAAAACTCTGTTGAGATATAGTAAACAAACATAGTAATAGAAATAGAAGGGAAAAAAAAGAAATAGAAGGGAATCAAAATTTGACTGATAGATTTAGCAGTGTGAGATATGGTCTGCTCTCTCTACTATTAAATGCCAGTGAAGTATTTTTTGGAGAAGAAAAATTCAGTTTCAAAATCATTCTCTGTTTAGTACTGTGATCACATGAGCCATTCTCAGTGACTCTTACTAGTAGACTGAAATTTTTTTGTTAAACTTCTGGCTTGATGTAAAAAGAATTTAAATGCTGCTTGATCTGAATATCTCGGTTGTTTATTTCACTAGAAAGATTTAAGTAATCTTTAAAAGATACCTTGTAAGCACATTTTGACTGATACCTATTTTTGTGTAAAATACTGGCAATGTCAACAGACTACTGACATTGACTTTTTTTTTCATTTTGATGATAGTTATTAATGGAGCCACACTTGAAAAATGTTAAACATAAAATATTTTGTTTTTTAAAATTAGTATCAGTATTTAGAGTATATGGGTTATTTAATTTCATTGCATGAAAGGTTACTAGTGAATTATATGGTTAAATTTGCCTACATACTAAAGAAATATATATATTAAAAGACTTTCACAGAACCATATTTAGCCATGCCATATTTATGGATATTGGAAAATTTTTTGTTTTTCTTATTGCACGTAGAAACAAGAACTTGTACTATATCTGTAACCTTTTTTTTAGTGTGTAAAAAGACTTGATTCACAGTGCTTTTACTGAATGTTGACTGCATAGTAGGGGTATAAGTACCTTGTATTTATCTCGCAACTTTAACTTTGTGATCTCAACTCCTAGAGCAGTGATTGGTTCTAGTGTTACTTAATAAGTGTTTTAGTTACCTCTAAATAAGGACGTTCTCTTTTAAAAGATAGAAGTTTCATATATATATATATATATACACACACACACACACACACACACACACACACACACACACACACACACACACACACATATATATACATACACATATACATATATATAATATATATATACATTATATATATATTATATATAATAAGGCTGCCACACAATTTATGTGTTTTAAGACTAGGCTTGTAAATAATTTCTTAACAGGGAGTTTCAGTGTTAGATGTAGAAGGGCCTCTGATATTTTCCCCTTCCCCCTGGCCTCTCAGATTGCATAAATGTGAAAAATAACAAAACTCATTAATAAAATGGATCAATGTATGGATGGATGTTTGCTTACACTTGAATAAGTTCTTTTCTTTTTATTTGCAGTCTTATTTCCAAACATGCAAAAGTAGCAACTTGTGTATGTGTTTATTATGTGGCATTTGTTGTTATTTAAATCTTAAACACTTTAAAATATTAATCTGTGTGGCCTTTGTCTTAACCTTCAAAGCACTTTGTATAACTGACTTTTAGCCTCCTAATAACAGATAAATTTCATAAAAGTAAAACAAGTTAGAAAACTGATTATTACATTACATGACCATTTACAAAGTCATCTCAATAGACCCATCATCTTTTGACCTCTAATTCAGTTTATTTATAAGTACTCAATCTTCTTTTTACTAATGAGTTGATGTGATAGATGACATTTTCTGTCCCTCTTTTACTTTTAAATGGGAGGAACTGAACAAAGAAAAACTTCAATAAGACTAAATTTCATTTTAGGAGAATGGTTACCAGTCCTTGTTGAGCAGCGACGACCAATTATTTATCTATGAGACAGCTGGAGTGCTAATTGTTAATAGTGAGTATCCAGCAGAGCGGAAGCAGGCATTAATGAGGAATCTGTTGACTCCACTCATGGAGAAGTTTAAAATTCTGTTAGAAAAATTGATGCTGGCACAGGACGAAGAAAGGCAGGCATCTCTAGCAGACTGTCTCAACCATGCTGTTGGATTTGCTAGGTGAGTGTGATTGGTGAAGATTGGCATTTGAATTGGCGAAGTGATTTTCTCAATATATACAGAATCATTTACTTAGATTTTTCTAGAATTGAGCATGTGTGTCATGCTTCCAAAACTGGATTGTCCAGAGAATTGTGTAAACATTTCTTTTCTAAATTCATTATATTAGGAGATTTAGCTGAAGAAGGGAATAGATCTCGTAACATTCTGCATTTCTGACTTGACATCTTTCTAAATCCTTCTCTGATTTCTCTGGTTTAAGTTGATAATGTATTTAAGGAGATTTGCTTAAGTATATATACCAATGACATCAGGGGATCTGTTATGGAATCTTAAAGAGAAGGTGCTGAGGCTTCTTCTTAGTTGTTGCATTGTGTCCCAACCACCCAAGCTGTTGTTTCTCTCTCTACACATACTTCATTGGTAAATAATAACAGCATGAAAGTTACAGTGATTTTTAATTAGAAGCACTTACAGAAATTGCTCTACAGAAGACTTCCATGCAAAAGCTTATGTTGGAGATCTTGTATAAATAACTCAATTCTAAGATTGTTTTCTAATATAAATTGGTGGTTTACAGTTTGTGTAGTATAGCCTATTCATAGTAAATAGATTTTTTTTTCTCTTTACTGCATATATTGTCAACAGGAATTTAGCAAATTATTTAGGTGGACTCACATTTGAGAGATTGTATCAATTACATTTCATTCATTTAACTTGGGCCCTTTCTGGAATGGTAACTGGAAGCAACCATTAGCTGAAAGTGGAGATAAATGTGACATGGAAAATAAAGAATTGGCTGCTTTTTTTTGTCAGTTTTGTAATTTGTTGTGCATTGTTGATTACTCCATAAAACACTTGAAGAATAAACTTAAAACTAGTTACCTGATAATTGTTTATATAGTCGAACCAGCAAAGCTTTCAGCAACAAGCAGACTGTGAAGCAATGTGGCTGTTCCGAAGTTTACCTGGACTGTTTACAGACGTTCTTGCCAGCTCTCAGTTGTCCCTTACAAAAGGATATTCTCAGAAGTGGAGTCCGCACTTTCCTTCATCGCATGATTATTTGCCTGGAGGAAGAAGTCCTTCCCTTCATTCCATCTGCTTCAGAACACATGCTCAAAGATTGTGAAGCAAAAGACCTCCAGGAATTCATTCCTCTTATCAACCAGATTACAGCCAAATTTAAGGTACCATACACCTTCAGAGGTCAGAGAATTTCCTAACTTTAAGATCTCCTGACTTCAAGATTAGATGTATTTCTCTTTTGGTATATTTTAGCATTTGACTTTTTTTTTTTTTTTTTAATATGAGTTATCTGAGGGCATGGATCATACGTATTTTTATCATCCCAATGTCTACAATACTCCCTGACACTCAGGGCATGATCGATAGATATTTAATAAGAACAGACCTTTTCTGTTCTATGCAGCAGAAGAAAACTTAGTTTGCTGTTTTAGAAAAGCAAATGAAACAGCATTGGATACTAAATGTCTAACGAATAAGTTAAAAGCACTGTAATTTGGGTATCCTAATAGTTTAAAAGTAATTCAATGTCAGTTTTATGTACAAGGAAATTTAAGCAAAGCATAAGCTGGCTAATGAAATTAGCTAACACTTAACATAGTGTTTTCTATGTTCAAAATCTGTTCTGAGCATTTTCTTACACATTCATTTGATCTTTGTAACAACCCTAGAAGTTAAGTATTATTCTTTTATAGATGAAGAAACTGAGACACTTAACTGAGAAGTTAAGGAATTTGCTTAAGGCCATGTAAAGCCTTCACAGAGTTCAGTCTTATAAATTCATTTTTAATTTAGCAGTGAAAGTGAAAGTCACTCAGTCGTGTCCGACTCTTTGCAACCCATGGAATTCTTCAGTCCAGAATACTGGAGTGGGTAGCCTTTCCCTTCTCCAGGGGATCTTCCCAACCCAGGGATTGAACCCAGGGCTCCCATATTGCAGGCGGATTCTTTACCAGCTGAGCCTCCACAAGGGAAGCCCAAGAATACTGGAGTGGGTAGCCTGTCCCTTCTCCAGCGGATCTTCCCGACTGAGGAATCGAACCGGGGTCTCCTGCGTTATTGCAGGTGGATTCTTTACCAACAGAGCTGTCAGGGAAGCCCTAATTTAGCAGTAGAATTCATTTATTGAGAATTTAAATTTGAAAATATTCCATGACAATATTTGATTATGGAATATGTTTGATTCCATGTTACTTGAACCTGAATCTTGAATTGTAGGAAATGGTTTGAACTTAATGATTTTTGAGGCTTTCAATACTGTATATGCTATGTAGATTTTTGTCTTAATATTGATATTTGCTAGCTGAATATAAATATATATCCTAAATATAGAAAATCTGGAAAAAGGCTTTATGTAAAACGTTTTCCCTAAATTTTATATTAGTAATTTTCTTATTTCTCAGATAGTAATAGTTGTTTCCTCTCTTCAGATACAGGTATCCCCATTTTTACAACAAATGTTCATGCCTCTTCTTCATGCAATTTTTGAAGTCTTGCTCCGACCAGCAGAAGAAAACGACCAATCTGCTGCTTTAGAGAAGCAGATGTTGCGGAGGAGTTACTTTGCTTTCCTGCAAACAGTCACAGGCAGTGGAATGAGTGAAGTCATAGCAAATCAAGGTGGGGATGCATGCAGTGCCTAAATTGTCTGTTATTTGTCACAATTGGGCATCTGTGTGAGCAAGAGCTAGTTGAAGTAAACACTGAACTTTTGAAGTAGTTGTATGTTGGCCACAAGGATAACAGTTCATTATCATCAGAGTGGCAATCACTTTCACTTCAGCACCCTTAAAATTATATTCAGTTCTGGTTTTCCTAAAGCAATGTTCCTTTTTCTCTTTTTTTAAGTTGACTAGCAATGTGTTAGCTTCAGATATACAGCCAAGTGATTTAGTTATACACATTTATACATATCCTTTTTCAGATTATTTTCCATTATAGGTTATTATAAGATACTGAATCTAGTTTCTTATTCTATATAGTAGGTCCTTGTTGGTTATCTATTTCATACATAGTAGTGTGTATCTGTTAATCTCATCAGTTCAGTTCAGTTGCTCAGCAGTGTCCAACTCTTTGTGACCCTATGGACTGCAGCATGGCCAGGCTTCCCTGTCCATCACTAACTCCTGAAGCTTGCTCACACTCATGTTCATTCAGTCGATGATGCCATCCAACCATCTCATCCTCTGTCATCCCCTTCTCCCACCTTCAGTCTTTCCCAGCATCAGGGTCTTATCAGATGAGTCAGTTCTTCACATCAGGTGGCCAAAGTATTGGAGTTTCAGTTTCAGCATCAGTCCTTCCAATGACTATTCAGGACTGATCTCCTTTAGGATGGACTGGTTGGATCTCCTTGCAGTCCAAGGGACTCTCGAGAGTCTTCTCCAACATCACAGTTCAAAAGCATCAATTCTTCGCTGCTCAGCTTTCTTTATAGTCCAACTCTCACATCCATATGTGCCTACTGGAGAAACCATAGCTTTGACTAGACGGACCTTTGTTGGCAAAGTAATGTCTCTGCTTTTTAATATGCTGTCTAGGTTGGTCATAGCTTTTCTTCCAGGGAGTAAGTGTCTTTTAATTTCATGGCTGCAGTCACCATCTGAAGTGATTTTGGAGCCCAAAAAAATAAAGTTAGCCACTGTTTCCATTGTTTCCCCATCTACTTGCCATGAAGTGATGGGACCAGATGCCATGATCTTAGTTTTCTGAATGTTGAGTTTTAAGCCAACTTTTTCACTCTTCTCTTTCACTTTCATCAAGAGGCTCTTTAGTTCTTCTTCAGTTTCTGCCATAAGGATGGTGTCATCTGCATATCTGAGGTGATTGATATTTCTCCCGGCAAGCTCGATTCCAGCTTGTGCTTCCTCCAGCCCAGCGTTTCTCATGATGTACTCTGCATATAAATTAAATAAGAAAGGGTGACAGTATACATTCTTGACATACTCCTTTCCTGATTTGGAACCAGTCTGTGGTTCCATGTCCAGTTCTAACTGTTGCTTCTTGAAAGTGAAAGTGAAGTCACTCAGTTGTGTCCGACTCTGCAACCCCATGGTCTGTAGCCTACCAGGCTTCTCCATCTGTGGGGTTTTCCAGGCCAAGAGGACTGGAGTTGGTTGCCATTTCCTTCTCCAGAGGATCTTCCCGACCCAGGGATTGAACCTGGGTCTCCCACATTTCAGGTAGATGCTTTACCCTCTGAGCCACTGCATACAGATTTCTCAGGAGGCAGGTCAGGTAGTGTGGTATTCCCATTAAGGAAATGGCAACCCACTCCAGTACTCTTGCCTGGAGAATCCCATGGACAGAGGAGCCTGGTGGGCTGCAGTCCATGGGGTCGCAAAGAGTTGGACACGACTGAGCGACGAACACACTGTCAGAATTTTCCAGTTTGTTGTGGTCCACAGAGTTAAAGGCTTTGGGATAGTCAATAAAGCAGAAGTAGATGTTTTTCTGGAACTCTCTTGTTTTTTGATGATTGAACGGATGTTGGTAATTTGATCTCTGGTTCCTCTGCCTTTTCTAAATCTAGCTTGAACATCTGGAAGTTCATGGTTTACGTACTGCTGAAGCCTAGTTTGGAGAATTTTGAGCGTTACTTTGCTAGCGTGTGAGATGAGTACAATTGTGCGGTAGTTTGAACATTCTTTGGCATTGCCTTTCTTTGGAATTGGAATGCAAACTGACCTTTTCCAGTCCTGTGGCCACTGCTGAGTTTTCCAAATTTTCTGGCATACTGACTGCAGTACTTTTACAGCATCATCTTTTAGGATTTGAAATTGTTCAACTGGAATTCCATCACCTCCACTAGCTTTGTTTGTAGCGATGCTTTCTAAGGTCCACTTGGCTTCACATTCTAAGATGTCTGGATGTAGTCCAGTAATCACACCATCATGGTTATCTGGGTCGTGAAGATCTTTTTTGTATAGTTCTCCTGTGTATTCTTGCCACCTCTTCTCAATATCTTCTGCTTCTGCTAGGTCCATACCATTTGTGTTGTTTATTGTGCCCATTTTTGCATGAAATGTTCCCTTGGTATCTCTAATTTTCTTGAAGAGATCTCTGGTCTTTAGAGGTTAATCTCATACCTCTAATTTATTCCTCCCCACTTCCTCTTTGGTAACCATAAGTTTTTTATGTCTGTGAGTCTTGTTGCTTTTTTGTAAATAAGCTCATTTGTGTCATGTTTTAGACTCCACATATAAAGAGTATGTAATAGTAGTCTTTCTCTGTCTGACTCACTTTACTTAGTAGGATAATCTCTAGGTTCATCCATGTTGCTGCAGATTGAAATATTCCACTGTTGATGACTGAGTTTATCCCATTGTGTATATAACCTACATCTTTATCCATTCATCTTTTGGTGGACATTTAGGTTGCTTCCATGGTTGGGCTTTTGTAAACAGTGCTGCTGTAAACATTGTTGTGCACGTTTCTTTTCAAATTAGAGTTTTCATCTTTTCTGGGTATATGCCCAAGATTGGGATTGCTGGATTACATGGTAATTCCACATACAGTTTTCTAAGAACCTCCATACTGTTCTCCATACTGGCTGCACCAGTGTACATTGCCACCATCAGTGTAGAAGAGCTACCTTTTCTCCATACGCTCTCCAGCCTTTATTATTTGGAGACTTTTTGATGATGACCATTCTGTGAGGTGATAACCTCATTGTAGTTTTGATTTGCATTCTCTAATAATTAGCAGTGTTGAATATCTTTTTAATGTGCTTCTTGGCCATCTGTTCGTCTTTGAAGAAATTTCTATTTAGGTTTTCTGCCCAGTTTTTGATGGGGTTGTTTATTTTTTTGTTATTGAGTACTATGAACTGTTTGCATATTTTGGATTTAAGCCATCATCAATCTCATAATTTGCAAATATTTTCTTCCAGTCTTCTCATTTCATTTATGATTGACTTTGCTGTGCAAATGCCAATAAGTTTGTTTAGGTTCCATTTATTTTTGCTTTTATTTCTTTTGCTTTGAGAGGCTAACCTAAGAAAATATTGCTGTGATTTGTGTCAGAGAATGTTTACTTACGTTCTCTTCTAGTTTGATGGTGTCATGTCTTATATTTAGGTCTTTAAGCCATTTTGAGTTTATTTTTGTATACAGCATGAGGGAATGTTCTAACTTGCTTGATTAACAAGTGGCTGTCTAGCTTTCTCAACACCACTTACCAAAGAGTCTGTCTTTTTCCATTATATAATCTTGCCTTTGTAGAAGATTAATTGACTGTAAGTGTTTGTGTTTATTTTCTGGCTTCTGTTTTGTTTCATTGATCTGTATGTTCGTTTTTGTGCCATTATCATGCTGTTTTTACTACAATAGGTTTGTAGTATTGTTGGAAGTCTTGGAGGGCTGTGCCTCCAGCTTTGTTCTTTTTCCTCAGGATTGCTTTGGCAATTCTGGGTCTTTTATGGCTCCATATAAATTTTAAGATTATTTCTTCTAATTCTTTAAAAAATGCCATGGGTAATTTGATAGGAATTGTATTAAATCCATAGGTAACTTTGGGTAGTATGGCCATTCTAACAATATTCTTCCAAACCAAGAACATGGGATATCTTTCCATTTCTTTGAATCATCTTCAATTTCTATTATCAATTTTTTATAGTCCTAAGCATATAGATCTTTCACCTTCTTGGTAGGTTTATTTATTGGTTTTTTTTTTTTTTTGGACACAATCTCAAGTGTGATTGTTTTTTGCTTTTTCTGATATTTCATTATTAAAGAAATGTGACAGATTTCTATATATTATACTTGCATCCTGCTACCTTGCTCAACTCATTTATTCTAATATATTTTTTTGTGGAGTCCTTCGGGTTTTCAGTATAGAATATCCTGTCATCGGCCTATAATGACAGTTTTACCTCTTCCCTTCCAGTATGCATACGTTTTATTTCTTTTTTTTGTCTAATTGCTGTGGCTAAGACTTCCAGTACTATATTGACCAGAAGTGGTGAGAGTGAACATTCTTCTCTTGTTCCAAAATTGAGCAGGAAGGTTTTTGGCTTTTCACCATTGAGTATTACATTCACTGTGGGTTTGTTATAAATGGCTTTTATTATGTTGAGATATACTCCCTCTGTACTCACTTTGGTGAGAGTTTTTATCATGAAGGGATGTTGATTTTACCAGATGCTTTTTCTGAATCTACTGAGATAATCATGTGGTTTTTGTCTTTTCTTTTGTTAGGGTGATATGTCACATTGATTGATTTGCATATGTTGAACCATCCTTGTGACCCTGAAATAAATCCTACTTGATCATGGAGTTTAATCCTTTTTGTGTATTATTGGCTTCAGTTTGCTAATATTTTGTTGAAGATTTTTGCATCTAAATTCATCAAAGATATCAGCCTATAATTTTCTTTTTTTGTAGTGTCTTTGTCTGATTTGGGTATCAGGGTGATGATGGCTTCATAGAAGGTCGTTGGTAGTGTTCCCTCTTCAGTCTTTTGGAAGAGATTAAGAGAGATGGGTGTAAGTTCTTTGTCTGTTTGGTAGAATTCCCCAGTGAAGCTGAATGGTCCTGGACTTTTTTTGCAGGGAGTTTTTTTTTTTTGAGACAGATTCTATTTCACTTATCATGATCAGTCTGTTCAAGTTACTTGTTTCTTCTTGATTCAGATTTGGTAGGCTGTATGCCTCTAGAAATTTTTCCATTTCTTCTAGGTTGTCCATTTTGTTGCCATATAACTGTAGTATTATATTTTTTTTTTAGTTTCTGCAGTACTGGTTGTTATTTCTTTTTCATTTTTTATTTTGTTTATTTGAGCCCTTTTCCTTCTTGATGAGACTGGCTACAGGTTCGTTGATTTTATTTATCCCTTCCAAAAAACCATCTCCTGCTTTTATTGACTTTTCTATATTTTTTTTAATCTCTAATCTATGTCTTCTCTCTGATATTTATTTCCTTCCTTCTGTTGACTTCAGGATTTGTTTGTTCTTTTTCTAATTCTTTTAGGTGGTAGGTTACATTGTTTGAGATTTTTCTTGTTTTTTTGAGGAAGGCCTGTATCACTATGAACCTCCATCTTAAGACTGCTTTTGCTGAATCCTGTAAATTTTTGTATGGTTGTTTTTCATTATCACTTGCTTTGGTTTTTTTTTTTTTCTTCTTTGATTTCTTCATTGACCCATTGGTTTTTTAATAGCATGTTGTTTCATTTCCACATAGTTGTTTTTAATTTTTCTTTCTGTGGTTGATCTCTAGTTTCATGCCATTGTGATCAGAAAAGATACTTGAAATAATTTCTATCCTTTTATATTTACTGTGGATTGGTTGTGTGTTCTAGTATGTGTTTTATTTTAGAGAATGTTCTTTGTTTTCCTAAAGCTATATTAGTTGATTCCTTCATAGTATAGTACTGTGATGGCTGCTTGCCAGAATTGACCTGACAATTGAATCTGACTGGCCACTTTGCTTTTTTTTTTTTTTTTTTTTTTTTAATTAACACATTAGTGTCTGGGGGATTTTTGCAGAAATTTAATGCCTGTGGCCAGCAATTAGTTATGTAACTGAATATTGAATTGTCTCTGGTCAACAAGCTATTAAAAATGGACTGCAGGTGTCCACATAGAGAATTTTGCTATATGGAAATCCAGAGGGCAGGATAATGAGGGAATAGTAATTTTTCAATGTTTTATACTTAAAATTTAGGAGCCAAGATAATAAAAATTGAGGGATCTTATCAACCCTGTAAATGCTTTTGTCTTGTTACTGTATGTGAAATCAGAACTTCAGATTGCCTTTCTAGTTCTTTTTCAGATTGAACTCAGGTTTTTCTCTTCAGGTGCAGAGAATGTAGAACGAGTTCTGGTTACTGTTATTCAAGGAGCAGTCGAATATCCAGATCCCATTGCTCAGAAAACATGTTTTATTATCCTTTCCAAGTTGGTAGAACTCTGGGGTAAGATAATTATTTTTTTAAAAATCTTGGGGCTTCCCCTGGTGTCTCAGTGGTAAAAGAATCCACCTGCCAATGCAGGAGACACAGGTTTGATCCCTGATCCAGGAAGATCCCACATGCCTTGGAGCAGCTAAGCCCGTACACTCAACTGTTGAGCCTGTGCTCAAGAGCCCGGGAGCTGCAACTGTTGAGGTCACGTGCCACAACTGCTGAAGCCTGCATGCCCTAGAGCCCGTGCCTCGCTAGAGAAAAGGCCATGCAGCAACAAAGACCCAGCACAGTCAAAAATAAATACAATTAAAAAAAAAATTCTTCATTCCCCAACCTGTTTCCTAAGACGATAGAGATGAAATGGGATCCTAGTCCTAACATAGACAGGAGCTGGGAGTTGATTTTCACTGGTGATAAATGACTTCATTATTATACAAGATGAAAATTTGAATTTTCTTAACAGGAGGTAAAGATGGACCAGTGGGATTTGCTGATTTTGTTTATAAGCACATTGTCCCCGCATGTTTCCTAGCACCTTTAAAACAAACCTTTGACCTGGCAGATGCACAAACAGTATTGGTAAGCACCTAGGAATCTCTTTAGACCTTCTTAGATCTCATGTGTTCTAACTCACAATTTCTTCCTTAATGCCAGACTGATTATATTAGATTTCAGTGCCTTTAAAAAATAATAATAATTTCAAATTAGAATATTCATTAAAAAAATTTTTTTTAAACATTGGTGATACCTTTTCGACCTTTTGTGAATTCTTACTAAATCTTGATATTAAAGTTGACTGTATAAAATCTAGCTCCTCCAGTTTTAACAACCAGGACTTTTTCTAGGACTGTGAAAGGGTACATGATGCAAACATTCTTTAAAGCTTGATTGGGTTACTAGCTTCCTACCACTTCTTTCATTCTAAAACTTGTGCTTAATGTTGTTGTTGTTGTTGTTTTCTGAATCATTAAGAGAGTAACTTTCTCTTCCTCATTCAATAGTTTCCCCAAATCTCATCTTTAGAATGCTTAATGTCAAGCAGTTGCCCTTTACTCATTTCCCTAGGACCAAGTAAAAGCTTGATTTCTTAACTATAAAACACTATGTTAAGACAGCATTTTTGTATTTTTCTGTCTAACCCATTTGTTCCTTTTGCCTGTCTGTTAGCATTCCTTTCTCCATCTTTTCTTTGGCAGTAAATGTTAATAAACAGTAGCGAGGGAAAGAAATGTAGGATCAGTATTTAAGAATTGACTATATTAAATTTCTTAAACTTGCTTTTCATAGGCTTTATCTGAGTGTGCGGTGACGCTGAAAACAATTCATCTCAAACGGGTAAGCTTTGTACTTCCTGCCCCCTTATTTCCAGCTTGCATGTTAATTTTTTATAGTTTTCATTGAGTATGTCTTGTTCTTGAAAACTATCTTTTATGAAAATTGATTAACTTCGCTTTCGACTATCTTGGATGTGAGGGTGGGGTTGAACGAAAGTAGTAGTATCCTTTATTGTCTTTCACATTTGGGATAACCGGAAAGTTAAAATGTATATTTGTTTGGTTTGACAAACAATAAGAAAAATCTTAACCAGAATTTCACAATCCCAGATTTCACTAACTGGTAGGTTCTTCACAGATTTGTCCAACTTCTTAGTGTTACAGGTTGGTTAGAGCACTTCACTACTTCAGAAGTTTGTAGTCCCCTTGTTAACCTAACAATTTGTATAAATCCTAAGTGATTCTGGGCTGAATCTAGCTGGTGTGTTTTTTGTTTTATATAGTGTTTTTAACTAGTGAATTGATTGCCAGCATTTGAAAATCAGGTCCTTTTTTTTTTTTTTAACAAAGATTTCTGTCTCCAACTTCTCAAAGCCAGGATGCCAGCACAGGACTAGCAGTCCTACATAGCTGAAGTCATCTAGTGAGCAGCAACTTCCCTCAGCCACCCAAAATAAACACGTGAGGTTTTGTTCAGCGTTTCCATACATCCCACTCCCTTGTCTGAACTTGAATTTTTGATTCCAAGAGAGACTTGAAGGGTTTTCAATTCAACATTTTCTCTACACCTATTATGTGCTAGGGACAAAAGGCTCTGTGTTTTGGGGCTGCAAGGGTCCTATATAAACATCATAAAAAGTGCCCCAACATTTATGGAGCTTAGAATTGGGCTTCCCTGGTAGCTCAGCTGGTAAAGAATCCGCCTGCAATGTGGGAGACCTGGGTTCAATCCCTGGGTTGGGAAGATCCCCTGGAGAAGGGAACAGCCACTCACTCCAGTATTCTGGCCTGGAGAATTCCATGGGCTATCCATGAGGTTGCAAAGAGTCGGACACGACTAAGCAACTTTCACTTAGAATTGGGGAGGCCAATACTTAAAAACACAATTGGATGTGTTAAGTAAGTACTTTAATAGAGGAATAGTAAATTAATCCATTTGTATTAAATGTAACATGGTGGGACTAAAGATGAACGAGCAGATCTGCCCAGGCAGTATATAAGTCAATACCGAAGAGAGGGAGTATTCTGGTTTTTTTTATAGACTGTGTAACAACTGGATTCATTAGACTGACCAGGAGGAGCTGGCACTCTGGGCAGAGATACTGTGACGGCTGTAGGAAGACAGATCAGGTGTTGCAGTGTAGACTTAGTAGAAAATAATGTTATCCTGTTTAACTAAAGTTTAGGGGTAGAGTAGCTAAAAACCGAATTGGGACTAGGTATGTGTTACATGTGAAAATTTGGGAAGTCAGTAGGCAGTGATTGTAATTTAGAATAGCTAGGTAGAAAAAAATGTACGTAGAACACTTAGAAACATGAGTCAAAAGCAGTTAGAACTAAATACTGGTTTTGGAGTTCTCAGGTTGTAGTTTGTTAAGATGAAGTAGTAGGAATGAATGAGACTTTCTAAGACTAGGACAAAAAGAACTTTGGCTAAAGCAAGAGTCGACAGAAAGCTAGAAGTAGGACCAAAGGTATGAAAGTTAGGGGAATAGAGTCATGAAAGAGAAGACTGGTTAACATTGTTGGATGGTAGAGAGTCAAGGAGAATGAGGAATAACAAACAGTAAGAATGATATTTACAATTCGTAAGTGTTTATCTTGTCCTCAGAGTTGTTATTTAGACACACACAGAATGGAATCAAGTGGAACATTATGTTTGAAAATTATTTACTTCATTTTTCTATTTTCTCATTTATTTACCTGACTGATATCCTCTTGAGGTCAAAGTTTACATTTCCTCATTAAAAAAAACAAAAACAAAACTATACTCCGTTTTTAAGTGATAACAGTGGAGTTATATGCAATGATGAGCAGTGAATGGGCAATTAGTACAGGGAGAGTAGTAGAATAAAGAAGTGAGAAGGAAAGTAGAAGTGATATGAGAAACTTGCGCAAACAGTACAGTATTACCTCCTCTCAGGAACAAGTTTCCTTAGAAGGATCATTAAATTGTGACCTGGACTGATTGGGCTAGTGGGTCAGGAGTCAAGGTAGATAAGGAAACATAAAGAAAGCCTTTGATTCAGGAGCAGTAATGTTAACAGGAAATCCAGATATTAATCCAGGGAGAAATACATTGAGGAGAGTTGGATTGCTTTTGTTTTGATAGCATCCTTTCAGTTGCACTAGGTTGGAGTCATCAACATATTAAAGCATTTAAGTTATATTCAAGTTTGAAGATAAAATTAGCAGGGATTTTGTTTGTTTTCTGAGTACTGAATTTATTGCATTTGGTTAAGGCCACTGTCTCAGCAACAGAGTGCTCTAAGAAACCTGTATTCAAACTGTGTCCTAAGTTCCTTGGTAGGTATTGAGAAGGGGTGGGGATTAGGGGTAAGTTTGTGGAACTCTTCTCCCTTCCCTCTACCAAGTTTACCCTTAAAAAGCCAGATAACTATTATGAAAGTTTTAGCATCTAGAAGTACTAGCAGTTGGCAATGAAGGACAATGGTTTAAGATATTAAATGACCTGCTGTTTATTATTTAGTACAGACTTAATTAACAGCAAACTGAACAAATCACCCTATCTCCCTGTGTCTTAGTTTCTTCACCTGGCTACTAAATTCCTGTTTATTGAACAGGAAAAAGGAGGTGTGCTTTTATTGCTGTTATCTCCTATGTAGCATTTTGTTCTTTCTTGCTTATATTTTAATTTCTAAAGATGTTAATTATCCTGGCACTACCCACAGGCTTCCCCCAGCATGCCTGTAGTCCACTCTGTAGATTGAACGGGAGCACCTCTCTTTGCTTTCTTTTTCAGTCCTGTGAGTCAGACTCTGGTTTCGTGATCTCCTGCATTTAGAACAATATTTGTCTAGTCGTTAGCACTGCATAACACTGCATAATGTTAATGTGTCCTGAGTGCTAAGTGTTATTCTAGCAGCTTTACGTTTGTTAACTCATCCAATCCTCACAATAACTCCATTTTTTCAGAAACTGAGGCTCAGGGAGATTAAGTAACCTACCCAAGTTACTAGAAGTTAGCCAGAGCCAGGCTTCAAAGCAGTCTGGCTTTAGAATCTGTGTTCTTAATCACAATACCATATTGTATTTAAAGTATTCATATATTGTTCCAATTTAATTTTCAGGGCCCAGAATGTGTTCAGTATCTTCAACAGGAATACCTGCCTTCCTTGCAAGTAGCTCCAGAGATAATTCAGGTAAGAGCTGTTATAGCAGATTTTCCTCCTAATCTTAATTAAAGAAATTGTTGTTTAGTCCCTCAGTCATGTCCGATTCTTTGTGATCCCATGGACTGTAGCCCACCAGGCTCCTCTGTCCATGGAATTTCCCAGGCAAGAATACTGGAGTGGGTTGCCATTTCCTTCTCCAAGGGATCTTCTCAACCCAAGGATTGAACCTTCATCTCCTGCTTGGCAGGTGGATTCTTTACCACCGAGCCACTGTAATTCAATTTAAATTTTGATTGGAGAAAGCCAAACCTGGAAGTTCCCTGATGGTCCAGTGGTTAAGACTTCACCTTCCAGTGCAGGGGGTACAGGTTCCATCCCTGATCAGGGAGCTAAGATCCCACAACCTCTTGGCCAAAAGACCAAAACATAGTCATTATTGTAACAAAATCAATAAAAAGGCTTTAAAAGAAAAAAGAAAGCCATAACTATTACATTTACCTTGACTTATAATACACATCGGATAGCCAAAGTTCAAATATCAGAGGGTCTGTGAAATTGAATGGGAAAAAAAAAATGTTGTTTTTCTTTTCAGTCTAACAAATATAATTTCCTGCTATTGTGTAGGTGACAGATCATAGTAGTATTCACATTGCCTGTGACTTTGTCACTCCTAGGAATCACAGATATTTTTATATCACATTACATTGTTCCAGAGATCTTGAAATAGCTACTAGACCTTGATCTAAGTCAGTAAGTCTTATTATTCTGCCACATATCACAAATATATTTCATAAGCATAATTCATTATCATTAGTTTCCTTTGTAACCCCATGTATTTTAAGAGTATTTTTTTAAAACATTCTGAAAGCAGTCTAATAGGCTCCCCCAGACTGCCAGAGGGGACTGTGGCACACGAATGCGTGGTCTGAAGGTTTGTGCCAGGTGGTTACTTTTAGCTTGTGAATTTGAAATCATATTTTGAGGTAAGTGGCACAGTCATTTTTATGATGGCATTCAGTTGTTTTCTGAGCATCTAGTTATCAAGACCTCTTGTGCAATAGCACATAGTTCTAATGAGGTGTCAAAGTCCCGATTGAAACTAGAGTTAGGATCTCTTGTGTAGATTGTAAGGATTGTTTCTTCAGCAATAGTATTTTATAATGCTGTTTTATAAGAGGCACTGAAAAAACTGAATGAAAAATAGACCTCACATAAGAGTACTCACAAAATTCATTTTTAATGAATTTATGATCTCTAATTTTATGACATATCTTTAACTTGGATATTAATTTTCTCATTTACCATTTGTTTCATAAGTAAGTTAATATTTTATAAAAACAGTATGTTACTAATTACTTATGATCTTAATGCATCAGAAACAGAAAGATACCATTCAATTTTGAATAGCTCAAATAGTTTTCCTAGATTCCTAAATGAAGCAAAGTTATTATATTTCTATCTAATAATTTGCTAGTAAAAGATAATGATTCCCAGTTTTCCTTTTCTCATATGCCATCTGACTGCGCTTCTTGCACAATTCTGTTGAAGAGAATTTTCTCTTTTTCGTTCGGTCTGGCTCCTCGCAGTTACCCTTTCACTAGATGAGAACAGCCATAGCCATGTAATTTTTGTCCCACTTACCCTTCTGAGGCAAGAGTCCATCTTCCCCAGAAGAGCCATGTTCTCTAAAGTGAAAACAGCCTGTCTGAAAAGTATTACATTTGAAAATGTCATATAACCTTTTTGGTGAGGAACTGTTCAGGTTAATTTTGATAATTGTAATATGAATACTGGAGATGTGAAGCAACCTGAGTGTCTGTTGACGGGTGAATGGATAAGCCAAATGTGGTGTATACGTAGAACGGATACGGTTCAGCCTTTAAAACAAAAAAGAAAATTTTGTCATATGCTACAACATGGATGAATCTTGAGGACGTTATGCTAAATGAAATAAGCCAATCACAAAAACAGATACTGCATTATTCCACTTAAATGAAGTATCTAAAGTGATCAAACTCTTAGAAACAGAAGGTAGAATGTTGATGGCAAGGGGGTGGGGACTGGAGGAAGGGGGAATGGGGACTTGTTCAATGGGTGTGGAGTTTCAGTTTTGCAAGATGAAAAATTCTTGAGATCTGGTGCATAACAGTGTGTATAGTTAACAGTGCTGTACTGTATATGTGGTCAAGATGGTCAGTTTTATGATTTTATTATCACAATTTTAAAAGAATATTGTGGTTTTGAATTTTGATGAATTTAATACAAATGACTAATTCTTTTCTCTCTCCTCCCCTCATGGTCCCTCAGGAGTTTTGTCAAGCGCTTCAGCAACCTGATGCTAAAGTTTTTAAAAACTACTTAAAGGTAGGTATTTGGAAAACTTACATATCTTCATACAATTAGGTGATGTTTCAGAGCCAATACATACTACAGGATACTGTATCATACTGTAGTTTGACCAACAGTTACACAGTTACATGTTTGGGAGTCTCTTTGCTCTAAAACCTGCTTCTAAGAATCCACAATTAATAGCTATTACGACACTTCAGTTTTATGTGAAGGCCCTTTCAGCTGAGCTCCTACAAAAGGTTAGAGGAAGTTAGATAAGCACACTGAATTGTATATGCCTGACCATGTTGATACGAAAATGTCATTTCCTTTTACAGTTTTGTGATGTAACTAAATAGGAACTAGAGAATTGGGAGAACAAGTAATATTTAAGAACTGCCCATATTGAGTTGAAAGTAAGGAACTAAAAATAAAAAAACAGAAGTATGAGTTATTTGGTTATATCATATCTTGAAACTTTGGAATTTGCAAAATGGACAAAAAGTGGAATCCTCAGATTTGGCCATTAAGGCTCTTTTTACATTCCTAAAACCACTGAATTAACCAAACCAACCTCCACGTTTTTATTTGGTATTCATTTTTACAGTTAAATCCATGAAACAGCTATCTTGCCCTCGCCCAGCTAGTCATTCAGTCAGTACTCTGTGACTGCCTTGTTATGTAACACATACTATTCTTAACTGCTGCAGATACCGGTATGAGTGACTTTCCCTGCCGACAAGGAGCTTATGGTCTGTAATTAAAGTTATTGTGTGACAGCTTGAGGAACTGTTCTTTACTTTTTAAATTATCTTCAACAAATTTCAGGGTAAAGCATGTGCTAAATTTCTTAGTGATAAGTAACTTAATGGCTCCCTGGTCCTTTTGCCAAAGGCATTCAAGTCAAGGGACTTCACTGATAAATAAGTGTGCTATCCTTCAACTTTGCTCCTACCATCTTCCCTTGCCAGTTTTTCCCCTAGTAATAGTTTGTCAGCTTAAACTGACCAAAGAGTTTGTGAGAAGAGAGTTACTGTTTATCATTGGGAACCCTCCCCTTTCCCAATTCCCCATAAAAGCAAAGTACCTGTGGAAGTAAACTCTGTTAAGTAACTGATCATCACACTGGATTTAAGGACTAAAAATAAATTGTAACTCTCTGTTAGAGGTATCTATTCCAGCAAGTCTAGGTACATTGTAGGAGGCTTGTGCTCCAAGTATATCCATCCCAACAGCATTTATAAAGTCTTCCTCCCAAGCGCAACTTCTCTATGGCATTATTCTTCTAGTTGGAAAAAAAAGAAAGTTCCTTCTTTTGAGCCTCCTCTGTTCCTATCTGATTAATCCTTAGATCTTGCTGATTGTTTCCTCCTTGCTGTCTCACTTGGTTTCTGTCTCCCCTGCTGCCACTCTGGTGTAGGCTTCTATTCTCTCACTCTGATTTCCCTTCCCTTGTTCTATCCAAGTTGATCCATTTGAAAACATTGAACAGTTTTCTGAAATTCATTCCTCTTCTTCATGATCTTCATATGCTTAACTGTTGACTAAACAGTAACATATTCTTTAATTTGGCATTTAGGTGCTTTTTTTTTTTTTTTTCAGATTCTGAGCTCAGACTACCTTTTCATTTTCTCTTGCAGGAATATCCCTTACTGTTCCTGCTGTTCTTCAAATATTCTGCCTTATTAGCACTCTTCTTTAGGAATTCTACCCATTTTTCAAGGCTAATCTTAATTGTGGCCTCTATATAAGGCTATCTTTTGCTTATATAGTGATGATTCTTTTCTCTCCACTTAGTCAATAGATAGTTAATAATTGTTACGTGAATGTCTGCTCTACTAGGTGTTACGGATATAATGACAAATGTGGTCTTTATCCATAATGAGTTTACTGCCTTCTATTTACTCGTTCTGATGCTTACTTAACATGAACCCAACTATGAAAGGCAGTAATATTGAGCCAGTGCTTAGCACAGCCTCTAGCCTACACATTCATAGTCTTAGATGTTAAATTGGAAGTATTTTTTTATAATCAAATAAATAAATAGTTAAGGGATAACACCTGCTATGTTTAGCTTTGACTTGTTTGTTTCTTCCTCGAAATTTAATTTCCTGGCATTAACTTTGACAGTAGTGCCAGTCAGTAAACTGTTGTCAAGAGCATGTTTTCCTCTCACTGCTTGACTCTCATAGCACTGGAGGTAGCACCATATTTTCACTAGTTTCCCAATTGAGTAATGGCAACATTAGTTATCTCTAGACTTTATCAAGTTGTCCAGAAGAGAAAGTTCTTGACTTGTATTATGTGTGGATTTATGGAGTATATGAAATGTTTTAGAAGAGTGACTAGCACCCAGTAACATGGAGCCCTTCTTCAGGTAAAAGGTGATGATCATCTGACATCAGTACTAATTGAACTAATACTTTATTTACAGGTGTTCTTCCAGAGAGCAAAGCCCTGAGGACTAGATCTCCCCGTGGCTACTTCATGATCAGGAATTCCAGTTAATAATTTATAAAGAAACAATTTTTTGTGTGCCGTTCACACTGGTCTTTTTAACATTGCTTTGGGCTTATTGCAGTATATGTATTGGGATTTTTTTCTGTAAAATGGGTGTAATTTTCCCTAAATTACAGGTATGTGACAACATAGAGAAGTTGCATGCCAATTAAATCGTTCTATATAAAAATGCTGTTGTAAGATACAGCAGAGTTATCCTAGTACCTTTTTTTTTTAACTTGAAACTTTTAAGTCCTTTATAAAGACCATAGCAAGAAAACAGTGTACTTTTTCATTACTGAATATAAACTGTTTGAAAATTTAAATTTTTGTTTTATGTGTGCAGACTCATAAACTTTCATTTATGTGTGCAGACTCATAAAAAAGTGTGGGGGGAATAAAATCAAAATTTAATTTTTTTGTAGATAGCTATTACATTTCCTTAAACTGTTTCAATGCCAATGTGTATTCTACAAAACAGAATGGTTTCATAAATTAACTGATTGAAGAGTAGGTGCTGGTGTTATACATTTTTTATAAAAAAAAAACAAATAAATTTTACGTAGTGAAATATAT
The DNA here is from genome assembly GCA_024291935.2 of Okapia johnstoni. Taxonomy (NCBI): domain Eukaryota; kingdom Metazoa; phylum Chordata; class Mammalia; order Artiodactyla; family Giraffidae; genus Okapia; species Okapia johnstoni. The sequence continues at coordinate 61,943,020 of CM044320.1, forward strand.
CAAGTCTTTTGGAGTTATTTTAAATACTTGAGCCTTATTTTTTCATCTCTCCCTGATTTTCCATTTAAGGGACTGCACATACTGTATGAATATCTGGATGATTTAATTATGCTCCTAAAAGAGTATATCCTACTTTGTTCTATTAAATAATTTAGAATCTTTTTTCAAATGCACTACAAAAAGCCTGTGTGCATATGTTGATAGAATTAAAAATCTAATATTTTCCGTCTTAACTAGATTTCGGAGAAGGCAATGGCACCCCACTCCAGTACTCTTGCCTGGAAAATCCCATGGACAGAGGAGCCTGGTAGGCTGCAGTCCATGGGGTCGCTAAGAGTCGGACACGACTGAGCAACTTCACTTTCACTTTTCCCTTTCATGCACTGGAGAAGGAAATGGCAACCCACGCCAGTATTCTTGCCTGGAGAATCCCAGGGACGGCGGAGCTTGGTGGGCTGCCGTCTATGGGGTCACACGGAGTCGGACACAACTGAAGCGACTTAGCAGCAGTAACTAGATTTACTTAGGGCACAAATACCTGTGTATTTATAATGCTTATAAGTAGTAGCTGCCGGTTTAGTTCCCCTGCCTTCCCCTATTTTTATTCATAACTATGCAAGAAACCTTCCCTGGTGGCTCAGACAGTAAAGAATCTGCCTGCAGTTCAGGAGACCTGGGTTCAATCCCTGGGTCAGGAAGATCCCCTGGAGAAGGGAATTGCTACCCACTCCAGTATTCTTGCCTGGAGAATTCCAAGGACAGAGGATCCTGGCAGGCTACAGTCCATGGTGCTGCAAGGAGTCAAACACAACTGAGCGACTCACATTTTCACTCTCATGCAAGAAACCAAGACAATCAGACCAGTAGTACTATTGGAAAATTAAGAAAAGATAGACAAAACTGAGCAGCAGAATTACTATAGTCATCATTTAAGTTTAAATTCCAAACTCCCAAGTAAGGTTTTAGGGTGGCTAAGGGTTTTTTTAACCTTTGGCCCATGTGGTCCCTAGAAGTTTCATGGATGGGCTTTAGTGGTCTTCTAAATTCCCTAAAATTGTATCCTGAATTTTATATAAATATTCTCCTGCGGTTAAATCCAGAAATGATTTTAAACATTTTCCTAACATCATAGAATAAAGGTGCTAAACTAAGTTAACAGTTAATTGTAAAAATAGATCAGTGAGATGTATATTATACAGTCAGCCCTCTGTATGTGCAGGTTCCACATCCATGGATTCAACCAACCTTAGATCAAAAATACTTGGAAAAAACAATTTCCAGAAGGTTTCAAAAAGCAAAACTTGAATTTGCTGTACTTGAAAACTATTTATATAGCATTTACATTGTATTAGGTATTGTAAGTATTCTAGAGATAATTTAAAGTATCTGGGAGCATGTGCATGGATTACATGCAAATACTATGCTATTTTATATAAGAAACGAGCATCCAAGGATTTTGGTATCTGGGGGTCTTGGAGCTAATCCTATGTGGATACTGAGGGATGACTGTACTTCAATAAAAATGATTTTGAAAGTAGATGAGTGAGAGCTATTGTTCCTTTGACAAGTTCCCCTGTACAGTGGGAGAGATCATTGCATATATTGCAATGATCTTTGAACTGATTGTTCAGAGTATACTGAATTGCATAGCGTAGTAGTTAAGAGCTTAGACAGGCTCGGGATCCAGATTTAGTAGGTTCAGATAGCAGTTATGCCAGTAATTGGTTTTAGAATCCCTGACAAGTTAGATAAGTTCTCTCTGCCCCAGTTTACCCATCTGTAAAATGGGGGAAATAATGGTAACTAAGAATTCAGTAAGTTAAACATGAAAAAGGCTTACTGCAGCATCTGCTTATTGATAATAACTACTGTTGTTTAGTCACTAGGTGATGTCTGACTCTTGTGACCCCATGCTATTTTATATACTCTTTTGTAACCTGTTAGGCTTCTCTGTCCATGGGATATTACAAGCAAGAATACTGGAGTGGGTGGCCATTTCCTTTTCCAGAGGATCTTCCTGACCTAGGGATCGAACCCAAGTCTCCTGCTTGGCAGGCAGATTGTTTACCACTGAACCACCTGGGAAGCCCCCAATAGCCATTGTTACTGTACTGTTTATTCCATATATATAAAGGTGACACCTCCTTCTTCCTACCTGGCTCTTTTTTTTTTTCCCTTCCTGGCTCTTTAAAGCCCTTCAGAAGATTCACAAGTGTTCAGGGCTAAGAAAAATCCAAACAGGGGCATTAAGAATGTATAATAGAGGTTAAAACTTCATGTTATCTGATCATGTGTAATAATTCAGTCCTTCCTTGAAGTTGTCTAGAGCACTTCAGTTAGGGGGTGCCATAGCAATTAGGAAACTGTTTCATCATAAATTGCCTTACCTGTATTGTATAACAGTCTCCAAAAGCAAACCCCCCAATAATTGTCTCAAGGGTGAATCTCACCTTAACAAAGCCTCACTGAGGCAAAAAGACAGGGAACTATGGAACTACAAGTTTTATGAGGCGTGATATAGTTCTGGGCCTAACAGTTTATTTAAATCTTAAATACTAACATTAAATGCTTCACAAATGGCTTGATCTTCCAGAAAAAGTATTTCAGTGTTCCTCATTTAATGCAGTAAACATTTTGAATCAAGGCCTTCAGCTAATCACATTTTCTCCCATTCAACTTTGAGATGTAGGTTATACTGTTGTAAGGAACTTGGACTCAAGGCCTTTTCCTTGGCATTAGATAGGGGTGAACTAAAATTAGTGGGAATTGTAAGCGTGAATAGGCCGTTGTTAGAATGATTCCATCATTAAACATTGTTTAAAAGTTTAATAATGTAAATTCCTTTGTAACAAACATTATAGTGGACTTTTGTTATCTCCGTTTTGTAGCTATGATATATGATAAAAACAGGCTTACGGACTTAAGTGTTAGTTGCGGAGTCGTGTCCGACTCTTTGCGACTCCATGGACTGTAGCCAGACAGGTTCTTCTGTCCATGGAATTTTCCAAGCCAAGAGTACTGGACTGGGTTGCCATTTCCTTCTCTAGGGGATCTTCCCGATCCAGGGATCGAACCTGGGTCTTCCGCGTTGCAGGCAGACACTTGACCATCTGAGCCACCAGCGAAGCCCAAAATATCCTCTAAAAAGAGGGAATTAAATGAGCTTGTTTACATTCGATAATCTGGCTCCCCTGCAGCCAACGTGGTCTTTAAAATACGTACGAATCGATCCCTGCAGCGATGGCCCCGCACGTGTCAGTATTCTGCACAGCTGTGATTATTATATGTTTGTAATCATCGGTCCATATCTGTCTGCCCCACTATCACTGCACTGGGGGAAGCGGCGGAATTTGCCGCGTGGGAATCTGAATTCTTGCGCTTACTGCGCAGGGCTCTCTGGCTTTACCCTCAGAGTAAGCGGGAGACAGGCGGTGGATGTGGACTGGGTCGGACTCAGACACCCACCCATCCTCCTGGCTCCTCGTCACAGAAAATCGCGGAGACAGCCGTGCGAGCAGCCTTGGCGGCGGAGGCCCAGGCCCAGGCCGGTCCGGCGGGAGTGCGCACGCGCACCCGCGCACCGGCCGTCGGTCACGTGGTCTCTGTCCAGGGTTTGGAAGCCGGAAGTGGCCCGAAGCGCAGGGAGGCCGCGGGAGCCCGCTGGCGGTGGAGCGGCGGAGACCGGGCGAGGTAAGCCGGGACGGCTCGAGCGGACGGCTGCAGACGCGTGAGGCACGGGCTGCGGAGCCAGGCATGGCCCGCGAGAAGCAATCCCGCCCCCGTGGGAAACTGGGGTGCTGAGTCAGGGCGGAGGCGGGGCGGGCGACCCGAGGAACCTAGCGGGACCCGAGGCCGAGCCCTCCCCGACCCTGGTTGGGCGGACACCTCCTCCCGGGTGTCCGGGGCGTGCGAAGCCGGCCGGAATGGTCGCGCGGGCCGGGCCGCTGCGTCTGGACTCCTCGCCCCACGGCCGGCCCTTTGACCCTGGCCCTCACGGGTCTGGTGTCGTTGGGCACCGAGAAAGAGGATATATCCGTTACTGGGGTTGGGCCCTGGCCGCCCGGGCAGGCGGGCATCGATGCCCCTTTCCCTTGGAGTTAGACTGGCTGCTTTCTCCCGTCTTTCCGAGCGTGAACGCGATCGTTTGATTTTTCAGACGATTAAGAAGACTTGTCATTAGGGTTTTAATGAAAACAGCAGGGGTTGGCTCACCGGAAGCTAGAAGCCGAAGACGTTTTTAATGTACATACATGTAATGCAAATTCCCAAACATTTCCTTTGGGACATGGCTTACGAGTGTATTTTCCAGTCCGTTTCCCAGATGTTTTCAATAGGTGTCCTCAAAACAAGTTCTCCCCAGTCATTGTCAGTGCGTAACCGAAGCCCGGCTTTTATCGCTGTAGAACGCTGAATAATATATTACGTTTAATAAATGATTCACGTAGTGGTAGAGTTTGGAAATCCTGGAACTTTGTCCATATGCGGCGTCACCAAGCCGGTTTTCATCTATGGACAAATGGTAACTTTCATTTTGGACGGTATAAGGAAGTAGACTTAGGTAGGATCACCAATATCGTACTTGTTGAGTGCCTGCTTATGTTGTGTCAAAATTTTGGAAAGATTTATATAGCAAGCACCTTCTAGGTGTGCTGAGTCATGTTATAGCATGCTGTTGTTGTGGGGTAATTGGTAGATAGTTTGAAAAGGCATTTCCCCATTGTAACACCGTTGTTTAATATCTGCGTATGCTGCTGCTGCTGCGGCTGCTAAGTCGCTTCAGTCGTGTCCGACTCTGTGCGACCCCATAGACGGCAGCCCACCAGGCTCCGCCGTCCCTGGGATTCTCCAGGCAAGAATACTGGAGTGGGTTGCCATCTCCTTCTCCAGTGCATGAAAGGGAAAAGTGAAAGTGAAGTCGCTCAGTCGTGTCCGACTCTCAGCGACCCCATGGACTGCAGCCCACCAGGCTCCTCCGTCCGTGGGATTTTCCAGGCAAGAGTACTGGAGTGGGGTGCCATTGCCTTCCCCGAATATCTGCGTATAGTGAGCACCATATCTTAGCTGATCAATGTGTTTTATATTACCCATTGGATGTACATAGGTACCTAATGATATTATTTGTCAGTTATAGTTAGCTCAAGCAGCAAAGTTACATTAATTAGGGAAGCTTTTCATTCTTGAGAAATACTTGAAGATATTATTGAAAAGATATTTGAGAATTTTATTATATCAGTAGCTGATAAATGTGTCATATTTTGAAAACAGAATCTTATTTTTACTGCTTATTTCCTATAAATTGCTGTATATAAAATTATCTGAATTAGATGGGGGTAAAATTATATTCATATATCTTAATATATCCAAAATTGTTGACGTTTGGACCCTACCCATTCTTTGTGTTAACCCTATTTGGAATATTGGCATTCATTAATTCATTCCTGCATATCTGTTTCTAACTTACTGTGAAAGGATGTTAAGGTTAAATGTGACATTACATCGGTTTTAGGTTGGCATGGTGGAACAAGTGTTTATGCTATTTAGCATGCCTCATTTTTACTCCATCATGAAGCACAAGTATTTACAATATCCTTATAGATATACAGCTTTACAATATTGAAGGACAAGGGTAGGGGTATGTTTTTTTTTTTTTTAATAGACTTTATTTTTTTAGAGCAGTTTTAAGTTCACTGCAAAACTAAGCAAAAGGTACAGCAATGTTTCCATATACTTCTTGCCTCTAAACCTACCTGCGTGCGTCTCCCCTGCTTATTTTTTAAGACTTGTTAATATACACTCAGTATGTGTGTATTTATATATTTGGAGGTTGGCAAAACTATTCTTAAGTTAATTTCAGAATTTGTGGCTGAAAGGTTTCCTTTCAATCCTGGTTGTCAGGCTCTGGGTAGATGAAATTTTAAATTAGGAAAGTGTTATGTAGTGGTAACAATTGTTTTCGTTAGTGTTGCCTTGCACCTGAAAGAAACAAAGTTGTTTCTTTTTTTTTCTATATTTCTGTTGTATTTTACCTTATTTTATTGAAAACGCTTTAAAATATGATGCATCAGTGATTAATCTTTCAAAACATTTTAAGGAGGTAAAGATCACTTTCATTGACAGAGAAAAAATTAGAAGAAAAATAGATATTTTTTTCAGCCCTGTGAATAAGTGAATTAAACTGAATATGTAAGATGTCATTGGTCAAAGCTTTTTCAGAGCCCACACAGCATTTTAGTCTTTAATATTGCTGGAAAGTTAGATTTTTATTGGACTGTTTGTACACTTCTGTTTAGCAGTAAATTATAGGTGCTCTTTCTTGAGACTAAAAGTAGCTAACATTTGTTTCTTAAGTGTTATTATTCCCTTAAAACAAGCATGCAATTTTTTTTTCTTTTCTCTTAGTATATCAGGAGGATCGCCTGACCACGCCAAGATGCAGAGCACTTCTAATCATCTGTGGCTTTTATCTGACATTTTAGGCCAAGGAGCTACTGCAAATGTCTTTCGTGGAAGACATAAGGTTGGTATGGAGAATTCTGTGAAAGCACTGTATGTGTAGTTTCATGAGATGCACGCTTACACTTGGTGGGTTTGATTATTTTGTCTAAAGATAGTATGTGTTTTTGTGGTTATTTAAGCTATTACTTGTGTCAGAGGCAGTGTTATCTACCTAGTGGTGGCAGAGGTCATGTGCTGGGGAATGGAGAAAAACAGAAGGTTGTATGAAAAAAGGAACTAGGGGAAATTAGTGTTTGCCTTTTGGTTCTTTCCTCCACCTGGTCCTCCTGCAGTAGAGAGTGATCTCACTGACAGAGTTCAGTGTGGTGGTGATTTGGGGTAGGAGCAGTAGAGGGAGGTTTGGTGAGGAGCAGATGGGAACTTCTGAGGGAGACCTACAGATGATTCTGCTATGCTGTTCTAAGGCTTTCTGCCCCTGAAGTAAACCAGCATTCTGCAGAGTAGATTGGTGTAATGTGAAGTTATCAACAAGGAGCCCAGGTTTCAAAGGCTATATCTTGGTATGAGGTAATCAGAATTTGTTAGTTCAAGTGAGAATAGAATAAAAGAGCTAATCCCAGAGGCATTTCAGGAACCAAAAGGACTCTGTGTCAGCTTCTATACTGGAGGATGAAATGAAAGATAGTTAGTCATTTAAAATGAAGAAATTTAAAATCATTAAAATTTCTGTTCTGGGAAGGAAGCTGGAAAAATAATAGAATAAAAACGTCCTTTTATGATGCAAATAATCATCCACTAGTTTTTCAGCCCTAAGAATTCAGCCCAGGAGCTCAAAACACTTTAGTAAGGAGGAGTTACTATATATTTTTCTGTAGCCTTGAGACCACCAGTCAGCTCTGCCTGTGACAATGAAATAAGTGTTCACAGAGGGGTGCTATTTCCTCTGTGGCTCTTAGGGAGTGAATCAGAAGTGTTGTACAGTTTTTAGCTTTTTTTTCACCTCCAAGTTTTAGAATTATCCACAGGTTCCAGTCCTTGATCGGATTCATAGTGATCAGCCTTGGATATTCCTGTCCTAGAAATTGTTTTTGTTTGGTGCAGTGTGCCAAGAAGAGAAAATGGGTGGCAGCACTGAATTTAGCAATGAGACACATCTGACCCTCTGTCTTCTGTGACCCAAATTAACTTATCAGACTTTAATAATCACCTGGTATATGTCAAATACTATGAGTAGACCTAGTGATTTTAGCCTCAGATAAAGTACAATTCCTGTGCACGAAGAGTTTTCGGTTTAGTAGCAAGGTGGCGTTGGAAGGAACATAAATTAGAAACTGAGGGAGTGACAGGTAGTCAGTAGTGATAGGAACTGAGGGAGGCATATTTAAAGTGCCTGAGGCTAGTAAATATCTCTGTTTACTAGTGCCTTTCCTTACTTAGATATCCAGTGTCCTTCATGTTAGTACTTACATTTAGTAGGGGGTATAAATGCTTGATGACTGAAAGAATAAATGAATGAATGAGGACAAACTACAGTAGACTACCCTAACATGACCTGAGGTTCTTCTTCAAAGGAAGTAAAAATGTTTTTTATCCAATAGAGTTCAAAAACCTCAAATAAACATTTGAGAGGCATAAGAATTAACTTATAATATTGCCAACATCTAGTTTAGTATTCAAAATGTGTTTCGAGAAACCATATTTATTCTCAGTGACATCAGTTTCAAGGGTTTAAGACTATATCCCCAAAATCCTGCTTGCCCTTAATTACTGATTGTTTAAGGCTCTTTGATTGTGTTAGCTAAACCATTTTTAGGACTGGAAAAGGTCAGTTTTCATTCCAGTCCCAAAGAAAGGCAATGCCAAAGAATGCTCAAACTACTGCACAATTGCATTCATCTCACACGCTAGTAAAGTAATGCTCAAAATTCTCCAAGCCAGGCTTCAGCAATATGTGAACTGTGAACTTCCAGATGTTCAAGCTGGTTTTAGAAAAGGCAGAGGAACCAGAGATCAAATTGCCAACATCCGATGGATCATCATAAAAGCAAGAGAGTTCCAGAAAAACATCTATTTCTGCTTTATTGACTATGCCAAAGCTTTTGACTGTGTGGATTACAATAAACTGTGGAATTCTTCAAGAGATGGGAATACCAGATCACCTGACCTGCCTCTTGAGAAACCTGTATGCAGGTCAGGAAGCAACAGTTAGAACTGGATATGGAAGAACAGACTGGTTCCAAATGGGGAAAGGAGTATGTCAAGGCTGTATATTGTCACCCTGCTTATTTAACTTGTATGCAGAGTATATCATGAGAAACACTGGCTGGATAAAGCACAGCTGGAATCAAGATTGCTGGGAGAAATATCAATAACCTCACATATGCAGATGACCCCACCCTTATGGCAGAAAGCGAAGAAGAACTAAAGAACCTCTTGAGGAAAGTTAAAGAGGAGAGTGAAAAAGTTGGCTTAACACTTAACATTCAGAAAACTAAGATCATGGCATCTGGTCCCATCGCTTCATGGCAAATAGATGGGGAAACAGTGGAAACAGTGTCAGACTTTATTTTTTGGGGCTCCAAAATCACTGCAGATGGTGATTGCAGCCATGAAATTAAAAGACGCTTACTCCTTGGAAGGAAAGTTATGACCAACCTAGACAGCATATTAAAAAACATAGATATTACTTTGTCAACAAAGGTCCGTCTAGTCAAGTCTATGGTTTTTCCAGTGGTCATGTATGGATGTGAGAGTTGGACTATAAAGAAAGCTGAGTGCAGAAAAATTGATGCTTTTGAACTGTGTTGTTGGAGAAGACTATTGAGAGTCCCTTGGACTGAAAGGAGATCCAACCAGTCCATCCTAAGGGAAATGAATCCTGAACATTCATTGGAAGGACTGGTGTTGAAGCTGAAACTCCAATATTTTGGCCACCTGATGTGAAGAGCTGACTCATTTGAAAAGACCCTGATGCCGGGAAAGATTGAAGGCAGGAGGAGAAGGGGACGAGAGAGGATGAGATGGTTGGATGGCATCACCGACTCTATTTACATGAGTTTGGGTAAACTCCTGGAGTTGATGATAGACAGGGAGGCTTGGTGTCCTGAGGTTCATGGGGTCGCAAAGTCGGACACGACTGAGCGACTGAACTGAACTGAAACCCTTTTTATGTTATTGCTGGGAATGAACAGGTCCCTAACTTTACTATTTGTTATTCAAAGTATTTGTTGTTTTTATTTATTAGTTGCTAAGTCATGTCCAACTGTTTATGACCTCATGGACTGTAACCCGCCAAGCTCCTCTGTCCATGAGATTTCCTAGGCAAGAATACTGGAGTGGGTTGCCATTTCCTTCTCCAGGGGATCTTCCCAATCCAGGGATTGAACTCATATCTCCTGCGTTGGCAGGCGGATTCTTTACAATGGAGCCACCGGGAAGCCCTATACAAAACATGGAAGTCAAAGTGTTAGTTGCTCAGTCGTGTCCGACTCTTTGTGACCCCATGAACTATAGCCCGCCAGGCTCCTCTGTCTACAGGATTTTCCAGGCAAGAAAGAATACTGGAGAAGATAGCCATTCCCTTCTCCAGGGAATCTTCCCAACCCAGGGATCGAACCCAGGTCTCCTGCATTACGGGCAGATTCTTTACCGTCTGAGCCACCAGGGAGGCCCCATACAAAGTTTAGTACCTACTTAATTTTTCTCTTTTTTTATTAAGTCACCTGGAGCTGCTACTGTGTGTGGATGGGAATATGTGCATGTGGTAACTAGGTGAAGTTAAAGTGGGGAAAGCTGTAGGAAGGACATGTTGACCTGCACGTTGTATATATGTGTACTCATGAATCTCTAAATATTATTCGTAGTGCTTTGACTTAAGGACAGTGACTGATAAGTCACTGTGCAGTTGAATAGAGGGAAACTGGGACATGCTGACAACATATCCCAGTGAACTCACAGGTATGTTGAGACCACAGAAGAGTGGGAAATACTGGCCTTGGTCACAGTGGATACGTTGCAGCATTGTGTTATTTCCCCTGCTTGCTCCTCTCTCAAGATTCTCCTAATTTCAGACTAAGTTTAAGACAAGTGTCCTCAAGAAAAATCTCTCTGTTGGGTGGTAATAGATTTGACAGTGTTCTTATCCTGGCTAATCAAATGGTAAGCAGTATGAGTGAGCCCTGGTTAAATTGTTCCATTTTCATTCTGTCTGAAAAGTCAGTGGGTCTTTTCCTCTGGAAAGAATATACGTGTATTTGATGTGGAGGGAGCAAGGGAGAAAGGGAGGAGTGATCTCATCACACAGATGATGGTCTCCACAGAGTGCACTTAAGACTGAGCTTGTGAGACAGCTAAATGGTCTTAAGAAGAAGATCATGAAATTTTAAGGTGAAGGGAGGAGGGTGACGAGCTGTAGGTGGTTAATCTGTGTGAGAAGCTGTAGAGACGGCTTCAAAGCAGGAAAAGCGTAGGGTCCTCAAAGACAGAGAGCCATGAGAAAGCTTTATGTAAGGCATGCTTGAACCCCAAGCTCATAGAGGAAACGAGCTTTCCACTAACTCCAGGCAGGTTCAGCCTTGGGTTGTGGGAAAAGTAAGGTTAACTCAGAGAATCTGGCCTGAGTGATTGGAAAGAAGTGAGAGGGTCTGCAAGAGAGCCTTTAAGGTTAATTCTGTTACGAACATGAGAATGTGATATTTACCTGGAATGAAGCATGTGTTCTGTACTTCTAAAATGCGTTCCCAATTTCAGCTGTGCTTTGTAATTCTGTGTTTGATGTACTTCATTGTGCCCTGAGAGAGTGAGAGTTGGGCTACTGCAGCTGCTTTGGTGGAGGAAAGGAAATGTCTTTGATCCTTTAGAAATGATGGGGGAAGCAACAGCCTGCCCTAGTCATCTAGGTAAAGTTGCAGAAAGTTCCCAGCAGCAGCCATGGTGCATTCCAACAAGAAGGGTCTGCTTTAACCTTACTCTTTTAACTCCTCTATTTCCAAATGCACATACGTACACATTTTATCCAGCTAGGGAATCTTAAAAGTTAATTGCCTTACTTTGAGATTCTCACTAAAAATTTAATATGTGGAATATAATCTTTAATCTTTTCTCTTCCTGCTTTGATTAGTTTAAAATTATTAGTTCCCAGATTAACCTTGTGAGTTTCACTTTCTATTTCTCATTCAGGATACATGTTCGCCTTTAGTACTGTTGACTGTCTTTGCCACGTGTATCGCAATGGAAGCTTTATTTATAATATGAAAGAAAATAGCCTCTTCTACATTCCAAAGCATACAATTTGAAAGAAATATTGAGCAGTTGATTGATGTATTTTAGCTTAAAAAAAAAGGTCAGGAGTCCTAGTACAAACTACCAATGCTTAAAAATGTTCAGTGTTCTACAAAAAAGATAAATTGCTGTATCTAGTTCTAATGCTACCTTTTTTATTTTCTTTATATTATAAGTAAGTAAAACCTTTCTCTCCTTTTCTTAGAAAACTGGTGACTTATTTGCTATCAAAGTATTTAATAACATAAGCTTCCTTCGTCCAGTGGATGTTCAAATGAGAGAATTTGAAGTGTTAAAAAAACTCAATCACAAAAACATTGTCAAATTATTTGCTATTGAGGAGGAGGTAAGTTGTCAAGCTTTAGTTAATCCTGTCATGTTTATTGTTGTTAATACAATTCAGGAGAAATAATCTAACGTAAAAATTGTTTTATAAAGAGTGGGTTTTTTAATGCTGAAAATTAGAGTTCATACAATCAAATATTTATTCTCAAAAACAGATATAACAATGGAATTTTTTGGAATGGAATGGAATATAACAATGGAAAGTCTCATGAAATCAGAAAAAGTAGTATAAATAATAAAAGAATATACAATGTGGTTACCAGTATTATTACTAAAAGCAAAAGCTAAGTGAAGTTAAATTGACATAGTTACATAAGGAGAAAGTCAAACAATGCAAGGAAGGCTTTATAAAGAATAAAAATCTTTCGAATCCAGAGAGTGATACATGAATCCAGTTGTCAAAGACAGAATTGGTTTTAGTGGGAAACAGTGAAAACAAAAATGTCATTAGAAAAATAGAAATCTCATTAGTATAGATAATAAAATCACACCTTTTGAAAAACAATTTGGCAGTTTATACTCCTTATATCAGTGATTTCATTTTTAGTGATTACTTCTTAGAAAGTAATCAGAAATGTAAACTATAATTTTATGCACAAAGATGTTCATTTCTGTCCTGTTTATAATAAAGAATGGTTAAATAAGTTAGAATGTTTGATGGATAATTAGCCAGAATTAGCTATACTAAAGATTAAAGGCATAGCCCTCTGGACTGCCAAGTCTGTTCAAGACTTCTTACACGAGCCACAGAGGAGTTTGGCAAACTGTGCAGTCAGAGAAGCCCCCACCAGACTGCTCATTCAGACACGAGCTGCAAGTTCAGGAGTCCCCAGGGCTACCTTCCCTTAAGACCAGCTGGCTACAAATTGGGGGCTTCCCATGACTGACCTCAGATTTGATAATTTGCCAGAATGTTGAATGACTCACAGAAGTCAGGGAGGCACTATACAGTTGACCCTCGAACTGCACAGGTTTGAACTGCACAGGTCCACCAATAATAATGTAAATTTTTTTCCACTAAGTACGTGCTACAGTACTATACAATCTGAGATTGGTCGAATCTGCAGATATGGAACCACAGATACAGGGGGTTGACTGTAAAGTTACATGTAGATTTTCGACTGCATGGAAGGTTAGCAGCCCTAACCCCTGCTTTGTTCAAGGGTCAACTCTACTTACAAGTTACTATCTTAGTAAAGCAAAAGGGTATAAATTAGAACTAGCCAAAGGAAGAGATCCATAGGGCCATAGGACAAAATATAGGAGGGTTCCAAACATGAATCTTCCTTTCCGTAAGGATCCATTATCCTCCTGGCATTGATGTATGATGACAGTATGCACAGAGTATTGTCAACCCTGTAAGCTCACCCAAGCCTTTGGTGTGCCAAATTTTTACTGAGGCTTAATCGCATACTGTCTGCATGGCCGAACTTTAGTCTCCAGCCCTTTCTGTGGGTTCTAGCTAATTCCTTAGCCTCCAGAAGTCTAAACGGAAGTGCACGTCCTAAGATCCCCATCATAAATCACATTTTTAGACTGTCATGTGGCCAAAGCCCCCAGAGAGAGACACTTTTAGCAGATAGGACATTCTAGAGGCCTATTGAATCAGCTCCCAGTAGCCAAGGGCAAGTGCTAAACCTCTCTGGCTAAAATTAATTCTATACTGCACAATGGTTAAGCAGTAATAAAAAGAAATATTTAACAAAATTTCAGTCACCTGGGAGCATGCTTATATATAGTGTTTTTTGAGAAAGTCAGTATTAAAAATATATATGCAGTATGATCTTGATAAATACAATACAGTATACAAAGTGCTATGTGTCTATAATGTGATTCGCTGCATAGAAAAAAGACTGAAAGGAAACACACCAAATATAAACATAATTAATCTTGGTGATGAAATTAGAGGTATTTCTCAAATTTTCAACTCCTCAAAACTCAGTTATTTCATTATTTAAAAGCAACAGCTTTTTTCTTTTAAAATTATTTCTTTCATACTACTCAATAGTAAAGAAGTTTTTAAAATATTTTATAGATTTATTTTGGGGGTATATAGAAAAAAATTATAAAAGGAAGAAAGAGTAAAAAATGAAAATGACTACTGTATTTAAGACTCATTCACATTTTCAAGTTTCTGAAATGGGCATTATGTTATAATCAATGTGTATTTGTAATTTGGTAATACTTTTTTTCCTCTATAAAGCTATTGTTAAATTGGTGGTATATCTTATAATCAATGGTACATTAAAATCATGGTTTAAAACAGATCAGCAGCTCAGATTCCTATGAGCTGACTAGAACTTTGCTCCCAGGGGACCACTCAATTATTCTGCTCCCTGTTTGTGTTTAAGGCTAGAACTTGGGGAACTCCCTGGCAGTTCAGGGGTTAGGGCTCTGGGCTTTCACTGCGTGGGGCACAGGTTCAGTCCCTGATCCGGAAAGGAAGATCCCACATACCACATTGTACTGCCAAAAAAAAAAGCTAAAACTCCATTCTTTGAAGTAAAAGTAGTGAGAGTGCTTGTCACAAGAAGAATTTCTAGTGTTTTAAGAGAGTCATTACAAAAGCTAATATCCTAAATGTACTATTATGTATTAGAAATTAAACAACTTTGAAAGAACCATTATAACATTGTAGCAGTGATTTTCTAATTAGGTTTAGCCAGCTTTTACTGTGGTTTGTCTTTAAAGATAAATCCAATTTTAATATTAATTTTGGAAAATGTTAATTCTCATCTGTACAGTGAACAAATATTTAACAAACCCTAGGTAAAAAGCAGTTCAAAGTACCTTCATTATTGTAGCAAATCCAACTTCTAAATGAAATCAGATGAATATTGGCATATATTGAAAATTTGTTTTTTAGATTGTGTCCCAATCATTGAATTTTTTTTTCAGACAACAACAAGACATAAAGTACTTATTATGGAATTTTGTCCATGTGGAAGTTTATACACTGTTTTAGAAGAACCATCTAATGCCTATGGACTACCAGAGTCAGAGTTTCTAATTGTTTTGCGAGATGTGGGTATGTTTATTTATTTATATGATTATATATGTATGTAAATATAATTTAATGACATAAGAATTTTTAAAAATAAATTTCTTACATTCAAAGCTAAAGACCCTTATGGAGTGCTTTCTTAGATATGATATCAAAAGCACAAGTACAATAAGAAAAAAGTAGATAAATTTCATCAACGTTAACTTGTGTGTGTCCAAAGGACAACATCAAGTAAAACGACAACTCATAGAATGAGAGAAATTATTTGCAAATCAGATGTCTGATAAGGAATTTTTATCCCAACAAGTCAATAATAAAGAGACAGCCCTATTTAAAAATTGGTAACCGATTTAGTAGACATTTCTCCAAAGAAAATATGCAGGTGGCCAACAAATACATAAAAATTAGTCATTAGGGAAATGCAAATCAAAACCATAAAGAGATGCCACTACGTACCCACTGCTGCTGCTGCTGCTGCTGCTGCTAAGTCACTTCAGTCGTGTCCGACTCTGTACGACCCCATAGACGGCAGCCCACCAGGCTCTGCCGTCCCTGGGATTCTCCAGGCAAGAACACTGGAGTGGGTTGCCATTTCCTTCTCCAGTGCATGAAAGTGAAAAGTGAAAGTGAAGTCGCTCAGTCGTGTCCGACTCTTCGCGACCCCGTGGACTGCAGCCCACCAGGCTCCTCCGTCCATGGGATTTTCCAGGCAAGAGTACTGGAGTGGGGTGCCACTGCCTTCTCTGACATACCCACTAGGATGGCTAAAATCAAAAAAACAAAAAAAAACAAGCATTGGTAAGGATGTAGGGAAATTGAAACCCTCATATACTATTGGTGGTGTTGTAAAAAAAAAAAGTGCAGGCACTTTGCACAGTAGTCGGACAGTTCTTCAAAAAGTTAAACAATTACTGTATGACTTAGCGGTTCCATTACTAGGTATTTATCTAAAAGAATTTAAAATATTTCCACACAAAAACTTGTATACCAGTATTTATAATAATAGCAACAACAAAAAAAGGAAGCCCAGTATTCACCAACTGGTGAATAGATAAATGGGGTACATATAGTGGAGTATTATTTGTTTGTAACAAGAATGAAGTAGTGGTACATGCTGTTAACATGGATGCACCTTGAAAAATTATGCTTAGTGAAAAACACCAGACACAAAAGGCAACAATATTTGTATGATTTCATGTATGTGAAATGTTCAGAATAGGCAGATCATAGAGACAGAAAGCAGAGTAATGGTGGTCAAGGCCTTGAGAGGAGAGTTGAGTCAAGGAGTGACTGCTAATAGATGTGGGGGTGCTTTTTGCATAATGGAAATGTTCTGAAATTGGTGGTGATGGTTTGTATACTTTGTGGCTTTATACTAAAAACTTCTGAATTGTATACTTTAAAAAAATGAGTTTTATGATATGTGAATTTTATCTCAATAAACCTGTTATTAAAAAGAATATGGCAGCCACAGGGAATAATATCTTCTTGGGAAGAAATGAGTCAATATTTGAAGAATAGGAAAAGCCCAGTGTTATAAAGTATGAGGTTAGTGGGAATTCTTGAGATTGATACTG
The DNA here is from genome assembly GCA_024291935.2 of Okapia johnstoni. Lineage (NCBI taxonomy): Eukaryota > Metazoa > Chordata > Mammalia > Artiodactyla > Giraffidae > Okapia > Okapia johnstoni. The sequence goes on from CM044320.1 coordinate 61,959,682, forward strand.
GAAGCAGTAGAGACTACTTAGGTGAGGGTAAAATGAAAGAGAAGTCATATATGCTACAGCCTGTTAAGTCAAATAGAAGATGTAGATAATTGATCCCTTCCTAAGTATACTGGTAGTCCTGAGTTTCCATAATTGAATGTTGATACCCTTAAACTTATTTTTATATGTCATGCTTGGACATTCATCAGCTGTCAAACAAATGGTTCAGACTATCATTCTATGACACTGCATGTCAGTTAGCCCAAACAGCTTAATTTCAGCAATTTCTATTAATTTTTTTCTTTACTATATTATGTATTGAGTCCAGTTTACTATTTTGTGGAATTTTTTTCCTCAAGGTAAAAATGTTAAATTATGGTGAAAGATTATTTTTCTTGGGAATCTGTATTCTTGGGTTTAGGTAGATGGCCCACAGGTATATAACAAAAAGTAATTCAGGAAGTCATAGGCTTAAGACCATTGTGTTGCATTTTCTTGACAGTATTTAAGAGAGACTGGACTCTTCCTTAGACCATATTGATCCCTGTCCTTCTAAAATTTCTCATTACTCAAGCATGAAATACAAAATCTAAGTACTTAATCTATTACTTCTTTGATTAAAATGACTTTGGACCAACTTCTGTAAAAACTTGCATTGAGTGAATAAGAATGAATTAATGTGCATTAGTGAATCTGATGCACACACACATACCTACTTATGATTTCCTTTGTTTTATATTTATTGTTGAAGTGGGTGGAATGAATCATCTCCGAGAGAATGGCATAGTTCACCGTGATATCAAGCCAGGAAATATCATGCGCGTGATAGGGGAAGACGGACAGTCTGTGTACAAACTCACAGATTTTGGTGCAGCTAGAGAATTAGAAGATGATGAGCAGTTTGTTTCTCTGTATGGCACAGAAGAATATTTGGTAAGTCATGCATCACTATTTTATTTTAAGAAGCTGGATATATATTATAAATATGGGTAGTTGGTCAACCAGATCACTCTATAAAATGTCTTAACTCTTATGGCAAAAATTAAATTTTCTATTCTAATGAAGATGGTATGTAATGTGGAATTAGATAGTGGTTTCTAAGGGTGTTGCTTTCTGTTAAAAAAAATTCTTGTAAGTTTTATAATACTCTTAAATAATTTTACTAATGTTATGCATCTGTGTTAAAAGAAAGATCTATCTGTGCACTCCAGAAGCGTCTAGCTAGTAAAGGCTTCCTTATTTGAATCAGAGCAGTTAATACATTACAAGCTTGTTATAGTACTGTTCCCTGTAGAGCAAACTTCATTATAATTCTGAAGCAGAAGACTCTCTTCAGGGAGACTGGTTACTGAAAGATGAAAAAAACCATTGTTAGAAACACACACAAAATGAAACGCCTCTAAAAGATCTAACTTGAAATACTAGAAAACTAGAAAAGCTCCATGGTTGAAACAGTTTATGTAGATGTGTTTGTGTGAAGTTAGTAAACATTTGAAACACTTAAGAAAGGCACTTAAAAATAAGTACATTTAACATGTAATCAGAAAGTTTATAATATATAGCTGTCATTAATTGGTTATGGCTCTGGGTTTATTTTAAAAGTCTTCGATTCTGTGACTTTTTTTCCAATTGGATTCTTCAATTGTAATTTTATAATTTGAATTAAGTCAAGGTGCCCCTATAGCTTTATTCAGATTGTTCTAACCCTGGCATGAATTAAGATATCTTAACTTGTTCTATCAATATGTAACCACTAATTAATCTGCAGTTGTATTTTGATAATCTTTTATTAAGAGTACTTAAAAATGGGGACTTCTCTGACAATCTAGTGGTTAAGACTTCACACTTAGAGTGCAGGGGCACAGGTTTAGTCCCTAGTCGGGGAATTAAGAGCCTGCTATGCAGTGCAGCCAAAAAAAACACCTAAAAATGGATTATATTCATCCAACAGCTATTTATGTACCAAGCATTGTTGTAGGAATTGAGACTTCTGTGGTATACCAGAAGTACATGATTTCTGCTCCTATGGAACCCACAATCTAGTGAGGACAGTAGACAAGTAAATAAGATAAATTCAGATAATTAAAGTGTTGGAAAGACAGTAAGGTAATAAAGCAGAAGAAAGATCGCTGGGGAAAGCTTCCTTTCAAGCTTAAGTCAACTGATATTTTAATGATGAAAACAAGCAAACCATGCAAAGATTTGGGGGGAAAGCAGCATTACAAGCAACTACAAAGGCTTAAAAACAGAAATGGCCTTGGATGTTTGAGAAACAGGATGGCAGAATAGCTGGACTTAGTGAGTGAAGAGGCAGGTGATGAGAATTGGAGAAGTAAGCAGAAGCCAACCAGAGCATACAGACTAGGGGTTTCTACCCTGTATGATCACCCCCTGTTTATAGCAAATCTTTTACAATATTCTTCTCAGTATCTTGAAATGAAATTCTTAGGTAATATAATCAACCAGCATACCTAATTAAAGGAAGAGCATAGTATCTTAATGATAATATAAAGGAAAATATAATAAAATCGTAGGTATTTAGTATGTAAAAATTTTACTGGCAAAAGTTTACTATCAACTTCACTAGCAAACAACTGAAATAATTAGATGCCTGTACCTGTGTATAATGTTACCTCCAGTGCATATGCAGTGATAACTTGTATATTGAATTGGTGAGTCATATATCATAAGTCTTGTGTTGTTACTGACATCATTTTCCAAAGCACTGAAGAATTCCTGATAAAGTTTTTAACTTAGCAAAGTAGATTTATGTATACTGCATTCCTATAGTTACAAAAATACTGTTTACTTTATATTCAAAAATACACTTTACATATAAAATGAAGTGAGATCATTGTAAACAGACTTCTTAGCTGCACAAATATCTGGCAGGATATTCAAAAGTCATGCAGGATGTCAGAAGCTTGTTTTTCAGAGCTGTTTCATCTTCAACAGGATGTCTCTCATCTCTGATCTCTGCCCACTAAATTCCAGTAGCCCTTCCCAATGACTGTGTGGTAGAAAGAAACAACAGCAGTACCATACTAGCCTTTTTGAGGGTGATCCCTATTACCGACTGTCAGTCTTTCACATAGTCTCCGAGGACCACAATTTAGCCTCCGCCACTAACAGACTTTTAAAATGGAAAGAACACAACATTAAATAAATAAACTTCCAAGTCCATGCTGTTCTCTTGGCTGAAATTTTACTGTAGTCTACTTTCCTGTTTCAGTTTTCTAATAGATTACACCAGCAGTTATGATATGAGAGATACACACAGCCTGAAACTCAGCAGTCTAGAAATATTTCTATATTTAAATGAAAACTTTCCTCATTTTGGAATTCCCGGACCAGGTGTTGAATCTTCTCCTTTTTATGTGTTAAAGACCAAAGGAAGCACCAGCATTTTTTCTTCTACTGTTTTTAATATGATGGCTTTCTTAATATTGCTGCTGCTGCTAAGTCGCATCAGTAGTGTCCGACTCTGTGCAACCCCATAGACGGCAGCCCACCAGGCTCCCCCGTCCCTGGGATTCTCCAGGCAAGAATACTGGAGTGGGTTGCCATTTCCTCCTCCAGTGCATGAAAGTCAAAAGTGAAAGTGAAGTCACTCAGTCGTGTCCGACTCTTCGAGACCTCATGAGCTGCAGCCTACCAGGCTCCTCTGTCCATGGGGTTTCCCAGGCAAGAGTACTGGATTGGGGTGCCATTACCTTTTCCTTCTTAATATTGAGTTACCCAAAAAGTTCTTTTGGGTTTTTCCATAAGGTAATGCAGGAAAACGCAAATGAACTTTTTAGCCAACCCAATTTAACCTGAGAACTTACAGTATGTTTGGCCTTATGCTTCTGTCCCAGATGCAGGAGCCCAGGTGCAGTAATACTAATCCCTGTGCAAATACAAGTAGCATATTGAGCAGAGAGTCTGTGGGCACAGATATGTCAGACCAGCATGCATCAGGCCATTCTCAGCTAATCATTCTCAGCCTAGGGAAGGCCTTCCAGCTGTACTGTTTAGGAGGTATATTAGTGCACCTTTTGAGGAGGTCCTGCTTTGTCTCCTTCTAGAATTGCTGTATCTGCTGTTCCTAGGTTGGCAGCCTCATGTTCTTTGAAGATATCAGGCATGTCCAGGTACTCTCGGCCTCTTCACAGCACCATTGATAAAGTAAGAACCTTCTGCTAGGACAGAGGTCTGGCTCGTGCTTCTTTAGACAATAATGCCTTATGTACTATGCCACAGAATCAGCAAAACCACTCAGACCCTGTATATCTGGTAGCCATGTTTGGACATATGTCTTAAGCCCTTCATGCTTGTCACCTCTTCTAATTTCTCATTAAAATGTATTTCCCAAAAAAGTCCCGTCCATCCCCCCAAAAATAATCCAGAGCTTGTGACCATTCAAGAGATGAATTCATAAACTGCATCATTTACAGTAGAGACACCCTCCCAGCAGCGTTACCTGTGTTGGTTCCCAGTCCCTTGGGCCATTGCCGTCTACCACAGTGTCATAAGGCATTGTTTTAGTTTGGTATCATTTGGGAGATGACTATGCTCTGGTCCAGAGTACACTCTTACAGGTTTATCTACCAAAAACCTTGAGGTTACAGCATGTAATTTACATAAAGACAGTGTCACGGAGGCTAAGCATGTATGACCTCTGGCTGTCCTTTGCAGAGCTTAATGTCCATAAGAATATCTGTCTGGATCTGTAAGCTCCTAAGCCATGCCCTATAAATTCCATCTGTTCTTCACAACTGTATCATAGTGTCTTCTGTGCTTAAGGACCATGTGGCGAACACCTGACCAGCTACTTACCTGAGTCGCTGTATCCTCCAACATACCCAGTCAGGCTAGTCCTCTGAATTCATTCTAGAAAATTAGTTTTCATCTCAGAGCCCTTATGACTTGCTCACATGGATTGCATGTGAGGTATGAAAGAAAGGAATTGAGGCTGCCTGATATGTGTTGGGTATGAGCAACTGGGTAGATGATGGTACCATTTACTTAAAGGGTAAAGATTAGAAGGAAACAGGTTCGAGTCAGAAGACCAGGAGTCTGTTCTTGATACCTTAAGTTTAAGCTACCCTTTAGACATTTGAGAAAACAGTAGGCTATATGAATCCAGAACTCAGGACAAGAAATGGTTTGGAAAGTTAAAGGATATAGGTAACATTTAATGCCATAGGCCTGAATGAGAGATGAAAAAGTAAGGCAGTTGTAAGTGTGGACGGCTGTTTTGAGTTTTGCTATGGAGGGAAGTAGAAAATTGAATGATAGCTCAAAGAGGTTTTAAGGTCAATTTAGAGGTTTTTTTAATGGGAGATATGAAAGCCTGTGTGTAAGCTGAAAGAATTGAGCCAATAGAAAGGGGGGAAATGATGCGTAAGATAAAAGGGGTAGTTTCAGGAAATGATTTCTAGAATTGGTGAGATGATATGATGGGCCCCACAGCACAGATGTGGCACTAGTGGTAGAGAACCCGCCTGCCAGTGCAAGAGACAGAGATGCAGGTTTAATCCCTGGATCGGGAAGATCCCCTGGAGAAGGAAATGGCAGCCCACTCCAGTATTCTTGACTGGAGAATCCCATGCATAGAGGAACCTGGCGAGCTACAGTCCGTGTGAGTGCAAAGAGTCAGACACGACTGAAGAAACTTGATACAGCACAGGTAGAAAAGTTAAGCCTTTGATAAGAGCAGTTCCATTGTAACTGGTTCTGAACACAGATTCAGGTAGGTTGGCTTTTGGTAAAAGATATAAAGGAGAGTTAATCTCTGCTTCCATTTTCTCACTGTAGTATGAATGAGGTCATCAAAATTGAGGGTCGAAGGAGGTGGTGTTGGAGGTTTGAGGAGAGAGAGGAAGATGTGAAATAGTCTTTTCAGATTGGGAAAGTAAAATTATTAGGAAAATAGAATTTCCAGATATTATTGAATACCCATTTTTGTGTAATGTATTTCATAGAACATAAGTTAGTAGCTTTTTCTTTTCTTTTTAAAGCATCCTGATATGTATGAGAGAGCAGTGCTAAGAAAAGATCATCAGAAGAAATACGGAGCAACTGTGGATCTCTGGAGCATCGGGGTAACATTTTACCATGCAGCTACTGGATCACTACCATTTAGACCATTTGAAGGGCCACGTAGGAATAAGGAAGTGATGTAAGTGATTTCTCCATCTAAAATTAGAAATAATCTTTTTAAATGTGTATCTATCTTACTTTATTTCATCATGTTAGAGAGGTACACCACTGAATATTGATCTAGCCATCATTTCTGATATTTTAAACTATTTGATCTTTTAGTAAGAGTACAACCTTATAAAAATGCATAGAGATAATGTTTCATACTGTGTTTAGCTATCTTATGTACAAAGTATAAATGGCACCCATATTTGGTCCATCCAGTCTTTGGTCCATATTAAAAATATTGTGCCGTCTGAAATTTATTTCAGCACTATTTAGTTCTTTTTGTGTGCTTATTAGTTTTTTTCTCCATATAACTAAAAAAATTAAAAAGTACTTTTCATGAAGTAATAGAACTGTTAGTGGATCAAAAAGAAATATGAACTGACCTGATTTCTTTAACCATTTCAAAAATAACCTTTAATGTAATAATATTTTTCTAGTGTTGCTGTTTCAGTCCAAAACATTTTGCTGAATGCATTTTACTAGTACATTATACATTTATGCAACTGCCATAGTTACTAGGAAATAATTACTATGTATGAAGTTACTGTTATAAACCAAATAATGGAAGAAAAGAGGGATGGATTGTGAGATGTGAAATTTATTATCAAACTCATCTGTACATTGGCCACACATCTTTCCATTTTGAAAGAAGTTAGTGGTTGACCTTGCCTCATGAGAAATAGCCAACCTCTGTACACATAAAACTATAAGGTGAGGTTATGAATGTTGTTCTGTTCAGTGAAGTAACTCACTTGACAGCCTTAACGTGTTCAACTGTTCTTTTAGATCTCAGATCTTTATATATTTGACCCTGTGTTTTGTAAGTAGGGCTTCCCTGGTGGCTCAGATGGTAAAGAATCTGCCTACAATACAGGAGACCCAGGTTCAGTCCCTGGGTGGGGAAAATTCCCTGGAGGAGGAAATGGCCACCCACTCCAGTATTCTTGCCTGAAAAATTCCATGGACAGGGGAGCTGGTGGGCTACAGTCCGTGGGGTCACAAAGAGTAGGACATGACTGACAAACACTTTATAAGTAATAATCACAAGTGTAAACATACAATCTTTAATCTTGTCTCAGAAGATTAGGAGAAGCATATTTTTTCTTTTGTTTGTTTGAGGAAGTAAAACTAGTTCAGCTGATACCATGACTTTTGCTAAAACCTGAGTATCTAAATGTTTTCCAGCAAGAAGAGCATACATATTTGTGGGAAGAAGTTATCCATTAGTGTACTGATTTTGGTATAGCATCATCTTGAGACCACTTTACAGCAGTGTCCTTTTTATAAAATCTCTTCATTAATGAAAGCATAGAGTCAGTTTCTGTCTTTCCTCATTAAACATAAACTGTGCCCAGCAGTTAATCACACTTTGCTGTCATAGGTGTTTTAAAGCAGCATCAGCATGTATTGCTGCATTAAGAATGGGTTAAATAAAAGTGTGATGCTCTTTAATAAAGGAAACATGACTCATAAACAACTGAGAATACCTGATGTGTTTATCTGCCCACCATGTGGGCAGATAATACCATTAGGAGAATTTTTTTCTTTATTTGCACAGAAACTAAACTTTTTATGAACATTGATACTAATGAATGTTCAGAAGCGCTTTAAGAAATAATAAGGATTGTTTTGCTTGACTATTGAGTGATGTATTCCTCTCACATTTATAGGAGTGTTAATCCCTCAGAATCTTATTTACATGTTAATAAATGTATTTAGATATGTATCTTAACAAAATAAGTTTTTTCAAGAGTTTATAAGCATTACCTTAATTAAGAATTCTGCCATTCATTCTGTTCACTCCTCTTCTTGCATTAATGTCACATATTTCTACTTATTTCTCTACAATCTGATCCTGCTCACACAAATGCAGCTTAATTTTCACATTAATTTCCTTCTTTGAAAAATCTCTTAGTACACAAATCCTGGCTGCCTCTACTGAAGAAGCAGCAAGCAGCCCAGATCAGTTCTGGTTTCTTCTACTTTTTTAAAGAGTATGTTAATCTGCTCAGAGCACATTTGTGTAGACATTAAACAAATCAAAAAATTATGTCAGAAATACTATCTATAAACATATAAGATTCTGATATGTTATGATTTACATTTTCATCTTGAAGGCATGAACCTCTTACTTCTCTCCTAATTTCAGGTTTTGTTTTAGAAAGGGCTGACACCTGTAAGGCTGCTTTCATTGCCCCGCCTCCATCATTATTAGTATTCTTTCCCTTCCTCTTTCATTTCTTTCTTGAATTCATCTTTATTTTTATCACCATCATCAAGAAACAGATTAAGTTCGGCTTTTAATTTTGGTACACACATCTAATCCTGTAATGTGTATATATTTTTTCAATATGCAAAAACTTTCTGATACTGTGCTATGTATAGTTTTACCTTTTTTTTTTTTTTTTTTTTAAGAAAGCTATTGTTCATTCTGTAGTAATTTCATGGTCCAGTTGACTGTGCCTTTGGATAATATGGGTAAGAGGGATTAGATGCTTTTTTCATGGTCTAGAGACATTCTGTAACATAACTTTTTTTGTGTTTGCTCAATTTTTTCAGATGGAAAAACGAATATTTTTGTTGTGAACATCAAGATGCTGTTATATGGCACTCTGAGAACCCAAATGAAAATTAATTATGGCATATGTAAAATAATCGTACAGCCACTATTCTACTTCAGTCAGTCAGATTCAAAGTATTTTGATTGTTTTATGGATCCTGTGAACATCAGTCACAAAGTTTTGTCTAGTAGATAATTGTAGGTGCAACTGAGGAAATATTTTTGCAGAGCCCTTTGATAGGCTATGAAGTAACAAACTGCTTATTTTAATCTGCTTTTATTCCTCCCAAGGTATAAAATAATTACTGGAAAGCCTTCTGGTGCAATATCTGGAGTACAGAAAGCAGAAAATGGACCAATTGACTGGAGTGGAGACATGCCTGTTTCTTGTAGTCTTTCTCGGTAAGTATAGTGTATGTACCCTGTTCTCTCTGGTGTTGCGATCTTTGTTGATTAAAGTCACCAGTACTTAAGTGTAGTTTTGTTCTTAATTTTTCAGTGGATGTTATTAAAGCATGCCTTGATTTGTAATTTTCATCTTTGTGGCAATGTAAAGATTGATTTGGGTCAATGTAAATAATTTTGCCAGATCTCTTTTAAGACATAGAGCATACATACATTTTTCAGATTGCTAATCACTGGCCTTAGAATTGTGTCCAGTGTGGGGTTCCAGCTTAGGACTTTGGTGTCTCTTGTGCTGACCTTCGTTATGACAGAGCACAAATAGTGGCACAGATAGGAATAACTAGAGTTCTAAGAAACAAACATTGAAGAAGTCTAATATTACCCTCATTTTCAAAAAGTGATCATATTATTCAAAAGGTGAGAAATAACAGTTTTCTACTGCTTTTTCCAGCATTTCAAAAGTTCATATGGGTCTTAATATAGCAGCCAGAACTCAAATTATACATGAATCCTGTTATCACAGAGAGAGATTTAAGGTAAAGGAAATTAAAAGTAGAGAGTAAATTTTTTTTCTGTTGTATATCTTTTTTTATTGACGTATATTTGATTTACAAAGTTTTGCTAATTTGAGAGTAAATTATTTTAGATTTTACTCTGGAAATAAAGCCAAAGCAATCATCAGTATTTAGAATTTGTAATTACTGAATTACTTTCCATTTTTCTTGAGTGTGGGGATTGTGTAATCCACAAGTGAACATACATAGGTTATGTTTTATTGGCTTAACGCCTTTTAGAATCTGTGGGTGCTTTTTGAATTTCTTTCAACATATAAGTAAATAAATATGTTTATTCAAAATATTTATTTGGACTGTACATATATAATATATATATCACAAGTTAATGAAATATGTCCTGTCATTTTATGTGTTAATATCTGTGAAAACTCATTTAAACCAGTAGTTCCAGTGCTGAAATCATTTTTGAAAACCACTGGCCTGACAGTTTCCTTTTTGTGTGTTAAAAGTCTCCAAAACTAAATTGTATCATGCAACTAGAATTACCAAGAGAAAGTCACTTTATTGGAGAGCAGAAATTCAGTGTTATAATAGTGTTAAATAGTGTTAAATCTGTGTTAAATTTTGATTTAGAAAAGTACACATTTTGGAAATCTCGGGTAAAACTGATAAAATTTAAAGGGGTCAGGAAATGAGCACTTGCTGCTTAGTGTTTAACTATATTGCTGACATTCACAAAGTGTTTTGTCAGTCTGAACTATAGATTGCATATTTCAGGAGGGTAGCAGGCCTTATCTGTTTAATTATTCTTGAGTACACTAAGTTATAAATATTTTTATAAAAATTGCTTAGGTATCAAAGTATGTTATATTATTTTTTTAAATACTAAGGACTTTAAGTACTAACAATCAACAATGAAAACAACTACCAAAAATTTAAGAACTACAGAAAAAAGATAACCATCTTCTTTCTCATATGTATTAGTCAAGACTAGATAGCCAATGAGACAAACCTAACTCAGCTGTGAGTGAAGACAGATATAAGTGAAAAATAGATTGACGTTGTAATTCAAAGTTCATGTGTGTGTGTAACTCAAAGCTCCACCGAATCCTCAGATTCAGATTGTCATCAAGACTTGGTGGGCTTCCCCGGTGGCTCAGCAATAAAGAACCCACCTGCAATGCAGCAGATGCAGCAAGAGACCTGGGTTTGATCCCTGGGTCGAAAAGATCCCCCAGAGAAGGAAATGGCAACCCACTTGAGTATTCTTGCCTGGAAAATTCCATGGACAGAATCTGTTGGGTTACAGTCTGTGGAGTTGCAAAGAGTCGGACACGACTGAGCATGCACATGCTGCGTATGCATACCTTAAAAACTGTTAACAGACAGTTATTTCAGTGTCTGTCATGTAGTCAAGAATATATTTTTAAGATGACGTGAAATTCCATAACTGAGTCTGTTTGAACATATTTTAAAATTCGGATAGTGCAAGAGAAAGAATTAAGTTCCTTCCATTCATTTTTTTTTTTTTAATATTTAAGTTTCTTAGTCAAAGACTGGGGGCTTCCCTAGTAGCTCAGACAGTAAAGCATCCACCTGCAATGCAGGAGACCCCAGGTTCAGTCTCTGGGTCAGGAAGATCCTCTGGAGAAGGAAATGGCAATCCACTCCAGTATTCTTGCCTGGAGAAATCTATGGACAGAGGAGCCTGGCAGGCTACAATCCATGGGGTCACAGAGTCAGACAAGACTGAGTGACTAACACAGTCAAAGATTATTCCTAGTTTAATTGGCATTAATTGATTGCTAAATGATTATAGAGATTTTCTTTCTTGAAGAAGTATGCTACAAAAGGCATATGAATTCAGCATAAAAAATTAGACGTTGGAGTGACATGTTAAAAGGACATTAATGACCCTGAAGTTAAACCATCATCCTCATGACCACAGGGTTCCAGTCAACTGACCTCACCTGGATAGCCATGTATATACAATGTTAGGATGTTTGAAAAGTGAGGAAACTTGGGAAGGAGAGAATCAAAGAAAATAACATGTAAAAGCCAACATAAAAATACCATAACCCCTGGTTCATTGACAAGTAATATTAAATCAAGGTTACCTGGCTTTCCAAAAAGTTGGCAGATTTTTTACAATTTTAAATTAATCTTATCTGATAATAGTAATAGCAGTTCCTTTGATTTGTTGGTAAATGTTATGATTTTGTACTACTTAGAATATAACACATTCATTCTTCATGTAACTGTTTTCAATACTATTTTAGGGGTCTTCAAGTTCTACTTACTCCTGTTCTTGCAAACATCCTTGAGGCAGATCAGGAAAAGTGTTGGGGTTTTGACCAGTTTTTTGCAGAAACTAGTGATATACTTCACCGGATGATAGTTCATGTTTTTTCATTACAACAAATGACAGCTCATAAAATTTATATTCATGCCTATAATACGTAAGTACCTCTTTATATTTTTTCCTATATCATGATGTTGTGTTATATAATAGTTACGTATCTTCACAAATCAGGAGAAGAAATAGAAAAGATGCTTCAGCTTCATCAGATGTAACCATTTCTGGGTAGAAAGTGTTAGAAAATGTTTGAGTGCTTAGTAAATTACTTTTCACTTATCTTTGAAGTAAAAGGATTAATTTTCTAAAATTTACAGGTAAATTAACTTGTTCTTAAACTACAGATTTTACAAGACTATTTTCCTTTATGTGCCTTCTCTCAAATTACATAACCACATAACTACAGTTAGCATTTACTAATAAATGAGCCATGTTTTAAGAGTATTGTCCTGTCACTTAAAAATATTAAAGCATAAGTCTTAAAGATAGTTCATGTAATTATTTGCATATGTGGCCTAAAGCCCTTGAGTGCTGGGGAAAGACCCATTCCTTTTATGTTAAAAAAACAGATTATACCTACGTGATAAAAATCTACCCATATGATAAAACTACATATAACTAAATCACACACACCCTTACATGTGGAACTAGGGAAATCTTAATAAGATAGGTGGATTATGTCAGTATCAAGGTCCTGATTATAATAGTGTACTATACTTATGCAAGATGTTACCATTGGGGGGAAACAGTAAAGACTATTTAGTGTCTCTCTATACAGTTTCTTTCAACTACACATGAACCTACAGTGATCTCAAAATAAAATGTTTTTTTTAAATGAAAGGTTTTGAAAGCATTACACCCATTCTATATGCCTTAGTTTCTATTTTAACAATACTCAGGTAGCAGTTTTGATGCCTCATGAAATTAAAAAAGAGACTTTCACTGGTTATTTATTAAGGAATAAAATCAATTAGATGGAATAATACTTCAGACATTTTGTCTAATATCTGTATCCAGTAAGGGGCTTCCCTGGTGGTTCAGATGGTAAAGAATCTGCCTGCAGTGCAGGAGACCTGGGTTTGATCCTTGGGTCAGGAAGATCCCCTGGAGAAGACAGTGGCTACCCACTCTAGTATTCTTGCCTGGAGAATTTCATAGACAGAGGAGCCTGGCGGGCTACAGTCTATGGGGTCACAAAGAGTCAGACACGATTAAGTGACTAACACTGACTAACATTACAATATTATAAACATTGAAAATAATAGAAATAGAATGAATAAAATAATATTAATATAACATTAGGTTCAGTTTAGTCGCTCAGTCGTGTCCGACTGTTTGCAACCCCATGGACCGCAGCACACCAGGCCTCCCTGTCCATCACCAACTCCTAGTTTACCCAAACTCATGTCCATTGAGTCGGTGATGCCATCCAACCATCTCATCCTCTGTTGTCCCCTTCTTTTCCTGCCTTCAGTCTTTCCCACCATCAGGGTCTTTTCAAATGAGTCAGCTCTTCGCATCAGGTGGCCAAAGTATTGGAGTTTCAGCTTCAACATCAGTCCTTCCAATGAACACTTAGGACTGATCTCCTTTAGAATGGACTGGTTGGATCTCCTTGCAGTCCAAGAACTGTCAAGAGTCTTCTCCAACACCACAGCTCAAAAGCATCAATTCTTCGGTGCTCAGCTTTCTTTATAGTCCAATTCTCTCTCTCTTTTTTTTTTTTAATTAGTTTATTTTCTATTTTTTAACTTTAGAATTTCCATACATGACTACTGGAAAAACCATAACCTTGACTAGACGGACCTTGACTAGACCTTTGTTGGCAAAGTAATGTCTCTGATTTTTAATATGCTGTCTAAAATACATTAATCATCATCTATATTTTGGTGCTTAATAGCCTGAACAAAAATGTAACATAGTTAGATGTTGGCCACTATTTCATTATAAGAGTATATGTGTACATAGAAAGCCCACCTGAGCCCCAGCCAGAAATCAGAGCATAGGCTTTTGGCAGAGAAAAATCACAACATTGCCGTTGGAATGTTGGTTTGTTTCTTTTTTTCATGGATCTCTTTAGGGAGAATCTACCTTTTCCCCCAAAACATCATTTTGAAAATACCTGATTTTATTAGCTTGTTTAACACATATTATACACTCATGTTGTAAGTGATGTTCTCAATTCTTTATACGTTTAAGTCATTTAGTCCTCACAATAGTTCTGTGAGGTGAGGACTGTTATTCCCATTCTGTAGATAAAGAAACAGCACAGAAAAGTTAAGTAGTTTAAGGCAGTAAGTAAGTGGTAAGCAAACAAACTGAAATTTGTTCTGACTCCAGTCAGTGACCTTAAACTGTCTTCTGTATTGGCTCCCATTTATGAAATATTAAGATTCCTGTGAATTGCACATATCCAATATAGGTGTCCAGACGTAAAAATGTCTTCGAATTGATTGCCATATCGACAGACTATGTGGAATTTCCAGTTTAGTAGACTTGATAGTGTCCACATCAACAAAGCATCATTTCTGTGGACTGGTCATGATCTCAAGTTTTACTGAGAAATGGATATTGTGGCACTGGTTTAAAAAAAAAGATTTTACCTCTCGTTTTATCCCAATTATGTTGTCCTTTTTGATTTTTCTCACACAGTGCTACTGTATTCCATGAACTGGTATATAAACAAACCAAAATTATTTCTTCAAATCAAGAACTTATATATGAAGGACGACGTTTAGTTCTAGAACCTGGAAGACTGGCACAGCATTTCCCTAAAACTTCTGAGGAAAACCCTATCTTTGTAGTAAGCCGAGAACCTCTGAGTACCGTAGGATTGATGTATGAAAAAAGTAAGTTGGGATTTTCCTTGTTGTTCTTAGTAGCCATTAAAAAACAGCAACGAACTGGGAATTCCCTGGTGGTCTAGTGGTTATAACTCCGCACTCTCACTGCTGAGGGCCTGGTTGGGGAAATAAGATCCCGCAAGACACACAGTGCAGCCAAAGGAAAAAAAACCTATAAAAATGATTGTCATCTTCATAAAGTTGATTAATGATGGCATTAATGTGGAACTTTTATAAATATTAAAATTTGTAAGTTAATCAAATGAGAGTAGTAGTAAAATTTAAAATCCTCATAGGTAACAAGATTTGACAGTAAATATTTTGTTTATAAAATGGTAAAATACTTTGTCATACATGTTTTACTGTAGCTCTCTGCTTTTAGTATTTTACTAACCCTCAGAATAATCTTTTGTATCATAAATTTCAACAAATGTTTATTGTCTCCAGGGTGAATAGGACCCTTTGCCAGGCTTTGGAATCTAAGAATAGTTAGATCTGTATTTTGGAATCTTTTAAATTATTAATTCTGGTGGTGAAAAAAAATTACCTGGATTTTTACATTTCTATTTAGATCTTTGGGGTTTGATTTAGATTTAAAGAAAAGCATTGAACTTGTTATGTTGGAATATATTTAAGAAAAAGAGGTGAAACACCTTAGAAATAGTGCAGGTAGTAATTTGTTAAGGAATGAGCATTTTTTTTTTAACCAGGAAAAGAACATTAAAGAGTTTTATCACTAATGTTTAATTTAAAGGTAATTTAGATGTTAATGTTTAATTTGGAGGTTGATGTATAAAGGATAAAATAATGCATTTTTTATTTCTGATTTTAACTATTTTATTTCATATTTCAGTTTCCCTCCCTAAAGTACATCCACGTTATGATTTAGATGGGGATGCCAGCATGGCTAAGGTTAGTATTTAATTAAATTACTATTTAAACATCTGAATTAAAATTATCAATAGTGGAAGCAATAAAAAGTGTATCTTTATCTACACCTGTATAGCTTAGGAAATTATTCATTTAGATTGTTATCCATTATAAATTATTTCATGTTCTCTCTTCTTTACATCTTTTCTTGAACTCATAAGAAAATGTTCTCCATTGAGACAATGCATGTTTACCATTATTATATTAAGGATGAAAGTTTATTGCAGCTATATCTGTCCTTAGCTTTTAGGAACTAGTAGCTTTATCCTGTTTTTAATGATCAAAATAGGAATCTTTGAAAATTTTTATGTGAAAGCTTTTTCTTACCCTATACCACAGTTTAGCACCAAATGTTGACACTTTGTATTTCTTCATTAGGCAATGACAGGAGTTGTGTGTTACGCCTGTAGAATTGCCAGTACCTTGCTGCTTTATCAGGAATTAATGCGGAAGGGAATACGATGGTTGATGTAAGTAATGGATTGAAATTTGAAAATTGATCTTCACGTAGGCCTCACTAAATAACTGATCATCTCTTCATGGGTACTTTACCTCTTCAGACTAGGTAGGGTCACGTGCATGATTTTTACTATAGTACATTTGTTTCGCATTTAGTTTACAAAATATTTAGCAGCTTTTTTTTCCTTTAATTTTATTCCTACAAAATGTAAGACAGAACAAATAGTATCTGAATTTTAAAAATTTTAAAAATTAAATTTTAAATTTTAAAAAAATCCAGGAGAAAATGGGACTTCCCCAGTGGTCCAGTAGTTAGGACTCATGCTTTCACTGCCATGGTCCCGTGACCCTAGGAAAGGTTTTGTGGATGAGTACATATGTCCTCACAGAAGTGGAGAATGAATGGTCTCTTTTATTTTATTCTTATTTATTATTTTTTTTAATTAAAAGATTTTATGAGCTTTCCTTTTTTTTCAGATTATTTTATTTATTTATTTATTTTAATTGGAGGCTAATTACTTTACACTATTGTAGTGGTTTTGCCATACATTGACTGAATCAGCCATTGAAATATGTATATTATCATATGTGAAACAGACCGTCAGTCAGCTTCGATGCATGAATGGTCTCTTTGAAAAATCATGCCTCTAGTTCTATACAACGTCATTTGAAGCTTTTGGATTTTATAGACACATAATAATGGACTCATGGTGCTCTTGGGCTTTAATGCTTGTGACAGTTGATGTATACCCACCTCACACCTGTCCTTCCCTTCTCGCAAAAACATACATGAAGCGTTTCATCATTCTTGTTCTGCTGCTGCTTCTAAGAAGAAAAAAGTATAAGGCCCTTTTTTTTTTCTGTCACCACTTTGTTAAACCTGTCGTTTATGCTTCTAATGTTTTTTTATATGTTCACATAGCCAATTTGTAAACCTATGCTTTTCTCTTTGCATTAAGAAACCTGTTTATTTTTACTAAATGGTTTCTGGAAAAATCTAAATGTTTGCTTCATTCAGTATCATAGCATTGTTACTAACAGCTCTTGTTTTCTCTTGCTCTTTTCTGTCCAAGTCACAGCTCTCTGAAGCTTTTTGTTTCTTTACTTATTAGTTTTTAGTTCAATAAGTCATAAGAAAATAGTTTTTCATGTAGACCACTGTTGGCAAATTTTTTCAAATAGTAAATATTTTAGACTCTGTGGGCCACAACTTTTGTTTTCATTTTGTTTTTACAAACTTTAAAAATGTAGGTACTCTTTTTAGCAGAAACAGACATCAGGCCTTAGTTTGCTGACTTGATATAGATCAAAAGCTCTTCAGTTATATTACAAACTATCTCATCATGTGTTTCTTTAGAGATCATATTAATTGATTTAAAGTATAAATCAGACAATAGTCTACTATGAACAGTAAAAATTAATTCTGGTGGTGTAAAATGTAATGCTGTTCAGCTTATTTTTTGGTTGAAGGTTAATTTTTATTCCTTAATGTAATTTTAATGCCTTAGATTTCCGAACTGTTGACCTCGTAATGGTTTGTGCCCTGAATAAGTGTTACAGAGATGCTTTCAGTAATAAAAAGGTAATTGGCTTTCATAATTTATCAAGACTATTAAGAAGTTTGTCTGAACAGAAGGTAGTACAGCAGTGTAATTAGTGAAAGACAACAGCAAATAAATAATTCCCTAGATAAACTAATGAGAATATTGTTATTTTTTAGAGAATTAGTTAAAGATGATTATAATGAAACTGTTCACAAAAAGACAGAAGTTGTGATCACACTGGATTTCTGCATCAGAAACATTGAAAAAACTGTGAAAGTGTGAGTAGATTGCTGTCTTACTGGTAATGGTTAAAATGTTAACTATTATTCCATTTCTGTTTAATTTGTTTAGTTATTGTTAACATGATATAGCATCCCATGCAAGTTTTTCTGTTAAGGGACTACCTTAGATTAAGTCACTTCCTCACAAGGGCAGAAATATCCAGTTGTCTCAGTAAGAAATGAATACCATCTCTTTGGTAGCATATTCTCCTTCCCTTTGAAAAGGAAAAGGAATCTGAAATAGAAACATTTCAATTTTTTACCTTGCTAAGTAGACAACTCTGCATAGGAAATATAAAACCTGTAATCAAAGGAAGTAGGAAAAGTTATTCTAAAACTGTATTTTGAAAGTATTTTTAGAATTTTGGGATTACTTCCAGTTTATTCTTCAGTTCAATTGCTCAGTCGTGTCCAACTCTTTGCAACCCCATGGACTGCAGCACGCCAGGCCTCCTTGTCCATCACCAACTTCCAGAGCTTGCTCAAACTCATGTCCATTGAGGCAGTGATGCCATCCAATCATCTCATCCTCTGTCATCCTCTTCTCCTCCTCCCTTCAGTCTTTCCCATTATCAGGGTCTTTACCAATGAGTCAGTTCTTTGCATCAGGTGGCCAAAGTATTGGAGCTTCAGCTTCAGCATCAGTCCCTCCAATGAATATTCAGGACTGATTTCCTTTAGGATTGACCATCTTGATCCCCTTCAGTCCAAGGAACTCTCAAGAGTCTTCTCCAACACCACAGTTTGAAAGCATATTCTTCAGTGCTATATTAACAAGTTTATTCTTCCTTATATTAGTATTTAATTGACTCTACTTATTATTATTTAGTTTACTCTTACTTACTGTTACTTAGTTTACTCTTACTTATCCCTGAGAATGCCTTTTGAAACACAGTGGTATTTTAAACTGCCCTGTTCCTAGGCTATACTACTTGTACTGCGTAGGAAATACAATAACTGAACCTGTAGATACTGTTGACCTCCATTAAATCAGAAATCTAGTATTTTGACGATTATCCTGGCAAAGACTGAAGTAAAGTTGTCTTTTATAGTTTATCTCTTAATCCGCACATTTATAAATACAAATATATATAAAATTTCATTTTTATAGAAACATCAAGTTTTCTTAGAATTGTTGATTGTAGGCTTTGCATTCAATATTCTGTTCTTAAATGGTTATGATAATAGGTCAAATATAATTTATGAAACATCTTTTAAAATCTACGCTTATTTAATTTTTCTGTTCTTGTTTTTATACAGATATGAAAAGTTGATGAAGATCAACCTAGAAGCAGCAGAGTTAGGTGAAATTTCAGACATACACACCAAGCTGTTGAGAGTAAGTGTTTACAAAATTATGACAATTGTAGGTTCATAATCTATTCCTTTGGTGACAAGATTAGAAATGAACTTTCCTAGAGAGATGATGTACCTAAAGATCTTAGGAGAAATAGTAGCCTTTTCCCACCGCAGAAAACTATTTATAATTATTTAAATACCCTTTACTGCCATGAAGTTCTTTATGACATTTCCAAATGTCATGTCTTTGCTTTAAGCCCATTTCTCTCTCTCTTCTCTTCTCTTCTTCTCTGTCTTTAGAATTCACAGTGCTCTTGTGTTGCTTTTGTGGAAATTAAAGCAAGTTCGTAAATGTAATTTGACATGCAGAATGTATAAACTTGTTTAGAAATAGATGCAAGTTAAGAATATACCCGATCTTTTTGAAAATAAAAAGTAAGGAAAGAAAGGTTGGAGTTTCTCAAGGCAGTGATTTGTTTCTATAACTAAAAAAGAAATTGGGACAAAATCTCTGCTGAAAAATGCAATAGCATTTCAGGTAATCTCTGGATCTCTTATTAAAATGTGTGGTCGAAGAGCATGAAATCATGTCTTGAGAGCTGATTCCTAATCCCAGATATGTCCCTGTTTACCCAACAATTCCTGCCTGGCTACTTAAGCAAGGCCTTCAATTCTTTGCATTCTTTCTTTTTTCTTCTTTAAAATGGGTAGTTTCTTACTTACTCTGCTTACCTCACAGGTTATTGTACCAATTAAATGAGATAAATAAAAATGCTATATATACTCCTGCAAGCTTTTAGTATTTTAAGTATTCTTTCATGAAATGGATGTTAAAAGTTTTAGAACTTGCTATTATACTCCTTTTCTCTTTCCAAGCTTAGGCTGATTTTTAGTTGTTTCTTTTCCTCAGTAGTTGAAAAGTTTAATGCGTTGAACAACTAGTAGTTGTAAAGTTTAATGCGTTGCATCCAGCATTGTTTTAAAAATGAAGTAGAATAGAAAATGTCAGAATGCATCACATATAAGAATATTACTAGTCCATGAAACTTTCTGTTCAGTTTTACCGTTTACACTTTAATGATACTGGGTTAAAACAAAGTGAATTTCTTTCTGTAGGTCATGATCAAAAAAGTTTGAAAAATGTTTCTATAGAATAGATATGAAAAGTCAGCGAAACAGGAAGTAGTTTCCCCAGTATTTGTCCATATTAAAATATAGGCAGTCATATTGTTGTAAATGTTTTCAAGTTTTTTTTTTTCTGCTTCTGTCTTAGAACTTGACTTACCAGCTCACAGGCCTCACGGCGCTTTCCAGTGCCAGTGTCATTTCAGCACTTTGAATTGAAATTGTAGGTTTTCTTTCATGGAGTCCAAAATGTTTCTTTTTTATGACATTTTTGTGAGGATTTGGATTTCCTAGGAGAATCGAAGCATGGATGGTTAAAGAACTTATATTCACGGAGTCTTTCAAAGTCAGGGCTTTAACTTCAGGCCATTTATTTTTCACCAGATTTCAGTGTTTTTCCTCATACATGTTGAGTTGTTGTGGCTCCTTTTCTAATGGAGACCTCAAAATTTTTTCCCACCATAAAAGTAAGATATATAAGTTCAAAAAGGTTATGTATATCCATACCAATCAAAAATGATTATTAAAAGTTCTGTTCAGTGTCCTGCAGCAGTGATTCTCAGAGAAATTCTTGAAACAGCAGCCTCACCTCACATGAGAACTTGTTAGAAGTGCACATTTGGGGGCCCCACCTGTTGAATCAGAAACTGATGGTAGGGCCCAGCAATCAGTGTTGCAACCTCTCTAAATGATTCCAATGCTGCTAAAATTTTGTCAAGCACTGTTTTGGTTGTCTTTTTATATATATTATTAAATGATTTTTTCCTATGAACATACAATTGTTTTTTTTTATTTTTTGTATGCCATTATAGTAAAGGCATTTTCCAGTTTTGTTTTGTTGGTGATACTACTTTTTATTGTTTTTGACTGTACTTTGGCATGTGAGATCTTAGTTCCCCAACCAGAGATCAGACCCATACCAACTGCATTGGAAGCACAAAGTCTTAACCACTGGATGGCCCAGAAGTCCCACTACTTTTTAAATAGACATTTAATAATATTGCAGCCAACTGATTTATTATTAGTTTTATTTATTACCCCCCCAATGTTGGTCCTTCAGGTTGCTTGCTATTTCACACACTTCTGTGCTGTAAAAAAATAACTTTGTCCATAAACTATTTTCCATATTTTAGAACTATAAGGTAACACATTGTTAACATTAGTGTTAAGAAAGATATAAGATATAAGGCATGAAAAGCAAGATATGTTTTTGGCTATATAAGAATTTAAAATCTTTTTTTTTTCTTTGGTCTGTTCCACATGCTTGTGGGATCTTAGTTCCCTGACCAGAGATTGAACCCTGGCCATTGGCAGTGAAAGCATGGAGTCCTAATTACTGGACTGCCACGGAATTCTCAAGATCCCTATATATATGTTAAATGAAAAAAAAATGTTAAAAAAAGAAATGGATAGACAAAATGAGATAAAGGGGGTTTTTTTTGTTTGTTTTTAATAAACACAGCTCATACAAATGCATAAAGTGAAGTTACTCAGTGGTGTGACTCTTTGTGAACCTATGGACTATAGCCTACCAGGTTCCTCCATCCATGGGATTCTCCAGGCAAGAATACTGGAGTGGGTTGCCATTTCCTTCTCCAGGGGATCTTCCCAACCCAGGGATTGAACCTGGATCTCCCGCATTGCAGGCAGACTCTTTACCGTCTGAGTCACCAGGGAATTTTTTCCCTAAGAAATGCATAAGGAAAACATTAGATCTGCAGTAAATAGACATAGAACATTTAGAAATGATTTAAAAATGAGTAGATCTAAGTGAAAGTCTTGGGGAAAAAAGTTCAACCCCAATAGTAATAGAAAATTGCCTATTAGGATAACAGTAAGATACCATTTTGTCTTTCAAATTAACAAGGCTTTAAAAATTATCCCTTCTCTCCAACCTTACCTCAGTCTTTTCCTGTCTCTTTTCACTCTGTGTCCATTTATTTCTCTGCCCATTTAAACAAATGAGCACACACATAACTCTGGGCCAGGTCCCAGGCAGCAGAATAGCCATGATGACTAAGATCCCTGCACTCCTCGAGTTATGGGTGTTGGTGAAATATTCAGTTCTAACTCCCTGTTCTGAACTGGCTTAAGGCTTTATCTCCTTCTCCTTGCTGTGAGTGATGTTATGGGCTGAATTGTGCTCTCTAAAATGATATACTGGGAATTCTCTGGCAGTTCGGTGGTTAGGACTCCATGCTTTCACTGCCGAGAATTACGGGTTCAGTCCCTGGTGCAGTAACTAAGATCCCACAAAGCACACAGCACAGTAAGCAAGCAGGCAAATAAGTAAATATAAAAACTGTATAATACCAATGCTAACAAGAGTAGAGTGAAAAGGGCACATTTGTTTGTTGCTAGTAGCTGCCTAAACCATCACTTAAAACTTTATTTGAAAAACAATAATATGTATCAAGACATTTAAAATATTCAAATATATTTATCCTTTAAGTCTAACCATCTTTTCTTTGTAAGTTATACGGATGCTCAGATCTTTGGTAGATAAGTGATAAATTTATTAAGCTTAAAATAAACAGGGTCTTAGATGAGGTTTCTTTGCATTTTTTGTTTTTATGAGGACTTCCTTTTTATATCTCTAAAGAGCACAGTTTTGCATACCTACATTTATACTTGGGGTTATGCTAATAGTTCTCCTGTTTGATTTTCATGAGATAGGGTACTAACCATACTTTGTAACTAAAGAAACAAAAGCTTAATTGAATGATTACAAGTATTTTGTGTGTTTTTTAAAAAAGAATATTTGATGTAAGCAGTGTTTATAAAATGTATTCATACTCATGTTTTATTATCATATTGTCATATGATAAGTGTCATTATCATATTGAATACAACCTAAGAAACTGTCCTTGAATTTAAAGGTAAAAATAATTATTCTGACTTTGAAGTAATCTACAAAAGAAATACTATTAAGACGTTCAGCTCCATTGGCATTGTGATTTTCATATCTGATTTTTGGTAATCTGAATCTAAACACTTTGGTTTTATTTAGCTTTCCAGTTCTCAGGGAACAATAGAAACCAGTCTCCAGGATATTGAAAGCAAATTGTCTCCAGGTGGATTACTGGCCGATACATGGACCCATCAAGAAGGCACTCATCCCAAAGACAGACAGTAGGTTATAAGCGCATTGGTAGTTTCTGCTCTTATTATTAAATGTCCTTTTTCATATTGACTCAGTTAATTTATTTGGATTTTTCTTCCTAAAACAGTGTAGAAAAGCTACAAGTCCTGTTAAATTGCATCACAGAGATTTACTATCAGTTCAAAAAAGACAAAGCAGAACGTAGTAAGTAAAATTTCCCATTTGTTAATCTAATGAGTCAGTCCTACTAGTTGTAATTCAGTTGAATTATTTGCTATATTTAATAAAGATGTCTACATAAGTGATTTATTTCAGAGATTTGATTTCTGTCAGGAAAGAGGTTGAATGTATTGAAAATTCAACCTTTTGAGTATTTTAAATCAGAGATCATGGTCTCTAAAACCTCTAGGGGCCATGCACGTAAAAGAAAGGAATGAGATTCACCAGTGGAGACTGAGGAGAACTAGAGAGGGGCCCCTCCCCGACCCTGCCCCCATCAGAAGGGGAGAGCCAGTACTCAGATTCTCCTAATTGTTTTTCCAGTCTTCCTGGATCTCAAAAGAAGCTAGAATCTCCAGTCTTCCTGGATCTCAAGAGAAGCTAGAAATAGACTTTACTAGAAATATCCTAATTTTTAAATGTTGACAATTTTTTTTTAATGTTAGCACTATATAGACCAAGTAAAAGAATTTATGGGCTATATCTACCTATGGGTCACAAATTTGTAACATCTGCTTTAAACACTTAGGCTTTTTGAAGTAATAATCTCAGAAAACAATTGTGTGTGATTTTATGATTCTACATTTATAAAAATAATATATATTTTTATTTTTAGGACTAGCTTATAATGAAGAACAAATCCACAAATTTGATAAGTAAGTGTCCAGATTATGGTTTTTTAATTATATTTGTTTTTAATTCATGATTGCTTTACAGTATTGGTTTGATTTCTGCCATGCATCAGCATGAATTAGCCATAGGTGTACATATGTCTCCTCCCTCTTAAACCTCCCTCCCACCTCCCATCTTTTCCCACCCCTCTAGGTTGTGACAGAGCTGCAGTTTGAGTTCCGAGTCATAGCAAATTTCCATTGGCTATCTGTTTTATGTGTTAGTTTATATGCTTCCATGCTACTCTCTCTATTCACTTCACCCTCTCCTTCCTATCAGATTATGTTTAGTAATTATTTTTGGTTATATTGTTAACGAGATTCTTCTTAAAGTTGTGATTAATCACAATGAAAAAATACATCTTATATTGGCTTTATATAGAACTATTACTGAATGTGCACATATTTGAGGCCTACTCACCTGGCTCCCTGGTTCAGAGGTTACAGAGATAGGAGAATAAGGGGGACAGTCTTCTTCTGCCTCCTGTGCTCTGATTACAGAAGCACAGATAATCGAGAACCTAGGCGAGGGCACACTTAACCACCTCTTCAACCTTAACCTCATTCAGTAGATTTTGACCATTCTCCACTATGAACCTTCTTTTTCTTCTCTTGCTGCTATAATGTCTGTCTTAGAAACCTTAGGTGCTTTCTACTGTAAATATTCTAAACCCACAACAGTCACTATGGGAAATAAATTTCATATATTTTAAGACTCTTTAATATTGGAAATAGAGACAGTGACATTGCTTTAAGCTTCTGGTCATTTCTAAATTACAGGCAAAAACTGTATTTTCATGCAACAAAAGCTATGACCCACTTTACGGATGAATGTGTTAAAAAGTATGAGGCTTTCTTGGATAAGTCAGAAGAATGGATGAGGTGAGTAAACTTTTTGGGGGGTGATTAGTGGTTGGCTGCACAATATACAATCTAATCTATATTACACATTTTAAGTAAGGGTAAAATTTCCTTAGAGTGCTTATTAATCGATTCTTTTTGGTTTTCAGAAAGATGCTTCACCTTAGGAAACAGTTATTATCCCTAACTAATCAGTGTTTTGATATTGAAGAAGAAGTATCAAAGTATCAAGACTATACTAATGAGGTATAGCTTCAAAATTATCTAGAAAAAAAGCCTTTTTCCTATTAGGAAAAATTAAAATTCTTCTCAGTTTATACCTGATAATGATTGAAAAGAGAGAAATAGGGTATAATATGCCTGTATTCAGCTCCACTTGCTCATTTGTGATATGTATTTTTTTAATATACATAGTATAACATTTATCATTTAAATCATTTTTAAAGATATTTATTTATTTATTTAGTCTTCCCTGGTGGCTCAGACAGTAAAGAATCTGCCTGCAATGTTAGAGACCTGGGTTCTAGCCCTCAGCCAGGAAGATCCCCTGGAGAAGGGCATGGCAACCCACTCTAGTATTCTTGCCTGGAGAATCCCATGGACGGAGGATCCTGGCAGTCTACAGTCCATGTGGTGGCAGAGAGTTGAACATGACTGAGCAACTGACACGCACATTTATTTATTCATGTGCCTGCGTTTGGTCTCAGTTGTCACACAGGGGATCTTCCATTGTGGTGAACAGACTCTCTAGCTCTGGCACTTGGGCTCTCTAGTTGTGGTGCAGACTCTAGAGCGAGTGGGCTCAGTAGCTGTGGTTGCTCCACAGCAGGCGGGATTATTAGTTCCCCAACCAGAAATCAAACCCATGTCCCCTGCACTGCATAGCAGACTCTTAACCAGTGGACACCAGGGATGTCCGTGTGCTACATATTTTGAGCCAAGTTTCAAGAACTTAGATGTTTTTAATTATAAAACATCTAATAGATCATTTTTTATCATCTAAAAATTTTTTTTAAAAAGAGTTTGGTTTTGAAATTACAGCATAAAGCTATAACGGGCTTATTAAAACCTGTAACATTTGTTCCAAGATCTGTAGTAAATATTCTGTTCTGTGATGTGGTTTTTTGATTTGTTTTTGGTGTTTTAGTTACAAGAAACTTTGCCACAGAAAATGTTTGCAGCCTCCAGTGGAATCAAACATACCATGACCCCAATTTATCCATGTTCTAACACATTAGTAGAAATGACTCTTGGGTAAGAAATTTATTATTTGGTAACTGTAATGTTTCTATTTCTTTTTATTTTGTTTTACTTGCTCTTTTATTTTGAAATGTTTTATATTTGTTAGGAATACATTTGCTAATGTTATTTAATGGCTTAGATCAATCTAGAGAACTAAACTTACTGTAAATATAATTGTAGAACATTTGCTCACTTTTTTTAAGCAGAGATACTTTTATCTTTATTTTGAATACAGTATGAAGAAATTAAAGGAAGAAATGGAAGGGGTAGTTAAAGAACTTGCTGAAAATAATCATATTTTGGAAAGGTGAGTAATTAAAAAATCATTCTGCCTGGTGATTATGCAATTGAGTGCATACATATATATCTATACTTGTATCTGTCTGTCTTCGTATCAATAGGTTAAGCAGTGAGAAAGGAGTATTAAGTCAGAACCCTTAGGTTTTGTGAATTTCATGATTCCTTTTAATGTTTGGGGTTGTTTGGATAAAGAAAAGTCAATTGTGATTGATTTCATTTTATAGAAGCACTGGTTAATATTAGGTTGGTACAAATGTAATTGCAGTTTTGGATCATGACTGTTAAATCATTATAACTAGGCTCACACACATCTTTATTAGTTAAAATAGGCACCATTAAAATCAACAAATATTTGCCAATGAGAGATAAGTTTGTTTATTCCTTATAGGAATAATCCATGCTTCGAGATTTCATGAACTCTTGGAAAGAATTTTCTGCTTCCTACTGGAAGCATTTTCCCTGCAAAAAGTTATCTAGGTACTTGAAGAAGTGGTAGTTGGTTGGCAAGAGGTCGGGTGAATATGGCGGATGAGCCCATATTCATAGCCCAATTTGTTCAGCTTTTAAGTGTTGGTTGTGTGACATGCTGTTGGGCATTGTCATGGAGAAGAATTGGGCCCTTTCTGTTAACCAGTGCTGGCTGTAGGTGTTGCAGTTTTCTGTGTATCTCATTGTTTTGCTGAGCATACTTCTCTCAGATGTAATGGCTTTGCCAGGACTCAGAAAGCTGTAGTGGATCAGTTGGGCAGCAGACCACCAGACAGTGACCATGACATTTTTTGGGTGTAAGTTTGGCTTTGGGAGGTGCTTTGGAGCTTCTTCTCGGTCCAAACACAGACCTGGTCATCACTGGTTGTTTATGTAAAATCCATTTTTCATCACACATCACAACCGATTGAGAAGTGGTTTGTTGTTGTTGCGTGAATTAAGAGAAGATGACACTTCAAAACGACAATTTTTTTTGATTTGTGGTCAGCTCATAAGTCACCTGACTGCCAATGCAGGAGACTTAAGAGATGTGTTCAATCCCTCTGGGTTAGGAAGATCCCCTAGAAGAGGGCATGGCAACCCACTCAAGTATTCTTGCCTGGAGAATCCCATGGACAGAGGAACCTGGTGGGCTCCGGTCCATGGAGTCTTAGAGTCAGACACAACTGAAGTGACTGCGTATGCATGCATATGCTGCTGCTGCTGCTGCTGCTAAGTCGCTTCAGTCTTGTCCAAGAAACCGACTTATAGAGTTTTTTCACCTTTCCAATTTGCTTCAGATGCCGAATGACCATAGAATGGTTGGCGTTGAGTTCTTTGGCAACTTCTTATGTATTTGTAAGAGGATCAGCTTTGATGATCCTCTCAATTGGCCGTTGTCAACTTCCAATGGCCGACCACCACGCTTCTCATTTTCAAGGCTCTTATCTCCTTTCAAAACTTCTTGAACCACCACTGTACTGTGCGTTCGTTAGCAGTTCCTTGGCCGAATGTGTTGTTTATGTTGCAAGTTGTCTGCTCTGCTTTATGACCCATTTTGAACTGAAATAAGAAAATCACTCAAATTTGCTTTTTGTCTAATGCCATTTCCATAGTCTAAAATAAATATAAAATAAACAGCAAGTAATAAATCATTAGCAAAAACATGTAAAGTGAAAAATGCACATTAATATGATGTCTGACAACATAACCACATTTATTTAAGAATGTATTCCAGTATCAAATGGCAAATTTCAACAGTGTAAAACTGCAGTTTTGCAGCAACCTAATAGAATTCTTTGAATCAGTCTGTGAAAACGAAAGTCTTTTGCATATCATTTTTCCAAACATTTTCTCATTAGAATCATCATTTTCAATTCTGAAATCAGAGTTGCTTAGGAGATGGCAGCACTCTGATAGTGTAACTCACAGAACCCTCTGCACACCTCCTTGCACGTGAGCATCATCTGTTCATTGAGTTCTTTGAGGAGCTGAGTGTCTGTTTATCTCCAGAATCCTAATCGATCAAGGAGAAAAAGTTGGAAAACATACAGAGCCAATAAAGCCACTTTATTGGCTGTTTTCCTCAGATTCCTTGTCTGTGTTTCTCAGAGAAGTGAAGTCATATTTGGCTCATGAAGGAGAAGCCTTCTCTTTCCAGCCCTTAGGTGTTTCTCCAGAGGTCCTCTCACCACCAAGACGTTAATGCAAGGACATTATGTTTATGTAGTGTGTTGTACATTTGAAGGGCACTTGCATGCTGTATGGCCTCACTAAGCGTGCATCCCAGCCTTGCATTCTAGGGCCTGTCAGTGTTCCACAGATGCTGACGTTCATACCTGAGAAGATGAACTGGAGCTGGAACCAAGCCTCCTATCTCCTCACATCATCTTCCCCCTACTAGCCCTGTTCTCTCAAATAAAAGACTACACAGCTTCCTAAGGCTTGAAAAGATTAAATGTCAGGAAATCGCATGATATTCAAGCTACATGCAGAAAGTTATCAGACACTTCTGTAGTATCATCAGCCTTCTTAATGAATTTAATGAATTGGTAAATCAACTTTTAGCCATATGTAATTGTAAAAATTGAAATAAAAGTTTTCATCTACTTTCTCATACTTCTCCACCCCCATAGAAGTAATCAGTATTAATAGTTTGTTGTGCATGTGTATTTTATAAGAATGGAATCATTCTGTTCACACTGGTTTAGTCTTTTTTCACTTAAGGCTATATATCAAGAGCACTTTTTCATATCCATACCTATAGCTTTAGTTTTCTCATTTTCAGCAGCTGCCTGGTATTCTAGTGTATTCATCTACCATATCTATCTAGTGCATCCCTATTTATTGGGCATTTAAATTGTTTCTAATTTTTCACAATTACAAGCCATGCTTCAGTGAACATACATGTTCATATATCTCTTCATGTGCTTGTGTAAGAATTTTTGAAGGGTTGATTTCTTGATGTTTCTAGATATGGAATTGTTGGGTCTAAGGTTATGCACATTTAAATTTTGGTAAGCTTTGTTAGTTTGTTCTCTGAAAGACTTGCTTGTTATCCCATTGTCAACACTGAATGTTAACCACTTTTTCAAATGCCAATTTGTTTAGTAGAAGCTGGTATCTTATTTTAGTTTGCATTTCTTCAGTTAATAATGATGTCAAACATTTTTTTATGTTTCTTCATTTTTTTTTCTGTGAATTGCCTGTGAGGTTTTAAAGTCTTTTTCTATTGGTTTATAGCATCTACATAGTAATTATCTCTTTATAACTTCATAAATTTATTCAAACTGGTTTCTTCACAACTTTAGCTAAATTCTAAATTTATCCTGAAAGGCTAAAGATTAGCAAGTAGAAAAGATTATTAAAATTTTTTAACAAAATTTTATTGATATATTGAATCACTTCTGTTTTGTGAAAGAAAATCCCCGCTTCCCAAAGCATGTCCAATAAGTCGTTTTATTTGCTGGCTTGACAATTCATGGGTAACCAGACATGGCAGAGTCATAACTTAAATGTTTGAGTGACCACTTAAGGATTTGTGCCAAAACAAGTAATAGAAACCAAGTCTTGTGCACTGTCTCCACATAGATATCTGTCACTTCAGATTTTTTGTATCTAAAATCATTTATCATCCTTCCTAACTCAGTTTCCCCTGTAATTTCCTCATCTTCTTCCCCTTTCTTCTCCTTCCATGAATGTAAATTATTTTAGACACTAACTCTTTTTTTACTTCGTTTCATCATGTTTGGTAGTCTTCCTTCAAAATGTTCCCCTGTTGCCCTCATCAACCTCATTTAGATCTCCTTTCCCCCTCCCTCATGAGCCATGGTCATAATCTCCCACCTTTATGCTTAACCAGCCTTTCTCATCTGTCATGGGTTTTACAGCCAAACTAATCTTCCCAAGTACTGATCTAATCATGCCACTCCTTTGACTCAAAAATTTCTAAATTCCTGCTACCTAAAAAGTCAAATATAAATTTGTACTGAATTCAAATATAATAGTCTGATGCCAGCCTAATCACCCAATTTTATTCCTCCAAATAACATTCTGTTCTAGCAGGATTCCATTCCTCACTGTCCCTGACTCCCAGCTCCATATCTTTGTTTACAAATCCCATCCCAAAGAAATTACCCAACTCTTCGAAATGCTTTCTAGAATTATGTCACTCCTCATTTTCTCTTAGGAAGACTTTCCAAGCCATTAAGTTGTATTTTTTCAAATATTTATAATAATACCACTGTGTTTCAAATTAGAGCAAGTTTATTTTGCTCTATTTTCAAAATAGAGCAAATTATAGTTGGTTAACTCTAAAAAGAATAGTTTGTTCATCTAAGAAGTATTTTATATTCTTTAAAATGTTAGAGGTCAAATAAATGAATCTTGTGAGATTGCCTTTTTTCTTTTGTGTTTTAGGTTTGGCTCATTAACCATGGATGGTGGCCTTCGCAATGTTGACTGTCTTTAGCTTTATAAGAAGTTCGAGGCAAGTTTCAATTTGCACAAGAAAATAATGTCGAGGCATTAAATGAATGCCTGTATAGGTGATCTTTTGTTTCTGTACTTCACTATTTGCTGTGGTCATGTAAATATGTATAATATTGTAAATACATAAAAATATATAAATTTTTGGCTGCTGTTAAGATGTAATTTTACCTTTTAACATTCATAATTATATGAGGACATTTGACCTCAGTTAGCACTTAGAAGAAAGCCATGACCGATACTCTGAGATACTGATGGTCAACTTTTGTGAGTAAGGCCAACTAAGTCATGTATCTCCGACTGCCTGCTGAAAACATTTTTAAGTGGAACCAAAATTGGCATCCTTATAAATCAGTAAAGGCTGATTGTTGATATGTTTGTAAGTGACAGAATGGTGAGATAGCTTCTGTGAGTGGAGAGCAGAACCGAACCACTGTTGTACTAGGATCCCAGTTTTTTTGAAAAGGATAAAGTGGCATTATCCCAAGTATCCTCCTATCTGTTTAATTTCAGGTAAATTACTGAGCAAAATTTTTAAAGTGATGAATTATTAAAAACTGTTCATTTTTTATTTTGGCCATAAATGTATAATTGTCATAAAAATTTTAGGATCATTTCAACTGTTTTGGGCTGTACATTTCTTCTTTAATTCTGCTTACTATTTCATGAAGAAATATCAATAAATTTCTTGATTTTAATGTAACAGTTTGTATTTTTCTGTGTACAACAGTTTGAGAAACAAAAGTTATCTTTTGAAAAATAATGTGAGTGGTAATGGTCAATTAGCCTCAGAAATTGGACGAGGGGCAATTCTGTGTCTCTTCTAAACCATTGATTCCAAATTTGGTAGAAGTTCTTTCATAAACATATGCTGTACAAATCCAGAGAGAGCCTTCTCTTTGAAAAATGTACCCAGGGTTCTAGACAAAAGAATTGTGCTCAATATGAAATTATTTTATCCCAGAAGGATTAGGTTTTGGTTTTGGCTTCTGACTTCTTAGATGATTGAAGTATGATTGTGTACAACCTG
Organism: Okapia johnstoni; assembly: GCA_024291935.2. Taxonomy (NCBI): domain Eukaryota; kingdom Metazoa; phylum Chordata; class Mammalia; order Artiodactyla; family Giraffidae; genus Okapia; species Okapia johnstoni. Next base: position 61,992,051 of record CM044320.1, read on the forward strand.
TATATTGTGAAGAGACCATGTTTTAAAGAGTAAATAAATTTTGGCTACCACGGACATTGGAAAACTGAAAACGGATTAGGATGTTATTTGAAATCTCAAATTGATACTTTATTGTGGTGGGGGATTTTAAGTGTCACATGTACACATTATAGAAATAAATACATGGGTAAATGACATTACTTTGATTGTGACAGTTATCACCATCAAAAACTGTTTAGTCAGAGAATGTATGGGGCAAGGGGGTGTTTAATCTCTTAATTTTCCATTTGACCATCTAATATGAATGTCTTTAATTGTGTAGTTTAAAAGTTTATGTCACTGAATACTAGGTAAAAATTTTACCTAAGTTATATGGTCAGTTAATATATTTGCAAATTTCATTTTTATTCAAGCACCTCTAGAAAAGAACATCAATAAACAAACCCTTGCTGTGGGGACTGTATTTGTATAACTTGTGTAAGGTGTCCTGGTAAGATCAATTCTGATCCACGCTAATAATTGGTTAAGATTTACTGTTCTATTCCTCATTACAGCAGCATGTAAATCAAGCACACTTGCTTTCAATAGACTACTCTCAAGAATTCGTCTTCATTCAGAACACCTTATGTCAATAAATGGAGAAGGCAATGGCAACCCACTCCAGTACTCTTGCCTGGAAAATCCCATGGACGGAGGAGCCTGGTGGGCTGCAGTCAATGAGGTCGCTAGGAGTTGGACACGACTGAGTGACTTCCCTTTTACTTTTCACTCTCATGCATTGGAGAAGGAAATGGCAACACACTCCAGTGTTCTTGCCTGGAAAATCCCATGGACGGAGGAGCCTGGTGGGCTGCCGTCTATGGGGTCGCACAGAGTCAGACATGACTGAAGCGACTTAGCAGCAGTAATAAATGCATAGTGACATTGGTCTGCTAACGAAATTTTCAGAGTTACTATGTAAGTAAAATTAGCTTTAAAATAAGTTACATCTCTAGTTTAATAGCTTTTTTTTCAGTATTTTGATATATTTCCAAAAGACAGGGATTAAAAATATATGTAACAACTGAAAGAGTTGGTGGATTTAACTCTTCTTTCTTTTTTTTGGGGGGGGGAGTTTTTTTTAAGTAATGTACAGTAATGCACAATATCACATGTTACAGATGTACAGTATAGTGACTCACAATTTTAAAGGTTATACTCCATGTATAGTCATAAAATAGTGGCTGTATTCCTTGTTGTACAGGATATACCTTTAGCTTATTTTATACATAGTAGTTTGTAGCTCTTAATCCCCTACCCTGTGTTGCCCCTCTCTGCTTCTCCCTCCACACTGGTGAGCACTGGTTTGTTCTCTTTATCTGTACTCTATTTCTTTTCTTATTATATTCACTAATTTGTTGTACTTTGTAGATTCCACATAAAAGTGATATTGTCTCTTTTTCTGACTTATTTCAGTTAGCATAATACCCTCCAGGTCCGTCCACGCTGTCGCAAATGATAAAATTTCATTCTTTTTTATGATTGAGCCGTGGTCCATTATGTATGTATACACCACATCTTTATCCATTCATCTGTCGATGAACACTTAGGTTGCTTCTGTATCTTGGCAACTGTAAATAATACTGCTGTGAGCGTTGGGGTGCACATATCTTTTCAAGTTAGTGTTTTGGGGGTTTTTGGATGTATACCTAGGAGTAGATTGCTATCATGTGATGGTTCTGCTTTTAGTTCTGCTTGAGTTTTCTACAGTGACTGCGTCAGTTTACGCCCCCACCAGCGGTGGGCGGGGGCCTCCTTTCTCCGCATCCGCACCAACGTGTGTTGTCTGTGTTCTTTTTGAGGGTAGCCGTTCTGACAGGTGTGAGGTAGGATTTAATTCTTAATGTAAAAAAGAGATTATGGTTCTAATAGAAATAATCAAAATGAGATGTGGATGTAAATTATGTGAGAAAAACAGGGATGTCTTTTAGTAAATAAAAAAGAAATTAGAGGTTAGGGAAGAAATGTGGAAAATAATCCCATCATATCTTCTAAAAGTCCCATTTCAATTATGTTGGAAATGGCCAAATACTGTGTAAGTGGCTTATAGCCCTCATTACACTGTCAGAGTGTCTCTTACTAGATATAAAAGATCTTTTCCTCAAAATATTCCTTTAAAAATATAATACCTGCATCAGTAAGTTATCCAGAATGTGTTTTTGTTTGTTTTTCTGGGTTTTTTTTTAAGTGATGAAGTTGGCTTTTTGTGGTGTTCTGTGCTAAAAGAGGTTTGTTATTTGGAATTAAAGGAATTATGAATTATCAGTAGGAATAAACAGTCTCAACTGAAATGTCAGAACTTTTATTGTCCCTTCAGAATCACAGTCACAACCAGAGCTAGTCTTTTTATCTTTAACTTCACTCAGAAGGGCATTTTTCACATTGTACTTTTTGAGGAAGTGCTGTAGAAAATTTACAGTTACTCAAACATTTAAAACGTGCGGGGGCAGACACTGAAAACATAAAGAAGTCATAATGCTGTCATTTTGGGCAAGATCCACCAGCCTACATCCTATTTTTAAGAAGAGGAGAGTATCAGAAAGTCTTACACTATGGTTTTAATTGGACTTTCTCCCCCACTTGTCACTTATAAGCAGACTCCTAAGCAAATTGATAAGAACTCATGGAAGTAGAGTAGGAAACAAAAACATCTGACTTGGAAACAGAGACTGGTAGTAAAATAGTATCCTTTTGTGGGTGTGTATAAATCAGCTCCAAAAATGTAGTGTGTCACATAAAACACTGTCCAAACGTTACATCAGGCTGTTTTAAGGACTAATGTATGAATAAGTTTATTTCTTTTGACATAAACAGAATGCACAAAGATCTGTTGTTAGATGTAGTTCCAGGAGTGATGATGGGTCTTTGTCTTTTTACACTTCTTGACTTGTAAGAATCAGTCAAATTCTTTCTTTCTGCGATAGATTCCTGCCAAGGTTTAAAATATATTTCATTTTTCCAATAAAAAATGTAGAAAACAAATGGGATCAAGGCTGTGCCTCTTAGAAGTAGCTTGTTAAGCACCAGCAAGTCCTGCAGACTGCCATTGACAGTTCTGTTGGATGCTGTGTGACTTTGTCCCTGTGTGAAAGTAATTGTAATTCTTTGGAGGAGGTGGGGCAGGGGTGGCGTCTATACTTAAAAATTATCAAGTGTTGCATTAGGTTAGAGTTTCTGAAGCTTAAAACTCTTTCTTTAGAAAGAACATCTATTAATACAGTTTCTAGTTATGAGGGCTAAGGTCCAAAGGACAGACCAAAGGAATGACAGAGGAAGGGGATTTAGGGCTGACAGGTGGTCCCCAGACATATTGGCTGAAAGAGAGTTCGCAGCTAAAGTGTCACATTTGGGTGTTACTGTGTTTTCCTCATCCACGCTCTCGTGGAGGGCTGTTCTGAAGCACTCAATAGTACTGGCTATGGCCATCAAAAGTGACTTTAACAAGACATTCAGAAGAATAGCCCGGCTCTTTTACTGGTTCCCCAAGTCACTAACCTGCTCGAAGAATCGGAAATCCAAGTTGCTCTGGAGCCAGGGGCGAGGTAAGTTATCTGAGGCTAATGCTTCATTTGAAATACATTTTTTTCTGTTACTAAAATGGAGCCTCTCTCAAGTAGGGAGAAAAAATAAAGCTCTTAAAACCTTTAAGAAGTTATTTAACATGGTTTTCTGAGAGAAATTAAGAGAAAGCAATTTGAAGGTGAGAGATTAAAAGCCATGAACATTTTATAATCCAGTTTATGCTCTATAGGCATTTGGGTTCAGAGAAGTTTTCTAGAGAGAGATGGAGAATGTTCAGCTTTTTTAAAAAAAAAAAAGTAAGAAAAAAGTAGCTCTTATTATCAATGAATCTCAACTTGCTTGTGGAATTAAAATACCTTAGAATAAGTGAAAAAAGAATAATCAAATGCATTCCCCTTCTCATAGAAAACTAAAAAAGTCAATGGACCATTTTATTTCTTTGGGTCAGTTTATACAGCATATTTTAGTCAAGCATTAAGGTAAGATTTTAAAGCACCTTAAGTGTATCGCTGCATTTCCATCTAGTCCTGCCTGGCTGGAATATGAGGGATCCTAGGACAGGGGCTTGAGGGAAGAGGGTATCTGACACCTTCTGCAGAGCCCAACTCTCATCTTCCTACTCTGCACCTGGGAGGAGGTCTGGACATGCCGCTGGGAACAAGGTAAGCAGATGCTCTTCCTTCACAGTGTTTCGTCTTGCAATTGACTAAAAACTTACAGCTTTTTGACACCCATGTAGCTCTGCATGTTACATAAGAGCTTAACATTTACCCTTTGTCTGGTAGGTAATCCAACATAATCTGATGATATGATAGAAGATCCACCACCGCATCTTCCTTTAACTGATACAGAAATGACTGTGGGTATCTCATTAAGAACTTTACAAAATGTAGGGCCTAGTACATTTCAGTCATCTTTTTCCTTAAACTGATACTTCCATTCTTTTTCACTATCAAAATATGTATGATCTAGCTTAATAGTTTAAAACTCTCAGGGGATGGGTGTGTGTGTATGCGTGCCCTCACATATGTAATAGTATAACTGGGGATGTTAGAGCCCCAAGGCAACTTAAAACATTATCTTCTCCAATCCCTTCATTTTAAAGGTGAGTGAACTGCCCCCCAAAAGTTAAATATCTTAACTTCCAATACCATTTCATGGGAAGAACCAGAACTTTATCCTAGATCATCTGTTTGTCCACTGTGCCTTTTACCAGTCCACAGTGCTATGGTTTGTAAACATCAGAGAATGTGAATGTATAAATCTGACTGAACGTGAGAGTTGATGGAAATGTGATATCTTCATTGGGGTGATGGCTACTTGGGGGGTGTGCATCAAAACTTATCCAACCAAAAGTCGATGCAGTTTATGTGAATTATACTGCAAAGAAGTTAATCTAAATTAGAAATTATTATATCATTAAAAATTATTAAGCATGTTGATGGAAATAGCACATTTAGATCAAAACCTGCCACACAAGTTCTGAATAGATGTCAGCTTCTATTTCTAGTCCTAACAGTGCATCCAAGAAAACTAATTTTTGATCCTTGAAAGCAAAAAAGAAACAGTGTTGTAGGTTCTCCAAATGGGAGCCTAGATACATGAGTTAAATATGAATGTGGTGTTTCACTCCTCTGGATTCCTGTTACTATTCCTGCTAGCTAAGATGTATTGAGGTCATTACTGAAAAGAGGACACTGAAAAAAAAAAACCAAAATGACTGACTGAAATTGGGGGTGTTGATGTAGCCTCTGGGTACATTAAAGTCTTAGAATAGATGGACCTTAAATGTCTATGAGCCCAAGAACAAATGCAAAATTAAACAAGTGGGATTTCTTAAAGGAGCTTAATAATTTGCCCAAGACATGTAGCTGGAAAGTGGCATAGTCAGGGGAAGTGAATTTTGGTTTCATCTATGCCTGAGTTTGAGCTCTTCACCCCCCTTCAGAGCCTTCCTGGATCTCTTCCCCCAAAGAGTGAGAACATAGCCCTTCTACTTGCTGCATTGATCTCATCTCTACAAGAGAGGGGGAGTCTGTGAAACTACAAGAAGTTCAACTTGTGAAGCTTCAAATTTTTAATTTCATACTTATAAGTGCTTTAGAACCAGCAGACCTTATTGGAACACCAGGAGGCATGAAAGCAAGTACTTTTGGAAATGTAGTGTTTCCTGTGACATGGTTTTCTAGACAGATCTGTAAAGTTCAAAGAGAACACCTTTGAAAATACCAAAAAGCCTATGGTACAGAATGAATCTTCTCTAGGCTCAAAACTTTCTTTTTTTATGAGAGCATATAAAGTAATAATAGAAATTGCAACAAAGCTTCTGTTTCCCAGATGTCAAATCTATTATTTTCATCTCAGCTCCTGCTGGAGGACATAGGGAGAAATTGGCAAGGACCCACCCTTAGCTTCTTTTGGTCACCAAAACCCCAGCATGGTGATAGACCCATGGTAGGACATGCTCAGTGCTATTGATAAAATGTGTGGTTAAGATGTTTTAATTCTTCATCCCACTCTCTCACCCGGCCAAGCAGGCACACAAAAGAACACGAACATGTTATGCATACATACACACAGCATCTAATCAAGTCTTTGGTCAACGGCAATTTTATGACTGATCACCATCAAATGATTTGGATGATTTGCCAAGAGAATCGAGAACTCATTCATGATAATGACCAGGAGTGTACCAGGAGTGCCAACTCAAGAAATTAGGGACCAGAAGTCTCCCCCTCTCTCACCCCCCAAACTATTTGGCTGTGATTTCTACAGCCATCCACCTACTTGGTTTCAGCTAACTAAGCTGGGGATTCCACAGTTTCTCTGTCCCAGGAGGGGTTTAAGATGCAACAAAACAAAACATTTACAGAACTAATCCTGAGAATCTGGTTCCCTGGGGAAGAAAGAAGAGCAAGGATTTCCTCAATTCTATCCCCTCCCACTGCTTTGGGTTGCTGAACCCCTCTGGGAATCCAGAATAGTGTTGCTTCTAGAGCAGCTACATTTCCCAAACCCAAGGTGTCAGGCACAGGGATGTGGTGTGAAGGGATGGGAGCTGAGCATTGATTGATTCCAGGGGAAAGAAGGATGCCCACATGTTTTTTTCTCTGAGATCACTTCTCTGTTCATTTGCTTAAAACCACATGGGCTTCCTTGTTTGGACGCTACTGTGTAGATAAAAATGTCCCCTGTGGGTCCAGAAAACCCCTCCTTGCCCCCCAGGTCTGCCAGGCTTAAGCAGGAGCTCTCTGTAAAGACAAGCTCCCAAATTTGTATATGATCCAGAGTCATAGCCTAAGACCCAAGACTCTGAATTTGGGGATGGAAAAAGCAAACTGCAGCAAGCACAAATGTTTTTAACAAAGTGGCCTTCACCTCGGGCTGATCTGCCCACAATCCAGTTCCTGAGTGGGTCAGTTGACCAGGGAGGGGCTGGAAAGCTGGTGGTGGGAGGGAGGTCCCGAGTCCTACCGGATTACTGTTGTCAGTTGCTAGCTGTTCTGGCTTCAATCATTCTTCCTTGTTCCCTTCGTTCCTTCCATCATGCTCCCAGCTTCCCCCAGAGTGAGGTTTCTAAAGCATGTGTATGCTCCCATCACTGTCCCTCCTGAGTCACACACTGCATTGTAGCTCCCTGTTGTTTACAGGTTGTTTTTTTTTTTCTGATTCTCCTGCACCACTCACGCCCAGAACACCTCTCATGATGCTCCATGGTGTCAAGGTTCAGGGTCTAAAGAGGGCACCAATGCTCCATTTGAGATCCGCTGACTTTTAAGGTACTGACTCCTTTGTATGCCATCCAAGGCCCAGCTCAATTCAGCCCACATAGCCAGTCCCATCTCCACACACTTCCTGCATCGCATCCTCTGCGATGACTACATCAGCATCCACATTGTGGTACATTTCTTACCTCTCTTCTAAACTGTTAATCTGAGAGGGACTAACCAAAAGTTCATGTCCTCCTTTTCAGAAGCTCTAAAAGCATCCTCTCCTCTTTTTCCTCCTTTTTTCTCTCTCACTTTTTGGCAGACCTGACTAGCAAAGCTGTCCTGGGGCACAGGCATCTCTTGTCCTCATGGTCTCTTTGGAAGAGACGTACACATTCTTTCCACTATTTTTCAGCCTTTTAAAGCCCCATATATTCAGCCTACTTGGATCATAATGAGCTTCAGCTGTGGAAGGGGGAAACAGGCTGCTAGGTGGCATCAGTGCGTGTGGGTGAGATTCTGCAGACCTAGAATTTATTTGACTCTGCACTGAATTTTTTCAAAGCTTACTTTTCTACTGTTATCTGTTCTGGAGTTTCTTTTCTTCTGGTGCTGTTATCTGTTCTGGAGTTTCTTTTCTTCTGGTAGGGTGATCAGGAACATAGAGATCTGCTGTCAGAACCGACTTGAGAATATAGAT